>JARGCV010000112.1:32820000-34200000 GCA_034064705.1 Bothrops alternatus
AGACACCCTCACTTAAAGAAGCATTAATAATTACCTGGAACCAGCCTCGTACCACCTCCCGGGATGCCAGCACCAGCCAGGAGGGGCACGGGTCCAATGAACAAGTGGTCGCCCTAAGTCCCCCAAACAACCTGTCCACGTCCTCGGAAGTCACGGGGTCAAACTCAGCCCAGATAGCAGTCTCAAGACCAGACTCCGTCTCTCCCACCGGACACACCCAGTTGAAATCAAAGCCTTCCCGTATCTGAGCGATTTTATCATGCAGATATTTTCCGAAATCCTCAGCTCTACCCTCTAAGGGGTCTCCTCTCACCTCCTGATGAAGGAGGGAGCGGGTCACCCTAAACAAGGAGGCTGGGCGGTTATCTGATGACGCGATAAGAGCAGTGAAGTAAGAACACTTCTCTGCTTTTATCGCCGCTAGGTAGGACCTAATATGGTCTCTTACCAGTGTTCGGTCAGATTCAGCAAGGCTCGATCTCCAACTGCTCTCTAGGCGTCTTTTCCGGCGTTTCATCTCTCTCAGCCCCTCATTATACCAAGGGGCCGATCGAGATGCACGCCGAATCAGAGGCCGCAAAGGCACGACCCGGTCTAGAGCGCCGGCCGCAGCCCTATCCCAGGCTGCCGTCAGCTCCTCGACCGAGTCGTGTATCCGAACCTCAGGAATTGGCCCAAGCTCTGCCTGGAATCGCTCGGGCTCCATCAGCCGCCTGGGGCGGTACCATCTCACCGGTTCCGCCTCCCTGCGGTGGGGTGCAACGGTCAGAAAGTCCAGGCGTAGGAGAGAGTGATCAGACCATGACAGGGGTTCAATGACTATATCCCCTATATTCTGACCACTCAGCCACTTTCCAGAGACAAAAACCAGGTCAAGCGTGTTCCCCCCTGTGTGTGTGGGGCCTTGAATTACCTGGGCCAGGTCCATGGCTGTCATGGAAGCCATGAACTCCCGAGCCTCACCGGACACCCCGCCCACGGACGGCAGGTTGAAGTCACCCATAACTATCAGCCTAGGGACCTCAACCACCACCGCGGCGATAACGTACAGGAGCTTGGGCAGGGCGGTTGACACGTGGCAGGGAGCCAGGTACGTAATCAACACCGCCCTCGGACCCCCAAGGTCCCACTTCACCAGGAGGGATTCACAGCCCGCCGTCTGAGGAACAGTGACCTCCCTTGGCCTAAAATCTTCCCTAATCACGACCGCCACTCCTCCACCCCTGCCCTGGGCTCTCGGCTGGTGGAATGCAAGGAAACCCGGTGGGCACATTTCCACCAGAGGGACACCGCCCTCTGGTCCCAACCAGGTCTCTGTTATACCCGCCAGATCTGCTCCCCCCTCTAAAATTAAATCTTGAATGAGGGGGGCCTTATTTACCACAGACCTGGCATTGCACAGCACCAGCCTACAGCCAGGGCCCTGTGGTTCTGGATAACCCCGAGAACCGGTTGAGCCTTGGGGGTCGGAGCACACAACCACTTGTAAACAGTGGGTGCGCACTCCCTTATTATGATACGGCCCCCTGCTCCCGCTATACCTGCCCCTCCCGCTTACGGTACTAATAGGAACTACATTAGCCTTAATCAACCCCCCATCCGCACCCTCAGGACTCCGTCCCCTTCCGTTGCCTGGCCTGTCTTCTTGCTCACCACCAACAATTCCTTCTCCCACCCTAGACACCCCTTCCCCACCCCTTCCCTCCCTTAAAACTTTCATTAAAAACTTGTTTAAAAAACCCCAAAGCCCCTTATACATGCCATCTCTCAGGACTCCAAAGTCCGTCCTCGAGATAGGCCCTTGGTAAAACAGAGGGCCATGATTGCGAGAGAGGGGAATCTCGCAATGCAAGAAGAGTCCTTCTTGAGTACGCAGCCAGTCAGATAAAGTGCATCGATGGGGTCTGGCTAGAGAGCCAGGCAGTCCAATCTCAACGACGTTGCTTCCCTCATCTCCAGGTCCATGCTGCTCCCTCAACACCTGTGGTTCTCTGCAGTCCTCCCAAACTACCAACTTGCATGATGGTGGGGGGGGAGCGCCAAACTCTTCCTTTTGCAGTGATCTCCCAACGCCAACGCCAACGCCTCTCAGCTACCTTCCCAGCCATTCACTCATGTGGTAGTAAAGAGGGAGGAAGGGGCCAAGCTGTTCCCTTTCACAGTGGCCTCCCAAAGCCAGAAGCCTCTCAGCAGTCCCTTCGCAGATCGTCCAGTCGCATAATGGGAGGGAGGGGGAGGGGAGGGGGCCGTAGCTAAACTCCTCTCTTTTCAGGCTCCTCGCATGATGGTGGGGGGGCGCCAAACTCTTCCAGCGCCAACGCCTCTCAGCTACCTTCCCAGCCATTCACTCATGTGGTAGTAGGGAGGGAGGAAGGGGCCAAGCTGTTCCCTTTCACGGTGGCCAAAAGCCTCTCAGCAGTCCCTTCGTCTGCTCGCATAATGGGAGGGAGGGGAAGGGGAGGGAGCCGCCGCTAAACTCCTCTCTTCCGCGGCGGCCTCCCATCCAGACTCCCTGCAGGCTCCTCACCTCATCGCAGGCCGCGGGCCGAAGGGGGGGGGTACGCTGTTAACATCACCCAACATATGCTGTTATCATCCAGATTCGTCCATTCTCGGCAGGGAGGGAGTCAGCAGACACGTCTCTGAAAGGCTAAGATATTCCGCTGCCAAAATCCCCGGGGTCCCAGATGTTTCTCAACCCCTGGGGGGGGTCTCTAGCCATTTCCCATCAGAAGCCCGGCTGCTCCTACAGGAAAGCGTCCTCCATCTTGCGCATGCTCAAGATTTGATTACGAGGATATCTAACCAGTTCAAACTGAACAAATTTTCTTTCCCTTTCCTCTTTATTGTAATTTCCAAAAAATTGTGTCTGGATATCAATCTTTGTTACTTCTGATAGTTGAACTGAGTCAACTACAATTATTTCTTGGTCATTAAAATTGTCCATCAATTGTAGGTAGCATTGTATAGTATTAGTTGATTCAGTGGTTTCCACATTTTCTCTCAATGCAGATTCACAATTAGATTGTAAGAATAGTGTCTCTGTCTCTTTAAGTTGTATGTAGGTCTGTTCCGGATTATTCTGTTCATCTTCTATTGTTCCTTGTTCCATAACTTGGTTCCTTATTAGAGAGTCAATATGAGGTTCCAAGGTGGCATCTTTGGATTTTCTCCAAGATTTCCAATAAGTTTTAAAATCTTCTGAGAATTCTAATATTTTTTCCAGTATTAAATCATAGTCAAGATGTGAATAACTTTCATCCATTTTGGTGGTAGCTTTGCCTATTCCTTTATTAGAGACTACTTAAAAAAGATCCACAAATGTCCGCCTCCAAAGGTCTAATAGCCAGCTTTGCCACCCAGCTGTCAAGTTATCCTTTCTCTTTTATTATCACATAAAATCCAATCCCCCTTCAAGCAACAGGGAGAAATACAGTTAAAATTTCACTTTTTGCCACCAGATGTCCTCAGTGGACTATAAAGTCTTTTTCTTTCTTTCTTTCCCCCCCCCAAATTAATCAAGTTAAAAAGAAAAGGAAAGTTTTCTCTCTTTTTTTAAAAAAAATAATCAGCAAAAATATCTCCTACATTATCAGATTAAAAAAGAAAAGTAACAATGTCCCTTTTTTCTTCTTTTCCCCTGAAATTCACCCAGCAGAAGTCAAATAGTAAAAAAAAAAAACAATCACACCCACAAAAATTAATCTTTTCTTTTTAGCTCTTCTTTCCACATATAGGCAGCCGCCGCTTTCTTAATAAAGGAAAATAAAAACTCTTTACAGGAAAAATCAGAATAACGAGAAAAGGAAAGGTCTCCACCGGATTCACCATGGTGGTTCTTCATGCTTAGACGTTCTTTGACTTGCGGTTGGTACGTCTAGGTGATCGCCCATTTTACGGCCGATCTTCTCTGTCGGCCCTCAGAGTCAGCTCGGACAGCTGGAGGAGCCGCCACTCCTCCGCAGCCAAGGAGAGCCTCCTCGATGGTAGTCGCGCCCTCCAGGGCGACTTTTGACCCCCGCAGGGGTCTACCAGCAGAGGGAAGCTGGCTAAACTAGGAGACAAGTCTCCCCGTATGGCTAGAGGCACCGCGATCCGGTCCTTGAATGGGCTTTTTGATGGAAACTTTCATGCACAAAATCTTCAGACCTTGTTTTGCCTTCCTGCTATCACTAACTCTCAGTAAAAGTTTCTTTTGAAACAATGCCTGTTTCAAGAGTTCTGCTTCCTTGGGAGATCTAGTTGAGGCAGGTCCTTACAGTTTTTTAATTGGAACAATTGCTATTGTTCTTTAAATGCTCTTAATAATTAAAATATTGTTGAATATTAATTAATATATATACAGCTCTGATAACCTCATCCCCACTCCATCCCCAAATAGGGTGAGAATTTTCCCTTTATCTTGTTTTTCATAATTGGCTAAATAGTTTGCATGTATTTGTAGATGTGATGCATTTTTTAAAATAAAGATATTATATACTGCACAATACAGAATCATAATTGTATACTTATATTAGAGCTGCTCTTGTTCATTTCTTGATAATAACTATCTTCCGTTAATTAAAATGATCCCATAAGACATACGGTAAGTGTATCTTAAAACATAAAATAAACATATAAATGGAGTAAGCAATTCAAACTAATTATTCCTGATAATGAGAATAATTTGAAACAAACTTTTCTGAAATAATGTTATATTGAACTATGGAAAATAATAATGATCCAACTTTCAAATGTTGTTCTGTTAAATAAAAAGATATGATGCACAAAAATGCTTTTTGTTATTTTTATCATTTTATTTTACTTAACTTTTGAGCAGTTTAGAGTTTTAATATACGCTTAGGATTGAAATGACAAATGTGCCGCAGGAAAAGACTTCCTCAACTTGGAAAACTAGATATGCTTGTGGTAAATTGGTCATTTGTGCTTCTCTACATGTTTCTTCTAACTAGTTACAGTTCCTATGGAGATTCTCAGTCATCCAGGTCATGGTTGTCCCAAAGTGCTTTTTCAAGAGGCAACTGACTCTCTCTGACAGAACTGAAAAAGCTTATTGGATGATAAGCAAAACGTCTTCAAAGAAAAACATCTTTGGGATAACTTCACTTCACTTCTGTTATTTGAGGAAAGTTAATACAAATGCCTGTATCTTTGAAGACTAAGGGAGTTTTATTTGAAGAAATATGCAAGAATTGTTGCCAGTCAAAAAGAGATGAAACATTATTTAAGTCCTCAAAATCAGGTGTAAGAACCCACTTCAATCCACATCTTAAGAAAGTAGAACTCTGGGAAACGGTCTCTTCCAACAGGAACTTTTATTAAAAGAAACTGAGATCGGGCATGATCTAAGGGATTCTCTTACAATTCAATGTTTTAAATTGTTCCTAAGCAGCCCCCCAATCCCACAGTTCTTCCAGGCAATTCAAAAAGGCAGATTTCTGGGTGTTAACTCCAGGAGACATAACGTCGATCTGACTCTGTTGGCACGATTATTCAACATCTCCTCACACAGATCTCAGATGCTGCATCTTTTCCCCCCACTTTCTCTCACTGGCCGGTAAGGAGAAGTTCAGAGGGGCATAGGATGAAAGGCAAATGGCTACATTGTTATGGTTGTTGATCCAAAGCAAATCAACAAAAGATTGCTTTATAGTGAATGGAGGAAGTGAAAGTAATAAAACCCCCATGCATACCCCCCTCCCCCTTAGTAGTATGACAGGATCCAGGAGAGAGTAAAATTGATTTTATATCAGAGAAGATATATAGAAATGAAACATAACTGGATTCTGACACCAGGATAATATCTGAAGGAGTTCAGGAAAATGCCTCCCTGATTCACTGACATACAGGTTCTGTAGTTATTACAATCTATCTCAGAAAGTAGAATTTTAGTCTTCTGGTGGAGTTGATTCTGTGGTCTAGTCTATTTGTGGAGCTGACATTATCATTTAAAAAAAAAGAACCTATTGTCTTCTACATGTTGCAGTGAGCAACATTTTATACCACTGAAATCTTCAGACTTTTATTCTCGATTGCAATTTGTTTTGTTAACTCTTATCTGATGGCCAGATGAGCAGAGAAAGAGAAGGTAAGATAAATAGTAAGTAGGATTATCTGAATTATTAAAATACTGTCTGCTTCTATGTTCACATTAACGGGCTATCTTTCTTTAGAACCCTCACCATTAATAAAAGAAGGATGCAGCAAGAAAGTACAGGTAGTCCTCAACATATGACCACAATGGAACCCAAAATTTATACTGCTAAGTGAGAAATTTGTTTTGCCCCATTTTATGACTTTTCTTGCCACATTTGTTAAGTGAATCACTGCATTTGTTAAATCAGTAACATGGCTGCTAAGTTAATTTGGTTTCCCCATTGACTTTGCTTGTCAGAAGGTTGCAAAAGATGATCGCATCACCCTGGGACACTGCAACCATCATAAATGTGAGTCAGTTGTCAAGCATCTGAATGTAAATCATGTGACCATGGGGATACTGCAATGGTCATAAGTGTGAAAAATGGTCATAAGTCATCTTTTTTAGTGCTGTTGTAACTTTGAACAATCACTAAGTGAACTGTTGTAAGTCAAGGATTACCTGTATGCTTGGAGAGAAAAAGTTCTGACTGCTCTTCCAACCACTATTTTAGTCTGGCAATATGTTCTGTCCATTATGTATGCCACTCAAAGACATGACGGGAGATGGGCAGCTATATGAATGTGATTAAATAAATAAATAAATAATCACTTTTTTCTATTTTCTTCTCCTGGCACCATGGCAATAGAAGTATGTGATGGGAGAGGAAAAATATGACCTGGTCCCTCCTTCCTTGTCCCTTAATCCCTAGTTATAAGGACCAGGGGAAGCAGGAAGAAGCCCTTATCTCTCAGTCAAATTGTTGTTTCTTCTGATTTACTTCCCATTTAAGAAAGGGGGTCCAGGAGATGGCTGTTCAGCTAAAAGCCCCCATTACTGGTCCTCCTCTTCATTTTCCCATGGAATATATTCATCATTCCAAGGTATCAGAATCCAATTATATTTCATTTCTAATTATAGACTATGAAAAACCCCATTTCTGCCCTTTCTGGATTCTGTCATACTACGAAGGGGAAGGGGGGTGAGCAAAGGGGTTTTATGGCTCTCACTTCCTTCATTAAAACTTCAAAGGGACTGAATGTGGATCTCACCCAGAGGACTAACCATAACAATATGGCCCATCAGCTTTCATCTACTACTCTCTGAAGTCTCCCTTCTGCCGGTCGAGAGGAAAAGGGGGTGGAAATGTGACACTTGGGATTGCTGCTGGAAGGACAAAACAACCAATGCAATCTTAAATTGCATTAATAGAGGGATCCAATCAAGATCACATGAGTTACTAATACCACTCTATAAAGCCTTAGTAAGAACACACCTATAATACTGCAACCAATTTTAGTCTCCATAATAAAAAAAAAATGTTGAGACTCTAGAAAAGATGTAAAGAAGAGCAACAAAGATTATTAAGTTACTGGAGGCTAAAGCATATAAAGAACGGCTACAGGAATTGGGCATGGCTAGTCTAGTGAAGACCAGGGGAGACATGATAGCAGTGTTCCAATATTTTAGGGGCTGTCACAAAGAGGAGAGGATCAACCTGTTTTCCAAAGCACCTGAAGGCCAAAAAAGGAATAACGTCTGGAAGCTGATCAAGGAGAAATTCAACTTAGAGATAATGAGAAATTTTCTCACAGTGAGAACAATCAACCAGTGGAACAGTTTGCCTTCAGATGTTGTGGGAGTTTAATCACTGGAAGCTTTCAAGAAGAGACTGGACTGCCATCTATCAGAATGGTGTAGGGTCTCCTGCTTGGGCAGGGTGTTCAACTAGATGACCTACAAGGTCCCTTCCAACTCTGTTATTCTGATTCTGATTCAGGCTGTAAATGTGGAATTTTCAACGTGTAGCCATAGCTAAAATGGCCATGGAAATACAAATCAGTTATTACTACCATTCATATAAATACTTATTGTGATATCTGTGTTAGCATACTCATGAATGAAAAGTATTATGCAAAATACTAATTAGCATACTTATGAAAATTCTGATAGTGGATGCAGCCTTAGGATATAAATAAAATTTTGGATACAGCTTTGCATTTGATAAAATTAAAACTGTTCTGTTCCTCTGGACTTTCAAAATGGCCTAGTCCAGATGTAGGAAGCTTAACACACTATCATTCTTATTGTTAAGTCCTTTGATCGGTTGCGAATGATGAAGACTCATTGTTGTTCTAACAGCTCTTTATTCATTGCATCCACAACTCCAACAACAATCCAAAGCACGCAGGCCTCTCTTATCTGCCCAGAGCCCCAGACAGAAAAGTAACAAGCACAGATGGCTTTCGCACCTTGCGCATGCGCGCAAGGCCAGCACCACTCAGTCTGGTCCTGGGCAGCTTTTGCAAAGCCCGGGACTGTTGCAACGTCCCAAGCCTGTCTTTGCAGGCTCAAAACACAACACCCCTCCCCCCCTAGATTGAACACTCCTGTACACCCCACACCCTGTTCCCTTGGAAAAGTGTTATGGTTTCAAAACTCAAATGCACGGAATGTGAAATATTCGAGGTTGTCTTCTGACAACTGCCTTTACTTATTTTAGGCATAAATGTATCCAAAATCAAAAAAATACTACAGCACCCTTTTTGTTAAGGGCCCTTGTTGTTAGTCCCCTTTGAACTTGACAGCAACGTCACAAAATCCCTAAGGTGTTTGGGTTGGCACTTGGCCCGCTGCGACCTCCTAGGGCCAGGAAAACTTACCTGGCCCCTCTGCTCACCTCCTACTTGAGGCAGGCCAGTGGTTTGCTGCCTTAGGGTTGTTGGGGACCCCGGTAATTTTGCCTGGCCCACCTGCTCACCTACCAGGCTAAACAGGCCAGGACTTTGCTGCCCCCAAGACCTGGTTGACATGCCCCTCAGCTGTGTGGCTGGACCCTCTACGTCCCAGCCAGCATGCCGTGGAGGGGTGGTAGTCCACGATTCCACAATGGACCTTTCTTGGGAGCACTGTCCCTCGAACCCCCAGCCAGCGGCTGAAGAGTGATGGGAAGTGGGAGTGCCCCAGTGCTCGGAAGCCCCTATGGTTGTGCCCACGTTTCAGAATCAGGAGATGCCTCCCAGGCTACCCCCTGTCCTGTTGACCTTCTTCTGGGAGCAATTGCAGAATTGGACCTTTGTCCCAGCCAGAATTCTTGTTCTCTTGTGTTTTGTGAGTTATTTGGATACCCCCTGTCAGTCTCCCTGTCTGGAGCACTATCTGTTGTTTGTGAAGAATTTGGATACCCCCGGTGTGACTCCCTGTCTGGAGTAATTGTGGATGTATGGGGTGACCCCCTATCCATTGAATTCCTGTGCTGTTGAAATTGATCCTCAGAATGCACATTATGATCCTCCCCCCCCCCCAAGAGCAGAGCCAAGAGCGGAAGGGTGAGAGTCCAGTCTCACACACAGCTGATCTATGTGCCTGGGAATGACGTGGCCATCACCCAGTGTCACTTCATATGACAACGGCCCAGAGACCTTACAGACCACAGCTATTACCCATAAATGACCGGGTTCATAGTTAGGTGCCCAAACCGGATCTCCCACTTGCAGTCTCCTTGGTGCCCTTGGTTGTGACACCTGTGAAGCCACCCGGTCAGGGTGCAGCCTGTCCAGTTTTGTGATGAGGCGGCGACCCCAGTGCAGTTGAACAGGACTCTTCCCGGTGGCAGTGCATAGTGTGGTGTGGTGTGCAAGAAGAAAATCTGCTAACCTGTGATGCCAGTTACCATAAGTCAGTCTCTTGAGAGCATCCTTGGTGGTGCGCACCATTCTCTCAGCCATTCCGTTGGAGGAAGGGTGGAAAGAAGCTGAAGTTGCATGCCGGATCATGTTAGCTTGGAGGAAACCCTGGAACTCAGAATATGTAAATTGAGGACCATTATCCGAAACCAGAACATCTGGAAGGCCGTGTGCAGCAAAAATTCTTCTCAATACTTGTATGGTTCTGGCAGTGGTAGTGGAGGAAACAGGAACAACCTCTAGCCACTTAGAATGGCTATCAACAACAACCAGGAAGAATTGCCCCTGAAAGGGCATAGCATAATCTATATGCACCCTGGACCACAGGGATTGAGTTTCCTCCCACCTATGTACTGGGGCCTGAGGCATTTCAGGGCGGGACTGTTTGGGACACGCTTGGCACCCATACACCTGTGCCTCGATGGCTTTATCGAGCCCAAGCCACCAAAGATGGCAGCGTGCAAGTGCTTTCATTCTGACAATGCCAGGATGTCCCTCATGTAAGGAGTTCAATATTGTAGACCTCAATGAGGCTGGGATCCCCTGCTGCCCCATAACAGGCATCCTTTGAAAGTAGACAACTCATGTTTCTTTTTCCAGAAGCTTTGGAATTCAGTATCTGGGCACTTGTCAGGCCATCCTGACAACACCCATGTCAGCACGCGTGTGAGCATGTGATCAGTAGCGGTTTCTGCAGCCACATCCCTAGCATTGAGGGGAGACTCAGGTAACTCCTGGATGGACAGGATATGAATAGCTGGAGCAGGATCAGGCTCCAGTTGTTGCAGGGGCAATCTACTCAGGCCATCTGCATGACCCATTTCCTTCCCAGGTTTATGAATAACGTGTAGTCATATGCTGACAGGAAAATGGACCATCTCAGCATATGAGGAGAGATGATATATGGGATCTGCTTGGTAGTAGTAAACAATCCCAGAAGAGGTTTATGGTCAGTATAGACCGTGAATTGGCGGCCATATAAGAAATCATGAAATTTCTAAATGCCAGCCGTATAAGAAATCATGAAATTTCTTAAGACCAAAGCCTCTCTGTCAATCTGAGTGTAATTCCACTCTGCAGAAGACAGAGTCCAGGAATAGTAGGCCATAGGGACCTGAGTCCTATCAGCCATCAGATGGCTGAGTACTGCTCCAACCCTGTAAGGAGATGCATTTCAGGTGATGCAAACAGGCAGTTCTCATTAAAATGAGCTAAAACAGCATTAGACGTGAGCAGGGCCTTAACCTCATTGAAGCTCTTGTCATGGACTTTAGTCCACTGCCAAGGAGCCTGCTTGTCCAAGAGCCTGTGTAATGGCTCTGCCACAGCAGCCTTGTGAGGCAGGAAAGCTTGATAAAAATTTAATAGGCCCAAGAATGCTTGCAATTCACTCTTGGATTTAGGACTTGGGGCCTTCTGTATGGCTTGTAATTTTGTTTCAGCAGGGTGAATTCCTTGAGCATCTATCCTGAATCCTAAGAAGTCAGTGGAATTGACTCCTATCTTGCATTTATCCTTCTTGAGTTTAAGGCCTGCTTTTTGAAAACGAAGCAAGACAGCCCTTAATCTCTCAGCTAAATTTTGGGATGACTCCCCAGCAATGAGGACATCATCAAAGTAGGGGCAGACCCCAGGAATGCCATGTAGTGTGCTCTCCATGACACTTTGGAATATATTTACCCCCAATTGCAGTCTCTTGACTTTAAATGCCCCTCTGTGAGTTACAATGGTTTGTGCCTCTGCAGCTGCCTCATCAACAGGTAGCTGTTGATAGGCCTGTGCCAGGTCAAGCTTTGCAAATATGCAGCCCCCCTTGAGGGATGCCAGAATGTGGCTTACCACAGGTACTGGATAAGTGTGCTGTTGCAGGGCCTTGTTTATTGTGCACTTGTAGTCTGCACATATACGTATATCCCCATTAGCCTTTAGAGGCGTTACTATGGGGGTTTCCCATGGGCTTGAATCTACAGGTTGTAAAATACCTTGCTGGAGCAATTTGTCCAGCTCAGCATCAATCTTGCCTTTGAGGGTGAAAGGTACCCTCCTAGGCTTAACCCTGATGGGTGTGATGGTTGGGTCTAACTGTAGTGAAACTGGAGGCCCCTTATAGGATCCAAGCTCTGAACTGAACACATCTGCAAACTCCTTGCAGACTTCTGCCAGGCTTAACGTTTGCAAATGGTGCAGCCCTGTAATCTGGATTCCCAGAGCCTCGAACCAATCAAGTCCAATAAGACTCATGCGTTCACCCCCTACAACCAACACATCTAAGGGACCATCAAAATCCTTGTGCTGTACATTAAGGGTGGCCTCCTCCTTAACACACACCTTAGAATTCTGAAAATCCGTGAGTACTATATTGGATGGCTTTAGTTTGGTTCGAAGGCCACTGCTGCTACAAATCTTTTTGAATGTACTGATGGATATAATGGATAGAGCGGACCCAGTGTCCAACTCCATGGATAAAGGAACCCCTTGCAAGCTTACTTTAAGGGACAGCTTCTTCTTTAGTGGTTTGTGCGTGCCTGTCCTTAATACACTCCTACGTGATACACAAAAACCCACCCTATTTTGACTGGGGATCCTGGTACCTTTCAGACACAATTCTTCACATGGTTGAATCTTCTGGTGGCCCAGACAGATGGCTGCAATTTGGCCTTGCTTTCCACACACTCTGCAAATGGCAGAACAGAACCTACAGTCAGCTCTTCTATGGCTTCCTCCGCACCCGAAGCATTTGAGGGACGCTGCAGCCTTGTCCTGATGCTCCTTCTGCCTCCTTCCAGCTGGCTGGTAAAGTCTATTCACCTCTTCTTCAGGATCCGTGTCTGCACCTTCTTGGACATCCTCCTGATGGATGGTAGTTATCTCTGGAGGGCTCCTGGTGGGCCATAGAGTCTTCACAGCCCCGCCAGCTGCTTCTTCAGCTGTCACCTCTCTCAGTGCATCTTGGACAGAGACATCCTCTCTAACAAAAATCTTTTGCTGCAAGTCTCTGTTCCTTAATCTGCATACGAAACAGTCTCGCAGCCTCTCTTCCAGATCCTTGAACTCACACGGTCTGGCTGCTCTTCTTAAGGCTGCAATAAAGTCCTTAGCAGATTCACCTGCCCTCTGGTCCCTTTGCTCAAATGTGTGTCTCCATGCAATCACAGACAATTTGGGCTGGAAATGTTCCTTGAGTAGTTTCTTCAAGTCAGTGTATGTTACTGACTCCAGAGGTGCAGGGGCCGCCAGGTTCTATGCAATCTCAAATGCCTCCTGACCACAGACACACAACAGGGTTGCAGGACAGCGAAGGGCTGCGGCTGCCCGGGCCAAGGTGGGGCAGGGTGGCGAAGAGCCCAGCGGCAGCAGTGGCAGTGGGAGGATGGCAAAGGGGCATGGCAGCCCAGCCTAAGGTGGGGCCAGACGGTGGAGAGTCAAGCGGCAGCAGTGGCAGCAGGAGGACAGCCAAGGGCTGCAGCCACCTGGGCAGAGGTGGGGCAGGGTGGCGGAGAGTCCGGCAGTAGCAGTGGCAGCAGAAGGATGGCAAAGGGGCACAGCAGCCCGGCCCGAGGTGCGGCTGGGCAGTGGAGAGCCCGGCAGCAGCGGCAGCAGCAGGAGGACAGTGAAGGGCCGCAGCTGCCCAGGCCAAGGTGGGGCAGGGTGGCGGAGAGCCCCACGGCGGTAGCGGGAGGACAGTGAAGGGCCACAGCCGCCCGGGCCAAGGTGGGGCAGGGTGGCGGAGAGACCGGCGGTAGCAGTGGCAGCAGGAGGACGGTGAAGGGGCGTGGCTGCCCAGTGTGAGGTGGGGCCGGGCGGTGGAGAGCCCAGTGGCAGTGGCGGCAGTGGGAGGACGGACAAAAGGCACTGCGCAGCAAGTGGGGAAAGGGCTGGGCAGGCGTCGCGGGGAAATCTCTCAACCCGCGAGACGGCCAAAAGGCGCGGGCGGAGTGGGGAAGCTACCGAGACTCCCAGCAACCCCCCCAACTAATAGAGGCCACAGCGGAGCAAGGTGAGGGGAGATCTGCCGGGCAGGGAAGAGGCATCCCAAGACTGGCCACCTGCGGCTCCTTACCCAGGTTCTGCCACCTTTCCAGCAATCCTCCTGGTTCTTCCTCTGCTGCCACCACATGCAATCTGAAGAAGGAAAGAGGTTTGTGGGCAGTCCCACAAACCAAAGAAGTTCAACCAATCAATTCAAACTTCGTGAGAAGTTTGAATTGATTGGTTGAACTTTTTTAGTCTTACTTTTTTTTCAGACTGCACATGGTGGCTGAGGACAGGGAGCCGCAGGAGATGGCTGAAAGAGCCGCATGCATCTCCGGAGCTGCAGGTTGCTGACCCGTGCCCTATACTATTTCAGACAAATGACTGTCCAGTCTCTTCTTAAAAACCTCCAGTGATGAAGTACCCACAACTTCTGATGGCAAGCTGTTCCAGTGATTAATTGTTCTCACTATTAGGAAATTTCTCCTTAATTCCAGGTTGCTTCTCTCCTTGATTAGTTTCCATCCATTGTTTCTTGTTCTGTCCTCTGGTGCTTTGGAAAATATGTTGACCCCCTTCTCTTTGTGGCAATGCCTCAAATACTGGAATGCTGCCATCATGTCCGCCCTAGTCTTTCTTTTCTCTAGACTAGCCAAACACAACTCTTGCAACCATTCTTCATATGTTTCAGTCTCCAGGCCTTCAATCACCTTAGTTGTTCTTCACTGCACTTTTTAAAAAAAATTATTTATTCCTTTTTCACTATACAACAAAAATAAAAATACATTTTTTCCTTAACAGTACTGTGTTATACATCTCATATATATTATTTACAATTATTTACATTAGTAATCATGTCTTTTTGTTTCTCTGTTCTAGCCAATCATAACATTTGTTCCATATTTCATAAAATTCTGTTGCCTCCTTGTCTTTTAGTTCTAGTGTAAGTTTGTTCATTTCCATGCATTCTAGTGTTTTATATATAATATATCATTTGTAGGTATGTTTTCACCCTTCCAGCACTGGGCATATACTATGCAGGCTGCTGTTAATATATGTACAATGATGTATTGGAGTTGTTTTTCCATCTTTAAATTTATTATACCCAAAAGAAATAGTTCAGGTTTGAGTTCAGTTTGCACCTTTGTTATCTCCTATATCTAGTTCCTTATCCGTTCCCAATAGGTCTTAGCTTTAGGGCACAGCCACCACATATGATAGAATGTTCCCTCCTTATTTTTACATTTCCAGCACTCCGGATTCATATTTTTGTACATTTTAGCCAATCTCGCCGGTGTTAAATGCCATCTATAGAACATTTTATATTGATTTTCCCTATATGCAGTTGACAATGTCAGTTTACAATTTCTGTTCCATAATCTTTCCCATTCTTCCAGTTTTATATTTCAGCCCATATTTCGTGCCCATGCTATCATTGGCCCTTTCACTATTTCTTCCTCCAAATCTACCTCTAGTAAATATTTATAAGTTTTTGTTAGAAATTTTCCTTCCTTACTTGTTAAAATTTTATCCAATTGGTGTGGGGTCTGTTTATTCCGTGCTCTTCCATATCCTTACTATGTTTAGATTGGATCTGTAAGTATGGCCACCAATCTATAATTATTCCCTGTTCTTCTAATTCTTCTCTTGATTTGAGGTTTCCTTGGTTATCTAGTAATTCTTTGTATCTAATCATCTTTTTGTTTATCCAAGGTGTTAGGCCTCCATCAGTGAAATCCAATTTGGGATTTTCCTATAGTGTCTTTTTTTAACCTTTTCCCATGTCTGAATCAGCGCATCTCTTATCTGATGTTGATAAAAAATATGTGTGTTTTTTATTGTGTTTTCCCCATAAAAAGGCATGCCAGCCAGCCTGCAGGTCATACCCTTCAATCATTAAAACTCTTTTATTGTCTAGGTTTATCCAATCCTTAATCCAGAGTAATCCAGCTATTTGGTAGTAAAATTCCCATTTTGGGAGCCCACGTCCACCTCTACTTCTACTATCTTGTAACATTTTCATGTTTATTCATGCTTTTTTGCCCAACCAAATAAATTTGTTTATTATTTTGTCCAATTCTTCAAAACAAATTTTCTCTAATTTTATCGGGACTGTTTGGAATAAATATAATAATCTTGGTAATATATTCATTTTAATCAATGCAATCCTACCTAGTAGTGATAATTGTAATTTCCCCCAGGCCTCAAAATCTTTTTTCATTTGTAATATCAATTTTTTATAGTTATCCTCTTTTATTGAGGAACATCTTGTGGTAAGCCAGATTCCTAGATATTTAATCTTTTTTACAATTTGCAATTCCAGATTCTCTTCTAATTTCCTTTTCTGTTTTTCAGTTAGGTTTTTAACTAACATTTTGGTCTTTTCTCTATTAATTTTTAATCCTGCCACTATTCTGTATTTTTCTATTTTGTTCATCAAAATATTTCCTCTCTCTAATGGTTCCTCTATAAAAAAGACCAAATCGTTCACAAATGCCTGTGTCTTATATTCTTCTGTCTTAACCTGTATCCCTTTTATCTCTTTATTAGTTCTAATTTGAGTTAATAGCACTTCTAAAGTCAAAATAAAAAGTAGAGGTGACATTGGACATCCCTGTCTTACTCCTTTATTTATTTCAAAGCTTTTTGTATTATCTCCATTGATTATCATGCTGGCCTTTTGCACTGAACTTTTTTCAAAGTCTCAACATCTTGTTTTGGGAATTTGGTGACCAAAATTAGATGCAGTATTCTCCTTCATGGATTACTGTCTTGTCATGGTGAAGGGGCTTGTGTAACCCAATGAAGCTATGAGCTATGCCGTGCAGGGCCACCCAAGATGGACAGGTCATAGCAGAGAGTTATGACAAAATGTGATCCACTGGAGAAGGAAATGGCAACCCACTCCAGTATCTTTGCCATGAAAACCCCATGGATAGTACCTAAAGGCAAAAATATATGATGCTGGAAGATGAGCCCCTCAGGTTGGAAGGTGTCCAATATGCTACTGGGAAAGAGCAGAGGTACTAATAGCGCCAGAAAGAGTGAAGCAACTGGGCCAAAGCCAAAAGGACGCTCAGCTGTGGATGCATCTGGTGGTGAAAGGAAAGTCCAGTCTTTTCTCCATAGGAGAACCTGGAATGTAAAATCCATGAATCAAGGCAAGCTGGACGTGGTCAAACAAGATGATGTCTTTATCATCATGGGACATTGGAATGCTAAAGTAGGAAGTCAAAAGATAACTGGAATAACAGGCAAGTTTGGCCTTGGGGTACAAAATGAAGCAGGGCATAGGCTGATAGAATTTTATCAAGAGAATATGATGGTCATAGCAAACACTCTTTTCCAATAACCCAAGAGACAGCTCTACACATGGACATCACCAGACAGTCAACACAGAAATCAGATTGACCATGTGCTCTGCAGCCAGAGATGGAGAAGCTCTATACAGTCAGTAAAAACAAGACCAGGAGCTGACTGTGGCTCAGATCATGAGCTTCTCATTGCAAAATTTAGGCTTAAATTGAAGAAAGTAGGGAAAAACACTAGGCCACTCAGATATGAACTAAATCATATTCCTGATGAACATACAGTAGAGGTGACAAATAGATTTAAGGAATTAGATCTGATAGACAGAGTGCCTGAAGAACTATGGACGGAGGTTTGTAATATTGTACAAGAGGTAGGAACTAAAACCATCCCAAAGAAAAAGAAAGGCAAGAAAGCAAAATGGCTGTCTGAGGAAGCTTTACAAATAGCTGAGGAAAGAAGGGAAGCGAAAGGCAAGGGAGAAAGAGAAAGATACACCCAATTGAATGCAGAATTCCAGAGAATAGCTAGAAGAGATAAGAATGTCCTCTTAAATGAACAGTGCAAAGAAATAGAAGAGAACAACAGAATAGGGAGAACCAGAGATCTTTTCAAGAAAATTGGAGATATGAAGTGAACATTTCATGCAAAGATGGGCATGATAAAGGACCAAAGTAGCAGGGACCTAACAGGCAGAAGAGATTAAGAAGAGGTGGCAAAATTACACAGAAGAACTATACAAGAATGAGCTTAGCACCCCTGATAACCACAATGGGCTGGTCACTGACCTCAGGGCCAGACATCCTAGAATGTGAAGTGAAATGGGCCTTAGGAAAGCTGAGCAACAACAAAGCTAGTGGAGGTGATAGTATTCCAGCTGAGCTATTCAAACATATTAAAAGACGATGCAGTAAAAGTGCTACACTCAATTTGCCAGCAAATTTAGAAAACTCAACAGTGGCCACAGAATTGGAAAAGGTCAGTTTACATTCCAATTCCAAAGAAAGGCAACGTCAAAGAATGTTCAAATTATCGCACCATTGCACTCATTTCACATGCAAGTAAAGTTATGCTTAAAATCCTACAAGCTAGACTCCAGCAGTATGTGGATCGAGAACTTCCAGAAGTACAGGCAGGATTTCGAAGAGGCAGAGGAACTAGAGATCAAATTGCCAACATACGCTGGATCATGGAGAAAGCTAGGGAGTTCCAGAAAAATATCTACTTCTGCTTCATTGTCTATGCTAAAGCCTTTGATTGTGTGGATCACAACAAATTGTGCAAGTTCTTAAGAGATGGGAGTACCAGACCATCTTATTTGTCTCATGAGAAACCTATATGCGGGTGAAGAAGCATCAGTGAGAACTGGCCACAGAACCACTGATTGATTCAAAATTGAGAAAGGAGTCTGGCAAGGTTGTATTCTGTCACCCTGCCTATTTAACCTATATGCAGAATACATTATGAGAAAGGCAGGGCTAGATGAATCAAAAGTTGGAATTAAGATTGCCGGGAGAAATATCAACAATCTAAGATATGCAGATGATACCACTCTAATGGCAGAAAATGAAGGGGAACTCAAGAGCCTCTTGATGCGGGTAAAGAAGGAGAGTGCAAAAGTTGGCTTGAAACTCAACATTAAGAAAACCAAGATCATGGCATCTGGCCCTCTCAATTCCTGGCAAATAGATGGGGAAGAAATGGAGGTAGTGACAGATTTTATCTTCCTGGGCTCCAAGATCACAACAGATGGGGACTGCAGCCAAGAAATTAAAAGATGCTTGTTCCTGGGGAGGAAAGCTATGGCAAATCTAGACAGCATACTAAAAAGCAGAGACATCACTCTGCCAACAAAAGTATGTATAGTATGTATGTATATAAAAGTGGGGGAAAATGACATTGCCATAGGTGTATACTATAGGCCACCCAACCAAACAGAGGAAATGGATGAACTTTTTGCTAGTCAGCTAACTAAGGTATGTAGGAAGCACATCACAATAGTAATGGGGGACTTTAACTACCCTGACATCAACTGGGAGACAAACTCTGCACCAAGTGGAAGATCTAATAGATTCCTTGCAAACCTAGCAGACAATTTTGTCTCCCAAAAAGTAGAGAAGGGAACTAGGGGATTAGCCATTTTGGATCTAATTCTCACTAACAGAGATGAAATGATAGAAGGTGTTGAAGCCATAGGAACCTTGGGAGGAAGTGATCATGCAATATTGGAATTCAACATTATGGAAGCAGAAGCAATAGAACACAGTCAAATTAGAATCCTGGACTTCAAGAGAGCTAATTTCAATAAACTTAGAGAGGGCTTGGGAAGGATTCCATGGATGAGAATCCTCAAGGGGAAAACAACTCAAGAAGCTTGGGAAATTTTGAAAAATGAGATAATAAAAGCCCAGTCCAGCACAATACCAACAAAGAGGTATTGATAGACGGGATCTGAGGGATTCCCTTACAATTCGTTGTTTTAAAATGTCCCTAAGCAGCCCCCCCACCCCGAAGTTCTTCCAAGCGATTCAAACTGGCAGATTTCTAGGTGTCAACTCCAGGAGAGATAACATCAGTCCAGCTCCATTGGCATGATCATTCAACATCTCCTCACACAGATCCCAGATGCTGCATCTCCCCCCCCACTTTCTCTTGCTGGCCGGTAAAGGAGGAGAAGTTCAGAGGAGCATAGGATGAAAGGCAAATGGTTACACTGTTATGGTTAGCAGATCTGAAGCAAATCAACAAAAGGTTACTTTGTAGTGAATAGAGGAAGTGAAAGTAATAAAAAAAAACCACATGCATACCCCCCTCCCTCTTAGGAGTATGGCAGGATCCAGGAGAGGGTTTTATATCATAAAATTGGTTTTATATCACAGAAGGTAGATAGAAAGGAAATATAACTGGATTCTGACATCCCACCCCCCTTAAAAATAAGAGAGATCCACCTGTGAAGAAAACAAAACAGGTATAAAAGTTAGTCTGGCTTGTTAGGATACTCTGTATGAAACTTCTTTAATAGCTTCGGGGCTCTGACATGACGTTTATGGACCCACTCATTTTGTGAGGTTGAGAGGTGTTTCCATGTTACTAGGTATTGAGTTGTCCCATGATATCTCCTAGAGTCTAGGATTTCCTTTATTTTGAAGTGCTGTTCTCCTTCCACCATGATTGGAGGTGGTGGGGGGGAATTTTTGGTGGTAAGGGTGACTGTTCTCTTTTCAGCAAACTGCAGTGAAAAATTGGGTGTATTTGCCTGAGATTTTTTGGGTAATTCTAATTCTACTGTTACTGGGTTTATGATTTTTTTTAATTGGAAAAGGTCCTATATATTTTGGTCCAGGTTTTTTACAAGGTTGTATGGATTTTAGGTATTTTGTAGACAAATATACCATTTCTCCTATAATGAATGGTGTGGGTTCAACTCTTTTTTTTATCTGCTTGTGCTTTGTATGCTTGCCTAGCTTCATCTAGGGATTTTCTAACTATTGGCCAAGTGTTTTGTAATTTTTCTATCCATTCTTTCAGTGATGGGATTGCCGGTTTGTTTGGGATTAGTTCTGTCATGGGGTTGAAACTTTGACCGGTAGCTATTTGAACAGGAGTGGACTGCATTATTGTAGGCCACTTCTGCGAAAGGGAGTAGGTCCATCCAATCCGACTGCTGGAAATTAATAAAGAATCTTAAATATTGCTCAAGTAACTGAGTTAGATTTCTCTGATTGACCGTTCCCCTAAGGATAATGACTAGATGTCAGTCCCTGAGTGGTCCTTAAAAGGGATAAAAATTCCTTCCAAAATGCAGACGTAAATTGCACTCTCCTATCAGATATGATGTGTTGGGGTGCCCCATGCAATCTGTAAATATGCTGCATGAAAAGTTTTACTAAGGCTTCTGCAGTGGGAATCTTTTGGCAAGGGATAAAGTGCACCTGTTTGGAAAACAAGTCCGTGACCGTCCAGATGACAGTATTCCCATTGCTTTCTGGTAATTCCACTATAAAATCCATAGCTATTTCCCTCCAGGGGGCTGAGGGATTTGCCACAGTTTGTAACAGTCCGGGCAATTTCCCTTGCAACCTCTTTGCAGTTGCACATGTTGGGCAGCTGGCCACGTAACTTTCTATGTCCTTTTAATTGCCGTTTAATTAACTGTAGTGTTTTTACAAATCCAAAATGCCCTGCTGATTTTGAGTCATGGCAAAGCTGCATGAATGTGACCCTCTGGGTGGTTGGTATATATAACGTTTCCCCCACCCAAGGCAGTCCATTTTTAATTGTGCACACGTGTCTATTTTTCTGGAACCATTCATCTGTTTCCAAAGTTTTCCAGAATTCAATTCTGATTTGGCTACTCAGCTGCGGTTTTAATTTAGTTTGGGCTCTGGTAGTTACTGGTGCTGCCAGTTGTGATTCTGCCATAAGTGGTTTAGAATTGGTGGCTCACATGCTGTTATATTGGGGCATGTGAGACAGTGCATCTTACAGGAAGTTCTTCCTCCCCTGGGAAGTGTTTGAGCATAAAGTTGAATTGGTGAAAATGTTGGGACCAGCGGGCTTGCTTGGGGTTAAGCTTCCTGGGTGTTTTCAAGGCTTCCAGGTTTTTGTGGTCTGTCCACACCTGAAAAGGGATCTTATTGGTGCCATGTAAGTAATGTGTCAAGGCTGCTAACATCGGATGTTCTTGCTTGAGAATATATGAAGAAGCAAACATTTTCTATTTAACCTGTGTATTACTTCTAGAGCTAAAGTTAGATAATGTTGGAAGGGAGGGGGGAAAGAATGTACTTGGGAAATAGTTAGCCATAACAATATTTCAGTACAGTATTTTTCAAGGTTAGTTGTAACCAGAGGAGATACAGGAGGGAAAGTTCACACTTCAAACTAATTGGAGAACGTGATTTATGACTGTTAAATGAAGGGGTGAGTTATGCTTTGTGACAGGTGATTGGGGGGAGGAGAATTCAGATTTTGGCTTCACTATATACGTGACGAAGCTATGTAGCAATTAAAAAGATTCTTTAAGGAAAACAATGCCTCAAAGTTCTTTGAAGAGCTTCTACCTCTGGAACCATGACATAATGACCAATGTATACCATATGCCTCTTTCTCCCACATGGGCCAGCACTGTTCCGTTTCAGTGAGTTAATTGTACATATATGCACAGGATTGCAATTCCCCTTCATTGTTTTCTTTTAATAGTACAGCCCCCACTGCCACATCACTTGCATCCGCCTGTATTACAAATGGCTTATCCATGTCTGGATGCCTCAGTACTGGTTCAACAGAAAAGAGTTTCTTTAACCTCTCAAATGCCGCTTGGCATTCCATTGTCCATTTTAGTGGCTGGCTAGGTTTCACTGAGGATTCTCTCTTCGTTTTTAGTAAGTTCGTGAGGGGCAGGGCTATCTGGGCAAATGAGGGAATGAATTGGCGATAAAAGTTTGTGAAGCCCAGGAAACTTTGCAGCTGCTTTCTTGTGCGGGATGGTGCCCATTCTAATACTGCTCTGACCTTCCCTGGGTCCATTTCAATGCCCTGTGGGGATATGCGATAACCCAGGTAGTCTATCCTTTCCTGGTGGAATTCGCATTTCGATAATTTGGCATATAGGTGGGCAGCTCACAGTTTCTTTAAAACCACTCTGACTAGGTTGAGATGTTCCTCTTTGGATTTGGTGAAGATAAGAATGTTGTCTAAATAAACCAGGACCCCCTTAAATAGGTGCTCCCTTAGTACTTCATTGATTAATTGCATAAATACTGCAGGCACCCCTTGTAATCCAAATGGCAAAACTTTGAATTGGTAGCACCCCATTGGGCAATTAAATGTGGTTTTCCATTCATCCTCTTCCCTAATTCTAATGCGGTAATACGCTTCCCTTAGATCTAGTTTAGTAAAAATTCTTCCTTTCGATAGGTGTGATAACATGTCCTTCATGAGGGGTAGGGGGTATAGGTTGCTTTCACTGATTGTATTGAATAGGCCAGGGCTTTTCAAATGGTGGTACATGTACCACTAGTGGTACGCGACCACCTGGCTGGTGGTATGTGGCGTTGCCTTCCTCCCCCCGCCACCCCCCTGGGGCATCGCCTTCCTCCCCCCTCCTTCACAGCTCACTTGCTTGTTAAAATTGAAAACAAGCTGCTTGGAACCCTACTGAGGGCGCGTGAAGAGCACAGGCGCAGAGTGAGGCCCCACCCTCCCCAGAGACTCCTTGTGCAGGATCTGTGTCGCCCTTCCCCCCTCTTCTTACTTCAGAAGTAAGTGCGAGCCTGAAGGGAACAGAGCCATCCACTCACAGGTAGGTGTTTGAGACCTCTCGCGTCACAGCCCTGAACGCCAAGCTCACAACTGCCTCCTTCTTTTCCCCCTTCTCTATCTCTCTCTCTGTTGTGGCCTCACTCTCTTCCATTTTCTTTTCCTCTTCCCCCCCTCCCACGAGCTTGCGATACCCCTCATGGCCCTCACGATGCCTCCCGGGGCTCGAGTCTTTTTCCCCTCTCCTCTTCCCGAAGTGCCCGGTTTTACAGAGGGAAAAGCAAAGTGGTCAGATGGCGCACACCCTCCCAGAGGATTCATCCTGCAGCAGCAGGTGGGAATCCAGGCAGTTTGTTTTGTTGATGCATGCCAGGCAAAGCCATCAGCACGTGGGTGTGGAGGGAAAAATGCGCCCGCCTGACTCCATCCCCCCCACATGTTTCACACCAAGTAAGCTTTCGCCATCTCAATCACGGCCAGCCGGCCTACCCACCAGTTTCCCCTGTTGGGCTGAAGCGCAAAGAATTGCCTGTATCGCAGGCTTAAAGTTTTTTTTAACTCGCAGCTTTTAGGAGCAGTGTAAAGGCAATCACGTGCATGGGAGAAGTTGTTGGAAGTATTTGGCTGGGGGATAGGGGAGGAGGGAGAGGAGGAGGGAGAGGACGAGGCTCTGGCTTCCCAGCTCACAGAAAGGAGTGAGCAAGATTGCCGGGGCCAAGATAAACAGGCAGGCGTTTCTTGTCTGCTTTGCAATGGTGGGGGTGGGGAGAGCCTGGAGAAGATGAATCAATGGCTGTAATAATTTGTCAGAAAGTTGCTGGAGTATTTGGGTGGGGGTGGGGGAGGAGGACGAGGCTCTGGCAAGTCTTGTGCTTTGTGGGTGAGGGCATGTGTGTGTGTGTGTGTGTGTGTGTGTGTGTGTGTGTGTTGTTTGGATGTGCTCAGAAACACAAGAAAACAACCAAGTTCAGAGAGCACCACGGACCCCTCATGTCAACCCTGAGCTATAAATACTCTCCTTTATCAGTTGAATCAAAGTGTTATTCTTTTCAATATTTCTCAACTTTACTGCATCCTTCTGGGTTGCATTATCATTATCATCATCTTAACTTTATTGCAGTCATTAACCAGAACAAAAGAATTGGCATTCAAATACTCAGAATATCCAAAAGTAAAGTGAAAAATTCAGGATGGTTAAAAATGTACTTTCAGACAAGCATTTTGGCTAAAAAACAATATCAAATCAGAATTTGTTAAAAGGGCCTAGCATGCTACAGATACAAAACAAGATGAAATTTAAATAAGCAATCTGGATAATATGAACTTGGAATAGCACTGTAAAATATGAATATATGCACAAATACATTCTCCCTCTCCCTTTCTCACATACACACACATGTAGCCTGCTTATCGTGGGGCTTCACTTAGCAAGCAGCATATTTGCCCTTCAGAGTATAAACAGTAACATGCCTATTGAAAAGTTTGGTTTACCTTCTGCCCACTCACAATAGTAACAACCTGACCATCAAGGTAGTGGTGCATATTAATATGGAGAAATTCCTCATACATTCATCAGTAAAAAAGAAAAGTGATTCAGCAAAGGAACCACCACCAAAGAAATCAAAGCTGGCACCAGATCGAAAATACAATGAAGATTATTTGAAGTTTGGATTTTATTTCCTGGAAGAGAATGATCAGCAGCTTCCTGTTTGTGTTATCTGCAATGAAGTATTATCCAAGCATTCCATGAAGCCTTCTTTACTCCAGAGACATTTTACAACAAAACATAAAAAGCACACTGAAAAGCCAGTAGCATTTTTTGTGAAGAAGAGAGATGAATTTATAAAATGCCGTGCTGCTTTCGTGAAGGCCACTACCATCTCCAAAAAATGTCTGGAAGCATCTTACCAATTGTCTTTGATAGCAGCTAAACGAAATAAGCCTCACACAATCGTGGAAGAAGTCGTGATTCCCTCTGCCATTGCAATTTCCTCAGTTCTCTTTGATGGA
Organism: Bothrops alternatus; assembly: GCA_034064705.1. Classification (NCBI taxonomy): domain Eukaryota; kingdom Metazoa; phylum Chordata; class Lepidosauria; order Squamata; family Viperidae; genus Bothrops; species Bothrops alternatus. The sequence goes on from JARGCV010000112.1 coordinate 32,845,375, forward strand.
AAAATGACTGGTGCTATTCATAATATTCCATGTTCTGATAACACCATCCAAAGACGAATACAAGATGTGACCACAGATGTTATTCAACAAGTGGTGGAAAAAATCACAGCAGCAGAAAAATTTGCATTTCAATTGGATGAAAGCACTGACATCGCTGCTGAGGTGCAACTAATTGTCTTTGTGCGTGTTCCTGATTCGGACGATATACTGGAACACATATTATTTTGCCACCCACTACCTGGCAGAATGACTGGGGAAGAAATATTCACAATAATTGACAATTTTTTCAGTGAATATGGAATCTTATGGACTTGGTGTGTAGGAATTTGTTCTGATGGTGCAGCAGCTCTTACTGGAAGAGCTTCAGGGATGATAGCACGAGCTAAGGCAAGAAACAGCTCCACTGTTTCAAATAATTGCATCTTGCATAGACATGCACTTGCTGCTAAATGGATGAGCCCAGTGTTAAATTTCATCAAAAGCAGGCCATTGAATGGACGTTTATTCTGGCAATTATGCAAGGATTTGGATTCTGAACACAGCACTCTTCTCTTTCATACAGAAGTATGTTGGTTGTCAAGAGGGGAAACATTATCGAGATTATTCGAGCTACGAGATGAAATGCACCTGTTCCTGACAAATGTTTCATCACCCCTAGCAGAAAAGTTTAAAAATGTCTTTTTAAAATGTCCTGCCTTGCCTATTTGGCTGACATATTTAAAATGCTAAATGAACTTAATCGGTCACTGCAGGACCACAGTCATAATGTGTTTGTTAGGGAAGACAAAGTTTGTGCCTTCCACAAAAAAATCTCCCTGTGGATAGGACAAGTAGAAAAAAGGAATATTGCCTCATTTCCCAATGTGTCAGACTTTAATGAACTAAATTCAATTGTTGACACTGAGGGCATTGAAACAGCCATCAAAAATCATTTGGAAAAATTGCACACAGAGTTTGAGTTGTATTTTCCATTTGTGTCAAGAGGATGTGATAGTAGAATTTGCTGGGTTGCATCACCCTTCATCATAGACAATGTTGTGAACTCTGACCTTTCCTCTCCAGAGCAAGAGGCTCTTGTGGAACTAACATCAAATCGCAGTTTGAAGGAACTTTTCAATGAAAAAACACTGACTGAGTTCTGGAGCCAAGCTGCAAATCTATACCCGGAAGTGGGGGGAAAGGCTATCGCAGCCTTACTGCCATTTGGTTCCATGTACTTGTGTGAGAAGGCATTTTCTTCCTCAACATGTATAAAAACTAAGGAAAGGAATTGCCTTCAGCTGGAATCTGATTTAATTCTGTCAGTAAGCACTCTCCAGCCACGACTGCAAAGATTAATGGCAGAGAAGCAGGCACAAGGAGCAGATCCAAAGCAAATCAACAAAAGGTTACTTTGTAGTGAATAGAGCAGTGGTTCTCAACCTTTTTCAGGTTGAGACCCCACTTGCCCCACCCATGCGCGGTGCATGCGTGACGAAAAAAACAAAAACAAAAAAATGGCGGACCGCGCCGGGCCGATCCGCACATGCACGGCGCGCGTGCGACGGCCCAAACCACGCATGCGCGGCGCGCGCGTGATGAAAAAAAACAAAAAAAACCAAAAAAACCCCACCAAAAACCAAAATGGCGGACCGCGACGGGCCGATCCACGCATGCGCAGTGCGCGCGCGATGGAAAAAAAACAAAATGGCGGACCGCGACGGGCTGATCTGTGCATGCGCGGCGTGCTGGCGACGGCCCGAACCGCGCATGGGCGGCGCACGCGTGACAATAAAAAATAAAAAATGGCGGACCGTGCCGGGCCGATCTGCGCATATGTGGTGCGCGTGCGACGGCCCGAACCATGCATGCGCGGCACGCGCGTGCGACGAAAAAAAACAAAAAAACCCAAAAAAACCAGAAAAAACAAAATGGCGGACCGCGATGGGCCGATCCGTGCATGTGCGATGCGGGTGCGACAGCCCGAACCACGCATGTGCGGCGCGTGCGATAAAAAAACAAACAAAAAACAAAATGGCGGACCGCGGCAGGCCGATCCGCACATGCGCGGCACGCGCGCAACGGCCCGAACCACGCATGCGCGGCATGCGTGTTACGAAAAAAAAACAAAAAACACAAAAACAAAAAAAAACCAAAATGGCGGACCGCAACGGGCTGATCCGTGCATGCGCGGCGTGCGCGCGACGAAAAAACAAAACAAAACAAAAAAATGGCGGACTGCGATGGTCCAAACCGCGCATGTGCGTTGCGCGCGTGACAAAAAAACAAAAAAACCCAAAAAACCCCAAAATGGCGGACCGTGACGGGCAGATCCCCGCACGCGTGGTGCGCGTGCGACAGATTGAACCGTGCTTGCGCGGCACACGCGCGCCAGAAAAACAAAAGAAAACAAAAAAATGGCGGACCGCGCCGGGCTGATCCACGCATGCGTGGCACGTGCGCGACGGCTTAGTAGTATGACAGGATCCCCCTTAGTAGTATGACAGGATCCAGGAGGGAGTAAAAATGGTTTTTTATTAGAGAAGATAGAAATGAAATATAACTGGATTCTGACATCATTTTTAAAGCTTTTTTAAACTTTTATTTCTAATTTGTCTTTTTTGGTAATTTTTTTAGTAGGCTGTGCTATAATTTCTTTTTGCGTGAAGAGAGATGCAAAGAATGAGTTAAGCAGCTCTATTTTCTCTCTATTGCCTGTTATTTCCATGCCATCTTCTGTCTTTAGTGAACTGACTGTTTCCTTGACTGTTTTCTTCTTATTTATATGTTGAAAGAATTATCTTTGACTTTTGTTGCAAGTCTTTGTTCATTCGGAGCCTTTGCTTTCTTGACTTCGTCTTTGCAGATTCTGACTATCTGCTGATATTCTGCCTTAATTATGTGTCCCTCTTTCCATTTTTTGTACTTTTCTTTTTTGTCTTTAAGTTTATCAGAGAGATCTTTGTGTAGCCATGCTGGTTTCTTCTTAGATTTCTTGTTTTTTCTTTTTCAGTGTTGTGTTGGATTGGGCTTTTATGATCATATTTTTCAGAATTTCCCAAACTTCTTGAGTTGTTTTCCCCTTTAGGATTTTCATCCAGGGAATCTTTCCCAAGCTCTCTTGGACTTTGTTAAAAATCCACTCTTTTAGAAATTAAGACTCTGGTATCATTATGTTTTATTCCTTGTGTTTGCGTTATATTGAATTCCAGTATGACATGGTCACTCTCACCCAAGGTTCCTGCAGTTTCAACTCCCTCTATCATTTCTTCTCTGTTCATGAGAATTAACTGTATGGCTGTGACTTTAGTTCCCTCTTCTACCTTTTGGGCAACAAAGTTGTCAGCTAGGTTGGTCAGGAATCCATGCGATTTCTTACTTGGCACAGAGTTAGTCTTCCAGTTGATGTCAGGGTAATTGAAGTCCCCCATTACTATTTTAGTGTGTTTCCTACATACATTTGTTAATTGGTTAGCAAAAAGTACATCTATTTTTTCTGCTTGGTTGGGTGGCCTGTAGTATACACCTATGGCGATGTCATTCTTTTTTTCTTTTATATTGACCCATATGCATTCTAGGAGGTTTTTGTCTTTGGTATTGTGCATTTCTGTAGCAATATAATGGTCTTTTACATATAGTGCAGCTCCACCTCCTCTTTTATGGGATCTGTTTTTTTGTGTTTGTTTTTGAACAGTTTGTATCCTTCTATCAGTATGTTCCACTCATGGGTTTCATCCCACCAAGTTTCAGTAATTCCAATTATATTGTATATATAATGCATTAATAATCCTCTTTGTTCCCCAAACTTTGAGCATTTGTATATAGGCATTTGAGATCTTTATGTCTGACTCTGGGTATGCTTCCCACATGTCCTATTTGGTGTTTGAGTTTGTCTTCCTCCCCATCCCTCCTTACCTCATTATTTGATTTGTTTTCTAGGGGGTTTTGCTTGAAATTAGGTCCTAAAGATTGCTCACTCTCCCCCCTCAGTTTTAGTACTCAAGATTAAATGCAATGTTGATTCTCATTTTATATTTATGCTATTTAATAGAATTTGTGCACTTCAAAAATTATTCAGCTAAATGGTGCCTCACACTTTGCTTTAGCACAAGCATAGCATCTCTGTTTTTTTATTATTATTATTAAAATAGCCTAATGATTTTTCTCTCTGACTTCTTTATGAGCCCAGAAAAGGTCTTTGCTTTAAAAGCTGTTTGCTTGGCTTCCTAAATCAAAGGCATCTTTCTCCTTTCTCATGTTTTTTTAGGCAGAAGCCTGAAAAATTGGGAGTTTTCAGTGAGTAACACTGATATGTGGTCCTTACGCTTATACAGGTTCTGAAACATTTTTGAAGTATATATAATCCTAAGATAAAGTTGTACAGCTATTCAGATTTGGAAAAAAAAGTTGTGTCATGGCCCACTTCAATACCCCATCCCAAGAAAGCAGAACTCATGGAAGCAAGCTCTTCCAAAAGGAACTTTTATTAGGAGAAGCTGATATCAGGCATACTGGACAGGATCTGAGGTTTTCCCACACAGATCGATAGGTTAAAGTGTCCCCAAGCAAACCCCACCGCATAGTTCATCCAGACGGTTCAAACCGGCCAATCCCCAGATGTTAAGTCCATTGTGGGAAAGGAGAGATATCAGGTCAGCCTTGGTTGTAACAGTGATGTTTAGGCAATTCTTTACACCTTCTCTTGAGAGCGGAGAGATAAGCCAGTTGTTGAAGGTTACATTCCTTTCTTCCTCCCCCTTCTCTAATTGACAGTTTAGGGAGAGGAAAGTACAGAGAGAAATAATGCAGGAAAGCAAAGTGTTACATTGTAGTGATAGAGGAAGCTAAGGCAATAAACCTGCAATCATTCCCCCCTCCCCTCCAGGAGTATGGCAGAACCCAGGGAGAGAAGAGAATGCAATTTGGGTCAGAGAAAGAAGAGCAAGGGAAGTATGAAATCAGATAGATATGGGTTCTGACATCCTGCCCCCCCCCTTAAAAATATGAGAGATCAATCTGTTGAGAGACAAAGCAAATGTTGAGAGGTTAGTCTGATTTGTTTGGGTAGTCTATGTAATTTTTTTTAACAGTTTGGGGGCTCTAACGTTATGTTTGTGAACCCATTTGTTTTGGGAAGAGGGAAGGTGCTTTCACACTACTAGGTATTGGGTTGCCCCATGGTATTTTCGGGAGTCAAGGATTTATTTTGTTTCAAAATGCTGCTCCCCCCCCCAACCATAATGGGAGGAGGCAGTGGAGCAATAGCTGGTTGTAAAGGTGATCTTGTTTTAATAGGCTGCAGTGGAAGATACGGTGAATCTGCCTAAGGGTTTTTGGTGATTCTAAATTCTACCTTCACTGGATTTATGATCCTTTTGATGGGGAACACTCCCACGTATTTTGGTCCTAGTTTTTTGGATGGTTGCAGGGACTTTAGGTATTTTGTGGACAGGTATACCATTTCCCCTGGGGCTGTTAAACTGGCGACACTGTCTAGAAGGGAGCAAGGTGTCATTTGAAGTATGGACAGATCACAAAAATCTAGAAGCACTGAAAACTCCCCGCAAATTGTCCCCAAAGCAAGTGCGCTTCAATTTCACTCTAAAATACATACCAGGAGGAAAAAAACTTCCTAGCTGATGTGCTATCCCAATTGCCCCAGTACAAAAGCGAACGCAAGGTTAACGAGGCAATTATCTTCAATCCACAAACAGCCGCTCAACTCATGCCTCACAGGGTCCCTAATCCTGATGACCCTGGGGTAAAGAAAATAAAACAATAGCTCCTCACCGATCAATGGAGGGGGCTAGTATAGTCACTGTCTGGATGAGGGGCGCGATGGGTCAACTTACTAGGGGCTCATCTTTGGAGTTGTCATCTGACGAGTCGAATGCTCCCACAGTGTAGGCCGGGGTTCCTTTCCCCTGTTGGGCAGGGGGAGAAACTCAACACCCTCAGTGCCCTTCATGGCTGGCTCTCGCGACTTGGCAGGCAATTTTCCTGATTTCTCCTCATGGCTGGTTCTCGTGGCTTGGTGAGTGACCTTCCTGATCTCCCGGCTGGTGTCCAGTCGGCCTTCTCCTGGGGGTTCCTCGAGCGGCATTCTGCAGCATGATGTCCCTCTTTCCCGCACTTGAAGCAGCAGTTGTTTTCTTGGCTGTGGGTTGAAACTTCGCGGGCTCGCATGATGGCTCGGGGGGTGATCAGCTCCACAGCTTCCCTCTGCAATGTCTCTTGAGCAGGTCGATCTCAGCTTCCTGTGCCAGGATGTACCAATCATGCAATCGGTGTGGGTCTCCCCAGGGAAGGAGAGAGATTGTAATTCAGTCCATCCTTGACCAGATGTCTTCTGGTCAATTCAGCTTGCTAGCAATGGCCCGGAACTCCTGGGTGTATTCGGCCACCAGGCGTCTGCCTTGCTTCATCATCTTAATCTTTTCGCGGGCCTTTCAATCTGCCAATGGGTCCTCGAACCATCGTCTAAGGGAAAACATAAATTGGTTGAAGTTCTGGAGCTCTGGGGATTGGTGTTGTGCAAGTCTACCACCCAGTCGGCTGTCATGCTGTCCAGGGCCGCCTATATGATACAGATCTGAGCCTTGTTGGTCAGGATGTCTCAGCCGTATTCTTCCATGTAGCTGAGGACTTGGATTAGGAAGAACCCCAGGCGCTGTGACTCTCCTTGAAACTTCACGTCCAGTGGTGGAAATTTCTGGATGGATCGATGCCTGCGTCGTCGTTTGTGGTGTCATCCATCGTGATCAGCAACTACCACGTGGTGGGGAGTGGGGGCTGTTGTCACGATGGCTGTGGTCTCGGCTTCTCTGCCTGATGTCCTGGTGCCTCGGCTTCAGATTCCCCCTCGGTGTTGCTGCAGCCCAAGGTAACGGGGCGGCCACGTGGCTTGGGCTTTTCATCTTTGAGGGAGATGAGACTTGATTTCATCAGGTATATCACCTTATCCAGGATCCAGCTTGATAGCTCCCCGCAATTGTCCTCATCTTCGCTAAGGTGCAGGGATCTTTCCATCTCTTGCTTCCATCCCAGTTGGTGACTGCCCCTTCTCAGGGTCACCTTTCTCAATTTCTTCTCCCATTCGTCCTTCTTGTCTATGCCCATGGACCACCGAGGCTTATGGCTGTGCATCTCCACCACCTCTTCCTCTGAGGTGTAGGATGTCTTGGAGCCGGAAAACTGGCAGTGTTCTGACTGGAGGGAGGGCTCCCCCTTTGCAGTGGCTTCCTCCTTCTCTGCACCGGTGTCCACCATGGTAGACTATGCAAAGGCCCCCGGCATGGTGCGTCCTTCCAGGTTGACTACTATTGCAGATCTTATCTAATGTCAGGGCGCACTTCAATACCTCATCCCAAGAAAGCAGAATTCATGGAAGCAAACTCTTCCAAAAGAAACTTTTATTAGGAGGCATACTAAACAGGAGCTGAGGTTTTCCCACTCAGATCGATAGGTTAAAGTGTCCCCAAGCAACCCCCCCCATAGTTGATCTGGATGGTTCAAACTGGTCAATCCCCAGGTGTTAAGTCCATCGTGGGAAAGGGGAGATAACATCAGGCCGGCCCTGGTTGTAACAGTGATGTTTAGGTGATTCTTCACACCTTCTCTTGAGAGCAGAGAGATAAGCCAGTTGCCGGAGGTTGCATTTCTTTCTTTCTCCCCCTTCTCTAGTTGACAGTTTAGAGGGAGGAAAGTACAAAGAGAAATAATGCAGGAAAGCAAAGTGTTACATTGTAGCGATAGAGGAAGCTAAGGCAATAAACCTGCAATCATTCCCTGCTCCCCTCCAGGAATATGGCAGAACCCAGGGAGAGAAGAGAATGCAATTTGGGTCAGAGAAAGAAGAGCAAGGGAAGTATGAAATCAGATAGATATGGGTTCTGACAAGTTGCTTTGATGAAGGCATGTTGCTTTGATGTGCCTGCCAATTCCTTCTTTAATCTATTTTCCTGGACTTGCATGGTATCACATGATTACAGAAAAATATGCAATTGAACAAAGAGTGAAGGTAATTGTACTCTTAATGTCACCTTAAATTTAGTCATCAATCAAATATTTACTAATGTATTACTTTTGTCTATAGAATTGTCTTTGAATGTAGATTTTTTTAATCTTCATAAGATTGCATAATGTTATCTATTTCCAAGTGCTTATATATCTACTATCTTTACATGTATTATTGTTTTTTATTGCTGATTAAGTTGTTTCATTAAAACAATTCAACAAAACTTCTAGAAAATAGGTTTTCATGTACTATATCTTTAACTTAGACAGTCCTAAATAGCTCTGCTCTCAGAGTATATCCATGTAGGATATACTATTGCAGTGAAGAATGCTCAAGTTCCTGATATATATATATTAAGTGAAATGATGGAAACCTTGAGCCATTTCAAACAGTTGGTTACTAGTATCTGCTATCATTTTTGGGAAATTTTGAAACCATTTGATCATTCATTTCTATTATTTGAATTCAGATTTAGTGATATTCAAAGTTATTCATTTATTTTCTTATTAAATATATATCCCAACTTTATTTTCAACATCAAGGCAGTTGCTTCCACTTCTTATTTCTCCAAGATCAGCTCTGATATGAGTTGAACGGAGATGGAATGATTGATCCAAAGTTATCTAGCTAATTTTCATGCTTAAGGAAGACTAGAATTCACAGTCTCAGTTTCTGGTCCAGCACCTTATATACCTTATGATTAGTCTCTTGTGCTTGATACTGTGACTAAGCCTTATTTAATAAAATGACACAATCCAGTTCAATATGCTTATCACCTAGTTGCTTGACTGTAAAACTATGCACATATATGGAAATTTCATTTAATGCTTGTTATACTTACAAATAAATTTGAAAAAAAGTTTATGTTATAATTGGGAGACTGATTGTATTTATGAAAACCCATGCCTGCCAAAATCATGACAGATTTTCAAGGTGCTAAATTCGTGGAGTCATTTTAGGAATAATACAAAAGATATAATTAAAAAATGCATTGGGAACTCCAAAAATAATGGATAACAACATATTATTTAATTTATCATTAATGTTTTGGTAATATTATTGTTAAACTCTAAAAACAATTTTATGTTTTTATTGCAAAAGCATAAGTATTCTGGTTAGCATAGCTAGAGTTAACCTCACCAAATAATTACTATTATTCAATGATTATATTAACTTGTCAGATTAGTTTTAAATGTTATCTAAACCAACTATTTAGATATTTCGCTTGAAATGGTTTAATGGCTGCTATTACTGTATTTCCTCCAAAATAAGACCTATCCCAAAAATAAGCCATAGCCTGATTTTTACGAGTGTGCCTAATATAAGCCCTACCCCCAAAATAAATCCTAGTTTTGGGACAAGGCACACATGTAAAAATCAAGCTAGGGTGAAGGTGGGGGTGGAGCTGTCCAATGTGCCCAACACTCACTTACCTTATGACCTCTGCAGTCAGGCTTCCCATGCCCCAACACCTGTTGTGCCACTGCCCGAGTTCTTCTGCAGCTGCTTGCAGCTGCTCCTGGCTGGATGCTATGTGGAGCATTGTCCCAGTGCCATCGCTCACAGCAGGAGGCCGTGTGACACATCACACCAATGCCACCACTCATGGCATGATGCCGCATGGCACAAGTAACCCCAAAAGTTACGTGTAGATAAATATATTTCTTTATACCTTATTGTAGAGGCTTTCTTTTAGGATATTTGTTACTTTTCTCACTGTGGTATTGATCTTAGCTCTTAACTCATCATTCTTCTTTAACATATCTCTTCCCTTACAGTAATGGGAGACTACATTTCTCCCTTTTATCTTGTTCAAAGAAGTCTCTTTGGTTGCATTATTCAAGTCATGTTAGCATGCCTCAAGGGAAATTTCATCATGAATTTTGATTACTATATATTTATAGTTTTCCTGCTAATGATCTTAATAACAGTTCCTTGCTTAAATCATCAGAAAGATTCACACTATAGGGAGATACTCTGTTCCATTAAAGTTCCATTCCCTGGTACCGGGGTCTTCAAACTTGGCCCTTTTATGACTTGTGGACTTCAACTCCCAGAATTCCTCAGCCAGCATGCCAGCAGCTAGAAAGCGACGATTCCTAGGGAGCCCCCAAGGAATACATCGTGCTGCCGAGACGTTCACTCCTGAATTGTATCTGAATTGTATCTGACATTACCCCTGAATTGTATCTGAAGAGGGATGAAAGGGAAGAAAGGAGAGGAGAGAGAAAAGAGTAAAGGAGGGGAGAAGGAAGTAGGAAGGTTGGAGGAGAAGAGGAGTAGTGGGGAGAAAGGGGAGGAGAGTGGTGAAGGAAAGAGAAGAGGAGAAGAGGGAAGTAGGGAAGAGAAGAAAGGGAGAAAAAAAAGTAGAGAAAAAGGAGTGTGGATACAGTGAAAGGAGAAATGGGCGAGCAACACCAAAAGTCATGTGTATGTATTTATTTCATTTTATTAAAAGTATCTTATATATGAATGTAAAAAGAATGTATGTTAACATCTCATAAATATCATGGTATATGTATTGGGGAGAGTTTGGAAAAATTAAAAATTAAAAATTAAAAAAAAAAAAAGAAATATCAGATTCCTTGTCAACAGAATAATCCAGAAAGCTGATTGTTTTCTGGCAAATGAAGACAACTTCTACCAGAGAGACTTTAATTTGGATCTGTGCAATGAGTTTTTTATAGATTTTCATTGATGAATTGACCCCATAGCTGAATTGGCCCTTCCTATCCTATCCTATGATGCTACTATTATATATTATTAATATATATTATATATTATTCAAGAAGAACAGATTTTATGTATGTTAAATTAGGACAAGAAGAGGCCTGGGGAAACTATCATGCAGTGCAAGGTAGGGCAAAAACTAAGTGTAAACCTAGCTTTATTCTTACCTTTGGTGTACTGCTATTGCATTCCCTTAATATCATCCATAGAGATTTATGAAAGAACTAAAAGAGAAGCCAAGTTATATAGCAGGTGAATGAGCCAGGTTGGAGCTTAAGTGGACCACAAAGGGAACTGATCTAACTTTAAACTCAAGCTGTTTAAATTTAATCAGATCAAGAATTTGCATAAGTATATAATTCATTCTTTCTTCACCATAAATAAACATGCATCATGTGAATACCTCAAATAATTTCAAATACTGAATGTTATAAATTTATTTTACTTTTTTACCGTTTTGTAGTGATACATTTATGATTACACATTTCATGTCAATGTGTTGTAATTCAAAGAGATTCAACTAATAGAATTGTAATAAGAAAAATCAAGTGAGTTTTTTTATTATTAATATATCAAGTGATATTCTTTTTTCATTTGAGAAAAAGTTTTCATTATAGATTTTTTCCCCCTCTTATTCACTGGATTTGCCCAAATATAGTTTATTCTAAATCCATTGTGTATGAAGCATATGAATGTAAAGAAAAGATGTTTTGGTACCAAGCTTATTCTGGATGGATCTATCCATGATACATTCATGAACTTTTCCTGACTACAGAATGGTAGTTTGCTTTTTCCAATGTATTCTTCTAGTTTATAGAGTTGGACTTTCTTTGTAGTTTCCCCATCCAAGTGCTACCTAGCCCTGCTAAAGGCTACTTTAACAGTACAGTACAGTGTTTTACAGTGATTAGTTAGGGCTACAACCTAGCCTTAGCTAAACACAGGTTAGCACAGTGTTTTTCAACCTTGGCAAATTCTGGCCGGCTGTGGAATTCTGAGAGGTGAAGTTGAAGTCCACCCGTCCTCAATTTGCCAAGGTTGAGAAACATTGGATTAACATCTGAGCTAAGACAGAATTGGCCAAGTATTTGTCATCTGCCATTGAGATGGCATCCAAGCAAATTATTCACAATGTGATGCCTTAAAAATTCTTTAACATTTTTTTCAATACTTGTGTTCATGTATCAGCAAATACATGTACTTCTATTGTATTATATGCAATGATCTTTAGGGATTTGAGATACTGACTCTGAATAATGGTCCCACAGACCACAACCCATTCCTACTAATACATGTAGGCACAAATGACACTACAAGAAACAACTTCGAAACCATCTGCCATGACTTTGAAGACCTTGGACAGAAAGTGAAGGAACTCGGAGCACAAGTAGTTTTTTCGTCTATCCTTCCAGTGGATGGTCATGGACAAAGAAGATGGGACAGGATTCTTGAGGTGAACAACTGGCTACGTCAGTGGTGCAAGCAGCAAAGATTTGGATTTTTGAACCATGGAGAAAACTACCTATATGATGGGCTCCTTGCAAGGGATGGGTTGCACCTTACAAAGACAGGAAAGAATGTATTTGGCAAGTGCCTTGCTTCACTTATCAGGAGAGCTTTAAACTAAAACAAAAGGGGAAGGGAAGTAAAAAGTTAAACAAAAATACTCAGCCAATCAAACCAGGTGATATTCTTCCTCTCAGAAATAGAACAAAAGAACAAATGCAAAAAGATTGTAAGAAAAGTGGAGGAGGCAAGTCTGCAATAGGTACCAGTCACAAACTAAAATGCTTCTACACCAATGCACAAAGCATGAGAAATAAAAAAGGAGAGCTGGAGATCTTAATTCAGGAAGATAAATATGATGTCATAGGTATTACTGAAACCTGGTGGGATAACACACATGGATGGAACACTGACATCGAAGGCTACAACTTATTTTTGCGGAACAGGCTTAACAAAAGAGGAGGGGGTGTTGCACTTTATGTTAAAAAAGCATTTGTCTCCTCAGAGATCCAGGTTTCAGAGAGTGGAAACGCAGTAGAATCTGTATGGGTAAGAATTCATGGGGAGAACAACAGAAAGTATACTATTGTAGGAGTCTATTATAGGCCCCCTGGACAAACAGAAGATATGGATGACCTCTTTCTAGATCAAATGGCTAAACTATCAAGAAAGCATGATATAGTGATTATGGGAGATTTTAACTATCCAGACATTTGTTGGGAATCTCTCTCAGGCAAAAGCCAGAAGTCTAATAAGTTCTTATTCTCTTTTGCTGACAATTTCATCCACCAAAAAGTGGAGGAGAAAACAAGAGGATTGGCTATCCTCGATCTAATCCTTACAAACAGGGAGGAAATGGTCGAGGAAATCAGAGTTTCTGGGACCTTAGGAGGTAGTGATCATGTTATCCTTGAATTCTGCATAATAAGGGAAGGAAAGCCTGAGAGGACTCAGACTTCAAACTTGGACTTCAGACAGGCAGATTTTGATGGACTCAAGAAGAGGGTAGGGGGGATCAAATGGCTGAATGTACTAAGGGATAGAAACATCCAAGAAGGATGGGATATTTTGAGAAATGCAATACTAGAAGCGCAATCTTTAACAATTCCTCAAAGAAGGAAGAATGGGAAACATCTAAAGAGACCAGGGTGGATAAACCTAGAACTTAAAAACTTGCTAAAAAGGAAAAAAGAAATGTTTAAGAATTGGACGGAGGGATACATATCTAAGGAAGATTATAATGCAATCTGTACAAACTGCAGGGCAAGTATTAGAAAAGCTAAGGTTAATAATGAATTGAGGCTTGCAAGAGAGACTAAAAACAATAAAAAAGGGTTTGGGGGATATGTCAAAAGTAAAAGAAAAGTTAAAGAGGCTATAGGAAGTTTAGAGAACAAGAAAGGGGAAGTGGTCAAAAGTGATCTTGAGAAGGCGGAGATTCTAAACTCCTATTTTGTATCTGTTTTTTTCTAAGAAAGATAATGTAATTGCAACTGACCTTCACTGTGCTAGTGAAGGACTAAGAGAATTAAGGCATGTAATCAACACAGAGAAAGTAAGGGAACACTTAGCTAACTTAAATGAGTTTAAGTCTCCAGGTCCAGATGGATTACATCCTCCGGTACTGAAGGAATTAGCAGAAGTAATTGCTGAACCACTTGCTGTAATCTTTGAAAAGTCATGGAGAACAGGAGAAGTCCCAGATGATTGGAGAAGGGCAAATGTTGTCCCTATCTTCAAAAAAGGGAAGAAGGCAGACCCAGGGAACTACAGGCCCGTTAGCCTGACTTCAATACCAGGAAAGATTCTTGAACAAATTATTAAGCAACATATATGTCAGCATTTGGATGGGAATTCAATAATTAACAGCAGTCAACATGGGTTTGTAACAAACAAGTCGTGTCAAACTAATCTAATTTCATTCTATGACAAAATCACGGAATGGGTTGATCAGGGAAATACAGTAGACATAGTATTTCTGGATTTCAGCAAAGCTTTCAACAAAGTATCTCACACCATCCTCATTGAAAAAATGATAAAATATGGGATTGACAGGGTGACTGTTAGGTGGGTTCATAACTGGCTTTGTAACCGTACTCAAAGAGTGGCTATAAATGGCCGCACATCCAACTGGAGGAGAGTCTCAAGCGGGGTGCCACAGGGCTCTGTTCTGGGCCCAGTTATGTTTAATATTTTTATAAATGATTTGCATAAGGGAATTGAGGGGAAACTGATCAAATTTGCAGATGACACAAAGCTAGGAGGGATTGCAAACACCAGAGCAGAGAGAGAAAGGATTCAAAAAGATTTAGAGAAACTCGAACAATGGGCTGCAACTAATAAAATGGTATTTAACAAGGAAAAATGCAAGGTACTACATCTGGGTAAGAAAAATGAAAAAAGCACATATAGTATGGGAGGAATCCAGCTGAGCATCAGTACATGTGAAAAGGACCTCGGTGTCCTAGTGGATCATCGTTTGAACATGAGGCAACAGTGTGAAGCAGCTGCAAAAAAGGCAAACACGATCCTGGGGTGTATCAAGAGAAGCATAGAGTCCAGATCACGTGAAGTTATTATTCCCCTCTACTCTACCTTGGTCCGACCTCACCTGGAGTACTGTGTCCAGTTCTGGTCACCCCAGTTCAAGGAAGACACTGACAAACTGGAGCAGGTTCAAAGGAGAGCTACCAAGATGGTGAACGGTCTACAAACCATGTCCTATGAGGAACGGTTAAAGGAATTAGGAATGTTTAGTCTACAGAAAAGAAGACTGAGAGGAGACATGATAGCTGTCTACAAATACCTGAAGGGCTGTCACAGTGCAAAGGGATCAGCCCTATTCTCACTTGCCCAAGGAAAGAATAGAAACAATGGGATGAAACTGCAGGGGAAAAGATTCAGATTAGATGTTAGAAAAAAAATTCTAACAGTAAGGGTGATCGACCAATGGAACAGGTTGCCACAGGAGGTGGTGAGCTCCCCTTCGATGGAGGTCTTCAAGCAGAGACTGGACGGCCATCTATATGGGATGGTTTAAGGAATCCTGCCTCGAGCAAGGGGTTGGACTCGATGACCCGGGAGGTCCCCTCCAACTCTATGATTCTATGATTTAATAGTTGCTCATGGTTTCCAGAAATCATGTTATTTTCTTTCATTTTATAGTAAATGCCACTTGGGCTTAAATTTATGATTGTTCAATTATGCCATGAAAACAACTTATGTTTTTTATAATGCAGGATGTTCTGTAGAATTAAAATGGGTGGTAATTACTTATGAGAATTCTTTTGAAAATATTAGTCATCTTTAATTCACCATCTACAAAATTTTACTTCCTGTATTTTTAGAAATGTAAACATAATTCTCTAAATGTTGTTTTAAAATTAAACAAATTAAAATTTTAAATAGGCTTAATGAATAAAGTTAAATAAATGGGCAAAAATATGCTTTAAAAGTTGCCTTAAAAGATTCTGCAGTAACTTTACGTATGCTGAGTTTCTTTTTTGCTCACTCTATGTATCAGTGTCAATATGTGACCTACTTAAGGATTGTCTTTCTGTCTGTCTGTATGTGTACGGGGGAGTAGCTATATTCTTGTGAAGTAAATTTCTAGAAAGCTATTTCACAGTATTCCTCAGGTTGTAACACTCACATTAATTAATAACAGAGTGGAATATACAACTATGTCCTATGCTACTGTTGAAAGAAAAATCTTCATCAGGGTCCAGTCCAAGCCGGGAATAATCAAAATGGAGACTGCTTTAGAAAGAAGATTGTAGTTTATTGAAGAGGAGAGCCAGACAAAAAGATGGCTCTGGGAAAATTGACCACATGTAGCAGGGAGTGGTGGGCTTTTATACCTTCTTTGGGCTTTGTATTTGATGTTCTTCCTGTTTGAGGCTTTGTATTTCCTGTGTCATGTACTTTGACCTGAGTCTGAGTGTGTCCTTTTGGTATTGGTGGGTTAATCCTATTATGTTTCCTGTCCTTAGAATTTGGGTGGGGTATGTAGATTTTAAGTGTCTTTGTCTTCCTAATCTCTTCAGTTTCTAGCTGGAAGGCTCCAACCTTCCTGAACAGATTATTGAATTTGCATTTTTAAAAGCTGGCTTCTGCTGGGGCTGATTTCTGGGGGTTTCTATCTTTTTAAAGATCTTTTCCATTATTCCTTTGGGAAAATATATTCTGTCTTTTTAATATTTCTCAAAATATTTCTTTTTCTGGATTCTTCTCACACTATTTTGAATTTATGTTCCAGTTCATGTATAACATTGTTCAAAACATGTGATTTGCCTCTTATCAACTGCCCACTAAAAGTCTTACAAACCTCTCCTGAGCTGAGCCTTACTCTGTGTGAATGTAGATATACTTCCCTGTATTTTTCTTGGCAACAGTGTAGAAGTGGTTTGCTATTGTCTTCTTCTAAGATTTTTTTTCTTTTTCCAGTCTACTTATAACATTAAAATTGCCTCTTTGTGTCTCATCAAACTCTGTTTTATTTTTTTCAAGCTCAGCCAAGATCACTAGATCTGCTAAGGAACTTACAAAATTATAATATTAGAAGAAGATGTAAAAATTAGACAGTATTTTTTATAGGAAGGGAGGGAGGGAAGGAGGGAGAAACATTCTAGAGAGGTATAAGAGGCAGTAGCCTAATTCAGTTATGCAGTATATCTCCAGTTCAGCAAATTGTTTGCTCTGCTTTAGTATAGGTCAGTGATGGCGAAACTTTTAGAGACTGAGTGCCCAAACTGCAACCCAAGCCCCACTTATTTATCATCGGGTGCCGGGATGGGCGTGGCCCACTGGGTGGACGTGGCTGGCATGGGCGTGGCCTACTGGGTGGGCATGGCCAGCTCGACATCACTTGCGTCAGGGGCACTGGTGTGGAGCTGTGGAGGACTGGGGCAGATCTGAGGGTCTCTGGTGGAGTGGGGATGGGACCGGGGTGAGCGCCTGGTCATGGTCCACTGGAGGAGCTTCACTGATATTAAAGGGGGTGGGGGAAGAGATATTAAAGGGGGTGGGGGAAGTCATTATATTAAGGGGGTGGGGAAGAGATATTAAAGGGGGTGGGGGAAGACATGATGTTAAAGGGGGTGGGGGAAGACATGATATTAAAGGGCGTGGGGGAAGAAATGATAATAAAGGGGGTGGGGGAAGAGACACACCAAAACCGGCCATTTGCTGCGACACATCAGGCAGCCATTCGCCTGCGGAGAGAGGTAAGTGGCCACGATGCGCCCAAAACCGACCCTCTGCTGCAATGTGTGAGGCAGCTGTTCACCTCTGAAGGGAGGCAAGTGGCCACGATGTGCCCAAAACTGGCCCTCTGCCATGATGTGCCTGAAACCGGCCCTCTGCCGTGACACGCCAGGTGGCCATTCGCCTCTGGCTGGAGACAAGCAGCCACACCACGTTGAACTGGATATTTGCCATGACGCATGAGATGGCTGTTTGCCTCCAGCCAGAGTCAAGCAGCCATGCTGGGCCAAACCGGACATTTGCCATGACCGGTGAGGTGGCTGCTTGGCTCTGGTCAGAGGCAAAAAGCCGCCTCGCGCATTGCAGCAAATGTCCGGTTTCTGTGTGGCGCAGATCTTTGCCTCCAGCCAGAGGCAAACAGTGAGTAAGTGGGGCGGATCTTTGCCTCCAGCTGGAGGAAAGAAGCAGGAAGTGGCATGGATCTTTGACTGCTATCGGTGCGCTGGCAGCATGCTCACTTTCTGCAGCAGAAGGGCCGAGGCAGTGGCTGGGAGTGGCTCCGGGCAAGGCAGGCAGCGCTTCAGCACTGACAGGGTGTGGCTGCTGGACAATTTGCCAGCCAGGAGTTGGTAGCCTTTTGGGAGAGCAGGACCCCCATCCTCCCCCAGCTCTTTGTGACCGGCTCCTTGTGACCAGGGGTGAGGTGGTCACAGCCGGCCTTTGACTCCTGGCCCAGAGCATGGTGAGTAGCAGCCTGCCATGATGGGGGGAGGGAAAATTGGTGCCCTAATCAGTACCCCAAGCCCTGGCTGAGCCATCGCATGAATTGCTCTGCTGCCCCATTTTTCCCCCATACGGATTGTCCTGCCGTTGCCTCCATTTCCCCTGTACAGATTGTTCTGCCGCTGCCATTCCCCCCCCGCATGGATCGCGCTGCTGCTGCTGCCATTTCCCATCCCTATACCCCACATGGATCACCCTGCCACTGCTTAGAAAAGGCCTCTGCCCCATGGATCTAGGGCTGCACAGCAATTGTGTGCCCCCCCCCCCACAGCAGATCCGGGTGGCAGAGACCTTTTCGAAGCCTCTGGAGCTCGTGTCCATGGCTGTGGGGCAATTTTGTGGCACATCAGCAGCCTGGATTGGCAGTGGGGAGGGTGCGAAATTGCTGTGCAGCCCTAGATCCATGGGGCAGAGGCCTTTTGCAGGCCTCTAGAGCCCGGATCGGCCATTGGGTGTGTGTGTGAAATCGCTCTGGAAGCTTACCTGGACTGCAGCTGCAGCTGCCTCCACCATCCAGCTCAGATCCGCCCAGCTCTTGCAGCTGCTCCCTGACTCTCAGTGCAGAGAGAAAGAGAGCAAGAGCACAGGAGCACGTGGAGAGGGGGCGGGGAGCAGCCTGGCCCCGCTCCCTCTGGGGCAATGGTGCGCATGCCCACAGGGACGGCTCCACATGCCACCTGTGGCATGCGTGCCATAGGTTCACCACCATGGGTATAGGTGATCCTTAACTTACAATGGTTCATTTAGTGACCGTTTGAAGTTACAACAGAACTGAAAAAAGTGATTTATAACTGTTTTTCATATTTTGACATTCCATGTCAAATGGTTTGATTTCAAAAAAGTGCCCTGCTCGACCATCATGGATTTTGATGAAATTTTGTGTGAACATGCACACATGTCCCCAATGAACATTGGTAAAGTGTTACATTTGCCAATGCAATACTTACAGAGATATAGTCATTTGTTTGACCCCATACTGCAGCCTTCTACACTATGACTCTGAGATTCCAGCACACGTTAGCATGTTGCAGCTATAGGATTCTGAACTGCATAGGTGTAGTTGTCATATTTCTGTCATAACATTAGAACCTTATATAACTTCTGTGTTTCAGATTTTGCAGTAATGTACTTTATATTATTGCGAATTTCCATAATATGTGAAATGGATGTCGACGAATCAATTGGCAATCCTACTTTGCCCAAATGTGCTGTTGGAGAAAAATTGACGTCAACTTGCCACCATGGTTCATTTTATTCTAACGAAATTGAGCTGCATTATGTGTACAGTTTGTCCGCCGAAGAAAAAATACTCATTACTCAGCAATCAGAGGTTGAGCTCAAAGATGATGACCAAATCTGCTTGTATCACAAAGCGATGTATCTGAAAAAGTATGACATGAAGCAAAAGTCATGCTGCAACCCATTTGACAAACAAAATCACATAGCTAAACATGAGCTGTTAAAAGTCAATCTAGCCATGTCCAATGATTTAACAAAAGTGGCAAAAACAAATGTGAAGCCGGGTCAAAAGATTTGTTCCAAGTGTAAAGCCAAATATGTTTCCATGGTCAAAAGTATGACAGACTCTTTGTCATTGAATAATTATGATATGGACATTTCGGACACTGTTAATCAAAGTTTGACTGATTTAGGGACTTCTCCATTAAAAATTCAGAAGTTGAGCAGTAGGGATAAAACTGGCTATGTGAAATGAAAAATTGAATGTGTGCAGAAAATGGTAGCAGACAAAATAATGTTAGCCACTGGAGTGGCAGCTGAAGGTATTGGGCAAACTATGCTGACCCAATCGAAGGCATGAAAACAAAAATTAAAATATCTGATAGATTGACCAAAGTTCAATTATTGACTTTGGCCCCAAAGAGTTGGTCAATACCAGTGAGAGCAAAAACGTTTGGCATTTCAGAACATATGGTTAAAACAATGAGAAAGAGAGAGGCATTTGTGCACTACCAGATACAAAAGTTGGCAAACCACTGCCAAAGGAAATCACTGACAGAGTTTGAGATTTCTATGAGGATGATGAATTTAGCAGGATGTGCCCCAGCAAAAAGGATTACCGGTATGTTTCCGTTCGGCTTGATGGCGTCAAGGTTCACAAACAAAAGCAGTTGCTTCTGTGCAATCTGAAAGAATTGTATGTGGCATATCAAAACAAATATGGTACTGAAATTGGTTTCTCCAAATTCTGTAACTCAGACCAAAGTGGTGTGTCACCGTCTGTGCTTCAGGCACACATTCCATTTGTGTCTGCACCATTCATCAAAATGTTAAGCTTATGCTACAAGGTGCCAACATTAAAGATGACTACAAGTTGCTCATGGGAAAGGCAGTTTGCAATCTGAACACCAAAGATTGTATGTTGCAGCGATGCCAAAACTGCCCTGGTGAAGAGGCACTGATAGCACATTTGGATGAAATATTCAAGGACTGGGATTTGGAAGGATCAATAGAATTCAAACAGTGGATTCATGCTGACCATGAAATGCTGGAAACAAATATTCTCACTGTTGACAGCTTCATCGAAAAACTTGCTAGCAAAATGTGGAAACTGACTGGCCACCACTTCATTTCAAAACATCAAAGCGAATATTTGTTTTTTTTTCTATTTAAATATTTTATTAGTTTTTTATAATTATTAACAAAAAATCAAATTAAATACAACTCAACTTAATACAATCATTTTCGACTTTGTGTCACACCAAAACAAAACATACATACTTTTAAAAACTTACATAAAATAGAATAACTATAGATGTTGCTCGGCAGCACCCCCTCCACCACATCCCCCTCTTCCTGCCTCCCTATCTCCTACTTCCCACCCCCTCCCACTCTCCCTCCCTCACTCTCCACCCTCCTATCAACAACCTTCCTACTTCCCTCCACTCCTTCACTCCTCACTCTCCACCCCCTCCAGATGTGGTCCAGAGGTACTGCCCGAGCAACTCCTCTTATATCAATAAATATATCGTCCTTATATATTGCAAGTATTACAGTTGAATGCATTATAATACATTATTAATTTTTTAATAAACCCACCCACCCCCCGACTTCCCAAAGTGAATACAGGGTAAAAGAAAAGAAAACCGACTAAGTTAAACAAAGTTATTATATAAATCCTAATAAACATTTAACTATATGATAAGTACAATTTCCTAGATTGATATTTCCCTTGAATATAATCTATCCATTTTTTCCAGTCCAACATATATTTTTCATTTGAGTGATCTTTCAAATATGCAGATATTTTAGCCATTTCCACCAAATTTATGACTTTCAAAGTCCATTCCTTGATAGATGGTAATTCTGCCTTCTTCCAATATTGTCCAACCAGCAATCTTGCTGCTGTAATCAAGTTCAAAATTAAGTTCGTCTCTATGGTGGTGCAATCCTTTATAATACCTATAAATCCTAATAAGAATTTAACTATATTTTTCAATCCAACATGTAAAAATTTAACTATATGCTAAATGCAATTTCTTAGATTGATATTTCCCTTGTATGTACTCTATCCATTTTTTCCATTCCAACATATATCTTTCATTTGAGTGATCCTTCAAATATGTGGATATTTTAGCCATTTCTGCCAAATTTATAACTTTCAAAGTCCATTCCTCGATAGATGGTAATTCTGGCATCTTCCAATATTGTCCCACCAACAGTCTTGCTGCTGTAATCAAGTTCAGTATTAAGTTCGTCTCTATACATGATAATTTCTTTGGATCCAAATGCCATCTATAAAACATTTTATAAAAATTTTGTCTTAAATGTTGCGCTTGTGTAAATTTTACATTTATCACCCAGATCCTCTCCCAAGTTGCCATCATAATTGGTTGTCCAAAATTTTGTCCCCACTTTATCATACAGTCCTTAACTAATTCAGTCTCAGAATCAATTTCAATCAATGCATTATACAATCTTTTAATATGCATTGGCCTTTGGTCTCTAATTTGTTTAATTAAATTTTCATCTATTTGAGATAAACCCATGTTCAAATCTTTTTTCCATCTAGTCTGCAATTGTAAGTATTGAAACCAGGTAAGGGTTATTCCTTCCTCTCTTAAAATATTCGAGGACTTCAATAATAAAAGATTCCCTTCTTTAATCAGGAGTTTCTCATAAGACACCACATCTTGTAATTGTGCTCTATTTATATTCTCTATTGCGTGTCTGGGAACCGTCCAAACAGGTTTCTTATCATTTAATTTATACTGATATTTTTTCCAAACACGCAGCAGAGCATTTCTCAATAGGTGCTCTTTGAAACTCCTATCCACCTTTTTATCATAAACTAGATATGCATGCCAACCATATAATAAACTGTACCCTTCAATATTCAATATTCTATCATTAGTTTAATTAACCCAATCGCTTATCGCTACTAAAACAGCAGCGTGATAATATAACTTAAAATTAGGCATTTTCAAACCACCTCTTTCCCTTGTATGATGAATAATTTTTAATTTGACCCTCGGTTTCTTGCCATTCCAAATAAATCTATTAATACCCTTCTGCCACTCCTCCAAGTTCGCATCCTTTTTAAGTATAGGTAACATTTGAAAAAGAAATAAAAATTTAGGCAATACATTCATTTTAACTGCTGCTATCCTACCCAACATAGATAATTGTAATTTCTTCCATTTCTCCAACTCTATTTGTGTCTTATTCCACAAAACTTCATAGTTATTTTTATACAACTTTCCATTAGAGGCTTCTATGTCAATTCCTAGATATTTAATTTTCTTAACTATCTCACATCCCGTTATTTTTTCCAATTCCTGTTTTAAATTAGTATTTAAATTTTTAACTAACATCTTTGTCTTAGATATATTTAATTTAAACCCTGATACCCTAGCATAATTTTTAATTATCTCCATCAATCTCTTGGCTGACTGTATTGGTTGAGTCAATGTCACAACCAAATCGTCAGCAAAAGCACGTAATCTATAACCTTGTTGTCTAATCTTTATACCTTTTAAGTCATCTGCTCTTCTTATCCTATTCAATAAAACTTCTAAAGTTAAAACAAACAACAAAGGGGATAATGGACATCCCTATCTAGTACCCTTTTCTATATTAAATGAATCTGTTAAATCACCATTCACAATAATCTGTCCTGTTTGTTTCTGATAAATCACCAATATAGAATTAATAAACTGATCCCCCATTTCCATCTGAGCAATCAATTTTTTCAAAAACAACCAATTCAATCTATCAAATGCTTTTTCCGCGTCCAAAAACATAAGAACTGCGGGCACCTGAATATGCTTCTCCAAATATTCTATTATATTAATGAGTTGTCTAACATTAGTTTTCATCTGTCTCCCTTGTAAAAAACCGGTTTGGTCTGAATGAATTATTTGTTGTAGAACTGTCATTAATCTATTAGCCATAACTTTTGCAAAAATCTTGTAATCCGTATTCAACAATGAAATAGGTCTAAAATTTTCTGGTTGAACATTATCTCTTCCCTCTTTGGGAATTAAAGAAACATAGGCTGTTTTCCATGAAGGTGGAACCTGACCACCCTCTTGTATATTAACAAATAGCTCTCTAAGAGGTTCCACCATTTCCATTTGAAGATGCTTATAATAAATTGCTGTTAACCCATCAGTCCCAGGAGATTTTCCCATTTTCAATTGTTTAATCACTGAAATTATTTCTTCTGATGTAATTAATGAGTTTAATCTATCTCTTTGTTCATTGCTGATTACCAATACATTTTCATTTTGCAAAAAAGTATCTATCTCATTCTCTTGTATCTTCTCTTCAGCGTATAACTTGGAATAAAATTCTAAAAAAGCTTTCTTAATAATTTCTTGTTGAAACACTTCCTTCCCTTTATATTCTATTTTTTCAATTATGCGGGATTTTTGTTTTTTCCTTAATGTATAAGCCAACCATCTGCCAGGCTTGTTAGAATTAAAAAATGTATTATGTTTTGCATATTGTATATTCCTAGCAACTTGGTCTGCCATCAACAAATCAAATTGTTTCCGTAAAACCTTAATCCCCTCTTTAATATTTTTATCATCTGGTCTCTTTATTAATAATTGCTCTTTCTTTCTTATTTCCTCTTCTAAATCCTTCCTTTTTTCCTCTTGTTTACGTCTATATCTTTTATTCATATCAATTAAAATCCCACGCATATACGCTTTACTAGCATCCCATACCATTTCTATTGTTGTATTTTTATGCAAATTTAACATAAAAAAATCCTTCATAACATTTTTACATTCATTCACATTTGTATCATATTTAAACAAGTTTTCATTAAGTCTCCAAGATCTTTTGGGTCTCTGTCCTTCCGTTAATTCCATCCAAACCGGGTTATGATCTGTTAAAACTTTGGGTAGGATTTTCACCTTCTTTAAACTAAAAAGAAAATCACTTGAAGTTAATATAAAGTCAATTCTAGAAAATGACTGATGTCTATCAGAAAAAAAAGTAAATTCTTGCTTATTACCATTTCTTTCTCTCCATATATCTATCAAGTCGAAATCATCCTTTATATCAAAAAAACTTGGAGAATAATTTGACCCCCTCTTCTTTGTGGCAGCCCCTCAAATACTGGAATACTGCAATCAGGTCACCCCTATTTCTTCTTTTCTTTAGACTAGCCAAACCCAAGTCCTGCAGCCATTCTTCATATGTTTTAGTCTTCAGGCCTTTGATCATCTTAGTTGCTCTTCTATGAACTTTTTCCAAGATCTCAACATCTTTTTTATGATATGGTGACCAAAATTGGTTGCAGTATTCCAGGTATTGTCTTACTAGGGTTTTATAAAGTGGTATCAATACTTCATGTGATTTTGATTCTATGCCTCTGTTTATATAACCCAGGATTGTATTAGCTTTTTTTGGCTGCTGCTGCACACTGCTGGCTCATAGTCAGGTGATCATCCACTAGAACTCCAAAGTCCCTTTCACAGATAATCTGTACTTGTACCTGTAATGTATTGGCCACAACTGTTTTAAATCACTTGTTTAATATTTGACCTACATTGCTGTATTTTTTAACAGTTGCTGTTATTGCTGTTATTACAACTTCAGACAACTTTTTGATTGGAAAAAATTAACATATATGGGGAAAAAATTAATAAAAAAGATTGAAAAAAAAGAAGGAAGTCGGGGATTATTGTAGATCTTGTCTGCGTTGTATTCAGAGAAAAACTTTGCCATCTAGAACTGTGCCAATGGGCCATTTACAGAGTCATGGCCCCTTGGACTTGGTCTGCATTGATTTCCTTTCCTTAGAACCGGATGCCAGTGGACAAGGAAATGTGTTGGTTGTGACCGATCACTTTACTCGTTATGCCCAGGCCTTCCAATGAAAGATCAGTCCACTGTTACGGTGGGCAAAGTATTAGTGGAGAAATTCTTCGTACACTATGGGCTACCTCAGTGCATACATTCTGACCAGGGGAGGGATTTTGAAAGTAGGCTGGTCAAGCAACTGCTGGGCTTGTTGGGTATTCAGAAGTCCCGCACCACCCAGTACCACCCGCAAGGCGATTCGCAGCCTGAGAGATTTAACTGCACTCTCTTGGACATGATGGGAACCCTCACCGAAGTGCAGAAACAGCATTGGACCCAACATGTCTCCACCGTAGTGCACGCCTATAACAGCACAAGAAGTGATGTTACCGGGATTCCCTAATGTTTGGCAGGGAAGCTCGCCTGCCGGTGGACCTGGCTTTTGGTACCTCAATGGACGAGACTTCTTTTAAGTCTCACCATAATTATGTGGACAGGTTGAGGAGGAGCTTAAAGGGGGCCTATGAAAAAGCCACAGAGGCCGCATGGGTCCCGGAGCGGCGTAACAAGAGGAATTATGATCTGAGAGTAAGGGTCCAGGTTCTACAAATTTGCTGATCAGTGGGGCTCCCAGTTGTATGTGGTTAGTGAGAAACTTCCAGGGTTGCCAGTATACCGAATACGATGGGAGGGGAGCACAGGACCTTCAAAAGCATGGCACCGGAACCATCTATTGCCTTTGCACGAGGCAGTACAAGCTACCCAGCCAGTTCCTGTAGATGAGCCCTGTGTAGTGGGAAGGGGAGTGGGAACCAGGGTGAAACCTGCCTCCTCTCTAGAGAAGGAAGTAGAAGATTCTGAAGAAGAGGGGGATACGGATTGGTTATGGTTATCAGGGGACATGGGGAGTGTGTCCCAGGCTGTGGGTGGTGAGGTGGAGTTAGAACAGCCAGGGTCCGATGGTTTGAAATCCGTGCCCAGAATTTGCAAACAGGAGGGGACCCCTCAGAGAGTTGAGGTTAGAGATCCGTCTGGGGAATGGCCAGAACAGGATGGAGTGTTGCCCCCAGATATTGTAGAGTCAGGGGAATGGTTGGAGGTGGATCCAGCTGCTCTATGGGGTCAGCAATTGCCAGTGTCAGAGGCAGAGTTGGGGACCTCCCACTCCAAGACAGTGCACACTTTTTCTGGATCCATTTCCATCCCCTTGTGTGAGATCTGGTAGCCTAAGTAATCAATCCTTTCCTTATGGAACTCACATTCTGCAAGCTTAGCATACAGTTTAGCTGTTTGGAGTTTGTTTAAAACCACTCTGACCAATTTCATGTGTTCAGCCTTGGTCTCAGTGTAAATTAATATATTGTTCAGGTACACTAAAACTCCCTTATATAGGTGCTCATGTAGCACCTCATTTATCAATTGCATGAACACTGTAGGGGCTCCTTATAATATAAAGGGGAGCACCTTGAATTGAAAACAGCCAAGGGGGCAGTTAAATGCAGTTTTCCACTCGTCCCCTTCTTTAATTCTGACTTGGTAATAGGCCTCCTGTAAGTCCAGTTTAGAAAACACTTTCCCCTTGGACAAGTGGGCCAGCATGTCCTTCATGAGGGGCATGGGATATATGTTTTCCATGCATACTGCATTAAGACCTCTATAGTCTATGCAGAGATGAAGAGACCCATCTTTCTTCTCCTGGAACAGCACTGGAGCTGCCACTCAGGGAATCACCAGCTGGATGAAACCTCGAGCCAGATTTTTATCTATTAATTGCTGCAGTTCCTCTAATTCCATAGGGTCATGGAATATATTTTGGGTTTGGGGAACTTAGCTCTGGGGACAATTTCAATAGCACAGTCCATAGCCTAGTGAGGGGGAAGTTCATCTGAGCCTCTTTCACTGAATACTTCAGCCAGGTTTTGGTACTCTCTGGGTATGCCTTTCAACTCCTTGCTCCTTGCTGCTGCTGCTGCTGCTTCTCAATCCGGGTTTTCCCTTCCTCCCTGGGGTTTCTTAGGAAGGGATTTTGGTTCTTTTGGGAACTTCAAGCTCCCTTCCCACCAATCTATCCTCAGGTTCCACTTTTTCAATGCATCAATCCATTCCAGGTGCCACTATGAATGTTAGAGTCTTGGAGTGGCTTCCTAAGGTTAAGTCCATGGGTTTGGTGGTGAAGCTGGCTGGGACGCCCCCTGTAATGAACCCATCAAGTTGACAAAATGCGATGGGGTTTTTTAATCTCCTTAATCAGGCCCCCAGTTTCCCTACTAAGATTGGTCTGATAAGACACCTGATGCAGCCTGAGTCGATTAGTGCATTTGGGGCCACCCTTTCTTCCTTGCCTGAGATGAACAATCTTAGGGGCAATGTGATTGGTGTGATCAGCCCACTTACCAAGGAGTCATCATCGTAGTCACTCTCATGTGTCCCTGGCTCATCCTCTGATGGGGTCAGAGGTCTCCCTCTTGGGATTAGGGTTGGGCATAACTCCATGATCTCCATGGTTTTCAGGGCTGAGTCCTTTGGGCATTGAGTAGGTTTCATCAGCTTCCCTCCAGACAGTTGGTCTCCTTTTTTGGCTAAGGTTTTTGCATGGCACTCCAGAGCAGGATGACCCTCTTTGCCATATTTGAAGCAGGCTGTTGAGCATGGTTGAGCTGCCATGGGTTTGGTTGCCTCTTCTTTCTTTTCCAGGAGCAACCTCTTCCAAATTTTTCCAGATTGGTATTGAGTGGTGATTCTCTGCCTCTTCAGCCAGGATGCACCAGTCGTGTAGGCAAACCGGGGCTCTGCGGGTGATGCAGGCATTGTACAGGTCATTGTTGATCCCATCCTGGAAGCAGCTCACCAGGATATCCTCAGGCCAGATCTCAGAACTCTTCTGTGTGTTTGACTATGGGGCAGCACCCTTGCCTGGTTTTGATCAGCTAGTGGTCTTCAAAATGCCACCTCAGGGCCAACATGAAGCGATTGAAGTTCTGGATTGGAACTTCTGGGGCATTGGAGTTGTACAAGGTCACCATCCATCAGGCTGCTGTGCCTTCTAGGGCCAAGGTGATAACCCTGACTCTAGCTTCCTCACTGGGGAGGGTCCTCCCGTATACTTGCATGTAGGTGAAAATGTGAGCGAGGGAAAATCCCAATTGTTGGGAGTCACCATTGAACTTCACCCTGAGGGGAACCAACTTCGATTCAGGTTTGGGTGGCTGGGCTCTTCCCCTGGCTGCTGCAGGAGCATTCACTCCTAAGGGCCCAGCCCATTGAGGGGTGGCTGAGGTGGCTGCCACCATCTTGGTAGAACTGGCTGCTCCCACTGCGGTTTCAGTAGTCACCAACTTGCTCTTGCCTCCCGTAGTTTCTTCAAACTGCTCTTCACTTCTTTCTCTGCACCGCTCAGACTTCGCTTTCAGGTCCTGAAACACTTCCACCATTAAGAGTATTGCCCGCTTCAGGATCTGATCAGCACGGTTCTGCTCCTCCTCAGTCTCCTCATTATAATAGAGCATTTCCATCTCACATTTCCAGCCTGGTTTTTGACTGCCCCTGGTGAAGGTTATGCTTTGGGCTCTCCTGTCCCAATCCTTTCTTTTTCCCATGCCATCCTACCACCTCGGTCTAGTGCAGGCATGTCAAACTGGTGACATCATGTAACATCGCACAACATATCAGGCCGGTTTTGCCATTGCCGGCAATGGGGTGGGCCTGGCTTCCATGTGACGCATCTGATCTGCGGGCTGGCAGTTTGACCCCCCTGGTCTAGTGGATTCCTCCATGGCATCTGTCTCCCCCATCCATTCGGAGGGGCTCTCTTCCAGGTTAGTTTTGGTGGCAGACTCTTCCCAGCACTGGGACTCATCCTGCTCACTGACATGGAGTGACATGGTGTACATGGTCCCTTCACAAACCCCTCCCCAGTGTCCAACTGTCTAGCGCATCTCCAGCCAATCCACACGTGTGAAGTTGTTATGGGAACCGGAATGCTAAGAGATTGTTCCCAGGCGCTGTGTCTTCCTTTTACAATGGCTCGAAGATAAGGCAGATGGGTCCTGGCACATTCTTCCCCTTCTTCATACCCAAAGTGATACATCAAAGGTAGAGAGAACAAAGTAAAGGAAATACATCTGTGAGCCCCTCTCCCAATAAATTGAAACCTCCCACTCCCATCAGAATGGCAGACTCCTGAAAATATGATATTGAAAGGGTCCTGACATGTCTTTTCTTTTGTCCATGTCTCAATAACTCTGTTTTTAATTGAGAACAATTGAATTATGCTATTCTTAAATATATTTTACTATCTTGTACAATAAAATTGTATGCAATACAGTAAAATAAATAGAAAGGAGACGTTATGTCATTTTTATCACAGGAACATAAAATTCATGTTCCCATTTCTTCCACTGTGAATGTCTCTGCAGAAATCAGGAAATATTTCAAAGTACTGTTTTATTAATGATAATACTGGTTAAAATATCTTTTGATACAGTGAGAAAATGATACATGGCTGAATAAATATTAACTAATATTTTATTCATAAATGTTCCTTTAAGTCAGTTTGCCCCAATCTGGCAAATATTGAGATATGTTAGCATTGCAAAATCAAAAACTTCAGCCAGCATTCAGTGTGGCTTCTCTGCTTCTTTGGCTCAGGAACAATATACCATGCATTCCCAAATATATGCTTGGTTGATTTTATCAGAATTATGTGCATTTTACCCAAAGAACCTACTTTTACCACAATAAATCCTGGTACATTTTTACCAAATTACTTGCAGAGCAGGGATATATTCTATATTCTTCTCCTTCTCCTACTTGTGCCAATTTACTGATTTATGTTATTTCTTCTAAAAAAATAGACTATAAGTGAATGAAAAATTTTCACAAAATACATTTATTAGCAAAGGTCTAGCATTAGTTTAAATTATATTAGAAAATGATTTTTGGGACTTCTGGTTTGCCACCACGCCCACCACGGACATTTGGAAGGTGAGCTCAATCTACTGCACCCATTTTTCACTCCGCTGGGGGACCCTGGAAAGGGTCAAAAGTCACTCTGTAGGGGTGACGAGCAAGGAGGGGCCCATGCTTGATCACAGAAGGGAAGCAGCCCTTCCACTCGATCCAGGGCAGCCCTCCAAACTGGTGGAGAAAACACCGACCATAGTAATATGGCCCATCACTAGGCTGCAGACAACCGAAGTCAAACTTACCACCAAGCACTTCCAAAGCAATGCGGATGAAGCTGGGTGAGATCTAATCTTCTCTTTACCCTAAGTACTTTCTCTTCCTGTAAAAGCTGCCTGAAATATCTTTCCCCCTGTGAGGAGAGAGGGCAGGGAATTTCTATCCCAGCCTCTAAGATAGCGGCATTTGACTACCCAGGGGAATTAAAGCATTAAAAGAATAACTTTAATGTAATTGGATTTATATGTTCCTAAAACTTGGGGACCAAAAATTTTCCTATTTTTATTGGAGACTCTTGTTTTTATCTACAAAAAAGAAATAAAATTGGGAAAAGGATTATAAAAATTTTGGACTTAAAAACCTTAAATAGCATCGGTTCGCATCTTGTGGCGAAGTTTGATACTACAACTTGTTATTTCCTGAAAGAGACTTGGCTCGAAGCCCAGACGTTAGATAAGACTTTTCTGACCTGTGAGAGACTTAACTCTAAGAGAACAGCTGGGTGGCATAATTGGCCTACTTGAACTGTGAATGTAAACCTTTATTGACTCTCAGAGTTATATGTGGGAAACTGCTTTCTTATCTCTTTATTTGAGGAATATTGGTCATGATATGAGATGTTGAAATACCTTGGATTATAAAATCTTGCTTGACAAACAACTTTTACTAGAAAGACTATTTATAAACATGTGAAAGAGATGGATGAAGACCAGGAAAAGATTCTTTCCATGTTGAAAGCAATACATGAAACTAGCTTATGATAAAATAAGATCTAACATAAAAGTTCAAGATGCCAGCTTAGATACACAAACCCAAACTTTGACTACAACCAAAGAACCAATAATGCAAAAGATAACTGTAGAAGTGGGACAATCAAATATTAGACGTAGGACTCAATTGACCAACAAATATAGCTGATGGAAAATCTAGAAAAGGAAGTGACAACACTGAAAATGGAAATGACTTTCTATATAAATCAGAAGAAATTTGAGAAAGAAGAAGAACAGATTGAATGGAAGACAGACATTTCAGGGCAAGCATGGGAAATTGGAATAACAAGGAGAAAACTTAACGAATACAAATGGGTTAGTGCTTCCAAAAAAATGGCAATTAAATGGTCTCCTTTATTTCAAATAAAATATATAATAATAGAGGGAGATCTATTTGATGATCTGAAAGCACTGATATGGAAGCCTAGTTGGCGAAGGAAGAAAGCCAGAATAAGGTTGAAGAAAATTGGGGTTTTGACTTATTAGAGGGGATTTCATATTATTAATTAGAGGGTTAAAGGGAGAAATTGAGATAAGGGGAATGCTGGTCATTAGATTCAAAATACTTGGAGATTTGTTGAAAATAAGGACATTATCTGTTTAATATTAAAAAATTAGACCTAAAAGGAAAAGAAAATTAATTATTATGAATATGTTTGATTTATTGATTAACCTAGGTAATATACATAATGGTTTTGATTTATTAAAGGCGATATTGTATTATTAAGTAGATGATTTAATATGGTGGGAAATAGATAACTCTTAGGAAATAGAACAAGATTATATTCAAATAGATAAAATATGTATTTTGGATATTAGATTTTGTTATGAATTGAGACAATGGAAATCTTGGTTACCTAAGATTTGAAAATTATAAATATCAAAGGTTAAATTGGAATATTGATGAGAAACTAAAAATTGGGTAAAAATTAATAACAAGATATGGATTGTTTATGAAGATTGAATGTAATTAAGCTAAAATCTTATTGATAAATATAAAAATGATGTTTATATATAAGAACTGAGTAGATTTTAAGCTGTTTGTTGGTGCCTGATTATTATGTGCCAGTCAAAAGACTCACAAAATGTCAGTATCTGTCAATCAGTCAGTACAAGGTATTGAAATCTTGATTTCCATCTTGCCAACATACTATTTCAAATATCTTTTTTAATATTCTCAAATTCACAAAGTAGTGAATTTCACTATATTAGATAACCGACTTGCATGGGTTAAAATGATAACTAGAAAAACATAATGACAATGTATACTAGACAACAAAGATACAAAACAGTAACTAATGTATTACCGGTAGTTAATGTATTAGTTACTGGAAAAGAACAAGGAATGTATGGGAGGTACACAGGATATCAGAGTACTGCCAGTGATATTGCTTTGTGCTTCAGGCTTTCATATGTTGTGCAATTGGCAGAAGTTTAAATCTAAATAAATGGAAGAAAAATATGTTTCATCTCTTTCAAGCTTAATATTATATTTTCTTGGCTGTGAATAGGAAGCAGAAAGCACTAGCTTCCTCACAGATCAAGAACCTTCCTTTCATAATTATTAAAATCTACTCCATAAAATTGTCACCTAGAAACATGCTCTACATAAACTTTGCAAGTTCTAAATTGGTGTTCATGCACAATTAGCAATATAATTTCTTTATTAGCTACACATAGGCCAGTGTTAAGGGCAATTAGCAGGAGAAACAGAGAGAGAGAGAGAGAGAGAGAGAGAGAGAGAGAGAGAGAGAGAGAGAGAGAGAGAGAGAGAGAGAGAGAGAGAGAGAGAGAGAGATCCATTTCATATTATGCACTGGTAGAGCTGTTTTTGTTATCTGCCCATATTTCATTGCTTATCTGGAGAAGAGATTAAACATTAGGTGCTATATTCACAATTTTAATTAAAAAAGCATGCTCAAAATGGATAGTTATGAAGGTCAGGGTCATTTTGAATAGCTTCACAAAACAATGACATTTCACCACCAGATTGCTCATGGAATATTTTTTGTGATATTTTGACAAATTACCTCTAGAGGGACAGCAAAACAACACTCAGATCGTGCAATTATTCATCTACTGGATAAGCTTCAGATTTATTACAAAATTGACAAATGGCAGATATTACTTATTTGAAGTAATTTTTTGAAGTGTTCCATTAGTCGGAACTTTGACATTATTCTTGAGTGGAAAAGCTACCAAATGCCTTTATTTTAATTCACATCCAATGACTGTCTCTGCCATTGTAGGCATGTATACACAGAGAATAAATATGTTTCTGAAATAATGATAAGATTATGTACTAGGTTCATTCTTTTTATCAGGTACAGGGGCATATTTTCAAACCATTTTTTATTTATATGAAGAAAACAGAAATTTTAAAGCCTCATTTTGAAATTATAGGTGAGTGGATTGGTCAGGACTCCATAGTCTGAATGTAAATGAAACACATAGGACAAATCTGTGCATAGCATGCATCTACATAAAAAAGTATCCTGATTGGTCCACTTCCTTGTTCTCTATAATTCTTATTTATTAAGTCCAGAGGTATGGTAGCTCAGTGGCTTAATGATGCTACAGATAGTCTTTGCTCCAATGGTTCTATTAGAAGACTGGGCTTCTATTACTTGCCTCAGCTTCTGTACACCTAACAGTTCAAAAGCATATTCTATGCAAGTAGGTACCACTTCAGTGAGGAGTCATGTTGGTTCTCTATGCAGGCAGTCAAATTCCTGACACTTCTGAAACCTCTTGGTTGTGGTGCCCATTTGCAAAGCAGCTTGGGGAAGGGAAGAGGATTAGGGTGATGCTGCAGGAAGAGCCACACATCTTTCTCTCTAGTGCAAAGTCAGCTTGTCCTCTTGTGGCTCACCTTGGGAAGCATGCAAACATGTCCTACAACAAGTCTGGTACTCTGGCAAGCCAAATTACTACTATGGAATTGCATTGTGATCTCCTGGCTACTGTAACAATGCCACATACTAATAATAATAATTAATAGCTAATCTTTGGGAGAAGTTGACAATGAATAACAGATTCATGAATGTTGAATAGGCTGTAACATGAAATTAATTCTCAGTTAAACTATGCTAGCTACCAGTTATAATTTTGTTTGCTTCTAGTTGTTCGCAGATCTGTTTTTTGATTATCTTGTCCAGAATCTTCCCAATATGAATGTTAAATTGATTGGTCTGTAAACTCTTCAAGAAAGGGAAAAAAACAGAGCTCTGGGAATCACATCAGCCCTTTTCTAATCCTCAGATACTTCCCCAGTGCTCCAGGATTTTTGAAAGATATGGTGCAATGGTTCTGAGATAACATCTGCCAGCTCCTTCAGAACTCTGGGATATAATCTGTTGGGTCCTGATGATTTATATTCATCAAGGCTGGATAGGGGTTCTCTTACCATTTTCTTGCTTATTTTAATTTTTGTTTATAGTTTTAACACCATATAGCTTCTCTCCCTGGGTTCTGCCATACTCCTAGAGGGGAGGGGGGATGGAGCAGGGGTTTATTGTCTTAGATTCCTCTATTGACACAATGTAGCATTTTGCTTCCCTGCCTCCTTTCCCTATTTCTACAGTGTAACATTTCACCTTAGCTTCCTTTATTGCTGCAATGTAACACTTCTCGCTCCTGCACTGTATCTCCCTCTGAACTTTCTTCTCCCTAACCTGTCAGCTAGGAAAGGGCGGGGGGAAAGAAATACAACCTCCAGAGCCTGGCTTATTTCTCCACTCTCAAGAGAAGGTGCAAAGAGCCACTTGAACATCATGCTATGACCAGAGCCAGACCGATGTTATCTCACCTTTCCCACGATGGACTTAACACCTGGGGATTGGCCGGTTTGAACCATCCAGATGAACTACAGGGTAGAATTTGCTTGGCGATATTTTAACACATCGATCTGTATAGGAGTCCCTCAGATCCTGTCTAGTATGCCTGCCATCAGCTTCTCCTAATAAAAGCTCCTTTTGGAAGGACTTGCTTCCATGAGTTCTGCTTTCTTAGGATGAGGTGTTGAGGTGGGTCCTGACATTAGACAGGATCTGCAATAGTAGTCAACCAGGAAGGACAGACCTTGCTGGGGGACTTTGCAACATCTACCATGTCGGACAAAGGTGCGGAGAAGGAGGAACCCACCACAAAAGGGGAGCCCTCCCTTCGGTTGGAACCCTGCCAGCTGTCTGACTCCAAGATGTCCTATACCTCGGAGGAAGAGGTGGTGGAGATTCCCAGCCATAAACCTCACTGATCCATGGGTGTAGGCAAGAAGGACGAGTGGGAGAAAAATTCGAGAAAGGTAACGCTGAGGCGGGCAACCACCAGTTGGGATGGAAACAAGAGATGGAGAGATCACTACACCTCAGCGAAGGTGAGGATGATCGCAGGGAGCAGTCAAACAGGATCCTGGAGAAGGCGATCAACCTAATGAAATCAACCCTTGTCTCCCTCAAGGATGAAAAGCTCGAGCCCCGCAGCCGCACCGTTACCATGAACTGCAGCACAAGAGACACTGGGGGGGGGGAGTCCGACACTGAAACCCTGGGAATATCAGGAGGAACAGCAGAGACTGCAGCCATCGCAGCCCTGCCACACAGCAGTTGCTGATCGAGATGGATGACACTGATCCATCCAGAAGTTCACGCCGCTGGACATGAAGTTTCGGGGAGAGCCGCAGCACCTGGGGTTCTTCTTAACCCAAGTCCTCAACTACATGGAAGAATACGGTCGAATACAAGGCTTGGATCCACATCATACAGGTGGCCTTCAATGGCATGGCAGCTGACTGGGTGGTGGACCTACATGACTCTGATGCCCCGAGCTCCAGAACTTCAATCAATTAATGTTCTCCCTTAGACAACGATTTGAGGACCCGTTGGCAGACCAGAAGGCCCATGAGAAGATTAAGATGGTGAAGCAAGGCAGGCGCCCAGTTGCCGAGTACAGCCAGGAGTTCCGAGCCATTGCTAGTAAGCTGAATTGTCTGGAAGACATCCTGCTTAGCCACTTCAAGGATGGGCTGAATTACAATCTCTATGATGCCTGTCTTCCCCAGGGAGACCCATGCCGATTGCACGATTGATACATCCTGGCAGAAGAAGCCGAAATTGACCTACTCAAGAGTCATCGCCGGGGAAAGCCATGGAACTGATCACCCCCTGAACCGTCATGCGAGCCCACGAAGTCTCAACCCACAACTAAGAAAACAGCCATCTGTTTCAAGTGCAGGAAGGAGGGACATCATGCCACAGAATGCCGCTTGAGGAATCCCTAGCAGAAGGCCGAATGAACACCAGCCGGGAGATCAGGAAGGTCACTCACCAAGCCACGAGAACCAGCCATGAGGAGCACCAAAGCTGTCAAGTTCCCCCCTCCGCCCAATGGGGGAAAGGGACCCCAGCCTACACCGTGGGAGCATCCAACTCGCCAGACAACCACTCCACAGATGAACCCCTGGTAAGTGGACCCATCGCACCCCCTCAGTGACTATCCTACTCCCCTCCATGCCTGAAGCTGTGAATGTTAAAGCCCTACTAGACTCTGGCTGCACATGTTGCCTTATTAACCCAATGCTGGTGGGAACCCTGGGCATTCTGGTGAGGAGGCTGAAGAAACCGATATCCTTCAGTCAATTAGATGGGTCCATAGCAGGGGGAATGCCAACTACCCTAGCCATGCTACTGATCCACCTTACTCTGGGAGATCACAAAGAGATTACAACTTTCGTAGTGACCCCAGGCATGAGTGCCCAATAATACTGGGGTTGGTGTGGCTAAAGAAATGGAACCCCAGGGTGGACTGGAGGACAGCGGAACTCAGGTTTGCAAAAGGATACCAAATGGGATTGCCATCCCAGGGAGCCCCTGAGACCTGCCCTCCAGAAAGAGCAGCAGTGGGGGAGGAATCTGCATTGCCTGAAATACCTGAGGAGTACAATGGGCAGATGAGCTACGCCCCCCCCCAACCGAACCACAGACTGCATGATAGAAATCAAGCCAGGAGTGAAGCTCCCGAAGCCTAGACTGTACTGCATGAGCTCTGAGGAGCTACGAGAAATGAAAAAAAATTGTAGATAAAAATTTGGAGAGGGGCTTTATTGAGCCAATTTCCCCAAAGAAGGTAGCAGCCCCCATCCTTTTCAGGGAAAAGAAGGATGGCACATTACGTATGTGCATAGATTACCATGCCTTGAACACCATAAGCGAAAGCAACCTGTACCCTCTCCCCCTCATGAAAGACATGCTGTCCCAGCTATTGAAGGGAAAAATCTTCACAAAGCTAGACCTAAGGGAAGCTCATTATTAAGGAGGGGGATGAGTGGAAAACCACATTCAACTGCCCTATGGGATGCTACCAATTTAAGGTCTTGCCATTTGGGCTGCAGGGAGCTCCCGCGGTTTTCATGCAGCGGATCAATGAGGTACTGAGGGAGCACCTATACAAAGGGGTTCTCATCTATCTGGACAATATTCTTATATTTACAGAGACTAAAGAGGAGCACATAAAATTAGTCAGAGCAGTTTTGAAAAAATTGAGAGCAGCTAACCTCTATGCAAAATTGTCCAAATGTGAGTTTCACAAACAGAGAATTGACTATTTGGGCTACTGCATATCAACTGAAGGCATAGAGATGGACCCCGAGAAGATCTGGCTGGTGTTAGAGTGGGCGCCACCCTTCATGAGAAAGCAACTACAAAGTTTCCTGGGGTTCGCTAACTTCTACCATCAATTCATCCCTTCTTTCTCTCAGATAGCTCTGCCTATCACGAACTTATTGAAAATTAAAGGGGCGGCTCAGTAAAACCTATTCAGCCACTAACCTGGACGATGGAATGTCAAGCCTCATTTGAAAGACTAAAAAGGCTTTGTTCGGCCAAGCCGGTCCTAAAGCACCCCAACCCAGATAAGCCGTTCATAATCCAAGCCGATGCAAGTGACGTAGCAGTAGGGGCAGTATTGCTGCAGGAAAGTGACAAGGGGCAGCTGCAACCTTGTGCCTTACATGTCCAGAAAACTCTCTGACTGGAGCAATGTTGGGTGGTGTGGGAAAAAGAGGCATACGTTGTGAGGTGGGCCCTCCTCACCTGGCGGCACTTCCTGGAAGGGAACAAAATCCCATTCCAGGTCTGGACAGACCATAAGAACTTGGAAGCACTAAAAACATCCAGGAAACTCAGCCCTAAAGAAGTCCGATGGTCATAACACTTCCACTGGTTTACATTCAAAATCAAACATTTGCCAGGGGGGAGGAATTTTCTGGCAAATGCCATATCCCACATGCCCCAGTGCAATAGCTCCTGGCCAACCATCACCAAGCTGCTCATGCCGGAAGCGCAGCTGACAGTGCAAGTAACCACAAAAGCTCAGGCAAAACTAAAGCAGCCAATAGCCAGCCAAGCAGGGATAGAATTCAGGAAGGCTCTAGAAACCGATGAATGGTTCCAGAGCCACAAAAACTTATGCACTATCACTGACAGCTTGCCATTGGTGGGAGAGAAGTTGTACATCCCAAAAGCCCAGAGAATCAAATTTATACAACTCTGCATGACACGAAACCGGCAGATCACTTTGGTTTCATGAAAACACTGCATCTAGTGAAGAGACAGTTCTGGTGGCCATCTATGAAAAAGGACATTGAGAGCTATGTGGCCAGCTGTCCAACCTGCACAGCTGCTAAGAGACTGCAAGGAAAAGCCCCCGGACTGCTACAGCTGGTGGCAAACCCCTCAGTCCCCTGGAGGGAAAGCTCCATTGATTTCATAGTAGAATTACCCGAAAGTAATGGAAACACAGCGATCTGGGTGGTCACAGACCTATTCTCAAAACAAGTACACTTCATTCCCTGCCCAAAGATCCCCACTGCTAAAGCCTTAGCAAAATTGTTCGTCCAGCACATACTCCAGCATGGAGTACCCCAGAGCATAATATCAGATGGGGATGCAATTCACATTGGACTTTTGGAAAGAGTTCTTATCCCTTCTGGGGACCACCCAGGGGCTGTCATCTAGTCATCATCCTCAGACAAATAGCGGGATGGAAGGTTCAAACTCAGTACTTGAACAATATTTAAGATGCTTTATTAATTTCCAACAGATGAACTGGACCGATCTGCTCCCTTTCGTAGAAGTGGCATACAACAACGCAGTCCATTCCAGCATGGGCTACACCCCATTTCAAGTAGCTACGGGCCAAAGCTTCAACCCCATGCCAGAACTGAGCTCTACCGAGCCAGCCATTCCCTCTTTGAAGGAGTGGATCACACAATTAAAAAACACCTGGCCAGTAGTTTAAAAAGCACTAGATGAAGCTAGACAGGCCTATAAAACACAAGCAGATAAGAAAAGAGTCGAATCAAAACCATTTGTCATAGGGGAAATGGTGTACTTATCCACAAAATCCCTGCAACCATCCAAGAAACTAGGGCCGAAATATGTGGGACCATTCCCCGTCAAAAGGATCATAAACCCAGTAACAGTAGAGTTAGAATTACCAAAAACCCTCAGGCAGATTCACCCTATCTTCCACTGCAGCTTACTAAAATGAGAGCAGCAATCACCACTACAACCGGCCGCCATCCCACCATCTCCTCCCATTATGGTTGAGGGGGAGCAGCATTTTGAAATAAAAGAAATCCTTGACTTTCGAAAATACCATGGAGCAACTCAATACCTAGTAGCATGGAAGCACCTCCCCTCTTCCCTAAACAAATGGGTGCACAAACGCCACGTTAGAGCCCCCAAACTACTTTTAAAAATTCACACAGACTACCCGAACAAACCAGACTAACCTCTCAACATTTTTGATTTGTTTTGTCTCTCAACAGATTGATCTCTCATATTTTTAAGGGGGGCAGGATGTCAGAACCCATATGTATCATATTGTATACTTCACTGCCTCTCTTTCTCTTGTCTCCTGATTCCATTCTCTTCTCTCCCTGGGTTCTGCCATACTTCTAGGGTGGGGATGGAGTGGGGGTTTATTGCCTGACCTTCCTCTATTGACATAATGTAGCATTTCCTCCTTTTCCAATTTCTACAGTATAACATTTCACCTTAGCTTCCTTTATTGCTGAAATGTAACACTTCACGCTCCTGCACTGTATCTCTCTCTGAATTTTCTTCTCCCTAACCTGTCAGCTAGGAAAGGGCGGGGGGAAGAAATACAACCTCCGGAGCCTGGCTTATTTCTCCGCTCTCAAGAGAAGGTGTGAAGAGCTGCTTGAATATCGCGCTATGACCAGAGCCAGACCGATGTTATCTTCCCTTTCCCACGATGGACTTAACACCTGGGGATTGGCTGGTTTGAACCATCTGGATGAACTATGGAGTGGGGTTTGCTTGGGGATACTTTAACCCATCGATCTGTACAGGAGTCCCCCAGATCCTGTTTAGTATGCCTGCCATCAGCTTCTAATAAAAGTTTCTTTTGGAAGGACCTGCTTCCATGAGTTCTGCTTTCTTGGGATGAGATGTTAAGATGGGTCGTGACACAGCTCTTGATACACAATTGTGCTTTATTTGAGAATTGGGAATTCATGGAAAAAGGAATATTAGTTCATGATGTCTGTAAGAAAAGATCAGAAAGTCTAGATGCTGGCTTTGATTGCAGTCATTCTCATTAACTGACTTTTCAAAATCCCACTTTTAAGTTTGCCTTATTTATTGATCCTAGTATAACTCAATATTGGAGTCAGATCTAAAAGACAACTATCTGCCCAAGCCATCATTCAGAAACACTTTTGACTTGCTATGTTCCTATGAAAAATGATCTGATCCATAGGGA
Source organism: Bothrops alternatus (assembly GCA_034064705.1). Lineage (NCBI taxonomy): Eukaryota > Metazoa > Chordata > Lepidosauria > Squamata > Viperidae > Bothrops > Bothrops alternatus. The sequence continues at coordinate 32,886,607 of JARGCV010000112.1, forward strand.
TGCATTCATATTCTGTTAATTTTTGAAAATGGTATATGGATAAAACAAAAAATACTTATCATAAGGAATCAGCATCATTTCTGAAAAGATTTTTCTCATTTTCAATATTCAATAATTATCTAGATATGGGTGTGCCATGACATTTATTATTTGGGTTTTTTCTCCCTTGTTTAGTTTATACATTTCACATTCCATATACATGACTCTGGGTGGCTAATATATAAAACAGAAATTAAAACAATAGAAATAACATAAAACTATCAGCCAATAATACTTGTAAATAATTAAACTATCTGTGAAATGGTTGATAGACTTTTTATCTCTTTATTAATCATGTGATTATCACTATATACTGTAAGTCTAATTTTTTTTCTAATTGAATGATATATAGTAATGATAAAAGAGAGGCTTAAAGGTTTTGTACTTACACAACAGTCCTACAAGACAAACAGATAATGACTGGTGTAACACTAATCAAGCAATTTCAAGGCTGAGAAGAGATTTATATGCAGGTCTGCTACTCCAGATTCAAATTATGCTAGCATATTGTTGATAAAACTTTTATAATTTAATCACTTGAATATGTAAATATCCCCAAAAGTTGGATTATTTTATAAGCCCTCCTTTACTCTATAATCCTTGCTTTGTTATATGTTTGTAAAAACTGCTGATGCTGTTTTTAAGAAATAAATTCAATTAAGACATGTGTATAGTATATCCTGGGGAATTGTACCATCCATTTGCAAATTGTTTTGTGGTTTTGCATCTCTTCATTTTCCTGTAAACATAGTCTCTCTACAAATGTCATTTGGAAATTATGTTTATTCTAATTATGATAATGCTTTTATTCTTGCATTTTATGCCTAGGTATTATCACTTGCTCAAATACTATTTTCATATCACATCATCCCATTCACTGGCCAATCATCCACACAAAAATTATACATAAACTATTCTTCAACACTTCATTTCCTCAGGAGTGAATTTTCCATATCCTTCTGCAAGGTAAATAGTAAAGTTGATACATTATATTAACTGTTTATGCAAAGCATCTTCAAAATGCTTTGAGAAAGCAATATAATCTTTGTTCAATGATATAAGGTATTTGACAAAGTAGACGACAATCTGCTGCTTAGTAAGCTAGAAAAAGGTGGGATGGATAACATCCGAACAAACTCTACTCAGTGAGTAGTCCTCAATGGTACTACATCCACACAGAGAGAAGTAAGCAGTGGGGTACTACAAGGCTCTGTCTTACGCCCAGTACTCTTCAATATCTTCATTAATGACTTAGATGAGGGAATAGAAGGGGAACTCATCAAATTTGCAGATGACACTAAACTGGCAGGAAGACCAATACCCCAGAAGACAAGCTCAGGATTCAAAAAGATCTTGACGAACATGAACAGTGGGCCCTATCCAACAAAAAGAATTTTAATGTGGAGAAAAGCAAAGTTTTACATTTAGGCAGGAAAAATCAAAGGTACAAGTACAGATTAGGCGAGACCTGGCTCAAAAACAGTAACTGTGAGAGGGACCTTGGAGCCATAGTGGAAGATCACTTGACTATGAGGCAGCAGTGTGCAGCAGCAGCCAAAAAAGCTAATAGAATCCTGAGTTGTATAAAAAACAGGCATAGAATTAACATCATGTGAAGTATTAGTACTGCTTTATAAAACCCTAGTAAGACCACATCTGGAATACTGCAAACAATTTTGGTCACCATACTACAGAAAAGATGTTGAGACCTTGGAAAAAGTTCAGAGAAGAGCAACTAAGATGATCAAAGGCCTGGAGACTAAAACATACAAAGAACGACTATGGGACTTGGGTTTGGCTAGTCTAAAGAAAAGAAGAAATAGGGGTGACATGATAGCAGTATTTGAGGGGCTGCCACAAAGAAGAGGGAGTCAAATTATTCTCCAAAGCACCAGAGGTCAGGACAATTAGCAATGGTTGGAAACTGATCAAAGAGAGAAGCAACCTGGAATTAAGGAAAAAGTTCCTAACAGTGAGGACAATTAACCAATGGAACAGTTTGCCTTCAGAAATCGAGAGTCATTGGAGTTCTTTAGGAAGAGACTAGACCAGACATGTCAAACTCACGACATCATGTGATATCATGCGACATCATGTGACATCGCACGACATATTGGAGCTTTTTTCCCATTGCCAGCAATGGGATGGGCGTGGTTCCCTGGTGATGCGTCCAGCACGCAGGCCAGCAGTTTGACACCCCTGGACTAGACAGTCACTTGTCTGAAATGGTATAGGTTCTCCTGCTCGATCAGGGGGCTGGACTAGAAGACCTCCAAGATCTCTTCCAGTTCTATTCTATTCTATTCTATTCTATTCTATTCTATTCTATTCTATTCTATTCTATTCTATTCTATTCTATTCTATTCTATTCTATTCTATTCTATTCTATTCTATTCTTAGGTATTTTTATAATGGCTCTTGTATGAACCATCTGATCTGAGTATTTCAGTTCTGAAAAGGCAGATTTGGGACAACATTTTTATTGTCTCCTTCACATTCTCTCTCAGGAAAAAGGATCCTTTTCATCTGAATATCCAAACTACAATGTTCTGGAATAATGTGGGTCTGAGATATTCAGTGAAAGAAGTGGTAACTATTAGTAAAATAATCTAAAAATAATTGGAAGAGCAAAAACAAAGGAAAATTGTTCCAACCCAAACATTGCTGAAGAATTTTTTTTAAAAAAATAGGTAAAATTACAGAAAAAAACTACACACCAATTTGCTGAAAGAGAATTTGCTTTCAGAATTAATATTAAGGGAGAACAGAAATTCAAAGAAACTCTTCTGAGCACACTGTAAATAGCTACAAAATGGCCATGAGAAATGTCCTGCCTTCCTGGGTATCACAATGATCTGAAGCCTCTTTAGCTTCTCATACTTCAAATTAAATTTTAGGTGCTATATTCCCAATTTTAATTAAAAAAGCATGCTCAAAATAGATGGTTATAAAGGTCAGGGTCATTTGAATAGCCTCACAAAACAATGACATTTCACCACCAAATTGCTCATGCAATATCTTTTGTGATATTTTGACAAATTAGTTTTAGAGCAGGGGTGTCAAACTTGCAACATCACGTGACGTGTCACGATGTATCATGAGTTTTTCCCCATTGCCAGCAATGGGGTGGGTGCGATTTTGGCATGATGCGTCCAGCCCAAGGGCCAGCAGTTTAACACCCCTGCTATAAAGGGATAGCAAAACAATATTCCAGATTGTGCACTTATTCATTCATCAACAGGATAAGCATCAGAGTTATTACAAAATTGACAAATAACAGATATTACTCATTCTTGAGTGGAAAAGCTACCAAATGCTACCAAATGTGTCCTTTAACTGACCAAAAAGTGTATCAAGTGCTGCTGATGTTGTCAAGTTTATTATAATGCCTCAGCAACAAAGCTGATCAGTAGTGTTATTTTTACAGATGTGAAATGGTTTCTGTGCAGCTATTTATGGATGCATCAGCTTCCTATCTCCTTCCACCCAATACCTGTGGGTATGAAAATGAGTCACCAGCTACTATGTGGGATAGTACTGTCCCTAGGTACTTCCCAAGATTTTTTGTGCCCCAAATATAAAAGCAAGACAACACATGAAATCTCTCCCATCCCACAATTTATCTGTCAATGTAAGGACCCACCCCACTTTGCATCTTAAGAAGACAGAACTCTTGGAAAAATTCTTCCAACAGGCATCCTTTATTAAGAGAAAATGGTTGCAGGCATTCTAGACAGTACCTGGGGCCCAAACCCTATGGTTCAAGGTTTTAAGGGATCCCCAGCAGCCCCCACCCCACCCCACCATCTTTCCAGCGACAATCCTAGGTGTTACATTTCCACCCCCTTTTTCCTCACTGCCGGTGGAAGGGAGACTTCAGAGACAAGCAGATCAAAGCTGATGGCCCCATTCTTATGCTTTAGTCCTTTTGGTGAGATCCACATTCAATTCCCTTTGAAGCTGTGTCGAAGGAAGTGAGGGCCATAAAACCCCTTTGTTCACCCCCCTTCCCCTTCATTATATGACAGAATCCAGAGAGGGCAGAAATGGGGTTTTCCATAGTCAATAACTAGAGATGAAATATAATTGGATTCTGACATCCTGCCCCCTTAAAAATAAGAAAGATCCACCTGAAAAAAAACAAAACAGGTATATAAGTTAGTCAGGCTTGTTAGGATACTCTGTGTGAAACTTCTTTAATAGCTTCAGGGCTCTGACATGACGTTTATGGACCCACTTGTTTTGTGAGGCAGGGAGGTGTTTCCATGCAACTAGGTACTGAGTCGCTCCATGATATCTCCTAGAGTCTAGGATTTCCTTTATTTCAAAGTGTTGTTCACCCTCCACCATGATTGGAGGTGGTGGTGGGGGGATTTTTGGCTGTAATGGTGACTGATGCTCTCTTTTCAGCAAGCTGCAATGAAAAATTGGGTGTATTTGCCTGAGATTTTTGGGTAACTCTAATTCTACTGTTACTGCGTTTATGATTCCTTTAATTGGAAAAGGCCCTATATACTTTGTTCCAAGTTTTTTACAGGGTTGTAGGGACTTTAGGTATTTTGTAGATAAGTACATCATTTCTCCTATAATGAATGGTGTATGCTCAACCCTTTTTTATCAGCTTGTGCTTTGTATGCCTGTCTAGCTTCATCTAATGCTTTTCTAACTATCGGCCAGGTGTTTTGTAATTGTTCCATCCATTCTTTCAGTGATGGGATCGCCGGTTCGTTTGGGATTAATTCTGGCATGGGAGTGGTGGCACTCCAATTCCAATGGTCCTTGAATGAAACTGATTATCTGGGCCCTCGGCAGTCTGGGTTCAGGTCCGGTTACAGCACAGAAACTGCTTTGGTTGCGCTGATCGATGATCTCTGGTGGGCCTGGGATAGAGGTTATTCCACTATCCTGGTGCTTCTTGACCTCTCAGCAGCATTCGATACCATCGACCATGGTATCCTTCTGAGCCGGTTGGAGGGGCTTGGAGTGCGGGGCACCGTTCTGCAGTGGTTCACCTCCTACCTCTCTGGCCGGTCGCAGTCGGTGTTTGCAGGAGGTCAGAGATCGGCTCCGAGGCCTCTTCCATGTGGAGTCCCTCAGGGATCCTTTTTCTCACCTCTGCTTTTTAACATCTACATGAAGCCGTTGGGTGAGATCATCCGTCGACACGAGGTAAGTTATCATCAATATGCTGATGATACCCAGCTTTATATCTCTACCCCGTGTCACTACAGTGAAGCAGTGGAAGTGATGAACTGGTGCCTGGAGGCTGTTGGGGTCTGGATGGGTGCCAACAGGCTCAGACTCAATCCCGCCAAGACGGAGTGGCTATGGACTCTGCCTCCCATGGACAATTCTAACTGTCTGTCCATTACCCTGGGGGGAGAAGTTTTGTCCCCCTTGGAGAGGGTTCGCAACTTGGGTGTCCTCCTCGATCCACAGCTAAGTTTGGAACACCATCTTTCGGCTGTGGCGAGGGGAGCATTCGCCCAGGTTCGCCTGGTGTGCCAGTTGCGGCCCTATTTGGACCGGGAGTCACTCCTCACAGTCACCCATGCCCTTGTCACCTCGAGATTCGACTACTGTTAGTACGGATGGGACCTACGGGTCCCATCTGTTAGACAGTGTCGTCTGGCGGGGCCTAGGGCAAGGGCCTTCTCCGTTGCTGCCCCAGCCCTCTAGAACCAGCTTCCCTCAGAGGTTCGTACTGCTTCCTCCCTCCTGGCCTTCCGGAAAGCGCTAAAGACACATCTATGCCGACAGGCTTGCGGCATATGAGCTGTGCTCTGACCCTCGGCCCTAAGAGTGTCCCACCATCAACGGCTGTGAGTTGAATATGTTTGTATGTTGTGTGAATGATATTAATTTTTAAATTTTTAAATTAATTGTGTTTTTAATTGTATTGTTGTTGTGAGCCGCCCCGTGTCTTGGGAGAGGGGCGGCATATAAATTAAATAAATAAATAAATGGGGTTGAAACTTTGACCGGTGGCTATTTGAAAAGGAGTGTAACCTGTGTTGGAGTGGACTGCATTATTGTAGGCAACTTCTGCAAAAGGGAGTAAGTCTGTCCAATTTGTTTGCTGAAAATCAATAAAACATCTTAAATATTGCTCAAGTACTGAGTTCAGTTTTTCAGAAAGTCCATTTCCTTGTGGGTGATGGCTAGATGTCAGTCCCTGAGTGGTCCCTAAGAGGGATAAAAATTCCTTCCAAAATGCAGATGTGAATTGCACCCCCTATCGGAGATGATGCGTTGGGGTGCCCCATGCAATCTGTAAATATGTTGGACAAAAAGTTTTGCTAAGGCTTTTGCAGTAGGAATCTTTTGGCAAGGGATAAAGTGCACCTGTTTGGAAAACAAGTCCATGACCATCCAGACAACAGTATTCCCATTGCTTTCTGGTAATTCCACTATAAAATCCATGGCTATTTCCTTCCAGGGGGCGGAGGGATTTGCCACTGTTTGTAACAGTGCAGGCGATTTCCCTTGCAACCTCTTTGCAGTTGCACACTTTGGGCAGCTGGCCATGTAACTTTCTTTGTCTTTTTTAATGGATGGCCACCAAAATTGCTGTTTAATTAAGTGTAATGTTTTTCCAAATCCAAAATGCCCTGCTGATTTTGTGTCATGGCAAAGCTGCATGAATGTGACTCTTTGGGTTGTTGGTATATATAACTTTTCCCCCACCCAAGGCAGCCCGTCTCTCATTGTGCACACATTTTTATTTTTCTGGAACCATTCATCTGTTTCCAAAGTTTTCCGGAATTCAATTCCTGTTTGGGTACCCAGCTGTGGTTTTAATTTAGCTTGGGATCTGGTGGTTATTGACGCTGCCAGTTGTGATTCTACCATCATTGGTTTAGAGTCGGTGGCTTGCATGCTGTTATAATGAAGTTCTTTCCCCCGGCAAATGCTTGAGCATAAATTGGAACTGGTGAAAATGCTGGTACCAGCGGGCTTGCTTGGGGTTGAGCTTCCTGGGTGTTTTCAGGGGTTCCAAATTTTTGTGGTCAGTCCACACCTGGAAGGGGATTTTGTTGCCTTCAAGGAACTGGTGCCACGTGAGTAATGACCAACATATCACGTATGCCTCTTTCTCCCATATGGGCCAGCGCTGTTCCATTTCCGTGAGTTTTTTGGATGTATATGCACAGAGTTGCAATACCCCTTCATCGTTTTCTTGTAATAGTACAGCCCCCACTGCCACATCACTTGCATCCACCTGTATTACGAAGGGCTTATCCATGTCTGGGTGCCTCAATACTGGTTTGGCAGAAAAAAGTCTCTTTAATCTCTCAAACGTGCTTGGCACTCCATAGTCCAGGTTAGTGGCTGGCTAGATTTTACTGAGGATGCTCCCTTCTTTTTTAGTAAGTTCGTAAGGGGCAGGGCTATCTGGGCAAATGAGGGGATGAATGGGCGGTAAAAGTTTGCAAAGCCCAGGAAACTTTGCAGTTGCTTTCTTGTGCGGGGTGGTGCCCATTCTAATACTGCTCTGACCTTTTTGGGTCCATTTCAATGCCCTGTGGGGATATGCGATAACCTAGGTAGTCTATCCTTTCCTTGTGGAATTCGCATTTCGAGAGTTTGGCATAGAGGTGGGCGGCTCACAGTTTCTTTAAAACCGCTCTGACTAGGTTGTCATGTTCCTCTTTTGATTCGGTGAAGATAAGAATGTTGTCTAAGTAAACCAGGACCCCCTTAAATAGGTGCTCCCTTAGAACGTCATTGATTAATTGTATAAATACTGCAGGGCCCCCTTGTAATCCAAATGGCAAAACTTTGAATTGATAGCACCCCATGGGGCAGTTAAATGCGGTCTTCCATTCATCCCCTTCCTTAATTCTCACACAATAGTAAGCTTCCCTTAGGTCTAGTTTAGAAAAAAAATTCCCTTTTGAGAGGTGTGACAACATGTCCTTCATGAGGGGCAGAGGGTATTGGTTGCTTTCACTGATTGCATTCAGGGCCCTATAATCCACACATAAGTGTAAAGAGCCGTCCTTCTCTCTAAAGAGGACTGGGACAACCACTTTAGGCTTGGCTGGTTCAATGAACCCTCTTTCTAGGTTTTTCTTTATGAATCTCTCCATTTCCTCCTTCTCCTTTGGGCTCATGGAGTATAATCTGGGCTTTGGGAGTTGTGCCCCAGGCTTGAATTCAATGGCACAGTCTGTGGGGTGGTGGTGGTGGGAGCTCATCCACCCTCTCCTCACTGAAAACCTCAGCAAGATCTCTGTATTCCTCTGGTATTTCTGGTAGTCCCTTTCCCTCTCCCATTGATGCTTTTTCTGTTCTTGTCCATAGGGTCCCCCTTTGAGAATTTGATTTCTGCTGTCCTCCAATTCACCCAAGGGTTCCATTTTTTAAACCATTCCATTTCTAGGATCATTGGGTATTCCATGCCTGGGGTCACCACAAACATTATGTCTTCCTCATGTTTGCCCAGGGAGAGGTGTATTGGTAAGGTGGCTAGGGTAGCTTGCACCCCCCCTTGCTATGGACCCATCTAACTGGCCAAATGAGATTGGTTGTTCCAGTCTCCTTGATGGAATGCCCAGATTCCCCACTAGCATCGGGCTAATGAGGCAGCGGGTGCAGCCAGAGTCTATTAAGGCTTTCACCTTCATGGCTTCGGGCATGGGGGGAATTAATATAGTCACTGTCTTGAGGATGGGTGCGATGCGTCCACTTTCCAGGTGTTCGCCCTCCAAGTTGTCCTCTTAGGCATCCACCGGCTCTGTGGTTTAGGCTGGAGTTCATTCCCCCTGATGAGCAGAGGTGGGGGATTCCACAGCCTCCATCATTCTCATGGCATGTTCTTTTGGCTTAGCTGGAGACTTCCCGGATTTGCTTGCCGGTGATTTGTCTGGGTTGTGCTGGGGGGCTTTTGAGCGGCATTCTACAGCTCGATGTCTTTCTCTCCCACACTTGAAACACCCCATTTGCTTTTTGGCAGTAGCTGATGGTTTCACTGGTTCGTGTGTCAACTCAGGTGGTGAGCGGCTCCATTGTTTTCCTCGGCGGTGCCTCTTCAATACATCAATCTCTGCTTCCTCTGCCAAGACGTACCATTCATCAAGTTGATGTGGGTCCCCTCGAGGCAGGCAAGCATCATATAGGTCATAATTTAGTCTGTCTTTGAAGTGGCTAAGCAGGATGTCTTCCGGCCAGTTCAGTTTACTGGCAATAGCCCGGAATTATTGCGTATATTCAGCTACCGGGTGTTTGCCTTGCCTCATTGTTTTTATCCTTTTGCGGGCTTTGCAATCAGCCAGGCGGTCCTCAAATCGCCTTCTCAGAGAGGACATGAAACGGTTGAAGTCGTTAAGCTCTGGGGCATTGGAGTCATGCAAGTTCACCACCCAATCTGCGGCCGGCCCGTCCAGGGCAGATTGCACGATCCAGGTACGGGCTTTGTCACTGGGGATGTGCCGCCCATATTACTCCATGTAGCTGAGAACTTGGATTAGGAAAAACCCCAAGTGTGTTGGCTCCCCCTTGAATTTCACATCCAGCAGCAGGAGTGTTTGAATGGACCGGTGCCTTCATTGTCGGTGGTAGTGTCTTCCATCCAGATCACCATCTGTGGGTTGGTGTGGAGTGGGGACTACTGGATCATCAGATGTCCCTGGGGCTGCAGGTTCCACTTCCCCCTCGGTGTCTCTCCCTTTGCGGCTCTGGGAGCTGGGGTGGCCATAGGGCTTAGAATTCTCGTCTCCTAGGGAGCTGAGAGTTCTCTTCATCAGGTCAATAGCTTTCTCTAGGATCCAGTCCGAGTACGGTGCCCAGCTCCCTTCCTCTTCACTTGCGTGCAGGGATTTCTCCATCTCCTGCTTCCATTCTGGTTGGTTGGCCCCCCGTCTCAGGGTCACCTTTCTTGATTTGTTTTCCCATTTGCCTTTCTTTCCAACACCCATTGACCACCAAGGTTTGTGGTTACATGTCTGCACCACCTCTTCTCCTGAGGAATCTGACCTCTCAGATCCCAACATCTGGCAGGGTTTCAGTTAGGGCAGCGGCTCCCTTTCCGGGGAGTTTCCTCCCTTCCTTGCTCCACCGTCTGACATGGTAATTTTTGCAAAGTCCCCCGGCAAGGTTCTCCCTTCCAGGTGGACTAATTCTGCAGGTCCTGTCTAATGTAAGGACTCACCCCACTTTGCATCTTAAGAAGACAGAACTGTTGGAATAATTCTTCCAACAGGCATCCTTTATTAAGAGAAAATGGTTGCAGGCATTCTAGACAGGACTTGGGGTCCAAGCCCTATGGTTCGAGGTTTTAAGGGGCCCCCAGCAGCCCCACTCCACCCCACCATCTTTCCAGCAACAATCCTAGGCGTTACATTTCCACCCCCTTTTTCCTCATTGCCGGTGGAAGGGAGACTTCAGAAACAAGCAGATCAAAGCTGATGGCCCCATTCTTATGCTTTACTCCTTTTGGTGAGATCCACATTCAATTCCCTTTGAAGCTGTGTCGAAGGAAGTGAGGGCCATAAAACCCCTTTGTTCACCCCCCTTCCCCTTCATTATATGACAGAATCCAGAGAGGGCAGAAATGGGGTTTTCCATAGTCGATAACTAGAGATGAAATATAATTGGATTCTGACAGTCAAGTTGGAACTGGTACACAAATTGAGATCTATTCATGTTTTGAACTATTCCCTCACATGTCCCACTGACCAATTGGTCAGATTTTTTTTTCAGTAGGTTGAAGTGTTATTCTCAAATAGAACCAAATAATGCAAGCAGGTAAGCAAGAAAAAAGCAGGAGACTTCAGCAGGATGAAGTGTGAAAGAGTCACTATTGCTTCACTCTTCTCCCAGTAAAATATATACCAGTAACATCCACTTTAAAAATGTCATTGAACTTTTGATGAAAATAAACTATAGGCTTAATTTCAGCCATAGATTCTATCAAATAAGAAAGCATCTCAGGTGACTTTCAAATGGCCAACACATCTGACGCATATTGAAGTGTTAAAATATACTTAAGTTGAAATCACTCCTGTGAACTCAAATTTGGCTTGAGATCAGAAAAATCCTTAAAATAGTCATTGACCTAACTGATTTCAACTCATTATCCTAGCTTGTGCCCGCACTTTCCATAAAGCATTTTCCACCTATTTTTAAAATAGACTCTTTTCAAAGACTTAAATATTCATGATTCAAGAACTATCTCAATCCACACTCATGGAAATGAAACACCATTTCTGTTGCATATTGATATAAGATGTCATGACCTTAATGGAAATAAATAATAACTTTCCAATGAAGCCCATAAATGGCAATTATTCTATTAAACTCTCATGCCACATATTAATGGCTCATAAAACATAAGCTGAGTGATTTTTTTCCTCAGAAATCAATTAATGATGTATGATAGAAATCTATAAGGAATGCAATTTATTGATGACATTAGATTGTATTGAAAAGGAACTGGAAAAATAAACTAAAGCTGCTTATATTTAAAATTCTAAAGTTTATTGTCTATATCAGCGGTTCTCAACCTGTAGGTCGCGACCCCATTTCACGGGGGTCGCCAAACACCGCAGTCCACCATTTTATTTCCCCTTTTCCCCTTGGCTGGCGCAGGGGGCAGCACCGCTCATGTGCGATGCAGGCCCGTCGCGCCGCACATGCATGATGCGGGCCGTTGCACTGCGCATGCGTGATTCGGGCCGTCGCACCGCGCATCCGCAATTCGGGTCATTGCGCGCACCGCGCATGTGTGATTCAAGCCGTCGCGCGCACCGCCATGCGTGATTTGGGCCGTCGCGCCGCGCATGCGCGATTCTAGCCGTCGCACCACGCATGAGCAATTTGGGTCATCGCGCGCACCGCGCATGCACGATTCTGGCCTTCACGCCGCACATGCGCGATTCTGGCCATTGCACCGCGCATGCACAATTTGGGTCGTCGTGCCGCGTATGCGTGATTCAGGGCGTTGCGCCACACATGCACGATTCTAGCCATCGCACCACGCATGCGTGATTCGGGCCATCGTGCCGTGCATGCGCGATTCGGGCCGCCGCACCGCGCATGTGCAATGCGGGCTGTCGCGCGTGCACTGTGCATGTGTGATTTGGGCCATTGTGCATGCCGCGCATGCGTGATTTGGGCCGCCCCGCCGCGCATGCGTGATTTGGGCCGTTGCTTGCGCCACGCATGCGGGATTCTCGCCATCGCGCATGTGTGGTTTGGGCCGTCGCACCGCGCATGCGTGATTTGGGCAGTTGCGCATGCCGCACATGTGCCATTTGGGCCGTTGCGCGCGCCACACATGCACAATTTGGGACGTCATGCCGCGCATGCGCAATGAGGGCTGTCATGCGTGCACCGTGCATGCGCGATTCGGGCCGTCGCGCGTGCCGTGCACGTGCGATTTGGGCCATCGCGCCATGCATGCGCGATTCTGGCCGTCGCACCGCGCATGCGCTATTCGGGTTGTCAGGCACTGTATAGCTGTTGTTATTCAAACAAACCATGTATTTTAATATCCCATTACTGCCTTTGTTTCTGCTTCATTTCAAATAAACTTTTTCATTTAGATCTGACTTCCCTCAGACAAGGGAGAAAGACTTTTCTGAAATGAAGCAAGAACATGCAACTCAACACTATAAAGGTGGAATAAGAATTCATCTTGCTATCTAAATGAATTCAGATCTCTGGAGACTGTCAAATTATTTCCCAGAGTACTGAAGGAAATTAAAGGAATGATTTCAGAACCTCCTAATATAATATTTAAGAACTACCAGAGAGTGAGGTAGTATAACAAGGTTCCTACTCAAAAAGGGAATGAAAATCCATAAAACAGTCCATAATGAATAAAGATAGTAGAGTAGCAGAAAATTTGAAAGTATTTAGAAACAAATGCAGCAAATACAAGGTGGTATTAGTTTTCAAGAATAAAATGAATTGGATTAAATTGGGCACTCGGTCTCTAAAAGGTTCGCCATTACTGGGCTATAGGGACTTGTGTCCCATCAGCACTAAGATGGCTTAACACAGCTCCAATCCCATATGGGGATGCATCACATGCAATGCTTACTGGCAACTGCTCATTGAAATGAGCCAACACCACATTTGATGACAACAATGCTTTAACTGTTGCAAAAGTCCACTCGTGGACACTCATCCACTTCAATTGGGCCTTTTTGTCCAAGAGCTCTGCCACTGTGGCCTTGTGGGGGAGGAATGTGTGATAGAAATTAAGGAGTCCCAGGAAGGCCTGAAGCTCTCCCTTCGACTTGGGACTAGGTGCCTGCTGAATTGCTTTGAGCTTGGATTCAGCAGGATGAATGCCTTCGGCATCTATACGAAACCCCAGGAACTCTGTGGAAGTGACCCCAATTTTACAGTTTTCCTGTTTGAGCTTTAGGCCCGCTTCACAGAAATGTTGCAACATGGCCCTAAGCCTGTCAGCGAGGTTTTCGAATGATTCCCTGGCTATGAGGACATCATCGAAATATGGGCATACACCCAGAATATTGCGGAGCGCGCGCTCCATTACGCTCTGAAAAATGCCAGGGGCTACATTAACCCCAAACTGTAACCGCCGCACCTTGAAGGCTCCCTGTGGGTTACTATGGTTTGGGCCTCAGCCGTGGCGTTGTCCACCGGCAGCTGCTGATAATTTGAATCATGTCAAATCTAATTTGGGAAAAATACGACCTCCCTGTAGAGAAGCCAAAATGTGGCTGACTACAGGCACCGGATAGGAGTACTGCTGAAGAGCTTTGTTTAGCATGCATTTATAGTTGGCACAAATGTGGAAAATTTTTCTTTTCCCTTTTAGATCTAATTTCTAAATATTGAACTGATAAAATCCTTATTTTCGACTGATTTCCAAATATTTTAAATCTAATAACCAAAATTCCCCTTGTCTCAATATCTCCCTTTAGCCCACTAATTGGCAATATAAAATCCCCTCTAATGAGTCAAAGTCCCAATTTTTCAACCTTATTCTAGCTTTCTTCTTTTGCCAACTAGACTTCCATATCAGCACCTTTAAGTCATCAAATAGATCTCCCTCTATTCTTATATATGTTATTGGAATTAAAGGAGACCATTTGATTGCCAGTATTCATTAAATTGTCTCTCTGTTATTTCAGTTCCCCATACTTGCTCTAATATATTTGTCTTCAATTCAATCTGTTCTACTTCTTTCTCAAATTCCTTCTGATTCATATAGAAAGTCATTTCCATTTTCAGTGTTGTCACTTCCTTTTCTGGATTTTCCATCAGCTGTGTTTGTTGGTCAATTTAGTCCTCTGTCTTAATATTTGGTTGTCCTGCTTCTTCTGTTACCTTCTGCATTGTTAGTTCTTTTGTAGTAGTCAAAATTTGGCTTTGTACATCTAAGCTGGCATCTTGATCTTTTATTTTAGGTCTTGTTTTGTCACAAGCTTAAAAAATGGTTTCATCTATTGCTTTTAGCATAGGAAAAATCTTTTCCTGGTCTTCATCCATCTCTTTCACTTCTTTGTGGATAGTCTTTCCAGTTTCATCCACATTGCTTTCTAAGTGCTTGGTGATAAATTTGACTTCAGCTGTCAGCAGCTTAGTGACGAGCCATATTACTATGGCTATTGGTTTGAAGAGCTGCCCCAGATCAAGAGGAAGGGCTGGCACCCTTCCACAATCAAGCGGGGGTCCTCTCCTTGCTCAATGGCACTACAGGGTGACTTTTGACCCTTTCCAGGGACCCCCAGCGGGATAAAACCAGACACTGAAGATGAGGCTTGCCTCCATGTGTCTTTCCTGGCTGTGATGGCAAACCGGAAGTCCTCTTTTTCTTTTTTCAATTTATGTGGTAACCATCTCCCCGATTTGGTGGCATTTTCAAAAAAGTTCTGTTTAGCCCTTTTAACCTGTTGAGCCATTATTTCCATCTCAGCTAGATTTAATTTATGTTTTATTATCTCCATTTGTTTCTTAAGTATTTTCTTTTGTGGGTCTATTTGTAATTCTAATTCTAACTTTCTGAATTCTTCCTTCAACCTTAACTGTTGCTTCTTTTCTTTATTCTTTTTGGTGGTATAGGTTATAGCCAACCCTCTGAAATATGTTTTAGTCACATCCCACAAATTTTGAATCGATGTCTCTTTTTTCTTGTTTATTTTGAAAAAAAGTCAATTTCCTTTGTTACTAGTTGTATGAATTATTTTTCTTTCAATATAGATTTGTTCAAGGACCATCTTAATTTTTTCTTGGTTCCTCTCCAAGTCTTCTTTATTGGATTATGATCTGCCCAAATATTAATTTCTATCTCAATTTCTTGTATCATCATGCTAAGTTCTGAGGATGTCCATATCATATCAGTTCTAGACCATGATTTATGTCTATTTGAGTAAAATGTATATTGTAGTTTCTTTGGGTTTTTTTCTCTCCATATATCTTGGATCCAGAGTTCTTCTGCCATTTTTGAAAATGCTTTAGATAATATATTTCCTCCTTTCCTCCCTTGTTTAGCACTTTTATAGTCCAAAGTGCCATCTGTTATTGCACTGAGGTCTTATACAGAGATTTTGATGGTCCAATTCTAATATTTGTTTATATAATTTTTGGTAAAATTGTTCTTGTTTATCATTTGGTGCATATATTGCTACCATCAGTATCTGTTTTTGATCCATCATTATTTCCACTCTTAATATTCTTCCCTCTTCATCCACATGAATTTGTTTAGGGTTCATTGTTCCTTTAATGTATAGGGCTATTCCTCTTTTCTTTTGATGTGCTAATGCAAAATTAAGTTTACCAATTTTCGGTTGTTCTGACAATTTATAGTGGTGTCTCTTAATATGTGTTTCTTGGAGGCAAATTATATCCATTTTTAATTTTTGTAGTTATGTAAAGAATATTTTCCTTTTTGAGGGAGAATTTAGTCCATTTACATTCATTGACAAGATCCCACTTTCCTTCTCCATCTTTTTCAATTATATCTAGGTCTTAATCTTTTAGTTGATCTTATCTGTCTCTGTTCTCTTGGTCTTGCTCCTTCTTCTATGTGTGTGTTTTTAATTTCTTCCTCCTCTGCTGGTTTGACTGCTCCTTCTACTGCCATTTTTCCTGTTT
This sequence comes from Bothrops alternatus, assembly GCA_034064705.1. Taxonomy (NCBI): domain Eukaryota; kingdom Metazoa; phylum Chordata; class Lepidosauria; order Squamata; family Viperidae; genus Bothrops; species Bothrops alternatus. The sequence goes on from JARGCV010000112.1 coordinate 32,902,720, forward strand.
CTTTGTTTTTCTCATTGTACCAGATTCAAAATCATCTCCTTACAGAAATGCTCTATGGTTGTAGTAGAATTCCATTGCTTTAAGTGGCATATCCAGTCTATATCTTTTTGTGTCCCAATAGATTAAAATCCGTTCTGGAATCAGCCATCTGAAATTCACTCCTTTTTCAATTAATTTTCTAGTTAGAAACTAGTATTCTCTTCGGGATTCTCTTATTCTCCTAGGGATTTGTTTGAGAACTACAATTTCTTTTTCTTTGTATTTCAAGGATTCATCTCTCACTCTTCTCAGAATCTTGTCTCTTATAGATCTTTTGAGAAATCTAAAGTGTACTTCTCTGGGGACTTTATTTCTTCTGGCGTAGTTTGAGTTGATTTGATAGATCTGATCTAATTCTCCTTCCATTTCCTGTTTCCCAATTCCTAATGCATCTGCCAATAATTCAGTTATCAGATCTAAAAGGTCCTCTTCTTTATCTTTCATTATATTTTGAAATCTTAAAAAGTATGAGGCCTTCTCCATTTCCATGACAGCTATCGATTCTTTTAGTTTTTCATTTATTTGCATCAATTTCTGGTTTTCATCTTTTAAGGATTCTAATTTCTGGTCAACATCAGTAGATTTATCTTCTATTTTTTGGATTCTTTGTTGGTTATTTGTAACCATCTGTTTAAAATTTTCAGATTGAGAGTCCATGTTATTTAATTTTTTTATTCATTTTATCAAAATCACTTTTCATCTCCTCATGGTTTCTTGTTGTAGCTGCCATGGGGGTAGCAATTGCCTGTTGAATTGCTTGTAATGTCGCTTTTGGAAATTATTAGCCTTTTCTTGTTGGAGCATTGTATCAATTGATCTCTGATGAACTGGACTTGCAGAAGAGGAGGGAGCAGAAGTTACCTTTTTCCAACTTTAGATAGATTTCGGGTGCTCATCTTTATCTTTTAATCATACTTTATAATCCACCAAGTAGATCAGAATTTGTAATCCCATAGGCTCCTAACAAATAGGAGAAGTAAATAATAAAAAATAATTAGTAATAAAAAAGAACAAAAGGGAAAAAAGGAAAAAAATTATACCAAAATTTGTAATCCAAAGTGATCATTAGTAGAAATTTATTGTTATTCACTCTGTCAAAACAGTTTATAAAAATTCCAGGTCAAGCTGTATTTGTAATCCAGGGAAGTCAGATGACTTCAAAAACAACTTTTATTTATAATTGTAATCCATTCTGTAGAAAAGAGCAATCCTAAAAGATTCTTCTCTTTTCCAGCCACAATCTACAGGACTATAAATTCCAAGGACATCAAAGAGTTTAAACTATAAGCTGTGTCTGAGCATCTAGGGCTCCAGTCAAAACAGCTTAATAAATTTAAAAATGCAAGGTTAAATGTATTTCTTAGTTTTGCCACTAGATGTCATTAGATGTCCATTCCTGCCATTTAAAAAGTTTAAAAAGGTAAAATCTGATGGTTTCCAAACAATGAATTAAAAAAATTATAAATGCAAAAGTTTCCCAAATTATCCTTCTTCTATCCCTCAATTGTCTTCACAATGCTGTTATAAGTCAGTTTTAATTTCCCCCCAAAGCTTAAACTGCCACTTATAGTTCAGGAGGGAGGGGCAGTTGGGTGATAGTTGGTGGAGGGCTGGCAGCCCCAGGTCACAGGCTCACACTGGACTGAGAAGGGGCACTCCCCTGGGGGCTGGCTGTCTCCCTAGTTGCAGTAGTCATTGCCCTTAGGGTGGATCAAGATGACAGGCTCAGCATGGCTGTCAGGAGTTGGCTGGACCTCATGTGGGGGGTCTGCTCCCAGGTCCCAGCTGGCTCCTCTGCCCCCCTTCCAGGTCATACCATCTCTTCCATGGCTGCTCGATTGACTGACTGTTGCCTGCTGCAAAATGCCTCCAGTCCACTGGTCCTTCCCATTCTGAAACTTTCCTCCTCTTCCATCCAGGCATCTTTCCCTGAGTCTTCACAGTGCCTCTGGAGGTGACCAGATGGGGTATAGAGCCTCAGGACTCCTTAGTTCAGCGGTTCTCAACCTGTGGGTCGCCTAAGACCATTGGAAAACACATATTTCCGATGGTCTTTAGAAACCAAGACACCGCTCCTCTATCCAGCTGCCGCTGCTGCCCTCCTCCTCCTCTGCCTCCAGGGCGCCCTTCTCCTCCGACAGCGCCTGCTCCTGCCACCACAGCACCATCTCGTGTGCCCCCGACACTGCCCTGGGCTGGCTCAGCAGCTGAGCCAAGCCGGATCTGGGCCGCTGCTGGTGCTGCCGCTGGGCTGCTCCGCCACTGCCACCCCTGCTGGCTGAGCTGAGCTGCAGTGCCGAGCCGGTCTCCACGCCTCCTGGTTACCTGGCCGCGCTCCACCCTGGCCGCGCTCTGCACCATGCAGGAGCCTCCCACGGGCCGCCTGGCCAGCCTCCCTCACTTTCAGAGGCTGCCTCAGCCCTCTGGTGCCTGGCATGGCCATGGGGCTGCCGGGTAGGAGCGGCTCCTTCCAGGCTCACCGGGCTCCGGGCCTCAGAAGCAGCCAGGGGGTGGGGAAGAGAGTGAGGCAGCGGCAATGCCCGCATGTGCATTGGAGGCCAGCCGGCCGAGCCGGGAGGGGAGAAGCGGTGCCTTCCGAGCAGGAGCTGGCACTCTGGCCACACCCCTCTTGCATGCGATGGGTTGCGCGGCGTGGAAAGGGGCTCCCATGACCCCGCCGCTGTGATGGCACTCAGGAGGCTGGCCTGCTCAGTTTCTGCCTGGGGAAACTTGGGCAGAAAAGCCTTTTAAGATTTTTTTTCCCTCCATTATTCCTGGTCCCCCCCCAGTAAGAATAACCAAGAGGCAGAAAGTCAAAAGTTAAAGTTCAGTCAATGTTTGTAATCCAAGATAGTCAGCAAATTTCTATTGCCAGCTGCTCTCTGTTGAACTAAAAGATTGACTGAAGATCAAAGGAGCTAGGTGATTATCTGTGTCTGGGCATTGTGCCAAGTCCACTCTAGCCACAAGCTTAGTGCTTTACCTCTATGCCACCACTAGATGTTCTTAGATATCCATTTTCCAACACTTAAAATTATTTAAAATTAACAATTATTTTCACTTTAAAGTTTCTTGAATTTCACCCCAATATTTTTTCCAAAGAAAAAACTGTTAACAATTTTCTCAATTCTGTGGTTTATCAACACTCTATCTTTATATTACTTCCACTTTGGCATTATAATCTTCTCTGTGTTTGTCCCCCAAAAAGATTGACCCACCACTTTTGTTTCTCTTGAAGGGTGGGGCAAAAGTCCCCTTCCTTCTCATGTTTGGGAATTTCTTGCTTTATGGTAGTTTGTGTTATCCAGGGAGCCATGTATCAAAATAATAGAGAAAGGATTAATATTCTCACCCAGTTCCACACACATTGTTTAAAATGCTGGTAAGTGCTTTCTTTGTTTGGTTGTCATAGCTTGGGCTAGCCATAGAAATGCAGCTAGCCTTTCCCTGGCTGGTTTGGAGGGCTTTCCTTGGATCAAACAGATCAACCACCATTTTTCTGTGATCTATGATGGTCCCCTCCTTCTTTATCACCTCTCCAGGGTGACTTTAGGCCCATTTAGGGCCCTCTAGTAGGGCAAAATCAGCCATGGGATGCGGAGCCCTGCTTTACTTTGGCTGCATCGCCACAACACAAACCAGAAGTTTATTCCTTTGGGGAAATATAATTTTTGCCTTTTTTAATATCCCCCAACTTATTCCCTTCTCTAGGAGGGTGGATGGGTACTGATTTCCAACAGAGCGTAGTGACACAGCAATAGGGTTCCAGCTAGCTAGCTGACCAGTGGTTTTTATACAATTCTGGACTATTGGAATTCAGATAGTTCTTGATAAATTTTGGTGGGGGTTTTGTTTAGTTAATTTTCTTTAGCCTGGTCTTCCTGAGAGGAATAGGTTAATCCTGACCTAAGAGGAGCGTGATAAAACTTTGATGGGTTTCTGTGTATTGTTCAACTTAATCCTCTCAGTCCTTTTGTTTTATAGGGGCTGCTGCTGGCTGCATACCTTATCACAACAATATAGCCGCTTGTTAAGAAGTTCTTGGCTGCTTGCCCAGGGCTATTAGCTATATGAAGCGGGAAATTTTTTTCTTTTGCCATGCTTTTTATTTTTGGGCTTGAGTTCTTTGAGAAGGGAAAATGGCTGCTTTTTCTTTCTTTTTCTTTTTCTCCCAAGGATCCTCCTCTAACATTGTAATAATGGAATTTCTAGAGAGAAAAAGAATTAAACTTGCACCTATATCTTAATATTTGACATGGAATCAGAATAGAGCTGGTAAAGTAGTGTGGTTTGGTTGAAGGATTAACTTTTGCAATTTTTGATCTCAATTTTGTGTCTATTTCAGCATTAAGGGAAAACATGATCCTCATGGCTTTTTCTTCTTTTTGGGGGGGGGATGGTGATGCTGGTCATTATGCACAAATTTTCAGTCAGGGCCAAATTTCACACCATTTTGAGAGACAACTTCCAACATGTCCTATTTTTTTGTCCAAATTCCAAATGCTTTCATTAGTTTTAAATGTTTTTTCATACTTGCCATATACAAAAAAATAATTTAACAATCAAATCTTTGCTTTTTTAGAAGTAAACAAATTTGAAAATTGACAAGTTAATTGATAAGACTGTGAGTAAACTGTACTGTAACATTTTACAGCAGTTAAATATATGAATGTTTGCATAGTATAAGTTGCTGTAGCAAGTTCCTTTCTGAATTTGAATTCTGTTGAGCTTATCTTTATGAATAACATAATAGATTATATAGGGGACTGTTAGGAATACTTTACTAGAATATCCTTAAAGTCTTCCTGAATACCATGGCTTTATACCAGCTCATTTTCTTTAGTAACCTCTATAAAGTCTGCACATAATGGAAATCCAAAAGCATTTATCTTTGTTTTTCAGTTTTCTTTTTTCTTTTTTACTTGTATCAGAAAAACGACTGTGGGGCTTATCAGAGGAGATCTGTTACTAGCTAATGTTTCTACAGGTCTTCCTCTTAGAATTTTTTTCTATAACTGAGAAGGATCAAATTATCTGTACCAGATTTAATTAGTCCACCAAAAGAGAATATCAGTCAGCAATACTGCTGGGATTGTTTTTTTCACAACTACAGTAATGCATATTTCTGTGTATCTCTACTATTTCAATTGTTCTTCTGTATTCTAGACTTAATTTACAGAAAGTAACATTAACAGATATTTCTGTTCTCTCTTCATCCAAAATACTTCAGGAACTATAGAAAGTATTTCCCCAACTTGCCATACATACCTCATTTTGTAGGATTGAAGTGGGTTTTGCTGTTTGCTATGGGTAAAGAGGTAGTATAGCCCAATGTCCTTTTTAGACTGTCAATATACTTCCTTAATTTTTACCTCAGTATTTGCAAGTATAGGTATTCCTTGACTTAATGACCGTTCAAAGTTACAATGGCACTTTATGACCATTTTTCACACATATGACTGTTGCAACATCCCCATGGTCATGTGATAAAAAATTGGATGCATGGCAACAGGCATGTATAAATGATGGTTGCACTGTCCCAGGGTCACATGATCACCTTTTGCAATCTTCTGATAAGCAAAGTTAATGTCAGAATCCAATTATATTTCATTTCTAGTTATCGACTATGCCCTCTCTGGATTCTGTCATACTATGAAGGGGAAGGGGGATGAGCAAAGGGGTTTATGGCTCTCACTTCCTTCATTAAAACTTCAAAGGAACTGAATGTGGATCTCACCAAGAGGACTGACCATAACAATATGGCCATCACCTTTCATCTACTACTCTCTGAAATATCCATTCTGCCGGCTGTGAGGAAAAGGGGGTGGAAATGTAACGCTTGGGATTTTCACTGAAAGGACGGTGGGGTGGGGGCTGCTTGGGAACACTTAAAACCTTGAATGGTAGGGGTTGGCCCCTCAGATCCTGTCTAGAATGCCTGCAACCATCTTCTCTTAATAAAGATGCCTGTTGGAAGAGATATTCCAAGAGGTCTGTCTCCTTAAGATGTAAAGTGGGGTGAGTCCTTACATTAGACAGGACCTGCAGAATTAGTCCACCTGGAAGGGAGAACCTTGCTGAGGGACTTTGCAAAAATTACCATGTCAGACGACGGAGCAGGGAAGGGAGAAAGCTCCCCGGAAAGGGAGCCGCTGCCCCGACTGAAACCCTGCCAGATGTTGGGATCTGAGAGGTCAGATTCCTCAGGAGAAAAGGTGGTGGAGACACGTGACCACAAACCTTGGTGGTCAATGGGCGTTGGAAAGAAAGGTGAGTGGGAAAAGAAATCAAGAAAGGTGACCCTGAGACGGGGGGGCCAACAAACCAGAATGAAAGCAGGAGATGGGGGGATCCCTGCACGCAAGTGAAGAGGAAAGGAGCTGGGCACCGTACTCGGGCTGGATCCTAGAGAAAGCTATCGACCTGATGAAGATAACTCTCAGCTCCCTAGGAGAGGAGAATTCTGAGCCCTACGGCCACACCAGCTCCTGGAGCTGCAACTGGAGAGACACCAAGGGGGAAGTGGAATCTGCAGCCCCGGGGACATCTGCTGATCCAGTAGTCCCCACTCCCCATCGACTCACAGATGGCGATCTGGATGGAAGATACTACCACCGACAATGAAGGCACCGATCCATTCAAAGACTCCCACTGCTGGACATGAGATTCAAGGGGGAGCTGACATGCTTGGGGTTTTTCCTAACCCAAGTCCTCAGCTACATGGAGGAATATGGGCGGCACATCCTCAGTGACAAAGTCCGTATCCAGATCATGCAATCTGCTCTGGACGGGCCGGCCACAGATTGGGTGGTGAATTTGCACGACTCCAATGCCCCAGAGCTCAATGACTTCAACCGGTTCATGTCCTCTCTGAGAAGGCGATTTGAGGACCCCCTGGCTGATCGCAAAGCCCACAAAAGGATCAAAACGATGAGGCAAGGCAAACACCCGGTAGCCGAATATATGCAAGAATTCCAGGTCATTGCCAGCAAACTGAACTGGCCGGAAGACATCCTCCTTAGCCATTTCAAAGATGGGCTAAACTACGACCTATATGATGCTTGCCTGCCCCGAGATGATCCACACCAACTTGACAAATGGTACGTCCTGGCAGAAGAAGCAGAGATCAACCTACTGAAGAGGCACCTCTGAGGAAAACAATGGAGCTACTCACCGCCTGAGTTGACACGTGAACCAGTGAAACCATCGGCTACAGCCAAGAAGCAAATGGAGTATTTCAAGTGTGGGAGAGAGGGGTTTCAGCTGTAGAATGCTGCTCAAAAGCCCCCCAGCACAACCCAGACAGATCATCTCCAGCTAAGCCAAAAGAATCTGCCATGAGAGTGATGGAGGCTTTGAAATCCCCTACCTCTGTCCATCGTGGGGAAAGAACCCCAGCCTAAACCGCAAGGCCAGTGGATGCCTTAGACAACAGCTCGGAGGGCGAACCCCTTGTAAGTGGACCCATAGCACCCATCCTCAAGACAGTAACTATATTAATTCACTCCATGCCTGAAGCTGTCAAGGTGAAAGCCTTAATAGACTCTGGCTGCACCTGCTGCCTCATTAGCTCGATGCTAGTGGGGAATCTGGGCATTCCATTGAGGAGACTGGAATAACCAATCTCATTTGGCCAGTTAGATGGGTCCACAGAAGGGGGGGTGCCAGCTACCCTAGCCACTTTACCAATCCACCTCTCCCTGGGCAAATATGAGGAAGACATAACGTTTGTAGTGACCCCAGGCATGAAATGCCCGCTGATCCTAAGGATGGAATGGTTAAATAAATGGAACCCCTGGATGAATTGGAAGATGGCAGAAATCAATTTCCCAAAAGTAGACCCATGGACTTAAAATCCCAAGGGGAGCTACCAAAATTAAGAACGGAAAAAGCATCCATGGGAAAGGAAAAGGAACTACCAGAAATACCAGAGGAATACAGAGATCTAGCTGAAGTTTTCAGTGAGGAGAGGGTGGATGAGCTGTCCCCCCACCGACCCACGGACTGTGCCACTGAATTCAAGTCTGGGGCAAAACTCCCAAAGCCCAGATTATGCTCCATGAGCCCAAAAGAGAAGGAGGAAATGGAAAGATTCATAAAGAAAAACCTAGAAAGGGGGTTCATTGAGCCAGCCAAGCCTAAAGTGGCTGCCCCTGTCCTCTTTAGAGAGAAGGACGGCTCTATACGCTTATGCATGGATTATAGGCTCCTGAATACAATCAGTGAAAGCAACCTATACCCCCTGCCCCTCATGAAGGACATGTTGTCACACCTTTCGAAAAGGAATTTTTTTTACTAAACTAGACCTAAGGGATGCTTACTATCACATGAGAATTAAGGAAGGGAATGAATGGAAGACCACATTTAACTGCCCAATGGGGTGCTACCAATTCAAAGTCTTGCCATTTCAATTCTAAGGGGGGCGCGCAGTATTTATGCAATTAATCAATGACGTTCTAAGGGAGCACCTATTTAAGGGGGTCCTGGTTTACTTAGACAACATTCTTATCTTCATCGAATCAAAAGCGGAACATGTTAACCTAGTCAGAGCGGTTTTAAAGAAACTGCGAGCCGCCCACCTATATGCCAAACTCTCGAAATGCGAATTCCACCAGGAAAGGATAGACTACCAAGGTTATTGCATATCCCTATAGGGCATTGAAATGGACCCAGAGAAGGTCAGAGCAGTATTAGAATGGGCACCACCCTGCACAAGAAAGCAACTGCAAAGTTTCCTGGGCTTCACAAACATTTACCACCAATTCATCCCCTCATTTGCCCAGATAGTCCTGCCCCTCACGAATTTACTAAAAACAAAGGGAGCATCCTCAGTAAAATCTAGCCAGCCACTAAAATGGACAATGGAGTGTCAAGCGGCGTTTGAGAGATTAAAGAGACTATTTTCTGCAGAACCAGTACTGAGGCATCCAGACTTGGATAAGCCCTTCATAATACAGGCGGATGCAAGTGATGTGACAGTGGGGGCTGTACTATTACAAGAAAACGATGAAGGGGTATTGCAACTCTGTGCATATACATCCAAGAAACTCACCGCAACGGAACAGCGCTGGCCCGTGTGGGAGAAAGAGACATACGGGATACGTTGATCATATGGCATCAGTACCTTGAAGGCAACAAAATCCCTTTCCAGGTGTGGACAGACCACAAAAATTTGGAAGCCTTGAAAACACCCAGGAAGCTCAACCCCAAGCAAGCCCGCTGGTCCCAGCATTTTCACCAATTCCACTTTATGCTCAAGCATTTGCCGGGGGGAAAGAACTTCCTGGCAGATGCACTATCTCACATACCCCAATATAACAGCATGCGAGCCACTGACTCTAAACCGATGATGGTAGAATCACAACTGGCAGCACCACTACCACCAGAGCCCAAGCTAAATTAAAACCACAGCTGGGCAGCCAAACCAGAATTGAATTCCGGAAAACTTTGGAAACAGATGAATGGTTCCAGAAAAATAAACACATGTGCATAATGAAAGACAGGCTGCCTTGGGTGCGGGAAAAGTTATATATACCAACAACCCAAAGAGTCACATTCATACAGCTTTTCCACGACACAAAATCAGCAGGGCATTTTGGATTTGTAAAAACATTACACTTAATTAAATGGCAATTTTGGTGGCCATCCATAAAAAAGTACATAGAAAGTTACGTGGCCAGCTGCCCAATGTGCGCAACTGCAAAGAGTTTGCAAGGGAAATTGCCCAGACTGTTACAAACAGTAGCAAATCCCTCAGCCCCCTGGAGGGAAATAGCCATGGATTTTATAATGGAATTACCAGAAAGCAATGGGAATACTGTTGTCTGGATGGTCAAGGACTTGTTTTCCAAACATGTGCACTTTATCCCTTGCCAAAAGATTCCCACCGCAAAAGCCTTAGCGAAACTTTTTGTCCAGCATATTTACAGATTGCATGGGGCACCCCAACGCATCATCTCCGATAGGGGAGTGTAATTTATGTCTGCATTTTGGAAGGAATTTTTATCCCTCTTAGGGACCACTCAGGGACAACATCTAGTCATTATCCAGAAGGAGATGGACAAGCAGAACATTCTAACTCAGTACTTGAGCAATACTTAAGATGCTTTCTTAATTTCCAACAGTCTGATTGGACAGACCTACTCCCTTTCGCAGAAGTTGCCTAAAATAATGCAGTCCACTCCAGCACAGGTTGCACTCTTTTTCAAATAGCTACCGGTCAAAGTTTCAACCTCATGCCAGAACTAACTGCAAACGAACCAGCGATCCCATCACTGAAAGAATGGATGGAACAATTACAAAACACCTGGCCAATAGTTAGAAAAGCACTAGATGAAGCTAGGCAGGCATACAAAGCACAAGCTGACAAAAAAAGGGTTGAGCCTACACCATTCATTATAGGAGAGATGGTATACTTATCTACAAAATACCTAAAATCCTTACAACCCTGTAAAAAAACTTGGACCAAAATATATAGGGCCTTTTCCAATTAAAAGAATGATAAACCCAGCAACAGAATTATAGTTACCCAAAAATCTCAGGCAAATACACCCAATTTTTCCTTGCAGTTTGCTTAAAAGAGAACATCAGTCACCTTTACGGCCAAAAATCCCACCACCACCACCACCACCTCCAATCATGGTGGAGGGCGAACAACACTTTGAGATAAAGGAAATCCTAGATTCTAGGAGATATCATGGAGCAACTCAATGCCTAGTAGCATGGAAACTCCTCCCCGCCTCACAAAACGAGTGGGTCCATAAACGTCATGTCAGAGCCCTGAAGCTATTAAAGAAGTTTCATACAGAGTGTCCTAACAAGCCAGACTAACTTTTATACCTGTTTTGTTTTCTTTTCAGGTGGATCTTTCTTATTTTTAAGGGGGCAGGATGCAATACCCCTTCATAATTTTCTTGTAATAGTACAGCCCCCACTGCCACATCACTTGCATCCGCCTTTATTATGAAGGGCTTATCCATGTCTGGGTGCCTCAGTACTGGTTTGGCATAAAAGAGTCTCTTTAATCTCTCAAATGCCACTTGACACTCTATTGTCCATTTTAGTGGCTTGCTAGGTTTTACTTAGGATGCTCCCTTTGTTTTTAGTAAGTTCGTGAGGGGCAGGGCTATCTGGGCAAATGAGTGAATGAATTGGCGGTAAATGTTTGCGAAACCCAGGAAACTTTGTAGTTGCTTTCTTGTGCGAGGTGGTGCCCATTCTAATACTGCTCTGACCTTCTCTGGGTCCATTTCAATGCCCTGTGGGGATATGCGATAACCTAGGTAGTCTATTCTTTCCTGGTGGAATTCGCATTTCGATAGTTTGGCATATAGGTGGGCAGCTTGCAGTTTCTTTAAAACCATTCTGACTAGGTTAACATGTTCCTCTTTGGATTTGGTGAAGATAAAGGTGTTGTCTAAGTAAATCAGAACCTCCTTAAATGGATGCTCCCTTAGTACCTCGTTGATTAACTGCATAAATATTGCGGGGGGGGCCTTGTAATACAAATGGCAAGACTTTGAATTGGTATCACCCCATTGGGCAGTTAAATGTGGTTTTCCATTCATCCCCTTCCTTAATTCTCACGCGGTAGTACACTTCTCTTAGATCTAGTTTAGTAAAAAAAATTCATTTCGAGAGGTGTGATAACAAGTCCTTTCCATTCCTCCTTCTCCTTTGGGCTCATGGAGTATAATCTGGGCTTTGGGAGTTTTGCTCCAGGCTTGAATTCTATGGCACAGTCCATGGGGGGGGGGAAGTCATCTGTCCTCTCCTCGCTGAAAACTTCAGCAAGATCTCTGTATTCCTCTGGTACTTCTGGTAGCCCCTTTTCTTCTCCTATGGATGCTTTTTGCGTTCTTAATTTTGGTAGATCCCCTTGGGATTTTAAGTCCATAGGGTCCCCTTTTGGGAAATTGATTTCTGCCATCTTCCAATTTACCCAGGGGTTCCATTTCTTTAACCATTCCATCCCTAGGATCATCAGGCATTCCATGCCTGGGATCACTACAAACATTATATCTTCGTCATGGTTGCCCAGGGAGAGGTGGATTGGTAAAGTGGCTAGGGTAGCTGGCACCCCCCCTTGCTATGGACCCATCTAACTGACCAAATGAGATTGGTTGTTCTAGCCTCCTCGATGGAATACCCAGATTCCCCACTAGCGTCAGGCTAATGAGGCAGTGGGTGCAGCCAGAATCTATTAAGGCTTTCACCTTGACAGCTTTGGGCATGGAGGGAATTAATATAGTCACTGTCTTTAGGATGGTTGCGATGGGTCCACTTACCAGGGATTCACCCTCTGAGCTGTCATCTGAGGTGTCCATCATCTGGGGTTCTTTCCCCACAATGATCAGAGGTAGGGGATTCCACAGCCTCCATCACTCTCATGGCAGATTCTTTTGGCTTAGCTGGAGACTTCCCAGATTTGCTGGCCAGTGATTTGTCTGGGTTGTGGAAGGGGGCTTTCGAGCGGCATTCTACAGCCCAATGCCCCTCTCTCCCACATTTGAAACAACAAATTTGCTTCTTGGCCATAGCCAATGGTTTCTCTGGTTCGTGCGTCGACTCAGGCAGTGAGCAGTTCCATTGTTTTCCTCGGTGGTGCCTCTTCAGTAGGTCGATCTCTGCTTCCTCTGCCAGGATGTACCATTTGTCGAGTTGGTGTGGGTCCCCTCGGGGCAAGCAAGTGTCATATAGGTCATAATTTAGTCCATCTTTGAAATGGCTAAGTAGGATGTCTTCTGGCCAGTTCAGTTTGCTGGCAATAGCCTGGAATTCTTGCGTATATTCGGCTACCGGGCGTTTGCCTTGCCTCATCATTTTGATCCTTTTATGGGCTTTGCGATCAGCCAGGGGGTCATCAAATTGCCTTCTCAAAGAGGACATGAAATGGTTGAAGTCACAGAGCTCTGAGGCATTGGCATTCACCACCCAATCTGCAGCCAGCCCGTCCAGAACAGATTGCATGATCCGGATACGGGCTTTTTCACTGAGGATGTGCTGCCCATATTCCTCCATGTAGCTGAGGACTTGGGTTAGGAAAAATCCCAAGCATGTCGGCTCCCCCTTGAATCTCGCGTCCAGCAGTGGGAGACTTTGAATGGATTGGTGTCTTCGTTGTTGGTGGTATTGTCTTCCATCCAGATCACCATCTGCGGGTCAGCGGGGAATGGGGACTACTGGATCAGTGGACGTTCCCGGGGCTACAGGTTCCAATTCCCCCTCAGTATCTCTCCCGTTATGGCTGTGGGGCTGGTGGTGCAGCCGTGGGGCTCAGAATTCTCCTCTCCTAGGGAGCTGAGGGTTGTCTTCATCAAGTGAATAGCTTTCTCTAGGATCCAGCTTGAGTGGCGGTGCCCAGCTCCCTTCCTCTTCACTTGCATGCAGGGATTCCCCCCATCTCCTGCTTCCATTCTGGTTGGGTGGGTCCCTGTCTCAGGGTCACCTTTCTTGATTTCTTTTCCCACTTGCCTTTCTTTCCAACGCCCATTGACCACTGAGGTTTGTGGTTACATGTCTCCACCACCTGTTCTCCTGAGGAATCTGACCTCTCAGATTCCGACATCTGGCATGTTTTCAGTCGGGGCAGTGGCTCCCTCTCTGGGGGGCTTTCTCCCTTTCCTGCTCCATCATCTGACATGGTATTTTTTGCAAAGTCCCCCAGCAAGGTTCTCCCTTCCAGGTGGACTAATTTTGCAGATCCTGTCTAATGTAAGGACCCACCTCAATTTACATCTTAAGAAGACAGAACTCTTGGAATGTCTCTTCCAACAGGAATCTTTATTAAGAGAAACTGATTGCAAGCATGCTAGACAGGATCCTCTCCTACCATTCAATGTTTTAAAGTATTCCCAAGCAGCCCCCACCCCACAGTTCTTCTGGGCAATTCAATCCATCAGTCCGCTCCATTGGCACAATCACTCCTTCTCTCTTTTCCCAGATCCCAGGCATTGCATTCTCCCCCTTTTCCCTCCCTGCCGGCAAAGAGGAGAACTTCAGAGGGAGTAGAATGAAAGGCGATGGCTGCATTGTTATGGTTAGTCCTCTCGAAGAGAATCAACAATCAGTCACTTTGTAGTTAATGAAGGAAGTGAGGGTGATAAAACCCCCATGCTTACCCTCCCCCCTTCTGTAGTATGATAGAATCCAGAAGAGAGTAAGAATTGGTTTTATATCAGAGAAGGTAGATAGAAATGAAATATAATTGGATTCTGACACTATAGTTCTAGTATTCATGAAAACCTCAGTTATCTGAAGTTATTACTGTACATAAAACTGAATGCTGAGCAGGGATGAAAAGGAAAAAAAACCCAAGCTCAGCTTGTCTCTTGATGATTACATTTCCATGTAGTTTTCTTGGCAGGATTATAGAGCAGTACAGCAAAATAAGGGAGGGGAATGCTAGCAAAAATAACTGCTCGGTGGGTGGAAATTTCAGATCTTAGCATTCCCTTTCATCATGCCTGTGCCAACATTTTGTCACATAAATAAAAAGACTTTTTTAGGATAAAATGCCTGGAAGTTCTTTGAAGTGTTTCATTAGTCAGAACCATGACAACATGCTAAGATCTCAAATTCTTTTCAATTGACCTGGGGTCCTGAACCCCATCCACTGTCTCTAGGCTTGAGAGGAGCTGGTAAAGATTCAGGGAAGAAAAATCCATCATGAAAAAAGTAAGTTTGCTTCAAGACCCAGCAGTTGCTGATAACCCAAAGGAGGAAACAACAGACAGCATGCTGTGGGAAGATGAATTCTGGCAGATCTCCCAGCTGGGAGCAAAGACTTCAAAAGCAGAATGGTAGAGAGCTAACAAATGGCCTGCTACTCAAGTTTTAGGTGAGTCACTGGAAAGATTTCAAACCCCAGATGTGAAAAGCAGAAATCGATTCCTGCAGAGAGAAGCCTACAGCCCTTCCCTTGTAGATCAGATCCTGGTTCCCCTGGCCAGGAACTGCAATTCTGAAGACAGAGGAAATCCCAGACTGAGGCCTCTTCAGCAATGGGCAGATTGGCACACCCCCCCACAGGTAGATGATCAGCAGTAGCTGATTGGCACTAATCAGCGCCCTTCCCGGCTATCAGTAGCTTTCAGACAGGTTGCATAAATGCAGTCTATCTTTCTCCTGTCAGTTTGGAGGGGTTTCCTCAGATTGAATAGGCTGGCTGCTATCTACCTGCGATCAACAAGATTCCCTCTTTAATCGCCGCCTCTCCAGGGTGACTTTTGGCCCCTTAGGACCCCCTGGCAGGATGAAATCAGCTGTGGGAAGCGGAGCTCCGCTTTCCCTTGCCTGTATTGCCACAATGCCAACTGGATGTCCTGAGGTGGAAGATATTTCTAATGTAATCTACCAGATCCAGTAGTGGGATTCAGCCAGTTTGCATGGTTCAGCAGAACCGATACTTAATTTTTTGTTGAGTTCCACAAACTGGCTATGATAAATCTGTGTTTTCAGGAACACATCTGGTTTTCAATCAACTTCCAGGTGGGGGAAAAAAAAACCTCCCCAAAAGTCCAAGAGAGGAGTGATGGAAACTAAACAGAGATGTGCCGCCTTCAATCACATCTCTTAGGCAAAAACTAGGTGGTGCTTCTCAGAAGTCTGTGTGACTGCCTAGGGGCACTTCATTTCAAGACATTCAATCATCAATCTAAGCAGGGACCACCAAACTACACTTACAGCAAATAAGGTGGCATTGGTTTGTATGACTGATTTTTTTTCATTGCAAACCTAAAGGCATTTTGCTCATCACAAAGTTAGATATATAAGCACCATTCTACATGGTCAGATTTGCTACTAATCATTGGCATAAGCTGCTCTGTTTGTTAGCTCAAGATACTGATCTTTATTAGGGCAGATTATTTGGTTGTATTAACCAACACAGCTCTAGAATTGATATTCTAAAACATATTTCACTTAAATTAAATTATATGGAACTCACATTTAAAATATTAGTAAATTAAATTGGAAAACCTATGTGTAAATCCAGTTAAAATGATACTGAAAATATGAATAAAACCTGTCTAACTCTAAAGGGTGGCATCAAGAGGCACAATTGAAGCAGCATAATTCATTTTATATTTTAAATTTGTATGCTTTAAGTTGTCAAATTTATAGTAATCATTTTAGCCAAACAGTCCTACAAGCTCTCTTAATAATTGTGCATCTATAATTGTTTCTTATTGCACTTTCCAGATATTGCATTATTTTTCAAGATCCTATACTAGCAAAAAGATTATGATTTGTTTAATGTTGATTGGTATTTTTGGCTATAATTAACCTATGTACATTTTTAGACATAATACTATTGCACACTTAATAGACCACAGTATAAGGTGAGTATAACTTTTATATGCATTGGAAGAACAAAACAAATGTGACTTGCTTTATTGTGATATTTGCTATATTGTGGTGGTCTGGAAATGAACCTCCAATATCTCTGAGGTATTGCCACTACTGAAACACTCTTCCAGAAGTGATGCTTCTTCTTGATTTGGTCTTCAATGCCCAGAATCCTAACAATGCCCCAAAATGGGAAATTGCTTCAGCCTATCTATGAGGCCCCAATTGAGAGAAGCCTTTGTTAGAATTTTCTACTTCTGTGTTGGTGATTTTCTATGTAAGTATATTGGATAAATTCTGTTTAGTATGTGATATCTCAACTGTTGCCTAGGAACCAAAACCTCTTGATATGGTGGATCTGGAACATTAAATATGAGTTTTGGGAGACAGATATCTATAGGAATGAGTGCATGAAATATTAAGCAGGGGGAGTTCAGAATTATTAGTGTGTGTGCGTGTGTGTGTAAGGACTTGTTAGAAGTAAGTCTTCATCCTGGTTCATCCAAGCTGGGATAAATAAGCAAAATGGCAACTGCTTTGGGAAGAAGGTTACAGTTTATTGAAGAAGCAGAAAGATGGTCCTTGCAAGGAGCAGAGAGGAAAGGAAGAGACCTTGAGCACATGTGCAGTAGGTTTTTATACCCCCTCTACCCTTTGGAATAGTTTCCTGTTCCTGTGGCATGAACCTTGAAGCTATTTCTGAGTGTTTTTCTAGGACTTGATATCTGTGGTTTAATCCTATTATCATATCCTGCTTGCCAGGTGATGGGGTTAATCACTCCTAGAGTTTGAGTGGGGCATGCAGATCTTCTCTTTGTCTTCTTGAGTGCTCTGGCTTCAGCTTTCTGATGGTTCTACATCTGCATTTGTATGGAGCTAGCTTTTGCTTGGGGCAGAGAGATAGATTTGGGGCCAGGTTTGGTTTTTAAAAAATCCTTTTGAGGGAAAATATATTTTTCTGCCCTTTTAATATTTCCTTCTCTAGGCTAACTTCCTTCAATATCTCCGCTTTGTGCCTTAAGTGTGAGAATGTCACACTTATTGGCACAACATTAAAACTGATCTGGTCAGGTAGACTTGGTAGGCAAGCTTTTAAACTGTTAAGCAAAAAAATAATAATAAGACACTAATGGAGGCAGCAGAAAAAGATCCCTTTAGTGGTTCCCAAAAGGGGTGCTTGCACCCATAAAGTTCTAAAAGTCAGAGCAAAAATTTTGTTAGGCGGAAAAGAAATTTATAGTGTCCAAAATTCTGTGCCAATCATTTTCAAATGTTGGATGTCACCTTTAGCTTCCAGTCAGGTTTGCATACCTCCCAAAATTCTTCACAGCCATGGTTTTCCTTAGTACATGACCACTGGCTGCCCATTTTCAAGGGTTGTTTCCTGCCTTAGCTCTTAGTTCAGTGCATCCAGGTTTGTAATGTCCAATTGAGGTTAGCCAATATGCCAGGCTATTAAATTTGTCTTTAAATTGCACATAATGAGCTCTAGGAATCCCAATCTGAGCCTACCAGTGCAAGATATTCAGGGCTGAGGTTTGGGGAGCTTTCCTGTTGCTTCCTTATTCAGGGCATAAGAATTGCAAATCACCTGAGGAGGCCTAGTTCCCTCCTCCTTGGAATTTTCAAGAAGTTGTGCTTGCAAAGCTTTGGTGCAATAGAGCAAAAAATCAGCCTGGGGGGGTCTTTACTAAAGGTAGGTGGAGGGGATAGACTCTGAATGGTGTGAATGGTGTGTGTGTGTGTGTGTGTGTGTGTGTGTGTGTGCAACTACTAAAACAAATAGGCAATACAAACATTTTGGATAAATTTTCCCTCCCACCAGATAGAAGTCCAAGGTGTTCAGTACTTGTTCTGCCAACTATTCCCAAATGCCATCTCTCCATTAATAATTCAACTGGCTTGTTACAATACAAATGGGGCAAGAAAGAAAAGTTTACAGTGGGTTTCCACCCTTCCCACACAGTCTAATTTTCTCTTCTGAGGCTTCACATGGCACCAGTGGCTCCAGGACTCCTTCCTTCTGCAGCTCTCACAGGCATCTGGGGAATGGTAGGACTTGGGAAGATGTTCCACTCAGATTGCATGGTGGCTTTTTAGTGGATGGCTGGATTCAAAACCCAATTCCAAGGCTCGAATGGATGGAGGCAGCATCTGGGTCTGTGTGTTCTGCTTCCAAAGGTTTGGGGGAGGATTGCTGGGCTGAAAGATACAAGAACAAGGTCTCCCCCCAGTTTCTGGGTGGACTCTCCCAGGAGAGGCAGACAAACGGTGTGGAGAACAAAGGGCAAGAAAGAAATTGGAAGGGGGGGTAGCTTGCAGGCAGTTTGAAAAGGCATTAATACTGCAGTTATTAGAGAAACAGACAAATCACAGATTTGAGGACAGGAAAAAACTGGATTCTGGTAAGAGAACAAAATGACATGTTTCACTTTTGAACTTGAACATTTGCAACATATTAAGGACAAGAACTTGCAACTTGAGAAGAGGGAAAAAAATGATAGGCAACTTGAGAATGCTGAAAACTCCAAATAATTTTAAAAGCCTAACATTTTAATATGTGCAACGTGCCAGGGGCAGGAGAATCTGCCTTTAACATTTATTCCAAAATAGACCACATTATTTTAGAGATTGGAAAATGCTTATTTGTTTCAGAAAAGTTTCACTGTAGCTTCACCAATTAGTGATAGGGTAAGAAAAGTAACTTAAGAAATTATTTCCCCAAAAAAGCAGACTTGAACTTCAAAAGGCTCTTGTAGATAGACACGTATTTTCAGGAAAAGGGATAGATAGATAAAACCCATTTAGAACACAAACTCATTTACAACACATTGCAGAATGATTTCTAGAACTTGGGGCAGGACCCAGCAGGCAGGACACCCCCTCCTCACTCCAATAAAATAATTTAACACTGGATTCCCCCTGGAACAAAATTAACACCTTTTAGACAGAATTGAGAAGGAAATTCACCCAACAACAGACATTGACCAAAAAAATCAGAAAAGACAAATTTAAACTCACCAATCAGGAATGACAATTTTGGAAACCATGAAAGGGTATAAGAACTCAACTAAGGTATGTAGGAAGCACATGACAATAGTAATGGGGGACTTTAATTACTCTGACATCAACTGGGAGACAAACTCTGCACTAAGTGGAGGATCAAACAGATTCCTGACAAAACTTGCAGACAGCTTTGTTTCTCAAAAGTAGAAAAGGGAACTAGGGGATTAGCGATATTGGATCTAATTATCACTAGCAGAGACAAAATAAGAGGTGTTGAAGCCACAGGAACCTTGGGGGGGTGATCATGCAATATTGGAATTCAACATTATGGGAGCACAAGCAATAGAACACGGTCAAACTAAAGTCTTAGACTTTAAGAGAGCTAATTTCAATAAACTTGAGAGGGCTTGGGAGGGATTCCATGGATGAGAATCTTCAAGGGGAAACAACTCAAGAAGCTTGGGAAATTTTGAAAAGTGAGATAATAAAAATCCAGTCTAGCACAATATCAACAAAGAAGAAAAATAATAGCTCTCACAAGAAACCAGCATGGCTGCATAAAGAACTCTCTGATAAATTGACATATAAGAGGGACCAGTATAAAAAGTGGAAAGAGGGTCACATAACTACAGCAGAATATTAGCCAATAGTCTGAGCCTGCAAAGATGAGGTGAAGAAAGCTAAGGCTTAAAATGAACTAAGGCTTGTGACCACAGTCAAAAATAATAAAAAGCAAACAGTCCAACTTGCAAAAACAGTACCATAAAAAATAGATCAGAAGCACAAGTTAAGTTAGGCAAGAAAATGGTGAGCAAGCACTTATCCAGCCTAGAAGAGTTCAATTCACCAAGACCATATGGATTACAACCCAAGGTTCTCAAGGAACTGGCAGATGTGATCTCAGAACCACTGAACTATATTTTTCAAAGACCCTGGAGCACTAGGGAACTACCAGAGGACTGGAAAAGAGCTGATGTAGTTTCCCTCTTCAAAAATAAAATAAAAATAAAAATAGATCTAGGAAACAACAGATCTATCAGCCTGACCTCAATACCTGGGAAGATTCTGGAAAAGATAATCAAACAAGAATCCGCGAACACCTAGAGGCAAACAAAGTCATTACTAAAAGCCAACATGGGTTTGTCAAAAATAATTCATGCTAGACACATCCTACTGCATTCTTTGACTCAGTTACAAAATTAGTGGACTAGAGGAATGCTGTGGATATAATTTTCTTGGACTTCAGTAAGGCATTTGATAAAGTTTGTATAGGGTTTCCTGCCTGAGCAGGAGGTTGGACTAGATGACCTCCAAGGTCCCTTCCAATTTTATTATATATTATTAAATGCAAGAGTGAAATCTTTCTAGCAGATGAACTTAAAACATTCCCTCCTGCTAACTTAAGGCAGTTCTTAAGAGGACACAGAGAGAAAGAGGAAAACAAACAAACAAACAAACAAACAAACACATTTTTCTTCACTCCGTTTGTTGGCCAGACAAACAGAGTGAGGTATTTCCTTTTTGTGGCTTCTTTTAAGCAAAATTTTTAGCAGAATTTAAAATTATTTTCTCTTTGGATTTGAAACAGTTAATAATCACATTTACCTCTTACACACAGACTTTGACAAATATATATACACAAAGACAAGAGAACAGAAGTCTTAGTTTTACACATCCTAGTCATTAGGGAAGGCACACATTTTAAACGTACCACGTGGTTGCATAGAGAAGAGAGATAGATAGAGAGAGAATCACTATTTCTTATTTTCCCTTTTAAGTACCTTTATTTAGCCAAATTGGCTTCCCAGCAAAGCCCTAAGCAAAGTCTTTTTTCCCCCTATAGTTTCTTTACCTATCTCTTTTTCATTCTAGCCTGGACAGGAAGCTGTTTCCTGTCCCAGGCTCCGAGCAAGCTCTCAACTGGGAAACCTACTTCAGCCCTTGAATTGTAACCCCCCATTCTTCTATAATGGGGTTTTCCTTTTAATGCTAAAGGGCACTACACAGTCAAAGCCTCCTTGTGAGACTTCTTTCCAACCACCATGGATTTTGTGAGTCCGGAAAAAATGGGAAGGCTCCTCTGAGGGATCCTGCTGCATTTTCAGACCAAAAAGGGGTCTGCAGAGACCTTCCGGTTTCCTCGTTAGAAGGTATGGGCTAGTCTTCGACCGGCCGGCTTCTCACCACCGTTTATGGACACCTGGACCTCCAATGTCCACGGGCACCTCCGCTTGCTCTCAGAGGTAGGTGGCCGCTCCCTTCTTGGGGTTTAATTTCCTAACTTTGCTTTGCTTACAGGGCCTTACCAGCTAGTTGCCCAAATCCAATTCTTTCATTCACTCATTCCATTTCATTTTCACACAGCCTCTCCCTTTTCCCTAACAAAAGGTTCTGTGCTCTGACCAAACCTCCATGCTTTCCAGGTTCTGCCAATTAAACAGATCCTTTCTGCAGCTAGGAAAGACCAGAAGGAGCAAAATCCAACTGTGATTGGGAAAAAAGTCTTCTCACTCACACAAACAAAAATACACACATTTCTTTGTTCCCCTGGGCTTTAAACTTAAAATTTAGAGGTACTCACCTTCACCTTCTTTCCAAAGCAGCCCTTGAGCTCAAACTCTCAAAACTCCCTTTACTACCTCGGCTTCACATGGGCAAAGCCTGGGAGACCCATCCACAGACACAAGGGGGTCTGCTGCCAGCAAGATAGGGCTTACCAATCTCAGTCCATTGGAGAGGTTAGCTTGGAGTCCCATCTCTGGAGTGCCAAATTGTTAGAAGTAAGTCTTCATCCTGGTTCATCCAAGCCGGGATAAATAAGCAAAATGGTGACTGCTTTGGGAAAAAGGTTACAGTTTATTGAAGAAGCAGAAAGATGGTCCTTGCAAGGAGCAGAGAGGAAAGGAAGAGACCTTGAGCACATGTGCAGTAGGTTTTTATACCCCCTCTAGCCTTTGGAATAGTTTCCTGTTCCTGTGGCATGAACCTTAAAGCTATTTCTGAGTGTTTTTCTAGGACTTGATATCTGTGGTTTAATCCTATTATCATATCCTGCTTGCCAGGTGATGGGGTTAATCACCTGGCAAGCAGTTTGGGTAGGGCATGTAGATCTTCTCTTTGTCTTCTTGAGTGCCCTGGCTTCAGCTTTCTGATGGTTCTACATCTGCATTTGTATGGGGCTAGCTTTTGCTTGGGGCAGAGAGATAGATTTGGGGCCAGGTTTGGTTTTTAAAAAAATCCTTTTGAGGAAAAATATATTTTTCTGGCCTTTTAATATTTCCTTCTCTGGGCTAACTTCCTTCAGACTTGTAAGTAAATGTATGTCTCACTCTTTTTTTTAAAGAACTATTTTTTGTTATTAAATATGGAAGTTTCATAGCTTGACAATTTCTTTTCTCAGGAAAAAGTAGAATAAACAACTGGCCTGTTGCAGTAGGAAAATAGAACACAAACAAAAACAGCAACAGAAAACCTGTTATATTTCCAGGCTGACTGAAAGGTCAAAGCAAGGTTTCAAGAAGCTGTATTTGAAAAGTCACAATGCACTAAAGGAGTGTAATAATATTACAAAGCAATAGAAGAGCACAATTCATTTAAACTGAGCCTAAGAAGAAATTGATTGATCCGGTGGCAGCCTGCTAAAAAAAGCAGCAATTTGAAAAGGGAATTATAAGAAGATTTATCTCATACTTTGTATCTTCAGCTACAGAGAGATATACAGTGAAATAATCTTCTATAACCATCTGTAACTGGCCAGGCAGAATAAGAATTAAAACAGATAGAAAATTATACAAATTAATGATCATTGGAGAAGTGCAGCAGACTCTCCATTCTAGTCATTTGTGATATTAATACAATGTCAGCCTCTGAATATACTGTACATACCAGGCTCAGGTGGAATTGCTTTGCTTTTCTTCCCTGACTTTCTGCCTCTTTAAGAAGCCAGGCAAGGCAAACTTTGACATTCCCTAAAGCTCCTGACATTTCTGAAAATAAGCTGTTCTGAATTTAGTGCACTTGGCTGGCTTGTGAGTTTCAAGCAAGGTCATAAGAGTACCTGTATGAACAGCTGAGACAGCTGTGAAGTCAAGCAGCATTTGTAAACAGCCATTATAAAAAGGGTCTATGCATAGATATTAAGACTATGCAGAAAAAAAGTTAAGCACAATATCATGCAAATCATTGCTTCCATTCATTAGATTCCACTGAAATTATTTCAAAAAGTTGAGATAACGAGCCATCAGTCCCATCTCATTACAAAATTAAAATGTCACTTATCAGAGCCATGGTTTGTAGAAACAAATGGCATAGTGAACTGATCCTTGTAGGCAACTTTGCAAAATTTAAAGATCACCCAAAGGCAGAAAGAGAAAAGCCATACAGATCTCCAGGGGAAGGCACAGCAATAGAAAAGACTCGTTTTCTAAATCCTATGTAACATTGCTTTTAATTGATGAACAAAAGCAAGCCATTTCGGTTGGAATGCACAGGGGGCAGGTAGGCAAGCATCTGGTCCCTCAAATAATTTTACTTTTATATCTTTAGATTTTTTTAATCAGAAAGTTCATTTAAACTGCAATTTTACTTCTTTTTTTATTTTGGTTGAATGAAATCAGGAATTCATAAACAGGAATGTGTGATAAAATGCAAAATAATACACTAACTCTAGGCATTATGTTTTGACTGTTAATATTAATTACTTCCATATGCTGTCTTTAGAAAGATCCTCTCTGGGGGTAGGGACAAGATTGAGCAATTGTTCCTGGTATCCATTAACAAAGACTCTGCTCACAAGCAAGCATAAAGGGCTAAATTGGGTCCAGTCTATAAGCAAAAGGACGAATTAAGCTTTTCTTCCTTTATTCTGTCCCAGGACTGCCTCTTACCCGAGCTCCATAAAATAATAATTAAAAGAGGGATTTTTACACTATTTTCCCTTTTCTTAGTCTTCTAAATTAGTGAAAAGAATTATATAATAAATGAAAATGTAAGTTTTTTGAGTTTCCTCTATTTTGCTCTAAAGACATCAAAACTACATTTGGAAAAAATGATTAAAATAAATTGAAAAAAATTGTTGTTAAGGGAAAAGAAATTAGAATTTTTTCCAAGGTCCAATGTGATTTTGACTAAGAGATATTACTATTAGTAGCAGATACTACTAATACATGAAAATAAATGAACTTACAATTATTTGTGCATCTAATAAAATAGCTCTAAAGTAATAGAAATAGAAATAGGCAGAGATAGAGACATTCTTTTTGTATTGTGTATGCTTGGCTTATATATTTATGAACATATATTTGTTTATATATTTACAGGAAGTTAATGTTGCTGGTTTACTAGTTGGCTTCTTTGTGGAGCCATAAATGCATATAATTAAACCTTGTCTACTAATTGAAGCTCTCTGTAAAACTGAAGCTTAATGTTCTAGGTTCATCAGTTCCAGCAGGATTTCCTAAACAGCTTCTAAATGCTAATTTCCCAGGAGTCAATAATTTACTATCTTTGTTTAATAGTCCCATTGTCCTCTATTATAAGATAAACATTATTCAACCTTATTAGTGTTTGAGAGATAATTTTTTTCATATATTTTCCACATATTTTTTTAACATTTTGAGGGAATATGTGACTTTTTTTCTCAAGTTACTAGTTCTGAAATTATTAATTATTTTGATTTGTTTTGTTATAATTTTTCAAATATTCTACTCCAAAGTTTTCATGAAGTGCAGGTCATCCTCGGCTTACAACAGTTCATTTAGTGGCGGTTCAAAATTAGAATGGCACTGAAAAAAGTTAGTTATGACTATTTTTCACATTTATGACCATTGCAGCATCCCATGGTCACGTGATCAAAATTCAGATGCTTGGCAACTGACTCATATTTATGATGGTTGCAGTGTGCTAGGGTCATGTGATTATCTTTTGAAATCTTCTGACAAGCAAAGTCAATGGGGAAACCAGATTAACTTAACAATGGTGTTACCAATTTAACAACTGCAGTGATTCACTTAACTGTGGCAAGAAAGGTCATAAAATGGGGCAAAATTCACTTAAATGTCTCACTTAGCAACAGAAATTTGAGGTTCAATTGTGATCGTAAGTTGAGGATTACCTGTGTTTACCTGCATATTTGTACTAATATAACTATATTATTTTCTATTCCTTTTGTAGATGCTTCTTGCATACTCTCTGAATGTGTTTTGACATATTTCCATCAAATATATAGGACTTTTTTGTTTTTTAATGAAAATGTTAAATCAATTTATTGAATTGCTTACCCTGAATTTTTCAGTTGCTTTGGTATTTTCTGCTTCAGTCTCTTGTATTCTTGCACTTGACTCTGGTTCATGAATTATGCCTGAATGAGTTTTGCATCCCTGTAATGAAAACTCTGAGCCATGCTCAGGAATTTAAAGCTGTGGTTTAATAAGCCTCATGCCTTTACTTACTTTTTTTATTTATTGAAGGGGAGGGGAACAGTTTGTAGCAAAAAATGCATGTAAATATACTTATATTTCTGTCTTCTTTGAGTATCAGTGTGTAATTAGATATACATATACATGACAGGAATTATTCTACATCACAATAGACTTATGAAAAATCCATAATCTTATTAGATTATAGTCCTTTCTACTTTTATTGGGAAAAATGTCCCATTAAACTCAAGGGAACTAATTCTGAGTAAATATACATAGAACCGGCTTCTTAAAAGATATAATCTCAAGGAAAAAGCTGACAATAATTTTCGATTTAATATATTGTGTGGTCAATAAAACAACAATTCACACTTCAAATGAATTCCTAATTCAATCACAACTTTAAGAAGGATAATAGATCAGTGATAAATTTAATTTTAAAATAGATACATATTTATCTATCTCGTCTTACAATAGATCCCCATGCATGTTTCTTGAGAAATAAACTTCACTGAATTCAGTGAAATTTACCAGGTCAGTTAATATAGAACCCATTCTAAGGATACCCCTGATTTTTGCAACCTTAATGGCAGCAAATGAAATTTACTATCAAATTTATCTAAAATTTGGCACCCCTTGCATAACCTTTTTTGTAACAAGAACCTGTTGGCTAAAGTTAGAGTTGTTTATTTTTTAATAATATTTATGAGTTTATGCTGCTGCTTTGTAATTCCCCCTTTATTTATTATACTTCTATGCAAACAACAACAACCCCATACTGATGTTTTCAACCATTCTCACTCAATTAAGAAGAGAAGCACTGACTTCTTCATAATTTCAGTGAGAATAAGTTATATAGCTCAGTTGTGATCCATCATATCTCACCAGCTTATTAAAGACCACAGTGTTTTAAAGCTGAATTTCTAAACATGCTAAAAAACAATAAATTTTATTTATGAAATTTTGAAAAATGGCAGAGTTTACAAAAATCTTCTCAAAATGCTTCGAGCAAGGTAGATCAGTCCCTGAGATTTATGTAGAAAAGACTGTAAAACTATTAGCCTGCTTATTCCAAAGGACTGGCCTTTGAAATGTGACAATTTTAATGAACAGACGGGTGTGGAGGGGAATTGGGCAGTGCATGGCTCAATGTAAATACATCCTATTTTTTCCTTGTATGGCTTTTTCATAATTAGTTTTATGATTGTTTTCAGATTCTATATATAGAAGCCAGGCCCACTTCTTTGTGCTTCCATACTGCATATTTCAAAATGTTGTCATAAAATTTCACAGTCCCTCTCCTTTAGTGAATGAATTGCTTGGCCTGCTTCCTATTTTAGCCCGACTCACATTTCTTAATAATATTTTTGGTTTCAGCTGTGCAAAAAAATAGGTTGGAGCATGTTTAAGGTTTATTCTGTAGCAGCTTCAAATATTAATCGGAATTTTTTCTAAAAGAAAAGGAAAAATCCATCTCATATTTTCTCCTCTTAATCTGAGATAAGGAAGAGTTAAAAGTGAAGTTTTCAGTTTCTGTCAGTTTCAATCACATCTCATTGATTTGTTGCTACTAATTGCTGTTACTAATTGCTACTAATATAGTATCAGTAATTGTTCCTACTACTAGCAATAATAACAATATTAATTTCATTAATTTTTGACAGTATGACTATGCTTCCAGATTTATCTGCATTTACTTACTGGCAAATAAGTAGAAAGTATTTATTTCATAATTTCTCACTGACACTGAGTACTTTGTAGATGTTGTAAGAGGAGATCCATGGTAGCCCATGATAGCAAAAAATCAGGAGTATTATAGCTATTCTATGCATTTAATGAAGTGAGCTACACTATAACTTTTAACAAAATATGCTAGTTGAAGAAGGACTTATGAGACTCCTGGTTGTTGAACAGGTTTTTTTTATTTTCTTGTTAGTTTGCTGTTTATTCATGTCCTTATTCATACCTCTTTTATTACCCCAATACTTTCCCTTTCCTAATCTTTAGTATTTTCATCCAGATATCATTATTTTATAGTAACGGGCAACAAATAGTCCTAGCTAAACAGCATTGAGTCAGTTAGACAGATAGGGACACATTTAATGGAGGTACGTCACACATAGAAGCAAACACAATACTCAAAGAAAAAAGCAGCATACAACTAACAAACCCCTTCTTCCCAATCCAACCCAACCAGAAGCAGCCCCATTAAAACTGAGCAATTGATTTCTCCCCTTAGATGGAAACACACAGACCCACAACCTCCCCCTTAAAGAAAACATGCAGACACCTAGCAAAGAAACAACTTCAAATATCCCTAAAACACTCACTTCAAATATCCCTTAAAAAGTCACATCAACAAACACACCAGAGATCAACAGAGAAGCACCCCAGACTGCAGCCCCCCAAAAGGAAGGTGAGTGTTGGTAATAGGAGATTATATCTTCAAAGGAACAGAATCATCCATCTGGAAACTGGACATACAATCCAGGGAGGTATGCTGTCTCCCTGGAGCAAAAATCAAAGATGTAGCTGAGAACCTAACCAAAATAATTAGGCCTACAGATTACTACCCTTTCCTCCTCCTCCACATTGGGATGAATGACACAACTAAGAACCTGAATACAACAGTGAGAGATTATAAACAACTAGGCAATAAAGTTAAGAAGCAAGAAGTACAAGTAGAATCATAGAATCGTAGAGTTGGAGGGGACCTCCCGGGTCATCGAGTCCAACCCCCTGCTCGAGGCAGGATTCCTTAAACCATCCCAGATAGATGGCTGTCCAGTCTCTGCTTGAAGACCTCCATCGAAGGGGAGCTCACCACCTCCTGTGGCAACCTGTTCCACTGGTCGATCACCCTTACTGTTAGAAATTTTTTTCTAACATCTAATCTGAATCTTTTCCTCTGCAGTTTCATCCCATTGTTTCTAGTCCTTCCTTGGGCAAGTGAGAACAGGGCTGATCCCTCTGCACTGTGACAGCCCTTCAGGTATTTGTAGACAGCTATCATGTCTCCTCTCAGTCTTCTTTTCTGTAGACTAAACATTCCTAATTCCTTTGACCGTTCCTCATAGTTTGTAGACCGTTCACCATCTTGGTAGCTCTCCTTTGAACCTGCTCCAGTTCGTCAGTGTCTTCCTTGAACTGGGGTGACCAGAACTGGACACAGTACTCCAGGTGAGGTCGGACCAAGGTAGAGTAGAGGAGAATAATAACTTCACGTGATCTGGACTCCATGCTTCTCTTGATACACCCCAGGATCGTGTTTGCCTTTTTTGCAGCTGCTTCACACTGTTGCCTCATGTTCAATCGATGATCCACTAGGACACCGAGGTCCTTTTCACATGTACTGCTGCTCAGCTGGATTCCTCCCATACTATATGTGCTTTTTTCATTTTTCTTACCCAGATGTAGTACCTTGCATTTTTCCTTGTTAAATACCATTTTATTAGTTGCAGCCCATTGTTCGAGTTTCTCTAAATCTTTTTGAATCCTTTCTCTCTCTGCTCTGGTGATGGCAATGCCTCCTAGCTTTGTGTCATCTGCAAATTTGATCAGTTTCCCCTCAATTCCCTTATGCAAATCATTTATAAAAATATTAAACATAACTGGGCCCAGAACAGAGCCCTGTGGCACCCCGCTTGAGACTCTCCTCCAGTTGGATGTGCGGCCATTTATAGCCACTCTTTGAGTACGGTTACTAAGCCAGTTATGAACCCACCTAACAGTCACCCTGTCAATCCCATATTTGATCATTTTTTCAATGAGGATGGTGTGAGATACTTTGTTGAAAGCTTTGCTGAAATCCAGAAATACTATGTCTACTGTATTTCCCTGATCAACCCATTCCGTGATTTTGTCATAGAATGAAATTAGATTAGTTTGACACGACTTGTTTGTTACAAACCCATGTTGACTGCTGTTAATTATTGAATTCCCATCCAAATGCTGACATATATGTTGCTTAATAATTTGTTCAAGAATCTTTCCTGGTATTGAAGTCAGGCTAACGGGCCTGTAGTTCCCTGGGTCTGCC
Organism: Bothrops alternatus; assembly: GCA_034064705.1. Lineage (NCBI taxonomy): Eukaryota > Metazoa > Chordata > Lepidosauria > Squamata > Viperidae > Bothrops > Bothrops alternatus. Next base: position 32,932,567 of record JARGCV010000112.1, read on the forward strand.
TTCTTCCCTTTTTTGAAGATAGGGACAACATTTGCCCTTCTCCAATCATCTGGGACTTCTCCTGTTCTCCATGACTTTTCAAAGATTACAGCAAGTGGTTCAGCAATTACTTCTGCTAATTCCTTCAGTACCCGAGGATGTAATCCATCTGGACCTGGAGACTTAAACTCATTTAAGTTAGCTAAGTGTTCCCTTACTTTCTCTGTGTCGATTACATGCCTTAATTCTCTTAGTCCTTCACTAGCACAGTGAAGTAGTATTCTCATCAGTACTCCCAATGAAAGGCCAACACCCATTAAGGAAAAAAATAATTTTAGAAATAAACCACTGGCTAAAGGGTTGATGTTGCTAAGAAAACTTTGGTTTCCTGGATCATGGACTGTGTTTCCTACCTGAAGGACTCTTGGCAAGGGATGGGCTGCACCTCATGAAAACAGGGGAAAATGTACTCAGAAAAAGACTGACCCAACTCATCAGGAGGGCTTTAAATTAAAATTGAGTGGGAAGGGTGACCAATCTTTAGAATCTCTAGAACCCAACACCAACCATAAATCTCAAGAAAACAAATCTAACAATGAGGTAGGCAGTGATGAGAAAAAAAACCTCAAACAACAATTGGGAGATGCAGGAGCCATACCCAAAGACAGGCATAAAAGTTGTAAATGCTTATATACAAATGGTCAAAGCTTGGGGAACAAACAGGGTGAACTAGAAGCAATAGTACACGAGGGAGGGTATGACATAGTTGGCATTACAGAAACCTGGTAAGACGAAACCCATGAATGGAATGAAATGATGGATGGATACAAATTGTTCAAAAGAAACAAGTCTACAAAAAGAGGAAGGGGAGTTGCACTATATGTAAGAGAACACTACATATCTACAGAAATGCACATGACCAAAGACAAAATCTCTCCAGAATGTATATAGGTCAATATAAAAGAGAAAAAAGTGACATTGCCATAGATGTATATTACAGGCCACCCAACCAATCAGAAGAAATAGATTAACTCTTTGCTAATCAGTTAACAAATGTATGTAGGAAGCATACCACAGTAGTAATGAGAGACTTCAATTATCCAGATATCAACTGGGAGACAAACTCTGCAGTGAGCGGGAGATCAAACAGATTCCTAACCAATCTAGCCGACAACTTTGTCACCCAAAAGATGGACGAGGGAACTACACATGAAGCTATACTGGACCTAATTCTTACTAATAGAGAAGAAGTGATAGAGGGAGTTGAAGATGCTGGAACCTTGGGTGAAAGTGACCATGTTATACTGGAATTTAATATAATGCAAACACTAGCAGTAGAAAACAACCCAACCAGTGTCTTAAACTTCAAAGGAGCTGACTTTAATAAACTCAGAGAGAACCTAGGAAAGATTCCATGGATGAAAATCCTAAAGGGGAAAACAACCCAAGAAGCATGGGAAACTCTCAAAAATGCAATCATAAGAGCCCAGACCAGCACAATACCACTGAAAAAGAAAAACCAGAAATTCAAGAAGAAACCAACATGGCTGCACAAAGATCTCTCTGACAAACTGAAAGACAAAAGGACAAATATAAAAAATGGAAAGAAGGGCACATAACTAAGGCCAATTATCAGCAGATAGGCAGAACATGCAAAGATGAAGTCAGGAAAGCAAAGGTGCAGAACGAACAAAGATTTGCAATAGAAATTGTTGAAGTTTTTTCAACATATTAACAACAAGAAAAAAGTCAAGGAAACTATAAGTCCACTAAAGAGAGAAGATGGCAAGGAAATAACAGACAACAGGAAGAAAGCAGAGCTGCTTAACTCATACTTTGCATCAGTATTCACACAAAAAGAAATATAGCCCAATATACCAAAAAAACCACTGCAAAAGACATACTAGAAACAAAAATTAAAATAAGCAAGAAAATGGTAAGAGAACACCTATTTGACCTTGACGAATATAAATCACCAGGACCTGACATATTACATCCCAGAGTTCTGAAGGAGCTGGCAGATGTTATCTCAGAATCATTGCACCACATCTTTCAAAAATCCTGGAGCACTAGAGAAGTACCTGAGTATTGGGAAAGAACTTATGTGGTTCCCATCTTCAAGAAAGGGGAAAAAACAAACACAGGAAACTACAGACCAATCAGATTAACATCAATACCTGGGAAGATCCTAGAAAAGATAATCAAAAACCAGATCTGTGAACAATTAGAAACAAAGTTATAACTAGTAGCCAGCATGGATTTGTTAAAAACAGATCATGCCAAACCAATCTTATTTTATTCTTTGATAAAGTGACTAAATTAGTAAACCAGCAAAATGCAGTGGACGTAGTATACTTAGATTTCAGTTAGGCATTTGATAAAGTAGACCACAACCTACTTCTTGGTAAGCTAGAAAAAGATGGAATAGACAACCAGATGGATCTGTAGCTGGCTGGCTGTACTCAATGGCACTACATCCACATGGAGAGAAGTAAGCATTTATATTTATTGATAAAATCCCAGTCTCCTCCATCTCTTTCAATTATATCTAGGTCTCAGTCTTCTAGTCAATCTTATCTGTCTCTGATCTCTTGGTCTTGCACCTTCTTCTGAGTATGCATTTTTTACTTCTTCCTCTGTTTGTTTAGCCGCTCCCTCAACTACCATTTCTTCTTGTTTCTTAGATTCAGGTGTCAGTGCTGCTAATATTGAATATTCTTACTTTGACAAAATATGCAGAACTGGCTGGCACTTTTAGAGTTAATTCAGATGAGAATGGGAGGGGGAGAAAGAATGTAGAGAGAGAGAGCAATTTGCGTGGGCTTCAGAAGGAAGTGAACCGGACTTCCGGTGGCTCCGCTGGCGTCGCCACAGCCTCCTTCGGAGGCTCTGTTCTCCCGGGTTTTGTTAAGCCGCAAAACAGCGAACATCAGCTGTTTTTCACAGTGAAAAATCCCCCCTTCGGGCGAAGAAGGGGTGAAGAGCATCGGGCATGGGTTGAGCTCCTCTAAAACCCCTCTGAAAAAGTTTTCAGGGGGAAAGAGTGAGAGCTCCCCAGATGCTCGAAGACGCTCCTGCCCAGGACGCTTCTGTATGCAGACAGAAAAAGATGCCGCGACCATTCCTGCTCAAGAAAATATTCAAGAGAGACCTACATGCAGGCCGAGTGAATACAGGAGATGTATTTTGCAAGTAATTCTCTATATTCTACTTCTGACCACAACTACTTTTATAATCAACATAATGTATCAAAGATGGCGATCGCTTTCATTGTAAAGGAAAAGTGACTGGAAAGTGAAAATGAACTTTTTTTTTCAGAGCAAAGCCAGAGCGATCGCTTAGACTTAAATTTTAAAATCCTATAAATTTCAATTAAATTTAGATCTGAAAGAAGATAAGAAGAGAAAAATTTGGCAATATATGTGTAAAAAAATTTTTTTTGTTTAAAGTAACTTCTTAAAAGTGGATTGAATACAGAATGGCTGCCAGACAAACAAAAATAGCTTCTGCGAAGGTGGCAGTATCTTCTCTCGCTCAGCCCTCTAAATTACAAGCAAGTACTTTTTCTGCTCCCCAGCTTCTTTAACATCTACAGAGCCTCAAGCACCCCTGCCTACTCAATCCCCTCCAGAAATGTTTACTATGAAAGATCTGCAGGCTGCACTATCAACAATGTCTGATAATTTAGAGAGAAGAATGGAGAAATTGGAGAAAAAGATTGTAACTCATACTGAGGAACAAATTAAAGGCGTAACTGATGAATTGGAGAAAATTAAAGAAACAATTGAGACTCACAATATAGTGATAAGAGAAGATATTGTGGAAGCTTTTAAGGGGGTTTGGGACTACGCCTTGAGAGTTGAAGAGAAGGTGGAAGGGGTGGAGCAACAAATTGAGGAAAAGTTCAATGAAATTAAAAGTGATATACAAGATCAAGCAGTCATGGTACAATATAATCAAATGATATGGGCTATCAGAATTAGAGGACTGAAGGAGGTACCAAATGAGAATCAGGAGGATTTAAGAAGACTTTTTGGGGAAGCTTTGGCACAATTTTTAGAAGATGGAGTACAAAATATCTCTTGGCAGATTGACAGGATCTATAGAGTTAATTCATGGATTGCAAGACAAAGAAATTTACCTAGCGACATTGTGATTTATTTTGTTACAAGGAGATTTAGAAATCATGTTCTCACAATATCTTACAATAAGAAATTAAGTGTTGCTGGTCAGGAGGTTGTGGTTCTGAAGGAGATTCCTCCGAAGATGTTAAGAGCAAGAAAAGATTATGCATTTTTGTTGACTGAATTTAAAAAATGTGGTTTACAATTTAGGTGGGATGCTCCAGCTGGACTATCATTATTTTACCAGGGTAATAGATACCACCTGAATTCGGTTGGGAAAGCAAAAGATTTTTTCGAGAATGTGATGTAGGCTGGTAAACCCCCATCTCCAACACCAAAAAGTTCAGATTTATGAAAAGAAAGAGATATGGAGTTACAACAAGTACAGTCTGCAGAGTCACAACCCCTTGCAGCAACAGGAGTTGATAAAGGAGTTCTAACAGAGCTGCCCGCGCGGAGCATTGATATTTTTCAGCCTTTGGAAGTAGAGAAGCCTAAAGATCAAAGGCAAACAAGAGCAACTACCAAACGTATGGAACAACAAGAAAAGGAACAACAAGAACGTACAACTCAAGCTGTATCTACAAGTCTGGAAGCCATGGGAGCTCGACCAAAGAAGAAAATGGATGAAAAAGTTGATTTGGTCTTCCAAAGGCTTTCTCAAGTTGGTCATGTCAAATAAATATTTGACATGGAATGTCAATGGTTTAAATTCTCCACAGAAAAGGAAGAAGATATTTCATTATTTGACTCAATGTAAAAATGATGTAATTTGTTTACAAGAAACACATATTAGAATTACTGATCAGAAATATTTGATAAATAATAAATTAGGTACACATTTTGTTGCAGCGGCCACTGAGAAGAAGAATGGAATTGTTATCTATGTTAAAAATCATATAAGAGCTAAATTAATAGAATCAGATATACAAGGTAGATACTTAGCAATTGAGATTTTAAAAGATGGGAAGAAAGTTCTTTTGATGGGTATATATGCACCAAATCAACAACAAGAAAAATTTTACAAGTTAATACATAAAAAGTTAATACAATTAGATTATAGGTTTTGTATTTTATTGGGAGATTGGAACGGTGTTATAGATATTGGTTTAGATAAAAAGAAGATATTACCAATTCCTCAAACATGTTCTAAGTTGCCTAAACCTTTTTTGTGATATAAAGGATGATTTTGACTTGATAGATATATGGAGAGAAAGACATGGTAAAGAGCAAGAATTTACTTTTTTTTCTGATAGACATCAGTCATTTTCTAGAATTGACTTTATATTAACTTCAAGTGATTTTCTTTGTAGTTTAAAGAAGGTGAAAATCCTACCCAAAGTTTTAACAGATCATAATCCGGTCTGGATGGAACTAATGGAAGGACAGAGACCTAAAAGATCTTGGAAATTTAATGAAAACTTGTTTAAATATGATACAAATGTGAATGAATGTAAAAATGTTATGAAGGAATTTTTTATGCTTAACTTGCATAAGGATACAACAATAGAAATGGTATGGGATGCTAGTAAAGCGTATATGCGTGGGATTTTAATTGATATTAATAAAAGTTATAGACATAAACAAGAGGAGAAAAGGAAGGAGTTAGAAGAGGAAATTAGAAAGAAAGAGCAATTATTAATAAAGAGACCAGATGATAAAAATATTAAAGAGCGGATTAAGATTTTATGGAAACAATTTGACTTGTTGATGGCAGACCAAGTTGCTAGGAATATACAATATGCAAAACACAATACATTTTTTAATTCTATTAGAATAAAATTTGTATTGGTTTTTAAAAGTTTTCAAAGAAAAAAGAAATAATAACTCAACTGGAAACAATCATATAGCACATTTACCAAACAATCAATATAACTGCTCGGTACCCCCCCCACCACATCCCCCTAACCCTAACCTTCCCCCTCCTCATACCATCTATCTACCTACTTTCCTCTCTCCTTTATACTCCACCCACCTCTATCCCACTCTTCCCCCTCTTAGCAACTTCCTACTTACCTCTACCTTCACTCCTCCTTCCTCTTTCCATCCGATGTGGTGCCCAGAGGCCACCCGAGCAACCCCTTAATACCTATAGTTACATATTCTTACATCAACCCCGATTACATTTGAGAAAACATAGTATACAAATTATAAACACCCTCCCACCTCCCCCCCCGACTTCCCAGAGTGAATACAGGGTAGGAACGCAGGAAACCCCACTAAACTACTTATTATATCACTATTTAACTATATACCAAATGTAATTTCTTCAATTGATATTTCCTTTGTATATAATCTATCCATTTTTTCCAGTCCATCATAAATTTTTCATTTGAGTGGTTCTTCAAATATGCAGATATCTTAGCCATTTCTGCCATATTTATAACTTTTAATGTCCATTCTTCAATAGATGGTAATTCAGACGTCTTCCAATATTGTCCCACCAGTAGTCTTGCTGCAGTAATCAAGTTCAAAATTAACTTACTCTCTATGGTGGTACAGTCTTTTATGATGCCAAGCAAAAACAACTGTGGTGAAAATTCAATACGCTTTTTCAATATATTCTGAAGAATCCACCATATTTTTATCCAAAAAGCCTTGATTTTTTTACAAGTCCACCAAATATGAAAATAAGTAGTGTCCATCGATTCACATCTCCAACACTTGGGTTGCACATCTGAATACATAAGTGATCATTTTTTCGGGTCTAAATGCCATCTATAAAACATTTTATAAAAATTTTCTCTTAAGTGCTGTGCTTGTGTGAATTTTACATTTTTCACCCATATCCTTTTCCATGTTTCCATCATAATTGGTTGTCCAAAATTATGTTCCCACTTAATCATGCAGTCTTTAACTAATTCAGTTCCAGAGTCAATTTTGATTAATGCGTCATATAATCTTTTAATATGCATAGTTCTTTGATCTCTAACTTGTTTAATTAATTTATCATCCTTTAAAGAAAAACCCATCTTAACATCTTTTTGCCATCTAGTCTGAAGTTGTACATGTGAATACCAGTTATGAGCTATTCCTTCTTCCCTTAACCTATTTAGTGATTTCAATACTAAACTATTCCCTTCTTTAGTTAAGAGCTTCTCATAGGGCACCACATCTTGAGTTTGTTGCCTATTTACACTCTCTATTGCATGCCTGGGAACTGTCCATAGAGGAATTTTTCCATTTAACTTATAATAAAACTTTTTCCAGACACGCAACAGAGCATTTCTCAATAAGTGCTCTTTAAAGCTCCTGTCCAACTTTTTATCATAAACTAAGTACGCATGTAACCCATACAATAACCCGTACCCTTCTATATTCAATATTCTTTCGTTAGTTAAGTTAATCCAATCACTTATTGCTACTAAAACTGCAGCATAGTAATATAACTTAAAATTGGGCATTTTCAAACCACCTCTCTCCCTTGTATCTTGAATAATTTTTAATTTGACCCTTGGTTTCTTGCCATTCCAAATGAATCTATTAATACCTTTCTGCCACTCCTCTAAATTCCCATCCTTTTTAAGTATTGCTAACATTTGAAATAAAAATAAAAATTTCGGCAATACGTTCATTTTAATTGCAGCTATCCTACCCAACATAGATAATTGTAGTTTTTTCCATTTCTCCAATTCTATTTGTATCTTGTTCCATAAAAATTCATAATTATTCTTATATAATTTCCCATTTGAAGCTTCTATATATATTCCTAAATATTTAACTTTCTTAACTATCTCACAACCCGTTATTCTTTCCAAATCTTGTTTTAATTTATCATCTAAATTTTTAACCAACATCTTTGTCTTAGATATGTTTAATTTAAAATCTGATACCCTTCCATAATTTTGAATAATCTCCATCAATCTCTGAGCTGACTGTATTGGCTGAGTCAATGTCACAAGTAAATCATCCGCAAAAGCACATAATCTGTAATCATGTTGTCTAATCTGTACACCTTTTAATTCATCTGAAGCTCTAATCCTATTCAGTAAAACCTCTAAAGTTAAAACAAACAATAAAGGGGATAAAGGGCAACCCTGCCTAATACCTTTCTCTATATTAAATAAATCTGTTAATTGCCCATTCACAATAATCTGCCCTTTTTGTTTCTGGTAAACCGCTGATATAGAGTTAATAAACTGATCCCCCATTCCCATCTTAACTATTAATCTTTTCAAAAATAACCAATTCAGTCTATCAAAAGCTTTCTCTGCATCCAGAAACATAAGAACTGCAGGCACTTGGATGTGCTTATCCAAATATTCCAATATATTAATAAGTTGTCTAACATTAGTTTTCATCTGTCTCCCTTGTAAAAAACCAGTTTGATCCGAATGGATTATTTGTGTTAAAACTGTCATTAATCTATTAGCCAAAATTTTTGCAAAGATCTTATAATCCGTATTTAACAATGAAATAGGTCTAAAATTTTCCACTTGAACATTATCTTTTCCCTCTTTAGGGATCAAGGAAACATAAGCCGTTTTCCATGAGGGTGGTACCTGGCCACCCTCTTGTATATTTACAAATAACTCTCTAAGAGGTTCCACCATTTCCTCTTGGAGATACTTATAATAAGTCGCTGTTAAACCATCAGTCCCAGGAGATTTTCCCATTTTCAATTGCTTAATCACAGCAATAATTTCTTCTGATGTGATCAATGCATTTAGTCTATCTCTTTGTTCCATAGTAATTTCCTTTGTTCTTTGGCCTTCTCTGCATCCAAAGGTTGAAAAATATCAATACACTGCACTGACTGTTCAGCCGATACTTCTTTATCCAATTCTGATGCTGGCAATGGTTGTAATTCCATAAGTTGTGATGATTCCCTATCTTTTACAAGGTCTGCCCTTTTGGATCTTAGGGACGTGGATTTACCACCCATCAATATATTCTCAAAGAAGTCTTTCGCTTTAGCAACTGAGGTCAAGCGGTATCTATTATTCTGGAAAAATAAAGAAAGTCCAGTTGGAGCCTCCCATCTATATTGTATCGCTCGTTTTTTAAGTTCCTCCGTCAAAAATGCATAATCTTTCCTTGATCTCAACATTTTTGGAGGTATCTCCTTCAACACCTGTACCTCTTGACCAGCAACACTTAATTGTTTATTATAAGCTGTAGTAAGAACCCAATTTCTAAATTTTCTTGTACTAAAATATATCACAATATCTCTGGGCAAGTTTCTTTGTGCTGCTATACGTGAATTGATTCTGAATATCCGCTCAATCTGCCAGGCAACATTTTGAGCTCCATCTTCCAAAAAAATTGCCAAAGCATCAACAAAAATTCTTCTTAAGTCTTCTTGGTTCTCCTTTGCAACCTCTTTCAAACCCCTGATTCTGACAGCCATCTGCATCTGGTTATATTGTATCATAACAGCTTGATCTTGGAGATCATTTCTAACCTCCTCAATTTTTTCCTCCATCTGCTGCTCCATATCTCCCAACTTCTCTTCAACTCCCAAAGTATAGCCCCAAACCCCTTTAATGGCCTCAACAATATCTTCTCTTATCTCAATGTTATGAGTTTCTATCGTGCCTTTTATTGTCTCCAATTCATCAGTTAAACCTTTTATCTGTTCTTCAATCTTTCTCTCCAACTTATCAGTCATTGTTGATAAAGCACCCTGCAGGTCTTTCATTGTAAACGTTTCTGGAGAAGATTGTGTAGGCTGAGGGGCTTGGAATTCCATCGGTATCAAAGATGCAGAGGCTGAAGAAGCAGGCAGACTGCTTGATTATGATTTAGAAAGCTGACCTGGGGAGGATAAAGCCGCCTTCGCTACAGGTGCCTTCTGTCTCATCGTTATTTTAAATCCCTTTAAAAGAAGAAATTGTATTGCCAAATTTTCCTCTCTTCTTGTCTTCTTTTAAATTCCAGTTAGCGTTATAATTTAAAAAGTAAAATTCAAATCAAAATAGTCTCTCTGGCTTTACTTCCGAAAGAAGAAGAAAAAGTTCACTTTCACTTTCAGCCACTTTCCCTTAGTAATGAAAGCTATCGCCATTTTGAATACATTATGTTGATTTTAAAAGTTATAAGTACGTGGGCAGAAATAAAGTAGCAAAATACTTGCGATACACAAAAGACTCCTGTAATCACTCCGTCTGCAAGCAGTCTCTCTTATTTTCTTTCTTAAAAGCAGAGGCGGTCGCGGCGTCTTTCTCTGTCAGCCGACAGAAGCGTCTCTGGGCAGGAGCATTTTCAAGTGCCTGGGGAGCGCACACTCTTTGTCCCTGAAAATTTTTTCCAGGGATTTTAGAGGGGCTCAACCTTGCTCTTGATGCTCTTCATCCCTTCTTCGCCCGAAGGGAGGATTTTTCACCGCAAAAAACAGCTGATGTTCGCTATTTTTTGCGGCTTTACAAACCCAGGGAACGGAGCCTCACAGAGGAGACTCTAGCGACGTCAGCGGAGCCACCGGAAGTCTCACATTTTTTTAATTCTAATAAACCTGGCAAATGGTTGGCTTATACATTAAGGAAAAAACAAAAATCCCGCATAATTGAAAAAATAGAATATAAAGGGAAGGAAGTGTTTCAACAAGAAATTATTAAGAAAGCTTTTTTAGAATTTTATTCCAAGTTGTACGCTGAAGAGAAGATACAAGAGAATGAGATAGATACTTTTTTACAAAATGAAAATGTATTGATAATCACCAATGAACAAAGAGATAGATTAAATGCATTGATTACATCAGAAGAAATAATTTCAGTGATTAAACAATTGAAAATGGGAAAATCTCCCGGGACTGATGGGTTAACGGCAATTTATTATAAGCATCTTCAAATGGAAATGGTGGAACCTCTTAGAGAGCTATTTGTTAATATACAAGAGGGTGGTCAGGTTCCACCTTCATGGAAAACAGCCTATGTTTCTTTAATTCCCAAAGAGGGAAGAGATAATGTTCAACCAGAAAATTTTAGACCTATTTCATTGCTGAATACGGATTACAAGATTTTTGCAAAAGTTATGGCTAATAGATTAATGACAGTTCTACAACAAATAATTCATTCAGACCAAACCGGTTTTTTACAAGGGAGACAGATGAAAACTAATGTTAGACAACTCATTAATATAATAGAATATTTGGAGAAGCATATTCAGGTGCCCGCAGTTCTTATGTTTTTGGACGCGGAAAAAGCATTTGATAGATTGAATTGGTTGTTTTTGAAAAAATTGATTGCTCAGATGGAAATGGGGGATCAGTTTATTAATTCTATATTGGTGATTTATCAGAAACAAACAGGACAGATTATTGTGAATGGTGATTTAACAGATTCATTTAATATAGAAAAGGGTACTAGATAGGGATGTCCATTATCCCCTTTGTTGTTTGTTTTAACTTTAGAGGTTTTATTGAATAGGATAAGAGCAGCAGATGATTTAAAAGGTATACAGATTAGACAACAAGATTATAAATTATGTGCTTTTGCTGATGATTTGCTTGTGACACTGACTCAACCAACACAGTCTGCTAAGAGATTGATGGAGATAATTAAAAATTATGGTAGGATATCAGGCTTTAAATTAAATATATCTAAGACAAAGATGTTAGTTAAAAATTTAGATTTTAATTTAAAACAGGAATTGTCAAGAATAATGGGTTGTGAGATAGTTAAGAAAGTTAAATATTTAGGAATTGATATTGGGAAGTTATATAAATGGGAAGTTATATAAATGGGAAGTTATAGAAAAATAATTATGAAGTTTTGCGGAATAAGACACAAATAGAATTGGAAAAATGGAAAAAAATTACAATTATCTATGCTGGGTAGGATAGCGGCAGTTAAAATGAATGTATTGCCAAATTTTTTATTTCTTTTCCAAATGTTACCTATACTTAAAAAGGACGCGAATTTGGAGGAGTGGCAGAAGGGTATTAATAGATTTATTTGGAATGGCAAGAAACCAAGGGTCAAATTAAAAATTATTCAGGATACAAGGGAAAGAGGTGGTTTGAAAATGCCTAATTTTAAGTTATATTATCACGCTGCTGTTTTAGTAGCGATAAGTGATTGGGTTAATTTAACTAATGATAGAATATTGAATATTGAAGGGTATGGTTTACTATATGGTTGGCATGCATATTTAGTTTATGATAAAAAGGTGGATAGGAGTTTCAAAGAGCACCTATTGAGAAGTGCTCTGCTGCGTGTTTGGAAAAAGTACCAGTATATATTAAATGAAAAGATTCCTGTTTGGACGGTCCCCAGACATGCAATAGAGAATATAAATAGAGTACAAGTTCAAGATGTGGTGCCCTATGAGAAACTCCATATTAAAGAAGGGAATTTGTTATTATTGAAGTCCTTGAACATGTTAAGTGAGGAAGGAATAGTCTATACTTGGTTTCCATATCTACAATTGCAGACTAGATGGAAAAAAGACTTGAAGACGGGTTTATCTCAAACAGATGCAAATTTAATTAAACAAGTTAGAGACCAAAGGTCTATGCATATTAAAAGACTGTATAACGTATTGATAGAAATTGACTCTGAAACTGAATTAGTTAAGGACTGTATGATAAAGTGGGGACAAAATTTTGGACAACCAATCATGATGGAAACTTGGGAGAGGATCTGGGTGAAAAATGTAAGATTTACACAAGCACAACATTTAAGAGAAAATTTTTACAAAATGTTTTATAGATGGCATTTGGATCCGAGAAAATTATCATATATGTACCCTAATTTACAATCTAAGTGCTGGAGATGTGAATGTATGGATGCTACTTATGTTCATGTATGGTGGACTTGTAGAAAAATCAAGGCCTTTTGGATAAAAATATGGTGGATACTTCAAAATATTTTGAAAAAACGTATTGAATTTTCACCACAGTTCTTTTTGTTAGGTATTATAAAAGACTGCACCACCATAGAGATGAACTTAATTCTGAACTTGATTACAGCACCAAGACTGTTGGTGGGACAATATTGGAAGAAGCCAGAACTACCATCTATTGAAGAATGGACTTTGAAAGTTATAAACTTGGCAGAAATGGCTAAAATATCCGCATATTTGAAGGATCATTCAAATGAAAAATATTTTAACTCCATTTCTCTTTCTTTTGGTAAATCTGCAGTTTTTGGTGTTGGAGATGGGGGTTTACCAGCCTTCAGCACATTCTCAAAAAATCTTTTGCTTTACCAACAGAATTCAGATGGTATCTTTTACCCTGGTAAAATAATGACAGTCCAGCTGGAGCCTCCCACCTAAATTGTAAGGCATATTTTTAAGTGCAGCCACCAAAAATGCATAATCTTTCCTTGCTCTTAACATCTTCGGAGGGATCTCCTTCAAAACCACAACCTCCTGGCCAGCAACACTTAATTTCTTATTATAGGATACTGTAAGAACATGATTTCTGAATTTCCTTGTAACAAAATAAATCACAATGTCTCTGGGTAAATTTCTTTGTCTTGCAATCCATGAATTAACTCTGAAGATCCTGTCAATCTGCCAAGAGACATTTTGTACACCATCTTCTAAAAATTCTGCCAAAGCTTCTTCAAAAATTCTTCTCAAATCATCCTGGTTTTCATTAGCTACCTCCTTCAGACCTCTGATCCTAATAGCCAACATCATTTGATTAAATTGTACATAACTGCTTGATCTTGTATATCACTTTTAATTTCATCAAGTTTATTCTCAAATTGTTGCTCAACTCCTTCCACCTTCTCCTCAACTCTCTCCCAAACCCCCTTAAAGGCTTCCACAATATCTTCTCTTATCTCTGAATTATAAGTCTCAATTGTATCTTTGATTTTCTCCAATTCATCAGTTAAACCTTGAGCTTGTTCCTCAATCTTTTTCTCCAACTTCTCAGTCATTGCTGATAATGCAGCCTGCAAATCTTTCATAGTAAGCATTTCTGGAGAAGACTGAGTAAGCAGAGGAAGTTGAGGCTCTGTAGATGTTAAAGATGCTGGGGGGGCAGGGAGATTACTTGCCTGTAATTTTGAGGGCTGAGCCAGAGAAGCTACTGCCACCTTCGCAGTAACTATTTTTGTTTGTCTTGTAGCCATTCTGTATTCAATCCACTTTAAAAATTACTTTAAATAATTACTTTAAATAAAAAAGGGGGAAAGTCCTTACAAATATATTGCCAAAATTCCCCCCCTTCTTATCTTCCAAGTCACAATTTAATTGTAATTGTAATTTATAAAGTTTTAAAATCAAGTCTAAGTGATCGCGCCAGCTTTGCTCCAAAAAAAGGTCACTTTCACTTCACTTTCACTTCCCGTCACTTTCTCTTTACAGTGAAAGCGATCGCCATCTTGGATACATTATATTGATTGTAGAAATACATGGTCAGAAGTAAAATATAGAAAAATACTTGCAAGACTCCTGTATTCGCTCCGCCTGCATGCAGGTCTCTCTCAAATATTTATTTGAGGCAGGGATGGTCGTGGCATCTTTTCCTGTCTGCAGACAGAAGCGTCTCTGGGCAGGAGCGTCTTCGAGCGCCTGGGGAGCTCTCACTCTTACCCCCTGAAAAAGTTTTCAGGGGGTTTTTTAGAGGAGCTCAACCCTCGCTCGATGCTCTTCACCCCTTCTTCGCCCGAAGGGGGGATTTTTCACTGCAAAAAAACAGCTGATGTTCACTGTTTTTGCGGCTTAACAAACCTAGGAGAACGGAGCCTCCGAAGGAGGCTGTGGTGACGCCAGCGGAGCCACCGGAAGTCCGATGAGGATGAGGTCTTGTTTGCTCTGGTAGAACAACTGGGAACTTGTACAGCTTTGGTCGGGGGGGCTGATTATGTCCACTGTTTCCTGCCCCCACTCGAGAGCATTGTTACAGTGGAAGAGACGATGTTGTGGGACATGGCTGTGGAGTTCTTGAGAGCAACTTTTAGTGAACATTTTTCAGTTGACCTCGAGGCTCACTGTGTGCCCCTGATGAGGCACTTGGTAGTAGGCGACTGGCTTATCTTTCACACCTCTGCTTGTGGCTCTCTTAGTTAATATGTTTACATGTCTTGTTTTTAAATTTTTAAATTTTTTACATTTTTAAATTTAAATTTTTTTAATCTTTATTAAATTGGGTGGGTGAGTGATGTATGCATGGGATGGGGATATGTTTGAAGAATGTATGACAGATGAATGGACAGGCCTGCCGAGCTTGAGGGAGGCTGGAGACTTGGGGGATGCAGACTCTGGAGTCACTGAGGGTTGGAGTATACCGGTCATTCAGGGAAGAGGCAGATATGGTGGGAGCAGGAGGGTAGGCCGCACTCGGGGAACTTGGTCCTGCTGTCTCGTAGCAGTTCCTTGTTCTGGCCCTTCTGAAAAATCTAGCTCACCCCATGATCCTGGTGATGGGTGTAGCTTGGGCCCTGGGCTCAGGCTGTTGCTGCTTAACACCAGGTCGGTTAATAATAAGGCCCCCCTCATTCATGACCTTCTCATGGATGAGGAGACCAACTTGGCGTGTGTGACTGAGATGTTGGGCCCTGAGGGGGGAGTTCCCCTCTCGGGTATGTGCCCACCAGGTTATCAGGTATGGCACCAGCCGCGACCCCAGGGAAGGGGGGAGGAGTGGCTGTTCTGGCCTGGGAGAACCTCAGTCTACGCAGGCTCACTGTTTCTGAAATTCTGGGTTGCAAGTCCATCTTTATGACACTGAATCTAGGGGTCCAGGTGGGCTTATTGCTTAGGTACCTGCCTCCCAGCTGCATACCTGCCTGTGCTACTCGAGGAGGTTGCTGGGCTGGTGGTGGAGTTCCCCAGGCTTATGGTTTTGGGGGACTTTAACCTGCCGTCGCTTGGCGAATCCTCGGGGTTGGCATAGGAGTTCATGGTCGCCATGACAACCAAGGACCTGACCCAAGTAGTGCAGGGTCCGACGCATGAGGGTGGACACGCCCCAGATACGATCTTCCTTTCGGAGCAGTTGGGTAATGATCTAGTTTTAAGGGGCTTAGATATTTTGCCTTTGTCATGGACCGATCATTTCCTGCTTCAACTGAATTTTACGGCCCCAATCCTTCCCCGCAGGGAGGTGGAACCGATTAGGTGGTTCCGCCCCAGACGCCTGATGGATCCTGTTGGTTTTCAGATGGCGCTTGGGGAATTACCGAGATCCCTCATTCACAATTCGGCGGAGTCCCTGGTAGCGGCATGGAATAAGGCCGGATTGCACCTTTGTGACCTCTCCGTGGTGCTGGCCCCAGGAGGTCTCCTTGGTTTACCGAGGAGCTCAGGGGGATGAAGCGCCATAAGAGATGTCTAGAGAAGTGATGGAGACGAAGTAAGTCCGGATCTGATCGAACCAGATTCAGCTCATTTATTAGAGCCTATCTGAAGGCGATTAAAGCAGCAAGATCTTTGTATCTTTCCGCTTTGATCGCATCTGCGGAATCACGCCCCACTGCCCTGTTTAGGGTGACCCGGTCCCTCCTTAACCCGAGGGGTCCGGGGCCTCCCTTGCAGGGTAGTGCCAAGGATTTTAACAACTGTTTTGCAGACAAAGTAGCTCAGATCCAGGCTGACCTAGACTCCAATTGTGAAGCAGAGTTGACTGATAATGATTCAGTCGAGGGACGGGAGCATGTTCTTGTCCAATCATCTGGGGCGAGTTTGAGGCTGTTACGCCTGATGAAGTGGACAGGGCCATTGGAGCTGTGAGTTCCGCCACCTGTTTGTTGGACCCGTGTCCCTCCTGGCTGGTTTCTGCCAGTAGGGTGGTGACACGTACCTGGATCCAGGAGATTGTCAATGCTTCTCTGAGGGAGGGGTCCTTTCCGGCTCCCTTAAAGGAGGCACTTGTGCACCCCCTCCTCAAGAAGCCTTCCCTGGATCCAGCAATTTTGACCAACTATCATCCGGTCTCCAACCTCCCCTTTGTGGGGAAGGTTGTTGAGAAGGTGGTGGCACTCCAGCTCCAGCAGTCTCTGGAGGAAGCCAATTATCTGGGGCCTCTGCAGTCTGGGTTGTGGGTGATGCCTCCCAAGGACACTTCAATCTGTCCTTCCATTACTCTGGGGGGGGGTGAATCTATAAACCCCTTGGAGAAGGTCCGCAACTTGGGAGTCCTCCTTAATCCACAGCTGACGTTGGATCATCATTTGTCGGCTGTGGCGAGGGGGGCATTTGCCCAGGTTCGCCTGGTGCACCAGTTGCGCCCTTATTTGGATCGGGAGTCTCTCCTCACAGTCACACTAGCCCTTGTCACCTCGAGGATCAACTACTGCAATGCTCTCTACATGGGGCTACCCTTGAAGAGTGTTCGGAGACTACAATTAGTGCAAAATGCAGCTGCGCGAGCAATTGTGGGCCTTCCATGTCGTGCCCACATTTCGCCAACTCTCCGCATGTTGCATTGGTTATCTATTGGTCTCTGATCGCAATTCAAAGTGTTGGTTATTACCTATAAAGCCCTTTATGGCATGGGACCAGGATACTTACGGGACCATCTTCTGCCACATACTTCCCTACGACCGGTGAGAGTGCACAGGGTTGGCCTTCTCCGGGTCCCGTCAGCGAAACAATGTCGTCTGGTGGGCCCTAGGGGGAGGGCTTTCTCTGTTGCGGCGCCCGCCCTCTGGAACCAACTGCCTCCTGAACTCCGCGTTTCTCCCACTCTCCTGGTCTTCCGAAAAAATCTCAAAACTTATCTTTGCCGGCAGGCCTGGGGATGATTGTGGATTGACTGATGAATATGAGTGAGAGTGAGTGGGGTTTTATTTTATTTTTAAATATTTTTTGTTTGGGTTTATATTGTATTTGTTGTTTTATATATATGTTGTTCGCTGCTCCGAGTCTTCGGAGAGGAGCGGCATATAAGCCTAAATAAATAAATAAATAAATAAATAAATAAATAAATAAATAAATAAATAAATAAATAAATAAATAAATAAATAAATAAATAAATAAATAAATAAACTCTAAAGTACATACCGGGAGGAAAAAACTTCTCAGCTGATGTGCTATCCCGGTTACCCCAATACAAAAGCGAATGGGAGGAGATTAATGAGGCAATTATCCCCAATCCACAAACTGCCACTCAACTTACGCCTCGCAGGGTCCCCAATCCTGATGACCCTGGGGTAAAGAAAATAAAATGGGAGCTCCTCACTGATCAATGATTCAAAGATTATCAAACTTCCCTAACGTGCAGGGATGGCTTGGCCATGATGTAAAACAGGTTGGACACTTTGAATATTTAAAAACTCTACACCTCACCCGCCAGCAATTTTGGTGGCCAGGGCTGAAAAAATCTGGAAAAGTATGTAAAAGGTTGTATTGTATGTGCCACAATGAAAAGAATCCCAGGGAAAACCCCTGGGTTACTGCAACTGGTGGCAGACCCTTCTCAACCATGGGAAGAAATAGCTATGGACTTTATAATAGACCTACCTGAAAGTAGAGGAAATACTGTCATCTGGACTGTGATAGAAAGGCTCATTTCATCACCTGCAAAGGACTCCCATCTGTCCAACAACTGACCAAATTGTTCCTGAAACATATCTACCAGCATATACTACCTCCCCTAAGAAGGCACCCGGGCCCCTCATAGTTGCGGGACAGACCCACTATGAAGTGAAATGTATTCTTGACTCTAGAATTTTTAAAGGGAAATTGCAGTACCTAGTTCAATGGAAGGGATACCCGTTGTCTGAAGCCACCTGGGTGAAATCGTGTGAGGTAAAAGCTGACAGACTCATCAAAAGGTTTAATGTGAAACACCCCAACAAACCAAGAAATAATCCCTGACCTATGCTTTTGTTCATATACAGGACCTATCCTTTTTGTAAGGGGGGGGCGGATGTCAACGCTGCTAATATTGAATATTCTTGCTTTGACAAAATATGCAGAACTGGCTGACACTTTTAGAGTTAACTCAGATAAGAATGGGAGGGGGGAGAAAGAATGTAGAGAGAGAGCGCAATTTGCTTTGTGAACCTTTGCCCCCCAGGCTGGTTGGTGAACGTGACTCATGACAGCAAAAGGGGGAGGGAAAATGCTAGCAAAAATAACTGCTCTTAGGTGAAGACTTCAGATCTTGGCATCCATCCATGATGTGCCATCAATCTGTAACTAATAAAGGCTTTTAGGATAAACAATGCCTGGAAGTTCTTTGAAGTGTTTCATTAGTCGGAACCATGACATCAGGATCACTTATTTCCATAAATGCTCTGTGGTTATCAAAAGTTCCAATACTTTAAGCGGTATGTCCAGTCTGTATCTTTTCATATCCCAGTAGATTAAGTTCTCTTCTTGAATCAACCATCTAAAACAGGGCTTTTCAACTTTTTTACCCATTGTATCACTTTTAGGATATGGCAATATCCGAGTACCACGAGTCGCCTAGCAAGGTGTCAAAAATATGATGACCAAAAAAAGGAAAAAAGTGATAAAGTACAGATAGTCCTCGACTTACAACAGTTCGCTTAGTGACTGCTCAAAGTTACAATGGCACTGAAAAAAGTGCCCCCAAGCCACAGCTGAGCAAGACACCTGGCTGCCCACCCGGCAGTGCTCTTCCTCCTGTCTGAGGTGTTCATTGTTGTGAGCATTTCTGTTGAGGATTGGCAGTGTGGGTGGTGGGGGATGTTGGTTTTTATTCTCCCCATCTGCTGGGTGGTTGCAGCAGGTTTTGGTCAGTTCACATGACCGTGGGACACTGTGACCATCATAAATATGAATCAGTTGTCAAGCATCTAAATGTAAATCACAAGACCCTGGAGATGCTGCAACATTCCAGCTGATCAGCACTTCTTCTGGGCTCAGCAGAAGTGCCAGGATCAGCACAGAGCTCCAGCTGGAGCCTGGCGCTGATCCTGGCGCTTCCACTGAGCCCTGACAGCCCCGAAGAAGCACCGATCAGCTGGAAAGCAGCACTGATCCTGGCGCTTCTGCTGAGCCCTGACAGCCCTGCAGCTCCAGTCATCTCTCACTCAGGCTTGTGAGGTGCTACCACCAGTTCAGCTCATTCCCTTCCCCCACTACCACTTTTCTAGGATGGTCGCATACCACCTGCCAGGTGCCAATGTACCACAGGTGGTACCCATACCACTGGTTGAAAAGCCCTGATCTAAAATTCACTCCTTTTTCAGCCAATTTCCTGGTTAAGAACTGTTAGTCTCTTAAAGCCTATCTTATCCTTCTAGGGATTTGTTTGAGAACTACTATTTCTTTTTCTTTATATTCTAATGGTTGATCTCTTACTTTTCTCAGAATCTCTTCTCTTGTGGATCTTTTAAGAAATCTAACATGCACTTCCCTAGGCACTTTATTTCTTTTTTTATAAGGATTTTATTAGTTTTTCTCTTATACACGTGTGTTAATTTTTTAACCAGCGTGCTGTCTGGATTCAAAAACGCTAATACATAATCAATTCTTAATCCTTGGTTCTTACCTCTAGCCATTTGTAGAATAACTCCCAGATTTGGTAGTATTCTGTTTCTTCTTTATCTTTCAACCTCATAGTTAATCTGTTCATCTCTGCGCATTCCAATATTTTTTTAATTACTTCTTCTTCTGGTGGTACTGCTTCATTTTTACAATATTGCACGAAGACTATTCTTGCTGCTGTTATGACATGTAAAGCCAAATACAAACTTTGTTTATTAGTCTTTTCTGGTATTATACCTAGTAAAAAAAAGTTCAGGTTTAAATTCCACATGTTCTCCCAACATTTGTTCTAACCAAACATGTATCTTTTTCCAATAGGCCTTTGCTTTACCACATGTCCACCAAATATGATAATACATGCCTACATTATGTTTACATTTCCAACATCTATCTGACATATTTTTAAACATTTTTGCTAATCTTGCTGGTGGCAAGTGCCATCTATAAAACATTTTATATAAATTTTCTTTTTATGAAGTTGACATTGTCAATTTATAGTTTCTCTCCCATAATTTTTGCCATTTTTCTAGTTCTATATTTTAACCAAAGTTTTCTGCCCACCTTGTCATTGTTTCTTTAACTTGTTCACTTTCTATCTCCAAAATTAACAAAAAATTATACATTTTCTTAATTAATTTCTCATCAGAAGTTAACAATATCTTATCAAATACAGTTTGTTCTTTATAAAACCCATACATTTTCACGTCTTTTTCATCTCTATTTTGCATCTGTAGACGTGCCCACCATGACAGGTTGATACCCTGATTTTCCAGTTCTTGTCTCGATCTTAAAATCCCATCAGTATTTAGAATATCTCTATATGTCCAAATTTTTTCAAAATCTACCAAGTTTGGATGTAAAAAAGCTTCCATTGTTGATAGCCACCCTGGAATTTTTACATATATTTTGGTTTTAATTTTTTCCCATACTGTTAACAAAGCATTTCTTATATAGTGGTTTTGGAAATACTTATGAATGCTATTTTTCCCATACCACAAAAAAGTGTGCCACCCCAATTGTAAATCATGTCCCTCCAAATATAACAACCTTTTGTTTTTAAGAGTTATCCATTCGTTCACCCATGCTAATACAGATGCTTGATAATACAAAGCCCACTCAGGTAACCCAAAACCTCAATTTTCCTTCGTATCTTGTAATGTTTTCATCTTTATTCTAGTTTTCTTTCCTTGCCAAACAAACTTCAAAATTAATGCATTTAAATCTTGAAAGAATTTTTTCTCAAGTTTTATCAGAATTGTTTGAAATAAAAATAAAATATTTGGCAGTATATTCATTTTGACTGTAGCAATTCTTCCTAGCATTGACAATTGCAAATTCTTCCACTTTTCCATGTCTAATTTTATTTGTTTCAGTAGCTTTATATAGTTATCTTCTTTTATTGTTGAGCATTTGGCCGATAGGTATATACCCAAATATTTAACCTTCTTTACTATCTGTACCTCTATTGTTTCTGACATTCGGGGTTTTTTTTTTGCTTATCTGTAAGATTCTTAACTATTACCTTAGTTTTTCCTCTATTTATTTTTAATCCCGCCATTTCTCCATACTGTTCTATCTTTCCCAACAGTTTAGGAATCATCTCCAGAGGTTCTTCCAAAATAAATACTAAATTGTCAGCAAATGCTTGTAATTTATATATTTCACCTTTTATCCCCAGCCCTTTAATTTCTATATCTTGTCTAATATTTCTATTTAAGATTTCCAAAGTGAAGATGAATAGTAGAGGGGATAATGGGCATCCTTGCCTTGTGCCTTTTTTATCTCAAAGTTCTCAGTACAATCTCCATTCGTAATCACTTTGGCTGTCTGCTTATTGTATATTGTTTTTATTATGTTTATGAAATTCTGTCCAAAATCCATTATTTGTAGTTGCTGAATCATAAATTGCCAAGAGACATTATCAAATGCCTTTTTGGGCATCTAAGAATATTAGTGCCAATTGTTTCCCTGGATGTAGCTCATAATATTCTAATACATCTATTATCACTCTTAAGTTGTTTTTAAGTTGTCTCTTTGGTAAAAAGCCATTTTGATCTGGATGTATAAATTCAGCTAAGTATTTTTTCAGTCTCTCAGCCATTATTGAAGTAAAAATTTTATAATCCACATTGAGCAGTGAAATTGGACTGTAGTTCTTAATCTGGGTCAAATCAGAATCTTCTTTGGGTATTAGAGTAATATTTGCTTCCATCCATGTAGATGGGAGTCTAGCTTCTAATAAAAGTCCATTACAAACATCTTTCAGTGGATCACTTAGTATGTCTTGAAGATTCTTATATAACTCCACCGGAAGCCAATCTGGACCCAGTGTTTTCCCATTTTTTTGTCTTTTTATGGCCTCTGATATTTCCATCATTGTGACTCTTTCATCTAGCATAGTTTGGGCGCTGATGGGACAGCTGGAAAAGCTGGAATTCTGACTTTCCAGTTTGGTTTCTCTTTGCCCAGTGACCCTCAAAGGGTCGGAAAGTTGCCCTGGAGGGGCAATGAAGAAGGAGGGACATTTCAGGAGCTCAAATTAGGTGGCGGCCAGTCAGAGTGGACTGAAGACCCCCCTGAAAAGGTGGAGGAAAGGCTGCTGGGTGAGCCAAGGCAGCCCAAGTCATCTCCAGTCAGAAGGGAAGCACTGCAAAACAGCTGATTATCAACTGTGTGCTGAGGCTGGGTGAGCCAGAACTTTCTTTCCTTCTCCTTGAATATGATAAATTTTGAGCCCCTGATGGGAAAGAGCTGAAAACTAAAGATCCCCCAGAAGGACAAACTTAAAAGCGGCAGGCAATTAACAAAAGGGGGAGAATTTTCTTTTAAGAATATCAGACATTGATAAATAAATCAAGGAGGACATCTAGTGGCGAAAGAAGAAACGACAGTACTAACTTCCAGTTCCTGTGACTAGCTGAGAGATTTGGGATGCCGAGCACTTCAGCTGAGTTTCTTGATGTTTGGGGACTCTAAATGGGCCAGAAGCCACCCTGGAGAGGTGGCAATGAAGGAAGGTAGTCCCAGGGACCTAGGAGAGATGGCAGTCTCCCAGATCGGTCCAGGAGAAGCCTCCCAGAAACCAACAGGAGAAAGGCTAGCTAACTCCATTGTCTAGCCCCAGCTGCAAGCAATGGAAGTCAAAAGCTTTACTTAAGCTGATTGTGAACAGTATGTTTGAAGCTGGGTAAGAACTGATTTTCTCTATCCTACTTATTTTCCTAAAAAAGAGAATTCCCAAAAAGCAAAAATACCTCCGAGAGTGAAAAAGGGAGGGGTTTTCTCCCCACCCTTTTGGCTATTGGAAGTGGCGAATTTAACTTTTTAAGAAGGAAAAGGACTAGAAAGAATTGAAAAATGATCCAACGCTGACACCTACTGGTGGATGAGAACTATAAAATCTCTGCCTGTGGCCTTCAAAGTCTTAATAAACACAGCTGTTTAGATAAAGTGAGATTTACAGAAAAATGTATGCTTTACAAGAGGAAATATATGATAAGTTGCAAGCAATTCAAAGAACAGTGATTTCAAACCACAAAGAAATACAAAACAAACTTGAAAGTATAAATCAACTTATCCCCAATTTAATTTTACTCCAAAAATATCCCCAGGAGAATACCCAGAGATGACTGAATATAAATCTGAGGACAAAGACTTAAAGATGGACTTCTATAATATAAAAGGGTATGATTTAATTCAAGTGGAAGAAAAGACAACTTACATTTCAACATCGAGACAAAAAGTGACAAAAGCAGTGGAGAGAAAAGGAAGGAAGAAGATTTCTAATAAAAAGAAGTGGGCAAATGCTCATGACAGAGACATTGATTTACTCTCTACATCAACAGCAACACCTACGATCATATGGGAAAACCATTTGATTCAGCAAAGTACATTGATTAAGAAAGACTTTGGGCAAAGAAAAAAGATTAAGAAGGAAACTAAGAAAATAGATGATGGGACATATCAGAGGGAATACTTAAAAAGGAAGCATGTGTTTGAATATGGTTAAAGAAATGGAAAAATTCTGGAATATATCACTCTAAGAGGGATGAAATGTTTTAGATACTTAAATGTGACTGAATTCAAGAAAAGTATATATGCATAAAAATGCTTTGAATCAGAGTTAAGGGATTAGATGACTAGATCTATTGAATGGATTGTCTAAAGAGTAAATATATTCTTAACTATGATTAAAAAGAATAAGAAATTTGAGGAAATAAATACATATTAATCTAGGAGGGATATATATCCTAAGTAGTATGTTATTTCTTATGTTCTGTTGTTTCTGCTTTTTTCTCTTCTTTTTTATTTTTTATTTCTTTTTCGTTTCTCTTTTTTCCCCCTCTTTTTTTTACTCTTTTATTTATTACTTAAGAAATGTATAAACATGAGATGGCTTAAATGGAAAAAACAGAATTAAGTCTGTCAATATAAATGTAACTAATCATTGAGAAAACCTTTGCCAGTAAGAATATTTAGAATTTACTGGGAGAAATAAACTAAAATAAGGATTGTAACAGGGTTGATGATAAGGCAATCCAAATGACTGGAAAGAAAAGAAATGTACTAATATGATAATTATTTTTTAGGAATGTTGGAAAAAGTATATACCTAATTGTTATTTATTAAAACAATAACAATTGTATTAGTTCAATGTTTGAAAAAAAGATCTTTTGGGGAAAGAGGAAATCAACTAAAATTAATATGTGGAATACAGACTATAGAAATCAATTGTTAAGGAGTGTCTTTACAAATGTAACCCAGACAACACAGTTTACCAATTATTGAGTGACGTATGCTTGTTAAAAAATTAATAAAATATATTATAAAAAAAGAAATGATAGTACGAATAAATACTGAAAAAAGAAGGAATTGGAAAAAATGTTTTCATAACAGTGACCTTGAGGAGACACCTGCAAATAACAAAGTGCCTTGTTGTGAGATTGCAAGGGAAAAGACTTTTAAAAGTTATTTCTGTTGACTTTGGCTAAACCCAAACAGACACTGCTTTGGTTTTAGACTGTAAACTGTAAAATGAGTTCATCAAACATTACCAGACTTATGAAGAAAACCTCTTCTGCACCCTCTGTAGGACAATCTAGTCCAACAATACAGGGATCTATCGAAGCAATGCTGCAATGTGAGAAAACAAGCACTTCTCAAAGCAAAACACAGACCTCATTAAAGCTGCTTCAAGAGATGATGCAAAGGAACCAAGAGATGATGGAAAGAAATTATGAACAAACACAAAAAAATCATCAGAAGACACAGAGTAAACTTGAGAAAGTAAGTCAAGAAATCCTGGATATAAAGGAAAAATTTGAAGCTCAAAATCAAATGATAATTAAAAATGAACAGAGAATACAGAAAGTTGAAGAAAAATCAGAGGACATTGATAAAAAGATGGAAATGTTATTACAAGAAAATGAAAAATTAGAACAAACAAATCAAGATCTAGAGGGGGCAATTAAGATCCTAGAAATGGAAAAGGCAGAACATTATTTGAGATTTCAAAATATTCCTGAGGATAGAGAAGAAAACATAGCAGTGGTGATTATTGATATCCTGGAAGAGGCTCTAAAAGCAGACCAAGGAGAAATCCAATTAGAGGTCGATGAAATATTCCACATGAACTCAAGCTATGCAAGAAGAAATAAACTGCCAAGAGAAATACATGTAAGGTTCATGAAGAAGACAACAAGAGATGAAGTATTGCGGAAAGTTAAAGATGAGCCAATACAACACAAAAATAAAGAAATTGTGGTTTTAAAGGAGATACCTAAGAGAGTAAGAGATACTTGAAGACATTATCATTTCTTGACTACAAAGCTGATTGCCAAAGGCATAAACTTTAGATTGCTGATGCCAGAAGGCATCTTAATAAATTGGAACAATACAAGATATCGATTGGATTCAGTCTGGAAAACAGAAGTATTTGAAATAAGGAATACAGCAATTTTAGATGAAGGAATGAACCAAAGACAAGGGGAGAGTAAGGAGCAGAAGCAAATGGAAGCGATGACTCAAGGAGCAACTGCACAAACAGGAGAACAGAAAGAGAAAGATGACCAGGAGGGCAAAGGTGAAGGACTTTCTCTTGCTAGAGAACAGACGATTACTAGATTGACTAGACCTAAATACAGATAATGGAAATGCAAATGGAGAAAGAAAATGGAATTTTTTCAGTAAATATAAATTCCCCATCAAAAAGAAGTAAAGTTTTCAGGAAGTTACTAAAATTGAATATAGATATAATTTGTCTACAAGAAACACATATAAAAGAACAGCATTATAAACTATTGGAATATCCAAAAATTGGGAAACTTTACTATGCATGAACACATCAGAAAAAAAGAGGGCTCGCCATATATATTAAAGAGACAATGGGTTTTAAATTGGTATATTCAGATAAAGATGAAAGAATCTTAATGGTAGAAATATTTCTGCACCAAAAGCAAACACTGCTAGTGGCAATTTATGCACCAAATAACAATCAAGAATAATTTTATAAAAACTTACACAGAAAAATAATAGAAATGGAGTACCAAAATATTTACTTAGTAGGAGATTTTAATGCAATAGTGGACGGAAAAATTGACTATAAAAGCAATTAAACAGGAAAAACTGGAAGAAGACGACTACCCAAGACATTTTTTGATATGGCAGAGGAAATTGGAATTCAAGATGTCTAGAGGGAGATTAACCCACAAAAATTGCAATACACCTTTTATTCAAACAGCCAAAAATCTTGCTCAAGGATCGATATGATCTGGATGATGGCTGATGTGAATATACAGGATATTGAGATAGAAATACGCACATGGGCAGACCATAACCCGCTGAAAGTGACTTGGAAAGGAATACAAAAAAGATTAAGATGGAGTTTAAATCAATCTATACTAAAAGAAAGAGAATTCATAGAGTTAGCAAAAAAAGAAATGGAATTTTTCTTCAAAGAAAATAAAAAAGAAGACACAACATTACAAAACGTATGGGACACAGCTAAAGCATATTTTAGAGGCATAGCTATAACATATATGGCAAAGAAAAACAAACAGAAGACAACAATATGCATTACTAAAAGAAAAATTTGGAAAGATAGAATCAGAACTGCAGAAAAATCCACAAAAATGGACTTTGAAAAGAGAAATTGACATAATAAGATATAAATAAAATCTGTTGGACTCAGAAAAAGTGGCAGAGCAGATAAAGAGAGTGAAACAGAACTTTTTTGAAAATGCCAATAAACCAGGAAGATGGTTAGCTTATAAACTTAAAAAACAGAAAGAGAACAAAACAATATATAAACTATTAGATGGGAAAGGTCATCTGCAATATAAAAATGAAGAAATAAAAAATAATCAAAGAATACTATAAGGAACTGTATGATAAGGAGGAAACATCAAGAGAGAGAACTGTAAAATATCTGGAAGAAAATAAACTAGGCACGTAATTACTTCTAGCATAGTTTGAATTGACTCTATGGATCTGATCCAATTCGCCTTCCATTTGGATTTTCCCCATTCCTAGGGCATCTGCCAGTAGCTCAGTTATCAAGTCTAAGAGATCCTCTTCCTTTTCTTCTATTGTATTTTGGAATCTTAGAAAGTATGAGGCCTTTTCCATTTCTATAACTGCTAACGAATCTTCCAATTCTCCATTTATTTGACCCAATTTTTCATTTTCATCTTTTAAGGCTTCTAGTTTCTGGTCAATTTCAACTGATTTATCTTCCACTTTCTGAATTCTTTGCTGATTATCTGTAATCATCTGCTTAAAATTTTCAATTTGGGAATCTATATTGTTAATTTTTTGATTAATTTTGTCAAGGTCATTTTTCAACTCTTCATGGTTTTTCATCAAAGTTCCTGTCTGAGGTGCAATTGCTTGCAAAATTGCTCGAGTATTTTTTTGGTGAACATCCAACTTTTCTTGCTACAACATTGTCGTAATTGATATCTGATATACTGGACTTGCAGAAGTCGGGGCAGGACCAGAAGATCCTTTTTCCCCAAATTTAGATAGATTTGAAGTGCTCATCTTTGTCTTTACTTCTTATATTGTAATCCACCAGGTAGCCAAATGGCCAGCTTTTATAATCCAATAGGCTCCTATTAATTAGGAGGGGAAATCCAGAAAAATAGTTAAAAATAAAAAAGGGAAAAAAAATAAAAATGGCAACAGGACAAAAAGAGGAGAGGAAAAGAAAAAAAGGACAGGGAAAAATGCTCCCAAAATGAAAAGGAAACAGATAAAAGAAAAGAAAAAAAGAAAGAAAAATGTCAAAATTATAATCCACCCATTTCTGTTCTAGTGAATTTCTTAATTTTTAATTTTTCTGACTTCTGGTTTTGGGTTGCAGTGGGTGCAGATACACAAAGACACTTCTCTCTTCATTATCTGCTTTTCCTCTGCCGGTAGACCCTTAATTGGGTCGAAAAATCACCCTGGAGGGTTGACTACCGCTGAGGAGGACTCTTGTCAATCGTGGGGGGAGGAGGCAGCTCCTTCCGTGGTTTGAGGCAGCTCCTCAGGGCCGACGGAGAAAAGATCAGCCAGTAATATGGCTGGTTATTTAGCTGCTCCAGCCAAAAGTCAAAATAACATCTAAGCATTAAGAAACCATCGTGGATGATCCCGGTGAGACTTTTCCCTCTCTCTCTTTGCCTAACTACTCTCCTGTTAAAAGCCTTTTGGAATTACTTCCCTGCTTTGAAAGAACTGCCTCTATTTATCTGGGAAAAAGAGCTTTCCATAACAAAGGAAAAAACTTCTTATTGACTATTTTTTATTTTTGGTTACTTAGGGGCCCTGGAAAAATCCTTATTATATCTTCTAAGCTGGAGAATATTGTTTTTCTATGTCCTGGACTTATTTTTTTAAAGGGATAAATCTTTATTGTTTGGAAAAAACAATGAGAAGCTGGAAAAGAGAGTTCACACTCTTTGGTGTCTGGAAGAGACTTTCATAGTTCACTGAGGACACCTTGTGGAGAAATTTAAAACTGCAATTGTCTCTTGTTCTTCTCTTGCTCCAGCAGTTGTTATTGGTGGGGGTGGATACTGACTAAATGTTTTGGAATACAGCCCCCACTAAAAGATAACAGGATTGGATTTAGTTACTACTAAAATGGAGAACTCTTATTTACAACTCAATTGTAAACTCATACTGGATAAAATTTATGAAGCTACTGAGGAAATATGTTCCCAAATTAGAAAAAGTACTACAGAAATAATAAACAGAAATTCTACTGTGAACTTACAAACTGATCTTCAGACTCTATTTGATCATTCTTCAGATCAAAAAACAATAGAAGAGGAATTAATTTACATACAACCATGGAGACTTAGGATGACCAAAAAATGATTGTAACTAAACTATTTACAATTGCAAAATTAACAGAAATGGACTTGAAATTACAACCGTTGGAGAATTATGACAACTTTGATAATCAACTACTAATTATAAAATTGGACATGATTGAGTGTTTTATGCAGCAGACAGGAGCCAGGCATCAAAAACAGAGGATGGGAGGTCTATTACTGACCCAAATGATATTACAAGCAATAATGGGAGATCTATTTGCTGAAACAGAGGCCTTGTTGTGGAAACCTGCTTGGCATAAAAAGAAAGCCAGAATAAGACTAAAAAGAGAAATTTAAAATTATATGTAATGGTTTAAAAAAGTTTTGAGAAATATGGATTGATTTAAGGACTACGATTTAGAGTTGAAAATTTGTGTTTATTAGAATATATATATGTTAAACAGAATAAGAATGTATTTTTTGGAATGTTTATTTGGATGAAAAAATTTTTGTAATAGAATGAGAATAAGAATATGAAAGAGGTTTTTAGATATTCGGATTGATTTAACAACTAACTGAGTGTGTTAAGCTAGTAAGATGATGCTTAGACATAATAACTAGTTGAATGAGATTTAAATGTTATCTGAAGAAATAAGAGAGATTTGTGATAAAATTAATGATTTATGATATTACGAATTAGAATATATCTGGATTATTATTTTAAAAGGAACATCCGAAGTGATAATACGTTTATCTAAGATCAAATTGGACTATGGTAACTGTAAAGTAATAAAGTTCAAAAACAGGATTAGGATTTATAGGTATGTAATGTAGAAATCAATTATGTTAAATAGGTTATATTATTTGAGGGAAATAGAGAGGGAACATTTAATGTATTTACTCGAGGTATTATATGATTTTGCTTCTGGATGATTGATCACCTAACCACCACAGTGTGTCTTGAGCATTCTGTTGTAAAAGTTAAAAAACAATAAAATTTGTTATAAATTTTTTTTTCAATTCTTCTCAGACAGCTTGTTATAGTTCCAAAGCACACAGTACTTGTAATCCAGGGAAGTCAGATGGCTCCAAATACTATTTTGTTTATAGATATAGTCCAGTGGTGGTGAACCTGTGGCACGCATGCCTGAGGCGGCACGTGGAGCCCTCTCTGTGGGCATGTGCCATCGCCCCATTACATGTGGTTTCTAAAAGTTCGCCAATACCAGCCAGCTTGGAGCAGCTATTGGAGAGGTGCCCCCTCCCCCCATGCAGCAGTGCAGACATGACTCGCTTACGGGCAGGCAGGGTGGGGCCTTGAGGACAAGGAGGAGGAGGAGCTTATCCCTCCATGGGACGAGCTGTGCTTGGCAGACAACCTGTAGGTGCCGGCGGCTACAAACTTGGCTGTGACCCAACCATGAGGGAAGTTGCAGGAGAGGCAGTGCTGGCCAGCGATTATGGTCAGTATGGGGTGGCGGGCCTGGTGGGCAGGCCTGGTGGGCACAGGTGGTCGATCTCCACCCAAAGCTCTGACTCATAGGAATGGATTGAAAATAGCTGGTGGCAAGAAGGGAAATCAAAAGAGACAGTGAACAGGGCCTTGCAAGTGGAGTGTGAAAGGGCACTCTGTGAAGGTTGGGACAGGGTGGCGGGAGAAGGGCACTTTGTGAGGGTTGGGTCAGCGGGAGAATGCTCAATGTGAGGGTTGGGGCAGCAGGAACAGGACACTCCATGCAGGGGTTGGGGCAATGGGAGAATGCTCGGTGCAGGGGTTGAGGCGGTGGGAGCAGGACGCTCCGTGCGAGGGTTGGAGTGGCAGGAGCAGGATGCTCAGTGCGGGGGTTGGGACAGTGGGAGAACGGTCCATGCAGGGGTTGGGGCAGTGGGAGAAGGACGCTCCATGTGAGGGTTGGGGCGGCAGGAGCAAGATGCTCTGTGTAGAGGTTGGGATGGCAGGAGCAGAATGCTCCATGCAGGGGTTGAGGCGGCAAGAGCAGAACGCTCTGAGGGGGGGAGAAGAATGCTCCGTGCAGGGGTTTGGGCGTCAGGAGGAGGATGCTCCATGTGAAGGTTGGGGCAGCAGGAGCAGGATGCTCTGTGCAGGGGTTGGGGCAGTGGGAGAATGCTTGATGCAGGGGTTGGGGCGGCGGGAGGAGGACACTCTGTGCAGTGGTTTGGGCAGTGGGAGCAGGACACTCCATGTGAGGGTTGGGGTGGCAGGAGCAGGACGCTCCATGCAGGGGTTTGGGTGGCAGGAGCAGAATGCTCCATTCAGGGATTGAGGCAGTGAGAGCAGAACGCTACAAGGGGTTGGGGTGGCGGGAGAAGGATGCTCCATGCGAAGGTTGGGGCAGCAGGAGCAGGACGCTCAGTGCGGGGGTTGGGACAGTGGGAGAACGCTCGATGGAGGGGTTGGGGCAGTGGGAGAATGCTCGGTGCAGGGGTTGGGGCGGCTGGAGCAGGATGCTCCATGCAGGGGTTGGGGCAGCGGGAGCAGGAGCAGGACACTCTTTGCAAGGATTGGGGCGGCGGGAGCAGAACGCTCCATGCAGGGGTTTGGGCAATGGGAACAGGATGCTCCATGCGGATGATGGGGCAGCAGGAGCAGGACACTCCATATGAGGGTTGGGGTGGTGGGAGCAGGACGCTCCATGCAGGGGTTGGGGTGGCAGGAGCAGAATGCTCTGTGGGGGGAAGCAGAACGCTACATGCAGGGGTTGGGGCGGTGGGAGCAGGATGCTCCATGCAGGGGTTGAGGTGGCAAGAGCAGAATGCTCCATGGGGAGGGAGCACAATGCTCCGTGCAGGGGTTGGGGCGGCGGGAGCAGGATGCTCCATGTGAAGGTTGTGACAGCAGTGGGAGAATGCTTGGTGCAGGGGTTGGGGCGGCGGGAGCAGGATGCTTCATGTGAGGTTGTGCGGCGGGAGCAAAATACTCCATGCAGGGGTTGAGGTGGCGAGAGCAGAACACTCCGTGGGGAGAAGTATGCTCTGTGCATGGGTTGGGCCAGCGGTAGAACGCTCTGTGCAGGGTTTGGGGCAGCGGGAGGAGGACGCTCTGTGCGGGGGTTGGGACAGCGGGAGAATACTCGGTGCAGCGTTTGGGGTGGCAGGAGCAGGACACTCCATGCAGGGGTTGGGGCGGCAGGAGCACGATGCTCCATGCAGGGATTGGTGCAGTGGGAGAATGCTCTGTGGAGGGGTTGGGGTGGCAGGTGCAGGACACTCTCTGCAAGGATTGGGGCAGCAGGAGCAGAACGCTCCATGCAGGGGTTGGGGCAGCAGGAGAAGGATGATCCGTGCGGGGTTTAGGGCAGCAGGAGAACACTCCGTGCAGGGTTTGGGGCGGCGAGAGCAGGATGCTCCATGCAAGGGTTGGGGCCGCAGGAGCAGAATGTTCCGTGCAGGGGTTGAGGTGGCGAGAGCAGAACGCTCCATGGGGGGAGCAGAATGCTCTGTGCAGAGGTTGGGGTGGCGGAAGCAGGATGCTCCATGCGAAGGTTATGGCGGCAGAAGCAGGACGCTCTGTGTGGGGATTGGGGCAGTGGGAGAATGCTTGGTGCAGGGGTTGCGGCAGTGAGAGCAGGACACTCCGTGCGAGGGTTGGAGTGGCAGGAGCAGGTCACTCGGTGCGGGGGTTGGGACAGTGGGAGAACGATCCATGCAGGGGTTGGGGCAGCGGGAGAAAGACGCTCCATGTGAGGGTTGGGGCGGCAGGAGCAGGATGCTCTTTGTAGATGTTGGGATGGCAGGAGCAGAATGCTCCATGCAGGGGTTGAGGCGGCGAGAGCAGAACGCTCCGAGGGGGGAGAAGAATGCTCCGTGCAGGGGTTGCGGCGGCGGGAGCAGGACACTCCGTGCTAGGGTTGGAGTGGCAGGAGCAGGTCACTCGGTGCGGGTGTTGGGACAGTGGGAGAATGATCCATGCAGGGGTTGGGGCAGTGGGAGAAGGACGCTCCATGTGAGGGTTGGGGCGGCAGGAGCAGGATGCTCTGTGTAGAGGTTGGGATGGCAGGAGCAGAATGCTCCATGCAGGGGTTGAGGCGGCGAGAGCAGAATGCTCTGAGGGGGGGGGGACAAATGCTCCGTGCAGGGGTTGGTGCATCGGGAGCAGGATGCTCCATGTGAAGGTTGGGGCAGCAGGAGCAGGATGCTCTGTGTGGGGGTTGGGGCAGTGGGAGAATGGCAAGAACAGGATGCTCCATGCGAGGGTTGGGGTGGTGGGAGGAGAACCCTCCATGCAGGGGTTGGGGTGGTGGGAGCAGTACACTCCATGCGAGGGTTGGGGCAGCAGGAGCAGGATGCTCTGTGCAGGGGTTGGGGTGGCCGGAGTAGGACACTCCATGCATGGGTTGGGGCAGCGGGAGTAGGATGCTCCGTGTGAGGGTTGGAGTGGCAGGAGCAAGATGCTCCGTGCAGGGGTTGGGGCAGCAGGAGCAGCATGCTCCATGCGAGGGTTGGGGTGGTGGGAGCAGAACGCTCCATGCCGGGGTTGGGGTGGTGGGAACAGGACATTCCATGCAAGGGTTGGGGCAGCAGGAGCAGGATGCTCTGTGCAGGGGTTGGGGCAGCGGGAACAGGATGCTCCATGTGGGGATTGGGGCAGCGGGAGCAGGAGATTCCATGCCAGGGTTGGGGCGTCGGGAACAGGATGCTCCGTGCAGGGGTTCGGGTTGTGGGAGCAGAATGATCCGTGCGGGAGTTGGGGCAGCGGGAGCAGAACGCTCCATGGGGGGGAAGCAGAATCCTCTGTGCGGTAAATAAACTTTAAAGAGAGTTTTAAAAGTATGTCAGTATTTAAGAAAAATCTTTCCCCTTACATGGGATCAGGTTTTTTTTCTCCACTCCCTTTGGCTGTTCGTTGTCAGACTGTCTGGGAGCAAAAAGCCAAGGAGAGAGGAGAGAAGCCTCCTTACGTGGGATGGGAGGAGTTCAGCTGCCAGACTGTTTTGCTTGATGCAGCAGAATGGGAAGGATCGTCATTCTGCAGTAAGTAAATTTTAAAGACAGTTTTAAAAGTATGGCAGAGAAAATAATCCACCTTACGTGGGATCAGGGTTGTTTTCTCCGCTCCCCCCCCCGCATACCTCAGTACCTACCACGGCTGCCAGCTACTCACGCAGGTCCATTAGGCCACCGTCCAGACCTGCATGCCCGCCAGCACAAAGGAGATAAAGCAGTCAGCTAGGAAGCCCCGCTTAGGCTTAGAGGTGGTAGAGCACACCCAGGGCCAGCAGGCAAAAGACCACCTGAAGTGGCGAAAGCTGGATCCCCATTGGTGTCA
Organism: Bothrops alternatus; assembly: GCA_034064705.1. NCBI lineage: Eukaryota > Metazoa > Chordata > Lepidosauria > Squamata > Viperidae > Bothrops > Bothrops alternatus. The sequence continues at coordinate 32,967,621 of JARGCV010000112.1, forward strand.
TGGCCACCCAGGCCCAGCAGAGATGGAGAGAGGCACACAAGCCTAGCTGGGACTGGGAGGGGCATGGTGCCGATGGAGATCCGGCTTTCCCCACTTGGGTTAGCCTTTGGCTTGCTGGGTGTGGGCCTGCTCTACCACCTCTACTTGAGCTTCCTAGCCAGCCATTTCACCTCCTTTGTGTTGGGTGGGCCAGGTGCTCCAGGCAGTGGTGGTAGCCTAATGGACCTGCATGAGCTGCTGGCACCAGCGGCCCGAGGTGGGGCTAAAGTGCATTGGGTGTGTGTGGGGAACAGGCTCCATGTGCGGGCCAAGGGCAAGATCTGCGAGGGAGGCAAGGAGATGACCAGCAGCAACCTGCTCTCCAACTGCAAACAAAAACAAATGGGATGGAGTAGGCATGTCCAGTGGTCTGCATCATGTGCTTCCCACCTCCCCTACTCTGCCTGCTGCTAGAGGGCTGACCCGATATTGGCAGTGAGCTGCAGAAGCCCCAGAGTGCACAGGTTGAGGAGCAGGCAGACTGTGGCTGCTGATGGACACTGTTGGCCCCCATGCACTCGCTATGTGTGGGGGCTGATGGTGTCAGGCAGCAGCCACTCCAGCCCCTGCCTTGCCTTGCAGCAATGGGACCCCTGCCCTGCCCCCTGCCTTGCCTTGCTTCGCCTCACCCTGCAGGATGAGCCTCCTGCCCACTGTCCCACCTGCCAGGGACCTTCTGGATCTCCCCCAACCCTGTCTGGCCCCCACAGGTGTCCCTCCCCATGAGCAACATTGAGGTGGCCACGCCCACCCAGGCCATGCCCACCCATGCTACCCTGACTACCATAGCCATGCCCACTCTGGCCACGCCCACTCTGGCCATGCCCCTGGCACCCGGCGATGCATTAGTGAGTTTCGGGTTGCATTTTGGGCACTCAGTCTCAAAAAGGTTCGCCACCACTGATATAGTCTATCTTAAAAAAACAGGTAAATCAAAAGAAAGTCTTTTCTTGACTTCCAGTTCCGGAAGCAGCACCGCTAGCTGTACAAGGAGACTCGTCTCCTCAGCAGCTAGTTTCCCTCTGCCAGTAGACCCTTATGTGGGTCGAAAGTCTCCCTGGAGGTTGCGACTACGGTCGAGGAGGCTGTGCTCAGCTGTGGAGGAACAGCGGCTCCCCCAGCTGGCTGAGTGAATTCTGAGGGCCAATGGAGAAGATCAGCCAGTAAAATGGCCGATCACCCAGCTGTACCAACCGCAAGTCAAAAAAAATAACTAAGCATGAAGACCCACCATGGTGAATCCAGGTGAGACTCCTTTTTCTCTTGCTACTCTGATTCTTCCTGTAAAGAGCTCTGACTATTTCCCTTTGCTAAGAAGGCAGCGGCTGCCTATATCGGAAAGAGAGCTTAAAAGAAAAGAAAAGAAAAGAAGAAAAAAAACCTCTTTGTCTGTTTTGGTTGTTTTTTCTACCATTGGATTCTCTTTGTGGGGATATTTTGGGGGAAAGAAGTGGGGGAAGAGAATATTGCTATTTGTCTCTATCAACTTTATAATCTTGGAGATATCTTTCTTGTTAAACTTTTAAATAAGACTGAAAAAAACTTTTTCTTCATTAACTTTATCAACGTGGGAAAAAAAGATCTTTCAGTCCACTGAGGACATCTGGTGGCCAAAAGTGACAAACTCTATCTTTGTGACTGGAAGATTTCATGCAATAGTAAAAGAGAAAAGATAATCCGACATTCGGGTGGTGACGTTTGCTATTAGACCTTTGGAGGCGGATATTTGTGGACTTTTTAAAAACATAATTTCTAATAAAGTAACAGGCTTGTCTACTACCAAAATGGAAGAAAACATTCTACATCTTGACTATGATTTAATATTGGAGAAAATTTTTGAAATGACAGAAGACTTCAAAACTTATTGGAAATCTAGGAGACAATCTAAAGATGCCATCTTGGCACTTCCAGCTGACCCTCCAATAATGAATCAAGCCATAGAACAAGGAACACCAGAGGAACAACAGAGCAATTCTGAACAGGCTTTCACACATCGAGACACATATTTTAAAGAGACAGAGATATTATGCTTACAACCCAATGATGAATCTATGCTGGGAGAAAAGGTGGTAACCACTGAGCCAACCAATTCTACACAACGTTAACTACAACGGATGGATAACTTGGATGATCAAGAACTAACTGTAACTGACTCAGTTCAAATATCAAAAATAACAAAGATTGACACTCAGATACAACTTTCTGGAAAACACAACAAAGCGGATAACTTATTCATAATTATAACATGGAATAAAAGTCAATACAATATTCAGATGATATTGGCAGGAAGAGAAGAAAATTTTGCTCAGTTTGAATTGGTTAGAAATTTTTGTAATCAAAGTTTGAGGTTTGATAATCAAAAAGTTTTATTATGGAAATTAACTTGGCATAGAAAGAAAGCTAGAGTCAGGTTTAAATGTGAGATAAAATGCTACTTGATGGGTTAAAAAGGCTTTAGAGATTTTGTCTGATTTAATAACGAAAGAAGGATGAGAATTGACTGTTACTATAGTTGATAATTATTAGGGAGTAAACTTGTTTAGGGGTTAAAAAGATTTTATAGACATAGAGTGATGAAATGATAGAACATGTTTTTAAAATTAGACATGTATATTTTGGAATTATATTATTATTTTAAATATGATAATTATTTTGAAATAGAAAGAGAATTTCTGTCTGATTTAATAATGAATGAAGGCAAGGAATTTCATGACATTATACTTAATAAGTATTTGAAGGTGTAAACTTCATTTTTTATAGATGTAGATTGATGAAATTATAGAATATATTTTTAAAAACAGAACTGTATTTGCTGAATTTATATTGTTATTTTAAATATGAAAAATATGTTGTAAGAGCTACATGTGATAGGGAAAAAATAGTCTTAATGAGTGATCTAATATTAAGGATACCTGAAATCCCAATTAGATGTCTATTGAAATGTAACTGGAATATGACAATTGTAATTAGTAAAGCTTAAAACAGGATATAGATTATCATAGTTGCAAGGTGATTGAGGATTTTTGTTTGATGGAACTTTATCTAAAATTGTATTAATATTAATAAGTAATATTGTTCTTTATAGAAAGGAAATTGTTTATGATTAATTTGAACTATATGTATATGATTTTGTTCTTGAATGATTTGACACTCTGACCACCACGTTGTGTCCTAAGCTTTAGTAAAAAATGGAAAAAAAACAATAAAACTTTTATATACATATGTATGTATGTATGTATGTATGTGTGTGTATGTATATATGTGTGTGTGTGTGTGTGTGTGTGTGTTTCAGACAGATCGGTCTGATTGGTTACGCCTTGACGTTTTTAACTGCTGTACTGCAGTTATACTTTTTACAAAGTATAACTGGCTTGGTGGTTAAATCACTGCCTAGTATGTAAAACTGCCCAGGTTCGAATCCCATAAAGGGTATGGCTAACTGATGAGAGCAGAATGAGCTCGAAATGGCCATCTTAGTCTCCCAATTTAATTCTTTACCTCTTTGTCAAAAAAAAGAAAAAAAATTGAATTTGTAAATGTTTCGCAGTTGCGACTTGAGCCTGCTCTATGCCCCTAGTTGGGGGGTGGCAAGGCAAAAGAGATTGTAAAAAGTATAACTGCAGTACAGCAGTTAAAAATGTCAAGGTGTAACCAATCAGACCGATCTGTCTGAAAAACTTCCTGTATATATATTCCCTTGACTCAGCTGGCAAAGAGGGGAGGAGAGCCTGTGGCTTGGTGGTTAAATCACTGCCTAGTATGTAAAACTGCCCAGGTTCAAATCCCATAAAGGGTATGGCTAACTGATGAGAGCAGAATGAGCTCAAAATGGCCATCTTAACTCCCAATTTAATTCTTTACCTCTTTGCCAAAAACATTTCGACGAAGTCTCATTCGTCATCTTCAGGCTGGTGCTTTCGGCTTTGTGCTTCTAGGAGCAATGTGTTACTGTAGCTGTTTCTTCCTTTTAACTGCCAGTGGGGGTTTGAACTGATTGGCTGGGAGCTCGGCTGTGTTCTGATTGGGTGGAGGTGTGTTCTGATTGGTTAGGGAGTTGGCTGTGCTCTGATTGGCTGGGGGAGTGTTCTGTTTGGGTGGGAGCTTTGTTGTGCTCAGATTAGTCTGAGTTACAGGGGGATTAGAGATGGTGAGCTGCATAGCTGTTTGGCTTCGCGTTCGTAGTCGTGCCTCATCTTCATGGTGAGTGTCAGTTTACTTCATGTATGGAATGGAGGGGTTTAAGGTGGCTAATGATGCAGCTGTGGTCTGGCTTCTGGTTTGTGGTCATGCCTCATCATCATTGTGGGTTTGGGTTTGCTTTTTGCCTGGATGTGTGGTGGTGACATCCTGTGTGTTTTTTCGTTTTTGTAGGTCTGGTGTCATTCTTTGTGTTATGGACTCATTTGTCAATAAGGGCGGGTTTCCAAATGGCTGGTATGTGGGAGGTATCATCTCGTTTGTTCATGCTGTGTGGGCATTTTTCTATCTCGATGGGCTTCTCTGATTATTCTGTTATTAAAGTGTTCAGTTTTGGCAATAGTTCTGGTCTTTTTGAAATCAATTTCAGAAGCCAGACTACTGAATTCAGTTTACCCTGATATAAGATTCATGGTGGAGGAAGAGAAACAAGGCTCTTTAGCCTTCTTGGACGTGTTGATCCACCGCAAGTCGGATGGATCATTACACACACAAGTATACCGCAAGTCCACTCACATGGATAGAATCCTCCACTACAGGGGTAATCATCCAGTATCCCATAAGGTTAGCTGCATTAAAGCTTTATTTAAATGCGTTGACTCCCACTGTAGTACGGTTGAGTTTAAGAAGCAGGAAAGGAAACATCTTTTCCGTGTTTGCCAGCAGAATGGGTATCCACCCAAGTTTATAAAACGACATGGCATAACATCTAGACCCCGAGCCTATCAGCAGAGGGATGAGCCACTACAACAAAAGACACGCATCTCACTACCTTATATCAACAATGTCTCGGAAGCGACAGCTAGATTGTTGGCCCCCCATAATATAGAGGTAGCTCACAAACCAAATCAAATGCTACGCTCTAAAGTCATGCGCCCAAAGGATCCACTTCCCACCATGGAAAAATCGGCGGTAGTTTACAAGATTGACTGCAAGAACTGTCAAAGCAACTATGTGGGTGAAACAGCTAAACGGCTAAAAACTCGGTTACACGAGCACAAATTGGCCATAAAAAGGGGTGAACAACACTCCCAAACATGGCCATTGTTTTGACTTTGATAATACAAGGGTTGTATCCAGCGATGCCACAAAAGGGGGCCGGCTATTAAAAGAAGCTTGGTTCTCAGACAAAAATTCCATTAACCGCCATATAGACCTTTGTCCAACACAACAGGCACTAAGGAAATGGAGTGCAAATCAGAAGCACTCCAATGGACCCCCACCCTTTAGGTGGAGGAGGAGCGACGGTTATGTCAGCAGAGAACCTGAGGAATTCAGCAGTAAAGCTTTAGAACCTAGCACCACTCGTGACAACGAAGAGGGTCAGTTGATACGAAAAAGAAGGAGGTGCGGAATGTCGACTCGCTCATGCTATACAGAGGAGGGAGGCATCTCCCCCTCCCATTCCATAGACATGCGAGGAATCAAGGATGGGGGATGCCCACGCCCACAATTGAAATCTTCTCTGGCAAAATGCAGGACACCTACCTTGGACAAGAGCGATGACTGCTGGCAATAGACAGAATCTCCAGAGATATCTGATATGGACAGTACCAAGATGGGGTGTGGGGACACACACACTAGATTGCATGACACCCGGATGGGTATTACCCACGTGGGAGGAGGAGGGAGGAGGGTGAGTACAGAGCAGAAAGAAACCATTGACCCACAACTGAAAGGGGTGGGAGGAATTATCTGGAGCCCTAATGGGATATATAACAATGTAAAGGAAAAACCAAACCCCCCCCCAAGATCCGCAGTAGAGGGAAAGTTAATATGAGAGTAAACACCATTAGAGGGAAGGAAGATGCAAAGATCCTGACTAACTTAGGAACTAACGTTGGAAGAATAGGTGAGAAGGTTCGAGGCAATGACAGAGAAGGGGAAACATCCAGAATGCAAATTAACCAGCTAGGACCGGTGACGGGGTCTAGGAGCCGAGTGCAAGCGTTGACTAATCCTATTTAAGGCTCTCTTAAACCTGATGATGTTGGAAGTTCCCAACGAAAGCTAGGTTGTATTAAAGTAATTTTCTTTCTTAATCTCCTGGTGATCTTAAATTAGGTCTTTGGTTCTTCGGGTTTTCTCCCACGTAGAATTTGAAGTGTCTTGGCGACGTTTCGACGAAGTCTCATTCGTCATCTTCAGACTGGTGCTTTCGGCTTCTGCTTCTAGGAGCAATGTGAGATTTTAGCTGTTTCTTCCTTTTAACTGCCAGTGGGGGTTTGAACTGATTGGCTGGGAGCTCGGCTGTGTTCTGATTGGGTGGAGGTGTGTTCTGATTGGTTAGGGGCTTGGCTGTGCTCTGATTGGATGGGGGAGTGTTCTGTTTGGGTGGGGGCTTTGTTGTGCTCAGGTTAGTCAGTGTTACAAGGGGATTAGAGATGGTGAACTGTATAGTTGTTTGGCTTTGCATTCGTGGTCGTGCCTCATCTTCATGGTGGGTGTCAGTTTGCTTCGTGTATGGATTGGAGGGGTTTAAGGTGGCTAATGATGCAGTTGTGGTCTGACTTCTGGTTTGTGGTCGTGCCTCCTCATCGGTGTGGGTTTGGGTTTGCTTTTTGCCTGGATGTGTGGTGGTGACATCCTGTGTGGTTTTTGTGAGTGTAGGTCTGGTGTCATTCCCCGTGCTATGGACTCGTCTGTCAATAAGGGCGGGTTTCCAAATGGCTGGTAGGCGGGAGGTATCATCTCGTTTGTTCATGCTGTGTGGGCATTTTTCTATCTCGATGGCTTCTCTGATTATTCTGTTATTAAAGTGTTCAGTTTTGGCAATAGTTCTGGTCTTTTTGAAATCAATTTCATGTCCTGTGGCTTTAAAGTGTTGGACCAGGGAAGAAGTTGGTTCCTCTTTTTTGACTGAGTTTTTGTGTTCCTCAATGCGTGCACTTATTCTTCTGTTGGTTTGTCCGATGTATGTGGTGGGGCAGGCAATACATGGGATTTCATATACTCCTTGATTTTCTAACTCAATTTTGTCTTTAGGGTTTCTTAGGATGGTGGATATTTTTCTGTTTGTGCAGAATGCTGTTTTGATGTTATGTTTGTGGAGGATCTTGCTGATCCTGTCTGTGGTGCCTTTTATGTATGGGAGGAGGGCTTTGCCGTTTTCTTGTTCTCTGTCTTGGATTTTAGTGGGAGTTTCTTTTTGGATTATGTTGGAAATCTTATTTCTTTGGAATCCGTTGGATGTAAGTACATTAGTGAGAGTGTGTAGTTCGGTTTTTAGGTGTTGTTCGTCAGCTAGGCATTTGGTTCTTGAGATGAGTGTCTTGGCTATGGAGTTGATCTGTGCTGGGTGGTGGTGTGAGAGTGCGTGCAGATAGCGGTTTGTGTGTGTTTTCTTCTGATAGATGGTGTGTCCTAGGGAGCCATTGGATTTCTTGTAGACTAAGACATCCAGGAAGGAAAGTTGGTTATTAGCTTCTGTTTCCATGGTGAACTGTATTTTGGGGGGTGTAGGCTGTTGAGGTGTGTGAGGAAGTTGTCCAGTTTTTCTTTCCCATGTGGCCAGATTACGAAGGTGTCATCTACGTATCTGAGCCAGAGTTTGGGTTTGTGATCAGATTTTCCCAGGGCTTGGGTTTCAAAGTGTTCCATGTAGAGGTTTGCAATGACAGGTGAGAGGGGTGATCCCATGGGTGCTCCTTCTATTTGTTTGTATTTTTGTCCGTTATAGATGAAGTATGTGTTGGATAGACAGTGGTTGGTCAGATCTAGGATGTGTTTGGGGCGGTTATATTTGTTTTGGATAGCTGTTAAGGCTTCTTTGATTGGCACTTGGGTGAAGAGGGATATGACATCAAAGCTAACGAGTAGGTTGCTGGGCTGTAAGTTTTGTTTCTTTATGATCTCTATGAACTGGAATGAGTTTTTTACATGCATAGGGCTGTAGTTGTTTGGCAAGAGATTTGGCTAGGTTTTGTAGAGGTGAGCCTATGGAGCTGACTATGGGTCTAAGTGGGGTTCCTTCTTTGTGTATCTTGGGGAGACCAAGATAGAGCTTAGGGCATCTGGATGATTTCTCTCTGGGAATGATTCTTTGCTGGATCTCTTTGCTAATGGGGGAGGCTTTTATTTTGGATCTAGTGGTTTTTTCCAGGTAGGTGGTGGGATCTGTGTTTAGGGGTTTGTATGTGGAGTCTTGGAGTAGGTTGGTTAATTTGGTTTGGTAGTCAGATGTATTCATGACCACCGTATATATAAAGAAAGTCTTTTCTCCAGCAAAGTTTTCAAGAACTTTCAGAAAAGCAATGTCTGGGCATACAGTCAAAATTCTAATCTGAATAAGCTCCAATCAAGGGAAAATGGACATAGTTCTCAGTGTAACACAAGGTGGCACTAAGTATTCATTCCCAGCATGTTTAAAAGGGAAAAAAGAAAAGAAAAAAATGGTCAAAAGTAAAAGTAAAAGTTTAAATGATTTAAAAAGTGAAGATTGCAGTGGCTTTTCAACAAAGAACAAAGACAAAAAATCTATATAGAAGCAGGAGCTTCCCAAATTTATCTTATGCCTCAGACAGCTTTAAAATATACAAAGTTTTTAGTTTGCCAAAAGGCTTAAACCGCCGCTTAAATTCAGGCGGGGGGGGGGGAGAAAGGAAAAATTCCACTCCCTCCCTAAGAGTAAAGGCTTCACTCTCAAGCTGTGAAACAGCTATTTGCCAAACAGAAATTTCTAGTGAGAAAGGAAAAAGCATTCTCACCCAACTCAGTTGTTTGCTGTTACTCTAAGCTTCTTCGTCTCTGATGATCAGCTGATAATGGCAGTCCACTATTCTTCTGCCAATTCCGAGGGCTCCTACTGCCGACCCGCGGTCTTCAAAGCTTCACCCCTTGGTAGCCACCTCTCCAGGATGACTTTCAGTCCAAATTGGACCCGGGGAGAGGAAATTCATTCCCCCGGGTCTATCCTTCAGCTACCGGAAGCTCAAAAAGGAGAAAAGTTTTTAAAAGACTACAAAAACTAAAAATGGACATAATTTGCCTCCAAATAACACACATTAAGGGACAGCATTTCAAAATTTTAGAACAACCGAAAATTGGCAAACTGTATTTTACACTGGCATCTCAAAAGAAAAAAGGAATAGCCCTTTATATTAAAGAAAAAATGAACCCCAAACAAATTTATGCAGATGAAGAGGGGAGAATTCTAATGGTGGAAATTATGATGGATCAAAAACAGATATTAATGGTAGTAATATATGCAACTAATGATAAGCAAGAGCAATTTTATCAAAAATTACACAAGAAAATATTGGACCTAAATTACCAAAATCTTTGTATAATGGGAGACTTTAATGCAATAGCAGATGCGACTTTGGATTATTAAAGCCGTAAGCAAGGGAGAAAAGGAGGAAATATGCTACCTAAAGCGTTTTCAAAAATGATCGTGTATCCAAGACATATGGAGAGAGAAAAACCAGGAAAACGACAATATACATTTTATTCAAATAGACATAAATCATGGTCTAGAATTGATGTGATATGGACATCTTTGGACTTGAAAATGATAATACAAGATGTGGAGATAGAAACTAATGTTTGGGCCGACCACAACCCAATAAAAATGACTTGGAAAGGAATTAAGAAAAAATTAAGATGGTCTCTGAATAAATCTATACTGAAAGAAAAAGAATTCCTGCAGCTAGTTACAAAGGGAATGAATTTTTTTAAAATAAACAAGAAAGAAGAAACATCGTTTCAAAATGTATGGGATATGGCCAAAGCATACTTCAGAGGGTTGGCTATAACTTATGCTTCTAAAAAGAATAAAGAAAAGAAACGACTACAGTTAAAGCTGAGAGAAGAAAAAAAAATTGGAACTAGAATTACAAACAGATCCACAAAAGAAAATGCTCAGGAAACAAGATAATAAAGCATAAATTAAACCTGGCTGAGATGGAAATAATGGCTCAACAGATTAAACGGACTAAACAGAATTTCTTTGAAAATGCCAATAAACCGGGGAGATGGTTAGCATATAAATTGAAAAAAGAAAGAGAAAAAAGAATGATAAATAAGCTACTAGATTCAAAAGGAGAATTACAGTTCCAAAATGATGCAATGGGAAAAATTATTAAAGACTATTATGAGATACTTTACAAGGCAGAGGAAGTTCCTAAAGAAAAAATACAGTTGTTTTTTTTTTAAAAACAGGCTTGCCAAAAATTCCGGAGAATATTTGAAATATACTAAATGGAAAAATATCAATGATGATCACTTCCGGTGGCTCCGCCGGCGCTGCTGGGTCTCCTTTGTGAGACTCCGTTCTCTGGATTTGTAAAGCCGCGAAAAACAGCGCTCATCAGCTGTTTTTTCGCGGTGAAAAATCCCCTCTCCGGGCAAAGGAGAGGTGTAGAGCATCGGGAGTAAGGTTGAGCCTTCTTAGATCCCTGGAAAATAAGTTTTCAGGGATTAAGAGTGAGCTCCCTATAGCTCCGGAGAACGCTCCTTTCCAGAGACGCCTCTGTCTTTTGACAGAGAAAGACGCCGCGACCACCTCTGCTTCTTTTAAGTTCAACACTGGAGAGACTGCAAGTAGGCTGAATGAATACAGGAGTTTTAAATGGATTGCAAGTATTTTTATTGTTTCTTTTTGGCTATACATTTCTAACGTTCACAATCAACATAATGCTTCAAAATGGCGCTTAACTTTCACTGCTTTCATTGTTAGGGAAAGTGCTGGATAGTGAAAGTGGATTTGTTACTTTTTACTTCCTGCTTCTTTAAGCGCAGTTAGAGAGATGGCTCTGACTGTCTGAAATTTAAAATGGAGCGGAATTTACAGTTAAATGCTGAACCTATGTTGGATTGTACTGATGAATTTTATGAAGAAAGACCTGATACACAGGGGATTTTTATTTTTACGCAAGAGTTTAAAGAGATTAATGCACTTTTGAAGGAGGCTTTTACAGAAATATTTACTATATGTACTAAATTCCTTCCTTTAAATGAAGCTGAACAACTTACTGCTGAACAATTTATATCACAATTTGAATATGGAGAAGAGTTAGAACATTCAACTGGAATCTCTCCTTCAAATGAAGTACAATCCTCTGTTGAGTATTATACAATACAAGAGAAATTAGGAGATCAACAGGGAAATGAAGAGGATACTTCTGAGAATAAAGACTATAACTGGATTTTGCTTGATGAAAAGTTTATTTACGGAGAGGAAGAGGTTTTGTTTCAAGAAAAGGAACTCTATCCAGCTAAGCACCAAGAAGAGGATTTAATTCACAGAAGAGAGACATTGTTTTACCTCAAGAAGCAATTAGGCTACAAAGTGAAATGGACTTTGCTTGATGAGCAGTTTATTTATGGAGAGCAAGAGGAATTGATTCAAGAAAGGAAGATTCAGTTTCAGAAGCAATTTATTTACGGGGCTGAAGAAATAACGAAGAGAGATTTATTATTTGAAAGGGTGGCCCTGTTATGGCAGCTTGTTTGGTTAGGAAAAAAACCTAGAGTTCGTTTGAAGTAATGAAATTTAAACTTGTATGTAAGGAATTATTGGCAATTTAAAATTATGGACTGAATTGAGGACCAAGATTAGGACTAAGATGCAAGAGAAGATGTTTAATGGTTGACACAATTAAATAGACGAAGGATGTATTTGTTTTGATGATCTGGGTTTGACATTAGATTGACTTAATGATGAGATAGATAGACTGGATAAAATTGAAGGAATGTAAGTTAGAAATGCTATAAATAGTTTGTTTGTATTATGGAGGTTTATTTGTTAGATTCTTGTGGAAACCGAAAGAAACTTTTACGATTTCCTGGGGCAGCAGAGAAGTTTAATGTGCACACGGTTCAGAAGCAGTTAACAGAACATTCTGAACCCCGAGGGGGGGTTCACTCTACAGTTTTATAGCTTTCCATTCTCAGGAACAAAGGAGCTCACATACAATTCTCAGAAACAAAGAAACACGCATGCAAATCTACAATGTATTTCATCTTGGGTTAGTTCCCATGGACATACAATGAAGGAAGTTATGCTTAATACATTGTTGCTGAACTCAGTGTACTTTTGGGTTAGTCATATATTTGCTGACACAGCTTTCTTCTGTGATTATACAGACACATCTATTTTGCTTTAGTGATTTTTAGTGATTTTTCATTATCATTATTATTATCTCACTTTTCATCTACCTCATTATTTCCCCCCTTTGGAAGTTTTCCAGCTTAAACTTCCATTATTCTACATCGGATTCAGGTTCTTGAGCAGGTACCATTTTATATTCCCATAAGGCTAACATTGTTTCATGTTTTGCTGTTAATTGGGCGGTACTTTCTGAAATCCTTTGAATCATTGCTATCAAACATGGGATTAAACAAGGAATCAAAATACATCCTAGAATTAACAAAACTGCTATAACTATGATGGTTTGTAGGCCTGGTAACTTTGGCCACCATCCTGAAAATACATCTTCTAAATTAAATCCTTTCCAGGTTTGCACCGGAACATGTGCTAATTTGATCATCTTGTCAGTTATACTTTTCAATACTTTTCCCATCTCTTTTGTTCCAGGAACCAACTGCCATTCTTAACTGTGAGAGTCACTAAATTACAGTTATCTGTTCCACAGGAATCTGCTTTTGTTTCATTCTTTTCAAACAAGATGTGGTCCATCTCTTTTGGGTCTTGGGTATGCCACTTAATACATGACCACCACTTACATTTGACCGCAGAGACTTCACATCCATCTGGTGGGCACAGATGGGATATATCTGGTTTGGGATATATCTGTGGATATTACTGATCCCTCCACAACCATATGTTGCAGCCCAATAATTAGCTGCTTTGCAAACATCAAAGGTGACGCTAAAACTGGAGTCTGGGTTGGATTTCCATTGTGAGATCCCTAATAGTGCCTTGTCCTTATAGCTACTTCTTGTTCTATGTGTTTTTATTTGTAAGGCCCAACGATCTGGATCAGACTTGGGATTATAACACTGATCTTGGACTCCTTTTCTACACACCTTGTATGTGGTTCTGTTGTATGTACAAGAGCTAGGTGAGCTATCTTGGCACCCTTCTGGTTTTATTGTATGATAAATCAAAGTTTTGGTTATCTGGTTTCCTTGTTTGGTAGTCTTAATGCAGTTTTGACAACCGTGGTTTCCCTGTGTATTTGTTATTTCTTTGTGTGTGGTACTCAATATTTTATTATAGGGTTTTTGCATTATGACCTCTCGTGTAGCCTTTGCAACAATTTGTGTAGGAATGTGTATGTATATTCCCCATATTAAATAACTAACAGGTATGATGAGCTGTTGAATCCTCATATCTTCCACCGTGCGTAGAGAGACAGCGTCCGGAGTGTCTCAGCAAGGTTGTTCTTCACACCGTGTGTTGAGAACCCGTTGCCGGTAGGGTTCGACAGGGTGTATTTCTTGTAAACTTCAATACCAAAGGTTTGTCAGTCTTATCCACCTTGTAAGTTACTGGATCTGCAGGTGCAGCTGCTTTCAATCTACTCCAGTGGATCCAGGATTTTCCCTCCAAGGTTTTCACTGCCAAAGGAGAACACATAACAACAGTATACGGTCCCTTCCATCTTGGGCTCAAGGGATCTGATTTCCAGTGTTTCACCCACACTCTGTCTCCTGGTTTGAACCCATGTGTTGCTGTAACTACTGGAGGGGGTTGTTGTTCCATTATATAATGGCGCAAGTTTGAAACAGCCAAATTATGAAGCTGTAACTGATGTAACAATTTCTGTTGGTCTATCCCACCTTTATGAGCCAAGTCCGGCCAACCCTGACTGTCAGGTTTAAGCAAGGGGGACGGCCAAACATGAGCTCATAAGGACTAAGTTGTAATCTAGTGCGAGGGGCCAGTCTGATTGCGTACAAAACCATAGGCAAAACATCTGGCCAATGAAGATGAGTTTCCAAACAAAATTTGGTAATAAGTGTCTTAATTGTGCGATTAGCTCGTTCTGCTTTTCCAGCTGATTGAGGGTGGAAAGAACAATGAAATCTCCATTTGATTCCTAATGCTTGGGCTAAAGACTTATTGATTTGGTGTACAAATTCAGGACCATTATCTGATGAAATCCTAGAAGGGCAACCAAACCTAGGAATAATCTCTTTCAGAAATATTCTGGCAACCTGTATAGCTTTCTTATTTACAGTTGGAAAGGCTTCAATCCATCCTGAATAGGTATCAATTATAACTAACAGAGCTATGTATTTCTTACTTCTAGGCATATCAGTGAAATCAACAACAACATAGTCCATTGGAAAATAAGCGATTGGTTGTTGACCAGGTGGTAGTACTGGTCCTTGACGTGCATTGGTTTGGGCACAAGTGGAACACTGAGAACATACTTGTGCTGTTAGTGAAGAAGCAAAAGGAAGATAGAAAAAACGTTCAAGCTGTTGTAATAATGCAGTTTTTCCTAAATGATGTTGCTTATGGGCTTGAAAAATAAGTGGGCGGGCTAGTGCAAGAGGAACAGCGATGCGTCCATCGGGAAGTGTGTACCAGCCTTTAACTAGTTCAGCTTGTACATCCTGTTTCAATTTTTGGGTTTCCTCCTGTGTATATGTAGGATCAAGTTGTTCTAAGTAAGTGTCCAAATACATGAACCTAGTAACATCTGAGTTGAGAGGGGGGCCTTCCCACGCAGCTCTTTTGGCTTCTTTGTCTGCTTTCCTATTGCCCTGGGTAATAAGGCTAAAGTCTTTTTGATGTCCAGGACAATGAATGATTGCAACTTTAGATGGCAACTGTGCTGCCTTGATAAGTCTTTTAATCAAAGTTGCATATTGGATAACCTTGCCTGTTGAGTCCAAATATCCTCTTTCTCTGTATATTTTAGCGTGAGCATGTATAGTCAGGAATGCATCTGTATATACATTTAAAGTCATTCCTGCAGCTATTTCTAATGCTCTGGTTAAGGCATATAATTCTGCAAATTGTGCACTTGCTTGGCTAGGTAACTGTGCTGACTCCACAATTGAAGTTTGAGAAACAACTGCGTAGCCAGAATACCTAATTCCTTGATCCATAAAGCTGGATCCATCAGTGAACCACTGGAAGTCTGGATTGTGCAAGGGTTGATCTGTAAGGTCAGGTCTGCAAGAATATTGTAGCTCTATTGTTTGTATGCAGTTATGCACAGGCCTAGTTGAATCTGGTATTGGCATTAAAGTGGCTGGATTTAAAGTCGAACTTTGTTGCAATGTGACTTGTGGATTTTCTAATAAAAAGGCTTGTATCTTATGCATCCTTTGATTGCTAATCCATAAATGTCCCTTATTGTCAATAATTGTCTGCAGTGCATGGCTAGTATAAACAACTACTGGAGCTGAAAAGGTTAACTTGTTTGCCTCCTGCAGTAACAACATAACTGCTGCTAGAATTTTTAAACATTGTGGCCAACCTTGCGAGGTCATATCTAGCTGTTTTGACAGATAAGCGACTGGTCGGTTCCAATTTCCTTGCTTTTGGGTAAGAACTCCTAAAGCTACATTTTGTCTCACATCGACATAAAGTGAGAATGACCTAGATATATCAGGTAATCCTAAAGCAGGTGCTGTGATTAAAGCCTGTTGGAGCTGTTTCATTGCTTGGGTTTGTTCTTGTTGCCATAACAAAGGTTCTTTTTCTGGTCCTTTTAAAACTTGGTACAATGGTTTAGCTGTGAGAGCATAGTTAGGAATCCAAATTCTACAGAAACCTGTAATTCCCAAAAAGGCTCTAACTTCCTGTTTTGTTTTGGGTATGGGAATCTGTAGCACAGCTTGCTTTCTCTGGGGGCCCAAAGTTCTTTGCCCTTGTGATAGTTCATAGCCTAAATACATTACAGTCTTTTGGACCAACTGGGCTTTCTTTTTGGACGCTTTATAGCCACAGTCTTGTAACAACTGGAGCAATCTGGACGTATTTTCAAAGCAATCCTCTTTGTTTTGTCCAGTTATCAGAACATCATCTACATATTGAAGGCAACAATCCTCTTGCCTGACTAACTTCAAATATGCAAGATCTTGGGCTAGGGCGTTACCAAAACATGTTGGCGAATTCTTAAAGCCTTGTGGTAACCTAGTCCAGGTGTATTGAGTCTTAACCTGTGTCTTTGGGTCAGCTCATGTTTGCTGCATTTGAATGGGCTGTATATTTTCATCAAGCGCCATATTTCTTCCACTGGGTGGCGCACTTGCATTAATTGTTTGTCATGGTCAAAGGATATTGTAGCTTTTAACTTTGTAAGCAGATCTCTCCCTAATAAGGCTACTGGACATTCAGGAGCATATAAGAATTGATGATTAATGATTCCTTGTCCTACTTGGCATGTTAGGGGCTCCAGGAGTGATCGGATTTGAGTTTCTCCAGATACTCCCTGAATTTGAATGGTCTGATTAGAAGACCTGCCAATAAATTTATTTAGGACCGAACGTGTGGCTCCGGTGTCAACTAACATGGGGATAGTCTGTCCTCCCACCTGTATTTTAACAATGGGCTCTGGCGGTGGGGCCCTAGAACCCTGTCCTCTTCAGTCTTCCCATTCCATGTCAGCTAAGCCGATCATGTTTTCATCTCTTCCTCCTGTCTGACAAGGATAGACTGGATTCCCTCTTCCACGGAAGCTTTTTCTGTAGCCTCTCTGGAAAGGTCTTCTAAATTCTCTTCCTCTTCCTCTTCCATACTGGTGAGATTGTCCCCTAGGCTGGCCATTCCTCTGGGGGCATTCCCTTTGCCAGTGTCCCTCCTGTCTACAGATGGCACATTGGTTGGGTCCAATACTCATCCCTCCCAAGGCGATGGCCAACATTTCAGCCTTTTTTTTCTCTTTCTGATCTAATTTACGTTCCTCCTCTTTGTCACGGTTACGGAACGTTTTAAGTGCAATTTCCATAATCTCTGCTACGTTTTTCCCTAAGGCACCTTCTGTACGCTGTAGCTTTCTCTTTATGTCTGGGGCACTCTGGGTAATAAATCTTTCAATTAGAAGTGGATGATGCTGTGCTAATTCCATATCAAGACCTGTGTTTACTCTATAGGCTTCTATCAGTCGGCTGAGGAATGCGGTGGGTGTTTCATTCTTCTCCTGCCAAATATGAGTTACTGCAGCATAATTAACGGGACGAATTGCTGCTTCCCTCAAAGCTTCTAAACACAAAAGTCTGTATCTTTGTAATAAAGTTTGGTGTTCAGGGTCATTAGCATTCCAGTCTGGTCTTTGTTCAACAGCGTCAGAATTTCTGTTCTCCTGACAATTAACTCCTCCATCTGGGTGTCTTCGGGCAAGTACTTTCAATTTTCCTAATCTATATTTTTCTCTCCCTTCCATGTCCAGTAAAGTAGAAATAAGCTGTTGCATATCATTCCATGAGGGATTGTGTGTCTGTATGATGTTCTCAAATAAATCTATGATCTCTTGAGGTTTTTCTGAAAATGGGCCAAATTGTTGTTTCCAATTAAGGAGATCAGTGGTTGTAAAGGGAACATACTGGAGCATGGAAATATTGGTGTTGTCTGGTCCAGGGACCAAAACTTCTCTTAAAGGAGCTAAGTTCTCTTTTGTTTTCACCTTGATTCTAGTCCTGCTAGAAACAGGGTTTTCCTCTTCATTCTTTTGAATGGTTTCATCTGCTCTTATTTTTATTTCATCTGTTTTTATTTTTATTTCTTCTTCTGGTTGAAATTGGACTTCATTTCTTTCAACCAGAGGGGGTGGAATTGGCTGATTTATTCCTCCTTCTTCTGTTCTGGGAGCATAGGCAGGGGGTCTAATTGCCTGTAATTCCTCCCTGTCGTCATGTTTGAAAATCTTAGCTTTTGTCTGAGGCTTGGCTTTTTGGCTTGCCAAATATATCTTAGCACATTCTAACTGACACTTTGCTAACCATCGAGGCTTTTCTGCAATATTGATCTGCCATTGGTCTATGTAGGGATATTGGTCCCAATGACCATTTCCAGTCACATTTTGATGAACCCGTGCCACGAGTTCGGGATTCGCCGATCCCTCCTTGGGCCACCCTACGCCAAAGGTGGTCCATTCAGATTCACAGAATCTTTTTAACATGGCTGGATTTGGTTTTGGGTCTCCATAATCCCTAGAAAAACCCTTTTTGAAATTTTCTAACATGCACTGAAGTAGCGTCTGACCGACGCCCTTCTTTGTTTGTTTACCTCCCATCTCCTAACACACTACCAATCGACCTGTAGTGCCGGACGTTCCAACGGTCACTAAGCAGGAAATGCGATGGTTTAACCACCCACACAGTACCTACCTATTGAAGACTTAAGGATGCCTCCTTGTCTTCTAGGGGGTAATTACTCCCCTCTTCCGATCCAAATGGGATCAGGTATCCCCTTTTTACAATACTTGCCTGCAGGCGTTCCAGACCCTTTTGTTGATTTACGACCCGTCTGCTACCCCCACGGATCCTTGACTGGAGTGCTTCGCTGATGGGTTAATTTCCCTCCCTTCCCGTCGAGGTCTCCCCGTAGACAAAGGCCACGGAGCCGGCTTGGAGATGTCGTCGTCAAAAGAGGGTAATTCCAACAGGGCAATCCGTCTTGGAAGGTCAAAGGCCTCTTCCTAAAAGTTTCCTAAAAACTTCAGTCCCGGCGGAGAAGTCGCCATAAATCTTGTGGAAACCGAAAGAAACTTTTACGATTTCCTGGGGCAGCAGAGAAGTTTAATGTGCACACGGTTCAGAAGTAATTAACAGACATTCTGAACCCCGAGGGGGGGTTCACTCTACAGTTTTATAGCTTTCCATTCTCAGGAACAAAGGAGCTCACATACAATTCTCAGAAACAAAGAAACACGCATGCAAATCTACAATGTATTTCATCTTGGGTTAGTTCCCATGGACATACAATGAAGGAAGTTATGCTTAATACATTGTTGCTGAACTCAGTGTACTTTTGGGTTAGTCATATATTTGCTGACACAGCTTTCTTCTGTGATTATACAGACACATCTATTTTGCTTTAGTGATTTTTAGTGATTTTTCATTATCATTATTATTATCTCACTTTTCATCTACCTCAAGATGAGAGAACCCAGAAGTCGATTGATTAAATGAAATTTATAGAATGATAAATATTATTCTTAACAAGATGAGTTAATTGTTTAATAAGGAATTAAGCTTAATTTAAGATTATGGGTTGAATTAAAGATAAATATTATAGCTAAGGTTTTGGTGAGGATGTTTAAATGAAGATATATTAAGATATATTATGAGAAATTAAATTGATTAGAATGTAATTGATATTGCTACTATTATTATTATTATTTTTCTTTTTTTGAACTGAGGGATTTATTGATATTGTTATCGTTATTAATATCATCTGTTTAATTCTAATAAGATGAGTTTTTTTAGAATGTAATTGATATTGCTACTACTATTATTATTATTATTATTTTTTTTGAACTGAGGGATTTATTGATATTGTTATCGTCATTAATATCATCTGTTTAATTTTAATAAGATGAGTTTTTTTTAATGGATTGCTTTGATTTAGAGAATGTATATATTACATAGTTTAAAATTCTTGTTAAGATTATACAATAATTATGTTTGATGTAGTGGGGTTTTCTTTTGTTATACCCTGTAAGCATTCTGGGAAGTCGTGGGTTAGGGAGGGATTATAATTTTAGATATGATGTTTTCTCAACTGTATTTGGGGTTGGTGGAAGAATAATTAATTATTGTTACTAAAGGGTTGTCTGGGAGGCCTTTGGTGGAGTGAAGATTGATTTAACTGGAAGTTGATAAGAAGGGGGAATAATAGGATGGAGATAGAGAACGATGAAGGTTATCTGTTTGAGATGTTTATTTTCAGTTGAGTTATTATCATTAGATACATTGGAAAATGTATTTATGCTCTGTTTATGGATGATTGTTTATTTTAATACTATGATTTGATATGACTAGTCTCTTTTTTCTGTTAAAATTTAAAAAAAAACAATAAAATATTTTTTTTAAAAAAAAAAGGAAAATATCAATGATGGAGATTATAGAAGCCATAAAAAGGCAAAAGAGTATTATGAAAACCATCCAGGGAAAGAGATGGCATTAATATTTCTCGATGAGCAAAAGCGTTAGATAATTTAAACTGGCAATTTATGTTCCAGCAGTTGGTGGAAATGGACTTTGGGAAAAATGTCATAAATGCAATTCAAACAATTTACCATAAACAAACTGCTAGAATAATCTTAAATGGAGACTATACAGAAAATTTAAATATAAAAAAAGGTACAAGACAGGGATGTCCATTATCTCCATTGTTATTTATACTAACATTGAAAGTATTGACGAGAAATGTTAGACAAGATATAGAAATTAGAGGATTGGAGATAAAAGATCAAAAATATAAATTACAAGCCTTTGTGGATGACTTGGTTTTTATCTTGGAGGAGCGACTTGAAACAACCACTAAATTGTTGGAGAAAATAGAAAAGTTTGGAGAAGTGACAGGCTTGAAAATAAATAAAGAAAAGACTAAAGTATTAACAAAGAACTTAACAGATAAACAGAAAAGTCAACTGCAAATCTGCAAATAGTTAAAAAAGTTAAATACTAACAACAAGATGTGCAACATTAAAAGAAGACAACTATGAAAGATTGTTAAAACAAATAAAATTGGACTTGGAAAAGTGGAAAAATCTTCAACTGTTAATGTTAGGAAGAATAGCTACAGTGAAAATGAATATTTTACCGAAAATACTCTTCTTATTTCAAACGATTCCTGTAAAATTGGGAAAGGTTTGTTTGATGACCTAAATGCAACAATACCCACTTTGCATCTTAAGAAGACAGAACTCTTGGAATATTTTTTTCCAACAGGCATCCTTTATTAAGAAAAAATGGTTGCAGGCGTTCTAGACAGGACCTGGGGCCCAAGCCCTACAGTTCAAGGTTTTAGGGGGGTAGCAGCCCCACCCCACCCTACCATCTTTCCAGCGACAATCCTAGGTGTTACATTTCCACCCCTTTTTTCTCACTGCTGGTGGAAGGGAGACGTCAGAGAGGAGCAGATCAAAGCTGATGGCCCCATTCTTATGCTTTTGGTGAAATCCACATTCAATCCCCTTTGAAGCTGTATTGAAGGAAGTGAGGGCCACAAAACCCCTTTGTTCACCCCCCTTCCCCTTCATCGTATGACAGAATCCAGAGAGGGCAGAAATGGGGTTTTCCATAGTCGATAACTAAAGATGAAATATAATTGGATTCTGACAGATTTATTTGGCAAGGGAAAAAAGCATGAATTAAAGTAAAAATGCTACAAGAAGCTAAAGATAGTGGAGGATTTGGACTCCCAGACTGGAGATTATATTATCAAGCAACTATTCTACCATGGCTTAAAGAATGGATAACGCTGAGAAATAAATGACTATTATACCTAGAAGGGCATCACTTACAAATTGGTTGGCATAACTTTCTATGGTACGGGAAGAATAAAACACACAGATATTTTCAAAACCATTTTATAAGGAATGCACTCCTTTTAGAATGGGAAAGAATAAAGGAGAAAATCTATATTAAGCTACCTGAATAGCTTTCAATAATGGAAGCTTTTGCTTACCCAAATTTAATTAACTATGATAAAGTCATGACTTATAAAGACATCTTGGATAACGAAGGAAAATTGAAAGATAGACAAGATTTACAACAACAAGGTATTGATTTAGCATGGTGGCCATATTTGCAAATTCAAATGAGAGATGAAAAAGATGTAAAGACAACAGATAGAATTTGATCAAATATTGTTAAAAACAGAGGAAAACTTGATTAAGAAACTATAGATTTCTGCTAAATTTAAAGATGCTAGAAGAACAAGTAAAAGAAACAATGATAGCATGGGCAAAAAACTTTGGATATCCTATAGATTTGGAAGACTGGCAAAAATTATGGGATAGAAATATTAAATTGACTAAAACAGTCTCATATAAAGAAAACTTGTATAAAATGTTTTATAGATGGCATATGACACCAGTAAGATTAGCGAAAATGTTTAAAAATACTTCAAATGTAAACAAAGACCAGGTACTTACTATCATATCTGGTGGACATGCCCTAAAGCAAAAATGTTTTGGGTTAAGATACATACATGGTTGGAAAAAGATGATTAAAAAACAGATAGAATTCAAACCAGAACTGTTGTAAGGACCCACCCCACTTTGCATCTTAAGAAGACAGAACTCTTGGAATATTTCTTCCAACAGGCATCCTTTATTAAGAGAAAATGGTTGCAGGCTTTCTAGACAGGACCTGGGGCCCAAGCCCTACAGTTCAAGGTTTTAAGGGGTCCCCAGCAGCCCACCCCACCCCAACATCTTTCCAGCAACAATCTCAGGCATTACATTTCCACCCTCTTTTTCCTCACTGCTGGTGGAAGGGAGACTTCAGAGAGGAGCAGATCAAAGCTAATGGCCCCATTGTTATGATTTAGTCCTTTTGGTGAGATCCACATCCAGTCCCTTTGAAGTTGTGCTGAAGGAAGTGAAGGCCATAAAACCCCTTTGTTCACCCCCCTTCCCCTTCATTGTATGACAGAATCCAGAGAGGGCAGAAATGGGGTTTTCCATAGTCAATAACTAGAGATGAAATATAATTGGATTCTGACATGCTGCCCCCTTAAAAATAAGATAGATCCACCTGAAAGAAAACAAGACAGGTATATAAATTAGTCAGGCTTGTTAGGATATTCTGTGTGAAACTTCTTTAATAGCTTTGGGATTCTGACATGACGTTTACGGACCCACTCGTTTTGTGAGGCAGGGAGGTATTTCCATGCAACTAGGTACTGAGTCGCTCCATGATATCTCCTAGAGTCTAAGATTTCCTTTATTTCAAACTGTTGTTCGCCCTCCACCATGATTGGAGGGGGGGGATTTTTGGCCGTAACGATGACTGATGCTCTCTTTTCAGCAAGCTGCAATGAAATATTAGGTGTATTTGCCTGAGATTTTGGGGTAATTCTAATTCTATTGTTACTGGATTTATGATTCTTTTAATTGGAAAAGGCCCTATATATTTTGGTCCAAGTTTTTTACAGGGTAAAATGTAGATAAGTACACCATTTCTCCTATAATTTGTTCACCCCCTTCCCCTTCATCGTGTGACAGAATCCAGAGAGGGCAGAAATGGGGTTTTCCATAGTCGATAACTACAGATGAAATAGAATTGGATTCTGACAACTGTTTTTGTTAGGAATATTAGGACCTAATCATGGGAAGGAGAATATTTAATATTGCGTGTATTGACAGCAGCAAGAATAGTATTTGCCCAATACTGGAAAAATGAAAACTTACTAACTGAAGAGGTTTTAATTAAGAAAATCTTAGAATGTGCCGAAATGGATAGATTGACCTTAGAGATTAGAGAAAGAAGACTTAGGTTACTTTAGAACATGGTTGTCAGAATCCAATTATATTTCATTTCTAGCTACCTACTCTGAAAAAAACCCATTTCTTACTCTCTGTGGATTCATTCATACTGCGAAAGGGGAGGAGGAAGCAAGGGGTTTTATGACTCTCACTTCCTTCATTTAAACTACAAAGGACTGGATGTTGATTCTCATCAAGAGGACTGACCATAACAATATGGCCATCGCCTTTCATCTACTCTGTCTCTGAAGTCTCCCTTTTGCCGGCAGTGAGGGAAAAGGGGTGGAACAATTTAATGCCTGGGATCTGGGAAAAGAGAGGATGAATGACCGTTGCCCAGAAGGACTGTGGGGTGGGGGCTGCTTAGGAACACTTAAAATATTGAATGGTAGGGGTTGATCCCTCAGATCCTGTCTAGAATGCCTGCAATCATTTTCTCTTAATAAAGATGCCTATTGGAAAAGATATTCCAAGAGTTCTGTCTTCTTAAGATGTAAAGTGAGGTGGGTCCTTACATTAGACAGGATCTGCAAAAGTAGTCCACCTGGAAGGGAGAACCTTGCCAAGGGACTTTGCAAAAATTACGATGTCAGACAACGGTGCAGGGAAGGGAGAAACCCACTCAGAGAGGGAGCCGCTGCCCCTACTGAAACTCTGCCAGATGTCAGGATTTGAGAGGTCAGATTCCACAGGAGAAGAGATGGAGGAGACACAGGACCACAAACCTCGGTGGTCAATGGGCGTTGGAAAGAAAGGCGAGTGTAAAAAGAAATCAAGAAAGGTGACCCTGAGACAGGGGGGCCAACAAACCAGAATGGAAGTAGGAGATGGGGAAATCCCTGTACACAAGCAAAGAGGAATGGAGCTGGGCACTGCACTCGAGCTGGATCCTACAGAAAGCTATTGACCTGATGAAGAGAACTCTCAGCTCCCTAGGAGAGGAGAATTCTGAGCCCTACGGCTGCACCAGCTCCTGGAGCCGCAACTAGAGAGACATCGAGGGGGAAGTGGAACCTGCAGCCCCAGGGACATCCACTGATCCAATACTCCCCACTTCTTGCCGACCCGCAGATGGCAATCTGGATGGAAGACAATACCACTGACAACGAAGGCACCGATCCATTCAAAGACTCCCGCCGCTCGATGTGAAATTCAAGGGGGAGCCAACACGTTTGGGGTTTTTCCTAACCTAAATCCTCAGCTACATGGAGGAATACGGGCGGCACATCCCCAGCGACAAAGACTGTATCTGGATCGTGCACTCTGCTCTGGACTGGCTGGCTGCAGATTGGGTGTTGAACTTGCACTACTCCAATGCCCCAGAGCTCAGCGAGTTCAACTTTTTCATATCCTCTCTGAGAAGGAGATTTGAGGACCCTCTGGCTTATTGCAAAGCCCGTGAAAGGATAAAAACGATGAGGCAAGGCAAACGCCCGGTAGCCGAATATATGCAAGAATTCCGGGCCATTGCCAGCAAACTGAACTGGCCAGAAGACATCCTCCTTAGCCATTTCAAAGACGGATTAAACTACAACCTATATGATGCTTGCCTGCCTCGAGGGGACCCACACCAACTTGACAAATGGTACGTCCTGGCAGAGGAAGCAGAGATTGACCTACTGAAGAGGCACCACCAAGGAAAACAATGGAGCCGCTCACCGCCTGAGTTGACACGTGAAGCAGTGAAACCATCGGCTATGGCCAAGAAGCAAATGGGGTATTTCAAGTGCGGGAGAGAGGGGCATCGGGCTGCAGATTGCTGCTCAAAAGCCCCCCAGCATAATCCAGACAGATCATCGGCCAGCAAATCCAGGAAGTCTCCAGCTAAGTCAAAAGAACCTGCCATGAGACTGATGGAGGCTGTAGAATTCCCTACCTCTGCCGATCGTGTGGAAAAAAACTCCAGACTACATCACAGGGCCGGTGGACGCCTCAGACGACAGCTCGGAGAGCGAATACTTGGTAAATGGACACATCGCACACATCCTCAAGACAGTGACTATATTAATTCCCCCCATGCCCGAAGCCATGAAGGTGAAAGCGTTAATAGACTCTGGCTGCACCCGCTGCTTCATTAGCTCGATGCTAGTGGGGAATCTGGGCATTCCGTCAAGGAGACTGGAACAACCAATCTCATTTGGCCAGTTAGATGGGTCCATAGCAGTGGGCGTGCCAGCTACCCTAGCCACTTTACCAATCCACCTCTCCCTGGGCAAACATGAGGAAGACATAACATTTGTAGTGACCCCAGGCATGGAATGCCTGATGATCCTAGGGATGGAATGGTTAAAGAAATGACACCCCTGGGTGAATTGGAGGATGGCAGAAATCAATTTCCCAAAAGGGGACCCTATGGACTTAAAACCCCAAGGGGAGCTACCAAAATTAAGAACAGAAAAAGCATCCATGGGAGAGGAAAGGGGGCTACCAAAAGTACCCGAGGAATACAGAGATCTTGCTGAAGTTTTCTGCAAGGAGATGGCAGATGAGCTTCCCCCCCAAAGACCCACAGACTGTGCTATTGAATTCAAGCCCAGGGCAAAACTCCCGAAGCCAAGATTATGCTCCATGAACCCAAAGGAGAAGGAGGAAATGGAAAGATTCATAAAGAAAAACCTAGAAAGAGGATTCATTGAACCAGCCAAGCCTAAAATGGCCACCCTGGTCTTCTTTAGAGAGAAGAAGGATGGCTCTTTATGCTTATGCGTGGATTATAGGCTCTGAATACAATCAGTGAAACCAATCTATACCCCCTACCTTTCATGAAGTAGATGTTATCACACCTCTTGAAAGGGCAATTTTTTACTAAACTAGATCTAAGGGAAGCACACTATTGCGTGAGAATTAAGGAAGGGGATGAATGGAAGAGTGCATTTAACTGCCCAATGGAGTGCTACCAATTCAAAGTCTTGCCATTTGGATTACTAGGGGGGCCCGCAGTATTTATGCAATTAATCAATGACGTTCTAAGGGAGCACCTATTTAAGGGGTCCTGGTTTACTTAGACAGCATTCTTATCTTCACCAAATCAAAAGAGGAACATGTCAACCTAGTCAGAGCAGTCTTAAAGAAACTTGCGAGCCGCCCACCTGTATGCCAAACTCTCGAAATGCAAATTCCACCAGGAAAGGATAGACTACCTAGGTTATTGCATATCCCCACAGGCATTAAATTGGACCCAGAGAAGGCCAGAGCAGTATTAGAATGGGCACCACCTTGCACAAGAAAGCAACTGCAAAGTTTACTCGGTTTCGCAAACTTTTACCGCCAATTCATCCCCTCATTTGCCCAGATAGCCCTGCCCCTCAGGAACTTACTAAAAATGAAGGGAGCATCCTCAGTAAAACCTAGCCAGCCAATAACATGGACAATGGAATGCCAAGCAGTGTTTGAGAAATTGAAGAGACTCTTTTCTGCAGAACCAGTACTGAGGCACCCAGACATGGATAAGCCCTTCTTGATACAGGGGATGCAAGTGATGTGGCAGTGGGAGCT
Organism: Bothrops alternatus; assembly: GCA_034064705.1. Lineage (NCBI taxonomy): Eukaryota > Metazoa > Chordata > Lepidosauria > Squamata > Viperidae > Bothrops > Bothrops alternatus. Next base: position 32,994,713 of record JARGCV010000112.1, read on the forward strand.
GTACTATTACAAGAAAATGATGAAGGGGTATTGCAACCCTGTGTGTATACATCCAAGAAACTCACCGCAATGGAACAGCACTGATCTGTGTGGGAGAAAGAGGCATACAAGATATGTTGGTCATTACTCATGTGGTGCCAGTTCCTTGAAGGCAATAAAATCCCTTTCCAGGTGTGGACAGACCACAAAATATTGGAAGCCCTGAAAACACCCAGGAAGCTCAACCCCAAGCAAGCCCACTGGTCCCAGCATTTTCACCAGTTCCAATTTACACTCAAGCATTTTCTGGGCGGAAAGAATGATATAACAGCACGCAAGCCACCGACTCTAAACTGATGATGGTAGAATCAACACTGGCAGTGCCAGTAACCGCCCAAGCTGAATTAAAACCGAAGCTGGGTACCGAAACAGGAATTGAATTCCAGAAAAGTTTGGAAACAGATGAATGGTTCAAGAAAAATAAACGCATGTGCACAATGAAAGACAGGCTGCCTTGGGTGGGGGAAAAGTTACATATACCAACAACCCAAAGAGTCACATTCATGACACAAAATCAGCAGGGCATTTTGGATTTGGAAAAACATTACACTTAATTAAACAGCAATTTTGGTTGCTATCCATGAAAAAGGACAGAGAAAGTTACGTGGCCAGCTGCCCAACGTGCACAACTGCCAAGAGGTTGCAAGGGAAATTGCCCAGACTGTTACAAACAGTGGCAAATCCCTCAGCCCCCTGGAGGGAAATAGCCATGAATTTTATAGTGGAATTACCAGAAAGCAATGGGAATACAGCCGTCTGGATGGTCACGGACTTGTTTTCCAAACAGGTGCACCTTATCCCTTGCCAAAAGATTCCCACTGCAAAAGCCTTAGCAAAACTTTTTGTGCAGCATATTTACAGATTGCATGGGGCACCTCAACACAGCATATCTGATAGGGGAGTGCAATTTACGTCTGGATTTTGGAATGAATTTTTATTCCATTTAGGGACCACTCAGGGACTGACATCTAGCCATCATCCTCAAGGGAATGGACAAGCAGAAAATTCAAACTCAGTACTTGAGCAATATTTAAGATGCTTTATTAATTTCCAACAGTCTGATTGGACAGACCTACTCCCCTTCGCAGAAGTGGCCTACAATAATGCAGTCCACTCCAGCATAGGTTACACTCCTTTTCAAATAGCTACCGGTCAACGTTTCAACCCCATGCCAGAATTAACCCCAAACAAACTGGCAATCTCATCACTGAAAGAATGGATGGAACAATTACAAAACACCTGGCCAATAGTTAGAAAAGCATTAGATGAAGCTAGGCATGCATATAAAGCACAAGCCGATAAAAAAGGGTTGAGCCTACACCATTCATTATAGGAGAGATGGTGTACTTATCTACAAAATACCTAAAATCCCTACAACCCTGTAAAAAACTTGGACCAAAATATATAAGGCCTTTTCCAATTAAAAGAATCATAAACTCAGTAACAGTAGAATTAATATTACCCAAAAATACCCCCAATTTTTCACTGCAGTTTGCTGAAAAGAGAACATCAGTCATCCTTACGGCCAAAAATCCCCCGACCACCACCCCCAATCATGGTGGAAGGAGAACAACACTTTGAGATAAAGGAAATCCTATATTCTAGGAGATATCATGGAGCAACTCAATACCTAGTATCATGGAAACACCTCCCCGCCTCACAAAACGAGTGGGTCCATAAACATCATGTCAGAGCCCCAAAGCTATTAAAGAAGTTTCATACAGAGTATCCTAACAAGCCAGACTAACTTTCATACCCATTTTGTTTTCTTTACATGTGGATCTCTCTTATTTTTAAGGGGGGCAGGATGTCAGAATCCAATTATATTTCATTTCTAGCTACCTACTCTGAAAAAACCCATTTCTTACTCTCTGTGGATTCGGTCATACTACGAAAGGGGAGGAGGAAGCAAGGGGGTTTTATGACTCTCACTTCCTTCATTTTAACTACAAAGGACTGGATGTTGATTCTCATCAAGAGGACTGACCATAACAATATGGCCATCGCCTTTCATCTACTCTGTCTCTGAAGTCTCCCTTTTGCTGGCAGTGAGGGAAAAGGGGTGGAACAATTTAATGCCTGGGATCTGGGAAAAGAGAGGATGAGTGACCCTTGCCCGGAAGGACTGTGGGGTGGGGGCTGCTTAGGAACACTTTAAATATTGAATGGTAGGGATTGATCCCTCAGATCCTGTCTAGAATGCCTGAAATCATTTTCTCTTAATAAAGATGCCTGTTGAAAAAGATATTCCAAGAGTTCTGTCTTCTTAAGATGTAAAGTGAGGTGGGTTGTTACAATGGGATAACTTTTACCAATGGTTAGGAAAATGAACTAGTGAGAAACGAATGTGATATGTTGTTTTGAATACATACTAGTAAGAAGAATGTTATGCATCGATTAATTAATACTGTTTATGATTATTTATTATACTTAATATTAACTATTGTTAGCTGAACATATATACCTGGACAATAGTCTGTTTGCTAAGTATTGAAAATGTTACTGGGGGATAACCCCAATCTTGATCCCAACCCTATCCTAAACCTCAATCCCTATTCCGACCCTATTTTATCCCTAACCCTATGAAACTCAATAAAATCTTTTTTAAAAAAAAAAATAAGTAAGCAGTGGGGTACCACAAGATTCCATCTTAGGCCCAGTACTCTTCAATATCTTTATCAATGACTTAGGTGAGGGAATTGAAGGGGAACTCATCAGATTTTCAGATGACACTAAACTGGTAGGATTAGCCCACACCATAGAAGACCAATTCAGGATCCAAAAAGATCTTGACAAACTTGAACAATGGGCCCTATCCCAAAAAATGAGTTTCAATTTGGAGAAAAGCAAAGTTTTACATTTAGGAAGGAAAAAAACAAAGGTGCAAGTACAGATTGGGTGAGACCTGGCTTAAAAACAGTAACTGTGAGAGGGACCGTGGAGTTCTAGTGGACGATTACTTGACTATGAGCTAGTAGTGTGCAGCAGCAGCCAAAAAAGCTAATACAATCCTGGCTTGTATAAACAGAGGCATAGAATCAAGATCACATGAACTATTAGTACCGCTTTATAAAACTCTAGTAAGACCACACTTGGAATACTGCAGCCAGTTTTGGTCACCATATCACAAAAAAGATGTTGAGAGTTTGGAAAAAAATCAGAAAAGAGCAACTAAGATGATCCAAAGCCTGGAGATTAAAAGATATGAAAAACGGTGCAGGCTAGTCTAAAGAAAAGAAGAAATAGGGGTGACATGATAGCAGTATTTGAGAGGCTCCCACAAAGAAGAGTGAGTCACATTATTCATCAAAGCACCAGAGGGTAGGACAAGAAACAATGGTTGGAAACTGATCAAAGAGAGAAGCAACCTGGAATTAAGAAAAACCTCCTGACAATGAGGACAATTAACTAGTGGAACAGCTTGCCTCCAGAAATTGTGGGCGCTCCATCACTGGAGATTTTTAAGAAGAAGCTAAATAGTCACTTGTCTGAGATGGTATAGGTCCTCCAGCTCTGTTCTGTTCTATTCTATTCTATTCTATTCTATTCTATTCTATTCTATTCTATTCTATTCTATTCTATTCTATTCTATTCTATTCTATTCTATTCTATTCTATTCTATTCCTCTGCTATTGATGGACATTTGGTCATTGGCTGGACAGAAAATTATGTTCTTTGCTATCAAGAAACACCCCCACTCCCATTATATGACCCTAAATATCCAAAGAGGCTTCATTGTATGGATTTTGGGACTGGGGGAAATTCAAAAGATTCAACTTAACAAAATGCAGCACATGTTCCATGACAGAAATAGTCCCTGCTATTTTTTTAAGGCACATTTTTTTTCACAGATGCAGTTTGCAATAAAAACGAGGGTGGTCTAGTCATTAAAGTGTTGGATTAGGACCAAGAAAACCTAGGTTAATTCCACCCTTAGCCATGGACTTGGGAAAATAAGTTGGACTAAGACCAATCTACCTCAAAAGGTTGTAGAGGAAAAAAATGGAGAAAGTTAATGCCTCTTTTGTTCTCTATTGAAATATGACTTGAATAGATGATTTATAACCTTCTCGTAGTCCTTGACTGCATATGCATTTCACTTTTCTTGCACAGAACATGATTAGAATAATCTTAATTAATGAAGTGCAAAACATCTCCAAATAATTTGAATAATCAATGTCTTGCATTGGCCGCACCCATGAAATACATGAATAATTCAGACTTCACACCTTGTCTTGAATTCTTCAGATTTAGAGAAGATAATAGCACTCTGCTATGTGTGATCATCACATCTTATATTAGAAGTGGCCTCTGCTTTAAGTGAATGGGTTATTTTGCACTATTTCTGTGCAAAAAAGGAAGCTACTTTAGACCATATTACTGCTGAATTATAGATAGGAAGGTGTCATTTGGGATTTTAATGCCAATAGAAATTGCTATTGAAATATTGAAAATCAGCTGTGGTTAGAATGACTCATATTTGCATAATTCAATCATCTAAAAGCAGTTTTCTTTTACAGAATTTATTTGGTTAGAGTTGGACATTTCAACTCAGTTTTAAATATTCTAATGCAGCAAAGGACTATAGGTATAATTTTACATAGACATTGCAGGATGTTCATATAAGAAGAATGACATTCTGCATATTTTCAGATTAACAATTTGCTTTCAAAGGACAAACTGGTTAATTCAGTGAAATTATTTACAAAATACTTATATTCAATTGATTCTTTAAGATACATTACTTATGAAATCTGGGTGTGATGTAGTTAAGATGTGAAATACAAGTACTAGATACTCATAATGTTCACCTAAGAATCTTCCCTGCAGTTCCTTTCTATCTTAAATACTAAACTAAGCCAAAACATGGAGAAATGTCTCCTTCACCAATTCCTGCTTATTCCATTTATCAGGTTGGCAGTGGCTTTACAACGGCAAAATAAATTCCAAGGATAAACAATGAAAGAAGAGTAAGTGATTTTTTTCTCCTCAGTTGCCTGGAAAAATCTACATTTCTCAAAGACTACTTCTGAATTTATTCTGTTGTATATTAGGCAATAACATGATCTGTGGGTAATATGTTCAACCCTGAATAATCATTTTTTTTCTTCTGTTCTCTTGCAGACACTTTGAAAAGTGATAACATCATTCAGCTAAAAAAAGAAATATCTATTAAACTTTAATAATAACACACACTTTTATGCCCTTAAAAATGGGAGATATTGAGAAGGATCACAAGATGTTCTGTAAAATATTAATTTGGGGATCTGGCAAAGGAATAGAAAGAGCTGTTGATAAGAAAGGCATGGAAAGAGCTTCCGATTTGACAGGCACGGGAAGATGGGGCTCCGTCTTTTGCATTCAATTTCGCCCTGCTGGGGACCCTGGAAAGTATCGAAAGTCACCCCTTAGAGGTGATGAACAAGGAGGGGACACTCTTTGATTGCAGGAGGGTGGCTGCCATTTCATTTGATCTGAGGAAACCCTCCAAACTGGTGGGAGAAAGACTGGCTACATTCATGTAGCTAGTCAGAAGCTGCTGACAATCGAAGAAAATAAGCACCTACAAGCAACTTTTCAGCAATGTGGATGAAACTGGGTGAGACCTTATCCTCTCTATGATTCTAAGGCTTTTTCCTGGAAAAAAGTGCCCAAAGCACCCTCCCCAATGAGGGAGGGAAGGGGAATTTCCACTCCATTCCCTCAGGAAAAGAAAAGCAGTGAATTAATTACTTGGGGGGGAGGGAAACTTGGAATTAATATACATATATGACTTTGAAATTTGGGGATTAAAAGTACTTTTGAGACTTTTTTAAAAAAAGAGATTTGAAAAGCTTGTAATATAAGTTTGGATTTAAAAAGCTGGAAAATGATGTTAATGACATCTAGTAGCAAATTATGGCATTACAATTTGTTATGCTCAAGGAAACTTGTCTTGAAGCCCAAATTCAGATAAGACTCTTGCTGTCCTTGGAAACTTTCACTTTTGAAGACTGCAGCTGGGTAAAGGGGAAAAAAACTCTTGGGCTGCTTATCGGTGTGGCAGAGATGATGAACTACTTTCAAACTAGCCTGACTGAACTATGAATATAAATATTAACTGACTTTCAGAGCTTTGCTGTGGAATGATTTCCCTGCAGGAGAAACACACATCATTGCTTGAGATGATGGAATATTTTGAATTATAAATCTTTGATTGATGAACAATTTTTACTATAAAGACCACCTACAAAAAATAAAATGGATGTTCCCATACTCAGCTTTAAATGGTAAAAAACCATCCCTAACACCTGTCCCCAAGGTCTTCAGTTTGATATACCACCAAGAAAATATGGATGAAGATCAGAAAGAAATTCTCTCCATGTTGAAATCAATACAAGAGACTATTACTTTAGCTCATGATGAGACTAAAAATAACACAAAGGAGATAAAAGAACAATTTTCTAACCTAAATTTACAAACCCAGAAAATGACTACAAAGAAGGGACCCAGGAAATAGAAGGAGAAGAGGAAACGGGACTACCAAAAATACCAGAGGAATACAGAGACCTTGCTGATGTTTTCAGTGAGGAGAGGGTGGATGACCTCCCCCCCCCACTGACCCATGTACTGTGCCATTGAATTCAAGCCTGGGGCAAAACTCCCGAAGCCCAGATTATACTCCATGAGCCCAAAGGAGAAGGAGGAAATGGAAAGATTCATAAAGAAAAACCTAGAAAGGGGGTTCATTGAACCCGCCAAGCCTAAAGTGGCTGCCCCGGTCCTCTTTAGAGAGAAGAAAGATGGCTCTTTATGTTTATGTGTGGATTATAGGTCCCTGAATACAATCAGTGAAAGCAACCTATACCCTCTGCCCCTCATGAAAGACATGTTGTCACACCTCTCGAAAGGGAAACTTTTTCCTAAACTAGACCTAAGGGAAGCTTACTATCGCATGAGAATTAAGGAAGGGGATGAATGGAAGACCGCATTTAACTCTCCCATGGGGTACTACCAATTCAAAGTCTTGCCATTTGGATTACAAGGGGGCCCTGCAGTATTTATGCAACTAATCAATGACGTTCTAAGGGAGCACCTATTTAAGGCAGTCCTGGTTTACTTAGATGACATTCTTATCTTCACCAAATCAAAAGAGGAACATGTCAACCTAGTCAGAGAGGTCTTAAAAAAACTGCGAGCCGCCCACCTATATTTATTTTATTTATTATTTTTATTAATTTAATTTCTATGCCGCCCTATTCCGGAGAACTCAGGGCGGCTCACAACATGATAGAAATTACATTATATACATAAATATAAAAACCCTTAATTAAAAAAGAAACCAATCATTCCACAAACATACATATATGCCAAACTCTCAAAATGTGAATTCCACCAGGAAAGGATAGATTACCTAGGTTATTGCATATCCCCACAGGGCATTGAAATGGACCCAGAGAAGGTCAGAGCAGTATTAGAATGGGCACCACCCTGCAGAAGAAAGCAACTGCAAAGTCTCCTGGGCTTCACAAACTTTTACCGCCAATTCATCCCCTCATTTGCCCAGATAGATCTGCCCCTCACAAACTTACTAAAAATGAAGGGAGCATCCTCAGTAAAACCTAGCCCACCACTAACATAGACAATGGAGTGCCAAGCAGCGTTTGAGAGATTAAAGAGACTTTTTTCTGCTGAACCAGTACTGAGGCACCCAAACATGGATAAGCCCTTCATAATACCCTGTGAGTATACATCCAAGAAACTAACGGAAACGGAACAGTGCTGGCCCGTATGGGAGAAAGAGGCGTACAGGATACGTTGGTCATTACTCACATGGCGCCAGTTCCTTGAAGGCAATAAAATGCCTTTCCAGGTGTGGACTGACCACAAAAATTTGGAAGCCCTGAAAACACTCAGGAAGCTCAACCCCAAGCAAGCCTGCTGGTCACAGCATTTTCACCAGTTCCAATTTACGCTCAAGCATTTGCTGGGGGGAAAGAACTTCTCGCATTCCCCAATATAACAGCAAGCGAGCCACCGACTCTAAACCGATGATGGTAGAATCACAACTGGCAGCGCCAGTAACCACCAGAGCCCAAGTTAAATTAAAACCACAGTGGAGCAGCCAAACCAGAATTGAATTCTGGAAAAGTTTGGAAACAGATGAATGGTTCCAGAAAAACAAAAATGTGTGCACAATGAGAGACGGGCTGCCTTATATATACCATCAACCGAAAGAGTCACATTCATGCAGCTTTGCCACGACACAAAATCAGCAGGGCATTTTGGATTTGTAAAAACATTACACTTGATTAAATGGCAATTTTGATGGCCATCCATAAAAAAGGACATAGAAAGTTGCGTGGCCAGCTGCCCAAAGTGTGCAACTGCAAAGAGGTTAGAAGGGAAATCACCCGGGCTTTTACAAACAGTGGCAAATCCCTCAGCCCTCTGGAGGGAAATAGCCATGGATTTTATAGTGGAATTACCAGAAAGCAATGGGAATACTGTTGTCTGGACGGTCACGGACTTGTTTTCGAAACAGGTGCACTTTATCCCTTGCCAAAAGCAGCTTTATTAAAAGAAAATGGTTGCAGGCATTCTAGACAGGATTTGGGGCCAAGCCCTATGGTTCAAGGTTTTAAGGGGTTCCCAGCAACCCCACCCCCCCACCATCCTTCCAGTGACAATCCCAGGTGTTACATTTCCACCCCTTTTCCCTCATTGCCGGTGGAAGGGAGACTTCAGAGAGGAGTAGATCAAAGCTGATGGCCCCATTCTTATGCTTTTGGTGAAATCCACATTCAATCCCCTTTGAAGCTGTATCGAAGGAAGTGAGGGCCACAAAACCCCTTTGTTCACCCCCCTTCCCCTTCATCGTATGACAGAATCCAGAGAGGGCAGAAATGGGTTTTTCCATAGTCGATAACTAAAGATGAAATATAATTGGATAAGGAGGGTCGAGCCCAGCCGGGATCGGATGGGTCGGTTGCCTTTCCGTTCCCCTTCCACCCCCCTTGCACAACAACCCTGTGAGGTCCCACAGTTTTGTTTACAAGGGTTCTCCCAGGAAAAGCAAAGGCAAGAAGATTTTATGCTTGTTCTGCATGCAGAGAGAGAAAAGACTGCAATTTTTTCCAGGTGGATGAAAAGTTCTAGAACCGAAGAGGCTTCTTTCTGCTCATCCAATGTGGATGCCGAGGTGGATGCCGAACGCTGAACGCTGAATGCCGAATGCCAAGCCAGAGAACGGCTTTACCTGCAGGCTTCCATGACCCAAACTAGGTGTTTTTCGGAGCTTCAGAGCCAGCTCGCCCACCGGGGGCATCCATCTTGCCCCTCGCCGGCTCAGCCTGCTTCTGCTGTTGCTGCCCAGCTCCTTTGGGGATTTTCAAGCAGCTTCGATGCTGACGGCGCTCCTCTCCTTCTCCTCCCGGCGACCAGAGCTGGGAGAAACTTGGAGGAGGCTTTTGCTGACACTAACCTGGACTACTGGAGCATGGGAGGAGCAGTGGTGAAGCTTCGGCCGTTGCAGGCTTATGGGGTTTGCCATTTGAGAGAGTGGGGAGTGATTGGTAAGGCACAGGACCCTCGCCGCCACCTGAGAGATCCCCTTCCCCTACCCGGACCAAGAAGGAACGGAGAAAGGGAGAAGGAAAAGGAAGGAAGACGCCTGTCGGAAGCCCCAGTTATCATGGCTAACGGGAGGAAGCCCCGGTTATCATAGCTAACGGGCCTGCTCCTTTGGCTGGGTGCCTCCTGCTAAACTGTAAGACCTGCGGGTGAGGCCTTTTGTTGCTGCCGCCATTATGTTGAACTTATTCGAAGGCCTTATCTTTGGGACGTTGAGTTCCACAATTATTGTTAGTACAACTATTCCTCCTGTGGGTTTTTGTTCTGGGCTTTTTAGCCAAAAACCTACCACAGGTTTTATCTTACCGGTAGGAGGGACTAATACAGGCATAGCTATAATTATTGCGGCAGGATTAACATCTGGCAAGCTGTTTTTACTACTATGTTTTTTGAATTGTTTTTAGCTACTATTTGTCTAAATTTTAAATAATCTAAAGGTGTTTAATACTGTTTTAATTGATTCTTTCTGGATGTTATGAATGATGTGGGGGGATTGACTGATTGTGGAGTGAATTGGGTTGAATGGATGGGTGGTTAAATGATTAAATGGTTCCGCCCCAGACGCCTGATGGATCCTATTGGTTTTCAAAGGGCGCTTGGGGAATTGCCGGATTCACTCGTACACAGTTCGGCGGATTCCTTAGTGACGGCCTGGAATATGGCCGCTACGGGGGCTCTAGACCGGATTGTGCCATTGCGACCTCCCTGTGGTAGCAGACCCAGGAGATCTCCTTGGTTCACCGAGGAACTCAGGGGGATGAAGCGCCAGAAGAGACGTTTAGAGAAGCAATGGAGGGAAAGCAGATCCGAATCTGATCGAACCAAATTGGGAGCTTATATTAAGACCTATTTGGAAGCAATCACTACGGCAAGATCTCAGCATCTTTCCACATTGATTGTGTCTGCGGAATCTCATCTGGCTGTCCTGTTTAGGGTGACTCGCTCTCTCCTTGCTACGGGGAGGAGAGAGGAACCTTTGCAGGGCGATGCTGAAAGAATTTAACAGCTTTTTCGCAGACAAGGATGCTCAGATCCGGGCTGACTTGGACTCCAATTGGAATACAGTGTCGGCTGACAATGAGTCAGTCGAGATGACAGAGGCCCGTCTTAGTCCTGTTGAATGGGAGGAGTTTGATCTGGTGACTCCTGATGACGTGGACAAGGCCATTGGAGCTGTGAGTTCTGCCACCTGTTTACTGGACCCGTGCCCCTCCTGGCTGGTTTCAGCTAGCAGGGCGATGACACTGACCTGGGTCCAGGCTGTTGTTAACGCTTCATTGAGGGGGGGTCCTTTCCGGCTCCCTTAAAGGAGGCACTTGTGCGCCCCCTCCTCAAGAAGCATTCCCTGGACCCGGCAGTTTTAAAAAATTATCATCCAGTCTCCAACCTTCCCTTTTTAGGGAAGGTTGTTGAGAAGGTGGTGGCACTCACCTCTGCTTTTCAACATATACATGAAGCCATTGGGTGAGATCATCCATCGACACGGGGTGAGTTGTCATCAGTATGCTGATGACACTCAGCTCTATATCTCTACCCCGCATCATTACAGCGAAGCAGTGGAAGTGATGAACCGGTGCCTGGAGGCTGTTGGGGTCTGGATGGGTGCTAACAGGCTCAGACTCAATCCCAACAAGACAGAGTGGCTGTGGGTTCTGCCTCCCAAGGACAATTCCATCTGTCCATCCATTACCCTGGGCGGGGAAGTCTTGTCCCCATCAGAGAGGGTTCGCAACTTGGGTGTCCTCCTCGATCCACAGCTAAGTTTAGAATACCATTTTCAGCTGTGGCGAGGGGGGCATTCGCCCAGGTTCACCTGGTGCGTCAGTTGCGGCCCTATTTGGACCAGGAATCACTCCTCACAGTCACCCATGCCCTTGTCACCTCGAGACTCAACTACTGTAATGCTCTCTACATGGGGCAACCTTTGAAGAATGTCCGGAGACTGCAGGTGGTTCAGAATGCGGCCGCGCGAGCCGTCTTGGGTCTCCCAAGACATGCTCATGTCACTCCAGCCCTCCTTGAGCTGCACTGGCTGCCAATTGGTCTCCGAACACAATTCAAAATGTTGGTTATAACCTATAAAGCCCTATATGGCAATGGGCCAGGATACTTGCGGGAGCGTCTTCTGCCTCATAAATCCCAGCGACCGGTTAGGGCACATAGGATTGGCCTCCTACAGGTCCCGTCTGTTACACAATGTCGTTTGGCGGGACCTAGGGCTACGGCCTTCTCTGTTGCTGCCCCAGCCCTCTGGAATCAACTTCCCTCAGAGGTTCGTACTGCTCCTTCCCTCCTAGCTTTCCGAAAATTTTTAAAAACACATCTATGCAGACAGGCTTGGGGCTTGTGAGCTGCGCTCTGCCCCTGGACCTTTGATTGGGACTGTATGTTGTATGAGTGGGTATAGTTTTATTGTTTTTTATATTGTATATTATTATTTTAACTAATTTATAATTTGTACTTGTATTATTTGCTGTGAGCTGCCCTGAGTCTGAGGAGAAGGGCGGCATATAAGTCAAAATAAAGTAAAGTAAAGTAAAGTAAAGGTTGTATGATGAATGGAAGGGCCGACCTGTCTGCAATTCTGGAAGCTAGTGAAGTGGAGGAGCCTTGCTCTGAGGGATCAGAGGGCCAGGCTACACCGGTCCTATGGGGAAGAGGCAGATATGATGGGAGGCCTGGGGTAGGCCGCTCTCGGGGAACAAGGCCTCCCTGCTTGAAAGCAATCTCTTGTTCCGGCCCCTGGAACCTCTCCCGGAGTACTGGTAACGAGCAAAATCCGGACCCTGGACTCAGGTTGCTGCTGCTCAATGCCAGGTTGGTGGTAAATAAAGCTGTCCTCATCTGGGACTTGATTCTAGATGAGGAGGCCGACCTGGCATGTGTAACTGAGACCTGGCTGACCCCAGAGGGAGGAGTTCCCCTCTCTGAGATGTGTCAAGCTGGGTTTCAGGTATGGCATCAGCCACGACTACAGAGAATGGGGGGAGGAGTGGTGATTATAGCTAAGGAGACACTCGGGCTGCGCAGACTCGCTGCTACCGAGATATCAGGTTGTGAATCCCTCCTTATGAGGTTGGACCTAGGTGTACAGGTGGCTCTGTTGCTTACGTACCTGCCTCCCAGTTGCGTTTCTACAGCCCTGCCCACGCTACTCAAGGAGGTAGCTGGGTTGGCGGTTGAGTTCCCCAGACTTATTGTCTTGGGGGACTTTAATGTGCCATCACTCGGTGAGTCCTCTGGGTTGGTGCGGGAGTTCATGGCTTCCATGGCAACCATGGACCTGACACAAGTAATTGAGGGCCCGACCCATGAGAGGGGACACACACCTGACTTGGTTTTTCTCTCGGAACAGCTGAGGAATGATCTGATATTAAGGGAATTAGAAGTGTTGCCCATGTCATGGACAGATCATTTTCTGCTGCGGCTTGAGTTTACGACACCAATCCTCTCTCGCAGGGAGCCGGAACTGATTAAATGATTCTGCCCCAGACGCCTGATGGACCCTATTGGTTTTCAAAGGGTGCTTGGGGAATTGCCGGATTCGCTCGTACACAGTTCGGCGGAGTCCCTAGTGACGGCCTGGAATATGGCCGCTACGGGGGCTCTAGACCGGATTGCGCCGTTGCGACCTCTCTGTGGTAGCAGACCCAGGAGATCTCCTTGGTTTACCGAAGAACTCAGGGGGATGAAGCACCAGAAGAGATGTTTAGAGAAGCTAACACCTTGCCCCTAGCCAGTGTATGTTTGTGTGTATGTTTGTGGAATGATTGGTTTCTTTTTTAACTAAGGGTTTTTATATTTATGTATTTTATTGTAATTTCTATCATGTTGTGAGCCGCCCTGAGTTCTCCGGAATAGGGCGGCATAGAAATTAAATAAATAAATAAATAAATAAATAAATGGAGGGAGAGTAGATCCGAATCTGATCGAATCAAATTGGGAGCTTATATTAAGACCTATTTGGAAGCAATCACTACAGCAAGATCTCAGTATCTTTCCGCATTGATTGTGTCTGCGGAATCTCATCTGGCTGCCCTGTTTAGGGTGACTCGCTCTCTCCTGGATACGGGGAGGAGAGAGGAACCTTTGCAGGGCAATGCCGAAGAATTTAATAGCTTTTTCACAGACAAGGTCGCTCAGATCTGGGCCGACTTGGACTCCAATTGGAATACAGTGTCGGCTGACAATGAGTCAGTCGAGATGACAGAGGCCCGTCTTAGTCCTGTTGAATGGGAGGAGTTTGATCTGGTAACTCCTGATGACGTGGACAAGGCCATTGGAGCTGTGAGTTCTGCCACCTGTTTACTGGACCCGTGCCCCTCCTGGCTGGTTTCGGCTAGCAGGGCGGTAACACGGAGCTGGGTCCAGGCTGTTGTTAATGCTTCACTGCTCCCTTAAAGGAGGCACCTCCTCAAGAAGCCTTCCCTGGACCCGGCAGTTTTAAATAACTATCGTCCAATCTCCAACCTTCCCTTTTTAGGGAAGGTTGTTGAGAAGGTGGTGGCACTCCAACTCCAACGGTCCTTGAACGAAACTGATTATCTGGGCCCTCAGCAGTCTGGGTTCAGGTCCGGTTACAGCACGGAAACTGCTTTGGTCGCGCTGACCGATGATCTCTGGCGGGCCCGGGATAGAGGTTATTCCACTATCCTGGTGCTTCTTGACCTCTCAGCGGCTTTCGATACCATCGACCATGGTATCCTTCTGCGCCGGTTGGAGGGGCTTGGAGTGCAGGGCACCGTTTTGCAGTGGTTCACCTCCTACCTCTCTGGCCAGTCGCAGTCAGTGTTTGCAGGAGGTCAGAGATCGGCTCTGAGGTCTCTTCCGTGTGGAGTCCCTCAGGGGTCGGTTCTCTCACCTCTGCTTTTCAACATATACATGAAGTCATTGGGTGAGATCATCCATCGACACGGGGTGAGTTGTCATCAATATGCTGATGATACTCAGCTTTATATCTCTACCCCGTGTCATTACAGCAGAACAGTGGAAGTGATGAACCGGTGCCTGGAGGCTGTTGGGGTCTGTATGGGTGCCAACAGGCTCAGACTCAATCCCAACAAGACGGAGTGGCTATGGGTTCTGCCTCCCAAGGACAATTCCATCTGTCCATCCATCACTCTGGGAGGGGAAGTTTTATTCCTGTCGGAGAGGGTTCGCAACTTGGGTGTCCTCCTCGATCCACAGCTAAGTTTAGAATACCATCTTTCGGCTGTGGTGAGGGGGGCATTCGCCCAGGTTTGCCTGGTGCATCAGTTGCGGCCCTATTTGGACCGGGAGTCACTCCTCACAGTCACCCATGCCCTTGTCACCTCGAGATTCGACTACTGTAATACTCTCTACCTTTGAAGAATGTCCAGAGACTGCAAGTAGTTCAGAATGTGGTCACGCGAGCCGTCTTGGGTCTCCCAAGACATGCTCATATCACTCCAGCCCTCCGTGAGCTGCACTGGCTGCCAATTGGTCTCCGAACACAATTCAAAGTGTTGGTTATGACCTATAAAGCCCTATACGGCAATGGGCCAGGATACTTGCGGGACCATCTTCTGCCCCATGAATCCCAGTGACCGGTTAGGGCACATATGGTTGGCCTCCTACGGGTCCCGTCTGTTAGACAGTGCCGTCTGGCGGGACCTAGGGTTAGGGTCTTCTCTGTTGCTGCCCCAGCCCTCTGGAACCAACTTCCCTCAGAGGTTCGTACTGCTCCCTCCTCCTAGCTTTCCGAAAACTCTTAAAAACACATTTATGAAGACAGGCTTTGGGTGTGTGAGCTGCGCTCTGCCCCTGGGCCTTTGATTGGGACTGTATGTTGTATGAGTGGTAATAGTTATATAGTTTTTATATTGTATATTACTATTTTAATTGATTTATATTTTTGTACTTGTATTTTTGCTGTGAGCCGCCCTGAGTCTGGGGAGAAAGGCGGCATATAAGTCAAAATAAATAAATAAATAAATTGGATTCTGCCAGTTATTTTTTATCTGTCTTTTAAGCAGGAAGCCATTTTGCTCTGTGTGTATAAATTCAGTCAAGAATTTCTTAGTTCTTTTTGCCTTTATCGAAGGAAAAATTTTGTAATCCACATTTCATAACAATATTGTTCTATAGTTTTTTATTTGTGTAAGGTCAGTATCTTCTTTAGGTATTAAGGTAATATTAGCTTCAGTCCACGACTTTGGTATTTTAGTCTCCAACAAGATTTCATTACACAGTTCTTTTAATGTGGAACTTAATACATCTTATAATGCTATATAAAATTCTGTGGGAAGTCCATCTGGACCCGGAGTCTTATCTTTTTTTGCCTTTTTATGGCTTCTATAATCTCCATCATTGATATTTTTCTATTTAGTATATTTCAAATATTCTCCAGGATTTTTTGCAAGTCTGCTTTTTTTAGATACGACTGTATTTTTTCTTTAGGAACTTTCTCTGCCTTATAAAGTGTCTCATAGTAGTCTTTAATGATTTTTTTGATTGCATCATTTTGGAACTGTAATTCTTTTGAATCTAGTAGCTTATTTATCATTTTTTTCTTTTTCTTTCTTCAATCTATATGCTAACCATCTCCCCAGCTTATTAGCAATTTCGAAGAAATTATGTTTGGTCTCAGCCAGGTTTAATTTATGCTTTATTATTTCCATTTGTTTCCTATGTATTTTCTTTTGTGGATCTGTTTGTAACTCTAGTTCCAATTTTTTAAGTTTTTCTCTCAGCTTTAATTGTAATTGTTTCTTTTCTTTATTCTTTTTAGAAGCATAAGTTATAGCCAGCCCTCTGAGTATGCTTTGGCGATGTCCCATACCTTTTGAAGGGAAGTTTCTTCTTTCTTGTTTATTTTTAAAAACAATTCCATTTCCTTTGTTGCTAGTTGTAAGAATTCTTTTTCTTTCAATATACATTTATTCAGAGACCATCTTAGTTTTTCTTGGTTCCTTTCCAGATCATTTTTATTGGGTTATGGTTTGCCCAAACATTAGTTTCTATCTCCATCTCTTGTATTATCATTTTCAAGTTGAAAGATGTCCACATCATGTCAATTCTAGACCATGATTTATGTCTATTTGAATAAAATAGTATACTGTAGTTTTTCTGCATTTCTCTCTCTCCATATGCCTTGAATACACAATTCTTCTTTCATTTTTAAAAACACTTTAGGTAATACATTTCCTCCTTTTCTCCCTTGATTATGGCTTTTATAATCCAAAGTCGCATCTGCTATTGCATTAAAGTCTCCCATTATACAAAGATTTTGGTAATTAAAGTCCAATATTTTCTTGTGTAGTTGTTGATAAAATTGCTCTTGCTTATCATTAGGTGCATATATTGCTACCATCAATATATGTTTTTGATCCACCATAATTTCCACAATTAGTATTCTCCCCTCTTCATCTGCATAGATTTGTTTGGGATTCATCTTTTCTTTAATATAAAGGGCTATTCCTCTTTTCTTTTGAGATACAAGTATAAAATAAAGTTTGCCAATTTTTGGTTGTTCTAGAATTTTGGAATGTTGTCTCTTAATGTGTTTCTCTTGAAGGCAAATTATGTCCATTTTTAGTTTTGTAGTCTTGTAAAAAAACCCATCTTTTTAAGGGAGAGTTTAGTCCATTTCTTCTAGTCGATCTTATCTGTCTCTGGTCTCTCAGTCTTGCTCCTTCTTCTGGATATGTATTTTTTACTTCTTCCTCCGCTGTTTGTTTAGAGGCTCCTTCAAGTACCATTTCTTCTTGCTTCTTGGATTCAGGATCACCTTTTTCCAGGAAAGCTCTGTGGTTGTCAAAAAATTCCATTGCTTTAAGTGGTGTGGCCAGTCTGTATCTTTTCATGTCCAGTAGATTAAGATCCCTTCTGGAATCAACCATCTAAAATTTGCTCCTTTTTCAGCCAATTTCCTGGTTAGAAACTGATAGTCTCTTCAGGCCTCTCTTATCCTTCTAGAAATTTGTTTGAGAACTACTGTTTCTTTTTCTTTATATCTTAATGGTTGATCTCTTACTTTTCTCAAAATCTCATCTCTTACGGATCTTTTAAGAAATCTAACATGGACTTCCCTGAGCACTTTATTTCTTCTAGCATAGTTTGAGTTGACTCTACAGATCTGATCCAATTCTCCTTCCATTTGGATCTTCCCCATTCCTAGAATATCTGCCAGTAACTCTGTCATCAAGTTCAAAAGATCCTCTTCCTTGTCTTCTATTATATTTTGGAATCTTAAAAAATATGACGCGTGTTCCATTTCTATGACCGCCAATGAGTCTTCCAATTCTCCATTTATTTGGACCAATTTTTCATTTTCATCTTTTAAAGCTTCTAATTTCTGGTCAACATCAACTGACTTATCTTCCACTTTTTGAATTCTTTGCTGATTGTCTGTAATCATCTGGTTAAATTTTTCAATTTGGGAATCTATATTAGTAATTTTTGGTTCATTTTGTCAACATCATTTTTCAAGTCTTCATGATTTTTCATTGAGCTTGCCTTCTGGGCTGCAATTGCTTGCAAAATTGCTTGAGTGTCCTTTTGGTGAGCATCCATCTTTTCCTGCTGCAGCATTGTCACAATTGATTTCTAATATTCTGGACTTGCAGAAGTCGAGGCAGGGGCAGAAGATTCTTTTTTCCCAAGTTTAGATAGATTTGAAGCGCTCATCTTTGTCTTTACTTCTTGAATCCACCAGGTAGCCAAATGGCCACCTTTTTAAATCCCATAGGCTCCTATTAATTAGGAGGGGAAATCCATAAAAGTAGTTAAAAAATAATAATAAAAAGAAAAAAGTAAAAAGTAAAAGTAAAAATAGAAACATGGAAAAAGGAGAAAAAAAGGAGAGGGAAAAATACTCCCAAAATACACAGGAAAAAAAGAAGAAAAAGAAGAAAAAGGAAAAAGGAAAAATATCAAAATTATAATTCACCAAAATCTGTTCTAGGAAGTTTCTTAATTTTCAATTCTTCTAGGACAGCTTGTTGTAATTCCAAAAGACACAGTATTTATAGTCCAGTAAGGCAGATGGCTCAAAATACTATTTGTTTGTAGATATAGTCTATCTTATAAAGCCAAGTAACCAAGAAAAAGTCTTTCTCCAGCAAGGTTTCAAGGTCTTTCAAATAAACATTGTCTGGACATGCAGCCAAAATTCTAATCTGAATAAGCTTCAATCAAGGGAAAGTGAAATAGTTCTCAATGTAACCACAAGGTGGCACTAAGTATCCATTCCCAGCGCATCTAGAGAAGGGAAAAAATGGTGAAAGTAAAAGTAAAAAGTCGGGAAGTTTAGAAAGTAAACATTACAATGGCTTTTTAACGAAGAACAAAGACAAAAAATCTCAATATGAACAGGATCTTCCCAAATTTATCTTGAGCCTCAGACATCTTTAAAGCATAGGAAGTTTTTAATTTGCCAAAAAGCTTAAACTGCCACTTAGGTTCAGGAGAAGGGGAAAGGAAAAAAGTTCCACCCCCTTGCTAAAAGTAAAAGACACGTTGTCAAGGAGCTATTTGCTGAACAGGAACCCACTTCCAGTGATAAAGGAAAAGTATTCTCACCCAGCTCAGCTGTTCGCTGTCACTCTAAGCTTCTTCTTCGTCTCTGATGATCAGCTGGCAATGGCAGACCACATAAATGTGGTCCTCCTTTCTTCTGCCGATTCCAGGGGCTCCTTTGGCTCCAGCAAGCCAGCTACCACCAACCCACGGTCCCCAAAACTTCACCCCTTGGTGGCCTCCTCTCCGAGGTGGCTTTCAGTCCAAATGGACCCACCGGCAGGCAAAAATCGGACCTGGGGAGAGGAGAATCTTTCTCCTGGGTCTATTCTTCAGCTACGTCACTGGAAACCCTTATCCTGCTTCTTTCGAATGCTTTCATTGTTGATAGCCATCCTGGGATTTTTGTATAGATTTTTGGTTTTGTCTTTTCCCATACCAATAATAATGAATTTCTTATATAGTGATTTTGAAAATATCTCTGGGTTTTATTCTTTTTGTACCATAAAAATGTGTGCCAACCAAGTTGTAAATCATGTTCTTCTAAATATAACAACCTTTTGTTTCTCAGGGTTATCTATTCTTTCAACCATGTTAGAGCACAGGCTTGATAGTATAGAACCCAATCTGGTAGTCCAAATCCTCCATTTTCTTTAGCTTCTTGTAGCATGTTCAGTTTAATTCTGGCTTTCCTTCCTTGCCAAATAAATTACAAGATCAGTGTGTTCAAATCATCAAAAAACTTTTTCTCTATTTTTATAGGTACTGTTTGAAATTTAAAAAAAGAAGTTTTGGTAAAATATTCATTTTCACAATAGCTATTCTTCCTAACATTGATAGTTGTAAGTTTTTCCATTTTTCTAAATCTAATTTTATTTGATTTAGTAATTTTATGTAATTACCTTCTTTTATCATTGCACATCTTGCTGTTAAATATATTCCCAAATATTTAACTTTCTTAACTATTTGTAAGTCTATTTTTTCTGACAGTTTTTTTTGCTTAAGGTTTTTAACTATAACTTTGGTTTTTTTCTTTGTTTATTTTCAATGCTGCTATTTCTCCAAATTCTTCTATCCTTTTCAGTAGCTTAAAAGTTGTCTCCAATGGTTCTTCTAAAATGAATGCCAGGTCACCTGCAAATGCTTGTAGTTTATAGCTTTCATCTTTCACCTCCATTCCTTTAATTTCTGGATCTTGTTTGATATTTCTGTTGAGAACTTCCAAAATTAATATAAACAGCAGTGGAGATATTGGACATCCTTGTCTTGTGCCTTTCCTTAAATTAAAGTTCTCTGTATATTCCCCATTGACAATGACTTTTGCTGTTTGTTTATCATATATTGTCTTTATAAATTTTTCTCCAAAGTCCATACAGTTTAATTGTTGTATCATAAATTGCCAACTTACATAGTCAAAAGCTTTTTCAGCATGTAAGAAAATTAGTGCCATTTGTTTTCCTGGGTGCATTTCATAGTATTCCAATGTATTTAAATAATCCTTAAGTTATTTTTTATTTGTCTTTGTGGTAAAAATCCATTTTGATCTGGATGAATAAATTCAATCAAAAATGTTTTCAGTCTCTCTGCTATTATTGAAGTGATATCGGTCTATAATTTTTATCTGTGTCAAATCTGAGTCCTCTTTTGGTATTAAAGTAATATTTGCTTCTGTCCATGTGTTTGGTAATTTGGCCTCTAGTAATACCTCATTGCAAACTTCTGTCATTGATGAGTTTAGTGTATCTTGTAAACATTTGTAGAATTCTGTAGGTAGCCTGTCTGGTCCTGGAGTTTTATCATTTTGTTTGTTTGTTTTATAGCTTCCATCAATTTCATCATTGTAATTTTTCCATTTAGTATATTTTTAAAGTTCTCTGGAATTTTTGGTAGATAATCATTTTCCAGATATTGTATTATTTTTTCCTGAGAGTTTTGGAAATATCTATGGGTTTTATTCTTTTCATACCATAAAAATGTATGCCAACCAAGTTGCAAGTCATGTCTTTCTAAATATAACAACCTTTTTTTCCTAAGGATTATCCATTCTTTTAACCATGTTACAGCACATGCTTGGTAGTATAAGACCCACTCTCGTAGTCCAACTCCTCCATTTTCTTTAGCTTCTTGTAGCATTTTCAGTTTAATTCTGGCTTTCCTTCCTTGCCAAATAAATTACAAGATCAGTTTATTCAAATCATGAAAAAACTTTTTCTCTATTTTTATAGGTACTGTTTGAAATGAAAAAGGAATTTTGGTAAAATATTCATTTTCACAGTAGCTATAACATATATAGCTAAAAAGAACAAAGAAGAACAGCAATGTATAATATTAAGGAAAGAATTTAAGAAATTGGAGTTAGAATTACAAATATATCCACAAAGGAAAGTTGTGAAAAAACAAATGGAGACAAGAAAACATAAACTAAACTTAATAGGGTCAGAGGAACTGGCTCCACAAATTAAAAGGGGAAAACAAAACTTTTTCAAAAATGCAAATAAGCTGGGAAGATGGCTGGCTTATAAACTAAAAAAAGAAAGAGAGAAGAAACTGGTAAATAAATTGCAAGATGAGAAGGGTGGTTTACAATTTCAAAATGATGCAATAAAAATAGTTAAAGAATTTTATGAAAAACTATATGATACAGAAGAAATCTCTCAGAAAAAAATAGTACAATATCTGGAAATTTTATTCATCCAGATCAAAATGGATTTTTACCAAAAAGACAAATAAAAAATAACTTAAGGATTATTTTAGATACACTGGAATACTATGAAATGCATCCAGGAAAACAAATGACACTAATTTTCTTAGATGCTCAAAAAGCTTTTGACAATGTAAGTTGGCAATTTATGATACAACAATTAAACTGTATGGACTTTGGAGAAAAATTTATAAAGACCATAAAGACAATATATGATAAACAAACAGCAAAAGTCATTGTCAATGAGGACTATACAGAGAACTTTAATATAAAGAAAGGCATAAGACAAGGATTTCCACTATCCCCACTGCTATTTATTCTAACTTTAGAAGTCCTCAACGGAAATATCAGACAAGATCCAGAAATCAAAGGAAAGGAGATAAAAGATGAAAGCTATAGAGGGTCATGGCTAGCATCACAGCAGCATGACAAATTTTCACAGCACTCCATGAAAATAGCCAAAATCCCCTTGCCTGGTGGTCTGGAGAGACCCTAGCCAACCCTGTAAGGGTTGGTGAAGAAGAGAGGACACTCTGCGAACTGCAGGGACATCACAATTTCCTATGGGAGCAGAGGAGAAGGTGTCAGACTGGCGAAGTGTGACAGACCTGTCAGAAGCTGTGGGAGCCTGACCGAAAGATACAAGAAGGTGTTTGAAGAATGGTGTGTTTGCTCTGGGTGAGATTTTTCTGATCTCTGTTAGATTTTGTTCTCCCTTAACATTGGATTTGGCTGAGAGTGGGACTAAAAAAGAATGAGGTGGGATTTAAAATCTTCTACCCCTGGACATGGCGGCGATTAGGCTGTGAAGTAATTAACAAGATAGAAATATGAAGAAGGATTTATTACTCCTTTTTAAGTAAAATAAAAAACAGAGAGACTAAGAAATTAATGGGATTGAATTCTTGCTTCTTTTTTTAAATAAGATTTGGAATAAGAGCTGGAAGTTAGACAATTTATACTTTATAAAAGAAAGTATAAAACTTTAAAACTTATGTTGTGAGCCGCCCTGAGTTCTTGAAATAGGGTGGCATAGAAATCTAAGTAATAAATAAATAAAATAAAATAAATAAATAAGAGGAGACTAAAATAGAAAAAGCAAAAAGTGTGCCATCTACTGGTCCTTACTGGCAGAGAAAGATAACAAGAAGCGAAAGTGGCTGACCTTGAACATGAAGTGTAGATTGGAGTGGAAACTGTAAACAATAATTTTGGCACCTGCAAACTGTTTAGTCTGGAAAGCTGGAACAGAGAGTGAAGCAGTATGATTGTGTGAACCTAGCAGTTCTCTGGCTTTAACAGATTATAAACAATCAAGCAGGCTGGAGCTGGGAAACAGCAGGAGTCTAAATAGGAGAATCTCTCTCTTTTTTTTCTTCCTTTGAGGTTTGTAAAATATAAAGACTTGGAAAATATAGAGATCTGCCAGACTTTGACAGATTATAAATAACTTTGATGGGCTTTTATGAACTATAAATAATTTTCGATATGATTCAGTTAAGTGTTCATCAATAAAAGAAGATAACTATATAAAATTATTGAAGCAAATAAAGCTAGACTTGGAAAGATGGAAAAATCTCCAACTGTCAATATTAGGAAGAATTGCTGCAGTAAAAATGAATGTGTTGCCGAAGATTTTATTTCTATTTCAAATGATTCCGATAAAACTTGAGAGAAAATTCTTTCAAAATTTAAATTCATTGGTTTTGAATTTTATTTGGCATGGGAAAAAAGCTAGAATTAAGATGAAAACATTACAAGATGCTAAGGAAAATGGAGGTTTTGGGTTGCCGGAATGGACATTGTATTATCAAGCATCTGTGTTAACATGGGTGAAAGAGTGGATAACACTCAGAAATAAAAGGTTATTTTATTTAGAGGGACAGGATTTACAATTGGGGTGGCATGCTTTTTTATGGTACGGGAAAAGCAGAGTCCATAAGTACTTTCAAAATCACTTTATAAGAAATGCCTTGTTAACAGTATGGGAAAAAAGTAAAGCTAAAATATATTCAAAAATTCCAGGGTGGTTATCAACGATGGAGGCATTTATACATCCAAACCTGGTAGATTTTGAAAAAATATAGACACATTGTGATATAGACTATATCACAATGATACAAAAAGAACTTAAATCCTTTTTAGAGATAAATAATAATGGAAATACAACAATACTAAATTTATGGGACACCATGAAAGCCTATATACGAGGGCTCTCAATCTCATACTCATCTTTTCTAAACAAAACAAAACGGAAAAATATAGAAGAACTAACAGAGAAAATAAATAGTCTGGAAAAACAACTACATAGAGACCCCTCAAATGTCAAAATGTTAGAAGAATTAAATACCAACAAACATAAAATAAATCTTATTACACAAAATGAAATGATAAAAAATTTAAAAGCCACAAAACAAAATTTTTTTGAACATGCAAATAAACCGGGCAGATGGTTGGCTCATAAAACAGCAAAACAAAAAATAGAAAGAAATATAGAAACTTTAACAGACCATAAAGGTGAAAGACAAAATAATGCTCAAAAAAAGAAAGATATAGTAATAGATTTTTATTCAAACTTATATAAAAAAGAAGAAACTGAACAAAGAAAAATTGATGAATATTTAGAACAAACTGATCTACCAAAAGTTACAGAAAAAGAAAGAGCAATGTTAAATAAAAAAATAACTTTGGAAGAGCTAAAAAACGTGATACAGGCTCAAAAAAACAATAAATCTCCCGGTCCAGACGGTATCCCATCAGAACTATATAAAATTTTAATAGACCTTTTAGCACCATTGATTCTGGAACTATTTAATTACATTTTAGACAAAAGTAAAATACCAGAATCATGGAAAGATGCATACATTAGCTTAATACCTAAAGACTTAATTAACAAACACCAAATCCAAAATTACCGTCCAATTTCACTTTTAAATACAGATTACAAAATATTTGCAGCAATTATGGCAGCGAGGTTTAAAAGAATACTGAATATATTTATCCACCCTGATCAGAATGGTTTTCTACCCAATAGACATATTAGAAGCAATATAAGAACAATATTAAATGCAATAGAATATTATGATATACATATTGAAAAACAGGTTGCATTTATTCTGGTGGACGCAGAAAAAGCCTTCGATAAGATAAACTGGCTCTTTTTTACTACACAACTAAATAAAATGGAATTTGGAAATAAATTTATAAATCTAATTAAAGAAATATATTATCAACAATTTGCCAAAATCATTATAAATTCAGAATTAACAAATAAAATTAAAATAGAAAAAGGAGTCCGACAAGGTTGTCCCCTAGCTCCATTGATATTTATCCTCGCTTTAGAAGTTTTGCTAATAAATATAAGGAGAAAGGAAGAAATTAAAGGACTAAAGATAAGAAAAGAAGAATATAAACTACAAGCATATGCGGACGATATGGCTTTTATAATTGAGGACCCCTTAGAATCAGCTTTAATTTTAATAGAGGAAATTGAAAAATTTGGTCAAGTGGCGGGTTTAAAAATTAATAAAAATAAAACTAAAATAATAACTAAAATATGAACTCTAATTTAAATCAAGAACTAGAAAATATTTTAGAAATAAAAACAGTAAAGAAAGCCAAATATCTGGGACTAATACTTTCGGCCAAATGTAGTAAGATTAAAAAAGACAACCACGACGTAGTAATAAAAAAGATAAGTGCAGACTTAGACAAATGGTCCAAACTTCAGATATCATTATTAGGGAAAATCACAATAATAAAAATGAATGTTCTTCCAAAGATACTGTATTTATTTCAAACAGCTCCAATTAAGCTAAATAAAGAATTTTTTGATAAATTAAACAAAACAATACACAAATTTATATGGGCTAAAAAGAAAGCAAGAATTAAGTTCAAACATCTACAAGACCACAAATCAAGAGGTGGATTGGGGCTACCAAACTGGAAATTATATTATACAGCAGCTGCACTGGTCTGGATCAAAGATTGGATACAACTTAAAAACAGGAGAATACTAATTTTAGAAGGTTTTAATCTTGAATCTGGCTGGCACTCCTTTTTATTTGGGACAAAAAATAAATCATATACACAATTTAAACAACACTACATAAGGAAAAATTTATTAGAAATTTGGTTCCAAATTAAAAGACAATTTTATATTAAACTACCAAGATGGCTTTCCCCAAATGAATCCATAACGCATCCTAATTTATTAAACCCCAATACAATAATGACATATCACCAAATCTTAACAGAAGATAATCAACTAACCTCAACTCAAATTTTAAAAGAAAAAGGAATCATTTTAGACTGGATGCAATATTTTCAAATTA
Organism: Bothrops alternatus; assembly: GCA_034064705.1. Lineage (NCBI taxonomy): Eukaryota > Metazoa > Chordata > Lepidosauria > Squamata > Viperidae > Bothrops > Bothrops alternatus. The sequence goes on from JARGCV010000112.1 coordinate 33,020,879, forward strand.
ATTCAAAATATATGGAAGACCAAAAGCATGGATTTCAAAAAATGAACAATTTAGATAAAATATTATTAGGAGCGGACCAAAAACTTATTTCTAAACTATATAAAGTTTTATTATATGATGAAATGTGTGAAGAAGAAGTTAAAGGTAACATGATTGCATGGGCAAAAAATATAGGAAACACAATTTATCTGGCAGAATGGGGAAAAATCTGGAACATTAACTATAAACTTACCATCTCATCCGCCTACAAAGAGAATATACTTAAAATGTTCTATCGCTGGCATCTCCCCCCTGATCGACTGGCAAAAATGTTTCCTAATACATCCCCTAAGTGCTGGAAGTGTAAAATCAAAATTGGGACATACTACCACCTTTGGTGGACTTGCACATTAGCCAAAAATTTTTGGAAAAAAATTAAAAAATACCTCGAACAAATTACTACCCAAATAATTCCAATGAATCCCGAACTATTTTTATTAGGAATAATAAGATATAAGACAACTAAAGAAGACAGATATTTAACAATACACATAATTACAGCTGCCAGATTAGTCTATGCCCAAAATTGGAAACTTGAAAAAACTCCATCAACTCTGAATTTGATCAACAAAATAAACGAAGTAGCCGAGATGAACAAACTAACTCTCAAAATACAGAATAAAGAAGACACAATATTTTACAAGACCTGGAATAAATGGTACGAATGGTTAGAAGCAAAAAAATATTTGGAACCCTAAAAATATAAATAAAATCCAATACTAATAAATAAGATATAGATGACAATCTTATTCATCCTCTGACCTAAACATATTTAAAAACCCCTATCGATATATTTTGATAAGAATTCCAAAAATCATGACATATCACCTAAATCGAAATATGTGATAATCTCCCTGAGATAATTAACGACAGAATAAATATATGATTTGTTAAATTGTATATATCTATATATATATACATTAATTATGTATATCTAGTCAGTTTATAAGACACAATTATATTATACCTTGTATAGACTGCACATAAATAAGATTCAACTAAATAGTTGATATTACTGTTAAATGTTGTTTGTATATAGCTATAGATATCAACTTAAGATACAACTATAATCAATTTATGCTTTATGTCTTTGTTTTATGTACTGTACATTTGTACTTTTAAAGTTTGTATATATTTAATAAAGTTTATTATATAAAAAAGAAAAAATATAGACATATAAAGATATTTTAGATATTGATAGGAAATTAAAATCTAAACAAGAATTGGAAAATCAGGGAATTAATCTGTCCTGGTGGGCACATTTACAGATACAAAGTAGATATGAAAAAGATGTAAAAATGTATGGATTTTACAAGGATCAAACTGTGTTTGATAAGATTTTGTTAACCTCAGATGAGAAATTAATTAAGAAAATGTATAATTTTTGTTAATTTTAGATATGGAAAGTGAACAAGTGAAAGAAACAATGATAAGATGGGCAAAAAATGGTTATAATATAGAATTAGAAAAATGGCAAATGTTATGGGAGAGAAACTAAACAATTTCAACTTCATACAAAAAGAATCTGTATAAAATGTTTTATAGATGGCACCTTCCACCAGCAAGATTAGCAAAATTGTTTAAAAATATGTCAGATAGATGTTGGAAATGTAAACATAACATAGGTACGTATTATCATATTTTGTGGACATGTGGGAAGGCAAAGGCTTATTGGAAAAATATACATATGTGGTTAGAAAAAATATTGGGTGAACAAATGGATTTTAAACCTGAACTTTTTTTACTAGGTATTATGTCTGAAAAGACTAATAAGCAGAAATTATATTTAATTTTACACATCACCACAGCAGCGAGAATAATTTTTGCACAATACTGGAAGAATGAAGGATTGCCATCAGAGGAAGAAATAATCAGGAAAATACTGGAATGTGCAGAGATGGACAGATTAACTATGAGGTTGAAAGATAAAGAAGATACAGACTGCTATCAAATTTGGAATTTATTTTATTCTTGGTTAGAGAAAAGAATGAAGGATTAGGAATTGAACATGTGACTTCCAGTTCCGGATAGCTGTGCAAGGAGAGAGCTCTTCTTGCCAGCTGATTTTCTGCTGCTGGTAGACCCTTAATCGGGTCAAAAAGCTGCCCTGTGGGGGCACCTACCGGTGAGGAGGTCCTCGATGTCCTTGGGAGAGTGGCAGCTTCTTCCAGGGACCGGGATTGCTCCTTTGGGCCGACGGTGGAAAGAACGGCCAGTAAAATGGCCGTTCCTCTAGCCGCTGCAACCAGAAGTCAGAAGAACATCTAAGCACAGGAACCACTGTGTCTGAGCCAGGTGAGACTTTTTTCCTCCCTCTCTTGGTTTTTCTTTTTTCTTTTTTGGTGCCTGTAAAAAGCACCTTTGAAATGATTTCCCTATTCTAAGAAGGCGGCGTTTGTGAGTGTGGGGAAAAAAGCTTGGACTGAATTAATTTAAAGTGATTTTTTCCTATTTTTTTCTTTTTTCTTTCCCTTCGGGGTCTTGAAAATTTTTGTCAATATTGAATCTGCTATTGGGTTTGAATGCTTCTTTTTTCTGTATTTCCTGATCATGTTTATGAGATTTCTGGGAGAAGATTTTACATGGTACTGAGGACACCTGGTGGAAAAAGTTAAAATTGCATCTTTCTCTTATGAGGATTGGACTGACTTTGACTTTCAGATTAGCATAAAAGAGAAAATACAAAGAAAATTAACAGCTGTACTGGTGGGGGTGGACATTGATTAAATGTTTTCTGAACACAGCCTCTACTAAATGATACAGACTGTTTTTGATTATCTTTGAAATGGAGCAACCCTTGGCTCAACTTGACTATAAACATATACTGGAAAAACTTTATGAAGCTACTGATGAAATATGTTTGCAAATAAAAGAATTTGCGGTGGAAATAAAAAATAGAAATCCTGCTTTGAACTTCCAAACTGACTCCCAGACTTTGTCTGAATACTCTATGGGTCAAGAAATAGCAGTAATGGGATTAACTAAAGGTAAAGAAGATCCATTTTACTCTATACGCAGGCTGATGAGTTCTCTGAGGAATTAAAAAGGACTGTAATTAAACCACTTACAACCCTAAAATTAACAGAAATGGACAGACAAACCCAACAAGCTGAGAATGATGCTAACTTGGATAAACAACTATTAGGTACAAAATTGGATGTAATTGAGCCGGCTACTCAACAGTTTCAAACGTGGAGATTGGACTTTGTCAAACAACAAGAGATTATTTACAAAGGAGCTAGGTTCCTAAAACAGAAAAGAAGACATCTCTGTTTGAATCAAAGGACATTACAAGATAAAAAAAAAATGACTTATTGATATAGTGGCTTTGTTATGGAAACCTCTTTGGCATAAAAGGAAAGCTAGAATAAGATTTAAGAATGTGATTGAAGGTTTTATGTAATGATTTTAAAAGGCTTATTAGATGTGGATCGATTTATGGCTTATGACAATTAAAAAAGATGTTAGATTGAATAAATATTAAGTATGCCACACGAAGAACAAACCTCTTTAAAATTAATTCATCAATTATTACAGCAAAATCATACTGAGACACAAAGCAAACTGGACAAAGTAAGCAAAGAAATTATGGATATAAAGGCACAATTCAAAGCTCAAAATCAAAAAATTACAAGAAATTAACAGAAAATCCAGGAAGTGGAACTTAAAATGCAAGACATTGATAAAAAGGTGGAGATGTTACTGCAAAAGAATGAAGGATTGGAACAATCAAATCAAGAGCTAGAACATGCCATGGCAATGGTAGGAATGAGAGAAGCAGAATATTACTTGAGGTTTCAAAATATTCCTGAAAACACTGAAGAAAATATAGAAACAGTGATTATTGAGCTGTTGGCAGAACTTCTTTTTTTTTTTAAATATTTTTTTATTAAATTTTAAAAACTATTAACAAAATTATAACATAATAACATAATAACTCAACTGAAAACAAGCAAATAACATATTTAACAATCACTACAAATAGCTGCTCGGAACCCCCCCCACCACATCCTCCAACAACCTACCCTCTTCTATCCTTCTAACTACATACTTTCGCCTTTCTGTACATCTTCCCTCCAGTCACCTCTATTCCCTATCTCCACCCTCTAACCCTCTACACATACCTAACCTTCACTCCACCTTCCTCACCATCCAATGCGGTGTCTAGAGTTTTCCCGAACACCCTAAAAAAGAAAAAATCTATTCCCTTTATACCCCCAACTACAGTTGAGAAACATAATCTATTACTTATTATCTCCCTCCCCCCTCCCCCCAGGCTTCCCAGAGTGAATACAGAGTAAGAACGCAAGAAACCCCGCTAAACTACTATTTTATAACTATTTTATAACTATTTATCTGTATATCAAATCTAGTTCTTTCAATTGATATTTCTTTTGCATATAGTCAATCCATTTTTTCCAGTCCATCAAAAATGCTTCATTTGAGTGGTTTTTCAGGTATGCTGATATCTTAGCCATCTCCACAAGATGGGTAACTTTTAGTGTCCATTCTTCAATAGATGGTATTTCAGATGTCTTCCAATATTGTCCCACCAACAATCTTGCGGCCGTAATCAAGTTCAAGATCAGCTTAGTCTCTATGGTGGTACAGTCCTTTGTAATACCCAACAAGAATAACTGAGGTAAAAACTCAATACGCTTTTTCAAAATATTTTGAAGAATCCACCATATTTTTATCCAAAAAGCCTTAATTTTTTTACAAGTCCACCAAATGTGAAAATAAGTAGCGTCCATAAAATCACATCTCCAACATTTGGGTTGCATATTTGGGTACATAAGCGATAATTTTTTTTGGATCTAAAAGCCATCTATAAAACATTTTATAAAAATTTTCTCTTAAATGCTGAGCTTGTGTAAATTTAACATTTTTCACCCATATTCTTTTCCAAGTTTCTATCATAATTGGGTGTCCAAAATTACCTTCCCACTTAATCATACAATCTTTAACTAATTCAGTTCCAGAATCAATTTCAATTAAAGCGTCATATATTCTTTTGATATGCATAGCTCTTTGATCTCTAGCTTGTATAATTAATTTTTCATCCTTTAAAGAAAAACCCATCTTAACATCTTTTTGCCATCTAGCTTGAAGTTGTGCATGATGATACCAATTGTGAGCTATACCTCCTCCTTTAATCTATCTAATGATTTCAGTTCTAGGCTATTCCCTTCTTTAATTAAAAGTTTATCATATGGCACCACATCCTGAATTTGTTGTATACCTACACTCTGTATTGCATGCCTGGGAACTGTCCATAAAGGGATTTTACCACATAATTTATAATAATACTTTTTCCAGACACGCAACATAGAGTTTCTTAATATATGCTCTTTAAAGCTCCTATCCAATTTTTTGTCGTAAACTAAATACGCGTGGAACCCATACACTAACCCATATCCTTCTATATTCAATATTCTTTCATTTGTTAAGTTGATCCAATCACTTATTGCCACTAGAACTGCAGCATAATAATATAATTTAAAATTAGGCATTTTCAAACCACCTCTCTCTCTTGTGTCTTGAATAATTTTGAATTTAACCCTTGGTTTCTTGCCATCCCAAATAAATTTGTTTATACCTTTCTGTCATTCCTCAAGATTCCCATCCTTTTTAAGTATTGGCAACATTTGAAACAAAAATAAAAATTTCGGCAATACATTCATTTTAATTGCGGCTATCCTACCTAACATAGATAATTGTAATTTTTTCCAATTCTCCAATTCTTTTTGTACCTTATTCCATAAAAATTCATAGTTATTCTTATATAATTTCCCATTTGAAGCTTCTATATAAATTCCTAAGTATTTGACTTTTTTAACTATCTCACATCCCGTTATTCTTTCCAGATCTTGTTTTAATTTATTATCTAAGTTTTTAACCAACATCTTTGTCTTGAATAAATTTAATTTAAAACCTGATACTCTTCCATAATTTCGAATAATCTCCATCAAACTCTGGGCCGATTGTATTGGCTGAGTCAATGTCACTAGTAGATCATCTGCAAAGGCACATACTCTATAATCATGTTTTCTAATCTGTACTCCCTTTAGTTCCTCTGATGCTCTAATCTTATTCAGTAAAACCTCTAATGTTAAAACAAACAATAAAGGGGATAAAGGACAACCCTGCCTGGTACCCTTCTCTATATTAAATGAATCTGTTAATTGTCCATTCACTATAATCTGCCCTGTTTGTTTCTGGTATATAGCTGATATAGAATTAATAAACTGATCCCCCATTCCCATCATTACCACAAGCCTTTGCAAAAATGTCCAATTCAATCTATCAAAGGCTTTTTCTGCATCTAAGAACATTAAAACTGCCGGCACTTGAGTATGTTTATCCAAATATTCCAATACATTAACAAGTTGTCTAACATTAGTTTTCATCTGTCTCCCTTGTAAAAAACCAGTTTGATCCGGGTGAATCCTTTGTGTCAAAACTGTCATTAGTCTATTAGCCAAAATTTTTGCAAAAATCTTGTAATCGGTATTTAACAAAGAAATAGGTCTAAAATTTTCTACTTGAACATTATCTTTACCCTCTTTAGGAATCAAGCAAACATTAGCCGTTTTCCAAGAGGGTGGAACCCGATCACCCTCTTGTATATTTACAAATAACTCCCTCAAAGGTTCCACCATTTCCTCCTGCAAACACTTATAATAAATCGTGGTGAAACCATCAGTTCCTGGAGATTTCCCCAATTTCAGTTGCTTAATTGCATCAATAATTTCTTCTGATTTAATCAAGGCATTTAATCTATCTCTTTGATCCAAAGTAATTTCCCTAACATTTTGATTTTGTAAAAAGGCATCTATCTCTTTCTCATGAACTTTTTCTTCAGCATACAATTTGGTGTAAAACTCTAGAAAAGCCTTCTTAATAGTTTCTTGATGAAATACTTCTTGCCCCTTATATTCTACCTTCTCAATTAATCGGGATTTTTGTTTTTTCCTTAATGTATAAGCCAACCATCTACCAGGTTTATTAGCATTAAAAAAAGTGTTATGTTTAGCATATTGTATATTTCTGGCAACCTGGTCGGTCATCAACACGTCAAATTGTTTCCGTAAAACCTTTATCCCTTCTTTAATATTACTATCATCTGGCTTATCTATTAATAATAACTCTCTTTCTTATTTCCGCTTCTAAAACTCTCCTCTTTTCCTCTTGTTTACGTCTATGCCTTACATTCATTTCAATTAATATTCCACGCATGTGGGCTTTACTAGAGTCCCACACCGTTTCTATTGATGTACCTCTATTCTTATTTAACATAAAAAATTCCTTGATAGCCTTTTTACATTCTTCCACATACATATCATATTTAAACAAATTTTCATTAAGTCTCCAGGATCTGCTAGGAATTTGACCAGTCCTTAATTCCATCATAACTGGGTTATGATCAGACAGTACATTAGGTAAAATTTTAACTTTTTTTAAACTTAACATAAAGTCACTAGTAGTTAAAATAAAGTCAATTCTAGAGAATGATTGATGTCTATCAGAAAAAAAAGTAAACTCTTGATCTCTACCATGTCTTTCTCTCCATATATCTAACAAATTAAAATCATCTTTAATATCAAAAAAGGATTTAGGCAAAATTGAACGCGATTGAGGAACAAATGAAATCTTTTTCTTGTCCAAACCAGCATCAAGGATTCCGTTCCAATCTCCCATTAAAATACAAGATCTATAGTCCAATTGTATTATTTTTTTATGTAATGATTTGTAAAATATACCTTGTTTTTGGTTTGGGGCATATATACCCATCAAAAGAACTTTCTTCCCGTCCAATAAAATTTCTATAGCTAAAAATCTTCCTTGATTATCTGCTTCTATTAATTTAGCTTTTATGTGATTTTTAACATAAATAACAATTCCATTTTTTTTCTCTGAAAATGCTGCCACAAAATGTGTACCCAACTTATTATTTATCAAATATTTCTGGTCCGAAGTTCTAATGTGAGTTTCTTGTAGACAAATTACATCATTTTTACATTGCTTTTTAAAAGAAATTGAGAAGGGAGGAATTGGCAACTTTTTAAAAACTCTTTTCTAGTTTTTCTTTTTTCTTTTTTCCCTCTTTTTTTTCTTTTTAACTATGACTACGAGACAAAAGGCAGCAATTGCGAAGGCGGCTATGCCTTCTCCAGGGCAGCTTGTAAAATCACAGTCTGCTCCTTTAGAATCTCAAGAGCCTATACAGCATCCTCCAGAAATGCTTACAATGGAAAACTTACAGACCGTATTAACTGCTGCATTATCTTCAGTATATGATAGATTGGATAAACTGGAGGACAAACTAGAGGAAAAAATGGCAGAACAGAAAAAAGACTTTAAAGCTATGTCAGAAGCTTCTAATTTAGAGATGAGAGAAGATATTGTAGAAGCCATCAAAGGGGTATGGGACTATACTATTGGAATTGAAGAAAAACTGGAAAATGTTGAGCAACAGTTTGAGGAAAAATTAGAAGAAATTAGAAGTGATGTACAGGACCAGGCTATTTTGACACAATTCCATCAGATGCAGTTTGCTGTTAGAATTAGAGGACTTAGAGACATACCAAATGAGAACCAAGAGGATTTAAGAAAATTTTTTATTGAAGCCTTAGCAAAATTTCTGGACGACACGGTTGAGAATGTAGCCTGGCAGATAGAACAGCTATTCAGGATGAATTCACATATAGCTGCACAAAGAAATTTGCCCAGAGACATTGTGATATATTTTAACACAAGAAAATTCAGAAATTGGGTTCTTTCTATAGCATATAATAAACAACTAAGTGTTGCTGGTCAAGAAGTACAGGTTTTGAAAGAGATCCCTCCTAAAATGTTGAGATCAAGGAAAGACTATGCTTTTTTGATGGAGGAGCTTAAAAAAAGAGAGATACAATATAGATGGGAGATACCAACTGGACTTTCTTTGTTTTTTAAAAATAATAGATACCGTTTGACTTCTGTTGCTAAAGCGAAGGATTTTTTTGAGAATATATTGATGGCTGATAGATCTACCTCCCCAAGACCTAAGAGGGCAACGCTGGTTAAAGACATAGAATTATTGCAATCTACGGAACCTCAACTACCTCGACTAATTTCATCGGTAGTTATGGATAAAGCAGTTGAACAACCAGTGCAGTCTATTGATATTTTTCAACCTTTGGTAGTTGACAAGGCTAAAGAACCAAGGCATGTACGTGAACCTACCAAGAATATTGAACAAAGAGAAAAAACACAACCAACTCATACAAAGCAAGCTGATCTGACATCTATGGAAGCCATGGGAGCAAGACCTAAGAGGCAGGAAGTAGTGGAATGGTCTTTGCAGAAGCTTTCGCGTAAAGGTCATGTCAAATAAATATTTGACATGGAATGTTAATGGTTTAAATTCTCCACAGAAAAGGAAGAAGGCTGTTGGCAGAACTTCTAAATGCAGATCGAATTGATATCCAGAATGAAATTGATAAAACTTATCGCATGAGTACAGCGTATATAAGAAAAAATAGATTACCAAGAGAAGTGCATGTGAGGTTTACAAAGAAATCAACAAGAGATGAAATATTGAGAAGAGTCAGAGAGGAACCCTTACAATATAAAAATAAAGAAATTGTGATCTTAAAACAGATACCCAGGAGAGTGAGGGATACCCGGAGACACTATCATTTCCTAACTACAAAATTGATTGCCAAAGGCATAAATTTTAGATGGCTAATGCCAGAAGGCATTTTAATAAATTGGAACAATACAAGATATCGACTGGGTTCAATTTGGAAAGCAGAGGACTTTGAAGAAAAAAATAGAGTAATTTTGGATGAAGGATTGCAGCAACAAGAGGATAAGCAGACAGAAGAGACAGCCCAAGGAGCAACGCACAAGTAGAACAGCAGCAGGAGAAAAGTGAACAAACAGGTGACGGAGAAGGAACTGCTAGAGAACAAAGGATTACAAGATTGACTAGGCCTAAATATAAGTAATGAAAGAGAAAATGGAGGAAAAAAACGAGATTTTTTTCGGTAAATGTAAATGGACTAAACTCCCCAACTAAAAGAAATAAAATTTTTAGGAAACTTCAGAAATTAAATATAGATATAATTTGTCTACAAGAGACACATATAAAAAAACAACATTATAAATTTTTGGAACACCCCAAAATGGGGAAGCTTTATTATACATCAGCACAACAAAAGAAACGAGGGGTGGCGATATACGTTAAAGAGACAATAGATTCGAAATTAATATATTCAGATGAAGAAGGAAGAATTGTTATGGTTGAAATATATTTGCACCAAAAACAAATACTGTTAGTGGCAATTTATGCTCCAAATGATAGTCAAGAACAATTTTATCAAAGATTACACAGGAAATTAATAGAAATGGAATATCATATTTATTTAATAGGAGATTTTAATGCGATAGTAGATGGAATAATAGATTATAAGAGTGGCAAAACAGGAAAACTTGGAAGGAGAAAATTACCTAAGGCATTTTTTGATATGGCAGAAGAAATTGGAATTCAAGATGTCTGGAGAGAAATTAATCCTCAAAATCGACAGTATATTTTTTATTCAAATAGCCATAAATCTTGGTCAAGAATTGACATGATTTGGATGACTTCTCAATTAAAGATGGATATACAGGAAATTGAGATAGAAATAGGCACATGGGCAGATCATAACCCTTTAAAAGTGACATGGAAAGAAATAAAAAAAAACAATTTGTAGATTTGGCCAAAAGAGAAATGGAATTTTTTAAAAAGAAAACAAAGAAGAAGATACATCACTACAAAATGTATGGGATACAGCTAATTTTAGAGGCATAGCTGTAATGTATATGGCAAAGAAAAACAAACATAGAAGACAGCAATATTTATTATTAAAAGAAGAATTTAGAAAGTTAGAAATAGAATTACAAAAAAATCCACAGGAAAAGACTTGGAAAAGAGAAATGGAAATAATAAAACATAAGATCAATCTGCTGGACTCAGAAAAATTGGCCGAACAAATAAAAAGAGCAAAACAAATTTTTTTTTTGAAAATGCCAACAAGCCAGGAAGATGGCTAGTCTATAAGCTTAAAAAGCAGAAAGAGAAGAAAATAATACATAATTTAATAGATGGGAAAGGTTGTTTACAATTTAAAAAGGAAGAAATAAAAAAGATAATTAAGAACTATTATATGGAATTTTATGGTAAAGAGGAGGCTGTAAAAGAGAGAATTGCTCAATATTTAGAAGAAAGTAAACTACCAAAGATTCCAGAGACATTTAAAATTATGTTAGAAGAAAGAATAACAATGATGGAGATATTAGAGGCTATAAAGTGACAAAAGAATGGGAAAACATCAGGTCCAGATGGGCTACCGGCGGAACTCTATAAAAATCTACAAGATATATTAAGCGAACCACTGAAAAAGGTTTGCAATGGATTACTGTTAGAGGCTAAACTTCCAAATACATGGATAGAAGCAAATATTACTTTGATACCAAAAGAAGGCTCAGATTTGATATATATTAAGAATTATAGACCGATTTCGGCTTCCGGTGGCTCCACCGGCGTCGCTGGAGTCTCTAACGTGAGGCTCCGATCTCTGTGTCAGTATAGCTGTCAACAACAGCGCTCACCAGCTGTTTGTTGCAGCGAAAAAACTCTTCTTCGGGCAAAGAAGGGGAGTAGAGCTTCAAGAGCCGGGTTGAGCCCTTCCAAGACCCCTGGAACAAGTTTTCAGGGGCAGAGAAGGTGTGCTCCCCAGGCACTTGAAATGCTCCTGCCCAGAGACGCTTCTGTCGGCTGACAGAATTAGACGCCGTGACCGCCTCTGCTCTTAAGATTGACTTACAAGGACTTTAAACAGACGGACTGAATACAGGAGTCTTTTGATTATCGCAAGTATACTGCTATTTTGTTTCTGCCTTTGTATTTATAAGTTTTCTTGAATCAACAAAATTTTTTCAAAATGGCGATCGCTTTCTCTACCTAGTGAAAGTGAAAAATGAAAAGTGTGGATTGCGCAGGAAAATGAAAGTGAAATCTTTTTCCTCTTTTTAAAGAGAAGTTTGAGTGACTATTTGGATTTGATTTATCTGGACTTTAAAAGAAATTGATTTAATTGGATTTTAAAAGAAATTCAAAAGGGAGGAAGTGGCAATTTTTTTTTAGCTATTTCTTTTCTTTTTTCTTCCTCTCTCCTTTTAATCATGACAACGAGACATAAGGCAGCAGCTGCTAAGGCGGCTATGCCCTCTCCAGGGCAGCTTGTAAAATCACAGTCTGCTCCTTTAGAGTCTCAAGAGCCTGTACAGCCTGCTTCAGAAATGATTACAATTAAAGATTTACAGACTGCTTTAACAGTAGCATTATCCCCAGTAAGTGCTGCATTATCCTCACTTAAGGACAGAATGGATAAAATGGATTATAAACTAGAGGAAAAGATGGCAGAACAGAAAAAAGATTTTAAAGCTATGACGGAAGTATCTAACCAGGAGATGAGACAAGACATTGTGGAGGCTATTAAGGGTGTCTGGGATTACACCATCGGTGTTGAAGAGAAATTAGAGAATATTGAGCAGCAATTTGAAGAAAAATTAGAAGAAATTAAAAGTGATGTACAAGATCAGGCTACTTTGACACAATATCATCAGATGCAGTTTGCGGCTAGAATTAGGGGACTTAGAGAAGCCTCAAATGGGAACCAAGAGGATTTAAGAAAAATTGTTATTGAAGCTCTATCAAAATTTTTGGATGATTCAGTTGAGAATGTGGACTGGCAGATTGAACGGTTGTTTAGAATGAACTCACGTATCGCAGCACAAAGAAATTTGCCTAGAGATATTGTGATATATTTTAATACAAGAAAATACAGAAATTGGGTTCTTTCAACAGCCTACAATAAACAACTGAGTGTTGCTGGTCAAGAAGTACTGGTTTTGAAAGAGATACCTCCCAAAATGCTGAGGTTAAGGAAAGATTATGCTTTTTTGACAGAGGAGCTTAAAAGAAGAGAGATACAATATAGATGGGAGGTTCCAACTGGACTTTCTTTGTTTTTTAAAAATAATAGATATCGTCTGACTACTGTTGCCAAAGCAAAGGATTTCCTTGACAATATATTGATGGTTGATAGATCTACTTCCCCAAAATCTAAGAGGGCAATCTTGGTCAAAGATTTAGAATCATTGCAAATTTTGGAATTTCAACAACCTCGAATAATTCCTTCGACAGATATGGAGAAAGCAGTTGAACAACCAGTGCAGTTAATTGATATTTTTCAACCTTTGGTAGCTGATAAGCCTAAAGATCCAAGGTGTGCACGTGAATTAACTCAAACTAAGCAAGCTGATCTGACATCTTTGGAAGCCATGGGAGCAAGGCCTAAGAGGAAGGAAGAGGTAGTTTCGGCCTTGCAGAAGCTTTCACGAAAAGATCATGTCAAATAAGTATTTGACATGGAATGTCAACGGTTTAAATTCTCCACAAAAAAGGAAGAAGATATTTCATTATTTGAAGCAATGTAAAAATGACGTAATCTGTTTACAAGAAACTCATATTAGAACTTTGGACCAGAAATATTTGATTAATAACAAATTGGGTACACACTTTGTGGCATCATCTTTAGACAAAAAAAATGGAATTGTTATTTATGTTAAAAATCATATAAAAGCTAAATTAATAGAAGCAGATACTCATGGAAGATTTTTAGCTATAGAAATTTTATTGGATGGGAAGAAAGTTTTGTTGGTGGGTATATATGCTCCAAACCAAAAACAAGGTATATTTTATAAATCACTGCATAGAAAGCTAATACAGTTGGATTATAGATCTTGTATTTTAATGGGGGACTGGAATGAAGTTCTTGATGCTGGTTTGGACAAGAAAAAGATTTTACCTGTTCCTCAAACGCGTTCAATATTGCCTAAATCTTTTTTTGATATCAAAGATGATTTTAATTTGTTAGATATATGGAGAGAAAGACATGGGAGGGACCAAGAATTTACTTTTTTCTCTGATAGACATCAATCATTTTCTAGAATTGACTTTATTTTAACTACGAGTGATTTTATGTTAAGTTTAAAGAAAGCTAAAATTTTACCTAATGTATTGTCTGATCATAACCCAGTTATGATGGAACTAAGGACTGGTCAACATATACGCAGATCCTGGAGACTTAATGAAAATTTGTTTAAATATGAAATGTATGTGGAAGAATGTAAAAAGGCTATCAAGGAATTTTTCAGGTTAAATCTGAATATAGGCTTACCAATAGAAACGGTGTGGGACTCTAGCAAGGCCCATATGCGTGGTATTTTAATTGAATTGAATGCAAGACATAGACGTAAACAAGAGGAAAAGAGAAGAGTTTTAGAAGCGGAGATAAAAAAGAAAGAGTTATTATTAATAGATAAACCGGATGATAGTAATATTAAAGAAGGGATAAAGGTTTTACGGAAACAATTTGATATTTTGATGACCGACCAGGTTGCCAGGAATATACAATATGCTAAACATAATACTTTTTTTAATGCTAATAAACCTGGCAGATGGTTGGCTTATACATTAAGGAAAAAACAAAAATCCCGTTTAATTGAGAAGGTAGAATATAAGGGGCAAGAAGTATTTCATCAGGATGCTATTAAGAAGGCTTTTCTAGAGTTCTATACCAAATTGTATGCTGAAGAAAAAGTTCAAGAGCAAGAGGTAGATGCCTTTTTACAAAATCAAAATGTTATGGAAATCACTTTGGAACAAAGAGATAGATTAAATGCTGTGATCAGATCAGAAGAAATTATTGACGCAATTAAGCAATTGAAATTGGGAAAATCTCCAGGAACTGATGGTTTTACTACGATTTATTATAAGTGTTTACAGGAGGAAGTGGTCGAACATTTGAGGGAGTTATTTGTGAATATACAAGAGGGTGGTTGGGTTCCACCCTCCTGGAAAACGGCTAATGTTTGTTTGATTCCTAAAGAGGGCAAAGATAATGTTCAAGTAGAAAATTTTAGACCTATCTCATTGTTAAATACGGATTACAAGATTTTTGCAAAAATTTTGGCTAATAGATTAATGACAGTTTTGACACAGAGGATACACCCGGATCAGACTGGTTTTTTACAAGGGAGACAGATGAAAACCAATGTTAGACAACTTGTTAACATACTGGAATACTTGGATAAACATATTCAAGTGCCGGCTGTTTTAATGTTTTTAGATGCAGAAAAAGCTTTTGATAGATTGAATTGGACATTTTTGCAAAGGCTTGTGGTAAGGATGGGAATGGGGGACCAGTTTATTAATTCCATAACAGCTATATATCAGAAACAAACAGGACAGATTATAGTAAATGGTCAATTAACAGATTTGTTCAACATTGAAAAGGGTACTAGACAGGGTTGTCCCTTATCTCCTTTATTGTTTGTCTTAACTTTAGAGGTCTTATTGAATAGGATTGAGCATCAGAGGAATTAAAGGGGGTACAAATTAGAAAACATGATTATAGATTATGTGCCTTTGCAGATGATTTACTTGTGACATTGACTCAGCCAATGCAATCGGTTCAGAGTTTGATGGAAATTATTCAAAATTACGGAAAAGTATCAGGTTTTAAATTAAATTTATCCAAGACAAAGATGTTGGTTAAAAATTTTGATAATAAATTAAAACAAGATTTGGAAAGAATAACGGGATGTGAGATAGTTAAAAAAGTTAAATATTTAGGAATTTATATAGAAGCCTCAAATGGTAAATTATATAAGAATAATTATGAGTTCTTATGGAGTAAAGTGCAAAAAGAAATGGAGAATTGGAAAAAACTACAATTATCTATCTTGGGTAGGATAGCCGCTATTAAAATGAATGTATTACCGAAATTTCTATTTTTATTTCAAATGTTGCCAATACTTAAAAAGGATGGGAATCTTGATGAATGGCAGAAAGGTATAAACAATTTTATTTGGGATGGCAAGAAACCAAGGGTTAAACTTAAAATCATTCAAGATACAAGAGAGAGAGGTGGAATGAAAGTGCCTAATTTCAAATTATATTATTATGCAGCAGTTCTAGTGGCAATAAGTGATTGGATTAATTTAACAAATGAAAGAATACTGAATATAGAAGGATATGGGTTAGTGTATGGGTTCCACACCTATTTAGTTTATGATAAAAAATTGGATAGGGGTTTTAAAGAGCATATATTAAGAAACTCTGTGATGCGTGTCTGGAAAAAGTATTATTATAAGTTAAATGGTAAAATTCCTTTATGGACTGTTCCCAGACATGCAATACAGAGTGTGGGTATACAACAAATTCAAGACGTGGAGCCCTATGATAAACTTTTGAATAAAGATGGGAATAGCCTAGAACTGAAATCACTAGATAGATTAAGGGAGGAAGGTACAGTTCATAATTGGTATCATCATGCACAACTTCAAGCCAGATGGCAAAAAGATGTTAAGATGGGTTTTTCTGTAAAGGATGAAAAACTAATTATACAAATTAGAGACCAAAGAGTGATGCATATTAAAAGAATATATGATGCTTTAATTGAAATTGATTCTGGAAAGGAACTAGTTAAAGATTGTATGATTAAGTGGGAAGGGAATTTTGGACATTCAATTATGATGGAAACTTGGAAAAGAATATGGGTGAAAAATGTTAAATTTACACAAGCTCAGCATTTAAGAGAGAATTTTTATAAAATGTTTTATAGATGGCATTTAGACCCAAAAAAATTATCGCTTATGTACCCAAATCTGAAACCCAAATGTTGGAGATGCGAATCTATGGACGCAACTTATTTTCACATTTGGTGGACATGTAAAAAAATTAAGGCTTTTTGGATAAAAATATGGTGGATTCTTCAAAATATTTTGAAAAAGCGTATTGAGTTTGTACCACAGTTATTTCTGTTGGGTATAACAAAGGACTGTTCCACCATAGAGACTAAGTTGATCTTGAACTTGACTATGGCTGCAAGATTGTTGGTGGGTCAATATTGGAAGTCATCTGAAATACCATCTATTGAAGAATGGACATTAAAAGTTACCCATCTGGTGGAGATGGCTAAGATATCAGCGTACTTGAAGAACCACTCAAATGAAACATTTTTGATGGACTGGAAAAAATGGATTGACTATATGCAAAAGAAATATCAATTGAAAGAATTAGATATGATATATAGATAAATAGTTATTAAATAGTAGATTAGCGGGGTTTCTTGCATTTCTACTCTGTATTCACTCCGGGAAGCCTGGGGGGGAGGGGGGAGGGAGATAATAAGTAATAGATTATGTTTCTCAACTGTAGTTGGGGATATTAAGGGAATAGATTTTTTCTCTTTTTCTTAGGGCGCTCGGGAAAACTCTAGACACCGCATTGGATGGTGAGGAAGGTGGATTGAAGGTTAGGGGTTAGGATGTAGGAGGATGTGGTGGGGGGGGTTCCGAGCAGCTATTTGTATTGTTTGTTAAATTTGTTATTTGTTTGTTATCAGTTGAGTTATTATATTTCTGTGTTAAAATTTGTCAAAACTTTAAAAAATTTAATAAAAATAATTAATAAAAAAAAAGAATTATAGACCGATTTCATTACTCAATGTGGATTATAAAATTTTTACTTCAATAATGGCAGAGAGACTGAAAAGATACTTAGTTGAGTTTATACATCCAGATCAAAACGGCTTTTTACCGAAGAGACAGATCAAAAATAATTTAAGGGTGATAATGGACGTATTAGAATATTATGAATTACACCCAGGGAAACAATTAGCATTAGTGTTTTTGGACGCCCAAAAAGCGTTTGATAATGTTTCTTGGCAATTTATGGTCCAACAATTACAAATAATGGATTTTGGAAAGAACTTTACAAATATGATAAAAACAATATATAGTAATCAGACAGCAAAAGTGATAGTAAATGGATTATACTGAGAGCTTTGAGATAAGAAAAGGCACGAGACAAGGGTGTCCACTATCTCCTTTATTATTTATCTTTTCTTTGGAAGTATTAAATAGAAGGATAAGGCAAGACACAGAAATTAAAGGATTGAAAGTAAAAGATGAAACATATAAACTACAAGCATTTGCCGATGATTTAGTATTTATTTTGGAAGAACCTTTAGAGATGATTCCTAAACTATGGGGAAAGATAGAAGAATATGGAGAAGTGGCAGGACTAAAAATAAATAAAGATAAAACTAAAGTAATAGTAAAGAACCTCACAGATAAACAAAAAAGACAAATATTAGAGAAAACAGAGGTACAAATAGTGAAAAAAGTTAAATATTTAGGTATCTACCTTTCAGCTAGATGTTCGTCAATAAAAGAAGATAATTACATAAAATTATTGAAGCAAATAAAACTAGATCTAGAAAGATGGAAAAATCTCCAATTATCAATATTAGGAAGAATTGCTACAGTAAAAATGAATGTGCTGCCAAAGGTTTTATTTTTATTTCAAACAATTCCGATAAAACTTGAGAGAATTTTTTTTTCAAAATTTAAATTCATTGCTTTTGAATTTTATTTGGCAGGGGGAAAAAGCTAGAATTAAGATGAAAACATTACAAGATGCTAAGGAAAATGGAGGTTTTGGGCTGCCAGAATGGACATTGTACTATCAAGCATCGGTGTTAACATGGGTAAAAGAGTGGATAACACTCAGAAATAAAAGATTATTGTATTTAGAAGGACATGACTTACAATTGGGGTGGCATGCTTTTTTTATGGTATGGGAAAAACAGAGTTCATAAGTATTTTCAAAATCATTTTATAAGAAATGCCTTATTAACAGTATGGGAAAAAATTAAAGCTAAAATATATCTTAAAATTCCAGGGTGGTTGTCCATGATAGAGGCATTTATACATCCAAATCTAGTGGACTTTGAGAAAGTATGGACATATAAAGATATCTTAGATATTCATGGGAAATTAAAATCTAAACAAGAATTGGAAAATTTAGGAATTAATCTATCCTGGTGGGCACATTTACAGATACTAAATAGATATGAAAAAGATGTAAAAATGTATGGATTTTATAAGGATCAAACTGTGTTTGATAAGATTTTGTTAACCTCAGATGAGAAATTGATTAAGAAAATGTATAATTTTTTGTTAATTTTAGATATGGAAAGTGAACAAGTGAAAGAAACAATGATAAGATGAGCAAAAGAATTTGGTTATAACATAGAATTAGAAAAATGGCAAATGTTATGGGAGAGAAACTATAAATTAACAATGTCAACTTCATACAAAGAAAATCTGTATAAAATGTTCTAAAGATGGCACCTTCCACCAGCAAGATTAGCAAAAATGTTTAAAAATATGTCAGATAGATGTTGGAAATGTAAACATAATATAGGCAAGTATTATCCTATTTGGTGGACATGCGGGAAGGGAAATGCTTATTGGAAAAATATACATATGTGGTTAAAAAAAATATTGGATGAACAAGTGGATTTTAAACCTGAACTTTTTTTACTAGGCATTATGTCTGAAAAGACTAATAAGCAGAAATTTACTTTACTTTACTTTACTTTATTTTGACTTATATGCCGCCCTTCTCCTCAGACTCAGGGCGGCTCACAGCAAATAATACAAGTACAAAATATAAATTACTTAAAATAATAATATACAATATAAAAACCAATAAAACTATACCCACTCATACAACATACAGTCCCAATCAAAGGCCCAGGGGCAGAGCGCAGCTCACAAGCCCCAAGCCTGTCTGCATAGATGTGTTTTTAAAAGTTTTCGGAAAGCTAGGAGGGAAGGAGCAGTACGAACCTCTGAGGGAAGTTGATTCCAGAGGGCTGGGGCAGCAACAGAGAAGGCCGTAGCCCTAGGTCCCGCCAAACGACATTGTGTAACAGACGGGACCCGTAGGAGGCCAACCCTATGTGCCCTAACCGGTCGCTGGGATTTATGAGGCAGAAGACGCTCCCGCAAGTATCCTGGCCCATTGCCATATAGGGCTTTATAGGTCATAACCAACACTTTGAATTGTGTTCGGAGACCAATTGGCAGCCAATGCAGCTCACGGAGGGCTGGAGTGACATGAGCATGTCTTGGGAGACCCAAGACGGCTCGCGCGGCCGCATTCTGAACCACCTGCAGTCTCCGGACATTCTTCAAAGGTTGCCACATGTAGAGAGCATTACAGTAGTCGAGTCTCGAGGTGACAAGGGCATGGGTGACTGTGAGGAGTGATTCCCGGTCCAAATAGGGCCGCAACTGACACACCAGGCGAACCTGGGTGAATGCCCCCCTCGCCACAGCCGAAAGATGGTATTCTAAACTTAGCTGTGGATCGAGGAGGACACCCAAGTTGCGAACCCTCTCCAACGGGGACAAGACTTCCCCGCCCAGGGTAATGGATGGACAGATGGAATTGTCCTTGGGAGGCAGAACCCACAGCCACTCTGTCTTGTCGGGATTGAGTCTGAACCTGTTAGCACTCATCCAGACCCCAACAGCCTCCAGCATTGTTCATCACTTCCACTGCTTCACTGTAATGACGCGGGGTAGAGATATAGAGCTGAGTGTCATCAGCATACTGATGACAACTCACCCTGTGTCGACGAATGATCTCACCCAATGGCTTCATGTATATGTTGAAAAACAGGGGTGAGAGAACAGACCGCTGAGGGACTCCACACGGAAGAGACCTCGGAGCCGATCTCTGACCTCCTGCAAACACCGACTGCGACTGGCCAGAGAGGTAGGAGGTGAACCACCGCAGACCAGTGCCCCGCACTCCAAGCCCCTCCAACCGGCGCAGAACGATACCATGGTCGATGGTATCGAAAGCCGCTGAGAGGTGAAGAAGCACCAGGATAGTGGAATAACCTCCATCCCGGGCCCGCCAGAGATCATCGGTCAGCGCGACCAAAGCAGTTTCCGTGCTGTAGCCGGACCTGAACCCAGACTGCTGAGGGCCCAGATAATCAGCTTCATTCAAGGACCGTTGGAGTTGGAGTGCCACCATCTTCTCAACAACCTTCCCTAAAAAGAGGAGGTTGGAGACTGGACGATAATTATTTAAAACTGCCGGGTCCAGGAAAGGCTTCTTGAGGAGGGGGCACACAAGTGCCTCCTTTAGGGAGCCGGAAAGGACCCCTTCCTCAGTGAAGCGTTAACAACAGCCTGGACTCAGCTCTGTGTCACCGCCCTGCTAGCTGAAACCAGCCAGGAGGGGCACGGGTCCAGTAAACAGGTGGCCGAATTCACAGCTCCAATGGCCTTGTCCACGTCATCAGGAGTTACCAGATCAAACTCCTCCCATTCAACAGGACTAAGACGGGCCTCTGTCATCTCGACTGACTCATTGTCAGCCGACACTGTATTCCAATTGGAGTCCAAGTCAGCCCGGATCTGAGCGACCTTGTCTGCGAAAAAGCTGTTAAATTCTTCGGCATTGCCCTGTAAAGGTTCCTCTCTCCTCCCCGTACCAAGGAGAGAGCGAGTCACCCTAAACAGGGCAGCCGGACGAGATTCCGCAGACATGCGGAAAGATGCTGAGATCTTGCCGTAGTGATTGCTTCCAAATAGGTCTTAATATAAGCTCCCAATTTGGTTCGATCAGATTCGGATCTGCTTTCCCTCTATTGCTTCTCTAAACGTCTCTTCTGGCACTTCCTCCCCCTGAGTTCTTCAGTGAACCAAGGAGATCTCCTGGGTCTGCTACCACAGAGAGGTCACAATGGCACAATCCGGTCTAGAGCCCCCGTAGCGGCCATATTCCAGGCCGTCACTAAGGACTCCGCCGAACTGTGTACGAGCAAATCCGGCAATTCTCCAAGTGCCCTTTGAAAACCAATAGGATCCATCAGGCGTCTGGGGCGGAACCATTTAATCGGTTCCAGCTCCCTGCGAGAGAGGATTGGTGTTGTAAACTCAAGCCGCAGCAGAAAATCATCTGTCCATGACATGGGCAAAACTTCTAATTCCCTTAATATCAGATCATTCCTCAACTGTTCCGAGAGAAAAACCAAGTCAGGTGTGTGTCCCTTCTCATGGGTTGGGCCCTCAATTACTTGTGTCAGGTCCATGGTTGCCATGGAAGCCATGAACTCCCACGCCAACCCAGAGGACTCACCGAGTGACGGCACATTAAAGTCCCCCAAGACAATAAGTCTGGGTAACTCAACCGCCAACCCGGCTACCTCCTCGAGTAGCGTGGGCAGGGCTGTAGAAACGCAGCTGCGAGGCAGGTACATAAGCAACAGACCCACCTGTACACCTAGGTCCAACCTCATAAGGAGGGACTCACAACCTGATATCTCAGTAGCAGCGAGTCTGCGCAGCCCGAGTGACTCCTTAGCTGTAATCACCACTCCTCCCCCCTTCCCTGTAGTCGCGGCTGATGCCATACCTGAAACCCAGCTGGGCACATCTCAGAGAGGGGAACTCCTCCCTCTGGGGTCAGCCAGGTCTCAGTCACGCATGCCAGGTCGGCCTCCCCATCCAGAATTAAATCCCGGATGAGGAGAGCTTTGTTTACCACCGACCTGGCATTAAGCAGCAGCAGCCTGAGAGCAAGGCTCCTGCACCTCACTAGCTTCCACAATTGCAGACAGGGCGGCCCTTCCATTCATCATACAACCGCCCATCCATTCAACCCGATTCACTCCACAATCAGTCAATCCCCCCACATCATTCATAACATCCAACAAAAATAAGTTAAAACAGTATTAAACAACTTGAATTATTTAAAAATTTAAACAAATAGTAATTAAAACAATTTAAAAACATAGTAATAAAAAAATAAAAAAAATAAAAACAGGCATGCCAGATGTTAATCCTGCCACAATAACTATAGCTGTGCCTGTATTAGTCCCTCCTAAGATAAAACCTGTAGTAGAGTCCAAAACAGAACCCACAGGAGGAATAATTATACTAACAGTAATTATGGAACCCAACGTCCCAAAGATAAGGCCTTCGAAAAAGTCCAACATAATGGCGGCAGCAACAAAGGCCTCACACACAGCTCTTAAAAATTTAGCGGGAGGCACCCAGCCGACGGAGCAGGCCCGCTAGCCACTATAACCGCTTCCACAATTGCAATCCTTTCCAATAGTCCAGGGTCAAGGCCAGCAAAAGTCTCCTCCAAATTTCCCTCAGTTCTAGTCACCGGGAGAAGGAGGAGAAAAGCGCCGTCAAAGCCGAAGCTGGCCTATTCCAAGATCTCTGGCAGCCTGCCTCGAAAGGGGAGGCGGCAAGCCAGTACAATGGAAATGAAGGACAAGCCAGCATCGGGACCAAAACTCGGCAAAGTACAGGCCGAGAAACAATTGGTGGCAAAAAGCAGGGAAACCAAAAAGCTCTCCTGTTTGAAAATCCCCAAAAAGCCACATAAAGCCAGACAGCAATGGCAGAAGCGGGGCGAGCCAGCGAAGGACAAGATGGACACCTCTGACAGGCGAGCCGGCTCCAAGCCCCCCTGGACTTGCTGGTCGCCAGTTGCTGATCACTGGCCGCTGGTCACCGGTTGCTGGCCGCAGGCTGCCGGTTGCAGGTTGCAGGCTGCTGGTTGCAGGTTGCAGACTGCTGGTTGCTGGCTGTTGGTTTACTGGATGCTGGTTCACCGGTCCGGCTGCTGCTGCTGCCTTTCGGCTGTAAGTTGCTCTGCTGCTTTTTGGCTGTAAGTTGTTGCTGCTGCTTTACTGCTCTTGGTTTACTGGATGCTGGTTTACTGGATGCAGTTGTCCCTCCGAGGGATGAAGGCCTGCTGTTCTATAGTAATTCTAAATTCTTTGGTTGGTAATAGTCTTCTTTTTGCTGTTACTTGTATTTACCATTCAGAATTTCATTTTCAGTCAGAATAGACAAACCAAAACTAAGTATGTGCTTCAGTGCTCGTCTCTGCTCTGGTCAGGCCTCCATTCAGCTTGATTAAATTAAATTATTTAACTCTACATATTACCACAGCAGCAAGAATAATTTTTGCACAATATTGGAAGAATGAAGGATTGCCATCAGAGGAAGAAATAATCAGGAGGATTTTGGAATGTGCAGAGATGGACAGGTTAACTATGAGGCTGAAAGACAAAGAAGATACAGACTATTATCAAATTTGGAATTTATTTTATTCTTGGTTAGAGAAAAGAAGGAAGGATTAGGAATTGAACATGTATTAGTTTAGCAAATTTCAGACAACTTGTTGATTGGAAAAATTAGCATATATTGAAAAAAAATAATAAAAAAGATTGAAAAAAAAACAAAGTACATGACATAGGAAATACAAAGCCTCAAACAGGAACAGGAAACAAGAGCCCCAGAGGATATAAAAACCCACTGCCTACATGTGCTCTCTCTCTTTTCTTCCAGAGACATCTTTCTGTCTGGCTCTCCTCTTCAGCAAACTGCAATATTCTTTCTAAAGCAGTCGCCATGTTGTTTATTCCCAGCTTGTACTGAACCCTGATGAAGACTTTTCTTTTCACAATATTGTTGATAATATTGTTAGCAGTTGCAAGCCAATTTTTAAAATTTTATTTAGGTTATTTTTGGAATGCATACAGCATTTACATCATAGTTCTGACAGTTTATTGATATCAAATTATCTATCTATCTATATCTATCTGTCTATCTGTCTATCATCCATCCATCCATCCATCCATCCCATTGGCTTTCTGTCACAAATTATTGATTTGATTATATATCATATCATCAATCAAACCTGAAAAAAAGGCTATTCCAGTGGCTGCAGCTAAAATGCACTGCCTTTGTCACCTCCTTTAGCAAACCTTCTTAGAATGAACATGCCAGATGGATCAATTCTAGGTGGAAGACACAATCTCAATGATATCTAGTAACTAACCCATAAAGGGCTTTATTCAGCCATCAAGTTGAACCACGTATTCAGTATAGGAATCAATATATAAAAGTTTCAGAAATGAGGGGTCCTTGGTGCTCTCTGATCTTGCTTGTTTTCTTGCAGACATTTCATTACCCAAACTATGTAACATCATCAGTGCTAGTAAGGAGTTCAGTTTGCTATCAGTTTATATTCTGGTGCCTTGCCTGTTAGTGTTGGTGGGAGTGGTCTTAGAGATTCTTTGGTTGGGGTGATTGCTGTTGGATTCTTTGGAAGTTTCTTGATTAGTATTGTTTATTTGATTGTTGGTCTGATGTTAATCTTGGAGTTAATCTATGCTGATCT
Organism: Bothrops alternatus; assembly: GCA_034064705.1. Classification (NCBI taxonomy): domain Eukaryota; kingdom Metazoa; phylum Chordata; class Lepidosauria; order Squamata; family Viperidae; genus Bothrops; species Bothrops alternatus. The sequence continues at coordinate 33,046,092 of JARGCV010000112.1, forward strand.
GGGTGCTGATTGCTGGTGGAAAGGTGCTTGGGTCTTTTTGTTCTTTTTTGGGCTGGGTGATAGTCTCTTCTGCTTAGTCTTCTAGATATTGTTAATGTCTATGTGTCTATTGATGGTTAATTTGTCAGAGTGCCAGGCTTCTAAAAATTCCCTGGTGTTTTTGGACTTGGCTTGGTCTAGGATGGTCAAATTTTCCAATTGAAACTAAGGTTTAATCTATCTATAAATTGTGAAATTAAAGAATTTTTATTATGTCTTCTGACTGCTAGTTGGTGTTTGTGGATGCATTCTGCCAGTCTTCTGCCTGTGTGTACTACATAGTGGTTGTTGCAGTCCTTAATTGTATGTTGTAGAATGTAGACGACTCCTATTTTTTCCTGCTTAGAATATTTTGAAGGGCTTTGGTTGGCTTGTGTGCTATGCTGATTCCATGTGTTTGTAGTAGTCTGTTGGTAGTTTCAGAAATATTCTTGATAGGGTTTGTGTTGATTGTGCTGTATTGGGTTGAGTGGTCAGGGACTTTTTGATAAAGAACAGCAAGGACCCCTCATGTCAGGACCCACCTCAACACCTCATCTCAAGAAAGCAGAACTCATGGAAGCAAGTTCTTCCAAAAGGAACTTGTATTAGGAGAAGCTGATGGCAGGCATACTAGACAGGATCTGAGGGATTCATTTACAGATTGATAGGTTAAAGTATCCCCAAGCAAACCCCATACCATAATTCATCCAGACGGTTCAAGCCGGTCAATCCCCAGGTGTTAAGTCCATTGTGGGAAAGGAGAGATAACATCGGTCTGGCTCTGGTCATAGCAGTGATGTTTAAATGGCTCTTTGCACCTTCTCTTGAGATAAGCCCGGCTCCGGAGGTTGTATTTGTTTCTCCCCACCCCTTTGCTAGCTGACAGGTTGGGGAGACAAAAGTTCAGAGAGAGATACAGTGCAGGAATGTGAAGTGTTACATTAGAGCAATAAAGGAAGCTAAGGCAAAGTGTTACATTATAGCGAGAGGGAAAGAAGGCAGGAAAGCAAAGTGCTACATTGCAGTGAAAAAGGAAGTGAAGGCAATAAACCGATGCTCCATCCCCCCTCCCCTCTAGGAGTATGGCAGAACCCAGGGAGAGGAGAGAATGGAATCAGGAAGCGAGAGAAAGAGAGGCAGGGAAGTATGAAATATGATAGATATCGATTTTGACATCCTGCCCTTCCTTAAAAATTTGAGACCAATCTGTTGAGAGACAAAACAAAACAAAAATGGTGAGAGGTTAGTCTGGTTTGTTTGGGTAGTCCGTGTGAAACTTTTTTAGTAGTTTGGTGGCTCTAATGTCGCATTTGTGCACCCATTCATTTTGGGAAGAGGGGAGGTGCTTCCATACTATTAGGTATTGAGTCGCTCCATGGTATTTTTGGGAGTTGAGGATTTCATTTATTTCAAAATGCTGCTCCCCCTCAACCATAATGGGAGGAGGTGTGGGGGTGATGTTCGGTCGTAGTGGTGATCGCTGCTCTCGTTTTAGCAAGCTGCAGTGGAAGATGGGGTGAATCTGCCCGAGGGATTTTGGTAATTCTAGCTCTACTGTTACTGGCTTTATGATCCTTTTGATGGGGAACGGTTCCAAGTATTTCAGCCCTTTCTTGGATAGTTGCAGGCATTTTAGGTATTTTGTAGATAAGTACACCATTTCCCCTACGACAAATGGTTTTGGATTGACCCTTTTCTTATCTGCCTGTGCTTTATAGGCCTGTCTAGCTTCATCTAGTGCTTTTCTAACTACTGGCCAAGTGTTTTTTAATTGTGCAATCCACTCCTTCAAAGAGGGAATGACCGGCTCGGTAGTGCTCAGTTCTGGCATGGGGTTAAAGCTTTGGCCCATAGCTACTTGGAATGGGGAATGGACCGCGTTGTTGTATGCCACTCCTGCAAAAGGGAGCAGGTCGGTCCAGTTCGTCTGTTGGAAATTAATAAAGCATCCTAAATATTGTTCAAGTACTGAGTTTGAACGTTCCATCCTGCCATTTGTCTGAGGATGATGACTAGATGACAGCCCCTGGGTGGTCTCCAGAAGGGATAAGAACTCTTTCCAAAAGTCCAATGTGAATTGCACCCCCCTGTCTGATATTATGTGCTGGGGTACTCCAGGCAATCTATATATGTACTGGATGAACAATTTTGCTAAGGCTTTTAGCGGGGATCTTTGGACAAGGGATGAAGTGTACTGGTTTTGAGAATAGGTCCGTGACCACCCAGATCGCTGTGTTTCCATTACTTTCTGGTAGTTCTATTATGAAGTCCATGGAGATCTCCCTCCAGGGGGCTGAGAGGCTTGCCACCGGCTCTAGCAGTCCAGGGCTTTCCCTTGCAGTCTCTTAGTAGCTGTGCAGGTTGGACAGCTGGCCACATAGCTCTTAATGTCATTTTTCATTAATGGCCACCAGAACTTTCTCTTCACTAGATGCAGCATTTTCATGAAACCAAAGTGACCCGCCAGTTTCGTGTCATGGCAGAGTTGCATAAATGTGATCCTCTGGGCTTTTGGGATATACAACTTCTTTCCCACCCATGGCAAGCCATCAGTGATAGTGCATAAGTTTTTGTGGCTCTGGAACCATTCATCGTTTTCTAGAGCCTTCCTGAATTCTATCCCTGCTTGGCTGGCTATCGGCTGCTTTAGTTTTGCCTGAGCTCTTGTGATTACTTGCGCTGCCAGCTGCGGTTCTGGCATGAACGGCTTGGTGATGGTTGGCCAGGAGCTATTGTACTGGGACATATGGAATAAGGCATCTGCCAGGAAATTTCACCCCCCTGGCAAGTGTTTAATTTTGAATGAAAACCAGTGGAAGTGTTGTGACCACCGGACGTGTTTAGGGCTGAGTTTTCTGGGTGTTTTTAGTGCTTCCAAGTTCTTATGGTCTGTCCAGACCTGGAATGGGATTTGGTTCCCTTCCAAGAAGTGCCGCCAGGTGAGGAGTGCATATGCCTCTTTTTCTCACACCACCCAATGTTGCTCCATGTCAGAGAGCTTTCTGGATGTGTAGGCATAGGGTTGCAGCTGCCACTTGTTTTCCTGCAGCAATACTGCCCCTACTGCTACGTCACTTGCATCGGCTTGGATTACAAATGGCTTATCTGGGTCAGGGTACTTTAGGACCAACTCGGATGAAAAAAGCCTTTTTAGTCTTTCAAATGCAGCTTGACATTCCATCAAACAGGTTAGTGGCTGACTAGGTCTTACTGAGCCCCCCTTTTGTTCTTAATAAGTTCATGATAGGCAGGGCTATCTGGGTGAATGAAGGGATGAAGTTAGCAAACCCCAGGAAGCTTTGTAGTTGCTTTCTCGTGTGGGGTGGTGCCCACTCTAGCACTGCCTGGACCTTCTTGGGGTCCATCTTTATGCCTTTGGTGAATATGTGGTAGCCCAAATAGTCAATTCTCTGTTTGTGAAACTCACATTTGGACAATTTTGCATAGAGGTTGGCTGCTCTCAATTTTTTCAAGATTGCTATGACTAATTTTATGTGCTCCTCTTTAGTCTCTGTAAATATAAGAATGTCGTCCAGGTAGACGAGGACCCCTTTGTAGAGGTGCTCCCTCAGTACTTCATTGATCTGCTGCATAAAAACTGCAGGGGCTCCCTGCAACCCAAACAGCAAGACTTTAAATTGGTAGCATCCCACAGGGCAGTTGAATGCGGTCTTCCACTCATCCCCCTCCTTAATTTTAATGCGATAATAGGCTTCACTTAGGTCTAGCTTTGTGAAGATTTTTCTGTTCAATAGGTGAGACAGCATGTCTTTCATGAGGGGAAAGGGTACAGGTTGTTTTCACTTATGGCGTTCAAGGCGCGGTAGTCCATGCACATACGGAATGTGCCAACTTTCTTTTCCCTGAAGAGGATGGGGGCCACTACCTTCTATGGGGAAGCTGGCTCAATGAAGTCCCTCTCTAAATTTTTATCTACAAATTTTTTCATGTCTCGTAACTCCTCAGGGCTCATGGAGTACAGTCTAGGCTTCAGGAGTTTCACTCCCAGCTTGATTTCTATCGTGCAGTCTGTGGGTCGGTGAAGGGGTAGCTCATCCACCCATTCCTAACTGAAGATTTCAGTGAGGTCCTTGTATTCCTCAGGTATTTTGGGCAATGCAGTTTCCTCCCCCACTGCTGCTCTTTCCGGAGGGGAGCTCTCGGGGGCTCCCTGGGGTGGCAATCCCATTCAGTCCCCTTTTGGGAACCTGAGTTCTGCTGTCCTCCAGTTCACTCTGGGGTTCCATTTCTTTAGCCACGCCAACCCCAGTATTATTGGGCACTCCATGCCTGGGGTCACCGTGAATGTTATAGTCTCCTCGTGGTCCCCCAGTGTAAGATGGATGGGTAGCGTGGCATTCCCCCTGTTATGGACCCATCTAATTGACCAAAGGATATCGGTTTCTTCAGCCTCCTCACCAGAATGCCCAGGGTTCCCACCAGCATTGGGCTAATAAGGCAACACATGCAGCCAGTCTAGTAGGGCTTTAACCTTCACAGCTTCAGGCATGGAGAGGGCTAGGATAGTCACTGTCTATATGAGTGGCACTTACCACTTACCAGAGGTTCATCTTCAGAATGGTCGTCTGGTGAGTTGGACGCTTCCGTGGTGTAGGCCGTTGGCTGTGGGTTGAGGCTTCACAGGCTCACATGACAGCTTAGGGGGTGATTGGTTTCATGGCTTCCCTCTGCGATGTCTCTTGAGTAGGTCAATCTCGGCTTCCTCTGCCAGGATGTACCAATTGTGCAATTGGTGTGTGTTCCCCTGGGGAAGGCAGGCATTGTAGAGGTCATAATTCAGCCCATCCTTGAAGTGGCTAAGCAGGATGTCTTCCAGCCAATTTAGCTTACTAGCAATGGCTTGGAACTCCTGGGTGTACTCGGCCACTGGGCGCCTGCCTTGCTTCACCATCTTAACCTTCTCATGGGCCTTCCAGTCTGCCAATGAATCCTCAAATCACCATCTAAGGGAGAACATGAATTGGTTGAAGTTCTGGAGCTCGGGGGTGTCAGAGTTGTGTAGGTCCACCACCCAGTCAGCTGCCACGCCATCCAGGGCTGCCTGTGGATCTGCCTGTGGATCTGAGCCTTGTTGGTTGGGATGTCTTGGCCATATTCTTCCATGTAGTTGAGGACTTGGGTTAAGAAGAACCCCAGGCACCATGGGTCTCCCCAAAACTTCACATCCAGTGATGGGAACTTTTGGATGGATCGATGGTCACATCATCTGTGGTGTTGTCCATCTCGATCAGCAGCTGCTGAGTGGTAGGAAGTGGGGGCTGGCCCTGCGATGACTGTGGTCTCGGCCACTCCGCCTGACATTCCTGGGGCTTCAGTGTTAGACTCCCCCCCGGTGTCTCTTGTGCTGCAGTTCATAGTAATGGTGCAGCTGCATGGCTCGAGCTTTTCATCCTTGAGGGAGATGAGGGTTGATTTCATTAGGTCGATTGCCTTCTCCAGGACCCAGTTCGACTGCTCCCTGTGATTATCCTCACCTTTGCTGAGGTGTAGTGATCTCTCCATCTCTTGTTTCCATCCCAGTTGGTGGCTGCCCCACCTCAGCGTCACCTTTCTCGAAATTTTCTCCCACTCATCCTTCTTGCCTATGCCCATGGACTAGTGAGGTTTATGACTGTGAGTCTCCACCACCTCTTCTTCCGAGGTGTAGGACATCTCGGAGTTGGACAACTGGCAGGGTTCCAACTGAAGGGAGGGCTCCCCTTTCGTGGTGGCTTCCTCCTTCTCCGTACCATTGTCTGACATGGTAGATGTTGCAAAGTCTCCCTGTAAGGTCCGTCCTTCCAGATTTACCACTATTGCAGATCCTGTGTAATGTCAGGACCCACCTCAACACCTCATCCCAAGAAAGCAGAACTTATGGAAGCAAGTCCTTCCAAAAGGAGCTTTTATTAGGAGAAGCTGATGGCAGACATACTAGACACGATCTGTGGGATTCCTTTACAGATCGATAGGTTAAAGTACCCCCAAGCAAACCCCACCCCATAGTTCATCCGGACAGTTCAAGCTGGTCAATCCCCAGGTGTTAAGTCCATCGTGGGAAAGGGGAGATAACATTGGTCTGGCTCTGGTCATAGCAGTGATGTTTAAACGGCTCTTTGCACCTTCTCTTGAGACTAGAGAGATAAGCCCGGCTCCGGAGGTTGTATTTCTTTCTCTCCCCCTCCCCTTTGCTAGCTGACAGGTTAGGGAGACGAAAGTTCAGAGAGAGATACAGTGCAGGAACGCGAAGTGTTACATTAGAGCAATAAAGGAAGCTAAGGTGAAGTGTTATATTATAGTGATAGGGAAAGAAGGCAGGAAAGCAAAGTGCTACATTGTAGCAAAAAAGGAAGTGAAGGCAATAAACCCACACTCCATCTCCCCTCCCCTCTAGGAGTATGGCAGAACCCAGGGAGAGGAGAGAATGGAATCGGGAAGCGAGAGAAAGAGAGGCAGGGAAGTATAAAGTATGATATCGGTTCTGACATTTCATGTCAACCATGGGCTACAAATATTCTCCTTTATTAGTTTCAGAAATGCTGATTCAGCCTTTTTAACTCTATGCAGATCAGGAGAATTCACCATCTCCCTTAGTTAATTGTTCTACTGTTTAACTGTTTTTACTGATCAGGGGCTTCCCCCCCCCTAGCATTTCACCAAATTCAGCCACTCTTCTGCACATTGTGGGATGACAGATAAAATGTTATCTATTGGAAGACAGATCTCATATCTTTTCTCAGTTGTCTTTTCTCATATCTTTTATCAAGGATTCCTCATTCCCCTCATGTAATGCTTACTTACTTCAAACTGGTAGATATCTAAGATATTCTAATATTGCACTTACTTATTTAAAAATATATTTGTAAATGATAAGTATGATAAATGATTCAAAGATTCCAACTTAATAGTTTTGGTTGAACTGTAGTCCACCAAACAATTTTAGGTATACATTTCATTTTAAAGCCATTTTTATCAGCTATATCTGTACTATAGGCAGATTGCTATTTAATTTCAAGCAAGCATGGTTATCAACTGTAGCATTCTATATTTTCTGCTGGAAAATATAGGGGCTAATATCTGAGAGGGGCCGATATCTGAGAGTCAGGAACTTTCTGAATGGTTCAGTAGTGCCAATGTTGCTTTTATAATTATGTTCACTGATTAAGAAAATTTCTATTACAAATCCTACAGTTGTCCAAAATTATGTGAGGATGTTTCTAATTAATGACCAGTATGTGAGAAATTATTGTAGTCCTCAGAACAGCAAATATAGCCAAGGAATGTCAAAATTAACCAACTGAGACACAGAGCTTCAAATCATTAACACAGTACTTGGAATCTAATTTAGACCAAACTGCTTGATGGGAAAGGTTAAATGGCAAATAAATTGTAGCCATTATCCAGGAAAGGGGTGTAGGACAATTCATCATGGCCAGGTCTGCATGGCCAGGTGGGTATGGCTGGTTGGACATGGTCAGATTAGCATGGATGAATGGGTGTGGTGACTTGGTGCAGATGAACTTGGTGCAGATGACTTGGTGCAAATGACCCAGCATGAACAGGTTGGCACTGACAGGTGGACATGGCTGGGTGAGGCACCAACTGCCCTCTTCCCTATCACCCCTTTCTCCTCTTCCTCCAGCCAACCCAACCACGTTGTCCCCATGTCCAGTTGCCGGGGCAACTTGTTCCGCATCCATCCAATCTGGTCGTGCTGAATCATCTATGCTGAGTCATCTGCACCACCTGTTGGTGTAAGATTCACTTAACTGAATGGCACTGCAACAAAAATGTTGGGTTCAATTGTGGTTGCAAGTCAAGGACTGCCTTTATTAGCCAGGTAGCTCGGAGACCCAGTGGTTGGAATCACACAACTCATTTGATGTGAATCAGATGAGTGTGTTGGTGGGGAGGCTTGTGTGGCCTTCAGGGTGTCTGTTTAAGGGTCCCGACTGGCATCACTCCTCCCCTTACTTCACAACAGTAATCAAACAAGGAGGAGATGAATTCTGCCCATGTCCAGAGGAAATCTTGTTGCAGCCACCAGCACAGAGATTCCTTTCCTTTTGAAAGCTGAATGCTATCCAGAAAAGAAAGCAAAGAAAGCCCATCAAAACTGGAATGGAAGGAGAAACACCTCCCCAACTCTCCTACCCTCCACACACTGTCAAGCTGGAGCTTCTGGGTGATCTGCATCTGGCTCTATATGTGTCTCCCTGGACATGTTTCTTGCTGCTTTACATGGAAAGAGCAGTTGCATCTAGAAGATCCTTCCCTACTTGTTTTGCACTTCTCCCCAAAAAAGAGACCTTCAATGACTTTCCTGGGAGCCCCCCTGCTCCAACCCTTGCCCCCACTTCCTTCTCAGCTTCCCCCTCTTCAGCACCCCTTCTGAAGCCACCTCCTCAATTCCTTACCTACAAAAGACACAGCTATGGAGGAATTATTATTATTATTCCATCTCTGCATCTCTGATTTGTAGAGCACATCAGAAAGGCAGGGGGGAATTCTGGGCAGTGGGGACAGGGGCAATGTGGAGGAGGAAAGAGGAAAGAAAGGCTGGTTTCATGCTGCCCTTTGCTGGCCATGGCCAGTAATGCAGCCTCTCCCCAAAGCACAAAACCCTCTGCATCACCAAACTAGGGTGGGTTTTGAGACCTAGATCAAAGTTTTTGGATCCTTGTCTGAGTTTCCAGGCTTTTTATTTCAAAACCCATATTTTTCTATTCATGACATATATGAAATAAGTAAAAATAAATGAGTGTAAAACTGATTTTCTATCTTGTCTTGTAATGCCAAGCATGTATCTTTCCAAGGCAATTTGTGCCATTCATAACTTTTGTATCGATTGTGAGATTATTGTTCATGTTTCACTGGCATATGTTAGAGCAGGTAGCAAATACTGATCGAAAACTTTTCTCTTTAGGCATAGGGGGGAGGTTGTTCTTGAAAATTATGCTTAGCTTGCCGAACACATTTAATACATTGTTCCATTTCCTTTATTGTATCACCTTCCACTGAGAGCTGTTGGCCCAAGTATATGTAATGGTCTACTACATCTAGTAGTATATATATATTGTGCAACCTTTGTATGTATCTTTGTAGCTCTTCTGGGACTTATTAGAAGAGAGCAACATCATCTGCAAATCTTAAGTGATTTAAATAGGTTCCATTGATTTTATTCCATCTTTTGCCCAGTCTAGTTTATGAAATACTTCTTCAAGGCAGTCTGAGAAAAGGATAGATAATATTGTATTGCCTTGTCATACATCTCATTCTATATTGATTTCCACTTTAAAATCATTAAGATAAATTGTCACCATTGTTTTTTCATATATTGATTGTAGTAAGTTTATGTAAGCAGTGTCTATGCCTTGGTTGAGCAATGCATTAATTGTTGCTAGCTGGAATACTGAGTCAAATACCTTTTCATAACTGATGAAAGCCATGCACAGAGACATGGTGTACTCATTGTGCCTTTCAATAACTTGCTGAACAACCTGGATGTGTTCCATTGTGTTGTAACCACTTCTAAACCCTGCCTGATACTTTGGCTGTGTCTCATTTAATGTTCTCAATTTTCTTTTTGTTATTATCTTGGTGAAAACCTTGTAGATGATTGAAAGAAGGCTTACTGGGCCAAAGTTCTTTAAATCATCTTGGGCCCATTTCTTATCTATAAGAATCACTTCAGCGTTTTTCCATGCATCAGGTATTTTTTCTTCTCTGAGGCATATTCAGTATAGTCTTGCTCGTACCTTGTGTAAACTATGACCACCAGCTTTCAGCATTTCAACCGTAACATAGTCATTTCCCGAAGGTTTGCCATTTTTCATTGATTTTATGGCACTTGATACTTTCTCCACTAGAATATCTGGCATTTCCTTTTCATGGGTGTGGTTACTTTTGAGTGATTTTAATCTTTATATAGCTCTGAATAGAATTTTCTAATTATTTCTGACATTTCCTGTCTTGTTCTACACACAGAGCCATCTTCACGTTTTAATGCAAAAGCCTTCTTCCTTGTATTTATCAGCTTGCATTTTGCTCTATTAATCCAGACCTCCCCAACATTTCTGGGTTGGTGGCCCAGAGGGAAAGGGAGGAGCAGGGAAATGTGCAAATGGGTGCATGTACAGCAGGGGGTGCTAGTGCCTGTGTGCATTTGCAAGCAGGCCATGCGCATCCATGGCACCCACATTGGCACCATGCACATGCACTAACGGACTGCTAGCATCCACTTGTATACACAAATGGGATGCTAGTGCCAACGCAGCAGCGCTAGTAAGAGTGGGGGGTGCTCACTCATCAGCCATTCCCAGGGCCCGGTGGCCAATAGGCCATGGCCTGGTACTGGTCCGTGGCCCATAGGTTGAAGACCCTTGTATTTTCTTCAATTGCCTTTTTTCAAGCTTCACATTAAACTGATGTGTTTCTTCTTGGATACGTTTTCTTATGATCCAGTTTATTAGTGAAACTTCTGATATTCTTCATTGTCTGTCATTTTTTCATTAAATCAATAGTTTCTTCAGAGATTTTTGACTATAGAAAGTGTTTTGATGCTGCTGGTGCTATAGATGTAGCAGATTCATGGATGTTTTTGACTATTTGTTCATTTTGGTCCATAATGTTCATCTCTTCCAAATCTTGCAATAGAGCAAAGTAATTTGATAGATTAATCTCAAAATCATTCTCCTCTAACAGTTTGTTTTTTGTGATTTCTTTAGATTTCCATATGCTCTTTTTGACAGTCTATCTTCACTTTAGCTCATACCATTCTATGGTCACTTCAAAAATTAAAATGATTGATGACAGTACAATCACAGAATATGGTTTTATCATATGACATGATGTAGTCAATTTTGATTGCGTACCTAGATACTCTTCCATGTCAATTTTCTTCTAGTTTTTTTTCTATAAAATGTGTTCATGATAGAACATTCCTGTCCTTCAGCAAAATCTACTAGTCTGTCACCTCTATTATCATGTTCACCATTTCCATGTGGGTCAGTCAGTTTTTCTCCAGGTATTGTTCTATTTTTTTATTATTATTTTTTATTATATTTTTTATTATTAGATATCCGTTTGTACAACATTAAAGTCACCCATTAGTATTTTGTATTGGCATTTTTCTTTGTGTTGAATGCGGGCCACATCTTCGACTTCATCACCACTATAGCTTATTGTTGGTCTGGATGATTTAAAATTTGTTCAATTGAATGATACATTGAGCTACTCTGTCTGATTTTGTTAAATTTTATCTCTTTCAAATTTTACCTCAGAGTCTTTCAGCTTTTGGTTGATGAGAAAGTCAACTCCACCACATCATCCATCTTCAGTACCTCTAATGTAGTGTAAATGCCCAATCCTATCAAGCTCAACTAAATTTTCACCTTTTCATCGTATTTCACATAATCCAATGATATCCTAATGCATATTGTTGAGTTCAATCACCAGTTCTTCTAATCGAGCATCCATTTTCATTGTTTGAATGTAGACCGTTCCTATGTCTAAAGTCCAAAGGCAGCCTGATTTAACCCAGTGATTCTTAGCACCCTCTGCCTTCAGGCAGGTTGGAGCTTGACTCCCTCTTCTTTGTGGCAACCCCTGAGATATTGGGACACTGCTATCATGTCACCCCTAGTCCTTCTCTTCATTAAACTAGACATACCCAATTCCAGAAACTGTTTGTTGTATGCTTTAGCCTCCGGTCCCCTAATCACCTTTGTTGCTCTTCTCTGTACTCTTTCTAGGGTCTCAATATCTTTTTTACATTGTGGTGACCAAAACTGGATGCAGTATTCCAAGTGTGGCCTTACCAAGGCATTGTAAAGTGGTATTAACATTTCACGTGATCTTGATTCTATCCCTCTGTTAATGCAGCCTAGCACTGTGTTGGCTCTTTTGGCAGCTGCAGTTTACTGCTGGCTCATATTTAAGTGATTGTCCACTAGGACTCTGAGATCCCTCTCACAGTTACTACTATTGAGCAAGGTACCACCTATACCAAACCTGTGCATTTATTTTTTCTTTCCTAAATGTAGAACCTTACTTTTTTCACCATTGAATTTCATTTTGTTAGATAGTGCCTAACGTTCAAGTCTTCAAGATCATTCTGTATCTTAAGCCTATCTTCTGGAGTGTTGGCTATTCCTGCCAGCTTAGCGTCATCTGCAAAGTTGATGAGTTCCCCATCTATCCCCTCATCCAAATCATTGATGAAGATGTTGAAGAGCACTGGGCCCAGAACAGAGCCCTCAGGCACCCCACTACACACTTCCCTCCATGTAGATGCAGTTCCATTGAGGACCACACACTGAATACGGCCAGTTACCCAGCTATGAATCTATCTGGTGGTGATGCTGTCTAACCCATATTTTTCTATCTTATCAAGTAGTAGATTGTGATCTACTTTATCAAATGCCTTACTGAAGTCCAAGCAAATTATATCCACAGCATTCTTCTGATCCACTAATGTTAGCTTTTGGTAATGACTTTGTTTGCCTCTATGTGTTTGCCTAGTTCGTAGCTTGATTATCTTTTCCAGAATCTTCCCATGTATTGAGGTCAGGCTGATAGGTCTGTAGTTTCCTGGATCCATTCCCCCCCCTTTTTTTGAAGATGGGAACTACTTCAGCTCTTTTCCAGTTCTCTGGTAGTTCCCCAGTGCTCCAGGATCTTTGAAAGATATAGTTTGGTGGTTCTGAGATCACATCTGCCAGTTCCTTGAGAACCTTGGGGTATAATCCATCTGGTCCTGGTGATTTGAACTCATCTAGGGTTGACAGGTGCTCACTTACCATTTTCTTGTCTATCTTACCTTGTGTTTGTAATTTATTTTTACAGCACTGTTTTTGATATGCTGGACTGTTTATTCCCTTTGTGTAAAGATAGATGCAAAGATAAGTAGTTCTGCTTTCTCCCTGTTGCTTGTCAGCTTCTTGCCACTTTCTCTCACTAATGGACCAATCATTTCCTTAACATTTTTCTTGTTTTTTACATGTTGAAAGAAGCTTTTTTTTGTTATTTTTGACTTTTGTTGCAAGTCTTAGTTCATTTTGAGCCTTAGCTTTCCTCACTTCATCTTTGCAGGCTCAGGCTATTTGCTGATATTCTGCCTTAGTTATGTGTCCTTTTTATATTTCAATTTATCAGAGAGTTCTTTATGCAGCTATGCTACTTTCTTTTGAGAGCTGTTATTTTTCTTCTTTATTGGTATTGTGCTAGATTGGGCTTTTATAATCTCACTTTTCAAAATTTCCCAAGCTTCTTGAATTGTTTTCCCCTGGAGGATTCTCATCCATGGAATCCTTCCCAAGCTCTAAGTTTATTGAAATTAGCTCTCTTGAAGTCCAAGACTCTAGTTTGACTGTGTTCTATTGCTTGTGTTTCCATAATGTTGAATTCCAATATTGCATGGCCACTCTCCCCCAAGGTTCCTGTGGCTTCAACACCTTCTAACATTTCATCTCTGTTAGTGAGAATTAGGTCCAATATGGCTGATCCTCTAGTTCCCTTCTCTACATTTTGGCAGACAAAGTTGTCTGCTAGTTTTGTCAGCAATCTGCTCTTCCACTTGGTGCAGAGATTGTCTCCCAGTTGATGTCAGGGTAATTAAAGTCCCCCGTTACTATACCTTAGTTAACTAAGTTCATCTATTTCCTCTGTTTGGTTGAGTGGTCTATAGTATACACCTATGGCAATGTCATTCCCCCCCTTTTATATTGACCCAAATGCATTCAAGACAGTTTTCATCATTGTTGTGCTCTATTTCTGTTATTTCTTATAGAAAGAGCAACTTGGCCTCCTCTTTTATTTATTCTGTTTCTTTTAATTAATTTAAATCCCTCTAGCTGTGTGTTCTATTTATGGGTTTCATCCCACCAAGTTTACATAATGGCAACAATATTATATTGTCTACAGTTGTTAATTACTTTATTTTATTTGTATCTTTGAGTCAGTATTAATTCATAGTGACTATCTGAACGCCTGTAATTTTCTAAGCTATATTGCAGAAGTGGTTTGCAATTGCCTCCATCCTAGGGCTAAGCCAGAGTGACTATTCCAAGGTCACCCAACTGCCTTTCTGCTTAAGGCAGGAAGAGAACTCAAGGTCTTCTGGTTTCTTAATTGCTACAACAAACTAACTTTCAGGCATCCTTTAATACTGACTTAAATATTCAGATGCATATGAAACATTTTAATATGCAAATCAAAAAATTGTTATTTTGACATTATATTACAATTTTCATGATGCTTGTAAATTTCCTTTCTATTATTTTTTATTTTCCCCTTTTGATATTTTCTGTTACTTTATTTTTTATAGTTATGAAATCAATATTTTTAATAATATTACAACATCTGAACACTTTACTTTTCTATCTTCTGCCCAGAAGAGAAATTTGGAATGATGGATTTGTCAAGAAGAAAGCTAATGTTCCTGTTCTCTGAGAAGTGGGCAGAGATGTATACCTATAGCATTCATGACCCCAGCTTCTGGAGATTTGTATGTATATATTTTCCAAACATGGGTGAAGACTTGTTTAAAGGCATGCATACATTGCAACTTAGAACAAACTCACACTGAATAATTAACATAATAATATCAGAAATTATTAAGAACAATTTTATGAAGCAATATATAATGCCTTTGTTCCTCTTTACCCAAAGGACCGCACCAAGTTATTATGTAACACTTATTCTGTAAAAAGAAAAAAGAAAAAAAAACTCCTAAAGGACTTTTGTTCCCAAAAATCCCTTCTTTCAGAGCATCATTAGTTTCCTGAACATTTTTTTTCTTTAAGAAAGACCTTAGAAGAACCTTTCAAAATGGTACTATAGTCATTTCCTAGTAAGTGTCCTTGATAAACACCTAATTCTGCAGCAGCAGCAACAATAACAGCAATTTTCAGTATACATAGTTTTGAACTGATGTTATTTGGGTTCTTAGGTTATGTAATAAGTGAATCTAGCCCATAATAACAGAGTCACTGAACATGAAAAACTGACAAATTCCACCCTTGATGAGCCTGAGATGGGATTTTGCATGCTCAGAATCTATAACTGAAGAAGATATTTGCTGATTGGGCTAAAGCTCCATGCAGTTTGGAAATCTATGTTCTTTCTCAGTAACAGCTTACATCAGTGGTTCTCAACCTTTTTCAGGTTGAGACCCCACTTGCCCCGCCCATGCGTGGCGCGACCCCCAGGCACGCGCGTGCGTCGGGCCAATCCGTGCATGCGCGGCGTGCACGCGACAAAAAAACACAAAAGGGTGGACTGCGACGGGCCGATCCGCGCATGCGTGGCGCGCGACGGCCCAAACCGCGCATGCGCGGCGTGCGTGCGACAAAAAAAAAACAAAATGGCGGACCGCGACGGCCCGATCCGCACATGCGCGGTGCGCGTGCAATGGCCCGAACCGCGCATGCATGGCGCGCGCCGACGAAACAAACAAGCAAACAAACAAAAACAAAATGGCGGAACGCAGTGTCCGGCGACCCCCGCGAAACGGTCGCGACCCATAGGTTGAAAACCGCTGGCTTACATGCTGAATGAAATGGCTCCAGTAGTTTCAGTTTTATTTTTACAAATTTTCACATGGAGTTTCTTCACTTCTATAATGCATGAAGAGAGCTTGAATATTTGAGATTATCCATTCTATTCTGACATATATAAAGGTCCAAAAATTTGATAGTTATTTAGCAGAGATTTCAAAAGACTACCTGTATGTCTATGTGGACAGACAGTAGATCAGTGAATAGGATTATGGTGCAAAATTGTGGACTTTGGGGCTCATTCTCCTGGGCTACATGTCAATTGTGAATAAAATTTTCTTTCAAACATTGCATATCTGAAACTTTGTACTCCCTTATATATGCAGTATCGGCTGATAATGATTCAGTCGAGATGACAGGGACTCGTCTTGATCCTGTTGTGTGGGAGGAGTTTGACCCGGTAGCACCTGATGAAGTTGACAAGGCCATTGGAGCTGTGAGCTCCGCCACCTCTTTATTGGACCCGTGCCCCTCCTGGCTGGTTTCGGCCAGCAGGGAGGTGATGCGGGGCTGGGTTCAGGAGATTGTCAATGCTTCTTTGAGGGAGGGGTCCTTTCCAGCTCCCTGCAAGGAGGCAATTGTGCACCCCCTCCTGAAGAAGCCTTCCCTGGACCCAGCTGTTTTAAACAACTACCGTCCTGTCTCCAATCTTCCCTTTATGGGGAAGGTTGTTGAGAAGGTGGTGTCACTCCAGCTCCAACGGTCCTTGGATGAGGCCGATTATCTGGGCCCTCAACAGTCAGGATTCAGGCTCGGCTACTCCACGGAAACTGCTTTGGTCGCGCTGATGGATGATCTCTGGCGGCCCCGGGATAAGGGATTATCCACTATCCTGGTGCTACTTGACCTCTCAGCGGCTTTCGATACCATTGACCATGGTATCCTTCTGCACCGACTGGAGGGGCTGCGGGTTGGGGGCACTGTTTTGCGGTGGTTCACCTCCTACCTCACTGGTCGGTTGCAGTCGGTGTTGGCAGGCGGTCAGAGGTCGACCCCTAGGTTCCTCCCTTGTGAGGTCCCTCAGGGATCGGTCCTCTCCACTCTACTGTTTAATATCTACATGAAACCACTGGGTGAGATCATCCGACAACATGAGGTGAGATATCATCAGTATGCTGATGATACCCAGCTTTACATCTCCACCCCGTGTCATTTCATTGAAGCAGTGGAAGTGATGTGCCGATGTCTGGAGGCTGTTAGGGTTTGGATCGGTGCCAACAGGCTCAAACTCAACCCCGACAAGACGGAGTGGCTATGGGTTCTGCCTCCCAAAGATATTTCAATCTATCCGTCCATTAGCCTGGGGGGGAGCTTTTCACCCCCTTGGAGAAGGTCCACAACTTGGGCATCTTCCTCGATCCACAGCTAAATTTGGAACATCATCTTTCGGCTGTGGCGAGGAGGACATTTGCCCAGGTTCGCCTGGTGCACCAGTTGCGGCCCTATTTGGACCGGGAGTCTCTTCTCACAGTCACTCATGCCCTTATCACCTCGAGGTTCGACTACTGCAATGCTCTCTACATGGGGCTACCTTTGAAAAATGTTCGGAGACTTCAGGTAATGCAGAATGCAGCCGCGCGAGCAGTGTTGGGCTTGCCTAGAAATGCCCACATTTCGGCATCACTCCGCGAGCTGCATTGGCTGCCAATTGGTCTCCGAACCCAATTCAAAGTGTTGGTTATGACCTATAAAGCCCTACATGGCATCGGACCAGGTTATTTACGGGACCGTCTGCTGCCTCATGAATCCCAGCGGCCGGTTAGGGCCCACAGAGTGGGCCTTCTCCAGGTCCCATCAGCCAGACAGTGTTGCCTGGCGGGGCCTAGGGGAAGAGCCTTCTCTGTTGCGGCCCCGGCCCTCTGGAACCAACTTCCCCCGGAGATCCGTGTCGCCCCCACCCTCTCTGCCTTTCGTAAATTGCTTAAAACATACTTTTGCCGGCAGGCCTGGGGCAGCTAACACCTTGCCCCTAGCCAGTGTATGTTTGTGTGTATGTTTGTGGAATGATTGGTTTCTTTTTTAACTGAAGGGTTTTTATATTTATGTATTTTATTGTAATTTCTATCATGTTGTGAGCCGCCCTGAGTTCTCCGGAATAGGGTGGCATAGAAATTAAATAAATAATAATAATAATATATACAAGCCATAACGATGAGTAGATACTTTACTAATGCCATAATTTCAATATTTGTATAATTCTCCAGCATCTAATAAAAAGTCAAGCTTCTGAGATTTAAGTTTTTCAGTTTATCAGGCAGCAATTGAATATAACTTAATAATGCTATAAATGCTTATATGTTTGTGTAGTCTTTCCAATTCTGATATTCTCCAGATTTTTTTATGGTTTTTATGCACTTTTTTCTCTTAAAATCTGAAACATTGCAGAACTTTGCAACAGGCAAATATTAAAATAAATATGACATACGTAGCTCATGTGCCAAATGTAGGTTGGCAATTTCTCATCTTCTATACATTGAAAATAAACAAGGTTCTAAGTATATGCTGTGTGTTTAAGAGTAAAAACATGGTCTTTCTGAACCATAATTATTTTTATGTAAAAGGCCAGAGAACCTGTGATCAGATTAGTTGAATATAACATAAGGTAGAAATAGTTTTCTTTCATGATACTAATTTGTGTCTATCAAATAAATTTACAAGCATTATAATTTATTGGTAGGCTAATTAAGAGTTCTTTTATCTTTTATTCAAGAAAAAAGGTAAACTCAAACTTCTTGTTTCAAAGATCTCTAGTAGCTTTAGAATAGTTAAATAAGCAATTTCAGCTTCTAATAAGTAAGATTAATGAACTCAGTGTCCTTAAAAAGGCTCCGCCATAGCTGAGAATGCAATGACTTCCATTCATCTCCTGGCCCTGAAATGCATAGTAGATTGCTCTCTTGCAGTTTTCTTGTGAGCATCAACCATCCATGTGATTAATATCCTGTTCTCTCCTTGTCCTACTTCCTGGTCTTTGCAGCGGTCATCATCAGTACTCTTTCAGAAATGTGTTTAGTTAACCATGCCTCCTCAGAAGTTGTTACATATTAGTTTCTGTGTCTATTGTTGCTTCTTAATTGTATATAGAATTTTCATTATGGAACTTGAAAGTCACTAAGTACATTTTAGCAGATTTTTAAAAAATTAGGTGGATCTGAGCTTAATTTTGTTTTATCTCTAATTATACTAAAAATACAAATCCCAGGTACATTCATGTTAAGAAAAATAATCGAACACTAGGATAAATATAAAATAACTGTTTAATAAACTTAGCTTTTGTCGGCTAACTGCCGATGTCGTCAGAGTGGAATGCCAGAGGTTCAAAAGCCTGCTTATAAGACCAGCTGCTTCTGCGCTCTCCTCATGGAGTGTGTAACTGGTCTACCCGCCCCAGTTGGTCATATTGCAGAGCGCAGAAGCAGCACACACACAAATATATATATAGAAGCATGAAGCCAAAAACACCAGCCTGAAGATGACGAATGGGACTTCGTCGAAACGTCGCCAAGACACTTCCAATTTTACGTGGGAGAAAACCCGAATAACCAAAACCTACATACAAACACCTGCGAAAACCTCAGAACACACACACACACATGTATATATATTTGTCCTTAATAGTATTAAAAAGACGAATCCTGGATATACACATAATGTGAAGTAAAATAAGGTGATCACCAGAATAAAATCAGAAACATAAACCACACCTCTAGAAAAATCTGATCACAAACCCAAACTCTGGCTCAGATATGTAGATGACACCTTCATAATCTGGCCACATGGGAAAGAAAAACTGGACAACTTCCTCACACACCTCAACAGCCTACACCCCAAAATACAGTTCACCATGGAAACAGAAACTAATAACTGTTGTGAGTGTCTCTAGACAGGCTGGGTACATATCAGAGGATGACGAAGCACAACCAGGCCCCTCTGGGTATTTTCCCCTCCCGGCAGCCGAGCTAGACAATGAGGAGATTTGTATGCAGGATGAGTCAGACTCTCAAAGTGATGAGTCAGATTCGGATCAGGAAGCTAGATGGCTTGATCCGAGATTCCGAAGGTTTGATAGGCGGAGGAGTCAGTTAAGTGGAAAAAGGAAGTGACGTATTGAAAACTATATTAGAAGAGGAAGAAGGAACTAATTCTTTGTCACGAGCAACGTTAATATCAAGAGGCAGTCTGATGCATCACCGAGTTCGTTTAAACTCAGTTTTCTGGTGTTTTTGAAATCTACGGAAGATTAATGAAGTCTTGGACAATGTAAAAGATAAAGAGTGAGTTAATTGGAAGGTGGGAGAATGTTTAATCTAAATGTAAATAAATCAGACTTGGCCGGCCAACAAACTGCCAGCAGCTTGCTTTGAAGTGAATCTTTTGAAATGTGTTAAATAAAACTCTTACTTAAAGAAATATTTATGTGGATTTCACTCAGCTGAGAAGGGCCAGATACAACAGATTGCTCGTGACCCAGAAAAGACGAAAATTAGTCCGAGCTTTCAGTACTGCGCCAGTTCAGTGACGTCATGGAGCAGCTTCTCGCTGATAATCCAGCTCTGTATCAACTAATTCAAACTCTCCAGCAACAAATTGGACATTTGCAACAGCAGATTCAGCAAGCCGCCGGAGCCCCAGCCCCAGCTCCAGCCCCCCCCACCCAGACAAAGCAGATGTTATTTAGCATTGCCTGATAAGTTTACTGGAGAGCGTAGTAAATTTCCAGCTTTTTTAAACCAATGCAAAACATTCATTGCTTCAACTCCAGCAGATTTCCAGCTTGATGAAACTAAAGTGGCTTTCATTTTAAGTTTACTCTCTGGTCCAGCTGCTGATTGGTCGTCTCCTCTGATAGACGGACCAGATCCTGTTCTGCGCAATTATGCAGGATTCTGCCAGCTGATGGAAAGAGAATTTGCTGACCCCCTTCGTAGACAAAATGCCACCAGGCGGATACGAGAGCTACGTCAAGGATCACGCTGCGTAGCGGAATATATATCAGATTTTCGCCGCCTAGCTCAAGAAATTAATTGGAATGAAGAGGCTCTCATGGAAATCTTTCAAGATGGCCTGTCTTCCCAGATCTTGAATGGATTGAGACATACTGTAATACCCGCGACCCTGGATGCATTATACCAACATTGTTTGGCTATTGAGGCGCAAACGCAAGCCACGGATGCCCGCCTGGTCAAACAGATGGTTCTAGTCACCGGAAGTGCCAAGCCAGTTCCTGCACCACGCAGAGGATTCCAGACCCTACCTATCACTCCACCCATCCCGGCACCCAGACGTATTTTCCAACCATTGCCGGCTTACACTGAGAGACGTCCTGTACCCATGGCCAGAGATGAGCCCATGGATCTTGGTGCAGCCAGATCTCGCTTGACCGAGGCTGAGAAGGCAAGACGGAGAGCTGAGGGATTGTGCCTGTACTGTGGAGAGATGGGTCACTTCGTCATGGCCTGCCCCCAGAAATGACGTGGTACGGCAGGTCCAACTCCTGTTCCAGCTCGGCCTCCCATTCAGCAGTTTCAAGCCACCTTGCCGGGAAACGGCCAGAGCCCGGCCTAATGGAAACATTGGGTCGGGCAGGCGCCAAACCCAGTCCCAGTTCCGCAGACGAAGACCCCGGTCCTCCGAGACATCTGATCCTAGCAACCAATATACTTCTGGGAAATCATGCCCAGGGCATTCCAGCACACGCCTTGTTGGATTCTGGAGCCACCACTAATTTCATGGATGAAGCTTTCGCTCGTCAGCATGCCATACCTTTGTGCTCCGTGAAGCCGCCTATGTTGGTTGAGACAATAGATGGTCGTGAGTTGTTGTCTGGACCGATCAAGTTCATGACCCAGCCCATACGCCTGGTCATAGGACAACATGAAGAAGCCATCCAATTATATGTTACCAAGGGACTTCATTTCCCCTTAGTTCTCGGCCTAGCCTGGTTGAGAACCCATGATCCTTGTGTGGTGTGGTCCCAGAACTGTGTTTCATTTCCCAGTTTGCAATGCGTAGACCACGTACGCCAAGTTTGTGCAGCCCAGCTACCATCCCACCCTGACATCACCTTGCCGGCTGACCTAGCGGACTTTGCAGATATATTCAGTGAGAAAGAGGCAGACCAATTGCCTCTGCATAGACCATATGACTGTGCCATTGATTTGCTGCCAAATGCCAAACTTCCAGGGGGACGCCTTTACTCCATGTCAGAACCCGAGTTGGCCACATTAAAAGACTTTGTGGACAAAAACCTGGCCAGGGGTTTCTTTCGTCCCTCTTCCTCGCCTTTGTCAGCTCCTGTGTTATTCATGAAGAAGAAAACCGGAGATTTACGCCTATGCTGTGACTATCGCAAGCTCAATGCCATCACGGTGCGCAACCGGTACCCTCTGCCTTTGATTCCTGATCTCATGGACCGTCTCCGATCAGCGACTATCTTCACCAAGATAGATCTACGGGGTGCTTACAACCTGGTTCGCATCCGAGAGGGGGACGAGTGGAAAACCGTGTTTGGGACAAGGTATGGTCATTTTGAATATACCGTCATGCCCTTTGGACTCACCAATGCTCCGGCCGTCTTTCAACATTTCATGAATGACATCTTCCGGGATTTATTAGATCAATTTGTGGTGGTTTACCTCGATGACATCCTGATTTACTCCCCGTCACGAGCAACTCATCTCCAGCATCTCCGTCAAGTTCTGCAACGCTTGAGAGAGCATCACCTTTACGCCAAGTTAGAGAAATGTCAATTCTATCAAACCACCATTGAGTTTCTGGGACATGTGATTTCTCCACAAGGCATCGCCATGGATCCTGGCAAGGTTGAGGCCTTGCAAACCTGGCAACCACCATGTAAAGCAAAAGATGTCCAAAGACTTTTGGGATTTGCGAACTATTATAGGATATTCATTCCGAGATTTTCTGCCTTGACTGCACCCCTTACTCGACTGTTACAGAAAGGCATTAAGTTCCAGTGGGGCGATGCTGAGCAACAGGCGTTTCAGACCCTCAAAAAGGCTTTTGTTCAGGAACCCATTCTCAAGTATCCAGATCCTTGTCGTCCCTTTGTAGTAGAGGCCGACGCCTCAGATGTTGCGGTAGGGGCCGTGCTTCTTCAAACACGCCAAGATGGCGGCCCCCTGTTCCCGTGTGCTTATTACTCCAGGAAACTGAGTCCCTCCGAACGCCATTATACCATTTGGGAGAAGGAGCTATTGGCCATCAAAACTGCTTTTGAGACCTGGAGACACCACCTGGAAGGAGCCCGCTATCAAGTTGAAGTTCGGACTGACCATAAAAACTTGGAATTTTTGCAATCTGCCAGGAAATTGAATCAACGTCAGATCCGTTGGTCTTTGTTCTTCGCTCGATTCAACTTCAAAGTCACCTACATTCCGAAAGGGTACAACAAAAGAGCAGATGCCTTGTCCCGTAAACCTGAGTATCTACAGATCAAGGACCCCTTGCCGCTTCGAACCGTTCTGCCTATCGAATCGATCGCAGCCGTGCACGATCCGGTAGATCTACGACGACAGATTCGGGAAGCGCAACAACTAGATGACTTTGCGGCACAGAAGAGGCAAGAGGTGGGTCCCAACTCACCTTGGACCTTGTCCGAGGGTCTATTACGCTTCCGCAACCTGTTATATGTTCCAGCAGGCCCACTCCGTGGTCTCATCCTGAATCAATGCCATGATAATCCTGCGGCAGGTCATTTTGGTTTCTTTAAGACTCTCCACTTAGTGTCTCGGACTTTTTGGTGGCCCAGACTTCGCCATGATGTTCAGTCTTATGTGAATTCCTGTGTACGGTGCCGTCAGGCAAAACATGCCACAGGAGCCCCTCCGGGATTATTACAGCCTTTGCCCACGCCGGAGAGACCCTGGGGGGCTATTTCCATGGACTTCTTGACTTATCTACCTGTTTCTGCCGGCTACACCATTGTCTTTGTAGTGGTGGACATGTTGACCAAGATGGCACATTTCATTCCTTGCCGAAGAATACCGACAGCCAAGGTCACTGCTCAGCTGTTCATTCAACATATCTTCCGGCTACACGGTTTGCCTGACAAAATAGTGTCCGACCGAGGAACCCAGTTCACCTCGGAGTTCTGGAGAGAACTCATGTCTGCGCTTCAAGTCCAAGTTAATCTAGCCTCCACGCATCACCCAGAGACTGATGGGGGTACAGAGAAAGTGATTGGCATCCTGGAGCAGTATTTGCGTTGTTTCATCAACGACCAACAGAACGATTGGTCCAAATATCTCTCCATAGCCGAATTCGCTTTCAACAACTCTCAGCACACTTCCACTCAGACCACTCCGTTTTTTGCCAACTACGGCTATCATCCCAGATTTTTCCCGCTAACGCTCCTCGATTCTCCAGTTCCAGTTGCAGAGGACTATTTAACCGAACTCCAGTCAGTCCACGAGATGGTTAAGCACCATTTGACTAAGGCCAAGGAAGACTACAAGAGGGTTGCAGACCGCTCTCGCCGCGACACGCCACCGTTAGCTGTTGGTGATCGGGTTTGGCTCTCCACCAAGTACTTGTTTCCAGGGAGAATTCACCGCAAGCTTGATCAACGTTTCCTAGGTCCTTTTCCTGTGGAGACGGTCATCAATCCGGTGACCTATCGTTTGACTTTGCCTAGGTCTCTTCGTGTACATCCCGTGTTTCATCGCTCCTTGCTTGTTCCTGTCAACCCTGATTCTCCGCTTCGACCTCCTGATCCGGGCCCGACAGCTCGCCGTGCTCAAGTTCCTGTTTCCCGGTTGGAGGTGTCCGGCATCCGAGATTCCCGATGGCTCAACGACCGCTTCCAATATTTGGTTGATTGGACCGGGGGTGGGCCAGCCGCTAGCTGTTGGGTAGATGCTCATGATATTGAGGCTCCCGAGTTAATGTGGGATTTTCATACTGTGTTTCCCTCCAAACCACATCCCATACGACGGACCCAGGGGGAGGGGCCTGCGGGGGGGATAGTGTTGTGAGTGTCTCTAGACAGGCTGGGTACATATCAGAGGATGACGAAGCACAACCAGGCCCCTCTGGGTATTTTCCCCTCCCGGCAGCCGAGCTAGACAATGACGAGATTTGTATGCAGGATGAGTCAGACTCTCAAAGTGATGAGTCAGATTCGGATCAGGAAGCTAGATGGCTTGATCCGAGATTCCGAAGGTTTGATAGGCGGAGGTGTCAGTTAAGTGGAAAAAGGAAGTGACGTATTGAAAACTATATTAGAAGAGGAAGAAGGAACTAATTCTTTGTCACGAGCAACGTTAATATCAAGAGGCAGTCTGATGCATCACCGAGTTCGTTTAAACTCAGTTTTCTGGTGTTTTTGAAATCTACGGAAGATTAATGAAGTCTTGGACAATGTAAGAGATAAAGAGTGAGTTAATTGGAAGGTGGGAGAATGTTTAATCTAAATGTAAATAAATCAGACTTGGCCGGCCAACAAACTGCCAGCAGCTTGCTTTGAAGTGAATCTTTTGAAATGTGTTAAATAAAACTCTTAAAGAAATATTTATGTGGATTTCACTCAGCTGAGAAGGGCCAGATACAACACTAACCAACGTCTCTTCCTGGATGTCTTAGTCTACAAGAAATCCAATGGCTCCCTAGGACACACCATCTATCAGAAGAAAACACACACAAACCGCTATCTGCACGCACTCTCACACCACCACCCAGCACAGATCAACTCCGTAGCCAAGACACTCATCTCCAGAACAAAACGCCTAGCTGATGAACAACATGTAAAAACTGAACTACACACTCTCACTAATGTACTAACATCCAATGGATTCCAAAGAAATAAGATTACCAACCTAATCAAAAAAGAAACCCCCACTAAAATCCAAGACAGAGAACAAGAAAACGGCAAAGCCCTCCTCCCATACATAAAAGGCACCACAGACAGAATCAGCAAGATCCTCCACAAACATAACATCAAGACAGCATTCTGCACAAACAGAAAAATATCCATCATCCTAAGAAACCCCAAAGACAAAATTGAGTTAGAAAATCAAGGAGTATATGAAACCCCATGCACCGCTTGCCCCACCACATACATCAGACAAACCAACAGAAGAATAAGTGCACGCATTGAAGAACACAAGAACTCAGTCAAAAAAAAGGAACCAATTTCTTCCCTGGTCCAGCACCTTAAAGCCACAGGACATGAAATTGACTTTAAAAAGACCAGAACTATCGTCAAAACTGAACACTTTAATAACAGAATAATCAGAGAAGCCATCAAGATAGAAAAATGCCCACACGGCACGAATAAATGAGATGATACCTCCTGCCTACCAGCCATTTGGAAATCCCCCCTTATTGACGAACGAGTCCCTAAGACAAAGAATGACACCAGACCCACACTCACAAAAACCACACAGGATGTCACCACCACACATCCATGCAAAAAGCAATCCCAAACCCACACCGATGATGAGACACGACCACAAACCAGAAGCCAGACCACAGCTTCATCATTAGCCACTTTAAACCCTTCCAAACCATACATGAAGCAAACTGACACCCACCATGTAGATGAGGCATGACCACGAACATGAAGCCAAATGCAGCTCACCATCTCAAATCCCCCTGCAACTCAGACTAACCCGAGCACAACAAAGTCCCCACCCAAACAGAACACTTCCCCATCCAATCAGAGCACAGCCAAGCCCCTAACCAATCAGAACACACCTCCACCCAATCAGAACACAGCCAAGCTCCCACCCAATCAGTTCATACCCCCACTGGCAGTTAAAAAGAAGAAACAGCTACGATCACACATTGCTCCTAGAAGCATGAAGCCGAAAACACCAGCCTGAAGATGACAAATGGGATTTCGTCGAAACATCGCCAAGAGACTTCCAATTTTACGCGGGAGAAAACCCGAATAACCAAAGACCTACATACAAACACCCGCGAAAACCTCAGAAAACATATATATGTGTGTGTGTATGTGTGTGTGTGTGTGTTTGATGTTCTGTAAAGGACAATTCAAAGGTTTATCTCAGCAAATACACGTCCAGTAAATGAAATTTTGGGTTGTTTTTATAGTATGCCTCACGGTAAAATTTGGGTAAGAAATAAATTGGTGTAAAATTATCACTACTCGTATATTTGATTAGATGTGTATTTTTTTTAAATTGCCTCGTAACTTGTTAATTAATCAGCCTGAAAATGAATATTGAGAATGAAAGTACTTTCCTAAGCATGCGGACAAGCCCACATATTCACACATACTATGTTGTGAGTTGCACAGGAACAAAATATGTAATATGTGTACCTCTGACCCAGAGATTTACCTCTGAAGATTACAGACATACACAGCACACACACACACACACACACAAATATCCATAGGGGGGGAAAAATCAGAATTTCCAAAATAAGTTTTTACAGTTAATCATTATTAAATTATTAATTCATAATTCAATGAAATAGTTTTCTGATTGCTTCATTTTGGCCCAGTTGTGCTCTCAAAAGGAAAGAACGTTTCAGCCATGTTTTATATTTCCTATATGCTTTTCTAAGAAATAATATCATTTTTCCATACATTATAGTACTTATTGAATATCCAACTTTGTAGACATAGTTATATATGCAGCAAATGATCAATTTATGAACTATGGAACTCTGTCTGAAATTAGTTTGTTATATGAAGTCTCATGGCTTTTAGAAAGACAGGATAGCTCTTCTATAGGATCTTATTATACCTCTACACTAGAACACATTCTTTACATGTGATCTTTGAGGTTTTTTGGTAGGATTGGTGAAGAGTATTGAAATCATGGAACTGATAATGGAGTAGAAAGAAACCAGCTGGTATATGGCTTTCATATATTTATATAAAGTTGCATATTATATCCTGGCAATTAAATATCAGAAACAAGACTAAGAAAGTTATTGGTTCAAGAGATTCAAGAAGTTTTCATTTGAATTAATAATTATGCTTAATTGTAAGGTCATTACTACTTTAACCTGGTGAGGGCTAACATTCTGGTTAACAAATATTTAATATCCCTTTTCACATTACAGACTGTAACTAAGGAAAATAATAAAATTCATGAATAATTATAGATAGTATTTGTTGTGATAAGTGGTTTGAATGTCAGTAACTGGCATTCCATAAAGTTTTCTGCAAACTCTTAGCAAGATAGATTACAGTATTTATCTATATCTTTGGCTTTAGTATTTATCTTTATCAATTCAACCCTTTAAAGTATTGACAAGGCTCATTATGGACCACATATCACATGCATATGCTCACATACATGTGCACGCTCACACAGAGATTTTCAAAATGATGGTTTTAAAAAAATGATAAACACGTAATTCTTTGCACAAAGCATTAGAAAATACTGTGATATTTTATTATTAAAAATGCTGCTGAAAAGTTTATACATATGTGTCCAGCCATATATATCTTCTGTCCTTACTTAAGCCAAAAAAGAAAAACAAAAAAAATGAAGAAATAATAACAAGAGAAACCCTGCGTGCCTCTTAAAGTCAAGAGGAAAAGTCTGGGATTTTTTTCTTTTCTTTAAAGTATCCTTTGTTGTTATTATACAATTCTTTGAAGAGACTAAAAATTTCCATTTATAAATCATACATCTGTCCTAATGTATTAAATTATTAAAGTGACAACATCTTCACTGATTTTTAAAAGTTAAAATCATTCACTCACAGAAATGGTTTTACCCAAATGTCACAAGCCTGACGCAGTATTGTACATATTGCTAGCAGAAAACAACTGGAAGTACTAAACAAATACCATAATTCACATAACAAACATATTCATCTGAATAAGATGCCCTCATTTTCCTTATTATTCCCCACTGAGTCATGAAGAAGTGTTATGTTTTAGTCATGATGGCAAAGATCCAGCTTTGGATAGCCAGTGTTACAAAGTGGTTAAGATACTGGGCAAGGATTGAGAAGGCCCAAGTTATAGTCCACCTTCAGCTACCGGTAGGAAAGCTCACTAGGTAACTTTATGCCAATCCCCACTTTTAAGACCAATCAATTTCACAGGGTTGTTTTCATGGGGAAAAACTGGAGGAGGCAATGTTATGTATGCCACGAGCTCCTAGAGGAAAAGTGAAATATAAAACTAACAAAATAAATACATTAGAATTACATTAAAATAATTGAGTTCCTTTGACTATTGGGTAAAAATTGGAACTGTTAAAATTTTACCTGGAAGGTAAAGGAAAGTATGTACTAATTTCGTTTTCTAAGATGGAGGATTATGTTAACAATTCTATTAGGTCTCCAGCTGTTGTTTTCTACTCTAGGAAGTTGTTTTCTCTCTCAGAAACAGCATGAAGATGTACATATATTCTATACTCCATACCCAGCAAAATATCAAGATAACTATAAGTTAGAATAGCTCAAACTATCTATTTTAAAGCAGAAGGCATCCTGTGTTACATTATGTGACAACATATCACATATATATTTATTATTACAAAGATGATAGCATAGCAGTATTGTGCCTTCCACAATAAAAGAGAACAAAATAGAATGTATACCCCAGGAAAGATGTGATCTTGTGCAGAACAACTCTGTTCAAATATCTTTGGTTTCCACCTTTATAAACCATTTGTTACTCACTAATAACAATTTCTACTTTTATAATGTCTGATTTATTTTGTTGATTGATTTTCTTTAGAATTGTTTTTCAACTCTATACAGAGATGTCGACATATTGTTGGGACAGCTGCATTTCACATCACACTTCCCTATGTTTGTAGATGATGTGAATAATATTTTCTTATAGAATTAATAATGATGAATTATTAAATGATTCAACTTCTTTAAGGCAACTCACCCATATACACTTGTTTTCCTTGGTATCAAACTTAAGCTTGATTAAAATGGGTCAAAAATTTTAGCTACTGATCCAGCAAGAATTCCCTTCTTAATGAAAGGGAAAATAATATCACCCTTTGTCTAACTTGTGTGGTCTCCCTGTTCAACGTAGCTATATCAATTTCCCTTCTTTGCATAACCTTTTCTGCTGTCTGCTAGGGTAGGCAGAATCTTATTTTTTTAAAAAAAACTGCTTTAGAAAGTAGGCTGTCTGAACGAAGCAAAGGTTCATGACACATAGGATACCAAGAACAGGATTCCTAGATTAACTGAACAAGCTTGATGAAATTCTTCCAATTTGTCCCTGTGTTGCAATATAATAGAGGCTAACACAAAGAGGAAAGAAAATGGTAGGGTGGGGTGGGGGGAGAGAACCTTCTTTCTTTTAAAAAATAAAATAAAATCCTGCTTCCTATCTTCAGATGCCTTAACATACATCTATTTAACCTGTAAAGGAAAATCTAGCAAGCCACACAGTCATCTGTGTGCTTTGTATGATACAACATGTTTTCCCAGAAATGAAACATTAGGACAAATCTTTCCTGTTTGGATCATCAGTAGTAATTAAGAAGAACACCCTCATTTAGGTCTGGGAGGAAACATAGATGGTATGATTAATGCTTATATACATAAATCACAACTGAAAGCACAATTTTTCTAAAACCTTTTTTCAAACTGAAAACATCAATAAAAGCTTCTTTTTTTAAAACTCACAGCTATGTACATTTTTTGTTTTACAAAGTTCCTTAAATATAGTTCAGGCTGGCAAGTCTTCTCTTTGCACAGAACTATACATATTTACTGCATAGTCAGTCCTATTTTTTTAATAATAATAAAATCTTATTTCCCCATTCTGGATTACAGCTTCTTAGGATGGGTAAAAGCCCATGATGATGTTTTTGTATAACAAGGGCCATTCATGATATGGCACATATAGAACATCTTTTTTTAAATTTTATTTATTTAAAGAAAAAAAAGAAGAAACCTATAGTCACTGGCTCTGTGTTTGAAAAGTTCTGTTTCGGTTTGTTACACTCAATATATATCCTTTTCTAGGACTTTCTTCAGGCCTCAACTCTTATTTTCAATCAAAGTGGTTGAGATATTAAAGCGGAATTCTAATAGCAATGTATACATTTCACATTTCACAGGGTTTAGGAGGGTGATCTTTCTTGATATAAGTGTTCCTTTGGAAAGGATCTGAAGAAAATTATGATGGTTCTGCTCTTTCACCTTTTAACTTTTCATTTGCACAAATTGCTTGATGGAGAATATGAATTTTCCCCTTTTTCTTATGGTTAATCTTCCGGGTGAATGACAGAGCTATACTCTAGTGGTGGAATGTCCATGAGGCAAATTAGTACTGTTCTGTCCTCCACTGAAAGTGTTGAAAGTATGCAAAGGTTGCATTCCTGTTAATGTATTTGGAATCATGGTTATGGTGTTGGGTGTCATGAGTGGAATATCATCTGGAGATCTTCTAAGAGTCAGGGTGTAATCAGGTGGACAGGTGAGTCTCAGGGTATCATGAGCTTGTAGTGACTCACAGTCATGATCATGCTCAAGCTGTTTCATCTGCAGTGACATAATTTCTTCATTCTGTATATGGGCAATATCATTAGTTGTGTTCCTTTGGGGACTGGGGCGTCTGTGTGTCTCATGACGTCGCTTGTCTTTCTTATAGTACAAGGCTGCAAATGCCAAAATGTTGAGGAATAATAATGATGCTCCTACTGCAATAGTAACACTTAGTTCTGTAGAATAATCTCTCTTGTTTTCTATCAGGACACTTGTATCCTCTGGAGAGGTTTTCTGGGTGTCTTTTGAATGCTTTGGATTGTTGCTTGGTGTCATTAATGGGCGTTTGGTGGTAAACTTTCCAGGAGAACGTCGGGTAACATAAGGGAACGATGTCATATCAGGCGGTGGCACCTTAGTTGTAGTAGAAACATACTGAAATATTTCATTCAAATTGTGCAAGTGTGGTACAAGTTCTAACCAGAAAGCAACTTTTGTTGCTCGGTAGTGATCTCGAACTCTGGGTTTCAAACCAATGTGCAAATAAAGTTGGTCTTTTGGGTTGTATTTAGACCAGGCAACTTCTTCAAAGCGATTAGGCTTTGTATGGATGAATTTTGTATCTTGAGGAACAGGCTGGTTTGGATCCCTAAAAGTATACAAAAAATAATATTAAAAACAATCAACTTACATATTCAAATATATTACAAGAGCTAAAGTAATTTCCTTATAGTCTTTACTTGATGATATTTTGAGTTTCAAGGTTATGACTAATACAGCATAGTCTGTTTAGATTAGAATAATTACCCAAAATATATGCTCTGGATAGAGTTTATAATATTTGCAAAACAAATAGTATATTTGCTTAACATATGAAAGCAATACTTTTAGTGAAAGAAAGAAAGAAAGGAAGGAAGGAAGGAAGGAAGGAAGGAAGGAAGGAAGGAAGGAAGGAAGGAAGGAAGGAAGGAAAGAAAGGCAACTTCTCAGGGATTTTCAATAATAGCTCACAAATGCAGATTTCAATAATGGGCATGGACACAGGCATCCAGAAAATGGGTAAAGTGTCAGGTGCGAAAGACCAGATCTACATGTGAAGGTTCAATTAAACTGATTTATTGCTAAAAGCCTATGCACCTGCTTAGAGTTAGATAAGGGTCAACAATACTCAAGAGGAATTGGACTTAGTTTTTTTATGGGTATGTAGGGATTCTAGGCTGTTTCCCCCTTTCACTCCACCCCAGGTTTTGTCATCCCTTCTCCTACATAAAGGGATGAACTATGAATTGTAATATCACTGAACAAACTTCATGACTTGGCAACTTGAATCTGATTTGGGATGTAGTATGAAAAGGAGCTATTTCGTGATGTTAGGTGGTATGTTTCCTCAAAATTCTCTTTCTTTCTTATTATCCTATTACAATCTAACAGATTCTCAATTGCCCACATAAACCAAATTAAAAATATGTTTATAAATAACCGTAAAACACATATTATCAAAGAGCCCAGTTTCTAATGTATTCCAGAAGGTGGCATATCTACTTCCTCATACAAGAGGTCATTCCAAAGGGCCAGAACTGCCACTGAAAAATATTACTTCTGAATGTTAACTCTCCATGACCTCTTGAAAGTGGAGAACTGTCTGCCGCTTCTCCTAACATGATTGAAACAGGTGGGCCAGTGGGAGATGCATCTCTCTAGATAGCTTGGCACTAAGCCATAAAACATTAACATTATTAATGTGATCAACATTAAACATAAGATCCTATTGCTGAAACACCAATCAAAATAAAATGTAACAGGAGTATAGTTGAGGCTAGACACGAGGAGTGGGGGAAAAAGGCTTACTAACTCAGACGTTTTCAAAGACTAATACTTAGTATTGTACACCAGGTGTCATGATGATTGCTGCATAATATGTTTTTATGTTCAATGTTAATGGTTTTAATAAAAGAATTTTTATAAAAAAAAACAAAAAAAACATTAACATTAGAACCTTAAATTTTACTTAGAAGCTAACAGACAGCTAATACACTGCTCAGAGTACAGATATAATATGCTCCCAACAATAACTACTGATAAGTATCCAGTAATTGCTACTAAATGAAGCTTCAAGTAAGTTTTCAAAGATAAATTCATTCAGTATCATGATGGTTTACATCAGCTACCTATGAACACAGAAATCTTTTTTTTTTAAAGGCTAAAAATGACAAATCTTGAAAGTTGTGATTACAGTGTTGGGTATCTCTGTAAAAACTAACAATTTTGAAATAAAGAACATTAAAGGTTTTGAGAATATAATAGAATTTTTTTCTATCATCTCTATACACAACAATACACTCATTTCCTTGTCATAGGAAAACTGGTCCACCCCATGGAGTTTCATTTTAATTACTGAGGGCTGTTAAGGCAAATCATTATAAATATCAAGCCTTTATTTTGAAACAGCAGTAATTTGTATTAATGGCTGCTGAAACAGAACATGTTTCCAATGTCAATAATTAGATCTGCAAGTATAATTGGTATAAAAACTACAACTATATTCCTACAACAAATTGTTTCAAGCAAAGGTATCAGACTTGCTATAATGCAGATCACCATCTATATAAATATAACTTCATCTGAAATTATTCAGGCTACATTCTACATTTCCCATTCAGTTACCCTTCTAAAATTTAATTGTGAATTGTAGATATCTGTATTAGATCACATTCTACCTTCTGATCTGGCCTATTATGGACTATCAACTCACTCTCTACTTTAATTGGATCCAGTAAAAAGTATGGAGGATGTGATGTAAAATTGCTTAGTTTACATATACAAAAACAGTTCTAAGAAACTTTGATGGAATATTCTTATACCATCCTAAATATTTTTACAATGGTCTCTTTGCTTAGTATAGAAGGGTTTTCTATTCTATTCTATTCTATTCTATTCTATTCTATTCTATTCTATTCTATTCTATTCTATTCTATTCTATTCTATTCTATTCTATTTATTGTTTCAAGTTCCTTGCTTTGATTTCCATGTTTTAACTATACACAATAAATAAAGAAATGGCATCTATCTACCAACCTACAATCTCCCCAAACACACACACACAAATGCACATTTTGCTTTATACAAAAATAGTCATGGATTTGGCATTTTAATTAATCCCTAGAATTTAATTCAGCTTCAGATGGACAAAATGGCTCTTGCTCAAAGCAAATTCTTCCTCTAAGAGAGAAAGACAAAGCACTGATACAAATAGGTGGGCCAAAATTTTAAGGTAACAAAACACTCCTTCTGATACCAAAGTTTTCCTTCTCAATGGTAAATTGAATGCATTATGTCTTGCAAGAGGATTATGGAACCTGATTAATATTTTTCACAAATAAAAATCATCTGTCAATCATGTGTAGCCAAAAAAGAGATTATAATATAATTTTTCATTTTGAATGGAAATTCTCATTATTATTTCTGCAGGTAGTACCACCTAATCAACCTTGTTTGGTTCTGAAGCTAAGAAGGTAAGGCTTTGTACTTGGAATTAGGAAATCACAAGGAAATTGCAGACAGCAATGAAAAGTTTTTAAACAAAACTTCTAAAAAAAATCAATTTCTCTTCTGTTGCCCCCCCAAAATTGCATGATGTGTTCCTCTTAAAGAAATATTTTATCATTTATTATGTGTTCTTTCATCCATGAAATAAATACAAGGGAAATGGTGAGAAAAAAAACCTGATTATCTCATAATTGAATGCATTACAAGTACATTTTCAAAGGGTTATATTTGGGGTGGACAGGTATAGCATCAACATTTTCCAATTCTAAATCAAGTGATTAACATTATTTAATTAACTTAGCCAGAGGAAACAGTCCATTCTAAGTTTTGCCCAACTTTGTATAAATTTAGAAAATAAAATATTTCTATATTTTCTGCAAATACAGGAAGGAATATTTCAACTTCAATTTGTGGCTCTATCATTGTTAGGCCTGTCTTGAAAGTACTTACATTGGGTTTATCCCATCTCATTTACTTAAGAAGAAGCTTGTAATAGGAACTGAAAATGCATTTTGGGAAACAAAATTAAAACTCCTAGTATGTTTGAATAATTTCTCTTAGATACACAGTGCTGTCAGCTTTAGTTACAAGTTGTGTAAAAGGGGTGAAAGGAAAACAGTAAAAGTTCTCTTGCTAAGTTCTACATAAATTGAAGAAAAGTCCATGAAGTGGATCAGTGGGATTTATTATGCTGTCCTTTTATTAGCCACAGTAACAATAGTTTCATTCTGTTTCTGAAGAAAATATGAAAGCAAAATAATTTTTATAAAATACTAAACTGTTGCTGAGGCAACAATTACAGATTCTTCTTCACAATTGGACAAATAGGTGCACTGCAACTATTGTGCTCAGCATTCTGTCTTCTGTTATAAGCTTTATTATTTTTTCCTCTGTTTTCTTTTGACATATGAATGCTTTTTCAATAAGGTATTAAGATGCATATTGTATTACAGTGAATTGCATTGAGCATTCTTTCTCTCTTCTGTATATGTAAAATATACCTGTGGTTTGTGTTGTGTCCTGAGCCTGCAAATGCAGGCTTGGGACGTCGCATTAGTCCCGGGCAATTGCAAAAGATGCCCAGACCAGATTGAGTGGCACCAGCCTTGCGTGCATGCGCGAGGGAAAAGAGCACCTGTCTGCCGCCATTGGTCCGGGGATCCAAACATATAAAAGGAGGCTTGCATGCCTCTGCTTGTTGTTGATGTTTTGGCTGAGAACAAATAAAGACTGTTACTGAGTGAAACATGCGTCTTCATCATTCGCCATTTTGGGAGGACGAAGGTGGGATCTCTTACAAGCTTTAAGAAGAAGCTGTAAGACTCACCAAGAAGTCCTTGACAAGGGAAGACGGTGTTAAAATCAGCGTCCAGCCTGCCAGTACAGCATCGCTGGAGGGTGAGTTCAGCTGAAAGACCCCTTTCCAAAGAGAGTGAGTGGTGAAGTGTACTTGAAGATGGCGAAGATCGGGCGCTTATCGGAATTCGACATCTCCCACCCTGAGAAATGGGAATCATACATTGCTAGGGTGGAGAATTATTTCAGGGTGAATCAGATCAGAGAGGATGGTCTGAAGGCTGCAACCCTGTTGTGTGTCTGCGGGCAGGAAGCCGATGAGATTGCTGAAAATCTGGTGGCTCCCGCTGCTTTGGAATCAATCACATATGCTGATTTAAAGAAGTTCCTGAAAGAACATTTTCAACCTAAGCTATCCGTCATTGCTTGGAGGCATACATTTGATCAAAGGGACCAGAGGGCTGGTGAATCAGCTAAGGACTTTATTGCGGCTTTGCGGCGGGCAGCCAGACCATGTGAGTTTAAAGACTTAGAAGAAAGGCTCCATGATCATTTTGTGTGTGGACTTAGAAACAGAGACATACAAAAGAAGATCTTCGCTAAAGAAGATATTTCATTCCAAGATGCTCTGTGAGAGGAAGCAGCAGGGGTGGTGGTTAAGAATATGAGGCCCCCCAGAAGCGTCCCTGAAACAGCCACGGTCCACCAGGAAGACATGCAAGAAGAGGTGGAGGCAGATCCTGAAGATGAGGTGAACAAGCTTTACCAGGTAGATGGAAGAAGAAAGAAGGGTCAGCCAGAGAAGGTTCCAACAGCCCTTCAATGTTTCGGGTGTGGAGGACGACACAAACGAGCTGACTGCAGGTTTTGTTCCGCCATCTGCAGAGCATGCGGCAGGCAAGGCCACATAGCGTCTGTCTGTTTGGGTCGTCAGAAGGTACAACCCCATGAAGAATTGTGCCTGAAAGGTACCAGGGTCCCCAGCCAAAATAGGGTGGGCTTCTGCACATTGCGCAGAAGTATTTTGAGGACAGGCACACATAAGCCTCTAAAGAAGAAACTGTCCCTTAATGTTAGGTTACAAGGAGTTTCTTTATCCATGGAATTGGTCACTGAGTCCACTCTATCCATAATTTCCTCCAACACATTCAGGAAAATTTGCAGTAGCATTGGCCTCCGAGTTAAGCTCAGGCCATCCAATGTCATTCTTATTTATTTATTTATTTTATTATTTATTTATTAATTTAATTTCTATGCTGCCCTATTCCGGAGAACTCAGGGCGGCTCACAACATGATAGAAATTACATTATATACATAAATATCAAAACCCTTAATTAAAAAAGAAACCAATCATTCCACAAAAATACACTGACTAGAGGCAAGGTGTTAGCTGCCCCAGGCCTGCCGGCAAAAGTGTGTTTTAAGCAATTTACGAAAGGTGGAGAGGGTGGGGGCGACACGGATCTCTGGGGGAAGTTGGTTCCAGAGGGCCGGGGCTGCAACAGAGAAGTCTCTTCCCCTAGGTCCCACCAGGCGACACTGTCTGGCTGACGGGACCTGGAGAAGGCCCACTCTGTGGGCCCTAACTGGCCGCTGGGATTCATGAGGCAGCAGACGGTCCCATAAATAACCTGGTCCGATGCCATGTAGGGCTTTATAGGTCATAACCAACACTTTGAATTGGGTTCGGAGACCAATTGGCAGCCAATGCAGTTCGCGGAGTGATGGGTGGGCATTTCTAGGCAAGGCCAACACTGCTCACGCGGCTGCATTCTGCATTACCTGAAGTCTCCGAACATTTTTCAAAGGTAGCCCCATGTAGAGAGCATTGCAGTAGTCGAACCTCGAGGTGATAAGGGCATGAGTGACTGTGAGAAGAGACTCCCGGTCAAAATAGGGCCGCAACTGGTGCACCAGGCGAACCTGGGCAAATGTCCTCCTCGCCACAGCCGAAAGATGATGTTCCAGATTTAGCTGTGGATCGAGGAGGATGCCCAAGTTGCGGACCTTCTCCGAGGGGGTCAAAAGCTCCCCCCCCAGGCTAATGGACGGATAGATTGAAATATCTTTGGGAGGCAGAACCCATAGCCACTCCGTCTTGTCGGGGTTGAGTTTGAGCCTGTTGGCACCCATCCAAACCCTAACAGCCTCCAGACATCGGCACATCACTTCTGCTGCTTCATTGAAATGACACGGGGTGGAGATGTAAAGCTGGGTATCATCAGCATACTGATGATATCTCACCCCGTGTTGTCGGATGATCTCACCCAGCGGTTTCATGTAGATATTAAACAGCAGAGCGGAGAGGACTGATCCCTGAGGGACCCCACAAGGGAGGAACCTAGGGGTCGACCTCTGACCCTCTGCCAACACCGACTGCGACCGACCAGTGAGGTAGGAGGTGAACCACCGCAAAACAGTGCCCCCAACCCGCAGCCCCTCCAGTCGGTGCAGAAGGATACCATGGTCAATGGTATCGAAAGCTGCTGAGAGGTCAAGTAGCACCAGGATAGTGGATAATCCCTTATCCCGGGGCCGCCAGAGATCATCCATCAGCGCGACCAAAGCAGTTTCCGTGGAGTAGCCAAGCCTGAATCCTGACTGTTGAGGGCCCAGAGAATCAGCCTCATCCAAGGACCGTTGGAGCTGGAGTGACACCACCTTCTCAACAACCTTCCCTATAAAGGGAAGATTGGAGACAGGACGGTAGTTGTTTAAAACAGCTGGGTCCAGGGAAGGCTTCTTGAGGAGGGGGCACACAATTGCCTCCTTGCAGGGAGCCGGAAAGGACCCCTCCCTCAAAGAAGCGTTGACAATCTCCTGAACCCAGCCCCGCGTCACCTCCCTGCTGGCCGAAACCAGCCAGGAGGGGCACGGGTCCAATAAACAGGTGGCGGAGCTCACAGCTCCAATGGCCTTGTCGACTTCATCAGGTGCTACCGGGTCAAACTCCTCCCACACAACGGGATCAAGACGAGTCCCTGTCATCTCGACTGAATCATTATCAGCCGATACTGCATTCCAATTGGAGTCAAGGTCCATCCGAATCTGGGTGATTTTATCCACGAAAAACTTATTAAAGTCCTCAGCACTACCCTGCAAGGGTGCATCAACCCCCCCCCCCCGTTTAAGGAGGGAGCGAGTTACCCTGAATAGGGCGGCTGGGCGGGATTCCGCAGATGCAATCAAGGCGGAATGATACGCGCATCTTGCCGCCTTGAGCGCCACCTGATAAGTCTTGATATAAGATCTTACAAGTGTTCGGTCAGATACGGATTTACTTTTCCTCCATCGCTTCTCTAGGCGTCTCTTCTGGCGTTAAAAAAAGAAACCAATCATTCCACAAACATACACACAAACATACACTGGCTAGGGGCAAGGTGTTAGCTTCTCTAAACATCTCTTCTGGTGCTTCATCCCCCTGAGTTCTTCAGTAAACCAAGGAGATCTCCTGGGTCTGCTACCACAGAGAGGTCGCAGCGGCGCAATCCGGTCAAGAGCCCCCTTCGCAGCCATATTCCAGGCCGTAACCAGGGACTCTGCTGAACTGTGAATGAGAGAATCCGGTATTTCCCCAAGCATCCTCTGAAAACTCTCTGGATCCATCAGACGTCTGGGGCGGAACCACCTAATCGGTTCCGCCTCCCTGCAGGGGAGGAGTGGAGCCTTAAAAACAAGCCGTAGCAGAAAATGATCTGACCATGACATAGGCAAAATATCTAAGCCCCTTAAATTCAGATCATTGCTCAACTGTTCTGAGAGGAATACCATGTCGGGAGTGTGTCCCCTCTCGTGAGTCGGACTCTGAACTACCTGAGTCAGGTTCATGGTTGCCATGGTGGCCATGAACTCCTGCGCCAACCCAGAGGATTCGCCGAGCGATGGAAGATTTAAGTCCCCCAAGACAATAAGCCTGGGGAACTCAACCGTCAGCCCAGCAACCTCCTCAAGTAGCGCAGGCAGGACTGTTGACACGCAGCTGGGAGGCAGGTACGCGAGCAACAAGCCCACCTGAACCCCTAGGTCCAACTTCACAAGGAGCAACTCACAACCCGCAATCTCAGAAACAGCAAGCCTGCATAGGCTAAAGGTCTTCTTGGCTATAATAGCCACTCCTCCCCCCTTCCCTGGGGTCGTGGCTGATGCCATACCTGAAACCCAGCTGGACACATCTCAGAGAGAGGAACTCCTCCCTCTGGGCCCAGCCAGGTCTCGGTCATACATGCGAGGTCGGCCTCCTCATCCAGAAGAAGATCATGGATGAGGGGAGCTTTATTTACAACCGACCTGGCATTGAGCAGCAGCAGCCTGAGCCCAGGGTCCGGATTTCCCCCATCACCATACTTCGGGCTGAACTCACAGGGTCGGAGCAAGGGATCGCTTTTAAACAGCGAGCTCTTGTTCCCCGGGAATGGCCTACCCTGTGGCCCCCGCCATATCTGCCTCTCCCCAGCAAGACCGGTATACTTTGGCCCTCTATCACCCCAGAGCCAGCGCTCCCCTCCCCCTCCCCGTCTGCCGCGCCAGGCAGGCTAGCCAGTCCATCCCATTCATTCCACTCAACCACAACTCCATCCATATCATTAATTTATCCCACCCACAAAAAACTACCCTTTAAACAAACAATTTAAAACAATAAGCTAACCATCCATTCAACCCGATTCATTCCACAAACATTCAATCCCCCCCACATCATTCAGCATCTAACAAATCAATTTAAAATGGTATTAAACAAGTTAACTATTTAAAATTTAGACAAACAACAGTTAAAAAACAGCTCAAGAACATAATAACAAAAACAGGCATGCCAGATGTTAATTCTGCCGCAATGATTATAGCTATGCCTATATTTACATGGAAACATTCAACTGGCTCCTTGAAGCACCTGATATCCAGCATGCTAATAATTTCCCCATGAGAAGCATAGAGTCTTCTAGAATGAATGGGAGAAAATATAACGCTAGTAACATCCATTAATCCATTAGTCCACTTCTTGGAAGTTAGTTGGTTAAAGTCTGTATAGAAGTTAGTTGAAATCTAAAATCTATGTAAAAGTTAGCTGAAGTTAGTTGAAGTCTATGATGAAAATAGTTGAAGTTTTCTGAAAGTCTATGTAGAAGTTACCACTAGCTGAAGGTAGTTGAAGTCCATGTAGATGTTAGCTGAAAATGTTTTCTAGAAGTCTATGTAAAAGTTAGTTGAAGTCTATGT
This sequence comes from Bothrops alternatus, assembly GCA_034064705.1. Taxonomy (NCBI): domain Eukaryota; kingdom Metazoa; phylum Chordata; class Lepidosauria; order Squamata; family Viperidae; genus Bothrops; species Bothrops alternatus. The sequence continues at coordinate 33,087,132 of JARGCV010000112.1, forward strand.
AGGTTAGTTGAAGTTAGTTGAAGTCCATGTAGAAGTTAGTTGAGGTTTTCTAGAAGTCTATGTAGAAGTTAGTTGAAGTCTAGAATATGTAGAAATTAATTGAAGTGTAGAATATGTAGAAGTTAGTTGGTTAGTTAAAGTCTATGTGGAAGTTAGTTGAAAGTCTTACAGACTTTCAGAATTCTAAGGTGTGTGTTAAGGGGGAGGCCACCCTTAGGGTACAGTACAAGAATTTTGAAGGTCCCTTAGATGTGTTGGTTGTTGGGGGTGAACGTGCGAGTCTTATTGGACTTGATTGGTTGGGAATCCAAGTTACTGGCCTGCAACATTTGCAAATGTGTAGCCTGACAGAGGTCTGCAAGGAGTTTGCAGATGTGTTTAGTCCTGAGCTGGGCTCCTACAAGGGACCTCCAGTTTCTCTACTGCTAGATCCAAACATAACACCCATTAGGGTTAAGGCTAGGAGGGTTCCATTTGCCCTCAAGAATAAGACTGATGCTGAACTGGACAAACTGCTCCAACAAGGCGTTTTAGAGCCTGTAGACTCTAGCCTGTGGGAAACCCCCATAGTAACGCCTCTTAAGGCTAATGGGGACATACGTATATGTGCAGATTACAAATGCACACTAAACAAGGCTTGACAGCAGCATGCTTATCCAGTACCTGTAGTGAGCCACATTCTGGCTTCCCTCAAGGGGGCCCGAGTTTTTGCAAAGCTTGACCTGGCACAGGCATATCAACTGTTGCCTGTGGATGAGGCAGCTGCTGAAACTCAAACCATTGTAACTCATAGATGAGCTTTCAAGGTAAAGAGATTGCAATTTGGGGTGAACGTAGCCCCTGGCATATTTCAGAGTGTCATGGAGAATACACTTCGGGGTATTCCTGGGGTCTGTCCTTATTTTGATGATGTTCTCATTGCTGGAGAATCAAGTCAAAATTTGGCTGAGAGATTGAGGTCTGTCTTGCTTCGTTTTAGAAAAGCAGGCCTTAAATTAAAAAGAGACAAGTGTAAATTTGGAGTCAATTCTGCTGATTTTTTGGAATTCAGGATAGATGCTCAAGGCATTCACCCTTCTGATGCTAAGCTTAAAGCTATCCAGCAGGCCCCTAGACTAAGATGGAGCTGCAAGCCTTTTTGGGGCTATTGAATTTTTACCATGCATTTCTACCTCACAAAGCTGCAATAGCTGAACCTTTGCACAGACTTTTAGACAAACAGGCCTGTTGGCAGTGGGCTAAAGCCCATGAGAAAAGTTTCAATGAGGTTAAAACCTTACTTACTTCAAATGCAGTCTTAGCTCACTTCAATGAGCAACTACCTGTTTGCATTGCCTGTGATGCATCTCCGTATGGAGTGGGAGCAGTACTTAGCCACCTGAAGGCTGATGGAACACAGGTTCCTGTGGCTTATTATTCCAGGACACTGTCCTCTGCTGAGCGCAACTACGCTCAAATTGACAGGGAAGCATTGGCTGTTGTAGCAGGCATTAAGAAATTTCATGATTTCATTTATAGCCGCCACTTCACGGTCTTCACTGACCATAAGCCCTTGTTAGGGTTGTTCACAACAACCAAACAAACTCCACATATCCTGTCTTCTCGTATGCTGAGATGGTCCATTTTTTTGTCAGCATATGACTACACGCTGATCCATAAGCCTGGAAAGGAAATGGGTCATACTGATGGCCTGAGTAGATTACCCCTGCCCAACTTGGAGCCTGATCCAGCCCCTGCTGTAAACATTCTGTCCATTCAAGAGCTGCCTGAGTCTCCTCTCGATGCTAGGGATGTGGCTGCTGAAACTGCCACAGATCACACACTTCTACGAGTGTTGTCATGGGTGTTGTCTGGGTGGCCGGATAGATGCCCAGATACTGAGTTCCAAAGTTTCTGGCACAAGAGACATGAGTTGTCCATGTTCAAGGGATGCCTGCTGTGGGGCAGTAGGGTAGTAATCCCTGAATCATTGAGGTCTAGGACACCCTAGAGATAGTCAGGATAAAAGCGCTTGCGCGCAGCCATTTGTGGTGGCCTGAAGGACACCCAGGCATAGTCAGGATGAAAGCACTTGTGCGCAGCCATTTGTGGTGGCCTGGCTTCGACAGGGCCATCGAGGCCCAGGTTCATGGGTGCCATGTGTGCCAACAGTCCAGGCCTGAGATGCCCCAGGCATCTGTTCATAGGTGGGAGGAAACTCAAACCCCATGGTCTAGGGTACATATAGATTACGCTGGGCCCTTTCAGGGGCAATTCTTCCTGGTTGTTGTTGATAGCCACTCCAAGTGGCCAGAGGTTGTTCCTGTTTCCTCCACTACTACCTCCAAGATTATCCAGGTGTTGAGAGGAATTTTTGCAGCTCATGGCCTTCCAGATGTCCTGGTTTCAGACAACGGTCCTCAATTTACCTCTTCTGAGTTCCAGGTTTTTCTCCAGGCAAATCTGATCCGTCACGCGACTTCGGCTCCCTTCCACCCTTCCACCAACGGAATGGCAGAACGTATGTTGCGCACAACCAAGGAGGCCCTCAAAAGATGACTTACAGTAACTGGCATCACAGGATAGCAGACTTTCTTCTTGCACATTGCACTACACCTTGCACTGCTACAGGGAAGAGCCCAGCTGAGTTATGCTGGGACTGCAGGCTTATAACTAAGTTAGACAGACTGCATCTGGACAGGGTGGCGTCTCAGGTTCCACAACCCAGAGCACCAAGAAAGCTTCAAGTGGGTGATCCAGTTTGGACTCAAAACTATGGGCCTGGTCACTTCTGGGTACCCGCTGAGGTATGCAAGGTCTCGGGACCTTTGTCGTATGAAGTGACCCTGGAGGACCCCCGCGTTCTTCGGCAACACATAGATCAGCTGCGCACACGGAGGGACTTCCGCCCATCCGCTCCTGGTTTCGTTCCAGGGGGGAGGATGGTTATAACATGCATTCTGAGGATCAATTTCAGCAGTCATTACTGGCCGCTGAGGAGGACAGAAGTTCCACATCCCAAGATTCCGCAAGTGCTCGGAACAGGAATTCAGGGGGCAGGGAGTTATCCCCAACACCTTCATTTACTCCAGCCAGGGAGTCACTCCGGGGGTATCCAAACTATTCACACACTGCAGACAGTACTCCAAACAGGGAGACTGACTGGGGGCATCCACATAACTCACCCCTCACAAGAGAACTGGCAACCCAACAGGGTAACTGGCCTCATTCTGCAATTGCTCCCAGAAGGAAGTCATTAAGCTCAAGGGCTAACCAAGGGGTAACTCCAGAGAGGGAAACCTCTGATATGGTGGGGGGTCCCTGGATACTGGGATCCAGAAACTACCTCAGAATCCCCGTGTGATGGCCTTGGGAGTGAAGAACAGTATTCCCAAAACAGGTCCATTGTGCAGCTGGGGATTCCTACCTCTCCAATGAATGCTGGTCTGATCTCAGAGGGTCCAGCCAGCCAGGAAAGGGGCTGGTCAACTGGGTACAAGGGGCAACAGAGTCCGGGCTACCCAAGCCTGGCAGGCAAACAGGGGGGTCAGGCTGTAGAGCCTGGGTCACCTGGGGCAATGGGGCAGCCCCATTTTAGCTCACCCAGCTTGGTGAGCGAGCAAGGGGACCAAGCGAACTCTCCCGGTCTGAGGAGGTCGAAGAGGGTTAAATGCCCGCCCAAATATCTTTCAGATTTTGTGAAGTTGCTGTCAAGTACCAAGGGGAGTTACCCTACAGTCAAGTAGCTAACAATTTAAGTTGTTATATTATGATTTGTGCTAATATTTACACCAGGGCAAGGTATTATAGTCTGAGTAAAGGCAGATAGGTATGCAGTCCATGCTGAGTACAGGGACGTAGTACACTCCTTCCAAGGAATTGTAAGCCAGTATGGGTGCTCCATCTAGGGGGGAGGGGTGTTGTGTCCTGAGCCTGCAAATGCAGGCTCGGGACGTTGCATTAGTCCCTGGCAATTGCAAAAGATGCCCGGGACCAGACTGAGTGGTGCCGGCCTTGCGCGCATGCACAAGGCGGGAAAAGAGCACCTGTCTGCCGCCATTGGTCTGGGGATCCAGACATATAAAAGGAGGCTTGCATGCCTCTGCTCGTTGTTGATGTTTTGGCTGAGAACAAATAAAGACTGTTACTGAGTGAAACATGCATCTTCATCATTCGCCATTTTGGGAGGACTTAACAGTTTGAAATATCAATAACTGCTATAAAATTCTCCCACGGTATTTTTATTGTTTACTACTGTTAAAACTATAATTTAATCTTAGTAATATTTTATATTAACCTAATAAAATTTTCCTTTTAAATAAGATCTCCTAGTATTCAAAAATTATTCATCATGCTTACATCTGAGTTACTCACTACAGGTAGTGTCCTCAACTTACAACAGTTTATTTAGTGATCATTCGTAGTTACAAAAGCACTGTAAAAACTGACTTATGACTGTTTTTCTCACTTACGACTGTTGTAGCATTCCTATGATCACATGATCAAAATTCAGATGCTTGGCAACTGACTCGTATTTATGATGGCTTCAGTGTCCCAGGGGTCATGTGATCACCTTTTGTGACCTCTGACAAACAAAGTCAATTGGGGAAGCCAGATTCACTTAATCATGTAACTAACTTAACAACTGCAATGATTCATTTGATAACTGTGGCAAGAAATATTCTAAAATGAGGCAAAATTCACTTAACAAATGTCTTGCTTAGCAACAGAAATCTGGGGCTCAGTTATGGTCATAGGTTGAGGACTACCTTTATAGGACAATTCATTTAATCTATGTATTTTGCTTTAAAATATGCAAATTGTGTATATGTTTCTAAAGAAAGTATTCTATTTCTTTTGGAAAAAGAGTCACTTTGTTCTAATTCAAGTAAGTATATATATTCTACAAGCACAGTTAGTATCCATTCTCTGCTAGGTGGAAGCACCCAGTCAAATTCAGAAGATTCTGGAAAAAATCTAATATCTATCTGATATGCTTCAAGATGGCAGCAACAGAGGAAGTATGGCTATATTGTGGAGAGAAAAGTTGCTATTAAACTAAGACAAAACATTAGGAGGAGAGGTGGAGAGAGAAAGATAAGTCATAGAAAAAGAAAAAAAGACTGGAGAAGGGAAAAGGAGAGGAAAGATTGGAGAAATCAGGAGGAGGCAGTGACCTACAGTGAACCTTGCCTGCTGAGAGGCCCAGCTGCACCTAAGAGGCCTACCTAAGTGACCATATTACAGTAATAACAAATAATGAAAGAATTTGAAAAGTGTTTGACCTTAAAACAACACTTGGTATAAACAAAGTGCCTTTATATGACTTTGCATAAGAAAAGACTCTCTACAATTATATCTGTTGACTCTAGATATAACCAAAACAGGAATTATTTGGAGACAGCGGGCGTTTTACATTTGTGATTTGACTGGAGGATTTGGATTTAGCCTAAGATGGTTGGCTTTTTTCTTTTTTCATTTTTTTCCTCCTTGAGAATTTGGATCTAGCCTAAAGTAGTTGGCTCTTTTCATGGTTTGGATTTTAGCCTAAGATAGTTGGCTCAAAAAATGAGTGCATCAAATCTCACTAGACTTATGAAAAAAATTTCCTCTGCACCTTTTGTTGGAACATCTAGTCCAACAAGCCAGGGATCTATTGAAACAATGTTGTAGTGTGAGAAAATAAGCACTGCCCAAACTGAGATGCAAACCACATTAAAATTAATTCAAGAATCAATACAGAGAAACCATGAAGAGACAAAAAGTAATTATGATAAATTAAATGAACAAATGTTGGATATAAAGACACAATTTGAAGCTCATCAGCAAATGATTGTTAAAAATGAACAAAGAATTCAGAAAATGGAAAATAAATCAGATGATATTAACGAAAAAGAAGTACTAATGCAAGAACAAATCAAAACCTGGAAAGAAGCGGTGGCGATTTTAGAAATGGAGAAAGTGGAACACTATTTAAGATTTCAAAATATTCCTGAATACAGAGAAGATATAGCAGTTGTGATTATTGATTTACTGGCAGAGGCTTTGAAAGCAGACCGAGCAGAGATACAAATGGTGATAGATGAAATATTTCGAATGAATTCAAGCTATGCAAGGAAATATACTCAGAGAAGTTCATGTAAGATTCATAAAGAAAACAAGAGATGAAATACTGAGAAAAGTTACATTACAATACAAGAATAAAGAAAATGTGGTGTTAAAGCAGATCCCCAAGAGAGTAACTACAAAGCTACATGCAAAAGGTATAAACTTCAGATGGTTAATGCTAGAAGGGATCTTAATCAACTGGAATAATACAAGATACCGACTGGACTCAGTTTGGAAGGCACAAGACTTTGATGAAAGAAATCAAGCATTTTTAAATGAAGGAGCACAATATCAACAAGAGAAAAGATCAGAAACAAACAGAAGAAGCAACTGAGGAAGCAACTATACAAACAGAAGAAGAGAAACAGAAACTTGATCAAGAGAGTGAGGGAATAGTCAGAGAACAGAGGACTATGAGATCGACAAGACCTAAATATAAGTAATTGAAATGGAGCAAGAAAACAGATTTTTTTCAGTGAATATAAATGGACTGAATACCCCATCAAAAAGAAATATATTTTTAAAAAAACAACAGAAATTAAACATAGATATAATTTGTTTGCAAGAGACACATATAAAAAGACAATATTACAAACTGTTGGAATATCCCAAAATTGGGAAACTTTACCATGCATCAGTGCAGCAGAAAAAAACAGGTGTAGCTGTATATATTAAAGAGACAGTAGACTCTAAAATGATTTATTCAGATGAAAAAGGAAGAATTATGATGGTAGAAATATTTCTACATAAAAAACAGACATTGTTGGTAGCAATATATGCACCAAATAATAAACAGGAAGAATTTTATCAAAATCTCCATAGAAAAATAACAGAAAAAGAGTATCAAAATATTCGCTTAGTAGGAGATTTCAGCGCAACAGTGGACGGGACATTAGACCGGACAAAAGTAGCAAAACAAGAAAAAGTGGGGGGGAAAGACTACCTAAGACATTTTTTTTAATATGATAGAGGAAATTGGGGTACAAGATATCTGGAGGGAAATTAATCCAGGAAAATTACAATATATATTTTATTAAAGTAGTCATAAATCCTGGTCCAGAACTGACATGATTTGGATGACATCTGAATTGAGAACAAGTATGCAGGAGATTGAGATAGAACCAGGTACATGGGCAGACCACAACCCCTTAAAAATGACATGGAGAGGAATACCAAAATCAATCTATATTAAAAGAAAAAGAATTTGTAGAACTAGCAACAAAAGAAATGGAGTTTTCCTTTAAAGAAAACAAAAAAGAAGATGCAACATTATAAAACATATGGGATACGACTAAAGCATATTTTAGAGGTATAACTATAACATACATGGCGAAAAAAATAAACAGAAAAGACAACAATACATATTATTAAGGGAAGAATTTGAAAAATTATAATCACAACTGCAAATGAATCTGCAAAAGAAGATTCTGAAAAGAGAAATGGAAACAATAAAACATAAATTAAATTTGTTGGATTCAGAAAAATTGGCACAACAAATAAAAAGAGCAAAACATTTTTTTTTCAAAATACAAACAAACCAGGAAGATGGCTAGCTTACAAATTTAAAAAACAGAAGGAGAAGAAACTGATAAATAATTTAGTAGATGAAAAAGGTTGCCTACAATTTAAAAATGAAGAAATAAAAAAGATAATTAAAGAATACTATAAGAAACTGTATGATATAGAAGAAATTCTAAGGGAGAAAATGATTCAATATCTGGAAGAAAATAATCTTACAAAAATTTCAGAAACTTTTCAGAAACTATGCTAGAGGAAAAAAATAACAATGACAGAAATAACAGAGGCTATAAGAAGACAAAAAAAAAAATGAGAAAACACCGGGGCCAGATGGACTACCGGTGGAGCTATATAAATCTTTACAAGATATATTAAGTGAACCATTGAAGGATATGTGCAATGAACTTTTGTTGGAGGCTAAACTCCCAAATACATAGACAGAGGCAAATATTACCTTAATATCAAAAGAAGATTCAAACTTGACACAGATAAAAAATTACAGACCGATATCATTATTAAATGTGGATTATAAAATTTTTACTTCAATAATAACAGAGAGATTGAAAAGATTTTTAACTGAATTTATACATTCAGATCAAAATGGTTTTTTTTACCAAAGAGACAAATAAAAATGATCTAAGAATGATAATGGATATATTGGAATGTTATGAATTACATCCAGGGAAACAATTGGCACCAATATTTTTAGATGCCCAAAAGCCATTTGATAATGTTTCCTGGCAATTTATGATTCAGCAATTAAAAATAATGGACTTTGGACAAAACTTTATAAATATGGTTAAAACAATATACAATAAACAAACAACGAAAGTGATTGTGAATGGAGATTTACAAGAAAACTTTGAGATAAGAAAAGGTACAAGGCAAAGATGTCCATTATCTCTATTGTTATTTATTTTAACCTTGGATGTTCTAAATAGAAATATTAGACAAGATACAGAAATTAAAGGATTAGAAATAAAAAGTGAAACATACAAATTACAAGCATTTGCAGATGATTTGGTATTTATTTTAGAAGAACCCTTGGAGATTATTCCTAAACTATTAACTATTATTCCTAAACTATTAACTATTATTCCTAAACTAGAACAATATGGAGAAATAGCAGGACTGAAAATAAACAGAAAAAAAGTTAAAATAATAGTTAAAACTCTTTCAGATAAACAAAAAAAATAAATGTCAGAAAAAATAGAACTACAAATAGTTTAAAAGATTAAGTACCTGGGGATATACTTAACAGCAAGATGTTCAACGATAAAGGAAGATAATTATACAAAATTATTGAATCATATAAGAGTGGACTTCGAAAAATGGAAAAACTTAAATTGTCAATATTAGGAAGAATTGCTACAGTGAAAATGAATATACTATTGAAAATTTTATCTATTCCAAACAATATCTATACAACTTGAGAAAACATTCTTTGAAGATTTAAATTCATTCATTTTGAAATTTATTTGGCAAGGAATGCTAGAATTAAGATGAAAATGTTACAAGTTGCCAAGGAAAATGGAGGTTTTGGTTTACCAGAGTGGGTTTTATATTATCAAGTATCTGTATTAACATGGGTAAAAGAATGGATAATTTTTAGAAACAAAAGGTTGTTATATTTGGAGGGCCATGATTTACAATTGGGGTGGCACCCTTTCTTATGGTATGGGAAAAATAAAATTCATAAGTACTTTCAAAAATCCGGACATACAGAGATATTCTAAACTCTGAAAGAAATTTAAAATCTAAACAAGAAATGGAAAATCAGGGTATCAATTTATCATGGTGGGCACATTTACAAATGCAAGTTAGATATGATAAAGATGTTAAACTGTATGGATTTTATAAGGAGCAAACTTTGATAAGATATTAACTTCTGATGAGAAATTAAGAAATTTTATAATTTTCTATTAACTTTGAAAATGGAAAATTAACAAGTTAAAGAAACAATGATAAGATGGGCAAAAAATGGATACAATATAGAATTAGAAAAATGGGCAAAATTTGTGGAAAATAAATTATAAATTGACAATGTCAACTTCTTATAAAGAAAATTTATATAAAATGTTTTATAGATGGCACTTGCCACCAGCAAGACTAGCAAAAATGTTTAAAAACATGTCAGATAGATGTTGGAAATGCAAACATAAGTCAGGTACTTATTACCATGTTTGGTGGACATGTGCCTGAGTAGAAAAAAAGTTGGGAGAATACGTAGATTTTAAACCTGAACTTTTTTTAGTAGGTATAATGCCAGAAAAGACTGATTAACAAAGCATATATTTGACTTTGCATGTTACAACAGCGGTAAGAATTATATTTGCGCAGTATTGGAAAAATGAAGAAATACCATTAGGTGAATAAATAATTAAAAAATATATTAGAATGTGTGGAGATGGATAGACTGACTCTGAGGCTGAAAGAAAAAGAAGAAACGAAATATTATCAAACTTGGGACTTATTTTATCAATGGCTAGAGGAAAGAATGAAGGATTAGGAACTAAATATATATTAGCGAATGTAAACTCAGACAGCACGTTTGTTGAATAAATACTATTGAATGTAAAAAAAAGAAGAAATAATAAAAGGTCTAGAGTAAACTCTAACCACTTTGAAACTCAACCCCAAAATGAGAAACCCCAAACCTTGCAAGAAAAATGTGTCCAAATTGAACATAATAATGATCAAACAACTTCTAAAAGTCTTCGGAGAGGAGCGGCATACAAATCCGAATAATAAATAAATAAATAAATAAATAAATAAAAGAATGGATCCCTCAGATATGGAAACATGTCACTCATAGAAAAAAAACACAAACCCAGAACAAAACTCCATCCAACCCAACCCACACTGATGCAGCCCCACTGGTGCTGAGCAATCGATTTCATAGACTGTCCCTGGAAGAAAACATGCAGACACCTAGAAAAGAAGCATCAGGAAATGTTTCTAAAATAGTAGCAACATCAAGTGCTTCTGTGATAGACAGCCCAAAACTCCCTAGGAAAAAAAAAAGGTGAGTGTTGGTGATATGAGATTCAGTTCTCAAGGGAACAAAATCACAAAAACTGAGAATGATGTTTTTGGAAAACGCTTGGCTCAACTTATCAACTAAAACTGAGGGGGGAGGGGGAGCAATCCTTAGGATCAGGACCTAATTACAAGCAAAAACCCCTAGAAAAGAAATCAAATAATGAGGTAAGGAGGGATAGAAAGGAAGACAAACTCAAACATCAAACATAGGAAGCATTCCCAGAGTCAGACAAAAAGATATCAAATGCCTATATACAACTACACAAAGCTTGGGGAACAAACAGGGTGAATTAGAATTATTAATACATGAAGGTAGATATGATATAATTGGAATTAGTGAAGCTTGGTGGGATGGAACATACTGATAGAAGAATATAAAGCGTTAAAAATAAACAGACTCCATAAAAGAGGAGGTGGAGTTGCACTCTATGTAAAAGACCACTATATTGCTACAGAAATGCATGAGACCAAAACCTCCTAGAATTCATATGGGTCAATATAAGAGAAAAAAAAGAATATCATTGCCATAGGTAGATACCACAGGCCACCCAACCAAGCAGAAAAAATAGATGGATTCTTTGCCAACTGGTTAACAAAGATATGTAAGAAATATAAATAGCAAGAAAAAAAATCAAGGAAACAGTCAGTCCACTAAAGAGAGAAGATGGCAAGGAAGTAACAGGCAGCAGAGAGAAAGCAGAGCTGCTTAACTCATTCTTTGCATCGGTCTTCACACAAAAAGAAATTATAGCCCAATCTACTAAAAACAACTGAAAAAGACAGACTAGAAATAAAAAGTTAAAATAAGAAAAAAATGGTAAGAGAACCCCTGTCTGATCTTGATGAATATAAATCACTGGGACCTGATGGATTACATCCCAGAATTCTGAAGGAGCTGGCAGATGTCATCTCAGAACCATTATACTATATATTTAAAAAATCCTGGAGCACAGGGAACTACCAGAGGATTGGAAATGGGCTGATGTGGTTCCCATCTTCAAAAAAGGGAAAAAAAAAACAGACCCAGGAAATTACAGACCAATTAGCCCAACATTAATACCTGGGAAGATACTGGAAAAGATAATCAAAAAATAGATCTGCGAATATTTAGAAACAAATAAAGTTATAACTAGAAGCCAGCATGGGTTTATTAAAAACAGATCATGCCAAACCAATCTTATTTCATTCTTTGACCAAGTAACTAAATTAGTAGACCAGTATAGTATATTTAGACTTCAGTAAGGCATTTGACAACAAGGAATAACAGATGGAAGCTGATCAAGGAGAGATTCAACCTAGAGATAAGGAGAAATTTTCTGACAGTGAGAACAATCAATCAATGGAATAGTTTGCCTTCAGATGTTGTGGGAGTTTAATCCCTGGAAGCTTTCAAGAAGAGACTGGACTGTCATCTGTCAGAAATGGTGTAGGGTCTCCTGCTTTGGGTGGGGGGGTTGAATTAGATGACCTACAAGTCCCTTCCAATTCTGATGTTATGTTGTGTTGTGTTGTGTTGTGACGTTATGTTATTTATGATTTTTATGTGAAAAATTACCAGGGTTGGAGATCAGTGGAATTAATCTATCTGTCCAATCATCCATGCATCCATTTCTCTATCCATCCAAAATGTAAGAATGCAGTTGAGATTTAAGAGTCAAGAAAGAAAGAGGAGTACATCACTTTTTAATAAAGAGAAGGATATGTTCTCTCCTAGTTTCTTTGTGGAACAGAAACAATTGCTTGCTTTTTGTGATGATATGCCAGCCTGACTTTCTTAAATCTTATGAAATCTACTTAAGTTCCTGAATGAATCAGGACACTATGTTTTTCTCTGAACTGTCCAATATTGCTGCATATCATTTTCTGTACTGCAGTAGAGCTGCGGTTCTGAAAGCATGGATTTGCCATAAAGATTCATTGGAAAGATTGATGGGCCCTTACTGCAAGGACCTTTCTTAAAATTCAATACTAAGACAAGAAGAGAGAACAAAAAAAGTTTCAAAACCTGAAACAAAAGAACAATCATCACTGCTATCTAGAGGGGGAAATACTGCATTATTAATTAAGATAATAGTTATATAAAATGTTTTCTGTTAGCTTTACCAATAAGTTCCTCTGACCTATTGTAGCATTATGTTCCTTTCATATGCTTCACAAATGTATAGTGAGCTTTCACATTTAAGAAACTAAAAATAAAATTTAAAATTAATCATTTACCTAGATGAAGAAACAAATATATATAATTACTTCTATTGCATCTTCTACCCCATCTTTAATTTAAAAAAGGCAACCAATTAATTATATAAAAACACAGTGGCAGTATTGATTAAATAATTTTCCCTTTTTTTTCTTTGTAACACATTATATGCCCTAAATGTTATGGGAATATACAATGCTGAGAAAACAGGGCTGAAATAGACAAACTAACCACATTGTTGCTATTTATGAAACAATTTAATGTGACAAAGATAGTTCTCAGCCATAGCAATACAGAAACCGAATGTGCTTGATGATTGAATTATATTTTGTATTGCAATTCTTCCAAAGAAATGTAGTTGGATGGCAAGAAATATGAGCTGTAGTCTTGATAATATCTAAAAATGGCAAATTTGCTTTAGTGCCTTGCCTCTTTTAAACTGGGTTGGTGGGATAAGGCCTATTTTAGTCAAAGATAATAAACTTAATTATATAAGGTCCAAGGACTTGAAAGCTATTCAGAATAATTTGTAAAAAAGACAAAATAATCAATCCTTATACTTTTACATATAGAGAGATCAAATTCCCCAAAATCTACATCACGTTCTTTTAAGCTAGCCTTGTTTGTATATTATATTTGGAAAACACTGCTTTCATTCTACAGCAGGGTGCCTTCTGTGAAACAAGGACAGGTCCAACAAGAAGGACAAAAAATAACCTTTTATCATTATAATTATATTATTATAAAGCAATAAAATGCCTAAAATATTAGGTGTCATCCTACCCTGTTTTGGCAAAGTTTGTCCAATAGGTCATAACAACCGCACTGAGCATGACATCATTCTTTGAAAAGTTGCAGTTGAATAATTCAGTAGGACCTATCATGGGGATACCAAACACATAAGGAACTTCATCACCATGTGCAGAATCAGCCCAAGTGGGTTTCATTTCACTTTGGCAATGGTGATAAAATGCATAGAAGTAGGTTGGAGAACCATATTGAGCATGGAGATCTGCTGTGGCAACAGCTGGTGCAACCCATTGGTGGTCAGTAAAAAGTGCTACAAGAGTCTTCCTTCGTGTTTCAGGATTCTCCTTGTCTGCCCAATCTGTGTACATGAATTTAATGGTTTCTCTTAGAGTATCTTTCCCTTCTGGATAACCATATAGATTGTCCACAAAATTAGATATGGAGAAATCGAAATCATTTGGAGATATGCCTTCTTCATTATCCACAATTCCATCTACAAATTTTAAACCTTCTCCTTGGTTTACACCAAGCATTATATCATAGTTCAGAAATTCTCCCTGTTCCATTAGAATCTGTGGATCATCTGGAATTACATCGCCATCAATCACAGGCCCAAAGGCAATGTGGTATGTAGCTGGCGTGATTGTTTGCTGAATGAGTTCTTTGTAGTTCTTATTCCGAAAGCATTCAACTAAGTCTGTAGTGTCCAAAGTGTTGCATCCCACTTTTTCTGCCAAAATTGCAGTGTACTTGGCAGGCTGGTAATTCACTGCCCAGCTGGACAGGGCTGTTCCACTTTGAATGATTGCTTTTTGGAACAAACCTGCAGGTGCAAAAGGGAAAATTAAAATACACACACAAACAAAAGTTGACAAAGCAAAAGGAATATTTACATGATATCAAGAAGACGTACTAATTAAGAGAAAGCACTGTTCAGTTTGCTTAGAACAATGACAACAAAATATTATTGCAGTCCTCTTGCCAAATGATAGCTATATTTCCTCTCATATTCAATGTTCATTGTATAAAAAAATCCAATGTGAATATCTAGGAGGTGAAATTATTTCTGAAATGTACAGCACATTGAAATAATTGACTCTAATTTTCACTGAATCCATCTATGTAACAGGATGTTACTTTCTCTTCCTAACATAGATACATGTTGATAGCAATTGTTATCTGGCAACATTAACTTTTTTATTTTTTATTTTTAAAAAACCTGTAATGCTTTTGACATTTGTATATGGACTTTGCTAAGCTTCACAAAATCTCTTATACATTAGCTACTTCAAAACAGAGAACTGATTTGACAATCAAGTCTGCAGATTTTGTTCAAAGGGATGATTTAATCAACTCAACTTCAAACAGAATAGTGGAGTAGAATATTTCAGTAGAACGTTGTGCAGTCTAACACAAATTTATATCTTTTTTTTACTTTTGCAGTATGCGTGGCTGACCAATTTAATTGTGGCAAAAGATTTTTGGATGCTGTATTTTTTAGAATGGAATTGTACTAATTTGATCCTGATTAGTTTATTGATTTAATCTATATATTATGAAAACACTTATTCTCCTTACTTTTAACTGGGCAAATAATGTATCATAGGGCAACAATTTTTGAGCCAAGGAACCTCAAGTGGGCTAACTTACAGAATGCATTCAAAAGCTGTGACCCATGTCTCCCATGGTAATGAAATTTGGAAAGGGTGTGGCTGCTATAGGTTGCTGCTGCACTACTAGACTGCTGCTGCAGTCATGTGATCTTCATTTTCAATGTCTCTTGAAAGTTTCCCAGCCAGTCTCCCAATGCCTTGCTTCCTCCCCCATTCATCAGCAGCCATTTACCTACCTGTCAAAAAGGGAAGGAAAGGGAAAGGAAGGGAAATTTCCATTGTTACCTGTCAGATTCCCACAAGGAAACTCAGTGAGGAAGCTGACAGGAAGTTGGAAGTTGCTTCTGCTCCCATTACTTTTTTACCTATCCTTGGTCATTCTGTTTCTTTGTTTAGATAAGGAAATATCACTGAAACAATGATCTATCCAGGCATGTGTATCTTACATAAGCTGCTGATATCATACAGGTAGTCTTTGACTTAAAACCATTTATGACCATTCAAAGTTATAGACACACTGAAAAAAGGAATTTTCCACTTACGACCCAACCCATCTCCATGGTCATGTGATCAAAGTTTGACACTGGCAACTGGCATGTATTTATGAAAATTGCAGTCTCCTGGAGTCATGTGGTCACCTTTAGCGACCTTCTAATAAGCAGTCAATGGGGAAGCCAGATTCATTTAACAACTGTGTTATTAACTTAACTGTAGTGTTTCACTTAACAACTGTGGCAAGAAATGTCATAAAATGGGGTAAAATTCACTTAATAAATGTTTCACTTAACAACAGAAAATTTTGGCTCAATTGTGGTTGTAAATTGAGCATTACCTGTAGTAATTTCTAGAACTAATTCCTATTGTTTTTGCAATCCATTCTTACTTTATGACTATTAAAATTATATTATTTAACATGGAGAATGGTTACCTTCTGAATAGTGGGATAATGTCAACAGACTAACACAAGATGCTCCAGCTCCTGATCCAAAAATAGTGACTCTTTTGGGGTCTCCTCCAAATGATCCAATATTTTCTTCAATCCATCTCAGAGCTTGAATTTGGTCAAGTAATCCATAATTGCCTTTTGCTGCTTGGTCTCCAGTACTTAGGAAACCTACAAATTAAAAAAAGAAAGAAAAAAAGGAGAAAAGAATACATTAAACTCACTGGTCAACGATTGAGTTACAGAGCATGCACAATGTATCTTTCCATCTTCCGATTTTCAAAAGCTTACAGTTCTACTTAAATATAATTAATTACAAGCTTTAAGGACCCAATTATTTTTTCTGTCATATAAAAATGTAGGAAGTATGGGAATTTTTGTTTCTTTTACATTTATTCTCCTATAGCAATTACAATATTAAGAAAGGGTTTTTTTTAAAAAAAAAGTTTTACAATAAAGTAGAATTAGCTTATCTGCCCTTGTTTCCTGTCTGGTCTATGTAATAAGGCAGATAGGAGCTGACAATTTTGAGGCCTAACCCAAAGACAACTTTGTGAGATCCAATCAAATCCAATTCTCTTCAGAGAGGGAAGATTTTTTTTAAACAATCTTTTATTAATTTTGTTAGAGAATTTTAATTTCTCTATTGGTGAAAAAATAAACCAGAAGCTCTCACAGTTGTCTGCATTTAGCTGATTCAAAATAACCTCTTTATATTCATATCAAAATATTTACAATACCATACATTCTTCTTTACAGCAACATAGCTCAATGAATACTTCTTACAGAGAGATACTGAGACAAACCTGAGACTGAAAATTCAGCTTCTAACTCAATACCTTTTGCACAGACTCAGTAGCACTTTCTTCACATTGGCTGACTGAGTTACCACTTGACTCTTCCTGCTCATGAATATTCCAACACTCCTCCCTTCATGACAGGAAGAGACACCAGACCTATTGACTTAATACATTCTCCATAGTGAACACCACCCAATGGTTTAGTCATCATGTCTGCCAAATTATCCTCAGAAGAACAATGATGTAAACTAATCAATTTTCCTTTTACAGCTTCCCTGACATTACAATACTTAATGTCTACATGTTTACTTCTGTTCTTCACCCTGTCACCAGTTGCCATTTTTATACAGAAAGCATTGTCTTCAAATACCTTTACAGATTCTTTTACATTAATATTTACATTAATATTGCAACAACTGTACATACCATGTTACTTCAGAACACAATTCAGATAAAGCAATACACTCTGCTTCCGCTGTTGAAATAGCAACAGTTGTTTGTTTTCTGGACTTCCATCCAATCAGAGTCCCTCCAAACAATATTATAATCCCAGAATTTGATTTCCTTGTGTTTATGTCATTTGCATAGTCACTATCGACATAACACTTTAATTTCAATTCCTCAGTAATCTGTATTTGAAGACCCAAATTTATAGTTCCCTTTAAATATCTGAGAACCCTTTTTACACCCATCCAATGTAACTTTGTAGGTGCAGCAGTAAAATGACTCAAAATGCTTACTGCGCAAGATATGTCTGGTCTGGACCACTGTGATAGATATAACAAACTCCGTATTGCTGAGTGATATATCTCTTGATCACAGGTTTCACCTTTGTCCGCACTTAAACTATTATAAAAATCCGCAATCATGGGTGTGGGAGCAGTATTGCAATCTTTCATATTATGCTTCTCCAATAACTGCTCAATTTTTCTCCTTTGACTGAGAATATAATCACCTTTTCATTTTTCTGTATCTCTACACCGAGATAATTTTTTATTTCTCCCAAATTCATTGTGAAAAACCTTGTGCCACTAACCTGGCCTTATACTGTAAATCATTATTTGGCAATACCTTTTTCTTATACCCACTTACAACCCACAGGTTTGGTTCCCTGTGGCAAAGTCACTGATTTAAATACTTCAAGTTCTCCCATGGATTTCATTTCTTTATCCATGGCCTCCTTCCATCTTTCTTGTTCAGCTTTTGGTAATGCCAACAACTCTTTATAACTTCTTGGCTCATACCACATATTTCAAACCTTTACCTTGCTAGCAGAATACCTGTCAGGCGGAATTCCTTTGTTACATCGCTCTGACCTACGTGGTATTAACTGCTCCTGTGTCTCAAGTCTTTCTGGTTTCATGTCTTCTTCAGCTTCTCCTCCCTGAACATTGACATCTTCAATAATCATTTTCCATCATTAGATGAGTTATTGTCATTAAGTGAGACATACCCAGAATTTGCATTAATTCTGTCCCAATTTTGTTCTGAAAAATTAGCAGACCTTGAAATTACAATTCTTTTACTTCCATCGCTAAAGCGATATCCTTTTGACCCTGGCTCATAGCCCTGAGCTTTCTTGCCTTTTGCTGTCCCTTTCTTCTGATTGCTTTCGGAATATGTACCCACGCAGTACTTCCAAAAATTCTCAAATGTGCCAGTGATGGCTTTCTCCCATATAGAATGGCATATGGAGTATTATTAATGGAGGAACTCCACAGCCTGTTAACTATATAATTGGCAGTCAATATTGCTTCTCCCCAATAGGACCTGCTCATACCAGAATCCTCCAATAATGAATCTTTCATTGTTTGCAAAACACCATTCCTTCTTTCAGTTACACCGTTCTCTGCTGCTGTGTAAGGATTTGTACGTCTGTGTCTTATCCCCAACTGCCCCAACCATTGTTGGAATTTAGTTGACATAAATTCGGTACCTCTGTCAGTTTGCAACTGACACACTTGTTGTCTGTACCTTCTCTCTTCAAAACGTACCCACTGTTTGAATTGTTGTAGCACCTCTGTCTTTCCTCTAAGCAAGTAGCAAAATGAATACCTGCTATAATCATCAACAATTACCAGTGCATATTTTGCTCCTCCCAAACTGGCTTGCATAGTCCCACCAGATCTGCATGGACTAGCTCTAGAGCTCTTTTTGTTTGTCTTGTGCTATATTTACTAACTGGGAATGCCTTTGACTTTGACGCTTTGCATACTGCACAGTCCAAATATGTTTTGCATCCCTTCAAATTTAGCCCTTCTGCAAACTCTTGCATTTGCTGCAAAACTTTAAAGCTTGCATGGCCAAATCTTCTATGTAGAAGATGAACGCACGAATCATGCTCTGCAACATTCTTAAATATATGGGAACATTGAACCTTTTGTCCCTGAAATACATATAGATTATCTTCCTTTATGCCTTCTGCACAAATATTCCCATTCCTTTTGATGAGACACTTCCCATTTACAAAAATGGTCTCAAAACCTTGTTTGTCTAAATTAGACACACTTAACAAATTATGTTCCATCTCAGGTACACAAAGCACACTGGTAAACTTTGATTCCAAATATGGAATTTTTACATCTCATTTTCCGATGACTTTTGCTTTCTGGCCATTTGCCAAAGCCACAGCTTCTTGTGCTACTGGAACAAACCTGCAAAATTATTCAGAGTCATTAACAATTGTTTGACTTGCCCCACTATCTGTTGTGGGTGTCTCTGGACCAGCTTGGGAAATGTCAGAGGATGAGGAAGAGCAGCCAGGCCCCTCTGGGTGTTTTCCCCTCCCGGCAGCTGAGACAGGCAGTGAGGAGATTTACATGCAGTCTGGGTCGGAATCTCAAAGCGGGGAGTCAGACTTGGAACAGGAAAATATATGGCTTGATCCGAGATTCCGAAGGTTTGATAGGCGGAGGTGTCAGTTACGTGGAAAAAGGAAGTAATGGGGGAAGTGACGTATCGAAAACTATATTAGAAGGTGAAGGAGGGACTAATTCTTTATCACGAGCAACGTTAATATCAAGAAGTAGCCTGATACATCGAGGAGTTGGTTTGAACTCAGTTTTCTGGTGTTGTTGGAATCTACGGAAGATTAATGAGGTCTTGGACAACCTGAGAGATAAAGAGTGAGTTATTGGAAGGGAGGAGCGCATGTTTAAGCTGAATGTAAGTAAGTCAGACTCGGCCGTTCCGCAAATGAACTGCCAGCATCTCGCTTTGAAGTGTATCTCTTGAACTGTGTTAAATAAAACTCTTAAAGAAATATTCCTGTGGACTTTACTAAGCTGAGAAGGGCCAGATACAACAGATTGCTCGTGACCCAAAAACAAAACCATAGTCCGAGCTTTCAGTACTGCGCAAGTCCAGTGACATCATGGAGCAGCTTCTAGCTGATAATCCTGCTTTGTATCAACTAGTTCAAGGTCTCCAGCTGCAAATTGGCAATTTGCAGCAGCAGATTCAGCAAGCTGCAGTAGCCCCAGCCCCAGCTCCAGCCCCCCCTCCCAGAAGAAGCAGGTGTTATTTAGCATTGCCTGATAAGTTTACTGGAGAGCGTAGTAAATTTCCAGTTTTTTTAAACCAATGCAGAACATTCATTGCTTCAACTCCAGCAGATTTCCAGCTTGATGAAACTAAAGTGGCTTTTATTTTAAGTTTGCTCTCTGGTCCAGCTGCTGATTGGTCATCTCCTTTGATAGACAGACAAGATCCTGTCCTGCGCAATTATGCAAGATTCTGCCAGCTGATGGAAAGAGAATTTGCTGACCCCCTTCGTAGACAAAATGCCACCAGGCGGATACGAGAGCTACGTCAAGGATCGCGCTGCGTAGCGGAATATATATCAGATTTTCGCCGCCTAGCTCAAGAAATTAATTGGAATGAAGAGGCTCTCATGGAAATCTTTCAAGATGGCCTGTCTTCCCAGATCTTGGATGAATTTAGACATACTGTAATGCCTGCGACCCTGGATGCCTTATATCAACATTGTTTGGATATTGTGGCACAAATGCAAGCCACGGATGCCCGCCTGGTCAGACAGATGGTTCCAGTCACCGGAAGTGCCAAGCCAGTTCCTGCACCACGCAGAGGATTCCAGACCCTACCTATCACTCCACCCATCCCGGCACCAAGACGTATTTTCCAACCACTGCCGGCTTACACTGAGAGGCGTCCTGTACCCATGGCCAGAGATGAGCCCATGGATCTTGGTGCAGCCAGATCTCACTTGAACGAGGCTGAGAAGGCAAGACGGAGAGCTGAGGGATTGTGCCTGTACTGTGGAGAGATGGGTCACTTCGTCATGGCCTGCCCCCAGAAACGACGTGGTACGGCAAGTCCTACTCCTGTTCCAGCTTGGCCTCCCATTCAGCAGTTTTCAAGCCACCTTGTCGGGAAACGGCCAGAGCCCGGCCTAGTGGAAACGTTGGGTCGGGCAGGCGCCAAATCACGTTCCAGTTCCGCAGACGAAGACCCCGGCCCTCCGAGACATTTGATCCTAGCAACCAATATACTTTTGGGAAACCATGCCCAGGGCATTCCGGCACACGCCTTGTTGGATTCTGGAGCCACCACTAATTTCATGGATGACGCTTTCGCTCGTCAGCATGCCATACCTTTGTGCTCCATTAAGCCACCTATGTTGGTTGAGACAATCGATGGTCGTGAGTTGTTGTCTGGACCGATCAAATTCATGACCCAGCCCATACGCCTGGTCATAGGACAACATGAAGAAGCCATACAATTATATGTTACCAAGGGACTTCATTTCCCCTTAGTTCTCGGCCTAGCCTGGTTGAGAACCCATGATCCTTGTGTGGTGTGGTCCCAGAACTTTGTTTCATTTCCCAGTTTGCAATGCGTGGACCACGTACGCCAATTTTGCGCAGCCCAGCTACCATCCCACCCTGACATCACCTTGCCGCTTCGAACCATTCTGCCTGTCGAATCGATCGCAGCCGTGCACGATCCGGTAGATCTATGACGACAGATTCGGGAAGCGCAACAACTAGATGACTTTGTGGCACAGAGGAAGCAAGAGGTGGGTCCCGACTCACCTTGGACATTGTCCGAGGGTCTATTACGCTTCCGCAATCTGTTATATGTCCCAGCAGGCCCACTCCGTGGTCTCATCCTGACTCAATGCCATGATAACCCTGCGGCGGGTCATTTTGGTCTCTTTAAGACTCTCCACTTAGTATATCGGACTTTTTGGTGGCCCAGACTTCGCCATAATGTTCGTTCTTATGTGAATTCCTGTGTACGGTGCCGCCAGGCAAAACATGCCACAGGAGCCCCTCCGGGATTGTTAC
Organism: Bothrops alternatus; assembly: GCA_034064705.1. NCBI lineage: Eukaryota > Metazoa > Chordata > Lepidosauria > Squamata > Viperidae > Bothrops > Bothrops alternatus. The sequence continues at coordinate 33,109,391 of JARGCV010000112.1, forward strand.
ACCCTTTGCCCACGCCAGAGAGACCCTGGGGGGCTATTTCCATGGACTTCTTGACTTGTCTACCTGTTTCTGCCGGCTACACCGTTGTCTTTGTAGTGGTGGACATGCTGACCAAGATGGCACATTTCATTCCTTGCCGAAGAATACCGACAGCCAAGGTCACTGCTCAGCTGTTCATTCAACATATCTTCCGGCTACACGGTTTGCCTGACAAAATAGTGTCCGACCGAGGAACCCAGTTCACCTCGGAGTTCTGGAGAGAACTCATGTCTGCGCTTCAAGTCCAAGTTAATCTAGCTTCCACGCATCACCCAGAGACTGATGGGGGTACAGAGAAAGTGATTGGCATCCTGGAGCAGTATTTGCGTTGTTTCATCAATGACCAACAGAACGATTGGTCCAAATATCTCTCCGTGGCCGAACTCGCTTTCAACAACTCTCAGCACACTTCCACTCAGACCACTCCGTTTTTTGCCAACTACGGCTATCATCCCAGATTTTTCCCGCTCACGCTCCTTGATTCTCCAGTTCCAGTTGCAGAGGACTATTTATCCGAGCTCCAGTCAGTTCAAGAGATGGTTAAGCAGCACTTGACTAAGGCCAAGGAAGACTACAAGAGGGTTGCAGACCGCTCTCGTCGTGACACGCCGCCGTTAGCTGTTGGAGATCGGGTTTGGCTCTCCACCAAGTACTTGTTTCCAGGGAGAATTCACCGCAAGCTTGACCAACGTTTCCTGGGTCCTTTTCCTGTGGAGACGGTCATCAATCCGGTGACCTATCGTTTGACTTTGCCTAGGTCTCTTCGTGTACATCCCGTGTTTCATCGCTCCTTGCTTGTTCCTGTCAACCCTGATTCTCCGCTTTGACCTCCTGATCCGGGCCCGTCAGCTCGCCGTGCTCAAGTTCCTGTTTCCCGGTTGGAGGTGTCCGGCATCCGAGATTCCCGATGGCTCAATGACCGCTTCCAATATTTGGTTGATTGGACAGGGGGTGGGCCAGACGCTTGCTGTTGGGTAGATGCTCATGATATTGAGGCTCCTGAGTTAATAGGGATTTTCATGCTGCGTTTCCCTACAAACCGCATCCCCTGCGACGGACCCGAGGGACGGGGCCTGCGGGGGGGAATAGTGTTGTGGGTGTCTCTGGACCAGCTTGGGAAATGTCAGAGGATGAGGAAGAGCAGCCAGGCCCCTCTGGGTGTTTTCCCCTCCTGGCAGCCGAGACAGGCAGTGAGGAGATTTACATGCAGTCTGGGTCGGAATCTCAAAGCGGGGAGTCAGACTTGGAACCAGGAAAATATATGGCTTGATCCGAGATTCCGAAGGTTTGATAGGCGGAGGTGTCAGTTACGTGGAAAAAGGAAGTAATGGGGGAAGTGACGTATCGAAAACTATATTAGAAGGTGAAGGAGGGACTAATTCTTTGTCACGAGCAACGTTAATATCAAGAAGTAGCCTGATACATCGAGGAGTTGGTTTGAACTCAGTTTTCTGGTGTTGTTGGAATCTACGGAAGATTAATGAGGTCTTGGACAACCTGAGAGATAAAGAGTGAGTTATTGGAAGGGAGGAGCGCATGTTTAAGCTGAATGTAAATAAGTCAGACTCGGCCGTTCCGCAAACGAACTGCCAGCATCTCGCTTTGAAGTGTATCTCTTGAACTGTGTTAAATAAAACTCTTAAAGAAATATTCCTGTGGACTTTACTAAGCTGAGAAGGGCCAGATACAACACTATCTATTGTCTCTATTGTTGCTATAACAAACTTTTGGAACACCAAAATGTTCCTTTTGCAAATCAGTCTTTTTTGCTTGCATAAATGTCCTTCGCTGCAAACTGTTCCTCTGCAAACAGTTCCTTTTCAGATGTGTGTTTGCTCCACAATGTAGCAATTCTTTTCTTGCTGAGCTCTTTGCTTGCAAAAGCTCTCTTTTGATGCAACTTGGTCCCAGTTGCTTGTTTCTTCTCCAGAGACATGCAGTCTGGAACCCTCCTCAGGAATTTCACCTCCTCATGGCTGTTCCTAAAATGTTGCTTTTCTTCTTCATTAAGCAAACATGCCTTTAAAGCCTCAAAATTTAATTCTTGCTCTTCTTCACACTCAAATATCACAGAAACTGTGTCCCAGGTTTTATCTAAACTTTTCAACACCAATAAAACCTTCTGGGACTCAGGGAATTTAATCCCACATTGTTCTAAGTCCAAAAATAAACTTTGCATTTTATTTAAATGCTGTTCCACAGATTCATCTGGTTGCAAACAGTCCCTGTAAAGTTTTCTTGACAATTGCACTGTATTGCATGCAGAAACATTCACGTGCACAGCTCTCAACTTCAAGCAAATCTCCTTTGCAGTCTTTAAATTTGCAACATTTAGAAATTGTTCATCATCTAAATTCAAGATGAGATAAGCCATTGCTTGATCATGACTTTTCTGATCAGCAGCTGCAAACACTTGTGGTGGATTCTCTATGATATACCACAGCTCTTTTGCTTTGAGCAAACATTCCATTTTTGCAGCCCATATAATGTAATTCTTCTGGCCCAAATGAGGCACAGAGCTTTCCTTAAATTCCATTGCAGCCATTCTGCTAATTCTGCCTTGTTCTTATACTTTCTAAACACAGGCAATTTCTTCCAGCTTTAAATTACAATGCAGTCCTTAGTAAGCTCTGGGCCAATAACCTTTTAGCGAATTTTAATTTCTCTATTGGTGAAAAAATAAATCAGAAGTCTTACAGTTGACTGCATTTAGCTGATTCAAAATAACCTGTTTATATTCATATCAAAATATTTACAATACCATACATTCTTCTTTACAGCAACATAGCTCAATGAATACTTCTTACAGAGAGATACTGAGACAAACCTGAGACTGAAAATTCAGCTTCTAACTCAATACCTTTTGCACAGACTCAGTAGCACTTTCTTCACATTGGCTGACTGAGTTACCACATGACTCTTCCTGCTCATGAATATTCCAACAATTTTTTTATAATCACAAATCCTTAATATTTTATAAGCAGCATGTTGTCTGGATTCCAATATTTAGCTTACTAATACATGTTAAACTCCTTTCTCTCTACCTCCTTTTTCTAGCCATTGATAAAATGTATCCCATATTCTGAAGTATTCTGAATCTTCTTTCTCTTTCATTTTCAATGTAAGTCTGTCCATTTCTGCTCCAAATCTTTCTTGATTATCTCTTCCTCTGCTGGTCATTCTTCATCTTTCCAATATTGAGCAAATACAAGTCTCACTGCAGTTAGTAAATGTAACATTAAATATAGACATTCTCATAATTTCCTACAATTATGCCTAACAAAAATAATTCTGGCTTAAAATATACATGTTTTCTCTAACCATATATGTATTCTTGACCAAAATCTTTTGGGGCATGTCCACCAAAGTTGATAGTATGTGCCTGGTTTTTGTCTACATTTCCAATAATTGATAGACATATTTTTGAACATTTTTGCTAACCTCATAGCTATTAAGTAAAACATTTTATGTAGGTTTTCTTTGTAAGCCACCGCCTTTGTTATTTTAGAGTTTCTTTCCCAAAGGCTTTGCCAATTTTCTAACTATGTTATGCCCAAAGTTTTTGCCCATATTATCATTGTTTCTTTAACTTGTTCCTCTTCCATCTTTAAACTTAACATATATTTATACAGTTTCTTAATCAATTTTTCATCTGATCTGATGTCAATAGTACCTTATCAAATTCTGTTTGGTCTTTATAAAATCCAGATGTTTTAGCATCTTTTTCATATCTCGTTTGAACTTGCAAGTATGGCCACCATGATAGATCAATGCCCTGTTCTTCCAGTTCTTGTCTAGGTTTTAGTTTCCTTTCAATATTCAAAATGTCTTTATAAGCTAAACTTTTCTCATAGTTAACTAGGTTTGGGTGAACAAGCGCTTCCATTGTTGAAAGCCATCCAGGTATATAAATTTTCACTTTGATCATTTCCCATTCTAGAAGAAGTGCGTTTCTTATAAAGTGGTTTTGAAAGTATCTATGTATTTTATTCTTCCCATACCATAGGAAGGCATGCCATCCAAGTTGTAGGTCATGCCCTTCTAGGTATAGTAATCATTTATGTCTAAGGGTTATCCATTCTTTTAACTATCTTAATACAGATGCTTGATATTATAAAGCCCAATCTGGCAGCCCAAATCCTCCATTTTCTTTCGCTTCTTGTAGCATTTTCAATCTAATTCTGGCTTTTTTCCTTGCCAAATAAATTTCAAGATCAATGTATTTAGCTTATCAAAGATCCCCCCCCAATTTTATAGGTATTGTTTGAAATAAAAAGAGTAATTTTGGTAAAATATTCATCTTCACCGTTGCTATTCTCTCTAACACTGAAAGTTGTAGATATTTCCATTTTTCCAAGTTTAGTTTTATTTGTTTTAATAATTTTACATAGTTGTCTTCTTTTATTATTGCACATCTTGTATCCCCAAGTATTTAACTTTCTTAACTATTTGAATATATGTATTTTCTGACAATTGATTTTTTTTCTTTATCTGTAAGGTTTTTGGTTTCACTTTGGTCTTTTCTCTATTTATTTTCAGTCCTGCCATTCTCCAAATTCTTCTATCTTTTTCAGAAGCTTGAGGCTTGTCTCAAGCAGCTCTTCTAATATAAAAACCAAGTCATCCACAAATGCTTGTAGTTTTTTTCATCTTTTAGCTCCATTCCTTTGATTCCTGAATCTTGCCTAATATTTCTATTAGGCAGAATAATTTTATGGTAGTTGCACCCTATCTCCAGAATATGTATGTATGTATGTATGTATGTATGTATGTATGTATGTACCCGTGTTTCCCCTAAAGCAAGACAGGGTCACACTTTCTTTTTATCCCCAAAAGCCCCACTATGTCTTACTTTCGGGGTACGGCTTATATTGATTGGAAAACAATTGTCAGTTTTATTTTAAGTATTTTAAGTATATTAAGTATTTTAAGTATTTTAAGTATTTAAGTATTTTAAGCAGGAGGCGGAAGTGGGCAGGAGTAATATGTCTTACTTTCGTGGTACGGCTTATATTAGCCGACCCCCTGAAAACCCCGATACGTCTTACAATCGGGGGTGTCTTACTATCGGGGAAACACGGTATGTATGTATGTATGTATGTACGTACGTACGTACGTACGTACGTACATATATACATACTTTGGGAATCAGGGTACAACTACCATGAAATTATTCTTTCCTCCCCATCCAGTTCACAACTGCACAGTATCTTGTCTTGGACTCATCTCTGGAATGTGCTATCACCTGCCTCGGAAGCCACAGTGCTACCGCCAACTTCCTCCTGCTCCCATTCCTTCTTCAGGTACACTATCCCTACACAACTGTTGGGATGGAGTGAGGTATTATCAATATGGGATGGGCAAGAGAACCTTTGGAAGCTCTGATCCAGTGCATGGAGATTGTTAGTACCAGAGAGAGAGAAACAACATAGGCTTAATTTCATATAGTAAGCATAGCAAATATTTCCAAAGGTAGTTCATCTTGGACATTAAATGAACTTTAATAAAACATCTGGATATCCCAAAGGACTCACAAATTCTGCATGAATAGCAGATAGAGACTATGACCTTTGCATAGTAATATGTTGTATACCAGTTGTGACTATTTATGAAAAAGAAAACTTTTCTCAAGGTTTTGATCTTGTCATCTAATGGCTAGACTGCTACAGTTCGTTTTATATCAGTCAGCCCTTGAAAATTATATCGAAATCTACTGATTCAGCATACAGTAGCAGATGTAACACCAGTTAACAACAATGGAGTCTGCACTGGCTGTCATCTGAAGGAAAGTCATCTGGGCTCTGTACTCAAATTTCTTAGTGGGGGGCCTTCTGCCTTGGAACATCAAAACTCCAGGTATTATATTTTTGAAAAGCCATAAGCTATTTGGGGAGACTTGATCATTTTGCTGCCTGCTTGGTGACATCATCTTCTTATTATAGTGATGTTATTGACTGATGATGTTATTGATGTTTTCATTTTATATTGCTAATCGTAACCTGCTCCCAGTCTTTAAAAGCATGGAAAACACCTACTGACAGCATGAATGTAAAACTAGATAAGAATAATAATTCATAAATTAATTTGATTCTTTATCCTCTTCAATAATACACAAAATAGCAATTCTGCAAAGAACTGTTAATTTAACAGGACAAGGTTTTGAGCAGGAATGTAGATGAAACTAGCTTTTTTACTTTGGGTACTCAGACTTCAATGATCCCAAAGTAACAAACTAAAGTTTTTGGGTTTTTGCAGAGGGTGGGGAAAAGATGTATAAAAGCATCTGCCTTCCTATCATGCAAACCCCATTTACACTTTTATCTTGTTATCAGATTTTGGGAATGGAAATGAGCCATGTCTGCAGGTGGCCTTGTAATTCAGAAAGCTGTCAAATTCACAAGCTTCAGATTTGCTTTGATTTGCTGAAAGGAATTCACTTGGAACAGTTTGAATTTCACAGTATATCGCTTTCTAAGTCCTAATTTATCATTTTTATTATTAAGTTCTCAAGTATGATTTTTTAAAACTTTTTTTTACTTCACAGGCATTATTTCTACAAGCCCTTTCAGAATTGCTACATTTATGCAAAATGTAATTGGAACTGATGGAAAATTCAGACTTCATCACTCCCACTTGAAATATTTGTAGGCACCCAACATTTGAAAAGGTGTCATCCATTAGCACAGTGGTTCTCAACCTTGGGGTCGCGACCCCATTTGGGGTCGCGACACCATTTCGCGGGGGTCGCCGGGCACCGCCGGCCGCCATTTTGTTTTTGTTTTTTTTATTTTTTTTTTTTTAATTTTTTTTTAATTTTTTAAAAAAATTTTTAAATTTTTTTTGGTGCGCGCGCGCTGCGCACGCTCAGATCCGCCCGTCGCGCTGGAAAAATTTTTTAAAAAAATAAAAAAATAAAATAAAAACAAAATGGCAGACCGCAACGGGCGGATCTGTGCATGCGCGGCGTGTGCAACGGGTCGATCTGTGCAGGTGCAGATCCGCCCGTCACGGCCGCCATTTTGTTTTTTTATTTTTTTTTAAATTTTTTTAAATAAAAAATTAAAAAAACAAAATGGCGGCCCGCGACGGGCGGATGTGCGCATGCATGGCGCATGTGACAGGCCAATCCGCGCATGTGCAGATCCACCCATCGCGGCCGCCATTTTTTTTTTTAAATTTAAAAAAAAATTTTGCGCGCACGCATGGGCGGGGTTGCGGCGCGCATGGGCGGGGCAAGTGGGGTCTCAACCTCAGAAAGGTTGAGAACCACTGCATTAGCATTTGTAAATTATCATAACTGTAAATGTAGAGCAAGTTGTCAACTGGAAGCTAAAGGAATTTTTGAGAGCTTTCTTTTCCACAGAAATATTTTAATATTATTGCATGCTGTTTGGTATGGGTGGAAGATTGGTGAGAATGCTGTGAAATAGGAAATTATTTGAGTTGAAAGAACATGATTTGAGATTTAGGTGACTAGCCTACTAATTGTTCTGTCTGGCCCCTCTCAGCTCATTAAAATCCACATAAATATGTCTTTAAGAGGTTTATTTAACACATTTCAAAAGAATTCACTTCAAAGCACGCTGCTGGCATTTTGCTGGCAGAAACAGCCAAGTCTCATTTATTTACATTTAGATTAAAACATGCTCCTTCCACACCTTCCAATTAGCTCACTCTTTCTTTATCACATTGTCCAAGGCCTCATTATTCTCCCGTAGATTTCCAAAACATCAGAAGACTGAATTCAAACGCATGGCTCCAGATATCAGGCTACTCCTTGATTAACGTTGCTCGTGACAAAGGCGTAGTCTCTCTGTCCCCTTCTAATATAGTTTCCGATACGTCACTTCCCCCCATTACTTCCTTTTCCCACTTAACTGACACCTTCGTTTATCAAACCTTCGGAATCTCGGATCAAGCCATCTATCTTCTTGCTCCAAATCTGACCCCTCACTTTGCGAATCTTACCCAGACTGCCTGTAAATCTCCTCCCTGTCTGTCTCAGCTTCCGGGAGGGGAAAATACCCAGAGGGGCCTGGCTGCTCTTCCTCGGCTGCCGGGAGGGGAAAACACCCAGAGGGGCCTGGCTGCTGATCCTCATCCTCTGATACTTCCCAAGCTGGTCTAGGGACACTCACAACACTAATATACATTTTCAAAATCATTTTGTTAGGCATGCCATATTGAAGGTTTGAAACAGGTTTAAAGCAAGATTGAGTCCCAAAATTCCTCTATGATTGTCACTCCAAGAACCTTTTTTAGAAGAGAAATGATAGTCACACAGACTTGGTTGACCTACACCACTGGTTCTCAACCTTTCTAATGCCGTGACCCCATAATACAGTTCCTCATGTTGTGGTGACCCCCAACCATAGTGGGCGTGGCCAAGTGGGTGTGGCAAGAAAGACAGCCCCGGCCACCATTAATGCTGCATGTATTTTAATGCATGTATTTTAATGCATGTTTACCCTGCCTTTAAATGTGGGACCAAAATTTACAGAAAGTTAGTAAATAATAAATAAGAATAGGCTGCTTTCATTTGAACCATAAATTATAGTGGGGACCTGGAGGGATTTTCCTTCAGTGAAGATAAAAGAAAGTATATGAATTGAAAGAGAGGGAATAAAAAGCAAAGGAGAAAGGAATAAGAAGAGTGAGAAATGGCATGGAGGTTATAGGTTTCGTGGATCAGAAATAAACAAAACAATTAAATCCGTTTTAAGAGAATAAATGGCAACAAATGGAAGATTCAAACTAGTTTTAAGGGAATAAAAGGAAATAAATGGAAGTATTAAACCACAATAAATGGAAGAATCAAAGCAGTTTATAAAAGGAAATAAATATTATAGCCTCAAAGATTACATGTATATTTCTGCAGTTGTGCATTAGAATAGCACAAAATGTTGGTTTCAAATAATTTTATTGTGCAATAAATGAATGAATAAATGAAGCCACTTTGTTCAACCCCCCCTCCCATTTGCTAACAAAGTTAATAGCACATGGGAGTCCACCCACCGCAGGGGTAGTGTTTTTCAAAAACACTCAAAGAGCCACTTGGACCCATTTCCCACCGAAAACAAATCACTGGAGCTGAAAAACCTTTTTGATATCTAAAATGAAGATAACACTGCAGATATCCTTTTTCACCTTTAATGTGTGTGTGTGTGTGTGTGTGTGTGTATATATAAAATAAAGGTTAAAAAGGATATCTGCAGTGTTATCTTCATTTTAGATGTCAAAAGGGTCTTTCTCTGTCACTTTCCTCTCTCTCTCTCTCTTTCCATTCTCTTTCCTCTTTCCCTCTTTCCTCTAACTTTCTTTTTCTGTCTCTTTTATCCTCTTTCCTCTTTCTTTCTTTCCTTTCTCTTCTTTCTTTCCACTTTCTCTTCTTTCTCTTTCTCTCTTTTCTCAATCTTTTTTCTCTTTCCTCTCCCCCTTTCTCTTTTTTCTTTCTCTCTCTCCCTCTTTTCTCTCTCTTCTCTTTCCTCTTTCTCTTTCCTCTTTCTCTCTCTCTCACTCTCCCTCCAGTCCAGGTGAAGAGAGAGAGAGAGCGAAAGGCAGACGGTGCCAAATGGACAGGGAGGGCGAGCTGCTCCCAACCGCCCCCCCATCTTCAGCCGAGAATGGGCGAAGGAGAACGGGCGGCGGAGAATCGGCGGAGGGCGGAGGACGACGGGCGAAAAAGGGAGGCGGAGAATCGGCGGAGGGCAGAGGCCGACGGGCGAAAAAGGAGGTGGAGAATCGGCGGAGGGCGGAGGCCAACGGGCGAAAAAGGGAGGTGGAGATTCGGCGGAGGGCGGAGGCCGACGTGTGAGAACGGGAGGTGGAGGATGGGTGGAGGACGACAGGCGAGAAAGGGAGGCGGAGAATCGGCGGAGGGCGGAGGCCGATGGGCGAGAACGGGAGGCGGAGGATGGGCGGAGGCCGACGGGCAAGAACGGGAGGCGGAGAATCGGCGGAGGACGACGGGCGAGAAAGGGAGGCGGAGAATCGGCAGAGGGCGGAGGCCGACGGACAAAAAAGGGAGGCGGAGAATCGGCAGAGGGCAGAGGCCGACGGGTGAGAATGGGAGGTGGAGGATGGGTGGAGGACGACGGGCGAGAAAGGGAGGCGGAGAATCGGCGGAGGGCGGAGGCCGACGGGCGAGAACGGGAGGCGGAGGATGGGCGGAGGCCGACGGGCAAGAACGGGAGGCGGAGAATCGGCAGAGGACGACGGGTGAGAAAGGGAGGCGGAGAATCAGCGGAGGGCGGAGGCCGACGGGCAAAAAAGGGAGGCAGAGAATTGGCAGAGGGCGGAGGCCGACGGGCGAGAACAGGAGGCGGAGGATGGGTGGAGGCCGACGGGCGAAAAAGGGAGGTGGAGAATCGGCGGAGGGCGGAGGCCGACGGGCGAGAATGGGGGGCGGAGGATGGGCGGAGGCCGACGGGCGAGAATGTGAGGCGGAGAATCGGCAGAGGACGACGGGCGAGAAAGGGAGGCAGAGAATCGGCGGAGGACGACAGGCGAGAACAGGAGAATGGGCTGCGGACGATTGGCGAGAACGGGCGGAGAACGGGCAGATGGGTAGGGGGAGCAGGACAGATGGCAGGCAGCCAAGCAGAGGAAGCTCAGCAGCAGGCAAAACTTACTGTTTTTGCTTGTTCTCTCTCGCTTTCTGCCGCTTGCTCGCTTTCTGCCGCCTGTTCTCTGTCTCGCTTTCTGCCATGTGCTCCGAAACCAAAACTTCCTTAGTTTATATTGGCTTTCGAACGCCAATAGAATAGTCTCTTGAATAGAGTCTATTCGCGTTCAAAAGCCAATAGAAAGTAGCGTAACTAAGGAAAAGGAAAAAAAATGGCGGACAGTGTTGAGGAAAAAAAATGGAGGACAGCATTGATTGGCGACCCCCGTGAAATGGTCGTTCGACCCCAAATGGGGTCGCGACCCACAGGTTGAGAACCGCTGACCTACACTGATTGATTTTTTTATGAAGAACTTAGAAAGAAATTGGAGAAGGAGGCTTTTGTTTTCCTTTTACTTTGTCCATGGTTTCTTTATGCTCAGTTTATAGAAATATTTAAATTGGATAAGAAGAATTTTAACTTTATAAATGGGGAAAAAATGATTCCAGCCTGGATCTGTGAACCAGTTATGAATATGCTATTGCAAAGATGTATAAACTTTATTGAAAATGATTATGGAAGAAGAATATGTTAAATACTGTAACAGTAAATGGACATAATATAATTTTTGATCAATATGAATATATGGAGTAAGGAATTGAAATTCATACTGAATTATAAGAGAATGTATATGATATATTATTGGTCTTTAACACCTGATAAATTATCAAAGATGTATAATGGTGTGTAAAATACATGCTGGAAATTTAATCAATCTGAAGATATTTTTTATCACTTTTGATAGATATGTAAGAAAGCCAAGCATTATTGGGACTATATATGTATTTTAATTCAGATAATTCTTTAAAGAAATGTACAAATGAAACCAAAGGTTTTTCTTTTAGTTAGATGAATTAACAGTTTGAAAAAAAACATGGAGAACTGAAGAAGCTTCTTGGATGAGAAACAATATGTCTTCAAGGAAAAACAAAGAAAGTCAACTTGCCTTTTGAAAACTTTATTTTTATATATAATAATAGTAGCAGCTTTATATGCACAGAAATGGAAGGATATATAGATTCTCACAATTCAAATATGGATGATGAAGTCAATGGTATCTAACAATTAGAACAGTTTATAGTTATAAAAATATAGTGTATTATTGAATTTTAGAGCAAAAGATTAAAGTATTTTTTAATTGGAACTGAATCAGAAAAATGTGGAAGTTATCCTTTTTCTTTTTTCTCCTTTTTATTCCTTGCATTTTTCTCTCTCCTATCGTTCCCCTTTTAATTACTTTTTCTCTTTTTTATTTTATCTTTTGTTGTAATTTAATAAAGAAAACCCAATATTTTAATATTTTAATGATGATGATCATCAATATTCTAGAAGATAAATAATATCTTGAATTTTATCTATTGTATTAATAGTAATACAAGTTAACATACTGTAAATAGTAAAAAAAGAAAAATATATTAATGGAATAATATTGGAATACAATAAAATGAATGTCAAGCTTCCAGTTTTATGCAAGTAAGGCTATTCATTTAATATAATAATCTGTATCAGACTGTCCAGCTACTGTTTAAACCCCCAAATAATTTATTTGGCATTATCTTATGCAAACTGTAAAAATTCACTAACTAGTAGTAAAGAGAATTTTCTGAGAGTTCTAATTTTTACTGTGGAATTGGAACATACATGAAACTTCAGCAAAAGGCTTAAAATTTGCAGCATGGGCACTATTGCTCTTTTATTGTCAGAATCCAGTTATATTTCCTTTCTATCTATCTTCTCTGATCTAAAACCAATTCTTACCCTTCCCTAGATCCTGCCATACTCCCAAGGGGAAGGGGAGATATGCATGCGGGTTTATTACTTTCACTTCCTTTATTCACTACAAAGTAACCTTTTGTTTATTCGCCTTTGTGTCTGCTAACCATTACAATGTAACAATTTGCCTCTTATCCTATGCCCCCCTCTGAATTTCTCCCTACCAGGCAGCTAGGAAAGGGAGTTGAAGAGATACAAACCTCTGGGATCTGGTTTATTTCTCCGTCATCAAAATAAGGTGTGAAGTGCTCTTGAATGATTGTGCACAACGGAGCCGGACTGATGTTATCTTTCCTGGATTTAACACTTAGGAATTTACTGGTCTGAATCGCCCAGAAGAACTGTGGGGTAGGGTTTGCTTAGGGACACTTTAAAACATTGATCTGTAAGGGAATCCCTCAGATCCTATCTATTATGCCTGCTATCAACTACTCTTAATAAAAGTTCCTGTTGGAAGAGATTGTTTCCAAGAGTTCTGCTTTCATAAGATGTGGGTTGAAGTGGGGCCTTACAATTATCATACAAGAGTAGATTTAGATAACTCACTGAACAGTTCCAGTTTGTATAAAGAATTTAACTTCTTTCCTCTTTGACAATCAATAAGTTAATTACATCATTCAAATTTTGAAAAAAATATCCTAAGAGTGATTGTCATATGATAATAACTGTATGGTCAAAAGGAAGGAAGGAAGGAAGGAAGGAAGGAAGGAAGGAAGGAAGGAAGGAAGGAAGGAAGGAAGGAAGGAAGGAAGGAAGGAAGGATGGATTTTTATCTTTGATCTAACCTCAAAGGTGAACTTGTGGTTCTTTTATTTTGGAGAATTCAAAACTTTTAATTTGCTTTCTAAACTGGTCCATCCAAGATATACTTAAAACTAACATTCCCAGAATTATCACCAAAGAAACTTTTTTGAAAGATACTGCTAAAACAGTGATGGGATTAACTGGTAGGGATACATTTCTAGTTTCAAGTTTTCAGTTTCTCTCATATTAAATTTGTGCAAGACCTCCATCAATAACTACCTCATGTTTAACAAATGAGTTTTTCCCCTTCAGTAGTTCTGTGCTGATCTTCATTAACTACAAGAATAATTCTTCTTAATTTAAAAACTAATCATCAAAGCGAAGAGTCATTCTCATCTGAGAATGAATAAACAAATATTTCTCCATGGGTTGAGGCTCTAAAACATTTCATGCTTTGAATACAAGATCAACTTAATCCAAAAAGAAACTCCCACTAAAATCCAAGACAGAGAACAAGAAAACGGCAATTTTGCTGCCCAGCTGTTCTCTTGCAGCTAAGTCTTTCATAGATAGTACCAAGGTCAAGAAGGTCTTATCAGCGTCTGAGCTTTGAGCCAAGTCTCTTTTTAGGAAATAACAAATTGCAATACCAAGCTTCACCACAAGATGTCATCAATGCCATTTAGAGTTTTTTTTCGAGTTCTTTTTCCAATTTTATTTCTTTTTGTAGATAAAAATAAAAGTCTCTAATAGAAATAGGAAAGTTTTTGGTCACCAAATTTCAGGAACATATAAATCCAATTAAATTACAGTTGCTCTTTTTAATGCTTTGATTTCCTTGGGTAGTCAGACGCCGCTATTCTAAGAGAGTGGGATAGAAATTCCCTTCCCTCTCTCCTCTCAGGGGGAAGATACTTCAAAGAGCTTTTACAGGAGGAAAGTACTTAGGGTAAAGAGAAGATCTCACCCAGTTTCATCCGCATTACTTTCAAAGAGCTTGGTATTAAGTTTGACTTGGCTGTCAGCAGCTTAGTGACGAGCCATATTAATATGGGTGGTCTTTTCTCCATCAGTTTGAAGAGCTGCCTGGATCAAGAGGAAAGGCTGCCGCCCTTCCACAATCAAGTGGGGGGTCCTCTCCTTGCTCGTCGCCCCTACAGGGAGACTTTCAACCTTTTCCAGGGTCTCCCATGCATCTGCCTGGGCTGCGATAGCAAACCGGAAGCCAAAAAATATAGTATTTTTATAATGCATGACATAAAATATTGGGATGATGTACTTAAATGGGAAAAGTTAAGACAGTTAGATGACTAATAAGAATTGGATTGAATATAAGGGAATTTAAGCAAACAAAAATAATAAAAATAGGATGTATGCTGAACTAATGAGATGATGGTTATGAGAATAATATAAGCTAAAAATGTTATATGGAGAGATTATTATTATTTGTATAAATATAAAAATTGCCTATACCCAATCATTTATATATTTAAGAATTATATTTTGGCTAAGGTTGAAGAAGGAGAATACAAATGGGAGAAGGGAAGATCAAAGAAATATATTCTTAATTAATATATTAATTATCATTATTGATTGTTAATTAATTACTATTGTCCTTTTTTTCTTGTTAAAATATAAACCAAGACAACACGTTGTACACCAGGCTCTGGAGATTGTTATAGTTAAAAAGCAATAAAATATTAAAAAAAAAGAAAATAAGAATATTGCAAGTCAATGATATATAATCATGTCAATGAAAGAGATTTGATATCTGAGAACATTCTTTGTTTATCTGGATGATGGATAGTTTGCACAAGACACACTACAGTTCATAATGAATAAGAAAAATGAGTTTAGCCAAGATTGTGACCTTTACAGGAAGAAAGGCCCAACAGAGACTCCACTTCCTTAGGGTCTTGCGAAAGAACAAAGTGGAACAACGACTGATAACCTTCTTTTACTGGTCCACTATAGAAAGCATCCTCTCACATTGCATTATGGTGTGGTATGCTGGCTTGATAGCTGTGGATAGAAAGACATTACAGAGGGTGGTGAGCACAGCACAACATCATGGGCTGTCCCCTGATACTACTAGACACCATTGCCCGCTGCCTTAGAAGAGTGAGGAAAATCCTCAGGGACGACTCACACCCTGGTCAGCACTTCTTTATTCTCCTACCATCGGGCAGGAGATATAGAAGCATAGTCAGCCACACTAACAGGCTGAAGAACAGTTTCTACCCATGGGCTGTCAGACTCCTGAATGGGAAATAACTCCATGTATGATAGACTTGTGGGGCCAGCAATAAGTTGTTGTGCAATAAGTTCACCTGGTGTAATAAGATTGTGTGTTTGTTGTCACTGTGAGTTGTTGGGGGGTGCACGAAGAGAGGCTTAGCCAATCTCATTGTACACATGTTGCACTCTGACAATAAAGGTTGATTTGATTTGATTTTAAAATGTATCCTATGGACTTGAAGAGTCCTGAAAAGGCACTTTTTTAAAAAGGCAGTAGAAACCTCCTTTTCATGGAGGCCCATTAAAATAGTAAATGAAAAGTCACAACGATCATTTGCTCATATCAGAATATAAGAAATCAATACGATGAACTGAACTCTAGCCCATGAAAACATAAAAGATTTGTTTTCTGAGTGAAGAATGGTGAGTTAGCAAATCTCCAAATGAGTAAAGATGATTGTAACAAAAGGAATGTGAGTAGACCAGTCTCATGGAATGCCTCTGGATAAGGAAAGGATAGAAGATTCAGAAATTACCTATTTGACTAGGTTGAGGCTAATAGAGGTCTTCAAAATAACATATTCTACAAAGCTACCTGGTGATTTTTCCTTCATTTTAGAACAAAAACATGAAGCTTAAGAATTTAAAGAATTTGAAATAAATGACAAAAGAAAAGAAGCAGGGGAAAAACTTACCTTTTAGTGGGCATTGGAACAAAATGACAGAAAGTAGTAAGATAGTTAAAATACTTCAGGAGATACTTGAAAAATGGGGACAGACTACTTGCAGCTATGATGTCAGCAATGTTATGTGCTTCTATTGATATTCTATGTCCAAAAATATTAAAAAAGAAATGACAGACCTGAAAAAGAATATAGATAGTCCTTGACTTACAACAGTTCAGTTAGTGACTATTCGAAGTTACAACATTGGAAAAAGAGACAGTATTTTACACTTACAATTCTTGTAGCATCCCCATGGTCAAGTGATCAAAATTCAGATGCTTGGCAAATGACTCATCCTTATAACACTTACAGTGTCCCAGGGTCATATGATCACATTTTGCAACCTTCTGATAAAGTCCATGGGGAAGCCAGATTCACCTAATAGCCATGTTACTAACTTAACTGCAGTGATTTATTTAACAACTGTGGTAAGAAGTCATAAAATGAGGCAAAACTCACTTAACTGTCTCACTCAGCAACAGAAATTTTGGGCTCAATTGTGGTCATACAGTAAGGACTATCTGTACCTTAGAAGAAGATCTATGGGATAAGAGCTAAAAAAAACTTATGTGATGTAGAAAACTTAGAATATAAACCAATTGTTGAAATGCTGGAAAATGAAAAAAAGATGTGGATTGTAAGACAGAGATTACAGTTAAAGTGGAAATAAAAATGATGCAAGAGTGAGCTGGACAGTGATTTCCTACTATTCTTAAAGAGGCAGAAGAGTATGCCCAGTTTTTTTAATAGCCCCAAGTCTCCCTCCCCCAAGCAGAAATCAGCTCTGTAGAAATGCAGATGTAAATAATCCAGGAAGGTTGGAGACCCCCAGCTAGAAGCTTAGGAAGACAGAGACACCTAAAATTTACATACCCCCCCCCAAACTCTAAGACAGGACATAATAGGATTAACCCACAGATGCCAAAGGGCACACCCAGACTCAGGTCAAAGTTCATGCCACAGGAACAACTCCAAACAAAAGGCTCCAGAGGATATAAAAACTGACTCCCAGGGTAGTAAAGGGAGTTTTGGGTTTGAGTTCAAGGGCTTTTTTGGAAAGAAGGTGAAGGTGAGTACCTCTAAATTTTAACTTTATAGCCCATGGGAGCATGTGTGTATGTCTGTGTATGTGAGTGAGAAGACCCTTTTCCCAATCACAGTTGGATTTTGCTCCCTCTGGTCTTTCCTAACCACAGAAAGGATCTGTTCAAGTCGCAGACCCTGGAAAGCATGGGGGTTTGGCCAGAGCACAGGACCTTTTGTTAGGAAAAAGGGAGAGGCTGAGTGAAAATGGAATGGAATGAGTGAATGAGAGAATTGGATTTGGTCAACCAGCTGGTAAGGCCCTGTAAGCAAAGCCCCAAGTTAGGAAATTAAACCCCAGGCTAGAAGCGTCCCTTACCTCTGAAAAGCAAGCAGAGGTCCTCCCGGACATTTGAAATCCGCAAACAGTGGTGGTGAAAAGTGAAGATAAAGCCGATAAGAGAGTGTCCCATACCTTCTGCAGGGGAGCAGAAGAGTCCTCAACAGACCCCTTTTTAGTCTGAAAGCATGGTGGTAGATCCCTAAAGGAGCATCCAGTACTCTGTGAGGGATCCAGAGTCCTCCGTGGGTCCCTTTTTGACCAAGAAAACATGGTGGTAGGTGAAAGTCTCACTAGGAGGCTTCAGGGTGCCGGAGCCGATAGAACCAAAGTGAACCCCTACATCAGGAATAAGGGAATCACGGGGTGTTCTAGTTCAAGGGTCGAGATAGGCTCTCCAGTGAAACGCTTGCTTGAGGCCTGGGACGGGAATCAGCTACCCGTTCAGGCAGGTATGAAAAAGAGTTAGGTAGAGAAACTATTAAAAAAGGGACGTTGCTCAGGGCTTTGCTGGGAAACCAACTTGGCTAAATAAAGGTACTTAAAGGGAAATTAAAATATAAGAAATAGTGATTCTCTTTCTCTCTCTTTCTCTATGCAACCATATGGTATGTTTAAGAATTGTGCCTTCCCTAATTTGAGTTAACTGAGATTTATGGTGGGAATGACTAGGATGTGTAAAACTAAGACTTCTGTTTCCCTTTTCTGTTCTCTTTTCCTTGTCTTTGTGTGCATATGTGTGTCAAAGTCTTTGTGTGTGAGGTAAATGTGACTGTTAATTGTCTCTAATCCAAAGAGAAAATAATTTTAAAATTCTGCTTAAAATAAGCCACCAAAAGGAAAATATCCTCACTCTGTTTGTCTGGCCAACAGAGTGAAGAAAAATGTGTTTGTTTGTTTGTTTGTTTTCTTCTTCCTTTCTCTCTCTGTACTCTTAAGAACAGCCCAAAGTTACCAGGAGGGAATGTTTTAAGTTCATCTGCTGGAAAAGTTTCACTCTTGCATTTACTGTATGTGTTGTAAATGTGATCTGTCTATCCTTTTCCTGAAACATGACCAGCATTTTTCAAGTTGTAAGTCCTTAAGTCCTAACATGTTGCAAATGTTCAGTTCAGAAGTGAGACCTTTCATTTATGTTCTCTTACCAGAATCCAGTTTTCTTTTGTCCTCATCTGTTGATTTCCTCATTTTGTCTGCCTATCTGTTTCTTTAACCACTGCAGTATTAATGCCTTTTCAAACTCTGTCTGCAAGCTACCCCCCCAATTCTACTTCTTCTTTTCTTATCCTCTGTTCTCCATGCCTTTGTCTGCCTCTCTAGGGAGAGTCCACCCAGAAAGGGGGGGAGGAGGCATTTGGGAATAGTTGGCACAGCAAGTCCTGAACACCTTGGATTTCTGTCTGGTAGGAGGAAAATTTATCCAGAATATTTGTATTGCCTGTTTGTATTAGAAGCTACAGACAGGACATAATAGGATTAACCCACAGATGCCAAAGGACACACCCAGACTCAGGTCAAAGTTCATGCCACAGGAACAACTCCAAACAAAGGCTCCAGAGGGTATAAAAACCCACTCCCTACATGTGCTCACTCTCTTTTCTTCTTGAGCCTTGATTGTGCTTGGTATAAGCAAGGCAGAAAGAGAGATGCAGCAGACTTTCAATATTCTGTTCTTCGGGGGGGGGCGGAGCCAGCTGTCAGAGTGGGCAGTGGTGCAAATGGTCTCTCTGGCATCACCAAACGCTCGTCCTAGATCCAGGGGGCTCATCCGAGCCAAAAGAAGCCTCGTGGGGGCAACGGAAGGTATGGGTGACCTGCTGCTCTGCCGTCGATGGCGACTGGTGATGAGAAGTGGGAAACCCAGAACCAAGCAGATCGGGAAGAAGACAGCCAAAATGGCCACTGAAGCTGACAGCTGGACAGAGCAAGCTAGGAAATAGCGGAATGACAGTAAATCGGATTTGACTAGATTGACTTTTCCCAAAGCTTTGTGAGTGGATTTGGTAGACATATCAAAAGAGAAAGCCTGGAAAAGGGGAACCTGAAGAAATGGAGAGGACACGGCGAGTGAAAGTGGCAGGAAGAGTGCCCGAATAGGGCCTGATGTGGAGGAGCCAGGCTTGACTGATTGACGACATATCATCTTAAAGTCACCTAAAAGGACAGGAACCTATCTTTAATTAAGCTAAGAACTTTGTTTGAGAGTCTTATGGCTTTTGGTTTTGACTTTGACTGCTGAGGGGATTGGCCGACGGAAAGGTGTTTTTTTCTTCTCTCTGGAAAGGGATAGAGATTGCATGACAGGAGGAATTGGAATGATATAGAGAGTGATAACTTTGGAAATTGTTGTTGAGGAGATAGCAGGGGTGATTATATGGACGTACAAAATGGAATGATGTGAGAAGAAAGAAGATAAGAGAAAGGGTATTAAAGAGAGACTGAAGGGTTTATTGGATCATACAAAGAAAAAAGGATATGCTGGGGAAGTTTAAAGTTAACATCTGAGATTGAGGTATCAGAATCTGTATTTGTATTAGTATTATACTGATAGGTTTACATAGACAGCAATATTGTTGTTGTTTAAACATTTGAGAGAGGAATAATGTAAAGGAGGAAAAAGTGGAAGAACGGAAAGAGGGAAGTGGAAAGTGGATATTTTGGAAGAAGAGTAAGTTGTGGGAAAGTTTATTAAAAATGGCAAGTAATCCAAACTTAGCTAAGATTGGTGGGGGGAAGAAAAATGCAACACAAAGTTCCAGTCCCATGAGCCAAAAATTGTTAGATGACATGCTTCAAAGAGAACGTTCCAACTCATTTAAAGAATTGCAGGCAATGATGCAGGCAATGCAGGAAGTCATGATGAAGAACCATGAGGAAATCAAAACAAAACTAGAAGTGGTTAGGAATGTTACCGGAGAAATGAGAGAGAAAATTCAGGCAATGGACAGATTTGAAGCTTTTCAGCAGCAAATCGCAAAAAATGAGCAGAAGTTGCTGGCAGTAGAGCAAAGATTGGATAACAAAGAAAAGAAGGTGGAAGAGATGGATAAAAATTTAACCGTGGCTAATAAAGAGTTAATGACAGTGGTGATGTTACTGGAAGCAGAGAAGGTGACCCAATATCTTAGATTCCAAAATGTTATAGAGGAAAGAGGAGAAGATATTCCAGACAAAATGGCGGATTTGTTGGCAGGAGCTCTTGAGATAGATAAAGAAGAGATGATCGTTGGGATGGATGAGACATACAGAGTGCAGACAAACTATGGGAGATGGCATAACCTTCCTAGAGAGGTCCCCGTGAAGTTTATAAAAAAGAAAATTAGAGATGAAATATTGTAAGGACACGTGACGAACAGTTGGAATATGGAGGGGAAAAAATCATGGTGTTAAAACAAATACCTAAAAGGATGAGAGACCTTCGGAAGAACTACCTCTTTCTGACGTCCAGGTTACATCAAAGCAATGTATATTTTAGATGGCTAACATCAGAGGGGCTCATTGTGACTTGGCAGGAGAAGAGGTTTAGATTGGACACAGTGGAGAAAGCTGAATATTTTTATAGACAATACTGTGCCTCAGAGGAAGACTTGAGAGATCTTGGAGAAGAAAGAGCTATGGTTGAAAGAAGAAGAGATATTGAACAAATGTTGGATAAAAGAGGGACAGAGCAAA
This sequence comes from Bothrops alternatus, assembly GCA_034064705.1. Taxonomy (NCBI): domain Eukaryota; kingdom Metazoa; phylum Chordata; class Lepidosauria; order Squamata; family Viperidae; genus Bothrops; species Bothrops alternatus. Next base: position 33,130,609 of record JARGCV010000112.1, read on the forward strand.
GCATGGAGGAAGTGAGAGGGGGAAGAGGACAAGATAGGTTAGAACAACAGGGGAGAAGTTCAGAGGAGGCAAAGGAAATAAGAATTACTAGAAGCACAAAGACACGACAAAAACAGGATAATGGGAGAGGAGAATAGGATTTGGTCAACAAACATTAGGGAGCTGAATGCAGCAGTAAAGCGTCAGAAAGTTTTTATTAAGCTTATTAAATTAAATGCGGATATTATCGCGTTACAGGAGGTTCACATGGATATGGCACAAGAAGAAGAAGATTGGATAGCTTGTCACCACATATTATACAAAGCGGGTTTGGAGCACGTGAATCACTTGTTGCAATGAACACGTAATTTAAGTAAGACTCTTAATAAATGCAGATTTCTTTTTATTGGCAGTCTTAGAGTCTTCTGCTGTCTCATCATTTGGTCTTTCCCTTTTCAAAGCTCTCCAGTAAAGTTTGTTTTTTACTCATTTTGGCTAAGTTTAATATGTGGGCTTTCCAAAACTGACTGAGACAAGTGTGCAGTTCAGAAAAGAGTCACAGACAGAAGTGGTAAATGAAATAATGGTCAGGCCATGCACAGACTAAAACAAGTGTGGGATTCTGACTTAAGGGCTGCCACCAAATGATTTTGCTCCAGAGGAAAATCAGAATAAATACACGGGAAACTTCACTAGAAGAGGCTTTCTTTTTCTCCAGAGAAAAAATAGAATAAAGGCTGGGAAAGCCTTCATATGGCTTTATTGTTCTGCTCTGGAAGAAAATCAGAAGACAGAGAGAAACTTTCACTGAAAGAATCGCTCTGCTTCTGCTCCAGAAGAAACCCCCAATCAAGGGGGGGGGGCAGAAAGAGGTGTGAATGACTTTTCAATGGTTCAGTATAGTGTTTCTCTTCGAGATTAGAAGGGAAGGAAGAGACAATCCTAACTCAGCCTTCCAGAAAAACTAACCAAAGACCCAGCACGTTGAGGAAGTGCTGAGAAAAGGAGAGAGAGAGAGAGCAAACCAACTCAGCTCTGCACATGCCCAGCAGTCTTGAAACAGGTGCAAATGAGACAGGGATTCTCTTGGAGACACAGCGTTAAAGCAGAAACGTAGCTTCTCCCTCCTCTCCCCTCCCCCACTGCAAGCCCGGTAGGAGCCTGCTTGGCTTGTAAACTTGGAGAACTGCATGAAGAAAGGACCATGAGACTGGTTGGGGTGCCAGGAGGGGGAGAGGAGGAAAGTGAAAAAGTAGAGGAGGAAGAAGAGGTAACAGGAGGAAGTGCTGAGAAAACCTTAAAAAAAAACCGAGACCAAACCAACTCAGCATAGCACAGAAACCCAAAACATGCAGCTGCCTCAACTTGCAAAGGCTTGGTTTCCAAGCAGTGAAACCCTTTTAAACGTGCGTGCAAACGCACCCCCCCACACACACACACAATATTAAACCACGAAAAGCAGGCAGGATGTTTCCAAAACACAAGGCATCCTGGAGCATCAAAAAACAAAACAAAAAAACACCTCCAGCTGAAGCGCAACGGAGCCCAGCACTCTTAGACAAGATGCAAACGAGATAAGGATTCCCTTGGAGACCAGTGCTTAAGATAAAAGATAGCTTCTACTTACCCCTATTTGCACCCTGAGAAAAAGACACCCATCCCACACAAAAACATACCTGGGGGGGTGTCGCCCTCTAACAAAGCTTTGGGGAAAAACTCGGTTGCAAGCTGGGCTGGCGCGTGCTTGTCTTGCAAATTTGGAGAGCTGTGTGAAAGGAGCGCAACCAAACTGGCCTGCCGGGAGAGAGAGGGGGACTTTGCACTGGGCAAGACAGCTTCTGCTCCGCCATTCTCCCGCCCCAGCCCCAACTCACCACATGGCTGGAGGTGGAAGACATGCTTTCAGTGCACCTCCAGCTGCGTGGCCCGGTTCCTAACTAGGCAGGGCCCGGCATCAGGCAGTGGACCGGGAGTGGGGGACCCCTGCTCTAAAAGAGTCTGGAAATTTGAGGCTGGTGTGCAGTATCTTAGCTGTTGTGCTGTCCTCTCTCTCTCTCTCTCTCTCTCTCTCTCTCTCTCTCTCTCACACACACACACACACACACACACACACACAGCTGTGGTTTAGTGAGTTTATTAATATTTCCCAGCAATTTCCTTCACCAAAAAACTCAGAACTGTCCCAATTAAGTCCAGCCATGAGCAGATCAATGCTAGTCCACAGAGCAATGGCCAAAGAGTCCACAGGGCACTTGAAAGTTTCTCAATCAAAATATAATAGAATAGAGCTGGAAGGCACCTTGGAGGTCTTCTAGTCCAGCCCCCTGCTCAAGCAGGAGAACCTATATCATCTCAGATAAGTGACTGTCTAGCGCAGCGGTTCTCAACCTGTGGGTCGTGACCCCATTTGGGGTCGAACAACCATTTCACGGGGGTCGCCAACCACCGCAGTCCGCCATTTTATTAATTTTTTTTGGTCGGCCATTTTTTCCCTATCGCGATGCGGGCCGTCGCGCCGTGCATGCGCGATGCGGGCCAGGGTCGAGCCCCGGAAAAGGTTGAGAACCGCTGGTCTAGCGTCTTCTCAAAAATCTCCAGTGATGGGAGCACCCACAATTTCTGAAGGCAAGCGGTTTCACTGGTTAATTGTCCTCACTGTTAGGAAGTTTCTCCTTAATTCCAGGTTTCCAACTGTTGTTTCTTGTCCTGCTCTCTGGTGCTTTGGAGAATAATTTGGCCCTCTCTTCTTTATGGCAGCCCCTCAAATACTGGAATACTGCTATCATGTCTCACCTATTTCTTCTTTTCTTTAGACTAGCCAAACCCAAGTCCTGCAGCTGTTCTTCATATGTTTTAGTCTTCAGGCCTTTGATCCACCAGGCAAACTTAAATCCACAACACAAGAGAGTTCCTGAGGCAAGAAAAGCCCAGAGTTTCCAAGGCATGATCCAAGTCAATACAAAGCAAGGCAGGAATTACAATGATCAGAAAATACACAGTTAGGATACAAACACATTGTTCCCAACATTGCCTCCCTCTGTCAGCTGTGCTAAATAGCCAGCTTCTGGTACAGCCTTGGTATGGCTGCTGGTCCACAGTGGTCCCCACTCAGGCACTTGGAATTAAGGAGAAAGTTCCTGACAGTGAGGACAATTAACCAGTGGAACAGTTTGCCTCCAGAAATCGTGGGTGCTCCATCACTGGAGATTTTTAAGAATAGGATGGATAGTCACTTGTTTGAGATGGTATAGGTCCTCCTGCTTGAGCAGAGGGCTTGACTAGAAAACCTCCAAGGTCCCTTCCAGCTCTATTCTATTCAATGACCTCTGCTTGCCTGGGTCATGGGTGGAGTGGTAATCACTCTCTTCCAGCAGGTGGGTCATGTGATGGGGTGAGGGTCAGTTTCTCTCAGCAGGCAGGTCACGTGGTGGTCAGTCTTTTCCCAGCAGGCTGGTCACGTGAGCTTTAACTGTTTTTTTCAGACATTATTATGTCATTAAGCTTAAGCTGCACAACCATAATCATAATTGGAATCAGCACAATGAATCTTCCTGATTAAAATGAGGCTCACTGTTCATTACCTGCACTCCTGAAAGGGCCTTCATTATCCCAGAAATAGAGAAGAAATATATTACACAACTTTTTTTTTAGTTTTATCCAATTATTAATATATTGGTACATGAGAAAACCCTACTTGAGTATACCTACATTTCTTTCAGTGTTGTGAAGCATTATGTGTCTATATGTGCCTGGACATGCATATAAACACACACACACACAATATTAAGGAAATACTATGAGAAGCATATCTAGAGATGAATATATAAATAGAAAAGCTATAACATTTTGCACAAAATAGTCAGCCATAAAAGCAAGCAAGTTTTCCTACAGAATATTTCTTTTTGGTTTTATTTATATATAATATATATTAAAGAAAGTTTTAAAAGAAAAAAGTTACAAAGCACCTTAGCAGTAACTGCAAGTTTATATTTCTCTGCCTCTAAGGCAGGGGTGTCAAACTTGATTTCACTGAGGGCCACATCAGGGTTGTGGTTGACCTTGGGGGGAGGCGAGTTGTGTGGCTGGGGTGGGCATAGTGGGGGAAGGCAAGGCCAGGGTGGGCGTGGCCAGCTCAACATGGCTCGTGTCGGGGCCACCTGTGGTAGTCCGTGTGCAGCTGGGGGGGATCCATAGTCTCCAGCCAAGGAAGGCGAGACTAGGGCGAGCCCTATACCCTTGTCCACTAGAGGAGCCTTGCAATCCCTCTCAAGTCATGCAGAGGACCCCCAGTGGGCAAGCACCCATTCAGCCTTTCCCAAGGGGGCGCCCAGCTGTGTTTACCTCCTCCTCAAGGCTGCTGATTGGCTCGCTCTCCTTGGCCAAGTTGCTCATGGTGTGTACGGGAGGGCAAAATGTGTGAGTCAGAGGGAGGCCCACTCCCTCTTCTTGCAAGGAGATCTGGCTTTGTAACCAAAGCATCCTCGGCAATAGGATGGGAGACCATCAGGAGAGGTCAGGAGGAGTGGACAAGGGGATGGGGACAAGTGGACAAGTGAAAGGGCAGCAGAGCTGCTCATAGTGAAGAGCTAAGGCAGGACTTCCCTTAGACCCTTCCTCCCGCTCATTATAATCTTCCTTCCTTCCTTCCTTCCCTCCTTCATTTCCCCCTTTTCTTCTTTTTCCTTCCCTCTTCATTCTCCTTCCCTTCTTCTTCCTTCTCCTCTTTCCTTCTTTTTCTTTGTCTTTCCTCTTTCCCTTTCTCCTTTCCTGTCCCTTCTTGGATGCTCAAATGCAAAAGGGGAAACATTTCTCGATGCCTCCTTGCCTTGTGATCAAATGCCACTTTTGCTAGTAGTCTGTGGCCACTTAAAAGACTGACAACAAACCAGGCTCAGTTTATCCCATGCTTGTATTTAGTGGGGGCATCCACAGACAACAGTACAGCAAAACTTTCAAAATGCTGGCTGTGGTAGTTGATCAGAACTTTCTGTTTTTTATGTGCAACAGCTTTAGCATTTAGGAACAGAGGTAAGTTAGTTGCTTTTCTATTAATACATAATCCTTAAAAGAGCTCTCCTGTAGGGACCCTGCCATAGTCTAATTCAGTCTGGAAAATAGCAAAGGAAAATATTTTTCCCCACTCTACTTTGTCCTGTTTTCCCCATTGGAAATGGCTGTTTGCAACACCCAAGGAGGGGATACTTTTCTAAGAGTTCATAGTTCAAAAATACCAATGTTAACTTGGATTGCCAATAAAGTCCTGTCTGTGACAAAAGAGAACACAAAATTGCTTTCACCTTTGAGTCCAAGTCTCAATGGATCCAGGATTGAAGCAGAACTGCGTGAACTGGGGCATCTCCAACCAAGTTGCCTCTTTTTCCTTCCTTCCTTCCTTCCCTTCTTCCCTTTTTCCTTCCATCCTTCCACCCTCCCTTCTTGTGGGGAAAAATGCATGTGCAGCAAACTGCCGTACTTTCCCCCCCAAACCTCATAACCTTTTGATACCCTTTGTCCCAGTGAAGCAGCCAGAAGGTCATACCCTTTTGACTTAATGCCTCACCTACCTAAACAGATAATATGCTTAAGTTCCTTCCTATCTCTTCCTGTCTTTGTTAGTTCCTTCTGCTTTGATCTTCCTGTATTTGTTCTTACCTGGTCTTTGACCATGTAATGTGTTACTCGAAAATAGTTGCTTACATGAAGACATTTGACATCTTGAGTACTCAATTTGTGGACAGAATTCCACATAAGAATTGTCACTTAACACTTTTGATATTTCTTACTAGTAAGCTATTTAAAGGAGTATTAGCTGTATTAGAAGTGCAAAAAGTATATTGTATTGAATGGCTTTACTTATCCCATCCCAAAATGTTTTATCTTTTATCCAGGCTGTTGCTGAAATAATAACCTTAGGACACAATCGAGCTTGTCCTTGAAATGGGACTGATTTAATTAATATTGTTCTTCCTATCCCAAAATTTGATTTTCAATTTTATTTTCAGAATAACTTATCTTTTCAGTGCTCTTTAACTGACTATATTGGCTGTATTTCATATCATCTGCCTACACTGCAGTGCAATCCTCATCACAACGCTCAGAATTATCTGCTGCTATTTTAGCTTTCCACACCTTTTCTCAACAAGCTTTTTAACTTAATCTCTGACTCTCATTATGTGTGCCAAATTATTTTTAATCTTCCAGGTGCTTACATCACGCCCAGGATCGAACCCAATCTTATGGCTTTATTTTTAACTTTACAGCAGCTGTTACAAGGCCGAAAGCATTTATCCTTTGTTTCTCACATACGCATCAGTCCTTTAAGGACTGCCTTCACAAAAATAAATAAATAAATAAATAAATAAATTTAAAAAGGAGGGATCAAGGGTACCTAATTTGGCATGGATAACTTGTTAAGTCAATAAAGTCCTAATAATTTTAAATCAGCTAAATATTTCTTTTCAAAAAACTACTGCCTACCAGGGTCACTTTCAGCAGAAAGCTGTGCTCCCTAATCCATTGGTATGTTAACGGCAATTGCCTGATAAAACCTGGTTAGGTCCAATCCCCTTACTAACTTGGGGGCGAGGCTTTGCTGCTGTGCTTGCTCCTATAGGCCCTCTCTGGATTCCAGCCCAGTGTGTGCGACCAGCCAAAGATGTCATGGCATCAAGTCCAGAACCCAATACTGGAAATGAAGCAGGTGACTCTTCAGACAGCACAACGTCCCTTTTGCTCTCACCATCGCAGTCAGCCAACGACCTGGGGTGATGTGAAGAATCTAACATCCAAAGCACAGGAGGTTCTGCGGCAACAGGGAAAAGAACCTACACCAGAGAATTTATGTGCTGCCATATTTGTGGTTTTGACTGCAAATTCCTTAGTCATTCTTTGCCTCTCTTTCCTTCTTAATTGCTGTGTGGGGGCTCAAGCTCTCCTACCTCATCCTTTAGAATCATGGATGAAATATAATATTTGGGTGCAATTAGCTAATGTCACACAAGTGACAGACTTTTCTCTTTCTGAATCATATGATATGGAAAATCTACTCTCTACCCATCTTATACCTGTGTGTATTCCAGCTTCAGTTTTAAAAAATTATACTGGTTTAAGCAATTTTCTATCAGACAATGAATTTCATTATGCAACTATGTCAAACTGAAGTCCTATCTCTTATATGTTACCCTTTGGTGCTATTGTTTTACATACACCAATTGTAGCTGTTCCTACAAATCTTATTTGTGCAAAAATTGTCAATTGTACTATTTCATTTAAAAAACCTCATTGTATACATGTCAGTCAAAGAATTTTAAATTGTACCTCTATTCAAGAGGTATCCTTTAATTATGCACATAATTATGCACTTTAATTATACACATGGTTATTCAATGTCTTTTTTTTCTTTACTTTCAATTTTCCATACTAAACTACCATTAACGTACCTCAGGAATAAGTTATGTTTTGTATAAACAAATGCAAAGTTATATGTCCCCACTAAAACCCACTAACTACTCCAGCTTAGGATAATGTCCTCACTAATAAAATAGAGAAGAGTGAGACGTGGGGAAAAATGCACACGCAGCAAACTGCCGTACTTCCCCCCCACAAACCTCATAACCTTTTGATACCCTTTGTCCCAGTGAAGCAGCCAGAAGGTCATACCCTTTTGACTTAATGTCTCACCTACCTAAACAGATAATATGCTTAAGTTCCTTCTTATCTCTTCCTGTCTTTGTTAGTTCCTTCTCCTTTCATCTCTCTGTATTTGTTCTTACCTGGTCTTTGACCATGTAATGTGTTACTAGAAAATAGTTGCTTACATGAAGACATTTTCCAATGAAAAAACCTTTGTCAGCATCTAATGGTTAAGCTGGTATATGTAACAAGTATATAAGAAGCAATAAACTCAGAGTTTGTCAAGCTGTGTCCTGCAGCTTCAAACCTCTGCTCAAGACATGCCTGTGTCTTTTTCTTAGCATCTTACACCTTCTTTCCTCCCTCTGTTCCGCATATCTTTCCTTCCTGTGTTCAGGAAGGGGTGATGGGAGGGGGAGAGATTGCCAGCACTGCCGCTGTCCATGCTGCTGCCAGCTGTCACTATCCCACACAGGTGGGGCCTGTCCCAGTGAAAGGGAAGCCTTGTGGCTGCAAGGATAGGTCAGTGAGTGAGCCATGGAGGTGCTGATGGGAGGGGTGGTGGTGCTGATCTACAACCTGGTTGCGTCCATCAAAGCCAGAATGCGTTCAGCCTTAGATTCATGGGTCTGCCCTGGAACCAGCGAGGAGCTGCTCCACCGCCTCTGCCCTGCCTCCTGGGTCTGTGCACAGGAGACAACCAGTGCTGGTACCCTGGGTGATGTCAGCCTGTGGGGCAAGGCAGCCAACAGGGAGATTGGACTCCGCTTGCATGCGTGCCCAGGGGGTGGGGCAGGGGTGCCCATCACTGGTTCCAGGGCTGCCCCGTGGATCTAAGGCTGAACATGTTCTGGCTTTGATGGCTGACACCAGGTTGTAGATCAGTGCCTGTTCAGCCTGGGCAGGGCCAAGGTCCCTGGGCCAGACAGAACCATATGGTGGGCCCGTGGGCCTTGTGTTTGACATGTCTGCTCTAAGGGCAACAGAATTTCATTTTTTTCTCTAATCTATCCTTTCTAATAATCAAACTCATAATCACACAGTCATTTTTTTTCTTTTTTCAGCAAAGGTCCATAAGGGGTTTCCAGTTATTAATAAATAAACCCTTTCTTTAATCAGACAAGTCAGTTTTGCCATCTCTGCTGTCATTTTCACCAGCCATTCCTCCATGATGGATATTTAGGAATCTTCCATTTCTGAGCATATAGTCTTGCAGAGGTTAACATATATAACAATCTTTCACAACTCTTTTCTAATTGTCTATCAATTAATCCCAGCAAGAAAAAAATGGTTTCAATTGAATATTAATCTTTAAAATTGTTTATATAACATTCTTTGAACCCCAAAATTTCTCGGTTTTACAGGTGCATCAAGTTTTATAAAATGACTCTTCGTGTTTTCCACATTTTCCACATAGCTTTTAAGTGTTTTTATACATTCTAGATAATTTCTCTGGAGTCATATGTTAATGGTACATCATGTTATAAAAATTCTCTTTTAAGTTATAAGATAATGTAAATTTCAGTCCTTTTAACCACATATTCTCCCACTGTTCCATCAGTATATTATGTTCAAAGTACTTAGCCCATTTTCTCATATATATACCCTTTCACTTTTTTCTTGTTTCAGATTTAATCAAAAGTTTATATATATTAGCAATTACATCAATCATTTGTACTTAATTCAGTTACAGATTCTGTCTCCTGCTGTTGAATTCCAAAAGTGCTGTTATCTTAAATTTTAAATTTTCCTCTTCACCATGCATATGAAAACCACTGAAAGCTAAATTCCTCTGCAGTCAGTTTTTCTGTTGATTTCTTATCTTAAATTCTCCATGTTTTTTTCCTAACAGTTCTCTATATGTTAATGATCTATCTTTGTTGCTGTTTCTTTTCTATCAAATTTTCATGCAGCATCTTGATTTATATGTATTCTGTATTTTTCAGTATGTCACTTTTTGGTCAAACTTTAAAAAAAGACAAAAAAAGTAAAAATATCAAACTCTCTGTCTTTCATTTTCAGGGAGGGCAATGAAAATTATTGGGAGTGAGTTCTGAAGCAATGTTAATAATATTGTGAAAAATCTATTCTGAATTAAAATATATGCCTTAATTAATTAGATGATGAACTTCTCAAAATTCTTTAGTGGAACTGAAGGGTTCATAAAAGAGACTAACATTAGGACAGTTTATGGAGTACATATTGATTTTATTCTCAATGTTTTCAGAAATAAACAACATTCAGTTTTAAGGAACATCTTCTAAACTAAATGAGGAATGGTGTATGTGGCCTAAGTTATACACTAAATATTGGCACATTGTTCAGAAAGTGTCAGAATCCAATTATATTTCATCTCTAGTTATCGACTATGGAATACCCCATTTCTGCCCTCTCTGGATTCTGTCATATGATGAAGGGGAAGGGGGGGTGAACAAAGGGGTTTTATGGCCTTCACTTCCTTTGATACAGCTTCAAAGGGGATTGAATGTGGATTTCACCAAAAGGACTAAAGCATAAGAATGGGGCCATCAGCTTTGATCTGCTCCTCTCTGAAGTCTCCCTTCCACCAGCAGTGAGGAAAAAGGGGGTGGAAATGTAACGCTTGGACTTGTCACTGGAAAGATGGTGGGGTGGGGTGGGGCTGCTGGGGACCCCTTAAAACCTTGAACCATAGGGCTTGGCCTCCAAGTCCTGTCTAGATTGCCTGCAACCATTTTCTCTTAATAAAGGTTGCCTGTTGGAAGAAATATTCCAAGAGTTCTGTCTTCTTAAGATGCAAAGTGGGGTGGGTCCTTACATTATACAGGACCTGCAGAATTAGTCCACCTGGAAGGGAGAACCTTGCCGGGGGACTTTGCAAAAATTACCATGTCAGATGGTGGAGAAAGGAAGGGTGGAAACTCCCCAGAAAGGGAGCCGCTGCCCCAACTGAAACCCTGCCAAACGTCGGGTTCCGAGAGGTCAGATTCCTCAGGAGAAGAGGTAGTGGAGACATGGGACCACAAACCTCAGTGGTCAATGGGCATTGAAAAGAAAGACGAATGGGAAAAGAAATCAAGAAAGGTGACCCTGAGACGGGGGGCCAACCAATCAGAATGGAAGCAGGAGATGGAGAAATCCCTGCACGCAAGTGAAGAGGAAGGGAGCTGGGCACCGTACTCGGGCTGGATCCTAGAGAAAGCTATCGACCTGATGAAGATAACTCTCAGCTCCCTAGGAGAGGAGAATTCTGAGCTCTACAGCCACCCCAGCTCCTGGAGCCACAAAGGGAGAGACACTGAGGGGGAAGTGGAACCTGCAGCCCTGGGGACATCTGCTGATCCAGTAGTCCCCACTACCCGCCAACCCACAGATGGCGATCTGGATGGAAGACACTACCACCGACAATGAAGGCACCGGTTTATTCAAAGACTCCCGCCACTGGATGTGAAATTCAAGGGGGAGCCAACACACTTGGGGTTTTTCCTAACCCAAGTCCTCAGCTGCATGGAGGAATACGGGCAGGACATCCCCAGCGACAAAGCCCGTATCCGGATCGTGCAATCTGCCCTGGCTGCAGATTGGGTGGTGAACTTGCATGACTCCAATGCCCCAGAGCTCAACGACTTCAACCGTTTCATGTCCTCTCTGAGAAGGAGATTTGAGGACCCCCTGGCTGATCGTAAAGCCTGCAAATGCCCGGTAGCTGAATATATGCAAGAATTCTGGGCCATTGTCAGCAAACTGAATTGTCCAGAAGACATCCTGCTTAGCCAGTTCAAAGAGGGACTAAATTATGACCTATATGATGCTTGCCTGCCCCGAGGGGACCCACACCAACTTGAGGAATGGTACTTCTTGGCAGAGGAAGCAGAAATCGACATACTGAAGAGGCACCACCAAGGAAAACAATGGAGCCGCTCACCGCCTGAGTTGACACGTGAAGCAGTGAAACCATCGGCTACGGCCAAGAAGCAAATGGGGTGTTTCAAGTACGGGAGAGAAGGGCATCGGGCTGTAGAATGCCGCTCAAAAGCCCCCCCAGCACAACCCAGACAGATCATCGGCCAGCAAATCCAGGAAGTCTCCAGCTAAGCCAAAAGAACCAGCCATGAGAATGATGGAGGCTGTGGAATCCCCCACCTCTGCTCATCAGGGGGAAAGACAGGGCTGGTGGACACCTCAGATGAGAGCTTGGATGGTGAACCCCTGGTAAGTGGACACATCGCACCCATCCTCAAGACACTGACTATATTAATTCCCCCCATGCCTGAAGCCGTGAAGGTGAAAGCCTTAATAGACTCTGGCTGCACCTGCTGCCTAATTAGCCCGATGCTAGTGGGGAATCTGGACATTCCGTCAAGGAGACTGGAACAACCAATCTCATTTGGCCAGTTAGATGGGTCCATAGCAGGGGGGGTGCCAGCTACCCTAGCCACCTTACCCATACACCTCTCCCTGGGCAAACATGAGGAAGACATAACATTTGTGGTGACCCCAGGCATGGAATGCCCAATGATCCTAGGGATGGAATGGTAAAAAAAATGGAACCCCTGGGTGAATTGGAGGATGGCAGAAATCAAATTCCCGAAGGGGGACCCTATGGACTTAAAATCCCAAGGGGGTCTACCCAAATCAAGAATAGAAAAAGCATCCATGGGAGAGGAAAAGGGATTACCAGAAATACCAGAGGAATACAGAGACCTTGCTGAGTTTTCAGTGAAGTGAGGTAGATGAGCTCCCCCCCACCGACCCACAGACTGTGTTATTGAATTCAAGCCTGGGGCAAAACTCCCAAAGCCTAGATTATACTCCATGAGCCCAAAGGAGAAGGAGGAAATGGAGAGATTCATAAAGAAAAACCTAGAAGGGGGGTTCATTGAACCAGCCAAGCCTAAGTAGCTGCTCCGGTCCCCTTTAGAGAGAAGAAGAATGGCTCTTTACGCTTATGCGTGGATTATAGGGCCCTGAATACAATCAGTGAAAGCAACTTATACCCTCTGCCCCTCATGAAGGACATGCTGTCACACCTCTCGAAAGTGAAAGTTTTTTCTAAACTAGACCTAAGGGAAGCTTACTATCGCATGAGAATTAAGGAAGGGGATGAATGGAAGACCGCATTTAACTGCCCCATGGGGTGCTATCAATTCAAAGTCTTGCCATTTGGATTACAAGGGGCCCCACAGTCTTTATGCAATTAATCAATGACGTTCTAAGGGAGCACCTATTTAATGAGGTCCTGGTTTACTTGGACAACATTCTTATCTTCACCGAATCTAAAGAGGAACATGTCAACCTAGTCAGAGCGGTTTTAAAGAAACTGCGAGCCGCCCACCTACATGCTAAACTCTCAAAATGCGAATTCCACCAGGAAAGGATAGACTACCTAGATTATTGCATATCCCCACAGGGCATTGAAATGGACACAGAGAAGGTCAAGCAGTATTAGAATGGGCACCACCCCGCACCAGAAAGCAACTGGAAAATTTCCTGGGCTTCGCAAACTTTTACCGCCGATTCATCCCCTCATTTGCCCAGATAGCCCTGCCCCTCATGAACTTACTAAAAATGAAGGAAGCATCCTCAGTAAAACCTAGCCAGCCACTAACATGGACAATGGAGTGCCAAGTAGCATTTGAGAGATTAAAGAGACTTTTTTCTGCCGAACCAGTACTGAGGCACCCAGACATGGATAAGCCCTTCGTAATACAGGTGGATGCAAGTGATGTGGCAGTGGGGGCTGTACTATTACAAGAAAACGATGAAGGAGAAGGGGGGTGAACAAAGGGGTTTTATGGCCCTCACTTCCTTCGGTACAACTTCAAAGGAATTGAATGTGGATACCACCAAAAGGACTAATTCATAACAATGGGGCCATCAGCTTTCATCTACTCCTCTCTGAACTCTCCCTTCCAACGGCAGTGAGGAAAAACGGGGTGGAAATGTAACACCTGGGATTGTCTCTGGAAAGATGGTGGGGTGGGGTGGGGCTGCTGGGGACCCCTTAAAACCTTGAACAGTAGGGCTTGGGCCCCAGATCCTGTCTAGAACACCTCTAACTATTTTCTCTTAATAAGGATGCCTGTTGGAAGAAATATTTCAAGAGTTCTGTCTTCTTAAGATGCAAAGTGGGGTGGGTCCTTACACCTGGAACAACAATGTTCCCCAAGAAAATGTGTATTTTGTTTGATCAGAAAAATATTTTCGTATTCATAATGACTTCAGTAAAACCCATCAACATTTCCCCATCTATCTTGTGTTTAATATCTATAAATATAATTGACAGTAATTAGAAACACTTTTATAATGACTGCATAATATTAAAAAATGATCATCTGCTTCATTGTCGAAAACTGGACTTCAATTCCAGTAGTAAACAGTATTAAACAGCCATCATTATATTCTGATGAACAATCATTATCCAATCCAATATAGTTAGAAGATATCAAGTTGGGAAGGCTGTTCTTCAGAAAGCATTCTTTAAAACTATCAGCCCTACTGAACAGGCAGAAAATCAACTCAAGAACTAGAACAATATTTTATTGCGATTGGCTATGATAGGAGTAAGTGAAAGGTCTTCAAAATGTAAAATTATAAGAGAAAGTAGCTGCAAGAGGAAGTAGCTGCAAGAGGCAATAGCTAGCTTAAAGATAAAACAAAACAAATTGAAAAACAGGAAAGACAAAACTAACCAAACTGAATAACAGGAAAGAACTTATTTTTCTAAGAATCCATATTGTTAAATATTCTGTTTGATGCGACATTGAAAAGGCAGTAGGTGAAAAAAACTCTCTTTATTTTTAAGTCAAAACTGAAAACTCACAACCAATGCTCCACCCATACTTATACACTCAGCCTAAAGGCAGCAGCCAATAGGAACACAGTATTCTCCCACTTAAATGCATACTAAGTAGTCTGCAGACAGAAAGTCTGGCTTGTTGGCCATGTGGCCAGCTAACCGTTTCTTCACAGTTCTCAGCAACTTAATTCTCAGACTTTACTCAATACATTACACCCCTTCCTTCTAGATCATTTACACTACAGAGCCTTTTCTGTTTGTGCAAAAACTTTACAATTGCTCCAATGGCAAAATGGTATAACCTTGTGGATAAACAATACATTGTTCCAATGGCAAAAATACATAGCTTTCAAGTTTACAATGACAGAAATCTTCAAGTACTTTGGTGGCCCTTTTGCCCACTCTGAACATCTTGGAGCTGCCGTTACCTCCTGGTCTATGAGCTTGCCTGCCAGGCTTGGTAGACCGGAGCTGTGTGCTGTTCGCCATGGGTAGAGCCGATTCTTGGAGGCTGGTATGACCCAGTAGACCTGAGCCTGTGTCCATCTATCTGTGGCTGGTCTGTCCTGGTAGACCTGAGCCAGTGTCCCATGGTGGCATAGGGCTCATCAGACCGACATTTGGAGCTGATTGACGGCATTGTCCCATAACCAAAGTGCCTGAGTTTGGGACAGTCTCTCCATTTGCAAATCCCCCATTAGGCAATCAAAAATTCTCATCCTCGCTTGGGGACTTGGATGCACGATTGCAATCGTGTTCCCCCTTTCTCTGAACAGAGTCATGAGCTAGCGGCTGGGTTGCTATTCTCCATCGCAGCTGGTCAATGTGCCTAAGAAGCACATGACCATCTTCCAGGACCACTTCATATGAGAGCAGCCCTGGCACCTTACCAACCACAGTTACCACCCATAATGCCCCTTGCCCATAGTTTCACACCCACACAGGATCGCCAAGTTGCAAGTGCCTTGGAGCCTTTGGCTGCTGTGCTTGTGAAACAACCCTGTCTGGATGTAAGTGATCCAGCTTTATGATCAAGCACCGCCCCCATCTTAATTCTGCCGGGCTTCTTCCTGTAGAAGTGAAGGGCATTGTGCATTGGCAAAGTAAGAAATCTGCCAGCCTATGGTGCCAGTTGCCAGTTGCAATCCTCTTCAAGGATTCCTTGGTCATTCTGACCATGCGCTCCGCTTGGCCATTAGAGGCCGGGTGAAAAGAAGCTGAGGTGGTGTGCCTAATCATATTAGCCCTTAAAAAGGACTGGGATTCTGCAGAAGTAAATTGAGCCCCATTGTCTGAGACTATGATATCAGGGAGCTCATGCATTGCAAAGATGCTGTGCAGAACCTGGATGGTCCTAGCATTAGTCATAGTGGATATTGGAGCGACCTCTAATTACTTGGAGTGGCTATCCACTACTATGAGGAAGAGTTGCCCCTGAAAGGGGCCTGCAAAATCAATATCAATTCTTGACCATGGGGCTTGTGTAGTTTCCCATCTGTGAACTGGGGCATGTGGCATTTCTGGCCTTGACTGCTGGCAAATAATGCAGCTGTGGACTTGGGCCTTGATATCTTTATCGAGCCCAGGCCACCAAAGGTAGCTTTGCGTGAGTGCCTTCATCCGGACTATTCCCAGATGTCCCTCATGCAGAGATTCAAGGATTCTAGTCCTCAGTGAGGTCGGGATTACGACCAGACTGCCCCACAAAATGCAACCCTTATGAGTGGATAACTCGTTCTTCCTTCTCCAAAAACTCTGAAAGTTAGGCCCCAGGCACGTTTCCGGCCATCCTGTGAGCACCCAGTTTAACACGCGGCTCAGCATATTGTCTGAAGCTGTCTCAGCAGCTACATCCCCTGCATTAAGGGGAGACTCCAGCAAATCCTGGATAGCCAGGATGTGGTTAGCAGGAGCGTGGTCTGGCTCTAATTGAGGTAGGGGTAGCCTACTAAGGCTGTCTGCATGGCCCATTTCTTTGCCCAGTTTATGAATCAGACAATAACTATAAGCGGACAGGAATATTGACCACTTCAACATTCTAGGAGAAATAATCTGGTGTGTTTGCTTGTTCATAGTGAACAACCCCAGAAGTGGCTTGTGGTCTGTGAAGACCGTGAAATGGCGGCCATACAAATAGTCATGGAACTTTCTTATGCCCGCCACGATGGCCAATGCCTCCCTATCAATCTGTACATAATTGCGTTTCCACTGAAGAGACGGTCTTAGAATAATAGGGACCTTGTGTCCCATCAGCCTTAAGATGGCTTAACACAGTTCCGATCCCATACAGGGATGCATCACGTGCAATGCTGGTTGGCAGCTGCTCATTAAAATGGGTCAACACCACATTTGATGACAGCAGTGATTTAACTGTTGCAAAACTTTGCTCGTGGATGCTCATCCACTTCCACTGAGACTTCTTGTCCAAGAGCTGGTGTAATGGCTCTGCCATTGCGATCTTGTGGGGAATGAAGGTGTGATAAAAATTAAGGAGTCCCAAAAAAGCCTGAAGTTCTCCTTTTGTCTTGGGACTGGATGCCTGCTGAATTGCTTTGAGCTTGGATTCAGCAGGATGAATGGCTTTGGCATCTATACGAAAACCGAGGAACTCTGTTGAAATAACCCCAATTTTACATTTTTCCTGCTTTAGCTTCAGCCCCACTTTGCGGAAATACTGCAAGATGGCCCTAAGCTTGTCAGTTAGGATTTCGACTGATTTCCCGGCTATGACGACATCATCGAAATACAGGCACAGACCTGGAATATTTCAGAGCGTGCACTCCATTACACTCTGAAAAATCCCCAGGGCTACACTAACCCCGAAATGTAACTGCTGCACTTTGAAGGCTCCCCTGTGGGTTACTATGGTCTGGGCCTCAGCCATGGCATCGTCCACCGGCAGCTGCTTATAGGCCTGGGCCAAATGCGACCTCCCTGTAGAGATGCCAAAATGTGGCTGACTACAGGCACCGGCTATTAGTGCTGCTGGAGGATTTTATTTAGCGTGCATTTATAGTCAGCACAAATGCGGACCTACCCATGGACTGCTATCCACCGTTTCTAAAATGCCTTGAAGCAACAGTTTGCCCAACTCTGCATTGATTCTTTGCTTAATGGTGAAAGGTATCCGATGAGGCTTTATCCTTATTGGTGCTATTGTAGGGTCAAGTTGGAGGGCAATTGGGGGCCTTTTGTACTCTCCTAACTCTGGGCTGAAAACATCTGCAAATTCCTTACAAACTGCCAAAAGGCTCAACATCTGCAAGCTATTTAACCCGGTCACTTGAATTCGCAATGCATCAAACCTATCGAGCCCGATGAGGCTAGTGCAGTTGCCCTCAACTACTATGACTTCCAGGGGACCCTCGAAATTCCTGAACTGCACCCCGAGTGTGGCCTCCCCCTTGACTGTTACATGGGAGTTTTGGAAATTGGTTAGAATGAGATTCAATGGTCTGAGCTTAACTCGCTTGCCGTTATGACTACAAATTTGCTGCAGGGTCCTTTGGGAAATTATTGATAAAGCTGATCCCATGTCCAACTCCATGTCACAAGGAACTCCTTGCAACTTGACTTTGAGATGCAACTTCTCCTTGAGTGGGCGATGGGCACCTGTCCTAAACACGCACCTTCAACTAGCACAATAGCCCACCCTCGTCGCCAGTGTTAAATATTCTGTTTAATGCAACATTGAAGAAGCAGTAGGTGAAAAACAACTCTCTTTATTTTTAAGTCAAAACTGAACACTCACAACCAATGCTCCACCCATACTTATACACTCAGCCTAAAGGCGGCAGCCAATAGGAACACAGTATTCTCCCGCTTAAATGCATACTAAGTAGTCTTCAGACAGAAAGTCTGGCTTGTTGGCCATGTGGCCAGCTAACTGTTTCTTCACAGTTGTCAGCAACTTAATTCTCAGACTTTACTCAATACATTACACATACAATAACTAAAAACTCAAAAATTAGTTAAAAGAGCATGCTCAATAGGCTATTGAATATTATCTGACACACCTTGTTTACATTGTCTGCTTGTTTAATGTATGATTTAGTATATTTGGGGAGGGTAACAGGAAATATGTAGAAGGTGGTTGGAGACAATGTAACCTCATAGTACCTCAGCCAATGGGTAATGAGGAGGGATGTGTGGCCGGTGTAAGGAATGTATAAAGATGTTGATTTGAGATGATATACTTTGGAGAGAACCAAGCCTCAATGATTTCTCCCCACATTGCAATAAACAAAGCAAAAGGCCTTCACTGTGGCTATTGGTCAGGCGAGTTTGCCTCTGGTTGCGAAGGAAAGTGGCTAAGAGCACATAACAGCTATAATTGTGCAAGTCTGATTGTGCTTTACCTCTCTCCTCCTTATATCCCAATAAACCAGTGAGGAGCCTGCTGAGTCACTTCTAAATACTATCTTGCTTGGTAGGACTTAAAGAATTTTTCAGCCCTCTTTGCTTTACTTAACAAAACTTGCATTTTTCTCAAGGTTTTCTTATTCCCCTTATTCCAGGACAGTCACATTGTCATTCACATTTAGCCCAATCATTAATTCATTTGTGTTGAATCAAAAGTATTCAACTACTTCTATTACCTCAAATAGAGATATTTCAATATACCAAAAGGTGTACTGTTCTAATTTCTCCCTCCTGACAGCATACACTGGGAGATTGTAGCTGGAAGGCTAAAAGACATTTCCAATAACAGGGATATATCACAGGAGGTAGCCAAGCCTCTAATGGCTCTCCTGATCTTTAACAAAAATGAAAGATTGAAGTTTTCCAGGCTTAACTCTATGATGATAGAAATAGAGAACCCTAAGACCTCTAAGCTTATTGTATGGCACATATGCCACAGATCGGTTAGGTTAAAACTTTTGCAGCAAGAAGTAATATATCTATATTTACCAGATGATCTTCCTTTGAGCTATAGTATTCCAACTGTTTCTGTGAATATGTCTTTGGATGAGTCCAAATGAAACTTTTCACATAATATCATTGGTTCAGTAGCTCACTTGCTCCCTTAGAGATTTCTACCCAGCTGATCCTATAGACAGTGTCTTTAGACCTTTCTGCAGAGATATTGTTGAATGCAAACCTTATGAATTAAGGTACTCACCATTTAAGGTAATGTTTCATTCCTCAATAGACCACTTTGATTTGGAACTCTAAAAAGTAAATACTTTCAATTTTAATATTATCCTCTCCCAGGATGTTTGATGTTTGTGTTGATAGATTTGCTCCCTTTAACCAGAGTATTAAGAAAATTAGACACAAAGAGAAATTGTGTTATTGGAGTATATAAAAAAATATGTCAAAAAAGGAGTATACCAGAAAAGGTGACACATTGTGACATTTGTTGTTCTGCTGCAGTCTGGATTTATAGTCCGATTTATTTTTCCATTATCAACATAATCAATGACATACACTCCGCCATTGCTTAAATATTGCCCTTATATAACACAAAAACAACATAATTTGGGATGTGTTTGATTTGGTAGCTACCTTCCATAATTTTAATATTATTATTAGAAGTTATTATAAAGCCTAATGGTAACCTGGTGTCTTCTTGCCATCACAGTTACTTTCCCCCAAGATCATATTGTATATCCTGCCTCATTACAGAGATGAACCTCAAATAATACTATGTACTTTTATGGGTCTAAATAGGTCTCACTGTTGAGCAGCCTAGACAGTTCTTTCCTTAATGGCATGCTTCAGGTGTCCTTGCTAATTGCATAGAAGACTAAGCAAATATTCTAGAACAGGGATGTCAAACTGCGGGCCCATGGGCCGATTACATCATGCAGAGCCTGCGCCTACCCCAGCTCCGGCAATGCAAAAAAAGTCATGATACGTTGTGACACATCATGTGATGTGGCGAGTTTGACACCCATGTTCTAGAATATATACAGTAATTCTTTTATAGTATCAGATTTAATAGATGATTTACTGGTTAATCATCTAATAACTAATAACTTTTAAACAGTGATTTAGTTCTGATCCTGAAATATTCTTATAGGGATATCTATGAAGGATATCTGTCAGTCTACCATTTTGTTTTGACTGACTGATCAAAACCAGTAAGCTCCCTAGGATATATGTTGATAGATGTATAGAGAAACCGTGTCAATTGTAGGGAAGCTTTTAAGAATTATATAATTAAAAAAACTTTTTTTAAAAATATGCATCATAGCAAAAAAGTGTATGATTCACAATTTAAAGGGGTTATGGATCTAATAACTCAAAGTCTCAAGGCAGGGGTCCCCAACCCCTGGTGTGTGGACCAATACTGGGCCACAGCATGCCAGCAACCGGTTTGCACAAACAAGCAAAGCCCCATCTGCAAGATGCAGGCAGCACACAAAACCATGCAACCTCTTTCCACGGAACTGGTCCCTGGTGCCCAAAAGGTTGGGGACCTCTGTCTCAAGGCAAATTTCTGACACAAAAAAGATAGTTAAGGCCATCCTAAGAGGGTTAAAAAAAAGAAGTCAACAACTCAGGAATCCTAGACATACATCTTTGCCTTTGGGAATCTCCCTTTGGGCTGTGTCATATATAATAAATAATAAAGTTGGAAGAGACCCTGGAGGTCATCTAGTCCAACCCCCTGCTCAGGCAGGAAACCCTATACCATTTCAGACAAATGGCTGTCCAGTCTCTTCTTAAAAACTTCCAGTGTTGGAGTATTCACCACTTCTGGAGGCAGATTGTTCCACTGGTTAATTGTTCTAACTGTTAGGAAGTTTCTCCTTAGATCTAGGTTGCTTCTCTCCTTGATCAGTTTCCATCCACTGCTTCTTGTCCTGCCTTCAGGCGCTTTGGAAAATAGCTTGACTCCCTCTTCTTTGTGGCAGCCCCTGAGATATTGGAACATTGCTATCATGTCCTCCCTCGTCGTTCTCTTCGTTAAGCTAGACATACCCAATTCCAGCAACCATTCCTTATATGCTTTAGCTTCCAGTCCCCTAATCATCTTTGTTGCTCTTCTTTGTACTTTCTCTAGAGTCTCAATATCTTTTTTATATTGTGGTGACCAAAACTGGATGCAGTATTCCAAGTGTGACCTTACCAAGGCATTGTAAAGTGGTATTAATACTTCACGTGATCATGATTCTATCCCTCTGTTAATGCAGCCCAGCACTGTGTTGCCTTTTTTGGCAGCTGTAGCACACTACTGGCTCATATTTAAGTGATTGAACAAGGTACCCCCTATTCCAGTGATGGCGAACCTTTTAGAGACCGAGTGCCCAAAAACTGTCCCCTGCACCTGCTCCACCTCCCACCCTACCTGCTCTGCCCCCATCCGCCCCCCTGCCCCACTCACCTGCAAGACCACGCACCACCTCCATGGCCCGCAGCAGATCTACCAGGCAGCCGTGCAGCACCATGGCAGCCATGCCCTCCACCCACACCCCGCAGCAGCATCTGCATGCTATGGGGGTTCAAGGGCGGAGTCGTGTCTCTGCTGCCCAGCTTTGTCCTTGGCTGCGCTGCTCCATATGGGTTGCACCCGGGGGCGTCTCTCCTCCAGGGAGGCTGCTGGAGAGAGAGGGGGTCACGGGGGGGGGGGGGTGAGCAAGGCTGGAGCAACGGCACGTGTGCCCACAGAGAGGGCTCCGAGTGCCGGCTCTGGCACACATGCCATAGGTTCGCCACCACTGCCCTATACTATACCTGTACATTTGGTTTTTCTTG
The DNA here is from genome assembly GCA_034064705.1 of Bothrops alternatus. Classification (NCBI taxonomy): domain Eukaryota; kingdom Metazoa; phylum Chordata; class Lepidosauria; order Squamata; family Viperidae; genus Bothrops; species Bothrops alternatus. The sequence goes on from JARGCV010000112.1 coordinate 33,152,702, forward strand.
CCTAAATATAGAACCTTACTTTTTTCACCATTGAATTTCATTTTGTTAGATAGCGCCCAATGTTCAAGTGTGTCCAGATCCTCCTGTATTTTAAGCCTGTCTTCTGGAGTGTTGGCTATTCCTGCCAGCTTGGTGTCGTCTGCAAATTTGATGAGTTCCCCATCTATCCCCTCATCCAAATCATTGATGAAGATGTTGAAGAGCACTGGGCCCAGAACATAGCCCTGGGGCACCCCACTACATACTTCCCTCCATGTAGATGCGGTTCCATTGAGGACCACATGCTGAGTACGGCCGGTCAGCCAGCTACGAATCCATCTGGTGGTGATGCTGTCTAACCCACATTTTTCTATCTTATCAAGTAGTAAGTTGTGATCTACTTTATCAAATGCCTTACTGAAGTCCAAGTAAATTATATCCACAGCATTCCTCTGATCCATTAATTTTGTCACTTGGTCAAAGAATGCAATAAGATTTGTCTGGCATGATCTGTTTTTGACAAACCCATGTTGGCTTTTAGTAATGACTTTGTTTGCCTCTAGGTGTTCGCTGATTCGTTGTTTGATTATCTTTTCCAGAATCTTCCCAGGTATTGAGGTAAGGCTGATAGGTCTGTAATTTCCTGGATCCACAGATCCTGTGTTTACTTTCTACATAACCTGTGTGGTGCCTGAGTTCCCCTATTTTCTTACCACCTGTTTGGTTAGTGAATTTTGTGTGGCACTCGCTATTAAAAGCTTGATTTTGCTTGACAGCAAGGTTGATATTCTTGTCCACACACACATCTATGTTACATGCACTGATAACCCTATAATTTTTAGATTGCCGGGAACAGGGATGTTCTGTATCAATTAATTCACTCTCCCCATTGTTTAGTTTAAATATTCCTCCAGAAAAATCTGTGAATTTATTGCCAAGTAACTCAGTCGCTTTCTTGGATGGATGCAAACCATCTCTTTTGTACATTTTTTCATTGGACCAGCTACAGACATTGTGACTAATATAACCAAAGCCTTCTCCTTTACACCACTCCTTTAGCCACATATTGAATTCTGCTATATGCTGGCCTTTTCCATTTTGCTCCTTATACACTGGTAAAACCTCTGAAAAAGTAAGCTGCCCCAAGTTCTGGAAATCATTCTGCGCAGAGAGTACATCTTTTTGGGACAGATCGTTAGTGCCAAGATGTAGAATAGCATCCACATCACAATCCTTGCTGGTATTCTTGACTATTTTAAAAATACGCTTCTTGTCCCTGCTAGCAGTAGCACCTAGAAGATACCTGAACCTCTTTCGAAACCTCTGTGTTCTTTCCTAAATTTACATCCCTTATAATTGAATCACCAACCAGAAGGCTTCTCTTTTTGGATGCCTTGCTCTTCTTGCATGACTGATGTGTAATACCTGATTCACACTTCTCCCTGCCAAAAACAAGTTCTTCATCTCATACCATGATCTGCTGCTTATTTGAGTTATCATGTCTCCTTCATGTCCCTATTAAGGTCCGTAAGGGCACTGTATCTGTTATGCAGGGACACAGCAAAAGCTTTGTGTTTATGGCTCACAGTTCTCACCCTGCCAGATCCCACGGTTGTTCACACTGTCCTTCTCTTGCAGGATCTTTGTGGTAGAAGGGGCTGATAGCGCGGAGGCTCAATAGAGTAGAAGGGCTGAACTGGAGACCTAATTTCTGCCTGAAGAGCACAGATTACAGACCCTAGATAAATAATCTGTTCTTGTAGACTAGTGATTCATTTATTTTATTTTCACACTTTTCCCTGTCAAAAACAAGTTCTTAATTTCAGACCATGATCTCCTGCTTATTTGAGTTATCATCACAACTACCTTGACCTGTCTCCTTCATGTCCCTATTAAGGTCCGTAAGGGCACTATATCTGTTATGCAGGGACACAGTGAAAGCTTTGTGTTTATGGTTCACAGCTCTCACCCTGCCAGATCCCACGGTTGTTCACACTGTCCTTCTCATGCAGGATTTTTGTGATAGAAGGGGCTGATAGAGCGGAGGCTCAATAGAGCAGAAGGGTTGAACTGGACACCTAATTTCTGCCTGAAGAGCACAGATTACAGACCCTAGATAAATAATCTGTCCTTGTAGACTAGTGATTCATTTACAGATAGGACATTTTCCAAATTTGAAAAGAGTACTGCAAAAGACAACTGCAAAAATAAGTGTTGCACTAACTAAGCCAGACATTCTGAGATGAAAGGAATCTCTGATGCACTTGCCCTGAATGTACCGCTGCTGTTTTTGATTTTTAGTTATATATTTTTAGGCCGCTACTTTCCTCCTCCACCCTCCTTTTTCTTAACTCACAGAATGTAGCTCTTCCAAGTAACCTCTGGGCAGTTAAATGCAATGGAGGTCCAATCAGCAGGGGCTCGGCTACTTTCCTCCTCCACCTTCCTCCTTCTTAACTCACAGATAGTAGCTCTTCCCAGCAACCTCTGGGCAGTTTAAATGCAATGGAGATCCAATCAACAGGGGCTCAGCTACTTTCCTCCTGCATCCTCTTCCTTCTTAACTCACAAATTGTAGCTCTTCCCAGCAACCTCTGGGAAGTTTATGACAATAATACAGTTTATGACAATTTTCTGCATTTGGAATGTTACATGCCATCAGATGATTGGGTGGTTATATTAAATAGACAAATACTGTAGGTATTAATCATCCCTTTTTGTTTCCATCTGGTATTGATTCTCTCCTGTAGTGGCACATATTAATATATAATATAATGTAATAATATAATATATAATATAATAATGTATAATATAATATAATATAATACAATACAATATAATATAATAATATACAATATAATTTATATTATCCTTGAAGAGTGAGCAATTATTGGTGATTTCTGAAAGAATCGTACGTACGTATATATATATATATATATATATATATATATATATATATATATATATATATATATATATATATATATATATATATATATATATATATATATATATATATATATATATATATATATATATATATATATATATATATATATATATATATATATATATATATATATATATATATATATATATATATATATATATATATATAATCTTATGTTATATTTACTTAGTATATTATATTTACTTAGTATATTCTTTTTAGTATATTATATTTACTTAGTATATTATTGTTGGAATATTCATGAGCAGGAAGAGTCATGTGGTAACTCAGTCAGCCAAAGTGATGAAAGTGCTACTGAGTCTGTGCAAAAGGGTATTGAGTTAGGAGCTGAATTTTCAGTCTCAGTTTTGTCTCTGTATCTCTCTGTAAGAAGTATTCATTGAGCTATATTGCTGTAAAGAAGAATGTATGGTATTGTAAATATTTTGATATGAATATAAAGAAATTTATTTGAATCAGCTAAATGCAGTCAACTGTGAGAGCTTCTGATTTATTTTTTCACCAACAGAGAAATTAAAATTCTCTAACAGGTTATGGACCCAGAGCTTACTAAGGACTGCATTGTAATTTAAAGCTGGAAGAAATTGCCTGTGTTTAGAAAGTATAAGAACAAGGCAGAATTAGCAGAATGGCTGCAATGGAATTTAAGGAAAACTCTGTGCCTCGTTTGGGCCAGAATTACATTGTGTTGGCTGCTAAAATGGAATGTTTGCTCAAGGCTAAAGAGCTGTGGTATATCATAGAAAATCCACAAGTGTTTGCAGCTGCTGATCAGAAAAGTCATGATCAAGCAATGGCTTATCTCATCTTGAATTTAGATGATGAACAATTTCTAAATGTTGCAAATTTAAAGACTGCAAAGGAGATTTGCTTGAAGCTGAGAGGTGTGCACGTGAATGTTTCTGCATGCAATATAGTGCAATTGTCAAGAAAACTTTACAGGGCCTGTTTGCAACCAGGTGAATCTGTGGAACAGCATTTAAATAAAATGCAAAGTTTATTTTTGGACTTAGAACAATGTGGGATTAAATTCCCTGAGTCCCAGAAGGTTTTATTGGTGTTGAACAGTTTAGATAAAACCTGGGACACAGTCTCTGTGATATTTGAGTGTGAAGAAGAGCAAGAATTAAATTTTGAGGCTTTAAAGGCATGTTTGCTTAATGAAGAAGAAAAGCAACATTTTAGGAACAGCCATGAGGTGAAATTCCTGAGGAGGGTTCCAGACTGCAAGTCTCTGGAGAAGAAACAAGCAAATGGGACCAAGTTGCATCAAAAGAGAGATTTTGCAAGCAGAGGGCTCAGCAAGAAAAGAATTGCTACATTTGTGGAGCAAACACACATCTGAAAAAGCACTGTTTGCAGAGGAACAATTTGCAGCAAAGGACAATTGTGCAAGCAAAAAAGACTGATTTGCAAAAGGAACGTTTTGGTGTTGCAAAAGTTTGTTATAGCAACAACAGAGACAAGTGGCTAATAGATAATGGGGCAAGTCAAACAATTGTTAATGACTCCGAATAATTTTGCAGGTTTGTTCCAGCAGCACAAGAAGCTGTGGCTTTGGCAAATGGTCAGAAAGCAAAAGTCATCGGTAGAGGTAATGTAAAAAATCCATATTTGGAATCAAAGTTTACCAATGTGCTTTGTGTACCTGAGATGGAACATAATTTGTTAAGTGTGTCTGATTTAGACAAACAAGCTTTTGAGATCATTTTTGTAAATGGGAAGTGTCTCATCAAAAGGAATGGGAATATTTGTGCAGAAGGCATAAAGGAAGATAACCTATATGTATTGCAGGGACAAAAGGTTCAATGTTCCCATATATTTAAGAATGTTGCAGAGCACGATTCGTGTGTTCACCTTCTACATCAAAGACTTGGCCATGCAAGCTTTAAAGTTTTGCAGCAAATGCAAGAGTTTGCAGAAGGGCTAAATTTGAAGGGATGCAAAACATATTTGGACTGTGCAGTATTCAAAGCATTGAAGTCAAAGGCATTCCCATTTAGTAAATATAGCACAAGACAAACAAAAAGAGCTCTAGAGCTGGTCCATGCAGATCTGGTGGGACCTATGCAAGCCAGTTTGGGAGGAGCAAAATATGCACTGGTAATTGTTGATGATTATAGCTGGTATTCGTTTTGCTACTTGCTTAGAGCAAAGACAGAGGTGCTACAACAATTCAAACAGTGGGTAAGTTTTGTAGAGAGAAGGTACAGACAACAAGTGTGTCAGTTACAAACTGACAGAGGTATTGAATTTATGTCAATTAAATTCCAACAATGGTTGGGGCAGTTGGGGATAAGACACAGACGTACAAATCCTTACACAGCAGCAGAGAATGGTGTAGCTGAAAGAAGGAATGGTGTTTTGCAAACAATGAAAGATTCATTATTGGAGGATTCTGGTATGAGCAGGTCCTATTGGGGAGAAGCCATATTGACTGCCAATTATATAGTTAACAGGCTGTGGGGTTCCTCCATTAATAATACTCCATATGCCATTCTATATGGGAGAAAGCCATCACTGGCACATTTGAGAATTTTTGGAAGTACTGCATGGGTACATATTCTGAAAGCAATCAGAAGAAAGGGACAGCAAAAGGCAAGAAAGCTCAGGTTTGTGGGCTATGAGCCAGGGTCAAAAGGATATCGCTTTAGCGATGGAAGTAAAAGAATTGTAATTACAAGGTCTGCTAATTTTGCAGAACAAAATTGGGACAGAATTAATGCAAATTCTGGGTATGTCTCACTTAATGACGGTAATCTATTTAACAACAATAACGCATCTAATGATGGGAAAATGATTATTGAAGATGTCAATGTTCAGGGAGGAGAGGCTGAACAAGACATGAAGCCAGATAGACTTGAGATACAGGAGCAGTTAATACCACATAGGTCAGAGCGATGTAATAAAGGAATTCCACCTGACAGGTAGTCTGCCAGCAAGATAAAGGTTTGCAATGTGTGGTATGAGCCAAGAAGTTATAAAGAAGTGTTGGCATTACCAAAAGCTGAACAAGAAAGATGGAAGGAGGCCATGGATAAAGAGATGAAATCCATGGGAGACCATGAAGTAATTAAATCAGTGACTTTGCCACAGGGAACCAAAGCTGTGGGTTTTAAGTGGGTATATAAGAAAAAGGTATTGCCAAATAATGATGTACAGTATAAGGCCAGGTTAGTGGCACAAGGTTTTTCACAATGAATTTGGGAGAAATAAAAAATTATCTCGGTGTAGAGATACAGAAAAATGAAAAGGTGATTATAAGGCCAGGTTTTTCACAATTAAAGAATGTGTACTATGATGAAGTATTTGCGCCAACTGTGAAAAGTGAGAGTATAAGATTAAGACTGGCGTTGGCAGTGGCATATAAACATAAAATCTGGCACTTTGATATCACAACTGCATTCCTCAATGCTGAGTTAGAGAAAGAAATTTATATGATCCAAGCACCAGGATATGAAATTGCAAAACCTAACATGGTGTATCAATTAAAATAGGCTATTTATGGGCTGAAGCAGTCAGCCAGAAACTGGAATATCTGTTTAGATACTGCTTTAAAGGGTCTTGGATTTAAGAGTTGCAAAGCTGATAATTGTATATATACTGGACAGTTACAAGGAGGGAATTGTTTACTGTTATCATTTGTGGAAAATCTTTGCTTCATCGCAAAGGATGCATCAGAAGTCAAGGAATTTGCTGATAAATTGGGAAAGAAATTTGAATTAAAAAATTTGGGAGAAATAAAAAATTATCTTGGTGTAGAGATACAGAAAAATGAAAAAGGTGGTTATATTCTCAGTCAAAGGAGAAAAATTCAGCAGTTATTGGAGAAGTATAATATGAAAGATAGCAATACTGTTCCCACACCCATGAGTACGGATTTTTATAATAGTTTAAGTGTGGACAAACGTGAAGCCTGTGATCAAGAGATATATCACTCAGCAACAGGGAGTTTGTTATACCTGTCACAGTGGTCCAGACCAGACATAGCTTGCACAGTAAGCATTTTGAGTCGTTTTACTGCTGCACCTACAAAGTTACATCGGATGGGTGTAAAAAGGGTTCTCAGATATTTAAAGGGAACTATAAATTTGGGTCTTCAAATACAGATTACTGAGGAATTGAAATTAAAGTTGTTTATTTATTTATTTATTTATTAATCAAATTTCTATACCGCCCCTCTCCCGAAGGACTTGGGGCGGTGTACAGCCTAAAATTTAAAAAACATATAAATATACAAAATTTAAAATAATTAAAAATGAATTAAATAATTTGGCCGAAATCCCCATTTAAAACCCAAAACATACAAAGCTTAAAATCCTAAAAAATACTCAGTCCCCCTAAAACATTTTGACCCTATTGGAACCGAAGCTTCTATGCCAGGCCGGCCTGTCGAAAAAGGAATGTTTTTAGTTCCCAACGGAAGGTGCGTAAATCTGTTATTATACAGAGTTCGGGGGGGAGCTAGTTCCATAACGTGGGAGCTCCCACAGAGAAGGCTCTCCCCCTGGGGGTCGCCAGCCGGCACTGTCTGGCTGACGGCTCCCTGAGGAGGCCCTCTCTGTGGGAGCATACCGGACGGCGGGAGGTATTTGCTGGCAGTAGACGGTCCTGTAAGTATCCGGGTCCGATGCCATGAAGCGCTTTAAAAGTGGTCGCTAACACCTTGAACCGCACCCGAAAGACCACCGGCAACCAGTGCAACTCACACAGGAGCGGTGTTACGTGGGAGCGCCACGACGCTCCCATCACTACCCGCGCGGCCGCATTCTGGGCAAGTTGGAGCTTCCGGATGCACCTCAAGGGGAGCCCCATGTAGAGAGCATTACAGTAGTCCAGCCTGGAGGTCACGAGGGCATGAGTGACTGTGCGTAGCGAGTCCCGGTCTAGGAAGGGACGCAACTGGCGCACCAGGCAAACCTGGTAGAACATCCTCCCGGCCACGGCCGTCAGATGGTCCTCTAAGGACAGCCGTGAGTCCAGGAGGATTCCCAAATTGCGAACCCTTCCTGTGGGAGCCACTGTTTCGCCCCCAATACACAGCGATGGAATCAGCTGGCTATACCGGGACGACGGTAACCACAGCCACTCGGTCTTGGAGGGGTTGAGCTTGAGTCCGTTTCTCCCCATCCATACCCGCACGGCCTCCAGGCACTGGGTCAGCACGGCAAGGGCATCGTTGGGGTGGTTCGGCGTGGAAATGTACAGCTGGGTATCATCAGCGTACTGGTGGTACTCCACGCCAAAACCATGGATGATCTCACCCAGTGGCTTTACATAAATGTTGAACAGTAGAGGCGAGAGGACCGACCCCTGAGGTACCCCACATATGAGGGGTCTCGGGGTCGACCTCTGGCCCACTGTCAACACAGACTGCATCCGGCCAGAGAGGAAGGAGGAGAACCACTGCAAGACAGTGCCTCCTATGCCCAGCCCCTCCAACCGTTGCAGCATGATACCATGATCGATGGTATCAAAAGCCGCCGAGAGGTCCAATAGCACCAGAACAGAGGAGCAACCCCTGTCTTGGGCCCGCCAGAGATCATCCACCAACGCGACCAATGCTGTTTCCGTGCTGTAGCCAGGCCTGAAGCCCGACTGGAATGGATCAAGATATGACGATTCCTCCAGGTGCTGCGGGAACTGTCGGGCAACCACACTCTCAACAACCTTCGCAAGAAAGCAAAGGTTGGAGACGGGATGGTAGTTTGATAAAACAGCTGGATCCAGGGCAGGCTTCTTGAGGAGGGGTCTCACCACTGCCTCTTTCAAGTGTTATGTCGATAGTGACTATGCAAATGACATAAACACAAGAAAATCAAATTCTGTGATTATAATATTGTTTGGAGGGACTCTGATTGAATGGAAGTCTAGAAAACAAACAACTGTTGCTATTTCAATAGCGGAAGCAGAGTTTATTGCTTTATCTGAATTGTGTTCAGTTGGTATGTTCAGTTGTTGCAAGATTTAAATATTAATATAAAGGAATCTATAAAGGTATTTGAAGATAATGCTTCCTGTATAAAAATGGCAACTGGTGACAGGGTGAAGAACAAAAGTAAACATGTAGACATTAAGTATTGTAATGTCAGGGAGGCTGTAAAAGAAACATTGATTAGTTTACATCATTGTTCTTCTGAGGATAATTTGGCAGACATGATGACTAAATCATTGGGTAGTGTTCACTATGGAGAATGTATTAAGTTAATAGGGCTGATGTCTCTTCCTGTCATGAAGGGAGGAGTGTTGGAATATTCATGAGCAGGAAGAGTCATGTGGTAACTCAGTCAGCCAATGTGAAGAAAGTGCTACTGAGTCTGTGCAAAAGGGTATTGAGTTAGGAGCTGAATTTTCAGTCTCAGTTTTGCCTCTGTATCTCTCTGTAAGAAGTATTCATTGAGCTATGTTGCTGTAAAGAAGAATGTATGGTATTGTAAATATTTTGATGTGAATATAAAGAAATTTATTTGAATCAGCTAAATGCAGTCAACTGTGAGAGCTTCTGATTTATTTTTTCACCAACAGAGAAATTAAAATTCTCTAACAATTATATTGCTGGGCATTAGTGTTAGCTAAGCTGAGCACATGCACTGATCAAACCACTAATGTGACCATGGATCAGGATCTACCCACCATAACTGTATTTTTCTTTTTTTTTAAAAAAATGCATTTTCACTCAGGTATAGTCACTTTGTAAATACTATTACAAAATTTATTCCCATTTGTCTCCTGGTCAAGAAAGAAACAAGCTTTACAATGAGCTAGTCTCTCTTGGGTAAAATTTTAGCATTCCTTCCCCATGTCATTCCTATAGAATATAAATCTGAATTTAATTCTGTCTCTAGGCTTCTCTGTTGACTCATGATTTATTTTGCTCATTTGCTAGGTTTACATTCATATCTTTAAGGTTAGGGCCTGTCACATTCATTACAAGCCACAAGAAAATACCATTATCTTAACTCCAACACTATTTAATCTTTATATTAATTCATTAGTGTATTGTTTGGAAAATCCAGACTTCCATCTTCCTAAATTATATAATTTATATAAGTAATTACCTTACTTCATGCTGACAATGCAGTGCTTGTTTTGTGAACTCTATAGAGTGTAAGGTCTTGCCTCAGCTAGTCCTTCCAAGAAAGCAGAACTCGTTGAGACAGGCATTATCTCAAAAGGAACTTTTATTGAGACAGTGACAGCAAGACAGAAAAGCAAGATCTAGTATTTTCCTGTGTGACAATATCTAGTATTTTCCCATGCAAAACTTTACATTAAAGCATCCCTTACACACCCCACTCCAACAGCCAGAAGACCAGTTTGATTTCATCCAATCCTCAGGTGCAAAGTTGTTATGGGAACCAGATTGCTAAGCGTAGTTCTTATTGTAATATGTTGTAATGCACTCGCCATTACGCTTGGAACAAAGGGACAAAGAGACTGTGCCATGTGGCTTGGAACAAAGGACAAAGGCCATGCGGCCTTTGGAACAGGAAATGAGGGTGGGGCCAAGAGGTGGATGGACGTTGTACCAAGATTTGAATCCATTGGCCACAGGGGTGGCTTTGCCAGTGTAGCCTTGTCATTGGCTGCTGGTATAACATTGTCATTGGCTGTTTGTAACCATGTGATGCATTGTGTAACCACCCACTGTAACAGGTAATAAAAGGGGAAGGCAGCCTTTTGTCTGTTGTCTCACACCCCAGAGAGAAACCTGACTGGAGTCATGCTTCCTTCTCTAATATTCGGCCCACGTGTGTAGAACCCACCAGAGAATTGAAGCTGCCTACGGAGGGCAAAGCTTCAAGTGGTGACCCCGATGTGATGGCAAGTCACGTCCTTCTGACAGCCTACCACTTACTATGTCTGGAATAGACCATGTGCACACTTTTTGGTAAGTGTGGGACAGAGGCTATGCAAAAATTGGGCTGAGTACCTGAAAAAATTGCTGAGCTTAGTCAGGAGAGCAAATTATATTCAGAAACTTAATAATCAGACTGTTTTCCCTGTCACTCAGAAAGATCTATATCTTTTATTGACTTTTTTGAAAATTTTTTACCCTTCCTATCTGGAAGAGGGGCAATTAGACCTCGCCACATGGCAATAGGTATCTGGCTCCATTTCGAAGAGCTCCGCCAGGTGTCCTAGGCCCATGGAAGGCTGTAATGTCCATGCTGGCATTACACTATGCAAAAACAGAGCAAGCTAATTTGGCTAATCCTCAGGCTTTAAAAACAAGCCCTGAGACAAAAAAATGTTACAATCTGACTCTAAATTTGTCCCACTGGAGGAACAACCCTCGTGGCGTTTCTTCAGCAAGGATCACCCCCCCCGTGAGTATGTGGGTGGAATTCTCCAAGGATCAAAGGGGAGGGCTTGGTGTAATTGTCAGGACCTTAATTATGCAACTGAAAAAAAGTTCACAAATTGCCTTCACGTAAGGAGTTAAAGTATTGTTAATGTTTGTTTGGCATTGTCCCTCATACACCTTAAAGAGACCATTAAAAATTGCTGATTGGATTAAAATTGGCTTATGTGAGGAGCCTTTCTGCTCCTTCCCAAATTCTCCTTATGTGGAAGAATTGTTTGCATGTCTATTTTAAAAGATCTGCCTTCTCCTTTTTCTTCTCCTGTGGCTATTGGCTTGGAACATAGTCATTGTTGTCAGGATTCTGTTTCTGTTTCTCCTGCCCTGTCTCCTTTTAACTTGCTAAAAAATCTTAAGTCTTTTGTTTCTTTCAAGATTTGCTACCTCCTTCCCCCTATTTCTCCTTCTGACTCAGAGCATGCTTTTCTGGCCGTCATTTTCTCCCTATGACTCATACAGCCCCCTGCAGTTCTTCTCCTGATGTTTCTGTTTCTTCTGCCCTGTGCCCTAGAGCTCTCATTTCTACTGAAGACTTAACTGCCTCTGCTTATCCAGTTGATCTTTGTGATGCTAACCCAGTCTTTCCCCCCTTACTTTTTAACTTGTTAAAAATCTTAAGTCTGTTGATTCTATTCCTTATAATTGGAAAAGGAGGAAATATTTCCTGGCTTTCCATTGATTCAAAACTGTCTTAATAATGCCTTGCTCCCCTGCAGAGAGCCATTCCACCACCACCCCTTTTTCTCTTCCCCCCTCTTCTTTTGAAATTGCAGGTTTATTATCGTTGGTTGCCAGATCTGAAGAAAACCAATAAAACCAGCTACTCTTCTTTCCTGGTTTCCAAGGAATAAAGGATTGCTGTAAACGGAGACTCAATCTACATACTGCATTTTGTTTTTTGCCATCTGCATTTGAATCTGTGTTCCCTCTTCTCTCACACACACCCCTTGTTTTGCTTAATAAACCATGGCCCCCTCTCTTATTTCTCTGCCAATTTTGCCTTTAATTTTGCCTTTCTTATTTCTCTGCCAATTTTGCCTTTCTTATTTCTCTTTGCCTATTTTGAATTTATGTTTCCTAGTCTTGTTAATGATTTAATTTTGTGACAATCTTTGCTGTTCTGTATTTTTTGCTTCTCACCATGCTAATGTATCCAATGTGAAATTTTTGAAACTTTGTACACCTTTTCTAAAGACAATGTAGATCTTATGTGGAAAAAGAATGCATATTGGTCAACACCCCAGAATTGGTCTGGTACATATACATTTCTGACAACACACACAACATTTCTGCCACAGTTGCTCACATGGAAAGTATGGTACAAAACAATCCCTTATCACAAGAAACTGGTGCCTTGTTTGATTGACAGTTTATTTTCCTGGCTACCTAATGCTGGGTGACTCAAGAAATTGGTTTTTAGTATTATAATGTTTCTAGTATTCTGTGTAACAATCTGTTGCTGTGTGCAATGTATTCCTGCCCTGTTGAACCTGTGTAAGCCTCCCTCTTCTAACCATCTCCTGGATAAGAGCCAAGAACCAACTGCAGCCTCTGATGACTGGACAGAGATGATGGCCTATGTCCTAGGATCGTGTCAGAACTGGACAGTGCATAGGTGGAACAAAGGACAGTTGCTAAAAAAATAAAAACACAGGATATGTTGTAATATGTTGTAATGCACTCGCCATTACGCTTGGAACAAAGGGACAAAGAGACTGTGCCATGTGGCTTGGAACAAAGGACAAAGGCCATGCGGCCTTTGGAACAGGAAATGAGGGTGGGGCCAAGAGGTGGATGGACGTTGTACCAAGATTTGAATCCATTGGCCACAGGGGTGGCTTTGCCAGTGTAGCCTTGTCATTGGCTGCTGGTATAACATTGTCATTGGCTGTTTGTAACCATGTGATGCATTGTGTAACCGCCCACTGTAACAGGTAATAAAAGGGGAAGGCAGCCTTTTGTCTGTTGTCTCACACCCCAGAGAGAAACCTGACTGGAGTCATGCTTCCTTCTCTAATATTCGGCCCACGTGTGTAGAATCCACCAGAGAATTGAAGCTGCCTATGGAGGGCAAAGCTTCAGTTCTCAGACACCATTCTCAGGGTTTCAATTTCCTCTCAGCCCCTTGATCTCCTCCCTTCAGCACAGAGATAAGACAGATGGCCCAGGGCACATTCCTTCTTCCATTGACACCTACACCAGCCTCCCCTTCCCAACAGCAGAATAGCAGAGCATCCTTCTCCTTACTCCCCACAAATGGCAGACCCAAACATAGAAAGAAAACCGATATAATAAATGAAGGTCTGACATGGTACCTTCCTAAAAAATGGAAGATCCACCTGCAGGAGAGAGAAAATAAGAAAATGGGAAAAGAAAAATAGTTAGCCAGGTTTATCAGGATAACATTCATGGAAATGTTTAAGTAGCTTCGGGGCTACTATTTTGGGAAGCTGGTAAATCTTACTAGGCTACCAAATATTGGACAGCCCCATGGTGCTTATGTAAGTCTAGGATTTCTTTAATTTCAACATGTCGTTCACCTTCCACAATAATGGGCTGTGGTGTAGGAGGTGCCTTTGGCCTTAAAGGTGAAGTTATCTCAGGTTTCAGCAAGCTACAATGAAATATGGGGTGAATCTGTCTTAAAATCTTGGGGAGCTCCACTTCCACAGTAACTGGATTTATGATGCGCTTGATTAGAAAGGGACCTACGATTTTGGATGCTAACTTCTTTGAAGGTTGCAGTGATTGCTAGTGGATAAATAGACTTTGTTGCCAATGTGGAAAGGTTTGGGTTCCCTTCTCTTTTTATCTGCTTGAGCTCTATAAGCCTCCCTAGCTTCATCTAGAGCTTTTCTGACTACTGGCCAGGTATTTGGCAGCTGATTCATCCATTCCTCACTAGTAGGTAATTCGGGCACAGGCTTGAACATGTGTCCCATGGCAACTTGAAAGGGGGTGTACCCAGTGCTGGAGTGAACAGCATTGTTATATGCCACTTCAGCAAAGGGCAAGAGGTCAGTCCAATTGTCCTGCTGGTAATTGATGAAGCATCTCAGATACTGCTCTGGAACTGAGTTCATTTGTTCTGTCCCCCCCATTCGTTTGAGGATGACAACTAGAACTCAAGCCTTGGTCTGTGCCTAATAGGTTCAAAAATGCCTTCTAGAACTTAGAAGTAAACTGTACATCCCTGTCAGAAATTATGCAACCAGTAAATGTGTTGGAAAAACATTTTAGCTAAGATTTTAGCAGTAGGGATTTTTTGGCATGGAATGAAATGGACTTGCTTTGAGAATAAATCAGTTATGACCCAAATAACTGTATTTCCCGAACTCTCTGGCAGTTCCACAATAAAGTCCAGAGAAATCTCTCTCCAGGGTGCTGAAGGGCTCACTACCGGCTGCAAAAGACCAGGGATTTTCCCTTGCCTTCACTTTGCTGCAGTGCAAGTAGGTAGCTGGCCACATAACGTTCAATGTCCTTTTTCAATGACAGCCACCAAAATTGCTTTTTTATTAGTTGTAGGGTCTTCACAAACCCAAAGTGTCCCACAAGTTTTGAATCATGGGAAACTTGCATAGTTCTTAACCTTTGAGTGGTGGGGACATAGAGTTTTCCCCCCACCCATGCTAGTCGATTCTGCATCAAGCAGAAATTTTTATACTTAGAAAACCATTCATCTTTCTCTAAAGCTTGTATGAATGCTTTTGAGGCAGCATTGTCCAATGGTTTGGGGCTTCTATTTTGTGACCTCATGACCACTGGAGCAGCTAGTTGCTGTGCTGGTGATAAAGGTTTTATGACATCAGCCTTGGAGCTATTGTATTGTGGCGTCCTGGATAGGGCATCAGCTAAGAAATCCCCTCCCAGGCAAGTAGTGTAGAGTGGAATTGAATTGGAAGAGTTGGGCCCACCGTGCTTGCTTAGGCAACAGTTTTCTGGGCATCTTGAGAGCTTCTAAGTTTTTTATGGTCAGTCCATTTTGCTCCCTTCCAAGAAGTGCCTCCAGGTAAGGAGGGCCCAGTGTATTGCATACGCTTCCTTCTCCCATGCTGCTTGGTTTCTGATAATTTTTTGGAGGTGTAAGCACATGGTTGTAGTTGGCTTTTCCTGTTTTCTTGGACCAATACTGCTCCTACAGCCACATCACCGGCATCAGCTTGGACTACAAATCCCTTTTCTGGGTCCAGGTGTTTTAAAATTGGTTCTACCAAAAAAAGCATTTTCAGCTTCTCAAACACTGCTTGGCACTCATTATCCATTTGTCTGGCTTGGTTTCGGCTTATTAATCCTTTTTGTTTTTAACAGGTTTGTGATAGGTAGGGCAAACTGGGCGAAAGAAGTGATGAATTGCTGGTAGAAATATGCAAACCCCCAAAAGCTCTGTAGCTGCTTTCTGGTGTGGGAAGCCACCCATTCCAGAACAGTGCGTACTTTCTCTGGATCCATCTCTACCCCTTTGTGTGAGATCCGGTAGCCCAAGTAGTCAATTTTCTCTTTGTGGAACTCATATTTGCTGTTCAGAGTTTATTCAGGACTGCTGTGACCAATTTTATGTGTTCTGCCTTTGTTTCAATGTAGATTAGGATATTGTCCAAACCCCCCATATACAAGTTCTTGTGGAGCACCTCATTGATCAGATGCATAAACACCACAGGGGCCCCTTGCAAGTCAAAAGGGAATACTTTAAATTGGAAAGAGCCAAGGGGGCAGTTGAAAGCAGTTTTCCACTCATCCCCCTCCTTGATTGCCTCCCACAGGTCCAATTTGGAAAATATCTTTTCTTTTGATAGGTGGGCCAGCATATCTTTCATGAGGAGCAGTGGATACACATTTTTCACACAGACTGTATACAAACCTCTATAATCCATGCAGAGAGCCATCTTTCTTTCCTCTGAATAGCACAGGGGCAGCCATCCAGGATCTAACCGGCTGGATAAAATCAAAGGCCAGGTTCTTATCAATGAACTGATGCAGTTCGTTCAACTCCCTGGGGGTCATGCAGTACAGTTTTGGCTTTGGTAGTTTAGCCCATAGGATGATTTCGATGGCACAATCTATAGGTTGATGAGGGGGCAGCTCATCCAAACTTTTTTTGCTGAACACCTCAGCCAAGTCCTGATATTCTCCAGGTATGGTTTCACCACTTAAGGTAGCCACTATTTCCCATTTTTTTTCCTTTCCTGCCTGGCATCGCTTGCTTGGCTACAGGCTTTTCTCTTTGGGGAGCTTCAAATGTCCCATCTGCCAGTCTATTAATGGATTCCATTTTTTTAGCCACGCTAACTCCAGAACTAGAGGTCATTCCATTCCTGGGGCCACAATGAAAGTTAGAGTCCCTGTGTGGCTTCCTATGGTTAGTCCCAAGGGTTCTGTAGCTAATGTGGCCGGGATGTCCCCTGCAATGGACCAATCAAGTTGGCAAAATGAAATGGGATTTTTTAACCATCTCAGCCTGACCCCTAAGTTCCCAACTAAGGCTGGACTGACCAGGCATCAGGTACACCCTGAAACTAAGAGAGCAGTTAGGGTCACATTCCCTTCTCTGCCCGGAATTAACAGTTCTATTGGCATGATCATTGGCACGAGTGGCCCACTTACCAATGGGTCATTATTGTAGTCACTTTCTGGTGCCCCTGGCTCATTCTCTGGTAGGGTTTGGAGTTCCACCCCCTGGTTTGGGGTTGGACAGAACTCCATGACCTCTGCATTCCTCAGGGCCGTGTCTTTCTGGCATTGAGTGGTCTTGGTCAGCTTCCCTCCAGGCTGTCGCTCACCTCTCTTGGTTGGAGTTTTGCTATAGCACCCTACAGTGCGATGTCCTTCCTTGCCACACTTAAAACAGGCTGTTGAGCATGGGGCTGCAGCCAAGGCTTTAGTTGTTTCTCTTTTCTTTTCTGGCAGGGACCTTTTCCACACTTTGCCAGAGTGGTATGGATTGTGGTTCTGATTGACTTCCACCTCCTTGGCTAGGAGGCACTAATCAAGCAATTGTACCAGGGCACCTCTGGTTATGCATGCATTATACAGGTCATCAACCATCCTTTTCCTGGAAACAGCTGATCAAAATATATTCAGGCCAGTTGAGGCAGCATGCCAGGTCCCTGAATTCTTTCGTGTATTCAGCTACTGGCTGGCATTCCTGCCTCACAGTCTTTATATGATCCCATGTCTTTCAGCGAAGCAGTCCTCAAACCTCCATCTCAAGGATATCATGAAACAGTTAAAGTTTCGGAGCTCTGGTGTGTTGCAGTTGTGCAGGGTAATCATTCATTGAGCTGCCTTTTTTTTACAGGCCCAGGATGACAACCCTGACTCTGGCTTCCTCGCTGGGGAGGGTTCTCCCATAAACTTGCATGTAGGTGAATACGTGAGCCAGGAAGAAGCCCAGTTGTTGGGGGTCCCCATCGAATTTCACCCCGAGGGGAACCAGCTTCGATTCTTCTGGTGAGGCTCTCCCCCTGGGGGTTGGTGGAGCATTCCCCCCTCTGGGGGTTGTTGGCTGCTGTGTCTCCAGGGTGGGCGCTGAGATTTCCATGGAGCCTGCTGCCCCTGCTGTGCTTTCGGTCATCCCCGACTCACTCCCACCGCCCTCGGTTTCTTCCAGTTTTTCCTTCTTTTTTCTCTTGTGTCATCCGGACTTCATCTTCAGGTTCTGAAAAACTTCCACCATGTATTGCACAGCTTGCTTCAGGATCTGGTTGGTTGACTCCTGCTCTCCTTCATACTCATCAGAGAGCAGTTCCATGTCCCACTTCCAGCCCTTTCTCTAGCTGCCTTGAGTGAATGTTACTCGCTGGGCTTTTCCTTCTCACTCTTCTCTCTTTCCTATTCTGACTGACCACCTTGGTTTCATGGAGCTTTCTGCCATCATAATTTCTTCCATCCATCCAGAGGAGCTTTCTTCAATCCATACCACTCTTTTGCAGTGGACTCTCCCAAGTATCTGGTCTCATCTTGTTTGCCACCATGGAGGGACATGGTGTGCACAGGCCCCACGGTAGGGCGGTTGCCTCTCCGGGTTGACCTTTTTGCAGACCTTGCTTATTGTAAGGTCTTGCCTCAGCTAGCCCTCCCAAGAAAGTAGAACTCTTGAGAAAGGCATTATCTCAAAAGGAACTTTTATTGAGAGACAGTGACAGTAAGAAACAAAGCAAGATTTAGTATTTTCCCATGCGACAAGATCTAGTATGTTCCTGTGTAACAAGATCTAGTATTTTTCCTACTATTTATCATTAAAAGTGTTCAGATAAGCATTTCAGCTATCTAGACCTACTTTTTTTTCATTTTGGATCTTATACTCCATTAGCTTGCAAAAGCTTTGAAGCCAAAGGTGAAGCCCAACTGCTGTATGGCTTTTGGACTTACATTTAAGCAGTTGTATCAAGTTGGAAAAGATTCAGTCAAAAATTTCTCCAGACTGTCTTTTAAATAATTATCATGTTTGCTTAGTTTTGGCACTACACTACAGTTGGAATGATTTTGAAAGATGTCATGGAGTCTGAAAAAGTCACACTTCCTAATGTTACCCAATCTGGTAATCCAGCGAAGCCTTTAATGTGGATAATTATATAGGCATTTTTTTTAAAGTTAGAAAATATGATTTAGCTTACTGAATGTGCTAATTAATTTGTAAAACAAAATTATTATTATGTAGCAAGGTTACAAGAACGTGAGCGACTAGTTAGAGGAGGAGACGAAACTTATTGGTAGCCTGCAATGAATAAGGACATGAATTCAATTTTGCAGCTACTAAATTTGTTGGCCAAATAGGGACAAAAATAGTCAGAGAAATGATTGAAGCCTGAGAAATAGGCTTTGTCAGTCAACAGGAGTGCTAATTTACCACCACCTTACCAAGTACTTCGGAACTGAGGCCACAGCAACAAAAGAAAACAACAATTGATGGCTTAATAGCCCAGCTTTCAACACCACCAACAATTCAAAGCCAGACACAACCAGACATCACATAAATACTAAGCAAAGAACAGTCCAGTGTACACATCCTGGAGATTGAGAAGTTCCCCGAGGATAGGCTCCAATATGAGTCTGAAAGCTTGGAAGAACAAACCTCTGGTAAGAGTAACCAACTCATTGGATGCTGAAACAAAATTATTTTCATTTGGATTTTCAGTTTCAAGATTCACTAAAATAAGCAAAAATAATAAGCAAAATATTGTTGTTGTAAACCGCCCTGGGTCCTAGGAGAAGGGCGGCATATAAATTTGAATAAAATAAAATAAATAAATAAATAAATAAAATTTATATGTATTTCTGTGCATATTTTTCCAATATATATAGTTTGTGAATTCTTTTCTAAAGATATATCTCCAGGCTATTTATCTTGGAGATTTTGATTTTTTCAGAGTTTCTTAATTATGACTGTCTGGGAGAATAGCATTAGCTAATAAATGCATTTCCTTATTTTTTATTTAAAAACTCTTACAAAGTTGTGACAAAGTTGTTTATAAATGTGTAAAAAGCATATATCTTCATTAGTCAGAGGTAAGTGTGTATATATATATATATATATATATATATATATATATATATATATATATATATATATATACACACACACACACACACACTTTCGGCTTCTGCTTCTAGAAGCAATGTGAGATTTTAGCTGTTTCTTCCTTTTAACTGTCAGTGGGGGTTTGAACTGATTGGCTGGGAGCTCAGCTGTGTTCTGATTGGGCGGAGGTGTGTTCTGATTGGTTAGGGGCTTGGCTGTGCTCTGATTGGATGGGGGGTTGGCTGTGCTCTGATTGGATGGGGGAGTGTTCTGTTTGGGTGGGGGCCCTGTTGTGCTCAGGTTAGTCAGTGTTACAAGGGGATTAGAGATGGTAAACTGTATAGCTGTTTGGCTTTGCATTCGTGATCATGCCCCATCTTCATGGTGGGTGTCAGTTTGCTTCGTGTATGGATTGGAGGGGTTTAAGGTGGCTAATGATAAAGCTGTGGTCTGGCTTCTGGTTTGTGATCGTGCCTCCTCATCAGTGTGGGTTTGGGTTTGCTTTTTGCCTGGATGTGTGGTGGTGACATCCTGTGTGGTTTTTGTGAGTGTAGGTCTGGTGTCATTCCCCGTGCTATGGACTCGTCTGTCAATAAGGGCGGGTTTCCAAATGGCTGGTAGGCGGGAGGAATCATCTCGTTTGTTCATGCTGTGTGGGCGTTTTTCTATCTCGATGGCTTCTCTGATTATTCTGTTATTAAAGTGTTCAGTTTTGGCGATAGTTCTGGTCTTTTTTAAATCAATTTCATGTCCTGTGGCTTTAAGATGTTGGACCAGGGAAGAAGTTGGTTCCTCTTTTTTGACTGAGTTTTTGTGTTGTTCAATGCGTGCACTTATTCTTCTGTTGGTTTGTCCAATGTATGTGGTGGAGCAGGCAGTACATGGGATTTCATATACTCCTTGATTTTCTAATTCAATTTTGTCTTTAGGGTTTCTTAGGATGGTGGATATTTTTCTGTTTGTGCAGAATGCGGTTTTGATATTATGTTTGTGAAGGATCTTGCTGATCCTGTCTGTGGTGCCTTTTATGTATGGGAGGAGGGCTTTGCCGTTTTCTTGTTCTCTGTCTTGGATTTTAGTGGGAGTTTCTTTTTGGATTAAGTTGGAAATCTTATTTCTTTGGAATCCGTTGGATGTAAGTACATTAGTGAGAGTGTGTAGTTCGGTTTTTAGGTGTTGTTCGTCAGCTAGGCATTTGGTTCTTGAGATGAGTGTCTTGGCTACGGAGTTGATCTGTGCTGGGTGGTGGTGTGAGAGTGCGTGCAGATAGCGGTTTGTGTGTGTTTTCTTCTGATAGATGGTGTGTCCTAGGGAGCCATTGGATTTCTTGTAGACTAAGACATCCAGGAAGGAAAGTTGGTTATTAGCTTCTGTTTCCATGGTGAACTGTATTTTGGGGGGGTGTAGGCTGTTGAGGTGTGTGAGGAAGTTGTCCAGTTTTTCTTTCCCATGTGGCCAGATTACGAAGGTGTCATCTACGTATCTGAGCCAGAGTTTGGGTTTGTGATCAGATTTTCCCAGGGCTTGGGTTTCAAAGTGTTCCATGTAGAGGTTTGCAATGACAGGTGAGAGGGGTGATCCCATGGGTGCTCCTTCTATTTGTTTGTATTTTTGTCCGTTATAGATGAAGTATGTGTTGGATAGACAGTGGTTGGTCAGATCTAGGATGTGTTTGGGGCGGTTATATTTGTTTTGGATAGCTGTTAAGGCTTCTTTGATTGGCACTTGGGTGAAGAGGGATATGACATCGAAGCTAACAAGTAGGTCGCTGGGCTGTAAGTTTTGTTTCTTTATGATCTCTATGAACTGGAATGAGTTTTTTACATGTGAGGTGATGGATTCTGCATAGGGCTGTAGTTTTTTGGCGAGAAATTTGGCTAGGTTTTGTAGAGGTGAGCCTATGGAGCTGACTATGGGTCTAAGTGGGGTTCCTTCTTTGTGTATCTTGGGGAGACCATAGAGCTTAGGGCATCTGGATGATTTCTCTCTGGGAATGATTCTTTGCTGGATCTCTTCGCTAATGGGGGAGGCTTTTATTTTGGATCTAGTGGTTTTTTCCAGGTAGGTGGTGGGATCTGTGTTTAGGGGTTTGTATGTGGAGTCTTGGAGTAGGTTGGTTAATTTGGTTTGGTAGTCAGATGTATTCATGACCACCGTGGTGTTGCCCTTGTCTGCTGGTAGGATTATTATGCTGGTGTCTTGTTTCAGGTTAAGTAGTGCTGTCTGCTCCTCTTTGGGTAAGTTGCTTTTGGGTGGCTTGCTGGTGCAGAGTATGTTGGTGATTTCGAGTCTGATTCTGTTAGCGTCGTCGGGGTTGATTTTGGTCAGGCTGGTTTCAACTGCGCATATAATGGTTTCAGTGGGGATGTGTTTGGGAGCGACTGCAAAGTTGAATCCTTTGGAAAGGACATTGGTTTCGGCTTTGGTGAGGATCCTATCTCAGATGTTATGCACTGTTTGTTTCATGTGTGGCTGTGAGGGAGGAGGGGTTTGTTTCTGGTGTTCTTGTAATCTTCGGAGTTTGTTGGTGTGTGTGTCTGTCTTGAGGGTGGTCTGTGTTTCGGCTCTCCAGACGGTGAGTTGTTTGGATTTGTCCCAAAGTGCGGGGTGGATCTTGTTGCTGAGTTTGAGGTGAAGTGTGAGGACATCTTTGTTGATTCGGTCTAGGAGGAATCTTTTTGTGTGAAGTTCATTTCTGATTAGGGCCAATTCTGTTCTTTTCAGGATGCGTTTGGTGGCTGCAGAGTTGGAGTAGAATTTCAATTGGAAGCATGTGGGGATTAAATTTTGATCTCGGCAGTTGCGTAGGAATGCAAGGTCACATAAAATGGAAGCTCTTTGGACTTCGAGTTTTTCATAGGTCCTGGTCAGATGGTGGATTTCCTCCCCATAGAGATATGATATTTGTTTTCTGAGGTTTTCGCGGGTGTTTGTATGTAGGTCTTTGGTTCTTCGGGTTTTCTCCCACATAGAATTTGAAGTGTCTTGGCGACGTTTCGACGAAGTCTCATTCGTCATCTTCAGGCTGGTGCTTTCGGCTTCGTGCTTCTAGGAGCAATGTGTGATTGTAGCTGTTTCTTCCTTTTAACTGCCAGTGGGGGTTTGAACTGATTGGCTGGGAGCTCGGCTGTGTTCTGATTGGGTGGAGGTGTGTTCTGATTGGTTAGGGGCTTGGCTGTGTTCTGATTGGATGGGAGGTTGGCTGTGCTCTGATTGGCTGGGGGAGTGTTCTGTTTGGCTGGAAGCTTTGTTGTGCTCAGGTTAGTCTGAGTTACAGGGGGATTAGAGATGGTGAGCTGCATAGCTGTTTGGCTTCGTGTTCGTGGTCGTGCCTCATCTTCATGGTGGGTGTCAGTTTGTTTCATGTATGGATTGGAGGGGTTTAAGGTGGCTAATGATGCAGCTGTGGTCTGGCTCCTGGTTTGTGGTTGTGCCTCAGCATCAGTGTGGGTTTGGGTTTGCTTTTTGCCTGGATGTGTGGTGGTGACATCCTGTGTGGTTTTTGTGAGTGTAGGTCTGGTGTTGTGAACTCGTTTGTCAATAAGGGCGGATTTCCAAATGGCTGGTAGGCGGGAGGTATAATCTCATTTGTTCATGCTGTGAGGGTGTTTTTCTATCTCGATGGCTTCTCTGGCAATAGTTCTGGTCTTTTTGAAATCAATATCATGTCCTGTGGCTTTAAGGTGTTGGACCAGGGAAGAAGTATAAAGTATAAAGAACACAAAAACTCAGTCAAAAGAGAGGAACAAACTTCTTCCCTGGTCCAACACCTTAAAGCCACAGGACATGAAATTGATTTCAAAAAGACCAGAACAATTGCCAAAACTGAACATTTTAATAACAGAATAATCAGAGAAAAGTATATATATATATAAAGTATATATATATATAAAGTATGTTGTTTAAAATTGTTGACAAAGAAATAAGGGATTTCTGATATAGCTATTTCGAGTTTCTTAACTCTCTTCAGTCAGAACTCACCCTTCCGGGATTCAAATCCCGGAAGGGTGAGTTCTGACTGAAGAGAGTTAAGAAACTCGAAATAGCTATATCAGAAATCCCTTATTTCTTTGTCAACAATTTTAAACAACATATATATATATTTGTGCTTGCAGGATGGCTCTGGGTTGAGCTGAAACAAGCAAAAGGAAAGAATGATTCCTTCCTCCCATATTTGGGTTTACAGGGTGCAATCTAAAAAATAAACACTTGACACATATAAAGTATATATATATAAATTGTATATATATATATATATATAAAGTATATATATATATAAAGTATATATATATATATAAAGTATATACATATATATATATATATATATATATATATATATATATATATATATATATATATATATATATATATATATATATATATATATATATATATATATATATATAAAGTATATATATATATGTATGTATGTATGTATGTATGTATGTATATGGAGTGTTTCTTCTTAAATTGCACCATGTAAACCCAAATATGGGAGAAAGAAATCTTTCTTTCTTTTACCTGTTTCAGCTCAACCCAGA
The DNA here is from genome assembly GCA_034064705.1 of Bothrops alternatus. Classification (NCBI taxonomy): domain Eukaryota; kingdom Metazoa; phylum Chordata; class Lepidosauria; order Squamata; family Viperidae; genus Bothrops; species Bothrops alternatus. The sequence continues at coordinate 33,177,079 of JARGCV010000112.1, forward strand.
GCCATCCGCAGGAATAAGTATATATATGTTTTTATTTAAATTGCTAACAAAGAATAAGGGAGATCTGGGATAGCTATTTCGAGTTTCTTAACTCTCCTCAGCCAGAACTTACCCTTATGAGATTCAAACCTGGGCTGTCTGCATGTTAGGCAGTTGTATTAACCTCTAGACCACAGGCTCTGTCTCACTTTGTTAGCATTCAGGGAGGGAATAGATGTATATGGATTCTTTCTCCCATATTTGGGTTTACAGGGTGCAATTTAAGAAGAAACACTCCATATACATCTATTCCCTCCCTGAATGCTAACAAAGTGAGACAGAGCCTGTGGTCTAGAGGTTAATACAACTGCCTAACATGCAGACAGCCCAGGTTCGAATCTCATAAGGGTAAGTTCTGGCTGAGGAGAGTTAAGAAACTCGAAATAGCTATCCCAGATCTCCCTTATTCTTTGTTAGCAATTTAAATAAAAACATATATATATATATGTGTGTGTGTGTGTTTTCTGAGGTTTTCGTGGGTGTTTGTATGTAGGTCTTTGGTTCTTCGGGTTTTCTCCCACGTAGAATTTGAAGTGTCTTGGCGACGTTTCGATGAAGTCTCATTCGTCATCTTCAGGCTGGTGCTGGCTAGCCTTCTTATATAGCTGGCTGTTTCAACAATCTGCTCATGGAGCGAGTAATTGGTCCCTCCTGCCCTTGCCCCTCCTAGTCAACCATATTGATCCTAATCGCGTTGTGCCTGCCTGCACATGTTTGAATCCTAGCGCTTGTTCTCCCCCACCCTCCTTCTCCCCGTCCGCTCCACTCGTATGCGGCTGCCCAATATCATTGCCAAATGATCCTCCAGGCTTCCTCATCCTGTAGCCTCAGTAAGTTGTTGCACAGTAGCATCTGATGGTGTTCCTTCTTTCGTGCGTCCTATTGCCCTTGCTGGTCTGTTGTCCTTTTCCTGCAGCCTGGGTGGATCGTGTTGGCATCCCCTCTCTCCGCTTGCTTTGTAGTTTCGTGTTGTTCTATGGGTGGGTGTCCTGGATCTTTCTTATTCTCTTTCCGCCTATATATGGGTTGTATTTGTTGCATTTGCTGTAAGTTTTTGCGCCATTACTCATGTTTACTTAATATTTGGTAAGCCGGCATTAGATCTATATGTCAGTTAATCGAATATTCATCGGATAAGCAGGCTTCTTTGAGCAAACGGCCACTCTTAGTAGGGTCTTGGGAATAGTCTCTGTTCCCGCAAAGTTGAATGAATGGTTGTTGTCAGCCATGTGCATCCACATCTGTGAGTGCTGGTCATGCCGTCTAGCAGACAACCTGTGTTCATGGACCCTGGTCTTGAGTCGCTTGGTAGTTTCTCCAATGTAATTGCAACAGCAATCGTTGCATCTGACTTTATACACCACTGATGATCTTTCATCTTTTGGCAATGGGTCCTTAGGGTGCATTATTTTAGCGTGCAGCATCTGGCTCGGTTTATGCACCACATTGACATTGTGAAGCCCGGAGGATGATTCGGCAATGACATTGGGCAGCCACATACGAGCGGAGCGGATGGGGAGAAGGATGGGGGGAGAACAAGCACTAGGATTCAAATGCACGCAGGCCGGCACAACGCGATTAGGAGCAATACAGTTGACTAGGAGAGGGCGAGGGCAGGAGGGACCAATTACTCGCTCCATGAACAGATCATTGAAACAGCCAGCTATATAAGTGGGCTAGCCAGCCTCCAGCTTTTACTCTGACGATGTCGGCAGAGGACTGATAAAAGCTTAGTAATAAAACAGTTTGTTTTTATATTTATCCTGGAGTTCAGTTTTTATATTTCTAGTATGAGTATACTAGGACGGGCGGGACAGATAGACATGCCAGGAGGGGGAACAAGGCAAGGAAAGGCAAGACTGACAGGAATGGGAAGGACAAAGGAAGGAACAATGGAAAGAAAGAAAGTTGCACAAATGGAATGCAAGTGTGAAGAGGTGGGACAATTGAGGCAATTACAGCCAGTTAGGACGGATGGCCCTATCACAAGATCAATGGGCAGGATACTAAGTCAGCAGGGCTTATAAGAAAACTCCCCACCTCCAACACTCACTGTGATGATGCTGGCAGTGGACCAGTGAAAGCTAAGGTTGTTTTAGATTTGTAAATAGTTGTTTTGTTGTTTTTTTACTGTTTTAGCAATAAACAGCTGGTTTATATAATCCCAGAGCTCAAGGATTTTATAGATATGCCTGGGATTCGTATTTTTGTATGTATATATATTTATATATATGGCATTATAAATACCTTCTCAAATGGAATTACCAAATCATTTTTAAAAGTTGTATAACTTTTATGCTTAACTTCCTTTTTTTCTACTACAGTATTTATGGTGAAATCCAGATGGTGAATCTCTTTTCTGAAAAGTTTGTGAATTAGAATGGTATTACAAGGTATCACAAGGTATTAATTGCCTTAATTATGGTTTTGCTGGGGACTCTTAACAATTCTTATCAAGTAATTATCTCACATTCCAATACTATTTTCAGTGCAGTGTGATTAAATGAAAACATCCTTTAGTGTATTGTGATTAATAAACTGAATCTGTTGACGTTCAATATACTCATCATGCTTCTAGACAGTAGTTTTCTTCAGCCAAATTAAAGTGCCGACAAGTGGCAAACTGGGGTATTAGGTACCAAACTAGATATGATGAGGATTTTATATTCTGAATCTGAGTAAAGAATCAAGATCTACCTTTTAACACCTAAGCAAAGTCAACTTACTTTAGGTATAATAAAGCAATTTCAACTTCTATGGCCTACAGAACTAATGTGCCCTATGTCCTCTTAACGCCAAAACATTATAAAGTACTACTATATACTTTCTCCTATTTATAAAATTTTGTACATTGATTTCTGAACAAATATAAATCAACAAAATGGTTCTGAAGGCTAACAAAATTGAAACAGAGAAAAAACTTGTTGCAGTACATTTTGAAATCTCAATTAACTTTGATTTTTGTCTTCATATTATAACAATTTCCATTTTATGCCTTAGTTTAGAAGATCTTTGATCAGTTCCCAACCATTGTTGAAACAATTGCCCAAGACCCCCTCTTCTTTGTGGCAGCCCCTCAAATACTGGAATACTGCTATCATTCACCCCTATTTCTTCTTTTCTTTAGACTAGCCAAACCCAAGTCCTGTAGCCGTTCTTCATGTTTTCATCTCCAGGCTTTTGATCATTTTAGTTCCTCTTTTCTGAACTTTTTCCAAAATCTCAACATCTTTTTTGTAGTATGGTAACAAAAACTGGTTGCAGTATTCCAGGTGTGGTCTTACCAGGGTCTTATAAAGCAGTACTAATACTTTGCATGATCTTGATTCTATGCCTCTGTTTATATAACCCAGGATTGTATTAACTTTTTTGGCTGCTGTTGCACACTGCTGGCTCATATTCAAGTGATCATCTACTAAGACTCCCAGCTCCCTCTCACAGTTACTATTTTTTAGCCAGGTATCACCTAATCTGTACTTATACCTTTGATTTTTCCTGCCTTGATGTAAAACTTTGTTTTTCTCCACATTAAAATTCATTTTGTTGGATAGGGCCCATTGTTCAAGTTTGTCAATATTTTTTTGGATCCCGAGCTTGTCTTCCACGATGTTAGCTATTCCTGCCAGTTTAGTGTCATTTGCAAATTTGATGAGTTCCCTTTCTATTCCCTCATCTACGTCATTTATGAAGATATTGAAGAGTACTGGGCGTAAGAAGCAGCCTTGTGGTACCCCACTGCTTACTTCTCTCCATGTGGATGTAGTATCATTGAGGACTACTCATTGAGTATGGTTTGTCACCAGCTACAAACCCATCTGGTGGTGATGTTGTCTATTCCATCTTTTTCTAGCTTACCAAGCAGTAGATTGGGCTTTTCAACCTTTTCACCCATTGTACCACTTTTGGGATATGGCAATATCCGAGTACCACCAGTCACCTAGAAAGGTGTCAAAAACATGATGACCAAAAAAAGGGAAAAAAGTGATAAAATACAGGTATGTCCTCGACTTACAACAGTTTGCTTTGTGACTGTTCAAAGTTACAATGGCACTGAAAAAAGTGCACCCCAAGCCACAGCCAAGCAAGACACCTGCCTGCCCACCCGGTGGCACTCTTCCTCCTGTCTGAGGTTTTCATTGTTGTGAGCATCTCTGTTGAGGATTGGCAGTGTAGGTAGTGGGGGGTGTTGGTTTTTATTCTCCCCATCTGGGTGGTTGCAGCAGGTTTTGGTCACTTCACATGACCCTGGGACACTGTGACCATCATAAATATGAATCAATTGCCAAGCATCTGTATGTAAATCATAAGACCCTGGAGATGCTGCAACATTCCAGCTGATCAGCGCTTCTTCTGGGCTCAGCAGAAGTGCCAGGATCAGTGCTGCATTCCAGCTGATTGGTGCTTCTTCAGGGCTCAGCAGAAACACCAGGATCAGCACAGAGCTCCAGCTGGAGCCTGGCACTGATCCTGACGCTTCCACTGAGCCCTGACAGCCCCAAAGAAGCGCCGATCAGCTGGAAAGCGACACTGATCCTGGTGCTTCTGCTGAGCCCTGACAGCCCTGCAGTTCCAGCCATCTCTCGCTCATGCTTGTGAGGTGCTACCACTGGTTCAGCTCATTCCCCTCCCCCACTACCACTTTTCTAGGATGGTCGCGTACCACCTGCCAGGTGCCAATGTACCACAGGTGGTACCCATACCACTGGTTGAAAAGCCCTGGTCTACTTTGTCAAATGCCTTACAGAAATCTAAGTATACTATGCCCACAGCATTTCGCTGGTCTACTAATTTAGTCACTTTATCAAAAAATGAAATAAGATTGATTTGGCATGATGTTTTTTTTTAACAAATCCATGCTGCTACTAGTTATAACTTTGTTTCTAGTTGCTCGCAGATATGTTTTTTGATTATCTTTTCCAGGATCTTCCCAGGTATGGATGTTAGACTGATTGGTCTGTAGTTTCCTGGCTGTTTTTTTTCTCCTTTCTTGAAGATGGGAACCACATCAGCTCATTTCCAATCCTCAGATACTTCCCCGGTGCTCCAGGATTTTTAAAGATATGTTGCAATGGTTCTGAGATAACATCTGCCAGTTCCTTCAGAACACTGGGATGTCGGGTCCTAGTGATTTATATTCGTCAAGATCGGATAGGTGTTCTCTTACTATTTTCTTGCTTATTTTAATTTTTTTTCTAGTTTGTTTTTTGCAGTAGGTTTTTTTTGTATGTTGGGCTATAATTTCTTTTTTGTGAAGACCGATTGAAAGCATGAGTTAAGCAGCTCTGCTTTCTCCCTATTGCTTGTTACTTCTTTGCCATCTTCTCTCTTTAGTGGACCTACAGTTTCCTTGACCTTTTTCTTGTTATTAATATTTTGAAAGAAACTTTTTTTATTATCCTTGATCTCTGTTGCAAGTCTTTGTTCATTCTGAGCCTTTATTTTCATGACTTCATCTTTGTATGTTCTGGCTATCTGCTGATAGTAAGTCTTAGTTATGTGTCCTTCTTTCCATATTTTGTATTTGTCCTTTTCGTCTTTCAGTTTGTCAGAGAGATCATTGTGCAGCCATGATGGTTTCTTCTTGAATTTCTTGTTTTTCTTTTTCAGTGATATTGTGCTGGACTGGGCTTCTATGATAGCATTTTTGCGAGTTTCCCATGCTTCTTGGCTTGTTTTCCCCTTTAGGATTTTCATCTAGGTTCTCTCAGAGTTTGTTAAAATCAGCTCTTTTGAAGTTTAAGACATGGGTTGGATTATTTTCTGGTGCTTGTGTTTGCATTATATTGAACTCCAGTATGATATGGTTACTTTCACCCAAGATTCCAGCAACTTCAACTCCCTCTATCACTTCTTCCCTATTAGTAAGGATTTGAATTGGTGCCTCCTATTTGAAATTTTGGAACATATGATTTTGGAGAAAAAATTATTAAGTGGGGAAAATTGATTTATACTTTGTAGAATGCAGAAATATTTGTTACCCTCCCTCTTTCCCTGCCTCCCTCTTTCTCTTTCTCATTCCCATCTCCTTCCTTCTGAAGGATTTGAACCCCCCCCATATTTTCCCTTTTCCATATATTTATCAAACAAGGAAAAGCCTCCAGAGATAAAAAAGACAAGCCGCTGAGGGAACTAGTTTAAAAGGCGCATTCCCCTTTAAGAATTAGCTACTGGCTAGAAAGGAAAGTTAAGGATCCGGCAGCCAGCACTTAAGAAAAAAAACCAAAAAACAAATGTAGCAAGTACTGGCTGCTGGCTAAGGCAGCCTCCCCAAATGGCTCCATTCATAAGTAAACGAATGTTACAAGCAAAATCCATTCAGGACAAAAATAGTTCAAAATCCCTTGCAGCAAAATTTATAGTTAACAATAGCAGAAAAATAGAATTAGAAGCCAAAATCCAACACGGGACATCAGTCATCAGTCACAATAGAAATTGCCAAACACTCCTTAAGAACACAAAGCCACATTGCACAAATTCCAGAACTTCAAAGTCACAAAATCACATAAGAATCCTTCCACTCTCAGAGTTTGTTGTTCAGTTGATCCAGAAGCGAACTGCTGAAACATCACTTTGCTTCTGCCAATAAACATTTCCTCTTGAGCAGCCGGAGCAGCCGGCTTCCTCTCATCAAAAGGTGGCGCTTCATTTTTTTTTCTTTTCTCTTAAAGGTATAGCTTCGTGGCTGGAAAGCAAGCCCCCAGCTTTTTCTTCCAGCACTTCCTTCCTTTCCGTTTTCCTCCCTCCCTCCTGTTCTCTACTTCCCTCTTTCTCATTGCCATCTCCTTTCTCTCTACCTCCCTCCCTCAGTGCCTCATCTCCAGCTGATGCTGCCTTTCTTCATTCCTCATGGAGGGCAACCTCTCCCCTACTGCGTTTCTTACCTGTTTGTCGCTGCCACCTGTGTGTGCGTCCAGCATGGATGGCTGCCACAGAAGTTGTAGATCAGCTCCTGGCTGGCCTGTTTGCTCTCCTCTCTCCCCCTCTCCTCCTCCCTTGGGGCAGCTCCAGCTGACTCCTCTTCCCAAGTCTGTGTCTTTTTTCCTCTCCCTACTCCTGCACAAAGTGCCTCCTTTTATAGCCTCTCCTGTCTCCACCCCTATCCTCCTCTTTCTCTTCCGGATGAACTGGAAGTGCCAATCCTCATGCCTTTGCTTTACCTGCACCACCCTGCAGCTCCTGAGGACTCTCTCATGGCAACTCCTGTGATGCGCCGCTTTGGCTCGTTCCCTTCCCCTCTACACTTGGCTAGGCTGGGCAAGGCCACATTCCACTGACAGGTGCCAATGTACCACCAGTGGTACGCATACCACCAGTTGAAAAGCCCTATTATAGAAGGACAACCATCACTACAGTCCTCCACTGACGTGGCCTTTATGGCAGAGTGGCTAAATGGCTAAACGGCAGCCCCTCCTCTGCAAAGCACATGAAATCCTGCTTTGATTTTGCAAAAAAAGGACCTGAAATACTCTCAGACTGTGAGGAATATGATTCTCTGGTCTGATGAAACCTAGATTGAACTATTTGGCCTCAGTTCTAAATATTATGTCTGGAGAAAACCAGGCACCACTCATCACCTGCCCAACATCATCCCAACAGTGAAGCATGATGGTAGCAACATCATGCTGTGCGGGTGTTTTTCAGCAGCAGGGACTGGGAAACTGGTCAGGGTCAAGGGGCACATGACATGGATTTTGTAATTTGTTAAGCAACACAGTTATTTTGTATTTTAATTTGACTTATTTTCTCTTTTTTAAAATAATGTTCAGGTTCATTACAGATTGGAATGTAGGAAAATTTTTATCCTATGGATTGAATAGATAGCTTTTAACATTCCTAAACTGAAAAGATAAGTTACAGAAGGATGTCGGGATACTATCTCATGATAAGATTTTTTTAAAAAATGTCAACTAGCATCTGGTTATCTAACTTCAAACAAGTGTTGTAGTTAATTTACTATGCAAGTTACTCTTATCTTGTCCAACTAACTTTCCTCTTTCATTTTTCTTTGTTGTATTAACTATAAAAAGAAATGTAAGATGGGTCTTGTTGTGTCCTGAGCCTGCAAATGCAGGCTCGGGACGTTGCAATGGTCCCGGGCAATTGCAGAAGCTTCCCGGGACCAGACTGAGTGGTGCCGGCCTTGCACGCATGCACGAGGCGGGAAAAGCGCCTCTTTTGTCACTATTGTGTCCGGGGATCTAGACATATAAAAGGAGGCCTGTGTGCCTCTGCTTGTTGTTGGTGTATTGGCTGAATCCAAGAATAAAGAGTTATCTGTTCAAGATGTGTCTTCATTATTCGCCATTATTGGAAGGACTTAACACTGGCGATGAGGATGGGATCACTTACAAGCTAAACTCAAAGAAGTCCTGAAGAGGGAAGACGGCGTTAAATTCAGCATCCAGCCTGCCAGTACAGAGTCGCTGGAGGGTGTGTTCGGCTGAAAGACCCCTTCCCTAAGAGAAGTGAATGGTGAAGTGTAGCTTAGGATGGCGAAGATCGGGCGTTTATCCAAGTTCGATGTCTCACACCCAGAGAGATGGGAGTCATATGTTGCGAGGGTAGAGAATTATTTCAGGCTCAACCAGATTAGAGAAGATGGTCTGAAGGCTGTAACCCTGTTGGGTGTCTGCGGACAAGAAGCCTTTGACATAGCAGAAAATCTGGTGGCTCCCGCTTCCCTGGAGTCAGTTACGTATGTTGATTTAAAGAAACTTCTGAAAGAACATTTCCAGCCCAAGTTGTCCATCATTGCTTGGAGGCACATGTTTGAACAATGAGACCAAAAGGCAGGTGAACCTGCTAAGAACTTTATTGCAGCCTTGAGAAAGTCAGCAAGACCATGTGAGTTTAAAGACTTGGAAGAAAGGCTGCACGATTGTTTTGTATGCAGTTTAAGGAACAGAGACTTACAGCAGAAGATCTTCACTAAAGAAGATGGTTCATTCCAAGATGCTCTGTGAGAGGTAACAGCAGAAGAAGCAGCAGGCGAGGCAGTAAAGAATCTGTAGCTCACCAGAAGCCCTCCAGAGACAGTCACCGTTCACCAGGAAGACGTGCAGGAAGATTCGGAGGCAGATCCTGAAGAAGAGGTGGATAAGCTTTAGCAGGCATCTGGAAGATGGCAGAAGGAACGTACAGAAAAGGCCTCAACCACTCTTCAATGCTTCGGGTGCGGAGGATGCCACAAATGAGCTGACTGCAGGTTCCGTTCTGCCATCTGCAGAGTATGCGGCAGGCAACGTCACATTGCATCCGTCTGTTTGGGTTGCCAGAAGGTACAACCTCGTGAAGAATTGTGTCTGGAAGGTACCAGAGTCCCTCTGCACATCGCGCAGAAGTATTTTAAGGACTGGCACACACAAACCCCTAAAGAAAAAACTGTCACTTAAGGTAAGGTTGCAAGGGGTTCCCTTATCCATGGAGTTGGACACTGGGTCTGCTCTCTCCATTATTTCCCTCAACACATTCAGGAAAATTTGCAGTAGCAGTGGCCTTCAAGTTAAACTCAGGCCATCTAATGCTATACTTACAGATTTTCAGAATTCTAAGGTGTGTGTTAAGGGGGAGGCCACCCTGAAGGTACACTACAAAGAGTTTGAAGGTCCCTTAGACGTGTTGGTTGTTGAGGGTGAACATGCGAGTCTTATAGGACTCGATTGGTTCGAGGTCCTGGGAATCCAGGTTACTGGGCTGCACAATTTGCAAACGTGTAGCCTGGCAGAAGTCTGCAAGGAGTTTGCAGATGTGTTTAGTTCTGAGCTTGGATCCTACAAGGGGCCTCCAGTTTCATTAAGGTTAGACCCAAACATAACACCCATTAGGGTTAAGCCTAGGAGGATACCTTTTGCCCTCAAGGGTAAGATTGATGCTGAACTGGACAAATTGCTCCAGTAACGCATTTTAGAACCTGTAGATTCTAGCCCAGTGGTTCTCAAACTGTGGGTCGCGACCCCATTTGGGGTCGAACGACCATTTCACGGGGGTCGCCAAACACCGCAGTCCGCCTTTTGTTTGTCGGCCATTTTTTTTGGTCGGCCATTTTTCCCCCTTTGCGATGCAGGCCGTCGCACCGCGCATGCGCGATGCGGGCCCGCCATTTTTTTGTTTTGGTTGGCCATTTTTTTTGGTCGGCCATTTTTTGGGGGGTCCGCCATTTTTTCCCCTTTGCGATGCGGGCCGTCACACCACGCATGTGCAATGCGGCCCGCCATTTTTTTTGGGTTGGCCATTTTTTGGGGGGGTCGGCCATTTTTTTCTGGTCCGCCATTTTTTTCCCCTTTGCGATGTGGGCCGTCGTGCCGCGCATGCGCGATGTGCCCCGTCGCGCCGTGTATGTGCGATGCGCCCCGTCATGCCGCACATGCACGATGCGAGCCAGGGTTGAGCCCCGGAAAAGATTGAGAACCGCTGTTCTAGCCCATGGGAAACCCCCATAGTCTCTGGAAAACTTTGGAAACAGATGAACGATTCCAGAAAAATAGACATATGTGCACAATCAAGGACGGACTGCCATGGGTGGGGGAAAAGTTATATATACCAACCACCCAGAGGGTTGCTTTCATGCAGCTATGCCATGGTACAAAATCAGCAAGGCATTTTGGATATGTAAAAACATTACATTTAATTAAAAGGCAATTTTGGTTGCTGTCCATGAAAAAGGACATAGAAAGTTATGTGGCCAGCTGCCCAACGTGCGCAACTGCTAAGAGGTTGCAAGGGAAATCGCCTGGTCTGTTACAACCAGTGGCGAATCCCTCAACCCCTGGAAAGAAATAGCCATAGATTTTATAATGGAATTACCAGAAAGCAATGGAAACATGGTCATCTGGGTGGTTACAGACTTGTTTTTCAAACAAGTGCACTTTATCCCTTGCCAAAAGATTTCCACCGCAGAATTTTGGAAGTAATTTTTATCCCTTTTAGGAACCACTCAGGGACTGTCATCTAGTCATCATCCTCAATGTAATGGACAATCTGAATGTTCTAACTCAGTACTTGAGCAATACTTAAGATGCTTTATTAATTTCTAACAAATGAATTGGACGGACCTACTCCCTTTTGCAGAAGTCACTTACAATAATGCAGTCCGCTCTAGCACAGGCTACACTCCCTTTCAAATAGCCACCAGTCAAAGTTTCAACCCTATGCCAGAACTAATCCCAAATGAACCGGCAATCTCATCGCTGAAAGAATGGATAGCACAATTACAAAACACCTGGCCAGTTGTTAGGAAAGCCTTAGACGAAGCTAGGCAAGCATACGAAGCACAAGCAAATAAAAAAAGAGTTGAACCCATACCATTCATTGTAGCAGAAATGATATGTTAGTCTACAAAATACCTAAAATCCCTACAGCCCTGTAAAAAACTTAGCCCAAAATATATAGGACCTTTCCAATTAAAAGAATCATAAACCCAGTAACAGTAGAATTAGAACTACCCAAAAACCTCAGGCAAATACACCCAATTTTTCACTGCAGCTTTCTGAAAAGAGACAACAGTCACCCTTATGGCTAAAAATTGCCCCCCACCACCCCCAATCATGGTTGAAGGAAACAACACTTTGAGATAAAAGAAATCCTAGGTTCTAGGAAGTATCATGGGGCAACTCAATACCTAATAGCATGGAAACACCTTCCCTCCTCACAAAATGAGTGGGCCCATAAACATCATGTCAGAACTCCGAAACTGCTAAAGAAGTTTCATACAGAATATCCCAACAAACCAAACTAACCTCTGTACCTGTTTTGTTTCTCTACAGGTGGATCTCTCTTTTTTTAAGGGGGGCAGGATGTCAGAATCCATTTATATTTCATTTCTATCTATCTCCTCTGACCTAAAACCAAATCTCACCTTCCCCTGGATTCTGCCATACTCCCAAGGGGGAGGGGGGATATACCTGTGGGGTTATGACTTTCACTTTCTGTATTCCCTACAATGTAACTTTTTGTTTATTGCTGCTGGGTCTGTTGCCCATTATAATGTAACAAATTGCCTCCTACACTATGCATCTCTCTGAAGTTTCTTCTCCCTAACCTGGCAGTTAAGAAAAAAGGGGGAGGGGGAGAATTATGAACATCTGGAACCTGGCTTATTTCTCCAGTCTCAAAAGGAGGTGCGAAGAACTGTGAAACATCGTACTACAAACGGAGCCAGACCGATGTTATTTTTTCTTTCCCACAATGGACTTAACAACTGGGGATTGGGTGGTCTGAACTGTCCAGATGAACTGTGGGGTGGGGTTTGTTTAGGGACCTTTTAAAACATCTATCTGTAAAGAATCCCTCAGATTCTGTCTATTATGCCTGCTATCAACTACTCTTAATAAAAGTTCCTGTTGGAAGAAATTGTTTCCAAGAGTTCTGCTTTCTTAAGATGTGGGATTGAAGTGGGGCTTTACAGAGTTTCAATGTGGAGAAAAGCAAAGTCTTACACTTAGGCAGGAAAAACCAAAGGCACAAATACAGATTGGGCAAGACCTGGCTTAAAAACTGTCAGTGTACAAGAATTTATGAACTGGAATAGCCATAGCAAGAAACCAGCCAATGAGAACTGTTTTTGATTAAGACAGAGTATTGGCTGTTTGAGGCATGTGATCCAGCCAAGGTCTAGGCATGTCTTAGTCTCTCCCTGTATCCTGATCTCCCGAGTTAGTTGTTGTTGGTCTCTACCATGTTGCCAAGAACTGAATAAAAATGTATGTATCATGTTTATATATATATTATAGATAAAGTTTTTCAAAACTATGTCTCCTGCTCATTTTGAATGTGTGCTTATTTTTTGGGCTTATTTTTGTGCTGGAAAGCTGTAAAACTCTAAAAGGTTATGGGCCCATATCCCAGCCAGCCCTTGCATACAATTCAGACTGAAGAAAAAGATTGAGGCTCAACATGGAGCTGTAATTAAGCTGAAGGACTGACTGAGTTAAATTAAGAAAGAAAAAGGCAGAGATTCAGCTGAAAGCTTGCAGGATGGCTGATTTAAAGGAGAGCTCTCTGCCTCGATTGGGACAAAAGCATTATCTTATTTGGGTTGCAAAAATGGAATGCTTCCTGAAGGATAAGGAGCTCTGGGATATTGTGATTAATCCACCCGAGGGCCATTAGCAGCTGCAGATCAACCAAGGCATGATAAGGCACTGGCTTACAAAATCTGAAGTGTGGAAGATGAACAATTTTTAAATGTAGCTGATTTAAAAACTGCAAAAGAGGTTTGGCTGAAGTTGAAAAGCATGTGAGTGAGTGGTTCAGCATGCAATATAGTGCAATTATTGAGGAAATTGTACAGAGCCCGGCTGCTGCCACATGAGAGCATAGAAGAGCATTTGTTTCACATGCAGAAACTGTTTGTTGAATTAGAAGAGCGAGGAATGCAGATTCCTGAGTCTCAGAAAGTGCTGTTGGTACTAAATAGTCTTGATGAAATGTGGGCCATCGTTTCAGCTGTTTTTGAATGCAGATCAGAACAGGAATTAGGCATGGAAGGACTTAAAGCCTGTTTGATTTCAGAAGAACAGAAACACCATTTTACAAGAAGCCACTTTTAGAAGAAGCCAAGAGGAGAAATTTCTGAGGTGGAAGTCCAAGGAGCAGAGAGAGTAAGGCAGCAGGCTGCCTGTCTGCAGAGATCAGATTACATCTCAGCAGAGAATTACCAAGAAGAAAGAACAAGAGAAAAAGAAATGTTTCATCTGTGGGGCTGAAACTCATTTAAAGAAAAACTTTAGGGGGGCGGGGCCAGCTGTCAAGAAGAATGGATGTGCTGGATGACTCTCCGGAGCATCTGCCCTTGTTTCCGACCATTTAACAGACCTTTCAGGGTCCCTGATTCCTTGGAGGGGGACCGGGAAGAATAAGGTGTCCTGGGGAGCAGTTTCCGATGGTGGTCTGGACTGGTGAACTCAGGAAAAGCCTTGATAAGTCAAGCGAAGGAAGAAGACAGCCATCAATGGCGGCCATGAAGAAATGACAACTGTCAGCTGGCCGAAACATAGCGGTGACATAGCGGGACGGAGACGTGACAGATCCAGTCAAAAGTAATCTGGGCAGTGATCCTGACAACATACCAGAAGGAATCCGGGTGAAGGAACTCACCGGTGTCAAGCCCCATGGGGCTTGCCATTCACAGGTGGGGGGGATGACACAGAATACTGTGCGCAGCTGCCGACCGATGCTCCAACGCCGAACGCCGTCATGGAGCCGGGGAGTCACCAATGCTGCCCCGGCCGCCGGAATGAGCCCTCCATTCCCCCCTCCCCCTCTACAGCCTGCCAGCTGCACAATCCTGCTGCTGACAGCCCAGCCGGCCTGTGGAGAGGGCAGCCGGTCACCGGTGGCCGTGTGGGAGGCTTGCCGTCATTAGAGGGCCGCCGTGGAAGGACGGCGAGAGTTGTGGCCGTAAAAAGAACAGCTGGGCAGCGCAGCAAGATGCCGATGGAGTGCATGGCCAGTAGCGGAGCAGCTGGGCAGTAGGACGTAATGGACGTAATGGATGACCCGATGGTGAGTGAACCCATAAGTCCCTTTGTTCTACCAGTAGTGTTAACCAGCCCACAGACGGGAATGCAGAAAGAGTGTTGGGCCCTTATAGGTACTGGGTGCACATGGTGCAATCAGCAGGGAGGTAGCGATGGAGACCGGTATTAGGCTGCAGCGGATAGCCCACCCTGTTCACTTTGAGCAGGTGGACGGTTCCCTGTTAGGGGGCCCCCGACCACTCATGTCACGGAGCCAGTCCATTTGGAACTAGGGGTGTACTGGGAGGTCATCCATTTCATTGTGGCTCTGGCCATGACCAAGGCGGTAATCCTGGTTGGATAAATGGGCCCCAACCATATGGTGGGAGGGGGGTTATTGCAGGTTACGCCTTGGGGTTGGACCCCAACCGCCAGACCCATGTCCCAAAGGTCATGGTCTGCTGCAGGTAGCCATGGGTCAGCCTGAGGGCCAGAGTTCGATGCGGGTGGCCAGGGTTCAACCACGGGGAGAGGAGGAAAAGGCCCTTTTCCCAGAGGAGTATAGCGATCTGGCTGACGTGTTTAGCGAGAGGAAGTGTAACCAGTTGCCACCCCACCGCCCAATGGACTGCGCTATCGAGATCACACCAGGGGCTAAACTTCCGAAGCCCCGAATGTACGCTATGGCGCCTAAGGAACTCAGGGAGTTATGGAGGTATATTGACCTGAACTTGGAAAGAGGTTTCATCCAGCTGGCCTGGTCTCGGATTGCCGCACCAGTCCTCTTCAAGGAGAAGGACGGGTCGTTGTGCTTATGTGTGGACTTCTGAGGGCTCAACGTGGTTTGTGTTGAATACCTATATCCCCTCCTGCTAATGAAAGACCTGTTAGCCCAGTTGGGAAATGGGTGGGTGTTTACCAAGCTAGATCTCAGAGATGCGTACTACAGGGTGCGCATCCACCAGGGTGACGAGTGGAAAACAGCTTTCAACTGTCTGCTCGGTAGTTACCAATTCCAGGTGATGCCATTTGGCCTTCAAGGAGCCCCTGCAGTGTTCATGCAATTGATCAATCAAGTGTTGCACAAGCATTTATACCGTGGGGTCCTAGTATACCTTGATGACATCCTGATTTATACCACTACTCTGGAGGAACACATCTGCCTCGTAAGGCAGGTGTTACAAAAACTACTTGATGCAAACCTGTATGTAAAGCTATCGAAATGTGAATTCCACTGGGAGCAGTTGGATTACCTGGGGTACCGAATTTCGGGGAACGGTGTGGAGATGGATCTCTACAAAGTGAAGGTGGTGATGGAATGGCAAAGCCCTAAAATGCAGTGCCAGTTACAAAGCTTTTTGGGGTTTGCAAACTTCTACCGGCAATTTATTCCCTACTTTGCCACGGTAGTCCATCCTCTAACGGAGCTATTATGGACTAAACATTTTGCCGGAAAGCCCCGACCTAATCAACCATTGAGTTGGACTATGGAGTGTCAGAGGGCTTTCGAGCACTTAAAAGCACTCTTTGCTAGTGAACCCGTGTTGCTCCATCCTAATCCCGACACCCTTTTTGTGGTACAAGCTGATGCCAGTGATGTAGCTGTAGGAGCAGTGCTCCTCCAAAGAAACGGCCAAGGGACATTGCAACCCTGTGCTTACACATCCCGCAAATTCACCGTGACTGAACGAGGTTGGGCCATTTGGGAGAAGGAGGCATTCGCAGTACGGTGGGTGCTTCTGACATGGAGACATCTGCTGGAAGGGGCGGCAGTACCATTCGAGGTGTGGAAGGAACATAAGAATCTCGAAGCATTACAAACACCACGACGCCTGTCACCCAAACACGTCCGATGGGCACAATACCTTACCCGTTTCCGGTTCACCCTGAAATACGTACCAGGAAGCAGAAACTTTCTAGCAGACACACTGTTGCGCAAGCCACAACACCACAGCAAGAGGGAGGAGGTGGTGCAAGCGGTAATGCCCCCTTACATCCAAGGGGTAGCTCGGTTGGGGGCCCCTACAGTGGGGGACAACATGCTGTCAGAACTACAAGCAGCCATGTTAGATGATGTATGGCTACGTGACCATCCAGGCCTGTTAACATACAGAGAGGGGCTGGCCTGGAAAGGTGACAAACTATATGTGCCAGACAGCCTACGGTGCACTATCCTCCAGCACTGCCACGACACCAAGCAAACTGGCCATTTTGGGTTTTTGAAAACATTGTATTTGGTATGACAGCAATTCTGGTGGCCTTGGGTGAAAGTGGATGTGGAAGCATATGTGAAGAACTGCCATGTTTGTGCTATCGCAAAACCCCGGGTGGGGAGGCCGATGGGCCTGTTGCGGAAGGTAGCTGACCTGACACGACCATGGGAGGAGATTGCTATGGACTTGGTGGTAGAGCTGCCAGAGAATCGAGGTCATACCGTGATTTGGACTGTCATCAACCTTTTCTCCAAACAGGCCCACTTCATTCCTTGTAAAGGGTTGCCGTTGGCCCATCGTCTAGCAAGACTATTTATACAGCATGTCTACTGCCTTCATGGAGTACCTCGACATGTTATTTCCGACCAAGGAGTGCAATTTACAGCGCAATTCTGGCGTGATTTCCTCCACCTGGTGGGGTCATCCCAAGGCGTCAGTTCTGCATACCATCCCAGTACCAACGGGTGGCGGAACGAGCAAATGTAATGGTGGAACGGTACCTCTGCAGTTACGTCACATATCAGCAAACAGATTGGGTAGATCTCTTACCGTTTGCTGAAGTGGCGTACAATAATACTGTGCACAGCAGCACAGGGTTTGCCCCCTTTCGGGTGGTACATGGGGTGGAATTTGTTCCCATCCCTGAATGGTCACAAGGGGAAAGTGCACCACACAACCCCCAGACGTGGATGACACAGGTAGCTAGGTTGTGGGGAAAAGTGAAGAAGGCCTTAACACAAGCTGAGGAGGCGGCAAAAGCACAGGCCGATAGAAAGAGGGCTGAGCACAGGCCTTTTTGGGTGGGTGATTGGGTGTATCTGTCAACCAAGTACCTCTGGTTGCGGGTGCCCTGTAAGAAATTAGGTCCCAAATACATAGGCCCGTTTCAGATAACCCAGGTGATCAACCTGGTAACTGTACGGCTACGATTGCCCCAATTCGTGGGAAAGATACACCCTGTGTTTCACGGAAATCTACTAAAGTTAGTACACGGAACCCCTCCCATGGCCAACGCACCTGGACCAGTCACAGGATCCCAATATGAAGTCCAGGAGGTTCTGGATTCCCAGACCCATCATGGGCGAGTACAATACCTTCTCCGGTGGAAAGGGTATCCCCTCTCTGAGGCAACCTGGGTTGGGGAAGAGGACGTGCATGCTCCCCGGTTGGTATGAGCATTCCACCATCGGTGTCCAGGGAAACCGGGGAGGGACAGTTGTAGTAACATGCATTCATACATGTCCTTTTATTTTCCAGGAGGAACCGTGGTAGAGGGGGCCGCATGTCAAGCCCCATGGGGCTTGCCATTCACAGGTGGGGGGTGACACGGAATACTGTGCGCAGCTGCCGACCGACGCTCCAATGCTGAATGCCGTCATGGAACTGGGGAGTTGCCAATGCTGCCCCGGCCGCCAGAATGAGCCCTCTGTTCCCCCCTCCCCCTCTACCTTGACAGCCTGCCAGCTGCACGATCCTGCTGCTGACAGCCCAGCCGGCCTGTGGAGAGGGCAGACGGTCGCTGGTGGCCATGTAGGAGGCTTGCCATCATTGGAGGGCCGCCGCAGAAGGCCGGCGAGAGTCGCGGCTGTAAAAACAACAGCTGGGCGGTGCGGCAAGATGCCAATGGAGTGCATGGCCAGTAGCGGAGCAGCTGGGCAGCAGGACCATCCACAGGCGGTCACAGAGGCTTCTGGGACTCATCCAGCAGCCAGGGAGAGGGAGATGATGAGCGAGCGAGGCCAAGAGAGCCTGGGAGATGCCGGGGATGTGAGGCCAGCCATGGGCGGTCTGGTTGTGAGACAGCAGGGCGGGGCTATGCCAGGGGAATGGCGTAGCCGGATGAAAGACTCTTTTAAGGCTATTCAGCAGATGGTGGTTAGCAGCTGGGGGTGGGGTTATAGGGCATGGTACAGCTATGTAAGGCACTAGGAGTAAACCACTCCCAATGCTAACTTTTTGTTTGTCAAAGAATAAGCCTTTGATGATTGCATTACGTACCAGCGTTCCTGGCTTCTGTTATCTTGGACGACATTGGACG
Source organism: Bothrops alternatus (assembly GCA_034064705.1). Classification (NCBI taxonomy): domain Eukaryota; kingdom Metazoa; phylum Chordata; class Lepidosauria; order Squamata; family Viperidae; genus Bothrops; species Bothrops alternatus. The sequence goes on from JARGCV010000112.1 coordinate 33,195,825, forward strand.
TTTGTGATAACTGGAGGATTTCTAAAAAGGACTGAAGATCGAAGGTGCCCACAAGAGGGGAGGAGAGAAATTTCTCTTCCTCATTTTTGATTTAGCAGCGAAAAGAAAGGCTTGGGCTTGGAAGCTCTGCCTGCACGGTGGAATTATTATTTTGGCTGGAGAAACTTAAAGGGAAGAGGAGTTTCTTTTTTCTTTCTTTCTTCTAAGGAAGGAAAGTTTAACCTTGAAAGGCAAGTGTATCTCAAACCAAAAGTGAAAGCCTGGAAGAAATCAAGGAGGTAGACATTTCAAACTAAGCCTGTAGGTTGAATATTAGAGACAAAGCAAAAGAGACACCTGTTGGTTGAATAGAGAATAGTCCTAGGAGGGGGTAAAAAAAGGGGGGGAAGTGACTCCAAAGTATATTTAGTCTTGTTTGCAAGTGTTAAGTAGATATCTGTGTAGAAATTCTTGATCTTAAGATTTCAAAGTAACTATTGGGAAAAATTACAGAAGGAAACTGTGAGTATAACTTGGGAGAAAAATTATATATACCCATTGAACTTTTTGAAATTATGGATCTCTGTATTAACTATACCTATTGGTAAGTTTATGGTGAATATTGATTGTTGTAAAATATAGGGTTAAGCTTATTAATATTTGTTCTTAATATATTTAATTGATAACTTAATAGCTTTAATTGTAATAATTCTGATATTCTGGAGAGAATTCTGGAGAGAAATACAAAAACTGTAAATAAGTGGGGAGGTTGGCTTGAAGAACTGAAAAAGATGACAAGTATTCCCAACCTCACAAGAGTTGAAATAGGGAGGAAACAGACAACACAAACCATACGATGGAACCAAGTACAGCTAGGAAAATATCTTTGGAAGAGGTGACACAAAGAGATAGAGCGAATTCATTTAGAGATCTGCAACTAATGTTGCAATCAATGCAAGAGATGATGTGTAAAAATCATGACGATCTAAAAAAAGAAATAGGGGAAGTAAGAAATGACACAGGGGAACTCAAGGATAAAATAAAGTCAATGGATGGGAAATTTGAGTCCTTCCAACAACAAATTATGAAAAATGAACAAAATCTATCGGAAATGGAAGAAAGGATGCGAAAAGAAGAGCAGAGAGTAGATGAAATGAATGAGAGGTTAGTTCAGGCCAACAGAGAGTTGAAATCGATAGTCATTTCCCTGGAATTAGAGAAGGCTGCTCATTATTTATGATTCCAAAATGTCAATGAGATGAAAGATGAAGACCTACCAGTAATAATGACAGATATACTAGCGGGGGCTTTGAGGAGCAGTAGAGAAGATATGGCTAATGAGATAGATGAGATCTGCAGAATTCACACGAATTATGTAAGATGGCATAATCTCCCTAGAGAAGTCCACATTAGATTTGTTAAGAAATCGATCAGAGATGAAATACTATTTAGGGCTAGAGATGATTCATTGGAGTATTGAGGCAGACAACTGATTGTACTTAAACAAGTACCTAGAAGAGTGAGAGACCCTATCAACGAATAACTTCTAAATTGATGAGAAAAATATTAATTTTAGATGGTTGATTCCGGAAGGGATTTTGGTCGTGTGGCAGGAGAAGAGGCTCCGACTAGATACAATAGACAAAGCAGAGGAATTTTATAGACAAAATTTTGGCAGTGAGGAGGACTTAGTTGAAAGAGAGGTAAGAGAAGAAGGTGAGATATCAGCACAGGCCATTGAAGGAAAGGAAACACAACCTAAAGGTAAGCGAGTTGAGAATAGAGAGGATCTAGATAATGGAAAACATGATGGAAAACATGATGAGAATAGACTTAAAGAAATTAAAGAGGCTAGACCAACAAGATCGTTAGTGGAAAGAGAAAAGGGATCAAAAATTAAAGAGTCTAGACCGACAATAATAACAAGATCCAAATATAGATAAAGAGGCAAAAAAAGGAGTTGAAGTTATATCTCTAAATGTTAATGGTCTCAACTCCCCATTAAAAAGGAAAAAATTTTTAAACAAACTTAGTAAGATGAACTTAGATATAATAATATTACAAGAAGTTCATATAAAAAACATCAATATTTACTAAATTGCCCCAAATTGGGAAACATGTTTGCAGCACTTTCACAACATAAGAAAGGAGGGGGTCATAGCATATATTAAACAGGAAATTTTGGCAAATCAAATTTATAAAGATGAAGATGGTAGAATCTTAATAATAGTAATATTGAATAAAACAAAAATTGCACTTGTGGGAATATATGCCCCGAAAGAGGGACAGAAACAATTCTACAAAAAACTACACAGTATTATTAATAAATTTGAATATGACAATATTTGTATAATGGGAGACTATAATGCTATTGTGGATAGACACCTAGATTATAAATGCGGTAAGAACAAAAAAGGAATTAGAGGAACATTATCTAATACATTCCTAAAAATGGCAGAGGAGCTCAATATTCAGGATATATGGAGAGAGAGGAATATTGGGAAAAAGCAGTTTACGTATTACTCGGGGTGACACCAATCATGGTCTAGAATTGATATGGTGTGGATGTCAGCAGATCTAAATTTGCAGGTGGAGGATATTGTAATTGATACGAACTTCTGGGCCGACCACAACCCAATTAAAATCAGATGGAAAGGGCAAAAAAGAATAAAGAGATGGACCCTAAAAAGAGCCATCCTAAAACATAAAGAATTCAAATTGAGATTGGAAGATCAAATGGACCTGTTTTTCCAGACAAATAAAAAGGACGATATGAATTGCCAAAATTTTTGGGATACAGCCAAAGCCTATATGAGAGGCGTTGTAATTTCTTATACGGCCAGGGAAAATAAAATTAAACTACAGCGACAAAGAAATTTAGAAGAAGAACTTAGTAGAGCTCAAGAAAATTTACAAAATGAGCCAGAAAGACGTGATTTGAAATTACAGGTAGATCTAATTAAACATAAGATGAATATCTTTGAAAAGGAAGAACTAGGACAGCAGATGAAACGTACTAAACAAAATTTTTTCGAAAATGCCAATAAACTGGGGAGATTGTTGGCCTATAAAATAAAGAAACATAACAACAAAAAGAGGATTAGCAAATTATATAATGTAGAAGGTGATATAGTATATCAGAATGAAGGAAAGAAATTAGTGGTTCTATAAGAGTTCTATAAGAACCTATATAATGAGCATGGACGGAAAAAGAATGATGATATTCTAAAGCATTTGCAAACAGCTGATTTACCAAAATTTCCAGAAGAGTTTAAAAACATGTTGAATAAAGAGGTAACACCCCTGGAACTTTCAGAGGCAATTAAGAAACAAAAAAACAAACAAGTCCCAGGGCCAGATGGTCTACCTGCAGAAATATACAAAATCTTACAAGAATCTTGAAGTCCAATATTGGTAGAACTATTTAATGAGGTTCTAAAAAAGGCGAAAATACCAGCTTCATGGGAAGAAGCTCTTCTCACTTTGATTCCTAAGGAAAACTTAGACCTGATGCTTATTAAAAAATATAGGCCCATTTCATTATTAAATTCGTACTGCAAGATTTTTATGGCCATAATGGCTCAAAGACTTGAAAGATTCCTTGTAGATTTTATACACCCAGATCAAAATGGTTTCTTATCTAAAAGATACATAAGAAAATGTTAGGATTGTTTTGGATGTATTGGAGTATTACGAGGTTCACAATGAAAAACAAATGGGTTTAATTTTTCTTGATGCATAAAAAGCATTCGAGAACGTGAAATGGGATTTTATGCTCAATCAATTGGAGTATATGGATTTTGGGGAGAACTTCATAAATATGTTTAAATCTATCTATTCCAAACAAGCAGCAAAAGTAATAATTAATGGAGAAACAACTGAAAGCTTCCAAATTCAAAAAGGCACAAGGCAAGGTTGCCCATTATCGCCATTATTGTTTGTACTGTCCTTGGAGGTACTAATTAGAGTGATTTGGAAAGATGAACAGATCAAAGGACTAGAGATCAAAAGAGAAACGTTTAAAACACAAGCCTTTGCAGATGATTTTGTTTTTATAATCGAAGAGCCATTACAATCAGGGACAAGATTGATGGAAGTACTGAGTAAATATGGGGAAGTAGCAGGTCTAAAGATAAATAAGAAAAAAACCAAAATGCTCATTAAGAACATGACTAAAATACAGAAAAATGAACTAGTTGACAGAATGGGCATCCATGAAGAAAATAAGATATCTAAGGATATAATTAACAGCTAGATGTGCCACACTCAAAAGAGATAATTATGATAACTTAATGGAACAGATTAAAACTGACTTAGACATTTGGACCAATTTGCAGCTGTCTTTTATGGGCAGAATTGCCGTGATTAAAATGAATGTGTTACCTAAAATTTTATTTTTGTTTCAATGCATACCCATTAAATTAGATAAGAAATTCTTTTAAAACTTTAACAAAACCATACGCAAATTTATTTGGCAAGGGAAAAAAGCAAGGATTAAATTAAAATTACTGCAAGATTCGAAGGAAAGGGGTGGATTTGGCCTCCCTGACCTGGAAAAATACTACCAGGCCATAGTATTATTATGGGTGCGGGATTGGATACTATTGAAGAATAGGAGAATATTAAGTCTGGAAGGTCATGATTTGCAGATAGGATGGCATGCTACGTTATGAGTTCAGAAATATAAGGCCCACAAATATTTCTGGAGGCATTACATCAGACAAGCTCTAATAGACATATGGGTAAAAATTTGGCAACCAAATTATATACAAGTCCCCAGCTGGATTTCAACATTAGAAATGCATATACACCCAAAGATTATACAATTAGGGAAAGTTATAACATATAAAAATGTATTGGATGAGAAAGGGGAACTGAAATCTAGGAAAAATCTTCAAGATGAAGGGATAGAATTAGAATGGTGGGCATATCTTCAATTACAGTCAAGATATTGGAAAGATAAAAAAGAGTTGGGTATAAAAATAGAGCTGACAGGGTTGGATAAAATATTATTAGGAACTGAGGACAAGATGATTAAAAAATTATATCATTATCCGCTAGATCAGGCATAGTATGAGGAACAGGTGAAAGAAAACATGTTAATGTGGATCTTGATCTTAACTTTGATCTGCACATCTGGCAAGAATTATGGGCAAGAAACAGGAAGCTTACCTTGGCCACCTCCTACAAAGAAAATCTCTACAAAATGTTTTATAGATGGCATCTCCCACCCATACGGTTAGCCAAAATGGGTCCAAATTTTTCATCTACATGCTGGAAATGTAAATTGGCAATAGGGACCTACTACCATATGTGGTGGGAATGCTCAAAAGCTTGTGATTTTTGGAATAAGATAAAAAATGCTGGAAGAAATATTAACAATAGAGATAGAGCTAAAACCAGAACTTTTCCTATTGGGCATAACTACACAGAAATATGACAAAGGGATATTTTACCTGATGCTACACATCCTCACTGCTGCTAGATTGACGTATGCATAAAGTTGGAGGAATAAAGAAACCCCAACAGAGGAAGAGATACTATATAAAATATTATCATGTGCCGATATGGACAGGCTCACAATGGAAATGAAGGACAAAACTGAATCTGACTACTTTGAAATCTGGGACAAATTCTACTATTGGTGTGAATCAAGGAGGACTGTCCGGGTTATAGCCTAGTGTTAAGATAGAAATACATATAATTTTAGATTAATAAATAGAGAAATATATTAGATATTGTATAGAAAATATATATGTATATATAGAGATAAAGAATTATATGTAAGAAAAGGAACTAATTGTTAGAAATATTTACACTGGAATGTTACGTTATGTCCACTCTTTTTTAACTGTATTATAAATAAAAAACTTTTTTAAAAAAGAAAAAAGAAAAACTTTACAAGGAAGAATAACAGAAAATGGACAAACAGCTGTTACAAAAGTTAGCTATTGTAATAGCAGAGACAAATAGTTAATAGACAGTGGGGCTAGCCAAACAATTGTAAATTCTAAGTTGTTTTCCAGATTGGATTCAACTGGATGAGATGCAGTGGCCTTAAAAAATGGCCAGAAGGCAAAAGTCATGGGAAAAAGCAGTGTGCTGATTCCATGTCTGGAGGAAAGGTTTAAAAATGTATTATGTGTGCCTGAAATGGAGTATAATTTACTAAGTGTCTCCAATCTTGACAAGGGTTTGAGACCACATTTGTAGATGGGAGATGTCTCATAAAAAGAAATGGGAATGTATATGCACAGGGCATAAAACAGGATAATCTTTATGTGCTTCAGGCACAAAAGGCTCGATGTGCCCAAACATTTGGTAATGTGGCACAGCAAGATTCATGCATTCATCTCTTGCACAGAAAGCTTGGCCATGCCAGCTTCAGAGTGTTGCAAAGGATGCCAGAGTTTGCAGAGGGATTAACCTTGAAAGGGTGTAAGATATACTTAGACTGTGCAGTGTGTAAATAGTTGAAATCTAAGGTATTCCCAGTGAGGAAGAAGAGCACAAGGCAGATAACAAGGGTTCTAGAGCTGGTACATGCAGATTTGGTTGGCCCAGTGCAAGCCAGCTTGGGAGGACCATAGCAGATTTGGTTTCTGTTATTTGCTTAAAAGCAAAACAGAGGTGCTGCAGAAGTTCAAACAATGGGTGAGCTTCACAGAAAGAAGATATAGGCAACAGGTATGCCAACTGCAAACTGACAGGGGTACAGAATTCATGTCAGCTAGTTTTCAGCAGTGGTTGGGACAGCTAGGAATACAACATAGACGGACAAATCTGTACACAGCAGTTGAGAATGGTTTGGCTGAAAGATGGAATGGAGTCTTGTAGATCATGAAAGACTCACTGCTGGAGAATTCTGGTCTGAGCAGGTCATATTGGGCCGAAGCCATGTTGACTGCTAATTATTTGGTCAATAGGCTATAGAGTTCCTCTATAAATGATGATTCATATGCTGTGCTATATGGGAGAAAGCTATCTCTGGCATATTTAAGGGTGTTTGGAAACAATGCATGGGTGCATATTCCAAAGGCAATCAGGAGAAAAGGACAACCAAAGACTAGAAAGCTCAGGTTTACGGACTATGAGCCTCACTCAAAGAGCTATCGCTTTAGCAATGGAAGCAGAAGTATAGTAATTTCCAGATCTGCTAGCTTTGCAGACCAGAATTGGGGTAGAATTGATGCCAATTCTGGGGATGATTCATTTAGTAACGGTGTCAGTGTTCAGGGAAGAGAAGCTAAAAAAGGACAAGAAAAGGAGTCAGAAGAAGATGGTGACTCTGATGTGAAGCAGGAAAGGGTTGACAGTCAAGAGCAGTTAATGCCATGCAGGTCAGAGTGATGGAACAAGGGGATTCCATCTGACAGGTATTCTGCTGAGAACATAAAGGTGTGTAATGTAGGAGCCAAAAAACTATCACGAAGTATTGTCACTACCCAAAGTGGAGCAAGTGAAGTGGAAAGACAAAGAAATGAAATCCATGGATGAACATAAAGTGTTCACCTCTATGACTTTGCCACAAGGTTACAAAGTTATAGGATGTAAATGGGTATACAAAAAGAAAGTGTTACCCAGCAATGAAGTCAAATATAAGGCAAGATTAGTGGCACAGGAGTTTTCGCAGAAGAAAAATTTGCGCTATGATGAGGTATTCACCAACGGTAAAAAGTGAAACTATAAGGTTGGCACTAGCATTGGCAATGGCACGTGGTCATAAAATTTGGCACTTTGATATAACCACAGCATTACTCAATGCAGAGTTGAAGGAAGAAATGTACATAGTTCAAGCACCAGGGTATGAAAGTAAAAAGCCTGGCACTGTGTAGAAACTGAACAAGCCCATTTATGGGCTGAAGCAATCAGCCAGAAACTGGAACATTTGTTTAGATGTGGCATTGAAGGGTCTTGGGTTTAAGAGTTGTAAAGCTGATGGTTGCATATATACTGCAGGGTTCCATGGTGGGGACTGCCAATTATTAGCATTTGTTGATGGTCTTAGCTTCATTGCAAAGGATCTGGCACAGGTGAAGGAATTTGCTAATCAACTGGAGAAAAAGTTTGATTTGAAAAGTCTGGATGAAATACAAAACTATCTTGGTGTAGACATACCAAAAAAAAAAAAAACTGAGAAAAAGTGGCTACGTTCTCAGTCAAAGAAGGAAAATTGAACAGCTGTTGGAGAGACACAATATGAAGGATTGTAATTCGGCTCCAACACCTATGAGCATAGATTTTCACAACACTTTGGGTGAAGACAAAAGTGAAGCCTGTGATCAGGAGATATTTCAGTCAGCAATAGGGAGCCTATTATATCTGTCAAGTGGTCCAGACCAGACATAGCTTGTGCAGTAAGCATCTTAAGTCACTTTACTGTCGCACCAATGCAGTTGCATTGGATGGGTGTGAAGAAAATTCTCAGGTATATGAAGGAACTGTGAATTTGGGTCTTCAAATATAAGGTCTCTGAAGAATTAAAGTTAAAATGTTATGTTGACAGTGATTATGCCAATGATGTGCAAACCAGAAAGTCCAGTTTTGGGTTTGTGGTATTATTTAGAAGGACTTTGATTGGATGGAAGTCCAGAAAACAAACAACTGTACTATTTCTACTGCAGAGGCAGAATTTATTGCTCTGTCTGAACTTTGTTCAGAGGTAACCTGATATGTAATAGCTGTTAAAGGATTTAAACATAGAAGTTAAAGAAGCTGTAATAGTATTTGAAGATAATGCTGCTTGCATTAAAATGGCAACAAGTGACAGAGTGAAAAGTAGAAGCAAGCATGTGGACATTAAGTATTGTAATGTCAGAGAAGCCATCAAAAGTAAACTAAGTCGCTTGCTTCATTGTTTTTCAGATGACAATCTGGCAGATGTAATGACCAAGCCATTGGGTGGAGTACACCATGGGAAGAGTATTAAATTATTTGGTTTTATGTTTATTCCAGTCATAAAGGGAGGAGTGTCAGTATGCAAGAATTTATGAAGTGGAATAGCCATAGCAACAAACCAGCCAATGGGAACTGTTATTTAATTGAGACACAGGATTGGCTGTGTGAAGCATGTGATCCAGCCTAGGTCTAGGCGTGTCTTAGTCTCTCCCTGTGTCCTGATCTCCCGAGTTAGTTGTTGTTGTTCTCTACCATGTTGCCAAGTACTGAATGAAACTGTATGTATCATGTTTATATATATTTTATAGATAAAGTTTTTCTAAAGTATGCCTCCTGCTCATTTTGAATGTGTGCTTATTTTTTGGGCTTATTTTTGCGCTGGAAAGCTGTAAAACTTTAACAAAAACAGTAACTGTGAGAGGGACCTCGGAGTCCTAGTGGATGATCACTTGAATATGAACTAGCAGTGGGCAGCAGCTGCCAAAAAAGCTAATTCAATCCTGGGCTGTATGAACAGAGACATAGAATCAAGATCATGTGAAATATTAATACCGCTTTATAAAACCCCAATAAGATCTCACCTGGAATACAGCAACCAATTTTGGTACCATACTACAAAAAAGATGTTGAGACTTTGGAAAAAATTCAGAGAAGTGCAACTAAGATGATCAAAGGCCTGGAGACTAAAACATATGAAGAACGGCTGCAGGATTTGGGTTTGGCTAATCCAGACATGTCAAACACAAGGCCTGGGGACCGGATGCGGCCTGTGAAGTGGTTTCATGTGGCCCACGAAGCCATCCTGGAAACAGTGAGGGAACAGCCCCCGCTGCCTTGGCCGTGGCCCAGGCCGGCCAGGAGCCAATGTAAACTTTTGTGATGGCCATCTATGCTGAAACGCATTCAGTCTTAGCTCCACAAGGCCATCTGGAAACAGTGAGGAACCAGCCCCTGCTGTGTCAGCCCCGCCCCCTGGATGCATGCTAGGGAGGTGTCACCCTTTGTGAGGAATGAAGAAACGTACCATCGCCTGGAAGTGGCCAGCAAATGGCTCTCGCCTACTTCACATATCTAGCTTGATGGGCTCCAGGGGAGGGGTTTCGGCAGGCAGCAAGGCACTCTCCTCACAGCGCCAAGAAGCTGAGCTGGGTGGCGCAAATCCAAAAAGAAGCACAACGCCACCCAGCCCCCAGCCTGCTCGGTTTCGTCAGGCAGCGGGGCGTTCTCCTCACAGTGCCAAGAGCTGAGCCGGGTGGCATGAAACTGATGAGAAGTGCAATGCTGCCTAGCCCCCAGCCTGCCCAGTTTCAGCAAAGCTGGCGAGCTTCACACCGCCCAGTAAACCTTTCAGTGCTGTGAGGAGAGTGCCCCACTGCCTGCCGAAACCGGGCAGGCTGGGGGCTGGGCAGCATCGCACTTCTTTTTGGATTCGCACCACCTGGTTCAGCCTCTCGGTGTTGTGAGGAGAGTGCCCCGCTGCCTGCCGAGACCGCATGGCGTCGTGCATGGCCTGAGAGGAATGGTGAGGCTCCTCCAGTGGACTATGCCTTGGCACTTGCCCTGGTCCCACTCCCATCTTCCAGAGACCCTCAGATCTGCCCCACTGCTACCCAGGCTCCCACAGGCACCCTTGATGCAAACGATGTATAGCTGGCCATGCCCACCCTATAGGCCACACCCTCTCCATCCACGTCCACCCAGTAGGCCGCACCCCACCCTGGCCACACCCACCCCACCCCGAGGGCAACCACAATGCTGATGCGGCCTCAATGAAATTGAATTTGACATCCCTGGGCTAATCTCAAGAAAAAAAGAAATAGAGGTGACATGTTAGCAGTATTCCAGTATTTGAGGGACTGCCACAAAGAAGAGAGGGCCAAATTATTCTCCAAAGCACCGGAAGGCAGGACAAATTAGTTGGAAACTAATCAAAGAGAGAAGCAACCTGGAATTAAGGAGAAACTTACGGAGAAACTGAATTAGTGGAACAGAAGAGAGTGGACGTGTGGGACGATCACTGCCTTTGCCGTCTGGTTTTCTCTCTCCGGGGGACCCTGAAAGGGGTTGAAAGTCACCTTGGAGGGGCAACGAGCAGGGAAGAGGACCTCCGACTGATCTTGGATATTTGCGGGGATGGAGTGACGGAGGCATGGGGAAAAGAAAGAAGTGCCATGGCACCAGCCTGGGATCTCTCCCATCAGCAAAGGATGCAAAACAACCAAAAATTGAGGAGCACTTTGCCGGCAAGGGATTTGTAAGTAAAACTATCCCCCCATTCATTTCCAACAATCCAGAGAGATTGGAACGGGACCAGCAAAGAGATCTGACAAAACAACAGATACTAGACTTTCCCAACCTGGGGGGAGGGGAGCAAAATGACAGCCAACTACTTTCACAAAGAACGAGTCCAGCTACAGCCGGTATGGAGACTGAGATAAAGACTAAAAAAGTTAACAATATTCTAATTCAGAGTGGGGAGAACTTACCATGGGGGAATACAACAGAGTTTATGGCAAAGCAATGTCTTCTCACAGCGCAAACGATAGTTTCAATATTTGAACAACTAATAACCATTCAACATGATGTAGAGACACTGAAAAAAGATATAGCTGTTTTTCTCTAAGCACAACATTGGGCTACAGGCACCCACACTAAAGTCCTCACAGCAGACTTGGCTAAATCCAATACTCAGGAGAAGGAAGAAAAAAGAGGAAAATGAGCACAGACCCTGGGAAACAGTTAAAGAGCCTGCTAAAAAGTGGCAACCCACTCAGAAAAACAGTCCTTCCCCAGCTAAGGCAACAAGAGAGGGAAGTACTGACTTCTGGTTCTGATACACGGCGACGCCGGACATGCTTGGAGAGTTGTCTCCGCACCGTCCGGAGTTTCCTTCACCGGTAGACCCCCTGGGGGGGTCGAAAGTCACCCTGGAGGGACGACCACTGAGGAGGAGGCTTGCTGGTAGATAGGAGAGGGCTGCAGCTTCCCCCGTGTCTCCAGCTGTCTCCTCAGGGCTGACAGAGCAAAGATCGGCCTGCAAGATCATCACTTCCAGGCTGGACTACTGTAATGCTCTCTACATGGGGCTCCCCTTGAGGTGCACCCGGAGGCTTCAGCTGGCCCAGAATGCGGCCATGCGGGTAGTGACCGGAGCGTCATGGCGCTCCCATGTAACATCGCTCCTGCGCGAGCTGCACTGGTTGCCGGTGGCCTTCCGGGTGCGTTTCAAGGTGTTAGTGACCATCTTTAAAACGCTCCATGGCATCGGACCCGGATATTTACAGGACCACCTTCTGCCAGCAAATACCTCCCGCTGTCCGGTACGCTCCCACAGAGTGGGTCTCCTCAGGGTGCCGTCGGCCAGACAATGTCGGCTGGCGACCCCCAGGGGGAGGGCCTTCTCTGTGGGAGCTCCAACGCTTTGGAATGAGCTCTCCCCCGAACTCCGTACGATGATGGAATTGTGTTCCTTCCATCGAGAATTAAAAACATATTTATTCCGACAAGCCGGCCTGGGATAGTAGCTCCGGTTCCAACAAGGCCATAATTGTTTTTAGGGGATTGAGTTTTTAGATTATGTATTGGGTTTTTAAATGATTGGGCCAAATTATTTAATTTGTTTTTAATAATTTTACTTTTTGTATGTTGACATTTTTAATTGGGCTGTACACCGCCCCGAGTCCTTCGGGAGGGGGGCGGTATAAAAATCGTAAAATAAATAAATAAATAAATAAAAAAGATGACAGATCACCCTGCTGCACCAGCCGAAAGTCACACTGACACCTAAGTGCAATAGATCCACCACGGATGATCCAGGTGAGACCCTTTTTTGTTTTTCTCTTCACCCCATGTTGTTGTTTTTGCCTGCAAAAGCTTCATTGGAATTATTTCCCCGTCTGGAAAAAGCGGCGTTTGTATGTGTGGGAACAAAGGCATTTTATAAAAGGACAGATTAAAACCTTTTGAAAGACTATATTTTATCTCTACTCATGTTGAGGTATAGAAAAAAATGTTTTTTGTTTTTTCTTTGGAGCGGTATTATATTGGTAGTGTATTTCTTTTTCCATTCTTTCTTTAAAAAATAGAAAAAAGGAAAAATATGGCATTTGAAAAAGTCTTTTTAGCTTACTGAGGACATCTACTGGTCAAAAGTTAATATTGGAATTGTTGACTATTTGGAGATGAGATAGTTTTGGCCTTCAAACTATTTCTCAAGAGAAAATATAATTTGAGCCAGCTGTGGGATTTGTGAGGGTGGATACCTTTCAACTGTAACTTCCACTAAAAAAAGAAAAAGAAAAAAGGATTTCTTTTCAACTATTGTTAAAATGGAGAAGCCTCAATTATTTTTAAACTGTAAACTTATATTGGAAAAGATCTATGAGGCTAAAGAAGAAATATGTACTACAATAAAAGAGTTTACTACAGAACTAAGAGCCAGAACTCCTACTTTAAATCTTAAAACTGACTCTCAGATTACACCTGTCTACTCTACAAAACAGATTATACAAGAAGAGGACTTAACTGAGAAGAAAGAGAATTTTATCTTGCCCTATAAGCAGTTCACTTATGGCTTTGAGGACCAGGAAAAGCAAAGACTGAGTTTTGAACTTCTGAAGCAACGAGGCTTTATGGACAAGAGAAACAGAGGGCCAATGCAGAGACCAAGATGGTTTTCATCGAATCAAATGACACTACAAGCAACAAAAAGAGATTCATCAACTGGAAAGAAAGCCCTGCTATGGAAACCTTCTTGGCATAAGAGGAAAGCTAGAATAAGATTGAAAAATAAAATTTGCATTGGATTAAAGGCAACCTAGAATTATGGACTGATGTAAGGATTAAGATTATGAGTTTGAAGTAAAGAGATGTTTTAGACTTTGATTGAATTAATAATTAATTGAATGTTAATTAAATAAGATGACTTGTTTGTTCTATAACATGGATGTTATTAGCTATGGTAACTAACTGGATGAAATTTGAATTCTGCTCAACAGATTGAAATGATTTAAGGTCTGATACTATTCAGTTAGCTTAAACAGATTGATTAATTGATGGATTAGACATGTATAGAATAGATAGATATACACATTTAGATATGTTTAGGATAGATTAATATTTTTGTTTAAAAATGAGATATTTTTTATATAATGGATTAAAGGTAATCTAGAATATTAAGAATGTATTTTTTAGAATGTTAGGTTTATTTGTATGTAAATTATTATGTAATGGAATGAAGAAAATTGAAGAGATGTTTTATATTTGAATTGAATTATTAATTAATTGAAACTTAATAAGATGAGGTGATTTTTTTAATGACATGGATATTATTAGTTATGATAATTAACTGGATGAGATTTGAATTCTATATAATGGCTTGAAATGATTTAAGGTCTTATATTATTATTATTATTATTATTATTATTATTATTATTATTATTATTATTATTATTATTATTATTATTATTATTATTTAATTTCTATGCTGCCCTATTCCGGAGAACTCAGGGCGGCTCACAACATGATAGAAATTACAATATCTTGTCAGCTTAAAGAGATTGATTAATTGATGGATTAGATAGGTATAGGATAGATTAATATTTTATTTTAAATAGGGGAGATTAGTGGAAGAAGAAATAAATAAGATTTTGATAAAATTAAGAAAGTAGAACATACTTGGAAGGGATATCTGAATTGAAAATGTCTTTATTTAAAGTTAATTTGATTACAGTATTGTAAATTTATAAAGCTTTAAAACAGGTTCAGGTTGAATAAATTTAAGCTAGAATTGGATATTTTAAATACACTATGCTATTTGAGGGAAAAAGAGAGGGAATACTTGATGTATTGATTGTACTATTATATATGTTTCGTTCTAGGATGTTTGATTATCCTAGCACCATGGTGTGTCCTGAATACTTTGTTATAAGAATTTTTAAAAACCAATAAAATTTCTTCAAAAAAATAGAGGGGGAGGTACTAATAGAGAAGTTTCATGGGAAGACAATAAAACATCTCACCTACAATTACATCAATCACATCAATTACATTGCTCACCACACACACATTATGGTCACTAGATAACAAGAGTGCCATACAAAATTCCCTAAGCCAGCTTCTTCACTGTCACTGGGGGCAGATTGATCTACATACTGCGGAGTAGCTCCCTGAGGCCCCAAATTGGAAGCAGATATTTCTGTCTTTTAAGCAGCCCACCATACCACTGATGCTATTTAAAATGAAGGCACATCTAGCCTCCTTTCAAATCTTTCCCATCAGAGTTTTCTGCGAGGAAAGGGTTAAACCCTTAATTGTTAACAAGTGAGCTCCCAAGGTTGCAGTCTCTTCCACATTCTCAACCTTGGGAAAGGGAGAGGAAGAAAGTGGGAGTAAGCCAGCCCCGTTCAGTGAAGATGTACTTAATAGCACAGAAGCTGGTCTTATTGCTTTTGGCGCTCTCCCAAGGAATGAACAAGATAATATATTATTCATGTTAGAAAACCTAAAGAAATCCTTTGGTCACAATCGATATGGCTGAACCGCTTATTAATTTGGTTTCCCCTATAATTGAGCCTCTTCTCTCCCAGGGGACAAGAGTTTGCATGAATATGAGTTCATGGGAAGCAGAAGCCAAGATACACAGGGGCCAGTAGAGGCCCCAATAGAGAAGAGATGCTAGCATCCTTATGTGATTTTCTGATGATACCTTCTGCATCACAACAAGAAATCGAGAGAGGACTCACCTCAATGTCAACATCTCAAAGCCGAATAGAGCATGAGCTAATAACCCCCTGCTCTACACCTAGAGAAGAGACTCCGGAACAGCAAGCCTTGTGAGCTGGTGCTAAATCCTCTTACCTTGAACAATTTCCCCAGGTGTCTACACAGAATTTTGATGGGGCTCCCCTCCTTTTAGAGAAGGCCAATTTCATGTGTGACGACATCTCAAGCTCTCACAACAACCCTACAACCTCCCTTTATATAAATCAAATCTCCTGATGAGCTGCAAAAGATGATCCCCTCTCCATTATAACCTGAAATATAGCGGCTTGGACTGTGCCATCAAAAGACCAACATTTTTTTGACTATATATCACAATTTGACATTCTCTTTCTCTTTCCTTTCTCTTTACTCTTTCTCTTATTTCTCTTTCTTTCTCTCTTTCCTCTAACTTTCTCTTTCTTTCTTCTCTTTCTCTTTCCTCTCTTTTCTCAATCTTTTTTCTCTTTCCTCTCCCCCTCTCTCTTTCTTTCTCTTTCCTCTGCATCTTTCTCTCTCTTCCTCTTTCCTTTTTCTCTTTTCTCTTTCTCTTTTTCCTCTAACTTTCTTTTTCCTCTTTCTCTCTTCTCTTTCTCTTTCCTCTTTCTCTTCTCTTCCTTTCCTCTTTCTCTCTTTCCTCTTTCTCTCTCTCTCCCTCTCCCTCCAGGTGAAGAGAGAGAGAGAGCGAAAGGCAGAAGGTGCCAAACAGACAGGGAGGGGGAGCATGACGGGAGGCAGCAATCCAAGCCACCATCCCCCGCATCTTCAGCCGAACGGGCGGCAAGGGCGAGCAGGACGGGAGTCAGCAGCTCCCAGCTGGCTGCCCACATCTTTAGCCGAACGGGCAGCGAGGGTGAGCAGGACGGGAGGCAGCGGCTCCCAGCCGCCCCCCCCATGTCCTCAGCCAAACAGATGGGGAGGGGAGCAGGACGGGAGGCAGCAGCTCCCAGCCACCCCCCCGCATCTTCAGCCGAACGGGCAGCGAGGGTGAGCAGGACGGGAGGCAGCGGCTCCCAGCTGCCCCCCACATCCTCAGCCAACAGATGGGGAGGGGGAGTAGGACGGACGGCAGGCAGCCAGCCTGGCTCGCCTCTGGCCTCGGTCCATCTCTTCGCTGCTGCGCCTGCTGCCGGGAAAAATGCCCTGGCAGAAGCTGCCTTTGCCCAAAGGCTGGGAGGAAGCTCGCAACTGCGATATCGACCACGCCACCAAAACCACCAACTGGGTCACCACGTGGGACAGGTGAGGAAAGACGGACAGGAGGAGGCTGAGCCAGTGGGCTGGGGAGGAGCCTTAAGGGAACGCCGGTGGCCGTGGGGTATTTTGTAGCTGGTGGGCTGGGCTCTTTGGCCTCGGCCTTCCCTGATGGCCTCCGGCTTTTCTGCTGCGATCAGTGGCAGGCAGAGAGGGCGCAGGGCGGGCTGCATGAGGGGAAGCCAGCTGCAAACTTACGGGAACGCCGGCAGCCACGGGGTGTTTTGTAGCCGGTGGGCCGGCTGCGAAATTGCAGGAAATGGGGGCAGAGTGTTCTGGGGCCGCTGGGGTGTCCAGTGGCCAAGCAGAGGAATCTCAGCAGCAGGCCAGAGACAAAACTTACGGTTTTTGCTTGTTCTCTCTCTTGCTTTCTGCTTCTTGTTCTCTCTCGCTTTCTGCAATGTGCTCCGAAACCGAAACTTCCTTAGTTTATATTAGCTTTCGAATGCCAATAGAATAGAGTCTCTTGAATAGAGTCTATTCGTTTGGCTTTCAAAAGCCAATAGAATAAGTGGGAGTAGCATAACTAAGGAAAAGGGGGGAAAATGGCAGACTGCGTTGTTTGGCGACCCCCGTGAAATGGTCGTTCAACCCCAAATGGGTTCGCGACCCACAGGTTGAGAACCGCTGTTCTAGTTAATACCTCCAGGGACAGTACAAACAGTAATGGAGATAGTGGACAGCCTTGTCTTGTGCCTTTTTGAATTTGGAAACTTTCAGTTGTTTCTCCGTTAATTATTACTTTAAGTGCCTGTTTGGAATAAATTGCTTTAAACATATTTATAAAATTCTCCCCAAAGTCCATATACATCAGTTGAGCATAAAATCCCATTTCACATTATCAAATGCTTTTTGTGCATCAAGAAAAATTAATCCCATTTGTTTTTCATTGTGAACCTCATAATATTCCAATACATCCAATACAATCCTAACATTATTTCTTATATATCTTTTGGGTAAAAAACTATTTTGATCCATATGTATAAATTTTACTAAGAATCTTTCAAGCCTTTCAGACATTATGGCCATAAAAAATTTATAATCCGAATTTAATAATGAGATAGGCCTATAGTTTTTAATAAACGCCGAATCTGAGTTTTCCTTGGGAATCAGTGTAAGAATTGCTTCTTCCCATGAAGCCGGTATTTTTGCATTTTTAGGACCTCATTAAATAGTTATATTAATATTGAACTTAAAGATTCTTGCAAAATTTTATATATTTCTGCTGGTAAACCGTCCGGGCCTGGGGCTTTCTTGTTTTTTTTGTTTCTTAATTGTCTCTGATAGTTCTAGAGATGTTATCTCTTTGTTCAACATGTTTTAAATCTCTTCTGGAACTTTCGGTAGTTCAGCTGTTTGCAAATATTTTAGTATATCATCATTATTTTCCGTTCTTCATCCTTATATAATTTCTTATAGAACTCATAGGCCACCGTTTTCTTCCCTTCATTCTGATATACCATGTCACCTTTTTCACTGTATAGTTTACTAATCCTCTTTTTATCGTTATGTTTCTTTATTCTGTAGGCCAACCATCTCCCCGGTTTATTAGCGTTTTCAAAAAAGTTTTGCTTGGTATGTTTAATTTGCTGCCCCAATTCTTCCTTTTCAATAGTGTTCATCTTGTGCTTAATTAGGTCTATTTGTTGTTTCAGGTTGTGTCTTTGTGGTTCATTTTGTAGTTTTTCCTCGGCCCTACTAAGTTCTTCTTCTAGCTTTCTTTATTGTTGTAGCTTAATTTTATTTTCCCTGGCCATGTAAGCAATTGCAATACCTCTCATGTAAGCTTTGGCAACACCTCTCATGTAAGCTTTGGCCCCGCCCCCTGTGACTCAAAAGGGCAATACTGCTGCCTAACATGCAAGCTGCCCAGGTTCGAATCCCTGAAGGGTGTGACTAGCTGATGAGGGCAAATGAGCCTGAAATAGCTATACTAGTCTCCCACTAACTCTTTGTCAGCCACAAAATTTTGAATTTATACTGTTCACAGTATGTGAGGTCTGCTTGCAAAACATGCTTCTAGATTGGAGCGAAACACAGAACAGACTGATTTATATTTGGTAGACCGGGTGCCTCACCCAACAGATGATATATATCCTTCCTGGTTTCTGCTGACAGGAGTAAGGGAAAACCTGTGGATCAGGTTTGGAACAGGGAAGGCAGAGTTCAGGCAAGGAGCAAGGCCCCTCCCCACCAGATCCTAGAGCAAGAAGAGCAGAGAGGAGGAGGGAACAATGGAGGCAGGCTCACTTGTTCGGGATGAGAGCGTCCTGCCCCACTCCACAAGGCACACCTGGGGAATAGGATTTAAGGAGATGCTGTGGGGTGGGGCATTTGCCGGGAACAAACGTGAAATCTTGAGATAGTGTACTCTTGTAACCTGGACACTTTGTATTCTGGACCAGTTTGCTTCCTGCTGACCTCTCCTTGCAGTCTGCAGTTTGCAGTTCAAAGTTCACAGGCAAGCTGGGAGTTAAAAGGATTATACGTTTGCTTGTTATCTGTCTTGCTTTAAGAACAATGTAAACTTCCCTGGCTATTTTGTTTGAACTCATGCCAGCATATGTGGGGGCTGTTGAGTGAACATTGGCAGTGATTAAAAAGACTATTGCTCTGGCCAACTGATTGTTTTGCCTTTGTTTGGGGCCCTGGGTCATCACATTTTGTTTCCAGCTCACTCCCAATTGCTCCTCCAGACCAAGTTGGGTGACCATGGATCAGCTCTGTGTGGAAAATGATTATTAAAACAGCAGGTGGCCCTCCTGACTGCACAGATGGCGCAGATGCAAGCAGCTTGGCCATGCCACAGAAGCCCTGTTACAGTGCCAGAAAGGTTTGATGGCTCACAGGCACGATTCCCATCGTTCTTTGGGTAGTGCCAGTTGTGTATGAGCCTTCAGCCCAAGGACTTCCCCACTGACCAGGAGAAGGTGGGGTTTGTGATAAGCCTGTTGACAGGAACAGCAGCACGTTGGGCAACACCCCTGCTGATCCAGCCCAATCAGCTGCTGGACAATTATACAGAGTTTTGCCGGCAACTCAAGGCCATGTTTGAGGACCCGGATAGGGCCCAGACTGCAAACCGTCAGGTGAGAGATTTGTGGCAGGGGTGTGGTTCGCTGACAGACTACATTGCTACATTTCAGTTGGTTTGTCAGGAACTGCAGTGGAATGAGGCAGTGCTTATGGACCAGTTTTAGGAAGGACTTTCGTCCGAACTCCTGACTGAGCTGGCACGCACTGAATGCCCTCACTCCTTGCAGGAGCTCATGCACCTGTGTCTCCGTATCGATGCAAGACTCCAGCAGTGACGATGGAGGGAGGCCTTTCCCATACCTGTTAAGACAGTGGCACTGTTGGCACCGTCTCAGGATGAGCCAATGCAGTTGGGGGCTGCACGACCTCAACTGACTGAAGCTGAAAAAGATTGTTGCCACCGTGAAGGCCTTTGCCTGTATTGTGGCGGTCCAGGCCATATGGTGGTTAAGTATCCTGTGAAGGCACCCAAAGCAGCGGTGGGAAATGGGACGGGCCCGGCCTAAAGGGCTCCGTAGGCTGAGCTCACTTGGAAATGGGTCCAGTACCTCCACCTCAGCAGACTCTTGTTAAGCACCTTGTGTTACCAGCAACTGTGTTCATGCCTGGTCAAGGAGCATTGGAGGTCCAGGCCTTGGTGGACTCAGGGGCTACTGCAAGTTTCATGGACTCGGCTTTTGCCATGCAGTGGTCCATTCCCCAGCAGTAGTTGTCACTTCCAGTCTTGGTGGAGACGATTGATGGGTGGCCTCTTCGTTCCGGGCCAGTGATTGCTGCAACCAGACCATATGCATATTGGGCTGCATATGGAAGAAGCCATGTTCTATGTGGCTACTGTTTCCCACTTTCCAGTGATGTTGGGATTGGAGTGGTTAAGAGCTCATGATCCGCAGATTATTTTGTCGTCTGGGGCAGTACGGTTCCCCGGCAAGAAGTGTGCCACCCATCACCTGCATATCTGCACAAGGAATGTGACTACCTATGTGGACCTGGACCTACTGGCAGAGTTGGGAGATTATGCTGAGGTCTTTGGGGAAAAGAGGCAGATCAGTTGCCCCCGCATCGGTCTTATGACTGCCCGGTTGATTTAGTGCCCAGTGCCAAATTGCTGGTTGGCCGGATTTACTCTCTGTCAGAACTGGAGTTGGCAACCTTGAGGGACTTCATCAACAAGAACCTCCGGAAGGGGTTTATACGGCCTTCCACCTCCCTGTTGGCTGCGCCAGTGCTCTTTGTGAAGAAGAAGTAAGGGACTTACAAAGGGGGGAAGCTATATTTACCAGAATCGCTCCATCTTAATGCCCTCAAACACAGCCATGATGTAAAGCAGGCTGGACACTTTGGATATTTAAAAACCCTACACCTCACCCGCCGGCAATTTTGGTGGTTGGGGCTGAAAAGGGATGTAGAGAACTATGTAAAAAGTTGAACTGTATGTGCCACAATGAAAAGAATCCCGGGGAAAACCCCTGGGTTACTGCAACCCATGGCAGATCCTTCTCAACCATGGGAAGAAATAGCTATGGACTTTATAGTGGACCTACCTGAAAGTAGTGGTAATACTGTCATCTGGACGGTAATAGACCTGTTTTCAAAGCAGGCTCATTTCATGGCCTGCAAAGGACTTCCATCTGCCCAACAACTGGCCAAATTGTTCTTGAAACATATCTACAGGCTGCATGGCGCCCCTAAGCGAATAATTTCGGACAGGGGGGTGCAGTTCACAGCAAAATTTTGGAGACATTTCCTTACATTAATTGGATCATTTCAAGGGTTATCATCTGCTTTTCATCTGGCCACCAATGGGGCTGCAGAAGCCGCTAACAAAATGGTGGAGCAGTATCTCAGATGCTACGTTTCTTACCAACAGACGAACTGGACTGATCTCCTCCCTTTTGCGGAGGTGGTGTACAATAATTCTGTGCACAGCAGCACCGGCTATACGCCTTTCAGAGTGGCCACAGGGAAAGAGTTTAGACCAATATCTGAATATCCTCAGTTACTTTCCGCTTCCCAGATACTTGATCAGTGGGTAAGGGGGTGGGAAGAAGTTTGGAGAAACACAAAAACTGCTTTAAAAAGACTTTTGAACCTATAAAAAGCAGGCTGATAAAAAGAGGGCTTCCCAAAGAACATTCCAAGTTGGGGAGAAGGTCTATCTGTCAACTAAATATCTACGCCTCAAATTGCCTAGTAAGAAACTAGGGCCTAAATTCTTGGGGCCTTTCCCCATAGTTAGAATCATCAATCTGATCACAGTACAACTAAAATTGCCTAGACTTTTAGGGAAAATTCACCCAGTTTTCTATTGTAGTTTGCTGAAGCCTTATCGGGGCTAGTACAATGGAAGGGATACCCATTGTCTGAAGCCACCTGGGTGAAATCTAGTGAAGTGAAAGCTGACAGATTGGTCAAAAGGTTTCATGTGAAAAACCCCAACAAACCGAAAGATATCCCTTAACATATGCTTTTGTTTACTTTACAGGATCTGTCCTTCTTGTAAGGGGGGCCGGATGTCAATGCTGCAAATACTGTATATTCTTGCTTTGACAATATGCAAAACTGTCTGGTATTTATTGGGTTAATACATAACTTAGAGTGGGGGGGGGGTAAAAAGCCCGGGAAAGAAAGAAGAAGTAAACCTTTGACCTTCATACTAATTGGATAATGTGACTTGTGACTGCAAGATAAGGGAGGGGTTTAACAAGAAAAGTTAGATGCCAGCAAGAGGAAGTCAGATTCTGGCATAAAACGTCCACAATGTGCCATCAATTTGTAACACTGTAATAAAGGCTTTAGGATAAACATGCCTGAAAGTTCTTTGAAGTGTTTCATTAGTCGGAACCTTGACACAGGGGAGCTTAGACAGTGCTGTGATTACCGGAAACTGAATGCCATCACGATCCATAATCGGTACCCACTCCCGCTCATCCCCGAACTCATCGAGAGGCTCTGCCAGGCCAAAATATTTACTAAGTTGGACTTATGGGTAGCTTACAACTTAGTCTGAGTTCGAGCGGGAGATGAGTGGAATATGGCCTTCCGGATGCGTTATGGACATTTTGAGTACACGGTTATGCCCTTTTGCTTGACCAACGTTCCAGGAGTGTTCATGCATTTTATGCATGACGTGTTCAGGGACCTGTTGGATAAGTTTGTGGTCATCTACCTTGACGACATCCTGATCCTACTCGTCCTCCCCACGAGAGCATTGGAACCATGTTCGGCTTGTGTTGCAATGATTGCGGGATAACCATCTCTTTGCCAAGCGTGAGAAGTGCCAGTTTGCATAAACCATGATCAATTTTCTGGGCCATCACATCTCGCCCAAGGGTGTGGAGATGGATCTGGAGAAACTAAAGTCGCTGCAGGAATGGCAGCCTACATGGAGGGTCAAGGACGTGCAGCGACTGTTGGGGTTTGTGAATTATTACCGCACGTTCATTCCTCACTTCGCGACCCTGACTGCTCCCCTTTCCAATCTGTTAAGGAAAGGTGTGAAGTTCCGCTGGGGCACTGAGGAGCAGGGGGCATTGGATGTCATTAAGACCGCGTTCACCTCCGAGCCTATCCTCAAGCATCCTGATCTCTTAAGGCCATTCTCTGGTGGAGATGGATGCATCAGATGTGGCCTTCGGGGCTGTGCTTCTGCAAGCCTATGCTCACGCAGTTACCTTGTTCCCATGTGCCTATTATTCACGGAAGCTTTCGGCCCCTGAATGGAATTATACGATATGGGACAAGGAGTTGTTGGTGATCAAAGTTGCTTTTGAGACATGGCGGCACCATCACCAAGTCGAGGTTCGAACAGACCATCGGAACCTAGAGCACCTACGGACTGCCAGAACACCAAATCAGCGACAGGTGTGATGGTCACTGTTTTTTTCCAATCTGCCTCCTCGTCACCTCCTGCTGTGCTGATATATCAGTCAATGGAAGGTTACAATCCTCCGCTTTTCTGCTCGCACCGGGGGGTCCAGTCTGCCGCTTCATCACCTCCTGCCACGCTGATGTAACAGCTGATGGAAAGTTATGATCCTCTGCCTCCCTGCTCATGCCATTCCAAAGACGGATGATGCATGTCATGATCAACGAACATCATAGGCAGATTGAGACCCATATTACAATAATTAAGAAATATCATGAGTATTGTGGAACCACTCTGTCACATGAACATTTTGGCATCCTTAGGTCACAAATATATTCTGCGGTGCAAAGAGCATGTCAGCAAAAGTGATATGTTAAACATAAAATGGAGACTCTAGCAATCACTGACAAATGAGTGAGCAATAAGAAATTGGTGCATAACTTACTGTCCAAAATGCTGACTGAGGGACAGGTCTCAGTTCTGCAATGGGATGCTGGGTTTAATTCAATGGATGCCAAACCCATTGACTTTGTGGCAGCCCTGGAGTCAATAGTTTTCAGAATTGAAACTGATGAGGATACAAAAAACTCCATCAGGCAGCACCTAACAGGACTCCTTATTAACCAGAGACAGAGTTACACCTTATTAAGATCAGAAGAGATGGCCCTCCAGGAATTACGAAGGGACAACTCAATCGTGATCCTGCCGGCTGACAAAGGTAGAGCCACTGTGTTTATGGACCGACTGGAGTATAACCAGAAAATCCAGACCTTACTCAGTGATGAGAACTTCTACCGGGTTGTCAATAAGGATCCTATGATAATACTTAGGAATCAAATTAAGAAGGTGGCCGACAGACTCAACAGATGGGAAGATTCACGAGGACTTAAAAATGATCCGTCCCAGGGACTCAGACACAGCACACATTTATGGGCTACCCAAAATTCACAAAATAGGGGTCCCACTGTGACCTATTGTATCATTCAAAGGCACCCCAACATTTGGGTTAGCAAAGTGGCTGAGTTTACAACTCCAACACCTGATTGAAGGCACCTCTACCACAGTAAAATCGGCTGAAGACTTTTTACAAAGGTTAAAAATGCTGACAGTGGAAGATGGTGAGATAATGGTGTCTTTTGATGTGGTATCGTTATTCACGTCCATCCCCCAAGAACTGACTGTGTCGGTCATAAAAAAGTTGCTGCAGGATGAGGAACCATGGCTCCCTGGTTTACCAAACTCAGAAGACTATATACAACTCAACTTTTGCTTGAGAACCCATTTTACATTTCGCGGTTCCATGTATGAACAGATCAAGGGCACACCAATGGGATCTCCCATCTCTGGAATATTTGCCGAAGTGGTTTTGCAGAACCTAGAACTCATAGCGATGAATGACTATAAGCCCAAATTTTGGGCAAGGTATGTGGATGACATGTTTGTCGTCATCAAGCATCATGATAGAACTGGTTTCATGGAGAGGCTCAACTCTGTCTATCCTGATAGCCAGTTTACAGCAGAGGAGGAAGTGAATAACACTCTATCCTTCCTCGACATACTGATTTGTCGTGAGCATGATGGCACGCTTACCACGAGCATCTACCACAAAACCACACATACCAATAGAATCCTCCACAATGATAGCAACCAACCCACCACCCACAAAATTAGCTGCATTCGCACAGTCCAATAGAATTAACACACATTGCAGCATAGCGATGGAAAGATCCAAGGAGTATGCATACGTTTGTCATATATATATATGTGTGTGTGTGATTTTTTTAAGCAGGGAAAAAAAAGAGATATAGATACAACATATGCAGTGGTGAGATTCAGCCAGTTCACACCACTTTAGCAGAGAAGCAAACTAGTTAGCGTGTAATGTTTTGCAAGTTTTAACAACTCTTTTAACAACAAGTTTAACTTTTATGAGAAAGCTTAAAAGCAGACATAAATTCATTCAAATGCCAGTGAGAAAATCATGCTGATCTTCAGAGACTACCAAATACATTCATTCATAGTGTTTAAAATCTGGAAATATAATTCAATTGTAGCAATAGGTGATTTTTCTAAGTAGTAGTAAATCTTACATTTTATCTTCCTTCCCCATGCTCAAAATACAAATACAACTATATCTGTTTAAGAAGAAATATTCCAGTAAAGTTTTGTTTAGTGCAAATCATTGGGATGAATTAATTATAAAGAATGATTATAAGCAAGTTTTCTACTGCAGGAAAATATAGAAGTTACTGAGTTACAATGAATTGTGTAGCCATCTTGAATCCATATTACAAATTGTGTTTTATTTACGACCACAATTGGAAATAGAAAAATAAATAATAAAATAAAATAAATCACAGTTGTGATTATTAATTGAAGTTACCTGATTTTACACCTTTTTCTGTTGTGGTAATTAAGCAAATCATCATGGTCATTAAGTGAGACATGACATTATTGCCATTTTTAACTTCCCTGTTGGTTTCCTGATAGATACTGATAGTCAGAAGTTAGCTGCGAAGGTCTCAAAAAGCAATAATTTGACCCTTGGACACTGCAACCATAATAAATATATGCTGGTTGCTAAGTCTCAGAATTGCGATCATATGACTGCAGGGAGACTTTGACTGTCACAAAAGTGAGGACTGGTTGTAAGTCACTTTTTTAGTGCCATTGTAACTTCAAATGATTGCTAAATGAATGGTTGTAAAATGGCCTGTGAGTTCTGCACCATAAGAAACAGCCACAAAAAGATGATATTCTCAACAATATAAATTGGTTTCATTAATCAATTTTCTGCACTTTAGAAAAAGAAAAAAATCACAAAGAAGTTACATTAGCCTTTCACAATTCCTTAAACTGTTTTGCTGTCAACTTCTTTAGCCATTGTAGCTTGAAATTATGAAAGTGAAGTGGAAAATTAGAGGGCAAGAAGCTGAGCAAAATTGAGTTTCACCAACAATAAGATAATATAACTGACTTTACAAAACATGGACCAAGTCTTTATTGCTTAGAACACAATAGCAACAATGTGGTGCAGTCATAAGAAGGTACAGTCATAATTTTGAATATTAGACTTCGAAATGTTCCAACATGGCAAAACATTATCTTCACCATACCACATCAACTATAATAAAAAGGGCCCCTACACCTAAACCAATGCAATAATAATAATAATTAAAATACATCATATAGGTTCAATGGTTTAAAAATGTAAAACCCCAATAATGCTAAGTATAAAAGAAATCAGGAACTAATGATTTTTAAAGAGAGAGGGGGGGGGAGAATAGTTGCTGTGGAAAGAGGAGTAAGAGGAGAAAACAATCACTTACCTAGAACCCCTAGCCTGTAGTTGATGGTTACAACAATGACATTTCCGTAGCTTGCCAGTATGCTGCCATCAACTATATTCCCTGTACCTTCCATATATGATCCACCATGAATATAGATCATCACTGGTTTCTTGCTGTTCTGATCATGTATATCTGAAAAGAGTACAAGTAAGGAAAACACAAGAAAGTAATACAAGTATTAAATTAAAAATCATAGTCTTTTTTATCCCCAAAGAGCTAATTAGTTGTTTTGCACATTTTCTCATTTCAAATGTATTTCTTATATGATCATCTCTATTTCTCTTTGGTTATAACCAACAACGTAAAGCAAACAAGATTTCTGGAAAAAACTCTGAAAAAAATTAGAAATCTAAAGTAACACTTCTACGGAATTTAATCGATTGTAGGATTGAAAAGGTAACAGAATATACCAATATTCAAATATGTAAAATATATGTTGCAAATAACATAAAAATAGATTTACAACTGCTGTTAGAAAACCCACAGTACAATATTCATTTCTAATATTTAATAATTAATGAAATATTAATTATAATAAACTAATTAATAATTAGTTTATTAAACATATTTTTCTGCAACTTATGAAATAAAGAATGCATGTAGTATGAACATAACAAACTGACATTCTTACTATTCCTCTCACCATAAACTAGCATTCAAAGTACAAAAAATCTAGGCAGAATAATGTTTTTGACAGATACATTATTTCATCTTTCAGGGCACACTACTTGTCCGTGTAACATAAGCCACTTAGAGACACCAAGGATTTCAACATTAGATAAATTGTGTAATAAATATGTTTTGCCACTGCCTTCTTTTAGGATGTTCTTTTCATCTTCTAACTCTACTTTACTGGTAGTCCTCCATCCAACAGCTAACCACATCCAACCCTGCTTAGCTTTTCAATCTGTACTACCATTGGCAATTAATATAACAAATAGTTTCACGAAGTCAGCAAAATGACTTATGCCAATTAACAAATGCCAATTTAAACAGCAGTTATTCCCTGAGTTGCCTTTA
Organism: Bothrops alternatus; assembly: GCA_034064705.1. Taxonomy (NCBI): domain Eukaryota; kingdom Metazoa; phylum Chordata; class Lepidosauria; order Squamata; family Viperidae; genus Bothrops; species Bothrops alternatus. The sequence continues at coordinate 33,223,989 of JARGCV010000112.1, forward strand.
CAGAACAATATTTCTTACATGTTCTTACATGACCATTAATTTCTCCCAATGTACCAGACAGATGCATACTAGCTCAAGCAAGCCCTGGTATTATATTCAAAAGGTACTTCCATTGGTTTGAATGACTTCATTATGCTACATAGAACAGTATAATAGACCAAGATGAAGGACACATTTCACAATCTATTCCAAACAGCCATACAACAGATTGCTAAGCATTGCAAAGACTTGGCTTTGCTAGTTATGAACATCTTTCTTTGAAAGACGCCTAGAGAGCAGTTGGAGATCGAGCCGTGCCGAATCTGACCGAACATTGGTAAGAGACCATATTAGGTCCTACCTAATGGCGATAAGAGCAGAGAAGTGTTCCTACCTCACTGCTCTTATTGCGTCATCAGATAACCGCCCAGCCTCCTTGTTTAGGGTGACCCGCTCCCTCCTTCATCAGGAGGTGAGGGGAGACCCCTTAGAGGGTAGAGCTGAGGATTTCGGAAAATATCTGTATGATAAAATCGCTCAGATACGGGAAGGCTTCGACTTCAACTGGGTATGTCCAATGGGAGAGGCGGAGGCTGGTCTTGAGACTGTTACCTGGGTTGAGTTTGACCCCGTGACCCCCGAGGACGTGGACAGGTTGCTGGGGGGACTTAGGGCGACCACATGTTTACTGGACCCGTGCCCCTCCTGGTTGGTGCTGGCCTCCCGGGAGGTGGTACGAGGCTGGTTCCGAGCAATTATCAACGCTTCCTTGAGTGAGGGTGTCTTTCCCGCTGCCTTGAAAGAGGCAGTGGTGAGACCCCTCCTCAAGAAGCCTGCCCTGGATCCAGCTGTTTTATCAAACTACCGTCCCGTCTCCAACCTTCGCTTTCTTGCGAAGGTTGTTGAGAGTGTGGTTGCCCAACAGTTCCCGCAGCACCTGGAGGAATCGTCATATCTCGATCCGTTCCAGTCGGGCTTCAGGCCTGGCTACAGCACGGAAACAGCATTGGTCGCGTTGGTGGATGATCTCTGGCGGGCCCAAGACAGGGGTTGCTCCTCTGTTCTGGTGCTATTGGACCTCTCGGCGGCTTTTGATACCATCGATCATGGTATCATGCTGCAACGGTTGGAGGGGCTGGGCATAGGAGGCACTGTCTTGCAGTGGTTCTCCTCCTTCCTCTCTGGCCGGATGCAGTCTGTGTTGACAGGGGGCCAGAGGTCGACCCCGAGACCCCTCGTATGTGGGGTACCTCAGGGGTCGGTCCTCTCGCCTCTACTGTTCAACATTTATGTAAAGCCGCTGGGTGAGATCATCCGTGGTTTTGGCGTGGAGTACCACCAGTACGCTGATGATACCCAGCTGTACATTTCCACGCCAAACCACCCCAACGATGCCCTTGCCGTGCTGACCCAGTGCCTGGAGGCCGTGCGGGTATGGATGGGGAGAAACGGACTCAAGCTCAACCCCTCCAAGACCGAGTGGCTGTGGTTACCGTCGTCCCGGTACAGCCAGCTGATTCCATCGCTGTGTATTGGGGGCGAAACAGTGGCTCCCACAGGAAGGGTTCGCAACTTGGGAATCCTCCTGGACTCACGGATGTCCTTAGAGGACCATCTGACGGCCGTGGCCGGGAGGATGTTCCACCAGGTTCGCCTGGTGCGCCAGTTGCGTCCCTTCCTAGACCGGGACTCGCTATGCACAGTCACTCATGCCCTCGTGACCTCCAGGCTGGACTACTGTAATGCTCTCTACATGGGGCTCCCCTTGAGGTGCATCCGGAAGCTCCAACTTGCCCAGAATGCGGCCGCGCGGGTAGTGATGGGAGCGTCGTGGCGCTCCCACGTAACACCGCTCCTGCGTGAGTTGCACTGGTTGCCGGTGGTCTTTCGGGTGCGGTTCAAGGTGTTAGTGACCACTTTTAAAGCGCTCCATGGCATCGGACCCAGATACTTACAGGACCGTCTACTGCCAGAAAATACCTCCCGCCGTCCGGTACGCTCCCACAGAGAGGGCCTCCTCAGGGAGCCGTCGGCCAGACAGTGCCGGCTGGCGACCCCCAGGGGGAGAGCCTTCTCTGTGGGAGCTCCCACGTTATGGAACGAGCTCCCCCCCGAACTCCGTATAATAACAGATTTACGCACCTTCCGTCGGGAACTAAAAACATTCCTTTTCCGACAGGCCGGCCTGGCATAGAAGCTTCGGTTCCAATAGGGTCAAAATGTTTTAAGGGGACTGAGTATTTTTTAAATTTTGTATGTTTTGGGTTTTAGGATTTTGGCCAAATGATTTAATTTATTTTTAATTATTTTAAATTTTGTATATTTATATGTTTTTTAAATTTTAGGCTGTACACCGCCCCGAGTCCTTCGGGAGAGGGGCGGTATAGAAATTTAATAAAATAAAATAAATAAATAAATTTGCTTCTGCAATTGATGAACTTATTAACTAGAGGTAACTTTGGATCATAACCAAAAGGAAGAAAGATGTATTTGTCTGGACAATGTGTTACCAGTTAATAGTTAAGATCTGGTATGTTTATGTAGCTATAGATTGAAATTTTAAAAAAGTTTTTTTCCAGAAATATCATATTTTATAATATATTGTTATTATATTCATGTAGGAATTTTCAATGGGAGGTAAAGTAATCCAGAACTAAAATTAGGTTGTTCCTGGGATCCCACAATCCTATATGTTTATTATGGAATAAACACCTAGTTTCATTATTTGAAAATAGTTGAAGACTGCAAGGAAAAATAAGGTAACAGTTGCATTACCCAAGAAGCAGATATTTTAGCAGATATATTTATAAAAAGCAGGATATTAAAATGTGATCCCACCATACTATACACATTTCTGAATGGAATGGAATAGAAAGACAAATTAGTAAATAGGTGTAGAATGTATCAGGTATGAAAACTGAGGAAAAATCAGGTGATAATCCTAAAATAAGACCATACCAAAAGAAGATGTCAAAAGTACACATTCCTAAAACAAATGGGTATTTCAATTAATTTTATCATTTATGGCACAAGCTTCAATCCTAATTTTACATGGTTCTTCTACAGGCATCATACCCCAAAATATCACCCCACACCCCATGGAAAGGTTGCCCTAGATAGAAAATACTTTCACAATGCCACTCAGTGCAAACCTTTTAAATGTTTATTTTAAGTATGTAAAGCCATCACAATATATCAAAGACATATATTTTAAAAAGGTTCTGGTTGAATTACTTTTCTCACAGAAATTTGAAAAAGTATGCAGGTAAAAAAAATAAGACTAGCCTCCTATAATGTATGAAACTTTCTAACTTACATTACTTAGAGACAGAAAAGCATTTTTGCATAGTACAATATAGTGGTCTGCAAGAATTAACTAAATCCATAGGAAAATTCCAAATTCCTTGCATTTGATAATTATCAAGTAATTTAAAGAATATCCCTAAAAATAAAATTATATACCTACCAGTTTGTCATGGCTGATATTGCATGAGCAGCTGTAGTCATAACATCCCATAGATTCTATTAACATATTTACAGAAATAGGTTTCCTTCCACTTTTACAATAACATGCAAGTGATAGAATTCCAAATAAGACAGTACCTTTTGTTGACTATTGTATAAATTCACAAAATAGCTTTTCAAGAGAAATGTGGGAATAAATAGTGGAGGCAATTTTGCCCCGATTACATGCAAAAGAAGGAATCTTCAGAAAATACAACAGCGCAAGTTAGAAAGCACCCCTGGATTTCCTTGATTTGTTACATATTGAAAATAAGAAAAAAAGAAAAGAAAAAACCCAAGGGAAGTGTAATTGCATCCAGTATACGGGAAAGAAAAGAAAAATAACATGAAGGTGAATTTTGTTGTTGTTGTTGTAGTTAGTTGTGAAGTTGTGTCCGACCCCATGGACAACGTTCCTCCAGGCCTTCCTGTACTCTACCATCTTCTGGAGTCCATTTAAGCTCACCCTACTGCTTTAGTGACTCCATCCAGCCACCTCATTCTCTGTCATCCCCTTCTTCTATTGCCCTCCATCTTTCCCAGCATTAGGTTCTTCTCCAGTGAGTTCTTCCTTCTCATTAGGTGGCCAAAGTACTTGAGTGTCAACTTCAGTATCTAGCCTTCTAAAGAGCAGTCAGTGTTGATCTCCTCTAGGACTGACTGATTTGATCGCCTTGCAGTCCAGGGGACTCACAGGAGTCTTCTCCAGCACCATAGTTCAAAGGTCTCAATTCTTTTGTGCTCAGTCTTTCTTATGGTCCAACTTTGACAGCCATACATTGAAACTGGGAAAACCATGGCCTTGACTATACGTACTTTTGTTGGCAGGGTGATGTCTCTGCTTTTTAGTATGCTGTCTAGATTTGCCATAGCTTTCCTCCCCAGGAGCAAGCGTCTTTTAATTTCTTGGCTGCAATATCCATCTGTGGTGATCTTGGAGCCCAGGAAGATAAAATCTGTCACTACCTACATCATGCCCAGGGGGAGAGCCTTTTCTGTGGGGGCACCGACGATGTGGAACGAGCTCCCCCCTGAACTCCGGACGTGTCATGATCTCCGCACCTTCAGAAGAGAGTTGAAGACTCATCTCTTCAATCAAGCCGGCCTGGCCTAGATCTCCTCGGGTTTTAAATTTTTAATCAAGGCTGTTCGAGTTTTAGAATTGGGTTTTTTAACAGGTTTTTAGTAACAGCCTTGTATTTATTTAATTTAATTTAATTTTAAATATTTATTGTTTTATATGTTTTTATTGGGTTGTAAACTGCCCCGAGTCCTACGGGAGAGGGGCGGTATAGAAATTGAATAAATATATAAATATTTCTTCCCCATCTATTTGCCAGGAATTGAGAGGGCCGGATGCCATGATCTTGGTTTTCTTAATGTTGAGTTTCAAGCCAACTTTTGCATTCTCCTTCTTCATCCGCATCAAGAGGCTCTTTAGTTCCTCTTCACTTTCTGCCATTAGAGTGGTATCATCTGCATATCTTAGGTTGTTGATATTTCTCCCAGCAATCTTAATTCCAACTTTTGATTCATCTACCCCTGCCTTTCTCATGATGTTCTCTGCATATAAGTTAAATAGGCAAGGCAACAAAATACAGCCTTGCCAGATTCCTTTCCAAATTTTGAACCAATCAGTGGTTCCGTGTCCAGTTCTCACTGTTGCTTCTTGACCCACATATAGGTTTCTCACGAGACAAATAAGATGGTCTGGTACTCCCATCTCCTTAAGAACTTGCCACAATTTGTTGTGATCCACAAATCAAAGGCTTTAGCATAGTCAATGAAGCAGAAGTAGATGTTTTTCTGGAACTCCCTAGCTTTCTCCATGATCCAGCTTATGTTGGCAATTTGATCTCTAGTTCCTCTGCCTTTTCGAAATCCTGCCTGTACTTCTGGAAGTTCTTCATCCACATACTGCTGGAGTCTAGCTTGTAGGATTTTAAGGATAACTTTACTTGCATGTGAAATGAGTGCAATGGTGCGATAGTTTGAATGTTCTTTGGCATTGCCTTTCTTTGGAATTGGAATGTAATCTGACCTTTTCTAATCCTATGGCCACTATTGAGTTTTCCAAATTTGCTGGCAAATTGAGTGTAGCACTTTTACTGCATCGTCTTTTAAGATTTTGAATAGCTCAGCTGGAATACTGTCACCTCCACTAGCTTTGTTGTTGCTCAGCTTTCCTAAGGCCCATTTCACTTCACATTCGAGGATGTCTGGCTCGAGGTCAGTGACCACCCCATCGTGGTTATCAGGGATGCTAAGTTCATTCTTATATAGTTCTTCTGTGTAATTTTGCCACCTCTTCTTAATCTCTTCTGCCTCTGTTAGGTCCCTGCCATTTTGGTCCTTTATCATGCCCATCTTTGCATGAAACGTTCCCTTCATATCTCCAATTTTCTTGAAGAGATCTCTGGTCCTCTCTATTATATTGTTTTCTTCTATTTCTTTGCACTGTTCATTTAAGAGGGCATTCTTATCTCTTCTAGCTATTCTCTGGAATTCTGCATTCAATTGGGTGTATCTTTCTCTTTCTCCCTTGCCTTTCACTTCCCTTCTTTCCTCAGCTATTTGCAAAGATTCCTCAGACAGTTATTTTGCTTTCTTGCCTTTCTTTTTCTTTGGGATGGTTTTAGTTCGTACCTCTTATACAATGTTGCGAATCTCCATCCATAGTTCTTCAGGCACTCTGACTATCAGATGTAATTCCTTAAATCTATTTGTCTACTGTATATTCATCAGGGATATGATTTAGTTCATACCTGAGTGGCCTAGTGTTTTTCCCTACTTTCTTGAATTTAAGCCTAAATTTTGCAGCAAGAAGCTCATGATCTGAGCCACAGTCAGCTCCTGGTCTTGTTTTTACTGACTGTATAGAGCTTCTCCATCTTTGGCTGCAGAGCACATAGTCAATCTGATTTCTGTGTTGACTGTCTGGTGATGACCATGTGTAGAGCTGTCTCTTGGGTTGTTGGAAAAGAGAGTTTGCTATGACCATCATATTCTCTTGACAACATTCTATCAGTCTGTGCCCTGCTTCATTTTGTATTCCAAGGCCAAACTTGCCTGTTATTCCAGTTATCTTTTGGCTTCCTACTTTAGCATTCCAATTCCCCATGATGATAAGATCATAATTTTTTGGTGTTGATTCTATAAAGTGCTGTAGGGCTTCATAGAACCAGTCAATTTCATCCTCTTCAGCACCAGTGGTTGGGGCATAGACTTGGACTACTGTGATATTGAATGATTTGCCTTGGATTCGAACTGAGATTATTCTGTCATTTTGGGGATTGTATCCCAGTACTGCTTTTCCTACTCTTTTATTGACTATGAGGCCTACGGAGGTGAATTTACAAGCTACTAAAAGAGAAAAGAAAAAGAAAATATACACTACATGTAAATTTCAGTTCCATTTCTTTTCTTCTCACTTAAAAGTTGGAAATTGAAATAAGCATTTGATTGTAAATAACATTTATGTTACTTGTTTCACAGATATTATAGATAATTTGAACTCTTATCTAAAATAGGAATTGCAGTAATCTAAATGCTAATTTGTGTTTTTAGAAAAAAAGGAAGGTGGATTTTAGAAAGATAAAAATAAAACACCACCCCAAAACTTGTGTGATTAAATAAAGGAGGGGAAAATTTTATGTTCATGAATATCAGGACTATATTTTTTGGGGGAAAACAACAACAAAAATACCTTCATCTTCCCCACGATCAGTACTGGTTATATCATCTGCGCTTTTCTTTGTGTTGGCTCCTAGGTTCAGAGGGAGCAGGAGAATAAAGGGAAAAAAGATAATTTGAAAATGGCAAATTCCCCAAAATTTAAAGAAAGCAATCTGGAAATTGCAAAAGAAAAAAATGTAATACATACAAAAAGGTCAACAATTGTACTGGAAAATATAAGGTGCAAATTCCACAGAAACATAAATATAAAAATATTCCAACAATTTAAAAAAATGCTAGTGGGGAAAACTGTTATTTTGTGTTAATGCATTTAGTTTGACTAAATTTGATTGGTAAAATATGAAATTTATATGTACATATTACTTCTTTATATCGATAATTCAATTTTCAGTATATGATAGATCAAATGGATTTTTATGAAAACTGTTTAAGAAATGGAGACATGATAAAAACATAAATGAAATTCAATATAAGTTAATCAAGGTATGTTTTAACCCTAACCACACTGACTATATAACCTGGATCCCAACAAATACAAGAAGTTGCCATCAATATTTCATGGCAAATAGAAAAATATATTTCACTATCTGACTCAATGTAAAAATGATGTAATCTGCCTACAAGAAACACACATTAGATCTAGTGATCAGAAATACTTGATAAATAATAAATTAGGTTCACATTTTGTGGCAGCGGCTAAAGAGAAGAAGAATGGAATTGTTATTTATGTTAAAATCACATAAACGCTAAGTTAATAGAGGCAGATGTTGAAGGCAGATTTTTAGTAATTGAAATTTTAATAGATGGGAAGAAAGTTCTTCTGATGGGTATTTACGCACCAAATCAACACCAAGGAAAGTTTTATAAATTAATACATAAAAAATTAACACAATTTGATTATAGGTCTTGTATTCTAATGGGAGATTGGAATGGAGTTATGGATATTAGAGGAAAACATCACCAATCCCTCAAACACGTCCTTTGCTGCCTAAATCTTTTTTTGATATTAAGGATGATTTTGATTTGATAGATATATGGAGAGAAAGAAATGGTAAAGAGCAAGAATTTACTTTTTTTTCTGATAGACACCAATCATTTTCTAGAATTGATTTTATACTAACTACAAGTGACTTTATTTCTGGGGTAAGGAAGGTAAAAATTTTGCCTAAAGTTTTATCAGATCATAATCTGGTTTTGATGGAGTTAATGGTGGGCCAGACTCCTAGAAGATCTTGGAGACTCAATGAAAACTTGTTTCAATATGACTCAAATGTGCTTGAATGTAAAAGTGCCATGAAGGAATTTTTTATGTTAAATCTTCATAAGGGTACAACAATAGAAATGGTGTGGGATGCTAGTAAAGCTTTTATGCGTGGGGTTTTAATTGATATGAATAAAAGGTATAGACGTAAACGGGAGGGAAAAAAGGAAGGAATTAGAGGAGGAAATAAGAAAGAAAGAGCAACTTTTAGTAAAGAGACCAGATGATAAAAATATTAAAGAGGGGATTAAGATTTTACAGAAACAATTTGATTTGTTGATGGCCGACCAAGTTGCTAGGAATATGCAATACGCTAAACATAACACATTTTTTAATTCTAATAAACCTGGCAGATGGCTGGCCTATATACTAAGGAAAAAACAAAAATCCCGCATTATTGATAAAATAGAATATAGAGGGAAGGTCGTATTTCAACAAGAAACTATTAAAAAAGCCTTTTTAGAATTTTACTCCAAGTTATATGCTGAAGATAAGATACAAGGGAACGAGATAGATGCATTTTTGCAAAATGAGAATGTATTGACAATTACTAGTGAACAAAGAGATAGACTAAATAGATTAATTACATCAGATGAAATAATTTCGGTGATTAAACAATTGAAAATGGGAAAATCTCCTGGGACGGATGGTTTAATGGCAGTTTATTATAAGCATCTTCAAATGGAAATGGTGGAACCTCTTAGAGAGCTGTTTGTCAATATACAGGAGGGTGGTCAGGTTCCACCTTCGTGGAAAACGGCTTATGTTTCTTTAATTCCCAAAGAGGGAAGAGATAATGCTAAACCAGAAAACTTTAGACCTATTTCATTGTTGAATACGGATTATAAGATTTTTGCTAAAATTTTGGCTAACAGACTAATGAAAATTTTACAAACAATAATTCATTCAGATCAAACTGGCTTTTTGCAAGGGAGACAGATGAAAACTAATGTTAGACAACTTATTAATATATTAGAATATTTGGACAAGCATATCCAGGTACCTGCAGTTCTTATGTTTTTGGACGCAGAAAAAGCTTTTGATAGACTGAACTGGCTGTTTTTGAAAAAGTTAATAGTTAGGATGGGAATGGGGGATCAGTTTATTAATTCCATATTGGCTGTTTATCAGAAACCAACAGGTCAGATTATTGTGAATGGGCATTTAACAGATTCATTTAAGATAGAGAAAGGTACTAGACAGGGATGTCCTTTATCTCCATTGTTGTTTATTTTAACGCTAGAGGTCTTATTGAATAAGATAAGAACAGTAGATGATTTAAAAGGTATACAGATTAGACAACATGATTATAAATTATGTGCTTTTGCTGATGACCTGCTTGTGACATTGTCTCAACCAAAGCAGTCAGTACAGATTTTGATGGAGTTAATTAAAAATTATGGTAGGGTATCGGGTTTTAAATTAAACATATCTAAGACAAAGATGTTAGCAAAAAATTTGGATGGTAACTTAAAACAAGATTTGGAAAGAATAACGGGTTGTGAAATAGTTAAGAAAGTTAAATATTTAGGGATTGATATTGAAGCTTCTAATGGGAAGTTATATAAAAACAATTACCAAGTTTTGTGGAATAAGATACAAATAGAATTGGATAAATGGGCTAAATTACAATTATCTTTGTTGGGTAGGATAGCAGCAGTTAAAATGAATGTATTGCCAAAATTTTTATTTCTTTTTCAAATGCTACCTATACTTTAAAAAGATGCGAATTTGGAGGAGTGGCAGAAGGGTATTAATAGATTTGTCTGGAATGGCAAGAAACCGAGGATTAAATTAAAAATTATTCAGGATATAAGGGAAAGAGGTGGTTTGAAAATGCCCAATTTTAAGTTGTACTATCATGCTGCTGCTTTAGTAGCGATAAGTGATTGGATTAATTTAACCAATGACAGAATATTGAATATTGAAGGGTACGGTTTATTATATGGTTGGCATGCATATTTGGTTTATGATAAAAAGGTGGATAGGAGCTTCAAAGAGCACATATTGAGAAGCGCTCTGCTGCATGTCTGGAAAAAGTATCAGTATAAATTAAATGCAAAGATTCCTTTTTGGACAGTTCCCAGACACGCAGTAGAGAATATAAATAGATCACAAGCTTTAGATGTGGTGCCTTATGAGAAACTCCTAATTAAAGAAGGGAATTTGCTAGTACTGAAGTCTTTGAATATGTTAAGGGACGAAGGAATTGTTTATACTTGGTTTCCATATGCACAATTGGAGTCTAGATGGAAAAAAGACTTTAAGATGGGCCTATCTTCTACAGATGAAAATTTAATTAAACAAGTTATAGATCAAAGGCCCATGCATATTAAAAGATTGTATAATGTATTGATAGAAATTGATTCTGAAACTGAGTTGGTTAAGGATTGTATGATAAAATGGGGACAAAATTTTGGACAACCAATCATGATGGATACTTGGGAAAGGATCTGGGTGAAAAATGTAAAATTTACACGAGCGACTCATTTAAGAGAAAATTTTTATAAAATGTTCTACAGGTGGCATCTGGATCCAAAAAAATTATCATGTATGTATCCTAATTTACAAGCTAAGTGTTGGAGGTGTGATAGTACGGACGCTACTTATTTTCATGTATGGTGGACTTGTAAAAAAATTAAGGCTTTTTGGATAAAAATATGGTGAATTCTTCAAAATATCTTGAAAAAATGTATTGAATTTTTACCACAGATGTTTTTGCTTGGTATTATAAAAGACTGTACCACCAGAGAGACAAACTTAATCTTGAATTTGATTACAGCAGCAAGATTGTTGGTGGGACAATATTGGAAGAAGCCAGAATTACCATCTATTGAAGAATGGATTTTGAAAGTAACAAATATGGCAGAAATGGCCAAAATCTCTGCATATTTGAAGGACCATTCAAATGAGAAATATATGATGGATTGGAAAAGATGGATAGACTATATACAAGGGAGATATCATTTTAAGAAATTGTATTTAGCATATAATTAAATATTTATCTGTTAGGTTGTAAAATATAGTATTTTCAATAGGTTTTAAATAATATTTTGGGGTAATTTAGCAGGTTTTCTTGTGTTCTTACCCTGTATTCACTCTGGGAAGTCGGGGGTGGTGGTGGTTGGGGGGGATTCATAATTTTATTATTTGTAATATCTAATATTTAATTGTGTTATATAAGTTTAGATATGGATTGTTTTAGCAGCACCTCAGAACCACATTTGAGGAGGAGGAGAAGTTTGAGGAGTGAAGGAGAAGGGAAGTAGGGAGTTGTAGGAGGAATGAGGAGAGTGAGGGAGGTAGAGAAAGTGGGAGGATAGAAGTTGAAAGGGAGGAGGTAGAGGGGGGATGTGGTTGGTGAGGTGCCTTATGATATATGTATACTATACACAATTATATTGTAGTAACTATTTTTTGTTATATTATAACTATAAAACTAATAAAATATTATTTTAAAAAAACGCCAAAAAAAATTCATGGCAAATTTACTGTATTTCAAAATAAGAAAAATTTCATAGACAGTTTATTATCTATTGTTTGGGTTTGCTGTTCAAAGGGGAAAAGTAAAAAAATGCTATTATGTGAATCTACAATTAGAATTGAATACTGTTCTTCAACAAAATCCATACAATATCCTTACAACTCTTACCATTTTTTTTCTTCTGTTCAGTCATGTCTGATTCTCAGAGACTGCATGGACAAATCCTTGGTAGTTTTCTTGACAAGATTTTTTCAGAAGACACTTGCCATTGCCTCCTTCCTGAGGACTGAGAGGTCACACAGCTGGCTTTGTGGCCAACATGAGATTAGGACTCAGTTTCCTAGGTCTTAGCCTGATACCACTATACCAAAGCAGCTTTTGTTATCATAATAATTGCTAATAGATCAATATGAACATATAGTCAATTAGCATTTTATACAATTGATAGCCTGTAGGTCAAAACCTATTTTACAGATCTGATTTCAGACAAAAGCACATCTGAATATGAATGAATAGGGTTCACATGATTAATGCACTGTGTTTTGAAAATATTTGAATTAACCATGACAACCAAAACACAATTAATCACATGCACCCAATCCCCTAAAAATGGCACCTTATAAGCCGCCCTGAGTTCCCGGAATAGGGCGGCATAGAAATTTAATAAATAAATAATAATAATAATAATATAAGGTGGAGAATTTGTATAATTGTATTGCATTGAAACATTTCAAACAGAAACTATGGCCTTTGATGAACAATTGTGACAATTTCTTTCAATCTAATGTTTTATATCTTTGTTAAAGGTTTCAATCAGAAACACCTAGCCTTATTCTCTCTTCTTATAGGATGCATTTCCTCTGTGTGTACATTTTAAACTTTAATCTTGAACCAAACAGGCCTTCATACAGCAAAAAAACTTGAAATGTATCTGCCTCAGGTAACCTTTTAATAGGATTTCATGAATGGACTGTTTTAATCAATATACAACAATGCCTGTTGTAATATGTTGTGATGCATGAGGCTTGGAGAGGCTTGGGACAAAGACTACCATGTGACTTTACCATGCTGTTTTGGAGCAACAGGAAATGGAGGCGGAGCCAAGAGATGGAGTCCATTGCCCACAGCAGAGCCACAGGCCATGTGCTCTGGAACAAGACAAAGGCCATATGGCCTAGGAACAGGAAATAAGGGGGGCTAAGAGGTGGATGGATGTTGTACCAAGATTTGAATCCATTGGCCACAGAGTGTAGCCTTGTCATTGGCTGAAGAAATAACATTGTCATTGGCTGTTTGTAACCATGTGATGCATTGTGTAACCGCCCACTGTAACAGTTAATAAAAAGGGGAGGCAGCCTTTTGTCACTAGTTGCTTCGCCCCGAGAGAAATGTGCTTGTCATGTGTCTCATTAATTTGGCTATCGTGAAGGACCCACCATGGGAATTGAAGGCTTGCCTACGCAGGGCCAAGACTTCAAATGCCAACATGAAAAACCTGAAAAGGAAAATGAATATGGAATATACAAACAGGTATATGATTTACCTTCCAAGGTTGGTAAAATGAAGACTCAGATTGTTGGGGGCAATATGGTGACTTTGTAGACCACCAAGAGAGTGCTGTAAAGCACTATGGGATGGTATATAAATCTAAGTGCTATTGGTATTGCTATTATTTTTAATAATATGTAATGCTTTTGCCTTATGTAGAAGATACGTATAATATAATATTTTTGTTGTATAAGTTGGCAACAGTATTCAACACCTGAGGACTTTCCTCATATTTTATACTAAAATTAAAATCCAATAAATAAAAATCAGAAGCAATTTGTTCAGATGTAGCATTATGTTCAATCATAATTTTATATTTGCCATTCGTAAAGATATTTTGGGTTTACCTCTGATCAGAAAAAAAATGCTGAGACAGCTTAAGCCTTTGGAGCACTATGAAAATATATTAAATATGCCCATAGGAAATGAGAAGTAAAACCATTTACTTTTAAAACAAATCCAAATAACATAGGATAATGCAATATGGGACTGAGGCATTTTTGTAAAGCATGGGGATTGCTATTTCAGCTTGAAGATTTTAGGTACCATTCAGTTCAACCCTGATTATCAGCAATCATACAGAGTGCCTTCAGAACTGCTCAAAGGAAGCTGGCAGTGGGAATAGTGAAATGCCAGAATATATTCATTGCATTCTGTAGCATTACTAAGAAACATTTCCCCAATAAATAGCAGCTGTGAAAACATATACTCAATCAGAAATACTTGCTTATAAAGAACTTTCACTTCATTAAAATTGTTAGAATAGGCTGGATATAGATACCAGTGCTATTTAATCTGTATGTCATTGGATACTCTTTGTTTTATTTATTTTTTCTGTTTTAATTGTTGTTTGAAAGCCACCAGGTGTATGGTGCATAAGATGGGCAGCTATATTATTCAAATAAACAAACAAACAATGACCTTCAGGGAGGATTTCAGGTGATGTCGCGGCAGACAGTCTTGGGGAAATGTTTCTCCTCTCCCTGGGTCTGATTTCTACCAGCTGCTGGGTCCAATCGGACTGAAAGTTGCCCTGTAGAGGCGACTCCCAAAGGGTGAAACTTTGAAGATCGTGGGCCAGCAGTAGCTGGCTCGTTGAATCCAAATGAGCCCTCGGAACCAGCAGGAAGAAAGACTGACCACATCCAGGCAGTCCGCCATTATTAGCTGTTCGAAGAATCTCAAAGTGAAAGTAAACAGCTGATTTGGATCCTCTCTCTCTGCAAGTGGATGCCAGTCTTATGCAAAACAGCTCAGCAGCTTTTGAGAATGAAGCCCTTAGCTTTAAGGAGGGGGTGGAGTTTTTCTTTTCTGCCCCCCCCCCCGAATTATAAGAGGCAGTTTAAGCTCCCAGCAAACTAAAAACTTATATATTGTAAAGCTGCCTGAGACACAAAAGAATAATTTGGGAAGCTTCTGGCTCCATAGATTCTTTTTTCCCCTTACATTCTGCCTGAAAGCCATCATAATTTTTACTTTTTAAATTTTTAACTTACTTTTTAAAAAAAAAAATATTGTGGGAATGGACACTTAATGCCATCTAGTGGTGAAATTGAGAATTATTTCCAGTTTCCCCTGATTGTAGTTAACTCAGACTAAAATTTGGCTATATGCCCAGACATTGCTTATCTGAAGATCCTTGAAAATCCTGCCCTTTGGTTTGCTTGCTTTTACAAGATAGATTTTAATTATAAATAAAACTGCTTTTGGAGCCATCTGATTCTTCTGGATTATAAACACAGCCCGATTTGAATCTGTTCCAAGCTGTCTCTGAAGAAGTGAGAACCAAGAAACTCCTTTGAATAGAACTATGTGGATTATAAATTTTGGCATTTTTCTCCTTTCTTTTCTTTGGGGGGGGCTTTTTTCCCCTCCTTTTTTCCTTGTCCTGCCGCTATCATCATTTTTTTCTTTTTTCTTCCTTCTTTTTTTTACTTTTTACTATTTTTATGGCTAGCCTCTCCTAACTATTAGGAGCCTTATTGGATTATAAAATTTGGCTATTTTATGGATTATAACATATCAATTAAGGATAAAGATGAGCACCCCAAACTTATCTAAAGTTGGGAAAAAAGGATCTTCTGCTCTTGCCTCAACTTCTGCGAGTCTAGTATATCAGAGATCAATTACCACAATGCTCCAGCAAGACAAGATGGATACCTTCCAGAAAGAAACGCAAACAGCTTTGCAAGCAATTCAAGAGGCTATAACTGCTCAGACGGCAAACACAACAAAAAAAACATGAGGAGTTGAAAAGTGATTTTGACAAAATGAGCCAAAAAAACTAACAATATAGATTCTCAAATTGAAAATTTTAAACAAATGATCACAGATAACCAGCAAAGAATCCAAAAAATAGAAGATAAGTCATCTGAGGTGGATCAGAAAATAGAAGTTTTAAAAGATGAAAACCAAAAATTGATGCAAATAAATGGAGAACTAGCAAACTCCCTAGCGGTTATAGAAATGGAAAACGCCTCATACTTTTTAAGATTCCAAAATCTAATAGAAGATAAAGAAGAGAATCTCTTAGGTTTGATAACTGAGTTACTGGCAGATGCACTAGGAATCAGAAAATTGCAAATGGAAGGAGAATTAGAGTAGATCTATCAAGTCAACTCAAATGATGCCAGAAGAAATAAAGTACCTAGGGAAGTGCATGTTACATTTCTTAAAAGATCTACCAAAGATGAGATTCTGAGAAAAGTAAGAGATGAACCGTTGATGTACAAAGAAAAAGAAATTGTAGTTCTCAAACAAATCCCTAGGAGAATAAGAGGGGCTCGAAGAGAATATCAGTTCCCAACTAAGAAATTGGCTGAAAAAGGAGTGAATTTTAGATAGCTGATTCCAGAAGGAATTTTAGTTTATTGGGACACGAAAAGATATACAGTGGGGGGGAAAGTATTTAGTCAGCCACCAATTGTGCAAGTTCTCCCACTTAAAAAGATGAGAGAGGCCTGTAATTGTCATCATAGGTAGACTTCAACTATGAGAGACAAAATGAGAAAACAAATCCAGACAATCACATTTGTCTGATTTGGAAAGAATTTATTTGCAAATTATGGTGGAAAATAAGTATGTGGTCAATATCAAAAGTTCATCTCAATACTTTGTTATATATCCTTTGTTGGCAATGACAGAGGTCAAACGTTTTCTGTAAGTCTTCACAAGGTTGGCACACACTGTTGCTGGTATGTTGGCCCATTCCTTCATGCAGATCTCCTCTAGAGCAGTGATGTTTTGGGGCTGTCGCTGGGCAACATGGACTTTCAACTCCCTCCAAAGGTTTTCTATGGGGTTGAGATCTGGAGACTGGCTAGGCCACTCCAGGACCTTGAAATGCTTCTTACAAAGCCACTCCTTCGTTGCCCGGGCGGTGTGTTTGGGATCATTGTCATGCTGAAAGACCCAGCCACGTTTCATCTTCAATGCCCTTGCTGATGGAAGGAGGTTTGCACTCAAAATCTCACGATACATGGCCCCATTCATTCTTTCCTGTACACAGATCAGTCGTCCTGGTCCCTTTGCAGAGAAACAGCCCCAAAGCATGATGTTGCCACCCCCATGCTTCACAGTAGGTATGATGTTCTTTGGCTGCAACTCAGCATTCTCTCTCCTCCAAACACGACGAGTTGTGTTTCTACCAAACAGTTCTACTTTGGTTTCATCTGACCATATGACATTCTCCCAGTCCTCTTCTGGATCATCCAAATGCTCTCTAGCAAACTTCAGATGGCCCCAGACATGTACTGGCTTAAGCAGGGGGACACGTCAGGCACTGCAGGATCTGAGTCCCTGGCGGCGTAGTGTGTAACTGATGGTTGCCTTTGTTACGTTGGTACCAGCTCTCTACAGGTCATTCACTAGGTCCCCCTGTGTGGTTCTGGGATTTTTGCTCACTGTTCTTGTGATCATGTTGACCCCACAGGGTGAGATCTTGCGTGGAGCCCCAGATCGCAGGAGATTATCAGTGGTCTTGTATGTCTTCCATTTTCTAATTATTGCTCCCACAGTTGATTTCTTCACACAAGCTGCTTGCCTATTGCAGATTCAGTCTTCCCAGCCTGGTGCAGGTCTACAATTTTGTTTCTGGTGTCCTTTGACAGCTCTTTGGTCTTCACCATAGTGGAGTTTGGAGTGTGACTGTTTGAGGTTGTGGACAGGTGTCTTTTATACTGATAACAAGTTCAACCAGGTGCCATTAATACAGGTAATGAGTGGAGGACAGAGGAGCCTGTTAAAGAAGAAGTTACAGGTCTGTGAGAGCCAGAAATCTTGCTTGTTTGTAGGTGACCACATACTTATTTTCCACCATAATTTGCAAATACATTCTTTCCAAATCAGACAAATGTGATTGTCTGGATTTGTTTTCTCATTTTGTCTCTCATAGTTGAGGTCTACCTATGATGACAATTACAGGCCTCTCTCATCTTTTTAAGTGGGAGAACTTGCACAATTGGTGGCTGACTAAATACTTTTTTCCCCACTGTAGACATACCATTCAAAGCACTGGAGTTCTTTGACAACCACAGAGCCTTTCTGGAAAGAGGCGATCCTGAACCAAAAAAACAAGAAGAAATGGCAGCTGAAGGAGCGGCCAAACAAAAGAGGAAGAAGAAAATAAAAATACATACTCAGAAGGAGCAAGACCAAGAGACCAGAGACAGATAAGATTGACTTATGGGCAGACCATAATCCAATGAAAATGACTTGGAAAGGAATTAAGAAAAAAACAAGATGGTCCCTGAATATTTTCTTTCAATATATATTGAAAGAAAAAGAATTTCTACAATTAAGTGACAAAGGAAATGGATTTTTTCTTTAAAATAAATAAGAAGGAAGAAACATTGCTTCAAAATATATGGGACATGGCTAAAGCATATTTTAGAGGGATGGCTATAACTTACATTTCTAGAAAGAATAAAGAAAAGAAACAACTACAGTTAAAGTTGAGAGAACTCAGAAAGATGGAATCAGAACTACAAATAGATCCACAAAAGAAAATACTTAAGAAACAAATGGAGATAATAAAGCATAAATTAAATCTGGCTGAGATGGAACTAATGGCTCAGCAGATTAAAGAGGCTAAACAGACTTTCTTCAAAAATGCCAATAAGCCAGGGAGATGGCTGGCATATAGACTGAAAAAAAGAAAAAGAAAAACAAATGATAAATAAGCTACAAGATTTAAAAGGAGAACTACAGTTCCAAAATGATGCAATGAAAAAAATTATTAAAGACTATTATGAGATACTTTACAAGGCAGAGGAAATCCCCAAAGAAAAAATACATCAGTACTTAAAAAAAGCAGACTTACCTAAACTTCCGGAGAATATTTGAAATATATTAAATGGAAAAATATCAATGATGGAGATTATAGAAGCCATAAAAAGGAAAAAAAGGATAAGACGCCGGGCCCAGATGGACTGCCTGCAGAATTTTATACATCACTACAGGATGTACTAAGTCTGATTTTGAAAGAACTGTGCAATGAAATTTTATTCGAGGCTAAAATACCAAAGACGTGGATTAAAGCTAATATTACTCTAATACCTGTTCTGTCTGGCCCCTCTCAGCTCATTAAAATCCACATAAATATGTCTTTAAGAGGTTTATTTAACACATTTCAAAAGGATTCACTTCAAAGCACGCTGCTGGCATTTTGCTGGCAGAAACAGCCAAGTCTCATTTATTTACATTTAGATTAAAAACATGCTCTTCCCACACCTTCCAATTAACTCACTCTTTCTTTATCACATTGTCCAAGACCTCATTATTCTTCCGTAGATTTCCAAAACATCAGAAGACTGAATTCAAATGCACTGCTCCAGAGATCAGGCTACTACTTGATTAACGTTGCTCGTGACAAAGGCATAGTCTCTCTGTCCCCTTCTAATATAGTGTCCGATACGTCACTTCCCCCCATTACTTCCTTTTTCCACTTAACTGACACCTTCGTTTATCAAACCTTCGGAATCTCGGATCAAGCCATCTATCTTCTTGATCCAAATCTGACCCCTCACTTTGTGAATCTGACCCAGACTGCCTGTAAATCTCCTCCCTGTCTGGCTCAGCTGCCGGGAGGGGAAAATACCCAGAGGGGCCTGGCTGCTCTTCCTCGGCTGCCGGGAGGGGAAAACACCCAGAGGGGCCTGGCTGCTCATCCTCATACTCTGACACTTCCCAAGCTGGTCTAGGGACACTCACAACACTATCCCCCCCTCAGGCCCCTCCCCTTGGGGCCGGCGCAGGGGATGTGGTTTGTAGGGAAACGCAGTATGAAAATCCCACATTAACTCGGGAGCCTCAATATCATGAGCATCTACCCAACAGCCAGCGGCTGGCCCACCCCCAGTCCAATCAACCAAATATTGGAAGCGGTCGTTGAGCCATCGGGAATCTCGGATGTCGGACACCTCCAACCAGGAAACGGGAACGTGAGCACGGCGAGCTGTCGGGCCCGGATCAGGAGGTCGAAGCGGAGAATCAGGGTTGACAGGAACAAGCAAGGAGCGATGAAACACAGGATGGACACGAAGAGACCTAGGCAAAGTCAAACGATAGGTCACCGGATTGATGACCATCTCCACAGGGAAAGGACCCAGGAAACGTTGATCAAGCTTGCGGTGAATTCTCCCTGGAAACAAGTACTTGGTGGAGAGCCAAACCCGAGCTCCAACAGCTAACGGCGGCGGGTCGCGACGAGAGCGGTCTGCAACCCTCTTGTAGTCTTCCTTGGCCTTAGTCAAATGGTGCTTAACCATCTCTTGGACAGACTGGAGTTCGGTTAAATAGTCCTCTGCAACTGGAACTGGAGAATCGAGGAGCGTGAGCGGGAAAAATCTGGGATGATAGCCGTAGTTGGCAAAAAACGGAGTGGTCTGAGTGGAAGTGTGCTGAGAGTTGTTGAAAGCGAATTCGGCCACGGAGAGATATTTGGACCAATCGTTCTGTTGGTCGTTGATGAAACAACGCAAATACTGCTCCAGGATGCCAATCACTTTCTCTGTACCCCCATCAGTCTCTGGGTGATGCGTGGAGGCTAGATTAACTTGGACTTGAAGCGCAGACATGAGTTCTCTCCAGAACTCCGAGGTGAACTGGGTTCCTCGGTCGGACACTATTTTGTCAGGCAGACCGTGTAGCCGGAAGATATGTTGAATGAACAGCTGAGCAGTGACCTTGGCTGTCGGTATTCTTCGGCAAGGAATGAAATGTGCCATCTTGGTCAGCATGTCCACCACTACAAAGACAACGGTGTAGCCGGCAGAAACAGGTAAACAAGTCAAGAAGTCCATGGAAATAGCCCCCCAGGGTCTCTCCGGCGTGGGTAAAGGCTGTAATAATCCCGGAGGGGCTCCTGTGGCATGTTTTGCCTGACGGCACTGTACACAGGAATTCACATAAGACTGAACATCATGGCGAAGTCTGGGCCACCAAAAAGTCCGAGACACTAAGTGGAGAGTCTTAAAGAACCCAAAATGACCTGCCGCAGGGTTATCATGGCATTGATTCAGGATGAGACCACGGAGTGGGCCTGCTGGAACATATAACAGGTTGCGGAAGCGTAATAGACCCTCGGACAAGGTCCAAGGTGAGTCGGGACCCACCTCTTGCCTCTTCTGTGCCGCAAAGTCATCTAGTTGTTGCGCTTCCCGAATCTGTCGTCGTAGATCTACCGGATCGCGCACGGCTGCGATCGATTCGATAGGCAGAATGGTTCGAAGCGGCAAGGGGTCCTTGATCTGTAGATACTCAGGTTTACGGGACAAGGCATCTGCTCTTTTGTTGTACCCTTTCGGAATGTAGGTGACTTTGAAGTTGAATCGAGCGAAGAACAAAGACCAACGGATCTGACGTTGATTCAATTTCCTGGCAGATTGCAGATATTCCAAGTTTTTATGGTCAGTCCGAACTTCAACTTGGTAACGGGCTCCTTCCAGGTGGTGTCTCCAGGTCTCAAAAGCAGTCTTGATGGCCAATAGCTCCTTTTCCCAAATGGTATAATGGCGTTCGGAGGGACTCAGTTTCCTGGAATAATAAGCACACGGAAACAGGGTGCCGCCATCTTGGCGTGTTTGAAGAAGCACGGCCCCTACAGCAACATCTGAGGCGTCGGCCTCTACTACAAAGGGACGACAAGGATCTGGATACTTGAGAATGGGTTCCTGAACAAACGCCTTTTTGAGGGTCTGAAACGCCTGTTGCTCGGCATCGCCCCACCGGAACTTAATGCCTTTCCGTA
Source organism: Bothrops alternatus (assembly GCA_034064705.1). Taxonomy (NCBI): domain Eukaryota; kingdom Metazoa; phylum Chordata; class Lepidosauria; order Squamata; family Viperidae; genus Bothrops; species Bothrops alternatus. Next base: position 33,245,709 of record JARGCV010000112.1, read on the forward strand.
ACAGTCTAGTAAGGAGCGCAGTCAAGGCAGAAAATCTCGGAATGAATATCCTGTAATAGTTCGCAAATCCCAAAAGTCTTTGGACATCTTTTGCTTTACACGGTGGTTGCCAGGTTTGCAAGGCCTCAACCTTGCCAGGATCCATGGCAATGCCTTGTGGAGAAATCACATGTCCCAGAAATTCAATGGTGGTTTGATAGAATTGACATTTCTCTAACTTGGCGTAAAGGTGATGCTCTCTCAAGCGTTGCAGAACTTGCCGGAGATGCTGGAGATGAGTTGCTCGTGACGGGGAGTAAATCAGGATGTCATCGAGGTAAACCACCACAAATTGATCTAATAAATCCCGGAAGATGTCATTCATGAAATGTTGAAAGACGGCCGGAGCATTGGTGAGTCCAAAGGGCATGACGGTATATTCAAAATGACCATACCTGGTCCCAAACGCGGTTTTCCACTCGTCCCCATCTCGGATGCGAACCAGGTTGTAAGCACCCCGTAGATCTATCTTGGTGAAGATGGTCGCTGATCGGAGACGGTCCATGAGATCAGGAATCAAAGGCAGAGGGTACCGGTTGCGCACCGTGATGGCATTGAGCTTGCGATAGTCACAGCATAGGCATAAATCTCCGGTTTTCTTCTTCACGAATAACACAGGAGCTGACAAAGGCGAGGAAGAGGGACGAATGAAACCCCTGGCCAGGTTTTTGTCCACAAAGTCTTTTAATGCGGCCAACTCGGGTTCTGACATGCAGTAAAGGCGTACCCTTGGAAGCTTGGCATTTGGCAGCAAATCAATGGCACGGTCATATGGTCTATACGGAGGCAATTGGTCTGCTTCTTTCTCACTGAATATATCTGCAAAGTCCGCTAGATCGGCCGGCAAGGTGATGTCAGGGTGGGATGGTAGCTGGGCTGCGCAAACTTGGCGTACGTGGTCTACGCATTGCAAACTGGGAAATGAAACACAGCTCTGGGACCACACCACACAAGGATCATGGGTTCTCAACCAGGCTAGGCCGAGAACTACGGGGAAATGAAGTCCCTTGGTAATATAGAATTGGATGGCTTCTTCATGTTGTCCTATGACCAGGCGTATGGGCTGGGTCATGAACTTGATCGGTCCAGACAACAACTCACGACCATCGATTGTCTCAACCAACATAGGTGGCTTCACAGAGCACAAAGGTATGGCATGCTGACAAGCGAAAGCTTCATCCATGAAATTAGTGGTGGCTCCGGAATCCAACAAGGCGTGTGCCGGAATGCCCTGGGCATGATTTCCCAGAAGTATATTGGTTGCTAGGATCAGATGTCTCGGAGGACCGGGGTCTTCGTCTGCGGAACTGGGACTGGGTTTGGCGCCTGCCCGACCCAACGTTTCCATTAGGCCGGGCTCTGGCCGTTTCCCGGCAAGGTGGCTTGAAACTGCTGAGTGGGAGGCCGAGCTGGAACAGGAGTAGGACCTGTCATACCACGTCGTTTCTGGGGGCAGGCCATGACGTAGTGACCCATCTCTCCACAGTACAGGCACAATCCCTCAGCTCTCCGTCTTGCCTTCTCAGCCTCGGTCAAGCAAGATCTGGCTGCACCAAGATCCATGGGCTCATCTCTGGCCATGGGTACAGGACGCCTCTCAGTGTAAGCCGGCAATGGTTGGAAAATACGTCTGGGGGCCGGGATAGGTGGAGTGATAGGTAGGGTCTGGAATCCTCTGCGTGGTGCAGGAACTGGCTTGGTACTTCTGGTGACTGGAACCATCTGTTTGACCAGGCGGGCATCCGTGGCTTGCATTTGCGCCTCAATAGCCAAACAATGTTGGTATAATGCATCCAGGGTTGCGGGTATTACAGTATGTCTCAATCCATTCAAGATCTGGGAAGACAGCCCATCTTGAAAAATTTCCATGAGAGCCTCATCATTCCAATTAATTTCTTGAGCCAGGCGGCGAAAATCTGATATATATTCCGCTACGCAGCGCGATCCTTGACGTAACTCTCGTATCCGCCTGGTGGCAGTTTGTCTACGAAGGGGGTCAGCAAATTCTCTTTCCATCAGCTGGCAGAATCCTGCATAATTGCGCAGAACAGGATCTGGTCCTTCTATCAGAGGAGACGACCAATCAGCAGCTGGACCAGAGAGTAAACTTAAAATGAAAGCCACTTTAGTTTCATCAAGCTGGAAATCTGCTGGAGTTGAGGCAATGAATGTTCTGCATTGGTTTAAAAATGCTGGAAATTTACTACGCTCTCCAGTAAACTTATCAGGCAAGGCTAAATAACATCTGCTTTGTCTGGGTGGGGGTGGAGCTGGGGCTGGAACTACTGCATTTTGCTGAATCTGCTGTTGCAAATCGCCAATTTGTTGCTGGAGAGCTAGAACTAATTGATACAAAGCCGGATTATCTGCGAGCAGCTGCTCCATGACATCACTGAAAGCTCGGACTAATTTTCCATCTTTTCTGCTTTTGGGTCACGAGCAATCTGTTCTGTCTGGCCCCTCTCAGCTCATTAAAATCCACATAAATATGTCTTTAAGAGGTTTATTTAACACATTTCAAAAGGATTCACTTCAAAGCACGCTGCTGGCATTTTGCTGGCAGAAACAGCCAAGTCTCATTTATTTACATTTAGATTAAAAACATGCTCTTCCCACACCTTCCAATTAACTCACTCTTTCTTTATCACATTGTCCAAGACCTCATTATTCTTCCATAGATTTCCAAAACATCAGAAGACTGAATTCAAATGCACTGCTCCAGAGATCAGGCTACTACTTGATTAACGTTGCTCGTGACAAAGGCGTAGTCTCTCTGTCCCCTTCTAATATAGTGTCTGATACGTCACTTCCCCCCATTACTTCCTTTTTCCACTTAACTGACACCTTCGTTTATCAAACCTTCGGAATCTCGGATCAAGCCATCTATCTTCTTGATCCAAATCTGACCCCTCACTTTGTGAATCTGACCCAGACTGCCTGTAAATCTCCTCCCTGTCTGGCTCAGCTGCCTGGAGGGGAAAATACCCAGAGGGGCCTGGCTGCTCTTCCTCGGCTGCCGGTAGGGGAAAACACCCAGAGGGGCCTGGCTGCTCATCCTCATACTCTGACACTTCCCAAGCTGGTCTAGGGACACTCACAACAATATCTAAAGAAGATGCTGATCTGACACAAATAAAAAAATATACACCAATATCATTATTGAATGTAGACTATAAAATTTTTGCCTCGATAATGGCAGAAAGAATTAAGAAATTTCTGATCGAATTTATACACACAGACCAAAATGGCTTTTTGCCCAAAAGACAGATGAAAAAATAACTTGAGAATGATTCTTGATGTGCTAGAGCAGTGATGGCGAACCTTTTAGAGACCGAGTGCCCAAACTGCAACCCAAAACCCACCTATGTATCATTATGGCCCATTGGGTGGGTGTGGCCCATTGGGTGGGCATGGCCAGTTGGGTGGGCATGGCCAATTGGGTGGGCATGGCTGCAGTGGTAACAGCAGACTGGGTGGGACTAAAAAGTTCAATCAATTCCAACTTTGGGAGATCTTTTTTTCCCCAAGAGAAGTTGAAATTGAATGATTGATTGATTGAACCTTTTTTTTTTCACACAGCAGCAGAGGCCTAAAGCGAAAAGATTTTATAAAATGCAGCTGAAGGCTTAGTACTGGGGCAACGGCGCGTGTGCCCACAGAGAGGGCTCTGCATGCCACCTGTGGCACGTGTACCATAGATTCACCACCATGGTGCTAGAGGACTATGAAATTCACCAAGGGAAACAGATGGCGTTAATATTCCTTGATGCAGAGGGTGCTTCCGGTGACATCGCTGATTGTAGACCCTGAGGAACGACTGTCCGCTCCCAGGGTCCAAAATTCCTTTGCTGGCGGGCCCATCAGGACTGAATGTCACCCTGGAGGTGTGGCCACCAAGGGGCAAACTTTTGAGGAATGGGAGCCGGAGGTAGCCGGCTTTCCGAACCCAAAATAGCCCCTGGAACCAGCAAAAGAATGGCAGAGTGCTTCTGCGCTTGCTGCCATCATCATCTGATCATTGGAGACAGAAAACAGCTGATTCAGAAAGCTAGTAGCCGGTCCAGGTGAGATTATGTTTTTGGTTCGTGCAAAGTTGACTTTTTTGAAACAAATTGCCTGCCTTTAAATTGAAGCCTAAGGGAGGAAGGAGGGATTTTTATTCCCCCCTCCCGTGAAGCAGTGGTTTAAGTGCTAATCGAAGTGTAATTGAAGAAATTATTTTGTCTTACTTCAGAAGGAAAAGAAAGACTTTTTAATATTTTAATTGGGAAAAGTCACCCTAATTGCTTCTTTTTTAGAACTTTAACACTGTGTTTTTACTTTTGGATTTTTTTTCTTTCTCCCTATTCAAACGGCTGGGGAAAGAGACAGCGACCCTCTGGTGGCTACATTGTAACTCTCTTCTCTTTGTTCTCTGATAACTTTGTGTATTCAGCTGTAGAATTTGGCTCAATGCCCAGACATTTGGCTGCATGCCCAGACATTTTTATCTCTCTTAGAGGTTACTAAGAGAGACTTTTTTTTCTTGGTGTCTGGCTTTTCTCTGGCCTGCTGTATACTTTTCACAATAAGGAAAACTACAAAAGAAGACTTGCAAGTCTGTAATTGGATTATAAATTGGACACTGTTTTTATCCCTTTCCTGTTTTGCCTTTTGGATACAAATATACTTTTATCTCCTTTTGCTTTTTCTATTTTATTTTTTTTTAGAGATCTTGCCTCCTCTTGCTGCTGTGGATTTTTTTCTATTTTTTACTACCTTTTCATTGGACTCTTTTATTTTTATTTTTTTCTGATTCCTTTTGTTTTTTTAAATCATGTTTGGCCTTGTCTCCTGATAACAGGAGGGCACTGGATTATAATTTCTTTGGCCTATTTGGTGGATTATAATTGGCCATCGGGCTTTTTATTGATTACAAATAAATACACCAATTAGAAGATGAGTGTTTCAAATTTGGCAAAAGGGGTGAGGAAGGGCTCCTCAGCCCTGCCTCAACTTCAGTGAGTCCAGCTCCTCAAAAATCTATTACTACATTTTTACAACAGGAAACTCAACAAAAGGATAGCCAAGCTATACTCCAGGCAATTGCAGATTCTAAAATGGAAATGAAAAAAGATTTGGAAAAAATATGAAGATTTGAAAAATGATTTGCTCAAAATGGGTCAAAAAATGGAAACCTTCCAACAGGCGATGACAGATACTCAACAAAGAATGCAAAAAATAGAAGATAGGCCAGTGATGGTTGACCAGAAATTAGAAGCTCTGAAAGATGAAAATCAGAGATTGGCGCAAACCAATGTGGAACTGGAGGACAGCATGGCTGTTATGGAGATGGAAAGGGGATCATACTTTCTAAGATTTCAAAATATGATAGAAGAGAAGGATGAGAACCTGTTAAAACTGATGAATGAGCTATTGGCAGATCTACTTGGAATGGAAATGGACCAAATGAAATGAGAATTGGATCAGGGTTTAAAGTCAATTCAAACTACGCAAGAAGAAATAGAGTCCCTAGGGAGGTTCATGTCAGATTCCTTAAAAGAGCCATACGAGATGAGATCTTGAGAGCAGTAAGGGATCAACCACTGAAATATAAAGACAAAGAATTTAAACAGATTCCCAGAAGAATAAGAGAAGCCCAAAGAGAATATCAATTTTTAACAAGGAAATTGGTTAACAGAGGAGTGAATTTTAGATGGTTGATCCCAGAAGGATTATTAATATTTTGGGACTTGAAAAGATATAGACTGGATACTCCAGCTCAAGCAGAGGAATTTTTCAACATCCATAGAGCTTTTCTGGAAAAAGCTGATGTTGAGCCTAAGAAACCAGAGAAAACGACTGCTGCAGAAGCATCAAAGCAAACGGAGGAGGAAGTACCTAAAAAGACTCAACTAGAGGAAGATATTAGATCCAAAGACCAGAGACAGATAAGCTCTCCCAGAAGACTGAGGTCTCGATATAATTGAAATTATGGAGGAAATTGGATTATTTTCAATAAACATAAATGGTCTCAACTCCCCATCAAAAAGGAGTAAAACATTTCATAGGTTACAAAAGTTGAAAATGGACATAATTTGTCTTCAAGAGACACATATTAAGAGACAACATTCTAGAATTTTAGAAGAACCAAAATTAGGTAAACTTTATTTTTCTTTGGCATTACAAAAGAAAAGAGGGATAGCTTTCTATATAGAAGAAAAGATGAACCCAAAGCAAATTTACGTTGATGAAGAGGGGAGAATATTAATGGTAGAAATTACATGGAATCAAAAACAAATATTGATGATTGCAATATATGCTCCCAATGAGAAACAAGATCAATTTTTTCAGCAATTATATGACAAACTAGTGGGCTTAAATTATCATAACCTTTGTATACTTGGAGATTTTAATGCAATTGCTGATGCAGTAGGAGACTACAAAAGCCACAAACAAGGGGGAAAAGGGAGTAATATTTTACTTAAGCCTTTTTTAAAAATGAAAGATGAACTTTGTATATAGGATATATGGAGAGAGATGAATCCAGAAATAGCACAATATACTTTTTACTCAAATAGGCATAAATCGTGGTCAAGAATCGACATGATATGGACTTCTTATGATTTGAAGACCATGATACAAGAGGTTGAAATAGAACCAAATATTTGGGCAGATCATAATCCAATTAAAATGACTTGGAAAGGATCTAGGAAAAAATTAAGATGGCTGTTGAATAAATCTATATTGAAAGAAAAAGAATTTTTACAATTAGTAACATAAGAAATGGATTTTTTTTAAATCAATAAAAAAGAAGAAACCTCTATTCAAAATTTATGGGACACGGCAAAAGCATATTTTAGAGGTTTGGCTATAACTTATGTTGCCAAAAAGAATAAAGAAAAGAAACAAATACAGCGTAGATTGAAAGAACAATTTAGCAACCTGGAATCCAAGTTATGAATTGATCCACAAAAGAAAAATTTGAAGACACAAATGGAATTAATAAAACACAAATTAAACTTACTTGAGATGGATATAATGGCACAACAGATCAAACGAGCTAAATAGAACTTTTTTTTAAAATGCCAATAAACCAGGAAGATGGCTTGCATGCAGATTGAAAAAAGAAAGAGAAAAAAGATTAATAAGTAAGTTACAAGACTCAAAAGGTGAGTTACATTGCCATAATTGTGTAATGAAAAAAATCACTAAGGCTTATTATGAGACACTCTATAAAGCGGAGGTGGTTTCCAAAGCGGCAATTCAGGACTATCTAAAAGAAGCAAATCTTCCAAAGGTCCCTGAGAATATGCGACAGAGGTTAAATGAGAAGATATCAATGATGGAGATTACAGAGGCAATAAAAAGGCAAAAGAAAGATAAAACACCAGGACCTGATGGACACCCTGCAGAATTCTATGTAGCCTTACAAGATATTGTAAGTCCAATTTTGAAAGATTTGTGCAATGAAATTTTTATACAGACAAAAATACCGAATTCATGGACTGAAGCCAATATTAATTTGATACCCAAAGAAGATACTGATCTTACACAAATTAAAAACTATAGACCAATATCGCTATTAAACGTGGATTATAAAATTTTCGCTGCAATAATGGCAGAAAGAATGAACAATTTTTTGGTCTGAATTTATACATCCAGACCAAAATGACTTCCTGCCTAAAAGGCAGATAAAGAACAATTTAAGGATTATTCTAAATATTTTGGAATATTATGAAAACCAACCAGGGAATTAGATGGCACTTATATTTCCTGATGCACAAAAAGCTTTTGATAATTTAAATTGGCAATTTATGTTCCAACAGCTGCAGGAAATGGATTTTGGTGAAAATTTTATAAACACAATTCAAGCAATTTATAAGAAAAAACAGCAAGAATACTTTTAAATGGAGACTATACAGATAGATTTGATATCAAAAAAGGCACTAGACAGGGATTTCCATTGTCCCCTTTGTTATTTATTCTCACATTGGAGGTGTTGGCTAGGAATATTAGACAGGATACGGAAATTAAAGGACTGGAGATTAAAGACCAGAAATATAAATTACAAGATTTTGCGGATGATTTGGTTTGTATTTTAGAAGAGCCACTGGAAACAGCTGTTAAACTCTTGCAGAAAATCAAGAAATTTGGAGAAGTGGCTGGACTGAAAATAAATAGGGAAAAGACTAAAGTATTAACAAAAATCTAACAGATAAACAGAAAATCTAACTTGCCAAAAAGACAAATCTTCAAATAGTTAAAAAAGTTAAATACCTAGGTATCTACCTAACAGCAAAATATACAACATTAAAAGAGGATAACTATGAGAGATTAATGAAACAAATAAAAATAGATTTGGAAAAGTGAGAAAAATCTTCAACCATCATTGTTAGGAAGAATAGCGATGGTTAAGATGAACATTTTACCAAAGTTAATTTTTCTATTTCAAACAGTTACTGTTAAATTGAGCAAGAAATCTTTTGACAATTTAAATGCAACAATACTAAGATTTATATGGCAAAGAAAGAAAGCAAGAATTAAAAGTAAACTGCTACAAGAATCTAAAGACAGAGGGGGCTTTGGACTCTCGGACTGGAGACTTTATTATCAAACAGCCATTTTGCTTTAGCTTAAAGAATGGATTACATTGAGAAACAAACAACTTCTTTATTTAGAGGGGCATGATCTCCAACTAGGTTGGCATGCTTTTATATGGTATGAGAAAACTAAAGCACATAAATACTTTCAAAATCATGCCATAAGGAATGTATTGCTCTCAGAATGGGAGAGAATTAAACACAAAATGTATACGAAAATATCTGAATGGCTTCCAACAATGGAAGCATTCGCTTACCCAAATTTAATTAATTACGACAAACTTGTTAGTTACAAAGATATTTTAGATAAGGATGGAAAACTTAAAGACAGGCAAGTCCTTCAACATCAAGGTATTGAATTAACAGGGTGATCCTATTTGCAAATTCAAACAAGATATGAAAAAGATATAAAATCAATGGGATTTTATAAAGAGCAGACTCCACTTGCTAAAATACTTTTAAAAATAGATGAAAATTTGATCAAGAAACTTTATAAATTTCTGTTAAGCTGGAAGATGGAAGAAGAACAAGTAAAAGAATCAATGGTAGTATGGGCAAAGAATTTTGGATATTCTATAGACTTAGAAGACTGGCAAAAACTTTGGGATAAAAACATTAAACTCACTAAAGCAGCCTCATACAAAGAAAATTTATATAAAATGTTTTATAGATGGCATATGACACCAGTTCGTTTAGTGGAAATGTTTAAAAATGTATTGAATATTTGTTGGAAATGTAAACAAAAGCCAGGTACTTACTACCATGCCTGGTGGACATGCCCTAACACAAAGAAATATTGGTCTAAGATTCATAGATGGCTGGAAAAGATGACGAAAGTACAGATAGAATTTAAACCGGAATTGTTTTTGCTAGGAATATTAGGACCTAATTACAGTAAACAGAATGATTATTTAATATTACATGTTTTAACAGCTGCAAGAATAGTATTTGCCCAATTTTGGAAAAATGAAAACCTACCATCTGATCAGACTATAAATACCAAAATTTTAGAATGTGCAGAAATGAACAGACTAACTTTGGAGATGAAAGAGAAAGAAGATTCAATTTATTTTAAAACGTGGAAATTTTTTTTATCAATGGTTAGAAATGTGATAGAATGAGAAAAGAACTTGAAATTAAATAGAATAAACGATAGGTTTTAACTAAGCTTTATCTTCTATGTTAATAACATCATTATTACTAGTGATTTTAAATACTAGTGGTGATAATTAGAATTAGTTGATATTTTATCAGTTATGGTTATCTACTTAGAGGAACTGTATTTATTTATTTATTAATTTTAGTCATATGATTATAGCCAACTTCACTTATTATAAATGTTTAGTATTATATAAACCAGGGGTGTCAAACTCAATTTCATTGAGGGCCATATCAGCATTGCAGTTGCCCTCGGGGGGGGTGGGATTGTGTGGCCAGAGTGAGTGCAGCCTACTGGGTGGGTGTGGAGTGGGTGTGGCCTATTGGGTGGGCATGGCCAGCTCTACATCGTTCGTGTCAAGGGGCCCTGGGCAGGAGTGGGACAGATCTGAGGGTCTCTGGCAGAAAGGGTGGGACCAGGGCAAGTGCCAAGGCATGGTCCACTGGAGGAGCCTCACCGTTCCTCAGGCCATGTGGGGGGGGGGACTGGATGATCGTACAGGCTGCCCAGAGCCCTGGGCAGCAGAGATCAAATGCCTAGCCTGGCCCTTGAGCACCTGCGGCAACAAGCCCAGCCCCACTTCCCCAAGGAGGTGCCCAGCTGCACTTACCTCCTCCTCAAGGCTGCTGCTGCTGTGCTTGCTCTCTTTAGCCAAGTTGCTCATGATGGGTATGAGGGCAAAATCAGAGGGAGGCCTATTCCCTCTCCATGGGAGGAGACCTGGCTTTGTATCCAAAGATTCCTTAGCAATAGGATGGGAGATCCCAGGATAGGCCAGGAGGATGGGGCAAGGGGATGGCAAAAGGGCAGCAGGACCGGACTAAGGCAGGACTTCTCTTAGACCCTCCCTTTCCTTCTTTCCTTTCTTCCTTCCTTAAGGACAGAGTGGTGGGAAAATATTTGAGATGAGGGAGGGAGAAAAACAGGCAAGAAACACAGCCAGGGCCAGGGCCAAGGCAGCGGGGGCTGTTCCCTCACTGTTTCCAGGATGGCTTCACGGGCCGCATCTGGCCCCTGGGCCTTGTGTTTGACATGTCTGATATAAACTATGTTTATTCAATATTTATACCAGTTTGCTTGTTAAAGCATGGTATTATTGTTGGGGGTTACTCCATTACTGTACCTACCTTAACCCTATCCCGAATCCTTTATTTCCACTCCTTCCCATACCCTATCCTTTCCCTACCTGCATAAAATTTAATAAAATATTTATTAAAATATTGCTTTATGCACAAAAAGCATTAGATGACATAAACCGGCAATTTATGTTTCAGCAGCTTATAGAAATGGACTTTAGAAAAAAATTCATAAATGCAATCCAAACAATTTATGATAAACAGACCACTAAAATAATTGTAAATGGAGACTATACAGAAAAATTAAAAATTAAAAAGGGTACAAGACAGGATGTCCATTACCCCACTGCTATTTATATTAACACTGGAAGTATTGAATAGAAATATTAGATAAGATGCAAAAATTAAAGGACTTAAGATAAAAAATGAAAAGTACCGTATATATTACAAGCATTCGCAGATGATTTTGTTTTTATACTGGAAGAGCCACTTGAAACAAGCACTAAATTGCTGGAGAAAGTAGAAAGTAGAAAAATTTGGAGAAGTGGCAGGTCTGAGAATAAATAGACAAAAGACTAAAGTGTTGATAAAGAATTTAACAGAAAAACAAAAAAGCCAATTCACACAAAAAAACCCAAATCTTCAAATAGTTAAAAAAGTTAAGTACTTGGGAATCTATTTAACAGCAAGATGTGTAACAGTCAAAGAAGATAATTATACATGATTATTAAAACAAATAAAATTGGACTTGGAAAAGTGGAAAAACCTTCAATTGTCAATGTTGGGGAGAATAGCTATAGTGAAAATGAATATTTTACTGAAAATACTCTTCTTATTCCAAATGATTCCTGTAAGACTGGGAAAAGCTTTTTTTTTTTTTTTTTGATGAACTGAACACAATAATATTGAAATTTATCTGGCAAGGGGAAAAAAGCGCGAATTAAAGTGAAAATGCTACAAGAAGCTAAAGATAGTGGAGGATTTGGACTCCCAGACTGGAGGTTGAACTATCAAGCAACTATCTTAACATGGCTCAAAGAATGGATAATGCTTAGAGATAAAAGACTATTGTACCTGGAGGGGCATGACCTGCAGATTGGTTGGCATGCCTTTCTGTGGTACCGAAAAAATAAAATACATAAATACTTTCAAAACCATTTTATAAGGAATGCACTTCTTCTAGAATGGGCAAAAATAAAAGAAAAAAATTACATTAAGATACCTGAATGGCTTTCAACAATGGAAGCTTTTGCTTAGCCAAACTTAATTAACTATGATAAAGTTGTGACCTATAAAGATATTCTGGATAATGAAGGGAAACTGAAACATAGACAAGATCTACAACAACAAAGTATTGATTTAGCATGGTGGCCATACATGCAAATTCAAATGAGATATGAAAAAGATGTGAAAACAATGGGATTTTATAAATTACTGACAGAATTTGATCAAGTATTGTTAAAGACAGATGATAAGTTGATTAAGAAACTTTATAGAATTCTGCTAAATCTAAAGACAGAAGAAGAACAAGGAAAAGAAACAATAATAACATGGGCAGAGAACTTTGGATACCCTATAGAGTTAGAATAGTGGCAAAAACTATGGGATAGAAATATTAAACTAACTAAAGCTGTGCCATATAAAGAAAACTTGTACAAAATGTTTTACAGATGGCATATGATGCCAGTGAGACTAGTGAAAATGTTTAAAAATACCCCAAATAATTGTTGGAAATGTAAACAAAGGCCAGGTACTTATTACCATATCTGGTGGACTTGCCCTAAAGCAAAAAGGGTTTGGGTTAAAATACATTTATGGTTGGAGAAAATGACTAAAAAACAAATAGACTTTAAGCCAGAATTGTTTCTGCTAGGAATAACAGGAGCTAACTACATGAAAGAGAGCGGATATCTAATATTACATGTATTAACAGCAGCAAGAATTGTATTTGCCCAATATTGGCAAAATGAAAACTTACCAACTGAAGAAGTATTAATTAAAAACATTCTAGAATGCACAGAAATGGATAGATTGACTTTAGAGATTAAAGAGAAAGAAAATTCAGTTAACTTTAGAACATGAGATAATTTTTATCAATGACTAGAAAAACGACTCAGAGAGAAAGGAATATAATATGTAATTTTGAATACATACTAGCAAGAAGGATGCTATGGTAAAGTAGGAAAATGAAGAATAAAGTAGAATAATAATAATGATAATGAAAATTCACTAAAGCAAAATGATGTGTCTGCACAATTACTGGAATAAAGCTGTGTTAGCAAATACGTGACTAACCAAAAGCTAATTGCATTCAGAAACCATGTATCAAGTATAACTCTCTTCATTGTATGCCTGTGAGAAACTAACCTGATGAAATAACAATATAGATTTCTATGTGTGCTTCTTTGTTCCTGAGAAAAGAAAGCTATAAAACTGTAGTTTGGACCTGCCCACGGGGTTCAGAATTGCTTGTTGTTATTGCTTCTGAACCTTGCGCAAATAAACCTCTCTGCACCCTTTGGAATTCGTAAAAGTTCCTTTCGTTTTCCACAAGATTTATGGTGCCTTCTCCGCCGAGACTTTTAGGAAGAGGCCATTGACCTTCCAGACGGATTGCCCTGGTGGGGGGGCCCCTTTGTTGATGACGACTTCTCCAAGCCGGCTCCATGGCCTTTGTCTGCGGGGATACCTTGACGGGAAGGGAGGGGAATTCACCCATCAGCGAAGCACTCCAGTCAAAGATCCGCCGGGGGTGGCAGACAGGTTGTTAATCAACAAAAGAGTCTGGAACACCTGCAGGCAAGTATTGTGAAAAGGGGATATTTGATCCCATTTGGATCAGAAGAGGGGACTGATCACCGCCTAGAAGACAAGGCGTCGTCCTTAAGTCTTCAATAGGTAGGACTGTGTGGGTGGTTAAACCATCACATTTCCTGCAGAGTGACCATTGGAATGTCCAGCACTTCAGGTCAGTGGTAGTGTGTTAGGAAGAAATGGGAGGTAAACAGTCAAAGAAGGGCGTTGGTCAGACGCCACTTCAGTGCATGTTAGAAAATTTCAAAAAGGGTTTTTCTAGGGATTATGGAGACCCAAGACCAAATCCAGCCATGTTAAAAAGATTCTGTGAATCTGAATGGACCACCTTTGGCGTAGGGTGGCCCAAGGAGGGATCGGCGAATCCCGAACTCATGGCACGGGTTCATCAAAATGTGACTGGAAATGGTCATTGGGACCAATATCCCTATATAAACCAGTGGCAGATCAATATTGCAGAAAAGCCTCGATTGTTAGCAAAGTGTCAGCTAGAATGTGCTAAAATATACTTGGCAAGCCAAAAAGCCAAACCACAGACAAAAGCTAAGATTTTCAGCCAGGAAGAAAGGGAGGAAATTGCCAGACCCTCTCCCTATGTTCCTAGAAGAGAAGAAGGGGGAATAACTCAGCAAATTCTACCCCCTCTGGTTGAAAGAAATGAAGTCCAATTTCAACCAGAAGCCGGTGAGGAAAGAAAAATAAAAACAGATGAAACCATTCAAAAGAAAGATAAGGACTTGGATAACGATAAAAGCGAAGCAACAGTTTCTAACCGGACTAGAAGCAAAAAGGAGGTGAAAACAGAAGAAAATATAGCCCCTCTAAGAGAAGTTTTGGTCCCTGGACCAGACAACACCAATATTTCCATGCTCCAGTATGTTCCCTTTACCACCACTGATCTCCTTAATTGGCGACAAGAATATGGCCCATTTTCAGAAAAACGTCAAGAAATAATTGATCTATTCTCAAACATCATTCAGACACATAATCCCACGTGGGATGATATGCAATATCTTATTTCTACTTTACTGGATATGGAAGGAAGAGAAAAATATAGATTAAGAAAATTGAAAGCACTTGCCCGTCGACACCCAGACGGAGGAGTTAATTATCAGGCAAACAGAAGTTCTGAAGCTGTAGAACAAAGACCAGACTGGAATGCCAATGACCTTCAACACCAAACTTTATTGCGAAATTACAGGCTTCTGTGTTTAGAAGCCTTGAAGGAAGCTGCAATTCGTCCAGTTAATTATGCTGCAGTAACTAATGTTTGGCAAGAGAAAAATGAATCACCAACTGCTTTTCTCAGCCAACTGATAGAAGCTTATAAAGTAAACACAGGTCTTGATATGGAGTTGACACAAAATCGCCCAATCCTAATTGAAAGATTTATTACATAAGGCCCCTTCTGTGCGTGGCCTTAGGGAGAATGTAAATCAGATCAGAAAGAGAAAAAGAAAGTTGAAATGTTAGCAGTGGCATTGGGGGATGCGTATTGGACCCAACCAATGTGCCATCTGTAAACAGGAAGGACACTGGCAAAGGGAGTGCCCCCAGAGGAATGGCCAACCCAGGGGACAATCTCACCAGTATGGAAGAGGAAGAGGATTTAGAGGGACTTTCTAGAGAAGCTAAAGGAAAAGCTTCCAGGGAAGAGGGCATCCAGCCTATCCCAGTCAAACAGAAGAAAGAGAAGAAAACATGATCGGCTTAGCCAACATGGAATGGGAAGACTGAAGAGGACAGGGTTCTATGGCCCCACCCCCAGAGCCCATTGTTAAAATACAGGTGGGAGGACAGACTGTACCGATGTTAGTTGACATGGGAGCCACCAGATCTGTCCTAAACAAATCTATTGGCAAGCCAAAAAAAACCAAGGATGATTGCTTTGAAAGCACATCCAGACTGCTCCAATTGTTACAAGACTGTGGCTACAGAGCATCCAAAAAAGAAAGAACAATTAGTTCAAAAGACTGTAATGTATTTAGGCCAGCGGTTCTCAACCTATGGGTCGCGACCCAATTTGGGGTCGAACGACTGTTTCGCAGGGCTCGCCGGACACCGCAGTCTGCCATTTTGTTTTTTGTTTTTTTTGTTTTTTTTCCCATCACGTGCACGCTGCACATGCGCGATTCGGGCCATCGCGCGCGCGCCGAGCATGCACGGATTGGCCCGTCACGGTCTGCCATTTTGTTTTTGTTTTTGTTGGTTTTTTGTTTTTTTTGTCACGCGCGCACCGCGCATGCGTGGTTCGGGCCGTCATGCGTGCACCGCGCATGCGCGGATCGGCCCGTCGCGGTCCGCCATTTTGTTTTGTTTTTTTTAATTTTTTTTCTGTCGTGCGCGTGCCGCACATGCGCGGTTCGGGCCGTCACGTGCACCGTGCATGCGCGGATTGGCCCGGCGCGGTCCGCCATTTTGGTTTTTTCGGGGTTTTTTGGTTTTTTTTGTCACGTGTGCTGCGCATGTGCAGTTCGGGCCGTCGCGCGCACCGCACGTGCGCAGATCGGCCCATTGCGGTCCGCCATTTTTTTTAAATTTTATTTTTATTTTCGTCATGCGTGCGCCGCGCATGCGCGGATCGGCCCGTCTCCTGCGCACGCTCCTGGGTCGGGGTCGCGGCACGCATCGGCAGCGCAAGTGTCAACCTTGAAAAAGGTTGAGAACCACTGATTTAGGCTACAAACTATCACAAGGGCAAAGAACTTTGGACCCCCAGAGAAAGCAAGCTGTGTTACACATTCCCATTCCCAAAACAAAAGAGGAAGTTAGAGCCTTTTTTGAAATTACAGGCTTCTGTAGAATTTGGATTCCTAACTTTGCTCTCACAGCTAACCATTGTACCAAGTTTTAAAAGGACCAAAAGAAGAACCTCTTTTGTGGCAACAAGAACAAATCCAAGCAATGAAACACCTCCAACAGGCTCTAACCACAGCACCAGCTCTAGGACTACCTGATATATCTAGGTCATTCTCACTTTATGTCGATGTGAGACAGAATGTGACTTTAGGAGTTCTTACCCAAAAGTAGGGAAATTGGAACTGACCAGTCGCTTATCTGTCAAAACAGCTAGATATGGCCTCGCAAGGTTGGCCACAATGTTTAAAAATTCTAGCAGCAGTTATGTTGTTACTGCAGGAGGCAAACAAGTTAACCTTTTCAGCTCCAGTGGTTGTTTATACTAGTCATGCCCTGCAGACAATTATTGACAATAAGGGACATTTATGGATCATTAATCAAAGGATGCATAAGATACAGGCCCTTTTATTAGAAAATCCACACACATGCAGCCATCTACAAAGAAAGAGGATATTTGGACTCCACAGGCAAGACCATCCAATATGCAACTTTGATTAAAAGACTTATCAAGGCAGCACAGTTGCCATCTAAAGTTGCAATCATCCATTGTCCTGGACATCAAAAAGACTCAAACCTTATTACCCAGGGCAATAGGAAGGCAGACAAAGAAGCCAAAAGAGCTGCGTTGGAAGGCCTCCTCTCCAGTCAGATGTCACTAGGTTCATGTATTTAGACACCTACTTAGAACAACTTGATCCTACATATACGCAGGAGGAAACCCAAAAATTGAAACAGAATATACAAGCTGAACTAGTTAAAGGCTGGTACACACTTCCCGATGGACACATTGCTGTTCCTCTTGCGCTTGCCCACTCCCTTATTTTCACGCCCATAAGCAACATCATTTAGGAAAAACTGCATTATTACAACAGCTTGAACGATTTTTCTATCTTCCCTTTGCTTCTTCGCTAACAGCACAAGTATGTTCTCAATGTTCCACTTGTGCCCAAACTAATGCATGCCAAGGACCAGTAGTACCACCTGGTCAACAACCAATCTCTTATTTTCCAATGGACTATGTCATTGTTGATTTTACTGATATGCCCAGAAGTAAGAAATATATAGCCCTGTTAGTTATAATCGATTCCTATTCAGGATGGATTGAAGCCTTTCCAACTGTAAATAAGAAAGCTATACAGGTTGCCAGAATATTTCTGAAAGTAATTATTCCTAGGTTTGGTTGCCCTTCTAGGATTTCATCAGATAATGGCCCTGAATTTGTACACCAAATCAATAAGGCTTTAGCCCAAGCATTAGGAATCAGGTGGAGATTTCATTGTGCCTTCCACCCTCAATCGGCTGGAAAGGTGGAATATGCTAATCGCACAATTAAAACACTTATTACCAAATTTTGTTTGGAAACTCATCTTCATTGACCAGATGTTTTGCCTATGGTTTTGTATGCAACCAGACTGGCCCCCCGCACTAAATTACAACTTAGTCTTTATGAGCTCATGTTTGGCCACCCCCCTTGTCTATTTAAACCTGACAGTCAGGGCTGGCCGGACTTAGCTCATAAGGGGGGAATACACCAACAGAAATTGTTACATCAGTTGCAGCTTCATAATTTGGCTGTTTCAAACTTGCACCATTATATGATGGAACAACAACCCCCTCCAGTAGTCACGGAAACACATGGGTTCAAACCAGGAGACAGAGTGTGGGTAAAGCACTGGAAATCAGATCCCTTGAGCCCAAGATGGAAAGGACCGTATACTGTTGTCATGTGTTCTCCTTTGGCAGTGAAAACCTTGGAGGGAAAGTCCTGGATCCACTGGAGTAGATTGAAAGCAGCTGCACCTGCAGATCCAGTAACTTACAAGGTGGATAAGACTGACAAACCTTTGGTGTTGAAATTTACAAGAAATACACCCTGTTGAACCCTACCAGCAATGGGTTCTCAACACACGGTGTGAACAACAACCTGCTAAGACACTCCGGACACTGTCTCTCTACGCAGGGTGGAAGGTATGAGGATTCTACAGCTCATAATACCTGTTAGTTATTTAATATGGAGAATATACACACATTCCTACACAAATCAGTGCAATGGCTGCACGAGAGGTCATAATGCAAAAACCCTCTAATAAAAAAAATTATTGAGTACCACACACAAAGAAATAACAAAAACACAGGGAAACCAAGGTTGTCAAAACTGCATCAAGACTACAGAACAAAAACCAGATAACCAAGACTTTGATTTATCATACAATGAAACCAGAAGGGTGCCAAGATAGCTCCCCTAGCTCTTGTACATACAACAGAACCACGTATAACGTTTGTAGAAAAGGGGTCCAAAATCAGTGTTATAACCCCAAGTCTGATCCAGATCGTTGGGCCTTACAAATCAAAACACATAGAACAAGAAGCAGCTATAGGGACCAGGCACTATTAGGGATCTCCCAATGGAAATCCAACCCACACTTCAGTTTTAGCGTCACCTTTGATGTTTGCAAAGCAGCTAATTATTGGGCTGCAATATATGGTTGTGGAGGGATCAGTCATATCCACAGCTATATCCCAAACCATAAGTACTTGTGCCCACCAGATGGATGTGCATGTAAGTGGTGGTCATGTATTAAGTGGCATACCCAAGACCCGAAGGAGATGGACCACATCTTGTTTGAAAAGAATGAAATGAAAGCAGATTCCTGTGGAATGGATAACTGTAATTTAGTGACTCTCACAGTCAAGAATGGCAGTTGGTTCCGGAACAAAAAAAGATGGGAAAGAAAGAAGGGGATGTTTGGGATAGGAATAGATGCCAAAGGCTACGACCCAATGTCAGAGGTGGAAGTCAAAATTATAACTGCAACCAAAAGACCAGAACAAAAATCATTATTTTGGTCATATTATGAGGAAATGGAGAACCTAAATATTCCTGAAGTACCTAGACATATAACCAATACCTTTGTTAAGTTGGCTGAAGATATTCCCCATACTTTAGACATGTCTAACTGTTTTGTGTGTGGTGGAACAAATATGGGAGAAAGATGGCCATGGGAGGCACAAGAGTTAAATTATACCAAGGTACTAGAAATGTCTAATAATAATAATTTAACCTATACAAGTGGAAAGATGGTGACTGGACTCTCACTTCCAACTTGGTAGGACATGTCTGTTACTCAAGAAACAAAATAGAATCTTGCATAGCAGTAGGTGACCTCCTATGCACAGGGACTTGGGAAAGCGGTAAATGGTGGTCTGGAACCAACGAAACCATTGCTATGGATCATTATGCCCTTACTAACGTATCTGGGATGCCATATCTAAAAGACCCCACAAATACCAGTCTCCATTGGCTAACCCCAGATGGAATGTACTGGATTTGTGGAAAAATGGCATACGGACAACTACCTGAGAACTGGTGTGGATCTTGTGTATTGGGAATAATTCGACCAGGATTTTTCCTGTTACCATTAAAAACTAAGCAAATTCTTGGAGTTCCTATCTATGATGAAATTGGCAATATAAGACAAAAAAGGAAGCCAAGTGCATACACCCAATGCACAGGAATCACTTGGCAAAAAAATGAATGGCCACTTTGCCACATCATTCTAGTTTATGGCCCGGCTACTTGGGCTGAGGATGGAATGTATGGATACCATACCCCTATTTATATGCTCAACAGGCTCATTAGGTTACAAGCAGTGGTAGAGTTAATCACTAATGAGACTGTGAAGGGACTAACTGAATTGGCCAAAGAAAATGTGAAATCCAGAACATATATCATGCAAAATAGGTTAGCCTTGGACTATCTGTTGACCAAAGAAGGAGGAGTATGTGGAAAATTCAACCTAACAAACTGTTGCATCGAAATAGATGAAAGTGGAAAAGTATTGAAAGGCATAACTGACAAAATGATCAAATTAGCACATGTTCCGGTGCAAACCTGGAAAGGATTTAATTTGGAAGACGTATTTTCGGGATGGTGGCCAAAGTTACCAGGCCTACAAACCATCATAGTTATAGCAGTCTTGTTAATTCTAGGATGTATTTTGATTCCTTGCTTACTCCCCTGTCTTATAGCAATGATTCAAAGGATCTCAGAAAGTACAGCCCAATTAACTGTAAAACATGAAACAATGTTAGTCTTATGGGAATATAAAATGGTGCCCACTAAAGAACCTGAATCAGAGGTAAAATAATGTAAGTTTAAGCTGGAAAACTTCCAAAGGGAAAAGTAGGAAAATGAAGAATAAAGTAGAATAATAATAATGATAATGAAAAATCACTAAAGCAAAATGATGTGTCTGCACAATTACTGGAATAAAGCTGTGTTAGCAAATACGTGACTAACCAAAAACACATTGCATTCAGAAACAATGTATCAAGTATAACTCTCTTCATTGTATGCCTGTGAGAAACTAACCTGATGAAATACAATGTAGATTTCTATATGTGCTTCTTTGTTCCTGAGAAAAAAAAGCTATAAAACTGTAGTTTGGACCTGCCCACGGGGTTCAGAATTGCTTATTGTTATTGCTTCTGAACCTTGCGCAAATAAACCTCTATGCACCCTTTGGAATTCGTAAAAGTTCCTTTCGTTTTCCACAAGTATGGAGTGATTAGTTAATATTGTCTAAGATAGTTAACCATATTTATTATCACCTATTACTATATCTACTATTGTTGTTTAAATATATGTACCCAGACAATATGCTGTTTGCAAAACATCGAAAATGTTACCTGGGGAGACCCCATCCCCATCCCTGATCCCAACCCAAACCTAAACCCCAATCCTAACCTGACCCCATTCTACCCACCCTTTAAAAATTAGTAACACTTCCCCCCCAAAAAATGACCTTCAGGAAATTTGTGAACTACAAGGAGACCACAGCTATTCTGTTAAGTGAAGATTGTCTATAATGGATTATTCAGCAGATCAGGATACATGGAGAGCCTAAGACATGCCTAGGCCTAGCTGGATCACATGCCTCACACAGCCAATTCTGTGTCTCAATTAAGTAACAGTTCCCATTGGCTGGTTTGTTGCTATGGCTATTCCAGTTCATAAATTCTTGCACACTGACACTCCTCCCTTTATGACTGGAACAGACATAAAACCAAATAATTTAATACTCTTCCCATGGTGTACTCCAGGGCTTTTCAACCTTTTCACCCATTGTACCACTTTTAGGATATGGCAATATCCAAGTACCACCAGTCGCCTAGCAAGGTGTCAAAAACTTGATGACAAAAAACAAAGGAAAAAAGTGATAAAGTACAGGTAGTCCTTGATTTACAACAGTTCACTTAATGATTGTTCAAAGTTACAATGGCACTGAAAAAAGTGGCCCCCAAGCCACAGCCGAGCAAGACACCTGCCTGCCCACCCAGTGGCACTCTTCCTCCTGTTCGAGGTTTTCATTGTTGTGAGCATTTCTGTTGGGGATTGGCAGTGGAGGTGGGGTGGGGGGTGTTTGGTTTTTAACCCACCCGTCTGCTGGGTGGTTGCAGCAGGTTTTGGTCACTTCACATGACCCTGGGACACTGTGACCATCATAAATATGAATCAGTTGCCAAGCATCTGAATGTAAATCACAAGATCCTGGAGATGCTGCAACATTCCAGCTGATCAGTGCTTCTTCTGGGCTCAGCAGAAGCGCCAGGATCAGTGCCGAGCTCCAGCTGGAACCTGGCGCTGATCCTGGTGCTTCCACTGAGCCCTGACAGCCCTGAAGAAGCGCCAATCAGCTGGAGCCTGGTGCTGATCCTGGTGCTTCTGCTGAGCCCTGACAGCCTCAAAGAAGCACCGATCAGCTGGAGCCTGGCGCTGATCCTGGTGCTTCCACTGAGCACTGACAGCCCTGCAGCTCCAGCCATCTCTTGTTCAGGCTTGTGCAGTGCTGCCACCGATTCAGCTCATTCCCCTCCCCCGCTAAAACTTTTCTAGGATGGTCGCATACCACCTCCCAGGTGCCAATGTACCACAGGTGATACCCGTACCACCGGATGAAAAGCCCTGGTGTACTCCACCCAATGGCTTGGTCATTACATCTGCCAGATTGTCATCTGAAGAACAATGAAGCAAGCGAATTAGTTTACTTTTGATGGCTTCTCTGACATTACAACACTTAATGTCCACATGCTTGCTTCTACTTTTCACTCTGTCACCTGTTGTCATTTTAATGCAAGCAGCATTATCTTCAAACACTGTTACAGCTTCTTTAACTTCTATGTTTATATCCTTTAACAGCTTTTACATACCAGGTTACCTCTGAACAAAGTTCAGACAGAGCAATACATTCTGCCTCTGCAGTAGAAATAGCTACAGTTTGTTTTCTGGATTTCCATCCAATCAAAGTCTCTCCAAATAATACCACAAACCCAAAACTGGACTTTCTGGTTTGCGCATCATTGGCATAATCACTGTCAACATAACATTTTAACTTTAATTCTTCAGAGACCTATATTTGAAGACCCAAATTCACAGTTCCTTCATATACCTGAGAATTTTCTTTACACCCATCCAATGCAACTGCATTGGTGTGGCAGTAAAGCAACTTAAGATGCTTACTGCACAAACTATGTCTGGTCTGGACCACTGTGACAGATATAATAGGCTCCCTATTGCTGACTGATATATCTCCTGATCACAGGCTTCACTTTTGTCCTCACCCAAAGTGTTGTGAAAATCTATGCTCATAGGTGTTCGAGCAGAATTACAATCCTTCATATTGTATCTCTCCAACAGCTGTTCAATTTTCCCTCTTTGACTGAGAACGTAGCCACTTTTTCTCAGTTTTTTTTTTTGTATCTCTACACCAAGATAGTTTTGTATTTCACCTTTGGTTGCCCTTTTCTCCTGATTGCCTTTGGAATATGCACCCATGCATTGCTTCCAAATACCCTTAAATGTGCCAGAGATGGCTTTCTCCCAAATAGCACAGCATATGGAGTATCATTTATAAAGAACTCTATAACCTATTGACCAAATAATTAGCAGTCAACATGGCTTCGCCCCAATATGACCTGCTCAGACCAGAATTCTCCAGCAGTGAGTCTTTCATGGTCTGCAAGACTCCATTCCATCTTTCAGCCACAACATTCTCAACTGCTGTGTACTGATTTGTCTGTCTATGTTGTATTTTTAGCTGCCCCAACTACTGCTGAAAGCTTGCTGACATGAATTCTGTAACCCTGTCAGTTTGCAGCTGGCATACCTTTTGCCTATATCTTCTTTCTACGAAGCTCACCCATTGCTTGAACTTCTGCAGCACCTCTGTTTTGTGTCATGCTTCCGACTAATGAAACACTTCAAAGAAATTCCAGGCATTGTTTATCCTAGAAAGCCTTTATTTCAGTGTAACAGAGTGTCGGCACTACATGGATGGATGCCAAGATCTGAATTTCCCTTCCTTTGCACATAACATTCCAGGCTATTCCTCACCCCTATTTTGCTGTCATGATTCCCATTTTCCAATCAAGCTGGAGGGCAAAGATTCACTTCCGTTCCCTTCCCGTGCACAGTCCTTATCTTTCTCTCCCCCCACCTTCATCTGAATTAACTCTAAAAATACCAGACAGTTCTGCATATCTTGTCAAAGCAATAATATCCAATATTAGCAGCGTTGAAATCTTGCTCTTAAGAAAATAACAGAAACCAAATCTGCTATGGTCATCTAAAACGACCAGTGCATACCTGGCTCCTCGCAAGCTGGCTTGCATTGGGCCAACCAAATCTGCATGTACCAGCTCTAGAACCCTTGTTATCTGCCTTGTGCTCTTCTTCCTTACTGGGAACACCTTGGATTTCGATGATTTATATATTGCATACTCTAAGTATGCCTTACACTCTTTCAAGGTTAATCCCTCTACAAACTCCTTTGCAACATTCTGAAGCTGGCATAGCCAAGCTTTATGTGCAAGAGATGAATGCATGAATCATGTTGTGCCACATTACCAAATGTTTGGGCACATTGAATCTTTTGTGGCTTCAACACATAAAGATCATCCTGTGTTATGCTCTGTGCACATACACTCTTTCTTTTTATGAGATATTTCCCATCTACAAACGTGGTCTCAAACTCTTGTTTGTGAAGACTGGAGACACTCAGTAAATTATACTCATTTTCAGGTACACATAATACATCATTAAACCTTTCCTCCAGACATGGAATCAGCACACTGCCTTTTCCCATGACTTTTGCCTTCTGGCCATTTGCTAAGGCCAGTGCATATCCTGCAGTTGAATCCAATCTGGAAAACAACTTAGAATTATTAACAATTGTTTAACTAGCCCCACTGTCTACTAACCATTTGTCTTCGCTATTACAATAGCTAAATTTTGCAACAGCAGCTTGTCCTTTTGCTGTGTTTTTTCTTTGTAAGCAGTCTTTCTTTAAATGAGTTTCAGCCCCACAAATGAAGCATGTCTTTTTCTCTTGTTCTTTCTTCTTGAGAATTCTCTGCTGAGATGTAATCTGTTCTCTGCAGACAGGAAGTCTGTTGCTTTGCTCTCTCTGCTCCTGTGGCTTCTTCTAAAATGGTTTTTCCGTTCTTCTGAAATCAAGCAAGCTTTAAGTCCTTCCATACTTAATTCCTGTTCTGATCTGCATTCAAAAACAAGAAACAATGGCCCCACATTTCATCAAGACTATTTAGTACCAACAGCACCTTCTGAGATTCAGGAATCTGCATTCCTCACTATTCCAATTCAACAAATAGTTTCTGCATGTGGAGCAAATGCTCTTCTATGCTCTCATGTGGCAGTAACCATGTATAATTGCCTCAATAATTGCACTATATTGTATGCTGACACACTCATGTGCACACTTCTCAACTTCAACCAAACTTCTTTTGCAGTTTTTAGGTCAGCTACATTTAAGAATTGTTCATCTTCCACACTTAAGGTGATGTAAGCCAGTGCCTTAACATGCCTCCATTGATCTGCAGCTGCTAATTGCCCCTGGGGTGGATTAATCACAACATCCCAGAGCTCCTTAGCCTTCAGGAAGCATTCCATTTTTGCAGCCCAAATAAGATAATTTTTTTGTCCAAATCAAGGCATAGAGCTCTACTTTAAATCAGCCATCCTGTAAGCCTTCAGCTGAGCAGCCCTTTTCTTTCTTGTTTATTTAACTTGGACCGTCCTTCAGCATAATTACAGCTCCCTGTTGAGCCTCAATCTTTTTCTTCAGTCTGAACTGTGTGCAAGGGCTGACTGGGATCTGAGCCCATAACCTGTTTTACAGCTTTCCAGTGAAAAAATAAGCCCCATTAAAGAAAATGAGCAGGAGGTATAGTTTAGAAAAACTTTATCTATAATATATATACACACACACATATATACACACACATATATATACATACATATATGTAGGTCCTTGGTTCTTTGGGTTTTCTCCCATGTAGAATTTGAAGTGTCTTGGCGACGTTTCGACGAAGTCCCATTCGTCATCTTCAGGCTGGTGCTTTTGGCTTCGTGCTCCTAGAAGCACGAAGCCAAAAGCACCAGCCTGAAGATGACAAATGGAACTTTGTCGAAACGTCGCCAAGACACTTCAAATTCTACGTGGGAGAAAACCCGAAGAACCAAAGATCTACATACAAACACCCGCGAAAATGACGTTTCAACGAAGTCTCATTCGTCATCTTCAGGCTGGTGCTTTCGGCTTCTGCTTCTAGGAGCAATGTGTGATTGTAGCTGTTTCTTCCTTTTAACTGCCAGTGGGGGTTTTGAACTGATTGGCTGGGAGTTCAGATGTGTTCTGATTGGGTGGAGGTGTGTTCTGATTGGTTAGGGGCTTGGTTGTGCTCTGATTGGATGGGGGAGTGTTCTGTTTGGGTGGGGGCTTTGTTGTGCTCAGGTTAGTCTGAGTTACAAGGGGATTAGAGATGGTGAACTGTATAGCTGTTTGGCTTCGTGTTCGTGGTCGTGCCTCATCTTCATGGTGGGTGTCAGTTTGCTTCGTGTATGGATTGGAGGGGTTTAAGGTGGCTAATGATGCAGCTGTGGTCTGGCTTCTGGTTTGCGGTCGTGCCTCCTCATCAGTGTGGGTTTGGGTTTGCTTTTTGACTGGATGTGTGGTGGTGACATCCTGTGTGGTTTTTGTGAGTGTAGGTCTGGTGTCATTCCCCGTGCTAAGGACTCGTCTGTCAATAAGGGCGGGTTTCCAAATGGCTGGTAGGCGGGAGGCATCATCTCGTTTGTTCATGCTGTGAGGGCGTTTTTCTATCTCGATGGCTTCTCTGATTATTCTGTTATTAAAGTGTTCAGTTTTGGCAATAGTTCTGGTCTTTTTGAAATCAATTTTATGTCCTGTGGCTTTAAGGTGTTGGACCAGGGAAGAAGTTGGTTCCTCTTTTTTGACTGAGTTTTTGTGTTCTTCAATGCATGCACTTATTCTTCTGTTGGTTTGCCCGATGTATGTGGTGGGGCAAGCAGTACATGGGATTTCATATACTCCTTGATTTTCTAATTCAATTAGAAAATTAGAATTCTAATTTTTGTCTTTAGGGTTTCTTAGGATGGTGGGTATTTTTCTGTTTGTGCAGAATGTTGTCTTTCTGCTTTGTTTATGGAGGATCTTGCTTATCCTGTCTGTGGTGCCTTTTATGTATGGGAGGAGGACTTTGCCGTTTTCTTGTTCTCTGTCTTGGATTTTAGTGGGAGTTTCTTTTTGGATTAAGTTGGAAATCTTATTTCATTGGAATCCGTTGGATGTTAGTTCATTAGTGAGAGTGTGTAGTTCGGTTTTTAGGTGTTGTTCATCAGCTATGCGTTTGGTTCTGGAGATGAGTGTCTTGGCTACGGAGTTGATCTGTGCTGGGTGGTGGTGTGAGAGTGTGTGCAGATAGCGGTTTGTGTGTGTTTTCTTCTGGTAGATGGTGTGTCCTAGGGACCCATTGGATTTCTTGTAGACTAAGACATCCAGGAAGGAAAGTTGGTTATTAGCTTCTGTTTCCATGGTGAACTGTATTTTGGGGTGTAGGCTGTTGAGGTGTGTGAGGAAGTTGTCCAGTTTTTCTTTCCCATGTGGCCAGATTACGAAGGTGTCGTCTACGTATCTGAGCCAGAGTTTGGGTTTGTGATCAGATTTTTAGCTTCTATGTCATATCCCTCTTCACCCAAGTGCCAATCAAAGAAGACTTAACAGCTATCCAAAACAAATATAACCCCCCCAAACACATCCAAGATCTGACCAACCACTGCCTATCCAACACATACTTCATCTATAACGGACAAAAATACAAACAAATAGAAGGAGCACCCATGGGATCACCCCTCTCACCTGTCATTGCAAACCTCTACATGGAATACTTTGAAACCCAAGCTCTAGAAAACTCTGATCAGCTTATTTTGATGATGGAGAAATAAACCAGATCCCGGGTTTTCACCCCACCCCTATTTTCCTAGGTGCCCGGTAAGGAGGAGAAGTTTAGAGGGGGGCATAGGATAAGAGGCAAATTGTTACATTGTAATGGTTAGCAGACACAAAGGCAAATAAACAAAAGGTTACTTTGTAGTGAGTAGAGGAAGTGAAGGTAATAAACCTGCATGCATATCCCCCCTCCCCCTTGGGAGTATGGCAGAATCCAGGGAAGGGTAAGAGTTGGTTTTAAATCAGAGAAGATAGATAGAAAGGAAATATAACTGGATTCTGACAGCAACCTTCCCAGCATGGCCAACTCCCTGTCCGTCCTCTGCAACTGTTCCCCGTTTCCTGTTGCGATATGTGTGTGTGTGTGTGTGTCTGTGTGTGACATACATATAGTACTGTGCAAAAATGTTAGGCAGTTGTGCAAAAATGCTATAAAGTAAGAATGCTTTCAGAATTTGACGTGTTAACAGTTTATTAAATAAATAAACAGAAGAGAAATCTAAATCAAATCAATATTTGGTGTGACTTCCCTTTGCCTTCAAAACAGCATCAATTCTTACACTTGCATACTTGCACAAAGTCAGGGATTATATAGGATTAGAATCAGGTGTATGATTAACCAATTATAAGGTACTAATGGTCATCAATTTCATATGTACAATAGGTAGAATAGAATAGATCTGGAAGGGACCTTCGAGGTTTTCTAATCCAGCCCCCTGCTCAAGCAGGAGAACCTATACCATTTCAGACAAGTGACTGTCCAGTCTCTTCTTAAAAATCTCAAGTGATTGAGTGCGCATGATTTCTGAAGGCAAGCTGTTCCACTGATTAATTGTCCTCACTGTTAGAAGGTTTCTCTTTAATTCCAGGTTGTTTCTCACTTTGATCAGTTTCCAACCATTGTTTCTTGTCTTGCCCTCTGGTGCTTTGGATAATAGTTTGACCCCCTCTTCTTTGTGGCAGCCCCTCATATACTGGAATACTGCTATCATGTCACCCCATTTCTTTTCTTTAGACTATCCCTGTGGTGGTGAACTTATGGCACGCGTGCCACAGGTGGAACGCGGAGCCATCTTTGGTGGCACACGATCCATTGCTGGGTCGAACTGCTCCCTCCTCCTCTCCATGCATGGAGGCTATAAAGGGAGCAATTTTTGGAGGAAGCAGCATTTGCTGCAGACAGTGAGAGAGTGAGTATGAATCAGAGTTGACAGTGAGCAAGTGAGCCGACAGCGGTAAGTTTCAGCAGCCAACCATGCGGGGACAAGGAGGATGAGGGATGGCAGGTGGTGGGAGGTGCCTTGCCTTGGCTTCTTTCGGTGATGGCAGCAGAGTGGTAAGGGTGGCGGCAGGTGCCTTGCCTTGCCTCGGCCTCGTTCAGCAATGGCAGCAAAGTGGTAAGGGCAGCGAGGGGGTGTCTTGCCTTGGCCTCATTTGGCAATGGCAGTAGAGCGGTAAAGGTGGCTGGCAGCGGAGGGTGCCTTGCCTTGCCTCGGCCTTATGACCGATGGCAGCAGAGTGGTAAGGGTGGCCAGTGACGGGGGATTTGCCTTGCCTTGCCCTCATTCAGCAACAGCGGCAAACAGAGTGGTAATGGCGGCCGGAGAAGGGTGGGGCTGCCTCGCCTCAGCCTCGTGTGTGGCGGTGGCGGCAGCAAAGTGGTAATGGCAGCTGGGGGAGAGTGGGGCTGCCTCACCTCTGCCTCGTAGGGCTATGGTGGCAGTGAAAGGCTCGGGGGCAGCCTACTTGCAATGATGGCTTTCCTGCTCCAGGGTCCTCGCCTTTCGTGGCCTCTGCCCAGCAGCTAGCACACTGCCCGGCTGAAGCCGGGGACAACGGCTTTCCTCAGCTGGTCTGTGATCCCACCTGCCAGGTGGGGAATCGACAGATCACTTTCCATTCCAGGCAGGGGCTAGGGATGGGTGTGGGTAGCTGCATTCCATTTCTCCATTCACTTCTCAGTCTTCGTCACGTGTTTGTGGGAGAAAAAAAAAGTTCCATGAGATATTCTAACTTCTTGCGAGATGTCACGAGAAGTTAGAAAATCTCATGGAACTTTTTTTCTTTTTTACCGATAGTCCCACAAACATGTGGTAAAGGCTGAAAAGCGAATGGAGAAATGGAATGCAGCTGCCTTTGCCCAGACCAGACCAGCCCCGGCACGGAAAGCGATCTGCCAATTCCCCGCCCGGCAGGGGAGATCACAGACCGGCCAAGGGCAGGGAAGCTGTTGTCCCTGGCTTTGGCTAGGCGGTGTGCTGGCCGCCAGGCAGAGCCCATGAAAGGAGAGGACCCTGGAACAGGGAAGCCATTGTTGGATGTATGCTGCCTCCCGCCCCCATCTGGGTGAGGGTGGGGGTGGCAACCTTACCCTGCATGGTGGCAGGAGAGTTAATGGCAGGCACAGGGGGGCCAGGAGCTGCGCAAAGCAAGCGAAGGCTAGGCCGGGCAGATTGCAGGCACTGCCAGTGGCACTGGCACACTCTGTCCAGCCTCCCCTCCAGCCAAGGCTGCACCTCTGCTGTGTGCGGCTGATGGTGTTGTTAATCCAGTTGCTCAGCGCCACCAGCGCTGCAGCATAGTAATATAACTTCAAATTGGGCATTTTTAAACCACTTCTCTTCCTTGTATCCTGGATGATTTTTAATTTAACCCTCGTTTTCTTGCCATCCCAAATAAATCTGTTAATGCCCTTCTGCCATTCGTCCAAGTCCA
This sequence comes from Bothrops alternatus, assembly GCA_034064705.1. Lineage (NCBI taxonomy): Eukaryota > Metazoa > Chordata > Lepidosauria > Squamata > Viperidae > Bothrops > Bothrops alternatus. Next base: position 33,276,280 of record JARGCV010000112.1, read on the forward strand.
CATCCTTTTTGAGTATAGGTAGCATTTGAAAGAGAAATAGAAATTTTGGCAATACATTCATTTTTATTGCTGCTATCCTGCCCAGCAGAGACAGTTGTAATGTTTTCCACCTGACCAGATCTGTTTGTATCTTGTTCCACAACACCTCGTAATTATTTTTATATAATTTCCCGTTTGTAGCTTCAATCTCCACTCCTAGGTATTTAACTTTCTTCACTATTTCACAGCCTGTTATTCTTTCTGAGTCCTGTTTTGAGTTGTTATCTAAATTTTTAACTAGCATCTGCGTCTTAGATATATTTACTTTGAAGCCTGATACCCTACCATAGTCCTTCATTATCTCCATCAGTCTCCTGGCTGATTGTGCTGGTTGAGCCAGTGTCACCAGCAGGTCATCCGCGAAGGCACATAGTCTGTAGTCCTGTTGTCTAATCTGTATGCTTTTTATGTCATCTGCCGCTCTTATCTTGTTCAGTAGAATCTCCAGCGTTAAAACAAACAGCAAGGGGGATAGTGGACAGACCTGTCTAGTACCTTTCTCTATGTTAAATGAGTCTGTTAAGCCCCCATTCACAATGATCTGGCCCGTTTGTTTCTGGTAAATTGCCACTATGGAATTAATAAACTGTTCTCCCATTTTCATCCCCCCAATCAGTTTTATCAGAAATGGCCAATTCAATCTATCGAAGGCTTTTTCTGCATCTACAAACATGAGAGTAGCAGGCACCTGGTTATGCCTTTCCAAATACTCTATTATGTTCAGCAGTTGTCTTACATTAGTTTTCATCTGATGTCCTTGTATAAATCCAGTTTGGTCCGGGTGAATTATTTTTTGTAACACTGTCATTAATCTGTTAGCCAAGATTTTTGCGAAGATTTTGTAATCCGTGTTCAATAGCGAGATGGGTCTGTAGTTTTCTGGTTGAGCGTTGTCTTTTCCCTCTTTAGGGATTAGAGAGATGTAGGCTGTTTTCCACGATGGTGGAACTTGACCACCTTCTTGTATGTTGACAAATAACTCTCTAAGGGGTTCTATCATTTCCTCTCGGAGATACTTGTAGTAGGTTGCTGTTAGCCCATCCGTCCCAGGCGATTTTCCCTTTTTCAGTTGTTTAATCACTGAAAGTATTTCTTCTTGCGTGATCAGTGCATTCAGACTATCTCTTTGTTCATCGGTGATTATCAATAACTTTTCATTTTGCAGAAACTTATCTATCTCCTTGTCTTGTGTCTTCTCTTCAGCGTATAACTTGGAGTAGAATTCTGTAAAAGCTTTCTTGATCATTTCCTGTTGAAACTCTTCCTTTCCTTTATACTCTATCTTTTCAATTATGCGGGATTTTTGCTTCTTCCTTAATATATAAGCCAGCCACCAACCAGGTTTATTGGAATTATGGAATGTCCTATGCTTTGCATATTGTATATTCCTTGCCACTTGGTCTGCCATCAACAAGTCAAATTGTTTCCTTAAAATCTTGATTCCCTCTTTGGTGACTTTGTCCTCCGGTCTTTTTATTAATAGTTGCTCTTTCTTACTTATCTCATCTTCTAACTCCTTTCTTTTTTGTTCTTGTTTGCACCGGTGCCTTTTGTTCATGTCCATGAGAATCCCACGCATGAATGCCTTGCTGGCGTCCCATATCATTTCTATAGGTGTCTCCTTATTCATATTTATGCTAAAGAATTCCTTCATAACATTTTTGCATTCAACCACCTTTTCATCGTATTTAAACAGGTTTTCATTAATTCTCCAGGATCTCCTAGGTTTCTGTCCATGTCTTAATTCCATCCACACCGGGTTATGGTCTGATAGTACTTTGGGTAGGATTTTCACCTTCTTTAGGCTAACAAGCAAGTCACTGGTTGTTAATATAAAGTCAATTCTAGAGAATGATTGGTGTCTGTCTGAGAAAAAGGTAAATTCTTGCTCTTTGCCATGTCTTTCCCTCCAAATGTCTATCAGTTCGAAGTCATCCTTTATGTCAAAGAAGGATTTAGGCAACTTGGAGTGTTTTTGCGAGTTTGGTGCTGTCTTCTTTTTATCCAGGTCGACCTCTATGACACCATTCCAGTCTCCCATTATAATACATGATCTGTAGTTGAGTTGTGTTAACTTTTTATGTACCAATTTGTAGAATTTTCCTTGTTGTTGATTTGGTGCATATACGCCCATCAAAAGAATTTTCTTATCTTCTTGTACTATTTCGATTGCTAGATATCTACCTTGAGAGTCTGACGCTATTCATTTAGCTCTTATATGCTTTTTCACATAGATGACAATGCCATTCTTCTTTACTGCTGCCACTGCAACAAATTGTGTGCCTAGCTTGTTGTTGGTTAAATATTTCTGGTCCATAGTTATGATGTATGTTTCTTGTAAGCAAATTATATCATTTTTCCCTTGATTCAGATAATGAAATATTTTCTTCCTTTTCTGTGGGGAGTTTAACCCGTTAACGTTCCAAGTCAAATATTTACTTGTCATGATCGGCTTCAGAGCTGATGGTGTTGTTGACTATTCCAGGGCTTTTCAACCTTTTCACCCATTTTACCACTTTTAGGATATGGCAATATCCAAGTACCACCAGTCACCTAGCAAGGTGTCAAAAACTTGATGACAAAAAAAAGGAAAAAAGTGATAAAGTACAGGTAGTCCTTGACTTACAACAGTTCGCTTAATGACTGTTCGAAGTTACAATGGCATTGAAAAAAGTGGCCCCCAAGCCACAGCCGAGCAAGACACCTGCCTGCCCATCCGACAGCGCTCTTCCTCCTGTTCGAGATTTTCATTGTTGTGAGCATTTCTGTTGGGGATTGGCAGCGAAGGTGGGGTGGGGGGTGTTTGGTTTTTATTCCCCCCATCTGCTGGGTGGTTGCAGCAGGTTTTGGTCACTTCACATGACCCTGGGACACTGTGACGGTCATAAATATGAATCAGTTTCCAAAAATCTCTGTGGCACACTCTGTGGGTCAGTGGAGGGGGAACTCATCCGAGCCCTTCTCACTAAATATATCAGCTAGATTGTGGTATTCTCACAGTATGCCCTGCAGCAGTTGGCCCTTCGAAACAGCCTTGTTTGCCTTGTGGCTGCTGTCGCATGGTGTTTGCTTTGGAAGCCCTTTCCTCCAATTCACTCATTGGTTCCATTTCTTGAGCCAGGTTAACCCTAGGACCAGGGACCATTCCAACCCAAGTGCCATAATAAAAGTCAAAGTCTCAGAATGAGGGATTCAGTGGCAAAATGGGCTGGGATGACCCTGACAGCTGACCCACCTAGTTGGCAAAATGCATTTGGATTCAGGCAGACCCCCAATTTTCCTACTAACATTGGGCTTATTAAGCATCAGATGCACCCCGAGTCTAGCACAGACTTTAGGGCTACTTTCTTCCCCAAGCTTGGGATTAACAGTTCTATAGATATGGTTACTGGCACTTACCAGGGGGTTGTCATCATAATTGCTATCAGAGGATCCCAGGTCTTCTTCCAATGGGGTCAGAGTTTCCTCTCCTGCTTGTGGAGGGAAGCAGAACTCCACGACCTCAGCACTTTTTAGAGCTGCATCTTTGGTGTGCAGCGAGGGCTTCCCATTTCCACACCAGCAGTCAATCTCCTTTCTTTGCTGGAGTCTTCATCCTGCATTTGGCTGCTTTGTGACCCTCTTTGCCACATTTGAAGCTGGCAATTGAATGTGGGAGTGGTGCCTGGGATCTGGCCATCTCTCCTCTCCTCTCAGCTGATCACCTTCACACTCTGCCTGATTGGTAGTAGTTTTGCATTTGATTGATCTCTGCCTCCTTGGCCAGGATGCACCAGTCATTGAGGTGAGCCAGGGCTCCTCTAATGATGTAGGCATGGTACATGTCATCGTTGAGCCCATCTTTGAAGCAGCTCATTAGGATGTCCTCCAGCCAGTTGAGGCAACATGCTAGACCCTGGAATTCCTCAGTATATTTGCCTACTGGGCGACAACCCTGGCCTCAACCCTGATGCAGTCTCTGGCTTTCCAGTCAACCAGGGGATCCTCAAACCTCCATCTCAGCACTATCATATAAAGGTTGAAATTCCGGCGCTCCAGATCATTAGCATTGTGGAGAGTCACCATCCAGTGGGCCATGGCTCCTTCTAGGGCTAGGGTGACCCCTCAGTGGGAATGTCTCGCCCATACTCCTGCATATAGGTGAGGACATGGGTGAGGAAGAACCCCAGTTGTTGAGGATCCTTTCAAATTTGATGCCAAGGGGGTTGCCTTTTGTTCCTGCTGGGGATCTATTCCCCCATGGGCCTACAAGTATTCATCCCCCCCCCAAGTTCCCTCTGGAGAGGGTTGGCTGGTGTGGTGGTCACCCTCCCAGCTGATTTGTCAGTCTCTGCCACCATCTATGGAAGGAGAGATTCACCCCATTTTGCCGGTCTCCCTTTTGTGCCGCTCACACTCCTCACTCACCTTTTCCCAGTGGGCTATGGCTCCGTGCATTTTCATGGTTTGGAATGCCTTCATCATGAAGCACATGGCTTGCTTCATGAGGCGATCAACATGGTTCAGTTCCACATCTGATTCGTCGTCCTCACAGAGTGCTTCCTCCATTTTGCGCTTCTAGCCACGACGTCAGCTACCATGGATGAGGGTGATTCCCCTGGCACTTCCTTCCCAATCATCTTTTTTTCCCATGCCAACAGACCGTCTCAGCTTCTCAGGATCTTCCAGGGCAGTAATTTCCTATATCCATTCACCGGAGTTTGTGTCTGGGTGAGTCTTTGTACAGATCTCTCCCCAGCATTCAGCATCTCTATGTTCACTGCCTGGATTAGACATAATTTGCTGGGTCCCCATGGTAGGGCTGGTGCCTCTCGGGGTTGACCACTTTGCAGATTCTACCTAATGTAAGGCCCTGCCTCAGCTGAATCTCTCAAGAAAGCAGAACTCTTAAAACTGGCATCATTTCAACAGGAACATTTATTGAGAGTTAGTGAAAGCAAGAGAAGGCAAGCAGGATCTAAAAAGCCCATGCGAATTTGCTAGGTTACACACCAAAGTTTAAAACCCCTCTCAACTGCCCAGTCTATAGGAGCCAATTCAGAGGTATTAAAATGTTGTGAGACCTCCAGATGGAGACAGTGATAAGAAGATGTTTCCCAGGCATCTCTTCCATGGTGAATTCCCTCCCTGTTACATTCCCCAGAAAGATACATCAAAGTGAAGAGGAACTGAATAAATGAAGCAAAGCTAAGCACAGTACAGGAGAGCTCCAAAGGGTCCCCCTCCCCTCACAAATGGCAGTGTCCCAACAGAGATCTATAGGGACCTGACACTCCAGCCTCAACTTTTTGCTTTTACACATTAGTATATAACTAGCCATTTCTATAACAACATATCTTTCTATTCGACAAAAGTAAAGTCAAAATTTCATTTTTTTTTCATCACAAGCACAAAATCCAGAACATATCCAGGTAAAAAATGTATCTAAATATATTCTCCTCTTTGAATAAATTTATCAATTTAACCATTTCTGCTTTATCTTCCTTGCTATGGAAATATTTCTATTTGCACCTAATAATAAATCACCGTTTTTGTTAACAGGGTTCACTATATTCTTTCAGATTCTTTGACCTTACAGTGAAAAATACTCATTTTTTTCTTTTTCCCCTTTCTAAATGCTAAACTTTTCTTTAAACACATTTCTAAAACTTCAATATTAAATTTACATCTCTTTCTCCAAACTACCCTTAGGAGCCTTATAGAATTTCTTTTTTCTTTTACAATCCTCCTTTTTAAAACTCAAAAATTTTCTTTAAACTATTACAACATTATCTTTAACTTTCTCTTAACACAGATACTCTCAAATACATTTTCAACAACATTTTACATACTTGACTGTGCTCTGATTGGCTTGGGGAGTGTTCTGTTTGGGTGGGGGCTTTGTTGTGCTCAGGTTAGTCAGTGTTACAAGGGGATTAGAGATGGTGAACTGTATAGCTGTTTGGCTTTGCGTTCATGGTTGTGCCTCATCTTCATGGTGGGTATCAGTTTGCTTCGTGTATGGATTGGAGGGGTTTAAGGTGGCTAATGATGCAGCTTCTAGTTTGTGGTCGTGCCTCCTCATCAGTGTGGGTTTGGGTTTGCTTTTTGCCTGGATGTGTGGTGGTGACGTCCCGTGTGGTCCTTGTGAGTGTAGGTCTGGTGTCATTCCCCGTGCTGTGGACTCGTCTGTCAATAAGGGCGGGTTTCCAAATGACTGGTAGGCGGGAGGTATCATCTTGTTTGTTCATGCTGTGTGGGCGTTTTTCTATCTCGATGGCTTCTCTGATTATTCTGTTATTAAAGTGTTCAGTTTTGGCGATAGTTCTGGTCTTTTTGAAATCAATTTCATGTCCTGTGGCTTTGAGGTGTTGGACCAGGGAAGAAGTTGGTTCCTCTTTTTTGACTGAGTTTTTGTGTTCTTCAATGCGTGCACTTATTCTTCTGTTGGTTTGTCCAATGTATGTGGTGGAGCAGGCAGTACATGGGATTTCATATACTCCTTGATTTTCTAATTCAATTTTGTCTTTAGGGTTTCTTACCCTAATACCTGTTATGTCTGGCCTCTCTCAGCTCATTAAAATCCACGTAAATATGTCTTTAAGAGGTTTATTTAACACATTTCAAAAGGATTCATTTCAAAGCAAGCTGCTGGCATTTTTTGTTGGCCGGAACGACCAAATCAGATCTATTTACATTTAGATAAACATGCTCTCCTCCTCCTACTTCCCAATTAACTTACTCTTTCTTTATCACATTGTCCAAGACCTCATTATTCTTCGGTAGGTTTTCAAAACACCAGAATTCCAACGCACTGCAAAAGTTTTCAAGCCTCTCCTTGATTAACGTTGCTCGTGACAAGGGCGTAGTCTCCCTTTCCCCTTCTAATATAGTGTCCGATACGTCACTTCCCCCCATTACTTCCTTTTTCCAGTTAACTGACACCTTCGCTTATCAAACCTTCGGAACCTCGGATCAATCCATTTATCTTCTTCTTCTAAATCTGACTCATCATTTTGAGAGTCTGATTCAGAATGCATACAAAGCTCCTCATTGTCTAGCTCAGCTGCCGGGAGGGGCAAATACCCAGAGGGGCCTGGCTGCCCTTCCTCGGCTGCCGGGAGGGGAAAACACCCAGAGGGGCCTGGCTGCTGATCCTCATATTCTGACACTTCCCAAGCTGGTCTAGGGACACTCACAACACTATCCCCCCCCTCAGGCCCCTCCCCTTGGGGCCGGCGCAGGGGATGTGGTTTGTAGGGAAACGCAGAATGAAAATCCCAAATTAACCGAGGAGCCTCAATATCACGAGCATCGACCCAAGAGCCAGCGGCTGGCCCACCCCCGGTCCAATCAACCAAATATTGGAAGCGGTCGTCGAGCCATCGGGAATCTCGGATGCCGGACACTTCCAACCGGGAAACAGGAACTTGAGCACGGCGAGCTGTCGGGCCCGGATCAGGAGGTCGAAGCGGAGAATCAGGGTTGACAGGAACAAGCAAGGAGCGATGAAACACGGGATGTACACGAAAAGACCTAGGCAAAGTCAAACGATAGGTCACCGGATTGATGACCGTCTCCACAGGGAAAGGACCCAGGAAACGTTGATCAAGCTTGCGGTGAATTCTCCCTGGAAACAAGTACTTGGTGGAGAGCCAAACCCGATCTCCAACAGCTAATGGCGGCGTGTCGCGACGCGAGCGGTCTGCAACCCGCTTGTAGTCTTCCTTGGCCTTAGTCAAGTGCTGCTTAACCATGTCGTGGACTGACTGCAGTTCGGTTAAATAGTCTTCTGCAACTGGAACTGGAGAATCGAGGAGCGTGAGCGGGAAAAATCTGGGATGATAGCCGTAGTTGGCAAAAAACGGGGTGGTCTGAGTGGAAGTATGCTGAGAGTTGTTGAAAGCGAATTCGGCCACGGAGAGATATTTGGACCAATCGTTCTGTTGGTCGTTGATGAAACAACGCAAATACTGCTCCAGAATGCCAATCACTTTCTCTGTACCCCCATCAGTCTCTGGGTGATGCGTGGAGGCTAGATTAACTTGGACTTGAAGCGCAGACATGAGTTCTCTCCAGAACTCCGAGGTGAACTGGGTTCCTCGGTCGGACACTATTTTGTCAGGCAAACCGTGTAGCCGGAAGATATGTTGAATGAACAGCTGAGCAGTGACCTTGGCTGTCGGTATTCTTCGGCAAGGAATGAAATGTGCCATTTTGGTCAGCATGTCCACCACTACAAAGACAACGGTGTAGCCGGCAGAAACAGGTAGACAAGTCAAGAAGTCCATGGAAATAGCTCCCCAGGGTCTCTCCGGCGTGGGTAAAGGCTGTAATAATCCCGGAGGGGCTCCTGTGGCATGTTTTGCCTGACGGCACCGTACACAGGAATTCACATAGGATTGCACATCATGGCGAAGTCTGGGCCACCAAAAAGTCCGAGACACTAAGTGAAGAGTCTTAAAGAAACCAAAATGACCTGCCGCAGGGTTATCATGGCATTGAGTCAGGATGAGACCTCGGAGTGGGCCTGCTGGAACATATAACAGGTTGCGGAAGCGTAATAGTCCCTCGGACAAGGTCCAAGGTGAGTCGGGACCCACCTCTTGGCTCTTCCGTATTGCAAAGTCATCTAGTTGTTGTGCTTCCCGAATCTGTCGTCGTAGATCTACCGGATCATGCACGGCTGCGATCGATTCGATAGGCAGAATGGTTCTAAGCGGTAAGGGATCCTTGATCTGTAGATACTCAGGTTTACGGGACAGGGCATCTGCTCTTTTGTTGTACCCTTTCGGAATGTAGGTGACTTTGAAGTTGAATCGAGCGAAGAACAAAGACCAACGGATTTGACGTTGATTCAATTTCCTGGCAGATTGCAAAAATTCCAAGTTTTTATGGTCAGTCCGAACTTCAACTTGGTAGCGGGCTCCTTCCAGGTGGTGTCTCCAGGTCTCAAAAGCAGTCTTGATGGCCAATAGTTCCTTTTCCCAAATGGTATAATGGCATTCGGAGGGAGTCAGTTTCCTGGAGTAATAAGCACACGGGAACAGGGGGCCGCCATCTTGGCGTGTTTGAAGTAGCACGGCCCCTACTGCAACATCTGAGGCGTCAGCCTCCACTACAAAGGGACGACAAGGATCTGGATACTTGAGAATGGGTTCCTGAACAAAAGCTTTTTTGAGGGTCTGAAACGCCTGTTGCTCGGCATCGCCCCACTGGAACTTAACGCCTTTCCGTAACAGTCGAGTAAGGGGCGCAGTCAAGGCAGAAAATCTCGGAATAAATATCCTGTAATAGTTCGCAAATCCCAAAAGTCTTTGGACATCTTTTGCTTTACATGGTGGTTGCCAGGTTTGCAAGGCCTCAACCTTGCCAGGGTCCATGGCGATGCCTTGTGGAGAAATCACATGTCCCAGAAACTCAATGGTGGTTTGATAGAATTGACATTTCTCTAACTTGGCGTAAAGGTGATGCTCTCTCAAGCGTTGCAAAACTCGCCGGAGATGCTGAAGATGAGTGGCTCGTGACGGGGAATAAATCAGGATGTCATCGAGGTAAACCACCACAAATTGATCTAATAAATCCCGGAAGATGTCATTCATGAAATGTTGAAAGACGGCCGGAGCATTGGTGAGTCCAAAGGGCATAACGGTATACTCAAAATGACCATACCTGGTTCCAAACGCGGTCTTCCACTCGTCCCCCTCTCGAATGTGAACCAGGTTGTAAGCACCCCTTAAATCTATCTTGGTGAAGATGGTCGCTGATCGGAGACGGTCCATGAGATCAGGAATCAAAGGCAGAGGGTACCGGTTGCGCACCGTGATGGCATTGAGCTTGCGATAGTCACAGCATAGGCGTAAATCTCCGGTTTTCTTCTTCACGAATAACACAGGAGCTGACAAAGGCGAGGAAGAGGGACGAATGAAACCCCTGGCCAGGTTTTTGTCCACAAAGTCTTTCAATGCGGCCAACTCGGGTTCTGACATGGAGTAAAGGCGTCCCCTTGGAAGCTTGGCATTTGGTAGCAAATCAATGGCACAGTCATATGGTCTATGCGGAGGCAATTGGTCTGCCTCTTTCTCATTGAATATATCTGCAAAGTCCGCTAGATCGGCCGGCAAGGTGATGTCAGGGTGGGATGGTAGCTGGGCTGCACAAACTTGGCGTACGTGGTCTACGCATTGCAAACTGGGAAATGAAACAAAGTTCTGGGACCACACCACACAAGGATCATGGGTTCTCAACCAGGCTAGGCCGAGAACTAAGGGGAAATGAAGTCCCTTGGTAACATAGAATTGGATGGCTTCTTCATGTTGTCCTATGACCAGGCGTATGGGCTGGGTCATAAACTTGATCGGTCCAGATAACAACTCACGACCATCGATTGTCTCAACCAACATAGGCGGCTTCACGGAGCACAAAGGTATGGCATGCTGACGAGTGAAAGCTTCATTCATTAAATTGGTGGTGGCTCCAGAATCCAACAAGGCGTGGGCCGGAATGCCCTGGGCATGATTTCCCAGAAGTATATTGGTTGCTAGGATCAGATGTCTCGGAGGACCGGGGTCGTTGTCTGTGGAACTGGAACTGGGTTTGGCGCCTGCCCGACCCAATGTTTCCATTAGGCCGGGCTCTGGCCGTTTCCCGGCAAGGTGGCTTGAAACTGCTGAGTGGGAGGCCGAGCTGGAACAGGAGTAGGACCTGCCGTACCACGTCTTTTCTGGGGGCAGGCCATGACGAAGTGACCCATCTCTCCACAGTACAGGCACAAGCCCTCAGCTCTCCGTCTTGCCTTCTCAGCCTCGGTCAAACGAGATCTGGCTGCACCAAGATCCATGGGCTCATCTCTGGTCATGGGTGCAGGGCGCCTCTCAGTGTAAGCCGGCCATGTTTGGAAAATACGTCTGGGTGCCGGGATGGGTGGGGTAATAGGTAGGGTCTGGAATCCTCTGCGTGGTGCAGGAACTGGCTTGGCACTTCCGGTGACTGGAACCATTTGTTTGACCAGGCGGGCATCCATGGCTTGCGTTTGCGCCTCCATAGCCAAACAATGTTGGTATAATGCATCCAGGGTCGCGGGTATTACAGTAGTTTTCAATCCATTCAAGATCTGGGAAGACAGGCCATCTTGAAAGATTTCCATGAGAGCCTCCTCATTCCAATTAATTTCTTGAGCTAGGCGGCGAAAATCTGATATATATTCCGCTACGCAGCGCGATCCTTGACGTAGCTCTCGTATCCGCCGGGTGGCATTTTGTCTACAAAGGGGGTCAACAAATTCTCTTTCCATCAGCTGGCAGAATCCTGCATAATTGCGCAGAACAGGATCTTGTCCGTCTATCAGAGGAGACGACCAATCAGCAGCTGGCCCAGAGAGTAAACTTAAAATGAACGCTACTTTCGTTTCATCAAGCTGGAAATCTGCTGGAGTTGAGGCAATGAATGTTTTGCATTGGTTTAAAAAAGCTGGAAATTTACTACGCTCTCCAGTAAACTTATCAGGCAAGGCTAAATAGCATCTGTTTCATCTGGGAGGGGGGGCTGGAGCTGGGGCTCCTGCGGCGTGAATCTGCTGTTGCAAATGTCCAATTTGTTGCTGGAGAGTTTGAACTAATAGATGCAGAGCCGGGTTATCAGCGAGGAGTTCCTCCATGACGTCACTGAAAGCTCGGACTAATTTTCGTCTTTTTTTGTTTTTTAGGTCACGAGCAATCTGTTATATCTGGCCTCTCTCAGCTCATTAAAATCCATGTAAATATGTCTTTAAGAGGTTTATTTAACACATTTCAAAAGGATTCATTTCAAAGCAAGTTGCTGGCATTTTTTGTTGGCCGGAACGACCAAATCAGATCTATTTACATTTAGATAAACATGCTCTCCTCCTCCTACTTCCCAATTAACTTACTCTTTCTTTATCACATTGTCCAAGACCTCATTATTCTTCGGTAGTTTTTCAAAACACCAGAATTCCAACGCACTGCAAAAGTTTTCAAGCCTCTCCTTGATTAACGTTGCTCGTGACAAGGGCGTAGTCTCCCTTTCCCCTTCTAATATAGTGTCCGATACGTCACTTCCCCCCATTACTTCCTTTTTCCAGTTAACTGACACCTTCGCTTATCAAACCTTTGGAACCTCGGATCAATCCATTTATCTTCTTCTTCTAAATCTGACTCATCATTTTGAGAGTCTGATTCAGAATGCATACAAAGCTCCTCATTGTCTAGCTCAGCTGCCGAGAGGGGCAAATACCCAGAGGGGCCTGGCTGCCCTTCCTCGGCTGCCGGGAGGGGAAAACACCCAGAGGGGCCTGGCTGCTGATCCTCATATTCTGACACTTCCCAAGCTGGTCTAGGGACACTCACAACAATACCCAAATACACTAAAATCCAAGACAGAGAACAAGAAAACGGCAAAGCCCTCCTCCCATACATAAAAGGCACCACAGACAGGATCAGCAAGATCCTTCACAAACATAATATCAAAACAGCATTCTGCACAAACAGAAAAATATCCACCATCCTAAGAAACCCTAAAGACAAAATTAAACCCCTCCAATCCATACACGAAGCAAACTGACACCCACCATGAAGATGAGGCACGACCACGAACGCAAAGCCAAACAGCTATACAGTTCACCATCTCTAATCCCCTTGTAACACTGACTAACCTGAGCACAACAAAGCCCCCACCCAAACAGAACACTCCCCAAGCCAATCAGAGCACAGCCAACCCCCCATCCAATCAGAGCACAGCCAAGCCCCTAGCCAATCAGAACACACCTCCATCCAATCAGAACACAGCTGAGCTCCCAGCCAATCAGTTCAAACCCCCACTGGCAGTTAAAAGGAAGAAACAGCTAAAATCTCACATTGCTCCTAGAAGCAGAAGCCGAAAGCACCAGCCTGAAGATGACGAATGAGACTTTGTCGAAACGTCGCCAAGACACTTCAAATTCTACGTGGGAGAAAACCCGAAGAACCAAAGACCTACATATATCTATCTATCTATATCTATCTATCTATCTATCTATCTATCTATCTATCTATCTATCTATCTATCTATCTATCTATCTATCTATCTATCTATCTATCTATCTATCTATATCTATATCTATATCTATATCTATATCTATATCTATATCTATATCTATATCTATCTATATCTATCTATATCTATCTATCTATCTATCTATCTATCTATCTATCTATCTCTATATCTATATCTATATCTATATCTATATCTATATCTATATCTATCTATATATCTCTATCTATCTCTATCTATCTCTATCTATCTATCTATCTATCTATCTATCTATCTATCTACATTTTCAAATTTTAGACTTTCTTTCAATTTCAAATATCAAACAAATACAAATCCATCCTAAATCCAGTTAACTCATTAAGTTTAAATCACTTCTTCCAGCTTGTCTTCATGGAGTAAAATCTTTTTCTTCTTCTCTAAGATTTTTATCTTCTATCTTTGTCTATGATTCCGTAGGTTTACAGTTTCATTGTTACTTTCAATTCATTCTACTTAATACCCAGGCCAATAGTGCAGGATTCTTTTTTTCTAAAATTAATTATTGTATCATAATCCATTTGTCATGATTTTATTATTATATTAGATTAGGTTTATAATTTTCTGTGTGGAATCCATTTTTCAAATAAAGAAACAACATCTAAAATCCTTATGGCCATAGCATGGAGACTATTTAAACAGTTAATAGCATGAAGTAAAGAAATATGCATAACCCAAGAAAGAACATATGGATCAAAAATAATATGACTAAAACTCTAAATTATTCAGAGCTTATTAAAGGCTCAAACAATTCCTGTAAGTAAATCCAGAATTTTTATATGCCAAATTGAATCTGTCAACAAGAATAAGGACTTTCTGTGAGCAACTCTCAAACATGATTTTATATATCACAGGCTTATTGAGATCAACTCAACATGGCTTATTTGAAAGCATGAACTTGAGAAGAGCTTTAGGGTACATTATCAGTACTAAGAAGCATTGGCTTGACATTTAATTGTATGACAAGCAGCACATTCAGCCATATGATGATTAGCATCATAAAAACATTTATTCCATCTGATATCTATTTTATAAAGCAAGTTGACTATTTAAATAACATCTACTACCGGTATTATAGGCATCATAATACACTTCAATAGAGTTTATTAGTCCTAACAATCAGCTAACCATTAAGAATCATTTTTCATTATTTCTGAAAAGTGATTATAATCACTTTCAGAACTGCATTTTTAAATACTGTGTATTTGTTAAATTAGAGCCTCTCATGCCAATAACAACAAAAGGAAATAAAATTGGCTAAGCTACAATTTAAATGTTACATTTTAATTGTTTCTTTAAACTCCAATGTATCACGATGCTTACATCATGCTGCGTTGGGTTACATCATGTTATGACCAGTGATGTAACCCATCGCAATGCAATGCACACATCGCATTTTGTCAGTAAGTTAGAATATTAGGATGTTGTTGACCTGTCTAGATGGACATTGCCATATAAGATAGAATATACACTTTCAAAGTCTCAAAATACAAACTAGTACCTTCTTGAGACATACAATCAAAGTGCCAAAATAGTGTTTTATTCAGTTTTATATATAATTAGCGTGGAAATATACACTGAAAGACACATTTTTCTTACAACAACCAAAAAGATTAAGACAACCCCTGCCCACCTCAGTCTCTGTATATTAATTATAATTGCATTATTTCTGTAATTGTGATATTCATATGAAAGATCAGATGATGAAGTTTTTAAGAAGGAAGATTTTGTAATGGCTGGAATATTCAACATTAAAAGGATATAGGGTTCAAATTCCTTTTCAGATACAAGGTTGCCTCAATAATTTAGATTATTTTTTATATAGTAACATAATAATAAAGCTGCTTCAAACATTCTTAGGAGGATAGAAGAAAACAAAATCTAGCCTGAAGTTCTTTTTAGAAAAGTTGTGATAAAATATCTGAATAATTGCAATAAAATATTTAAGATAATCCAGAAATCTTTCTTGATTTGTTAATTAGTTAATTTGAACTGATTTTATCAATCATCTGAATATTTATTTGATTTTAAGATTAGGATTATATACTTGTGGGATAGCTAAATTCAGGCTACTTTTTTATGCTAAGTGGTTGGTATCAGGCCCACCTTGAAAACATAAGCTTATCCATAAGCGTGTACTGATGTGCTTCATGGATGAAAATTAAATTTCTGCTAACATAGGAAAACCATCTCCACCCCACATATATAATGAACAAATTTTGAGTGAAGATCAAATCTGATATGTATAAAACACTACACTTTAAGAAATCAACACACAAATAAAGGTTACTTTTGATCCAAATTTAATGTGGATGCTCCCAGATTGTTGCTCTTCAGATAGAAGTTTAGAAGAAATTTGAAAGCAAATACTTGTATCCCAGGATAATGTTGCAGGAGTCAATCTGGTCATTCACCAGGACCAGAAGTTAGTCTTTCGAGCTTTTGGACTCATGCTAGAGCCCATTGTCAGAGAACTTCTCTTTACTGAAATGTGTGCTTTGCAGTATTCTACATGCTGTATTTCTGTGGTGCCTGGTTGGGTGTGGCTTCTTATTGAATCAAAATAGAATTGGAAGGGACCTTGGAGGTCTTCTAGTCCAGTCCCTTGCTCAAACAGGTGATTCTATAGCATTTCAGACAAGTGACTGTCCAGTCTTTTCTTAAAAACCTCCAGCAATGGAGCACCCACAATATCTGAAGGCAAGTTCTTCCACTGGTTAATTGTTCTCACTGTTAACAAGTTTCTCCTTAATTCCAGGTTGTTTCTCTCCTTGATTAGTTTCCATCCATTGTTTCTTGTCCTGCCCTCTGGTTCTTTGGAAAATAAATTGACTCCCTCCTTTTTGTTGCAGTCTCTCAAATACTGGAATACTGCTATCATGTCACCCCTAGTCCTTCTTTTCTCTAGACTAGCCAAACCCAAACCCTGGATCATTCCACATATGTTTTAGTCTCCAGGCCTTTAATCATCATAGTTGTTCTTCTTTGTAATTTTTCCAAAGTCTCAACACCTTTTTTTTAATGTGACCAAAACTGGATGCAGTATTCCAACTGTGGTCTTGCTAAGGCTTTATAAAGCGGTACTAATACTTCACGTGATTTTGATTCTATGCCTCTGTTTATACAACCAGGGATTGTATTAGCCTTTTTGACCGCTGTCGCACACCGCTGACTCATGTTTAAGTGATCATCCACTAGGACTCCAAGGTTCCTCTCATAGTTACTGTTTTTGAGCCAGGTTTTGCCTAATCTGTACTTGTACTTTTGGTTTTTCCTGCCCAGGTGTAAAGCCTTGCTTTTCTCCATATTGAATACCTTGTTGCTGGGTAGGACCCATTGTTCAAGTCTGTCAAGATCTTTTTAGATCCTTAGTTTGCCCTCTAAGATGTTGGCTATTCCAACATCTTAGTGTTGTCTGCAGATTTGATGAGTTCCCCTTCTATTTCATCATCTAAGTCATTTATGAAGATATTGTGGAATACTGGGCCTATGACAGAACCTTGTGCTACCCCATTGCTTATTTCCTTCCATGTACATGTAGTACCATTAAGGACTACTTGTTGAGTACAGTTTAGCAGCCAGTTACAAATCTATCTGGTTTTGATACTGTCTACCACACATTTTTCTAGCTTACCAAGAAGTAGGTTATGGACTACTTAGTCAAATGTTTGTTGAAGTCTAAATATACTATGTCCACAGCATTTCACTGGTCTACTAATTTAGGCACTTTGTGAAAGAATGAAACAAGATTGGTTTGGCATGATCTGTTTTTTTAACAAATCAGTGCTGGCTACTAATTATAACTTTATTTGTTTGTAGATGTTCACAGATCTGTTGTTTGATTATTTTTTCCACTACCACTAGGCTGATTGGTCTGTAGTTTCCTGGGTCTGTTTTGTTTTTTCCTTTTTTGAAGATAGGAACCACATCAACTCTTTTCCAATCATCTGGTAGTTCCCCAGTGCTCCAAGATTTTTTAAAAATATGGTGCATTAGAGCAAAATTGCTACGTCTACCCATGAGGTTTGAGCAGGCTGATGGATCTAAATACACTTTGTGGTGATCCCAAAAATGAGTGAAGCAGTGATTCTGGGGTTGGACTGACTTGATAAATGGCGCACAATGATTTGGTGGGAAAATGGAGTTAGGACTTTACGATTAGCCACCAGACCGTTGCCCCCTACCCCTATCAGTAGTCCAGTTGAAAGCCAGGCACAGCACCTGGAAACCTTTAAATCTGCTGTTACTTCCCCGCCGGGAGAGCCAATCATCCCAAGTGAATATAGAGATTTAGCAGAAGCATTCAGTGAGGTGGAGTGTGATGTCTTGCCACCCCACTGAACCACAGACTGTGCTATTGAGATTTTACTGGGAATAAAATTACCCAAACCAAAAATGTATTCATTGACCCCTCGCAAATTGAAAGAGCTGAGATTGTACATTGATAAGCTAGGGGATTTATCCAACCAGCAAAATCCCAAGTAGCAGCCCCAGTACTGTTTAAAGAGAAAAAAGTCAGGTCGATGAGGCTCTTTGTGGATTATAAAAGGTTAAATTGTGTGAGTGTGGAAAACATGTATCCCCTCCCCTTGATGAAGGACATGTTAGCCCATTTGGCAAAAGGAAAAGTTTTTACCAAATTGGGCCTAAGAGAGGCGTATTACCGAGCAAGAATCAAGGAAGGAGATGAGTAGAAAACTGCTTTTAACAGCCCCTTAGGAAGCTTCCAATTCAATGTCAAGGAGGGCTCCTGCAGTATTCATGCAATTGATAAATCAAGTACTGCATAATCACCTATATAAGGGGTTTTAGTTTATCTTAATGACAACCTCATCTATATTGAGCTCATGGCAGAGCATGTTGAATTAGTACACAAAGTGCTAAAAAAGCTATTAAATGCCAAACTTTACGCAAAACTTTCAAAATACAACTTCCACCAAATGCGTCTAGATTACTTAGTGTTCTGTCTGGCCCCTCTCAGCTCATTAAAATCCACATAAATATGTCTTTAAGAGATTTATTTAACACATTTCAAAAAAATTCACTTCAAAGCACGCTGCTGGCATTTTGCTGGCAGAAACAGCCAAGTCTCATGTATTTACATTTAGATTAACACATGCTCCTTCCACACCTTCCAATTAACTCACTCTTTCTTTATCACATTGTCCAAGGCCTCATTATTCTCCCGTAGATTTCCAAAACATCAGAAGACTGAAGTCAAACGCACGGCTCCAGATATCAGGCTACTCCGTGATTAACGTTGCTCATGACAAAGGCGTAGTCTCTCTGTCCCCTTCTAATATAGTGTCCGATACGTCACTTCCCCTCATTACTTCCTTTTTCCACTTAACTGACACCGTCGCTTATCAAACCTTCGGAATTTCGGATCAAGCCATCTATCTTCTTGATCCAAATCTGACCCCTCACTTTGTGAATCTGATCCAGACTGCCTGTAAATCTCCTCCCTGTCTGGCTCAGCTGCCGGGAGGGGAAAATACCCAGAGGGGCCTGGCTGCTCTTCCTCGGCTGCCGGGAGGGGAAAACACCCAGAGGAGCCTGGCTGCTCATCCTCATACTCTGACACTTCCCAAGCTGGTCTAGGGACACTCACAACACTTAGGATATAGGATTTCCAGTGAAGGCGTTGAAATGAACCCAGCTAAAATGAAAGCAGTACTGGAGTGGCAGCCCCCACGAACCCGAAAGCAGCTTCAGAGTTTTTTTGGGTTCACTAACTTCTATCGGCAATTCATCCCCTCCTTTGCCGAAATTGCCTTGCCACTGACCAAACTATTAAAGACGCGGAAAATGGGTGGGAAGTCACGACCCTGCTAACCACTCCCATGGTCCATTGAATGCCAAACTGCTTTTGAAAATTTAAAAAGATTGTTTGCAGCAGAACCCATTCTCAAACACCCTGATCCTGAGAAACAATTTACCATTCAAGCCAATGCCAGTGATGTAGCCGTGGGGGCTGTTCTTTTGCAAAGGAATGACAGTGGAAATTTACAGCCCTGTGCTTACACCTCCAAAAAGTTAACGGACACTGAATGAAGGTGGGCAGTCTGGGAGAAAGAGGCTTTTGCGATGAGATGGGCTCTGCTTACTTGGCGCCATTTTCTTGAAGGGAGCAACTTGCCTTTTGAAGTATGGACTGATCACAAAAATCTAGAGGCACTAAAAACCCCTCGCAAATTATCCCTAAGCAACTCCGATGGGCACAGTATTTTAATTGTTTCAACTTTACATTAAAGTACATCCCAGGAGGAAAAAATGTCCTAGCTGACGCCCTATCCAGATGGCCCCAATACAAAAGCCATTGAGGAGATTGTGAACTCCGTTATTATGCAATCAGAGGTTTCTCAAGTAAAAACAGGGGGCCCATCACACACAAAATCTATTGAACTTGATAACCAGATTACAAAGAGACTGAAGGAGGAGTTGAAAACCGATCTCTGGTTCTTAGCAAATAAAACCATATTGACTTGTCAGGACAGGCTAGCTTGGAAGGGATCAAAATTGTATCTACCAGAGACTCTCAGAATTGAGGCTCTCCAGCGCAGCCACAATAGCAAACAAGCAGGTCATTTTTGCTATCTAAAAACTTTACATTTGATTCAACGGCAGTTTTGGTGACCGGGACTGAAAAAGGATGTTGAGAATTAGCAAACATTTCTTCTGCTTGGTTGGGTGGCTTGTAGTAAACACCTATAGCAAGCTTGTAGTAAACACCTATAGCAATATCACTTTTTTCCCCCTTTTGTATTGACCCATATGGATTCTAGGAGGTTTTCATCCTTGGTTTTGTGTATTTCTGTAGAGATTTAGAGATCTTTTATATATAATGCAACTCCACCTCCTCTTTTGTTAGGTCTGTTTCTTTTGAATAGTTTGTATCCTTTCATCATTCCAGTCATGCGTTTCATCCCACCAAGTTTCAATAATGGCAACTATATCATATCTGCCTTCATGTATTGATACTTCAAGTTCACCCTGTTTGTTCCCTAAACTTTGAGCAATTAATGTATAGGCATTTGAGTTCTTTATTGGTCTTGGGTATATTTCTTATATCTCCTACTTTGTAACTGGGATTGACATCCTTTCCATCACTCTCTATTTCATTATGTTCTTTTATTTCTTTTTTCTCTTTACTCCCTTCCTCCTTATGTGATTGGTTATCTAGTGGTTTTTGCTTGGAAAGTTTCTATAGGTCATGAAGATTGGGCCCCCTCCCCCTCAATTTTAATTTAAAGCCTTTTTGATAAGATGAGACAGTCATTTTCCAAATATATTGTTTCCAGTTCTTGTGAGGTGCAGTCCATCATATAGGTGATGCAGACCATGGTCTAGGAAGCCAAAATTCTGTTTATGACACCAGTTTTTAAGCTAGTAGTTCATTTCTAAAATCCTTTCCTCCTTCATTTGATGTTGGCCTTTTGTTGGAAATATAGTTGAATAATAATAATAATAATAATAATAACAACAACAACAACTTTATTGTCACTTTGAATGTACACCAATCGGCATAAATCAAAATGAAATTTTGTTGCATACAGTTGTCAAAGGGTCACCACCTCCAATATACACTCCTTGTTTGTGGCCAGCTCAAGTTACAGATATTCCATTTTAGTCTCTAGGGAGCGTACTATGGCAAAGAGGACACACTACTTGTGCTCAATGGGGTGTGGATGGCTCAGTATTAAGCCATTGGCTACTGTTTCCTTGTGCTGCTAAGTCCTCAGCTCCTAAGTACCTCATAAGCTGGTGATAAATCAGAACTCCAAAGGATAACTTGGATGTTTTCCCGAAAATAAGACCTAGCTTGGTTTTTGAGGTTGGGCCTAATATAAGCCCTACCCCCAAATAAGCCCTACTTAACAGCCTTTACGATTAGCCACCAGACCGTTGCCCCCTACCCCTATCAGTAGTCCAGTTGAAAGCCAGGCACAGCACCTGGAAACCTTTAAATCTGCTGTTACTTCCCCGCCGGGAGAGCCAATCATCCCAAGTGAATATAGAGATTTAGCAGAAGCATTCAGTGAGGTGGAGTGTGATGTCTTGCCACCCCACTGAACCACAGACTGTGCTATTGAGATTTTACTGGGAATAAAATTACCCAAACCAAAAATGTATTCATTGACCCCTCGCAAATTGAAAGAGCTGAGATTGTACATTGATAAGCTAGGGGATTTATCCAACCAGCAAAATCCCAAGTAGCAGCCCCAGTACTGTTTAAAGAGAAAAAAGTCAGGTCGATGAGGCTCTTTGTGGATTATAAAAGGTTAAATTGTGTGAGTGTGGAAAACATGTATCCCCTCCCCTTGATGAAGGACATGTTAGCCCATTTGGCAAAAGGAAAAGTTTTTACCAAATTGGGCCTAAGAGAGGCGTATTACCGAGCAAGAATCAAGGAAGGAGATGAGTAGAAAACTGCTTTTAACAGCCCCTTAGGAAGCTTCCAATTCAATGTCAAGGAGGGCTCCTGCAGTATTCATGCAATTGATAAATCAAGTACTGCATAATCACCTATATAAGGGGTTTTAGTTTATCTTAATGACAACCTCATCTATATTGAGCTCATGGCAGAGCATGTTGAATTAGTACACAAAGTGCTAAAAAAGCTTATTAAATGCCAAACTTTACGCAAAACTTTCAAAATACAACTTCCACCAAATGCGTCTAGATTACTTAGGATATAGGATTTCCAGTGAAGGCATTGAAATGAACCCAGCTAAAATGAAAGCAGTACTGGAGTGGCAGCCCCCACGAACCCGAAAGCAGCTTCAGAGTTTTTTGGGGTTCACTAACTTCTATCGGCAATTCATCCCCTCCTTTGCCGAAATTGCCTTGCCACTGACCAAACTATTAAAGACGCGGAAAATGGGTGGGAAGTCACGACCCTGCTAACCACTCCCATGGTCCATTGAATGCCAAACTGCTTTTGAAAATTTAAAAAGATTGTTTGCAGCAGAACCCATTCTCAAACACCCTGATCCTGAGAAAAAATTTACCATTCAAGCCAATGCCAGTGATGTAGCCGTGGGGGCTGTTCTTTTGCAAAGGAATGACAGTGGAAATTTACAGCCCTGTGCTTACACCTCCAAAAAGTTAACGGACACTGAATGAATGTGGGCAGTCTGGGAGAAAGAGGCTTTTGCGATGAGATGGGCTCTGCTTACTTGGCGCCATTTTCTTGAAGGGAGCAACTTGCTTTTTGAAGTATGGACTGATCACAAAAATCTAGAGGCACTAAAAACCCCTCGCAAATTATCCCTAAGCAACTCCGATGGGCACAGTATTTTAATTGTTTCAACTTTACATTAAAGTACATCCCAGGAGGAAAAAATGTCCTAGCTGACGCCCTATCCAGATGGCCCCAATACAAAAGCCATTGAGGAGATTGTGAACTCCGTTATTATGCAATCAGAGGTTTCTCAAGTAAAAACAGGGGGCCCATCACACACAAAATCTATTGAACTTGATAACCAGATTACAAAGAGACTGAAGGAGGAGTTGAAAACCGATCTCTGGTTCTTAGCAAATAAAACCATATTGACTTGTCAGGACAGGCTAGCTTGGAAGGGATCAAAATTGTATCTACCAGAGACTCTCAGAATTGAGGCTCTCCAGCGCAGCCACAATAGCAAACAAGCAGGTCATTTTTGCTATCTAAAAACTTTACATTTGATTCAACGGCAGTTTTGGTGACCGGGACTGAAAAAGGATGTTGAGAATTATGTGAAAAGCTGCCCAATTTGTGCAACCATGAAAAAAAATGTCCAGGATTATTACAGCAAGTAGTAGACCCTACCCAGCCTTGGGAAGAAATAGCCATGGATTTTATTGTAGAATTTCCAGAGAGTAGGGGAAATACAGTAATATGGACTGTGATAGACCTTTTCTCTAAACAAGCTAATTTCATTGCCTGCACCAGTCTCCCCTCTGCAAAGAAATTGGCAAGAATGTTTCTCAAGCATATCTACCAACTCCATGGAGCTCCAAAGTGGATTATATCAGATAGAGGGGTGCAATTCACTGCCATGTTCTGGAGAGACTTTCTGAAACTTATTGGGTCCACGCAGGGACTGTTATTGGCTTTTCATCCATCTACTAATGGAGCTGCTGAAAAGGCTAACTTGATGACAGAGCAATATATTAGGTGTTATGTGGACTACCAACAGACCACATGGGCTGACCTCCTCCCCTTTGCTGAGGTGGCCTACAATAACACAGTACACAGTAAAACAGGACTCACTTCTTTTAAAATAGCTACTGGCAGAGAATTCATTCCTATGCCTGAGCTCCCTCAGAACCTCCTGTTTCTCAAACTTTAGATCAATGGGTGACTTCTTGGAAAACCGTGTGGGACAATGCAAAAGCATGTCTAACAAAAGTTTCAGAAGTTTATAAAGAGCAGGCAGATAAGAGGAGGGCTCCCCAGAGATCATTTCATGTGGGTGAAAAGGTTTACCTCTCTACAAAATATCTAAGACTGCCTAGTAAAAAACTGGGACCAAAGTTCCTTGGACCTTTCCCCATAGTGTGGATTATAAATCCAGTCACTGTGGAATTAAAGCTTCCTCCTCTTCTAGGGAAAATTCACCCTGTGTTCTACTGTAGCTTACTGAAGCCATACAGAGAGTCCACATTTGAAACCTCCTCTCAAATAGGCACCTGGTCCTCTGGTTGTGGAGGGAGAGATTCATTATGAAATAAAATGAATGCTTGACTCAAGGTTGCATAAGGGAAAGTTGCAGTATCTAGTGCAATGGAAAGGTTACCCACTATCAGAGGCCACCTGGGCAAAAAATGTTGATGTAAAAGCTGATAGATTAATACGTAAATTTTATGATAAGCATCCAAATAAGCCTAGGGGTTGATTTCTGACTCTAAAGTCTTTTCCATCCACAGGATTTCTCTCTTCTTTAGGGGATCCGACTCTCAAATTTTCAAAATGCTCTGAATTCAGCCATATTTCTTCATTTTTCAGTTGCCACAGCAATGGGAGGGAGGAGATGCATTCTTATAGTTTAGTCAAAATAACAACTTTCTTGTGGGAACCAAGGTCAAGCAGACTAAGAATTTGGCGGGCTGGAGCTACCATTAGCAAGTCTGCCAAATGGGTTAATTGAGGATTGTGATTTATGACATACTAAGGGGCGGGGAGTTCAACTTTTACCCTGTAACCTTTTGTGGAGGGAACTTTCAATCTTGGTTTCACCTTTGTTCGTGCTGATATTATACAGCCATTAAAAGTGTTCTTTGAGGAAAGCAATTGCCTCAGAGTTCTTATTTCTACTGGTCTCATCTATCAGAACCATGACACCTGACTTCATCTTTACAGATTCTGACTGTCTGCTGATATTCCGCTTTAATTATATGTCCCTCTTTCCATTTTTTTGTAATTATCCTTTTTATTTTTCAGTTTATCAGAGATCTTTCTGCAAGCAGGCTGATTTCTTCTTGTTTTTCTTTTTTAGTGGTATTGGGTTGGCCTGGGCTTTTTTTATTATATTTTTCAGTATTTTCCATGCTTCTTGAGTTGTATTCCCCTTTAAGATTTTTATTCAAGAAATTTTGCTTAGGATCTCTCTGAATTTGCTAAAATCAGTTCTTTTAAAGTTTAAGACACTGGTTGGATTATATTTTATTGCTTGTGTTTGCATTATATTGAATTCCAGTATGACGTGGTCACTCTCGTCCAAGATTCAGGATATTTAAACTCCCTCACTTCTTCTCTATTAGTAAGAATTAAGTCCAGTATAATTTTTCCTCTAATTCCCTCCTCTGCCTTTTAGATGACAAAGTTGTCAACAAAGTTGATTAGGAATCTGTTTGATCTCCTATTTGCTGCAGAATTTGTCTGCCAATTGATATCAGGGTAGTTAACATCTCCCATTACTCCTGTGGTATGTTTCCTACATACATTTGTTAATTGATTAGCAAACATTTCTTCTGCTTGGTTGGGTGGCTTGTAGTAAACACCTATAGCAATATCACTTTTTTCCCTCTTTTGTATTGACCCATATGGATTCTAGGAGGTTTTCATCCCTAAACTTTGAGCATTTAATGTATAGGCATTTGAGTTCTTTATTGGTCTTGGGTATATTTCTTATATCTCCTACTTTGTAACTGGGATTGACATCCTTTCCATCACTCTCTATTTCATTATGTTCTTTTATTTCTTTTTTCTCTTTACTCCCTTCCTCCTTATGTGATTGGTTATCTAGTGGTTTTTGCTTGGAAAGTTTCTATAGGTCATGAAGATTGGGCCCCCTCCCCCTCAATTTTAATTTAAAGCCTTTTTGATAAGATGAGACAGTCATTTTCCAAATATATTGTTTCCAGTTCTTGTGAGGTGCAGTCCATCATATAGGTGATGCAGACCATGGTCTAGGAAGCCAAAATTCTGTTTATGACACCAGTTTTTAAGCTAGTAGTTCATTTCTAAAATCCTTTCCTCCTTCATTTGATGTTGGCCTTTTGTTGGAAATATAGTTGAATAATAATAATAATAATAATAATAATAATAATAATAATAATAATAATAACAACAACAACAACTTTATTGTCACTTTGAATGTACACCAATCGGCATAAATCAAAATGAAATTTTGTTGCATACAGTTGTCAAAGGGTCACCACCTCCAATATACACTCCTTGTTTGTGGCCAGCTCAAGTTACAGATATTCCATTTTAGTCTCTAGGGAGCGTACTATGGCAAAGAGGACACACTACTTGTGCTCAATGGGGTGTGGATGGCTCAGTATTAAGCCATTGGCTACTGTTTCCTTGTGCTGCTAAGTCCTCAGCTCCTAAGTACCTCATAAGCTGGTGATAAATCAGAACTCCAAAGGATAACTTGGATGTTTTCCCGAAAATAAGACCTAGCTTGGTTTTTGAGGTTGGGCCTAATATAAGCCCTACCCCCCAAATAAGCCCTACTTAACAGCCTGTGCAGCAGCCACCTGCCCATTCCATCACATGGTCTAGGTTGCTATCATGAGGTGGGGGGATGCGGAGAGGTGGGGTGAACAGCTCCATGCACCCCATAACTGCTTACTATGTTGAAGGGTCCCTGCAGCCAGGTCTACCACACCCCGACACCTGTTGCACCTCGCTTTTTCAGTAGTGGCTTCTCCCACTTTTTCCTTCTTCCTCCTCCTTTGAACAGCCCTTCCCTCCCATTGCTGCTTTTTCAGTCCCAGATCTCGATTTGTCTGGAGCCTGTGCAGAGGGTCTTTGGAAACAAAGCCCTGCAGCGATTGGGTGGGATGGGAACCATTCCCTTTGCTTTTGGACCAGCTCCAAAATTGGCGGGAAGGAGTGGCCTGAGGGCTCCAATCTGGCTTTGCAGCAAGCAAGGGGATTGGAGGCATGTGAATGCGAGCTAGTCTGACATCTCAAAAAAATGGGTTTTTTTCCCCTGCTGCCGGATTTTCACTGGCATACTATATAACCTTGTTTAAAGTTTATTTGATGCAGAAGGCAGATCCTTCCTGTTCTGCATCAAGTAAATTTTAAAGAAAATTAAACAGTAGGGCAACAAAAATCCAGGAGCGGGGAAAAGGGGCGTTGTCTTACCTGAACGCCTTTTCTCAGCATGATGATGTAGAATCCACCGGTGGGTAATTATAGCCTTCCTGCTCAGCTAGACTAAGTCAGAACTTTAGACACGCCTCCTTCAGGGAGTGTCCCCCAGTTTTGATGAGGCGAAGCAACCATGACGAAGTCTGACACAATAGCTCCAGAAAAAACAAACAAAGACCTAGACTGCTAGAGGAGGGTGTGGATTCTACATCATCATGCTGAGAAAAGGCGTTCAGGTAA
The DNA here is from genome assembly GCA_034064705.1 of Bothrops alternatus. Taxonomy (NCBI): domain Eukaryota; kingdom Metazoa; phylum Chordata; class Lepidosauria; order Squamata; family Viperidae; genus Bothrops; species Bothrops alternatus. The sequence goes on from JARGCV010000112.1 coordinate 33,303,212, forward strand.
GACAACGCCCCTTCTCCAGCATGATGCTTGTAGAATCCACCGGTGGGACATACCAAAGCCCAACATGTCCCTACAGGTGGGAGTCTAGGCTAGTGTCTCCCGAGAAGAAACGACCTGCTGCAGCACTCTTCTGCCAAACGAGGCATCTGCTGCGGCAAATCTGTCAATCTTATAATGTTTGACAAAGGAAGAAGGGGAAGACCAGGTCGCCGCCCTACAAATCTCCTCCACAGAAGCCTGAGTGAGCCAGGCCGCGGAGGCGGCAGCACTCCGCATGGAGTGAGCCGTAATGTTTGAGAGTACCGGGAGTGATAGAGAAACATAAGCTCTGGCGATACAGGCCCTGACCCACCTGCCAATGGTCGACAAAGAAACCTTCTGACCCATGGACGATGGCTGAAAGGAAACGAATAACGCCTCCAATTTACGGAAGGCCAAAGTCCTTTTGACATAATGGAGCAGGGCTCTTCGAACGTCCAATGTATGCATCGTCTCTCCAGACAATGGGAAGGACGCGGACAAAAGTTGGGAAGGACCAGGTCCTGCGACCTGTGAAACCAGGTGTTAACCTTTGGAACAAAGGAAGGGTCCAAACACAGGGTGACCTTATCCTCGGAAAAGGTACATAAGTCCCTATGAACTGAGAGAGCGGCTAACTCTGAAATTCTCCTGGCCGAAGTAATAGCTACCAGAAAGGCTATCTTCAAGGAAAGGTAACAAAGTGAGCAAGAACCCAGGGGCTCGAATGGCGGCGAAGTCAATGCCTGTAGGACCTTGGGCAGGTCCCAGAATGGGAAGTGATGGACTACAGGTGGCCTTACTGTAACAGCCCCCTTCAAAAAGGCACTTACGGCCAGGTGTTGTGATAAAGGTGCAAGATTATCACAGGAAAGGACCATTTGCAAGGCCGCCACCTGTCTGCAGATGGTGTTGAGCGCCAGACCCTTATTTATACCCTCCAGGAGGTACTCCAGGATGTTAGGAATAGTGACAGAAAGGGGTGTCAGGTTATGTTTGCTGCACCAGGTGGAGAACTTCCTCCACGTGGCATCATATATCTGATTAGTGGAAGGGCGTCTTGAAGCCTGGATTATCAAAATAACTCCCGCCAAATAGGATTGTCTAATTAGACCCTCCCGCTCAAGTGCCATGCGGCTAGTTGGAGCCACTGAGGGTCCGGATGTTGAAGGTTCCCCTGACTGAGAAACAGTCGGTGCGGGGGGATCTTCCATGCTGGCGAGAGCGATAGGTCTACAAGGTCTGCAAACCACGGGTGCCGTGGCCAATGCAGAGCAATTAATATTATCTCCGCCCCTTCCAGTAATAGTTTGCGGATTGTTGTCTGCAGCAACGGAAGTGGAGGGAAGGCATAAAGCAACCCTTGCGGCCATTTGTATCGTAGCGTGTCCGTTCCCTCTGCTCCCCTTGTTGGGAACCTGGAAAAGAACCGGGGAAGCTGGGCGTTCGCCGGAGACGTGAAGAGATCCAGGTGGGGGTGGCCGAAGCTGTCTGAGATGTCCTCGAACAGAACCGGATCCAGCCTCCACTCTGAGTGGTCTACTGTGACTCTGCTGAGAGAATCCACCTGGCAATTTGCTTCCCCTGAGATGTGTTCCGCCTTGATGGAACCTAGGATTGACTCCACCCACAGACCCAGATCTCGGGACTCCTGCATGAGTGCCGCCGATCGGGTCCCTCCCGGTTTGTTCACGTGGGCCTTGGCTGCCACATTGTTCGTTAGCACCAGGACATGACAACCCGCCAGGAGAGAAGAGAAGCGAAGGAGAGCTAAATATATGGCCCTGAGCTCGAGCCAATTTATATTGTGTGTTAAATCCTGTCTTGACCACCTCCCCTGGGCGAGATGTGTTTGAAGATGGGCCCCGCAGCCGAACAGGCTGGCATCCGTAGTCACTGTGATTCTGGCGGGTTCTCTGAAGAGTGTCCCTTTGGACATTGCTGACGAGGCCCACCACAGGAGAGATAGGAGGGTGTGCTGAAGGACCCTGACCTTTCTTAAGGACGAACTGAGGTTCTGTTTTTGGAAGGGAAGGAGGAACCATTGTAGACTCCTGGAGTGAAGTCTGGCCCAGGGAACGATCCCCATGCACGAAACCATCTTTCCCAGAAGCTGGGACAGCTGCACGAGAGGGACCAATCTTTGTCTCCGAATGGTGTGTACGAGCTGTCGGATGCTGACCCGACGCTCCTGGGAAAGATAAACCATGCATGAGTTGGAGTCTAAGATCGCTTCTAGATGGAGTAATCATTTTGTGGGGACAATGTGACTCTTTTTGTAGTTCACCAAGAAGCCATGAGCCTGAAGGGTGTGTAGCGTGACCTGTAAATCTGCCTGGGCCGACTGGAGGGAGCTGAACTGGATTAAAATGTCGTCCAGGTAACATTGCACACGCACCGGCAATGTGTGAAGGTAGGCCGCCAAGACGGCCAGTACCTTTGTGAATATTCGAGGGGCCGAGGATAGGCCGAATGGAAGAGCTCTGTATTGATAATGCCAGTACGCATAACAGAATCGGAGAAATTTTCGGTGTTCCTGAAGAATTGGGATATGTAGGTATGCCTCTGTTAGGTCGATGGATGAGAGCAAGTCCCTTTCCTGATGCTGGCCAATATGGATTTGAGGGACTGCATTTTGAACCTTTTGTAAATTACAAAGTGATTTAGACTTTTTAGGTCGAGAATAGCTCTCCAACCTCCCGAGGCCTTGGGAACCATGAACAGGATGGAGTAGAACCCCTGTTTTCTCTGTTCTTGTGGTACCGGTTCTATTGCCTCGATTTCTACTAGATGGTCTATTGCTTATGTTAGCAACCTTGCTTTGGATGGGTTGCGTGAAACTGGGTATTTTATGAAGCGACTTGGAGGAGGAGAGTAAAATTCTAGGGCTAGGCCCTTTCTTATGGTGTCTCTTACCCAAGAATCGGTGGTTGTTTGCCAAATGTCGCTGAACCTTGCCAAGCGATCTCCAATGGGAGCACTGTCCCTGGCGTCACTTTGATCATCTGTAAGGGCGCCCCCCGCACCCCTAAAGGGTCATTTGGATTGGAATTGGCCCCTGGCCTCTGGACCAATCCCAGGACTGCCCACCACGAAAGGGTGCCTCCATTCCCAGGAACCGCTCGGGCAAAAGCCTTGTCTGCGGAACTCCTGATTTCTTGGATGGGTGTGCTAGAATTTTGTGCTTGTCCTTGCCTTCAATGATGTGTGGCTCGAGAATCGGACCAAACAAGTGGGAACCTGTGTACTTGGAGGTGGACAGGCACCATTTAGACTTTAAGTCTGTCCTCCACTGTTTTAGACAGAGAAGCCTCTGTGAGGCCACAGTTGCCACAATAGATCTGTCCGAGTACCTTGTGGCATATAAGGAAGAGTCAGCCATGTACTCTGCTGCAGTCAGTAATTTGGTCAATGTTTGGTGTGTGCGTACCTGTTCGGGTGGAACACTCGATTGGAGCTCTCAGAGCCACATGATAGAGGCCCTTGCGAAGAAGGAGACCGAAGTGCTGGCTCTAATTGACCATGCTGAGGATTGGTGTGCCCGACGAAGGGAAAATTCAAATTTTTTATCCTCCGCCTTCAAGGTCTCAGCCATGTCTCCTGGAATGGCAGAAGTGGAAAAGAGAGAGATTAAGGGATCGTCCACCGACGGTACGTCCAAGAGAGACGCAAAGGAGGAGGAAACATTAAACATTTTTTTCTCCGTATTGTTAGGGGAGGGAACAGTTGCTAAAGACGCCCACTGTGTCTGCACCATGGAACAAAAAATTTTGGACAAGGAATCTGTTTATCCTCTGCCACCTGACTGGTGAAGAGGGGATTGGATTCATCTTCATCATCAGAAGTGGCGGGTTTGGCCTCCTTTGCCGAGGAAAGATTGACCGTTGCACAGGCCTTAAGGAGGAGAGAATGGAATAAAGAGGGGTCGAATAACCCTGAGGTGGATGCCTGTTCCGGTGCTGCCTCCTCATCCTCAGACATTGGAATGTCAGTCATCTCCAGGTCCACAGATCCCTCCTCTCCTAACTGCGAAGAAGCCTCTGAGATGCCAGAACCCTGAGTTGCGACCCGTTCTGTACGGGAAGGGAATGCAGATGGAGGCAAAGGGGCTTGAGAAGGAGGATGACCCCTAGAGGAAGACATAAATTGGTCAAAGGCCTGTTGCATAAATGAGTGGAATTCTTGTGACCACTGACTATGCTGATCCCTGGAACTGCCCCCTGCCTCAGTGTGAGTGGCTGCGGAACCTTGGTGTACAGGTGAGGATGATGTTGAGCAAGGGGAACCAACCTGCTCAGTTTCCCTCGAGGAGACCATGCCCTAGGGCGTTGCCCAGATTCCAATTGCGGCTCAAATGGAATAGGAGTGTCCAATGGGGTGGGGGAAACCACTTCAGCCCCACTGGCTCTGAGCCTTTGGGCCTTGGAGAACTCCTTCTCCAGCGCCTGGTGCCTCCTCGTGGCCTCTCGCTCGGCTGCCTTCGATGGCTCCCTTGTAGACAGGTGTTTAGTTTTGGCTTTCTTCTTGCCCCCCCGCTTCCAAATCAACAGATCTGCGTTTTTGTGATGTGGGGGGGGTGCCTGAGCCTTGATATGCCTGAGGCAAGGAACTGTCTGCCATGCTGTCTGGATAATCCGGCAAAGGTACCCAGATGGTGGGGGGAGAACCCAAGGATGCAGATCTTGCCACCAGAGATGGGAAACCGACCCTTGCTCTGGACTGATGCGATGGCAGTCACAGTCAGACAAGTGCTTGGAATTGTCTGCAAGGCCAGGTGACTAAAGGTCACAACTAAGTAACAACAGGTGGTACGAACTGCCCTTATGCTCAAACATCAAACAAATAGAAAGGTACACCAGCTAAAGTTCCAATACCCTGTATAGTATAAGTACAAGCAACAATAATGCCCCTGAGGGAAGTGAGCGAGTTCACGTGTTGTCTTTCCCCCTGATAAGGCCTGACTCAGCAGGCACTGTGACGGAGCAAGCAGGCTCACTGTCCAAGATCACACTGGGCCCTCAAATGGCCTCCGTGAGCAAATCTGGCCATGCCCTCAGACAAAATGGTGGCTGCGCCTATTCTAAAATGGCGGCCATGCCTGTTTCCATCAATGGCGGCCGCGCCTAATTCCAAAATGGCGGCCGTGACCAATACACGCGGTCTCTGGTGACCGCAACCTCCGAAGCCTGCAATCAGGCAAAAAACCGGGGAAATTTGATTACGGAGCCTTCAAACCCTCGCTAGGGCAACCAGGACCGCTTCTCCCCACTCCAAATGCACTTGCGATTCGGTTGGAGCAGCTTTGCTGCTATCTGGATCCGCCTGCTTCATCTGCCGCAGCAAGGGAAGAATCGTCCCCAAATAAAGCTCATTGTGAAGGGAGCCGGTCCGCCGATCGTCAGACGAGCGGCTGAGAGCAAGCGAGAGGAAATTTCCCCAAGCCGGCTTGTAGCCAGGGCCTCTCAGGCTCTAAAGGCCCAAGGGCCTGAATCCAACAGGCAGCCAAATCTCGTTTAGGATCCAAATAGAAACCAGGAATTTAGAGTATCCAATAAAATTTGAAGTTCTAATAAAATTTTTGGAATTTGGATTAGTAACAAGGGAATCTTAAAGCCAATTACACTAACTAGGCCTAATCTAGCTAAGGAGCCACAAAAAACTGCTGCTGCTGAGCTGTAGACTATCTGCACCATCTGCCTCCCCCCCATTCCTTCACTAAATTGATCATCCGGCTAGAAGTGAGGTTTATGGTAGTAGGCCAAGTGTGCAAGCAGAGGCAGAGGCATGGGGGGCGGGAAGAGGCAGGAGGTGCAGATTCCCTGTGAGACTGGGTTTCTCCCCCCCCCCCACACTGCTGGACTTTTGCTGCCATACTGTTTAACTTTCTTTAAAGTTTACTTGATGCAGAACAGGAAGGATCTGTATTCTGCAGATAAAGATGAAGATGGTAAAAGAGAATATGGGCATCTGCCAGGGAGCATGTACATACCGGTATTGTGTATATGGTGACAACATGATGCAAATGATATGAATTACAGAGTTCAAACCATTTAAACCATTTGCATGATATATATTTTTCCCAATGCCTATGAAAGACAGTGTAAGGGAGAATGTCTGCAATTCCAGAAGACAGCATAAAATAAAACTAGAATTATAGGAGAAAAACTGCACAAGGTAGGACAAGAGGGAAAGGCCTGTTTCTATTTGTCAAAATTTACCTTGACCCATTTATGTGCTACAAAGTTTGTCAGCAACATGCAACCATTTGACAACGGTCCTTTACTTACAATCTTTGCAGCATCTCTACTGCTGAAATTTGGTTGCTTGACAACTGGCATGCATTTACAATGGTTGCAGTATCCTGAGTACATGATTGCCCTAAGTGACCTTCCCAGCCAGCTTCCAAGAAACAAAGTCAATGGGAGAAACCAGATCCGTTTAATGATTGCATGATAACAACTGCAGTGATTCACTTAATAAATGGCAAAAACATTGTAAAATTGGATGTGACTCACTAAACAATCATCTTGTTTAACAATGGAAATTCTGGTCTCAGTTGTGGTCATAAGTTGAGGACTACCTGTAATCACACAAAAATTCACAAACACACACTTTACCCTGCCTAAATGGTCAACACCACAGCATACTTCTTCCTTCTATTCATGTATTTTTTCCTTAAGACTCATTTCTTAAATATCCCATTCCTACTATACTCTGTTTTTAGATTATTTCTAACAGACTAAAGTTCTCTTCCATCAAACACACATTTTTATTCTTTTGACAAAATTTGTTTCTTGTAACACATCACATTTTATTTAACGTCTACCAATATTTGCATGCATTAATACTTAATTAAAAAAATATGTTGCATGTATTGTATTTTTTTTAAAAAAATACTTTTTTGGGATGTGACAAGATATAGAACATAATAAATTATGCACTGATTTCTTCATCCTTTTCTCATCCTTTATAAATATTCTTCCAACCTATATAGGATAATTTTTCATCAGTGCTGTTTAATTATTCACTCACCTTTTCCTACCAAACTTAACTACTTTAATCATTGAAGTTTCATTTTAGATCCTTATTCCTCATGGCACCATACATTCTAGCATTCACTGCAAATCCTTTGGATTCTTAATTGACAACACAGCATTTTTTATACAAAAGAGCAAACCCACACCTATGTATATCCACATAACCACTTTATCCTCCCCTTCTTTTCTACTTGACAAACTGGCAAACCACCAAATAGCATATTCATATTCATATATTCCCACATTTCTCTAGTTATTCCCTCTGTACCTAAATTGTCAATATTTTCCGAGATTCTTGTGGTATTTTCATTAACAGGATTAATCATTAGCAGGGTTTTTTTTAATTAAACAATGTCATTATCAATGCTGCTAACATTGGATGTTCTTGTTTTGACAATATATGGAGATGAAGCCTTTTTCTTTCTTATGCTTAACTCTTAGAATTAGATGATACTGGGGGAGAAGGAGGAATGTAATAGGAATTAGTTAGACATAGCAATATTGTAATAGTGTGTGAATTCAGGGCTTTTGAAATAAGAGATGATAAGAGATGGTGGGATGAAGTAATAGAGGGAAAGTCTGCATTCAAACTAATTGGAGAATGTGATTTATGACTGTAAATTAGAGGAGGGAATTATGCTTTGATACTACCGTGTTTCCCCTAAAGCAAGACAGGGTCACACTTTCTTTTTATCCCCAAAAGCCCCACTATGTCTTACTTTCGGGGTACGGCTTATATTGATTGGAAAACAATTGTCAGTTTTATTTTAAGTATTTTAAGTATATTAAGTATTTTAAGTATTTTAAGTATTTAAGTATTTTAAGCAGGAGGCGGAAGTGGGCAGGAGTAATATGTCTTACTTTCGTGGTACGGCTTATATTAGCCGACCCCCTGAAAACCCCGATACGTCTTACAATCGGGGGTGTCTTACTATCGGGGAAACACGGTATGTGTTCAGGGGAAAGGATTTCAGATTTTGGCTTCAACTATGTTAGTGCCGAAGCTATGCTACTCCAATAAAGATTCTTTAAGGTAAACAATGCCTTGAAGATCTTTGAAGAGTTTCATCTGTCGGAACCATGACATTCATCTCTCAGGATTCTTTTTGAACGAGGTTCCCCCTAAATCTAGATAGATCCCATTCTGCTGTTATTTAAACTTTTCATCTAGGTCTTTGGCAAGGGTGAGTGAGCCCTCAGATTTCATTATACCGGCCATCTTTTATCCTTAACTTTCATGTTTTATTTCCAAAACTGCTCTGGATTTCCTCTTTTTCTTAAAAATTTAAATATTCCTTGCTATAAATATTTATGCATTCCATTATTCTTATTCACTATATGCAATTTTTTCACAGTATATTTCATTTTATAATTTTAAATAAGTGTCTTTTTATTCTTTTCATTAATAGTGTGCTATTGGATGACTGCCATATGTAGACATGAATAAATTTATGTGTATTCAAAACTACTTTTCTTAAGCAAATACTAAGACATACATACATATTCATTCTTGAGTTATTTGATCATATTTTTTCTACTTTCTATTTATGTCACATAACAAAATAACATTGTCCGTGGATTTCATTCATTCATTGATTCATTCATTATTATCAGTGTATGCATTTTCTTCCAAAACCCATCCCTGTTTCTTTCTTTATTACCATGATTGGAATATAGTCTGCAATTTTCATCAAGTTATGAATTCCTACATCGATATGTATTCTCAATAACATAAGCACATTACAGTGGTAACTTGGTACTCATTAATTGGTTTTGGGAAGCACGATGAGTACCAAAATTGATGAGTACCAATTTTTTCCCATAAGGAATAATGTAGTGAGTCACAAGGCAGCCAACACTGACAAGTTCTACATTGTGCATTGAGTACCAAACAAACGAGTATCAGAACTAAATTTTCAGTCAAAATGCATCGAGTATCAAATTTGATGAGTTTCAAAGCAGATGAGTACCAACATAGTGTAGTTCATATTTTAACATATATTAAGATTTTTCATTCATAAATAATCCTATACTTTCACAAACATGAAAGGTGATGAATGTATTCACAACTCAATATAAACTTTCCTTTCTCTTAGTTTTACAAACTCTTAACAGTTATTTTCCCTTTTTTTATTATACTATTAATACATTCTGTTTACAATACACCTCTCACATTTCATGTAGCAAATTTCCACAGCTATTTCAGTAACCAATTTATATTATTATCTATGAAAACATTATGCACATTACTAATAAAATAATTCAGAGTTGAAGAAACAATACAAATATTCATGTCCTGATATCTTAGAAAGTAAAGACACCAGAAAATAATAATCCAAGAAATTTGCTTTTTGTGATAATGTTCTCCTCTGAAATTAGTCAAGCAAAAGAAAATAGTAACAATCTTCTTAATTCCAATATATTATTGTGGCTGCTATGGTAACTGCTCTTCAAACTGCTTCAAGGGCAGTTAGAACTCGTTAAAGCATGTCACAGAGCTCTTTCTTGACTGAAATCTTTCTTTTCTTCTATCAAATATAAAGGCAATGAAAACTTATATGTTTCAGTCCTGACACATAGTACAACCTTGCCTTTTACTACTGTAAAGTTTCATATAAAATATAGGTCATGGATGGAAGTTGTATTAGAAATACCAAAAGAATTATTGAAACTCTTTCGGAAGACCTGAAGACGTGGTTTTGCCAGTGGGCTGGGGAACCAAGAGTGGGATGGAGCCCATTAAATGGCTGATATGTGTGTTGTCACTGAGGAGGTGGTTGGTTGGTTATTATTTTTATTACTTTTTATTTTTTTATTCCTCCTACATTGTGTTTTTATTTTCTGTAAGTCAACATGACCAAATAGGCGGCTATATAAATTTTCACAAATAAATAAATAAATAAATAAATTTTGTATAACTGATATTGGGAAACCAGATTGGAGTTATGAGTATCAACAAAGATATGTATTTTGAAAGGAGTGAAAATTATTGTTGATCATTTCATCTTTAAATCATCTTTAAATCATAGAAGTTGAAACTGAAAATGGATACTATGATATATGAGCTTAATTTTATGCCAAATGGAAAATAGGAACAAATCATCACAAACCTTTTGCTCAGATAGTTTATATTTAATGTAAAATTGAATAAAATCTAAGGATCCTCAAAGCAATGTCAGAAAATCTAGGCTATGGCTATGGTAGACCAAAAAGATCTATAGAAAGACCTCTTCAAAGCTTGTGATATCTGAAAATTTGGAACACATCACATTTATAACATAGCAAGTTGTCAGATGGACAGGACAACCTGAAATGACGGAAATAATCTAAGTGTTAAGGAAAATGGGAGTTGGAGAGAAGAATATTTCTACCAGGAAAAACAGAACCTTAAGATTATGAAAGAGATTCAGGTAAGAATGTGCTGGTAGCCCTCATACTTAATATGAAATTGCTTTATATTCAGGTAAGATTTAGATTATAATCTGAAAGATGTTCATAGGTAGGAGAATCAGACAATACCATCATGAAGTAGCAGAGTAGTACAAAAGAAATAAGCTAAAACACTTTCAAAAAATTAATATGCAGTACATAGCCTAGAATAGCATAGTTACTCTTGATATGTTGCAAAATTTGTGAGAAAAATAGTATTGAATGAACAAAATAAATAAAAGTGGCTCTAGTAAGATTTATCTTCATAATCTATAAGATGATTCTTTATGTTTTCAGAAAGTTTCTCTATTGGCCTAATAAAACAGTTATTTTGGTTTGGTTGGTTTGTTGGTTGATTGGTTGGGTTTGTTTTGTTCTGGTGCCCATCAGTCAGTTTTGACTTCTGTTTACTTCCTGGACTAGTGCCATAGTTTCTTGGCAAGATTTTGGAAATGGTTTGTCCTGGTCTTCTTCCTAAAGCTGAGAGAGAGTGACTGGCCCAAAGTCACCCAGCTGATTTTGTGTTTAAGGAAGAAATAGAACTCATGGTTTCCTGCTTTCCAGTGTGGTATCTTAACCATTACACTAAGCTCTTAATAAAACAGATACAGAATACAAAACACACTAGATTGTTTTATCCAAAACAAATTAAAATGAGGTAGAAAAACCATAGTACTTTATGATCCCCAGTAAAATTTAAGTATTCATTCTGCAAAGACATCAGAAAAAGTTTAATCTATAGGCATCTGAGGAAGAATCTATGGTATAATATATGTCACTCAAGGAATAGGGAAACACTGCAACACTACGGGACCGCCTTCTGCCACATACTTCTCTACGACCGGTGAGAGCGCACAGGGTCGGCCTCCTCCGGGTCCCGTCAGCGAAACAATGTTGTCTGGCGGGCCCTAGGGGGAGGGCTTTCTCTGTTGTGGCGCCCACCCTCTGGAACCAACTGCCTCCTGAAGTCCGCGTTTCTCCAACTCTCCCGGCCTTCCGGAAAAACCTAAAGACTCATCTTTGCCGGCAAGCCTGGGGATGATTGTGGTCGATTGATGTATTGAATGTGTGTTTATTGGTTTTTAGATATTCTGTTTGGGTTTTTTATATTGTATTTTTTGTTATGTATATGTTGTTAGCCGCTCCGAGTCCCCTGGAGAGGAGCGGCATACAAACCCAAATAAAATAAAATAAAATAAAATAAAATAAAATAAAATAAAATAAAATAAAATAAAATAAAATAAAATAAAATAAAATAAAATAAAATAAAATAAAATAAAATAAAATAAAATAAAATAAAATAAAATAAAATAAAATAAAATAAAATAAAATAAAATAAAATAAAATAAAATAAAATAAAATAAAATAAAATAAAATAAAATAAAATAAAATAAATAGATCAATGCCCAGGTACTGAATTCTGGCTGGTTCGGTCTCATATCACTCACATGCACTGCTGCTCCTCTTTTTTTCAGCAAAAACACTTAACAAGAATTGGATGTGAGAAAGTTTACAAAGGATAAAATGGACCAGTAATTTTGAAATATTAAATTTTGGTGAAAATTCTTTTGAAAATATTGGAACTAAACAGACAAACAGATGTATCTTTGTGGGAATAGACAATTTACAAAGGAAAGATAAAGGTAATATGAATCAAATTGTGACAGTGATTGTAACAAAGTATTCCACTTCAGATGAAAGTAATCAGGACAAAGAAAGAAAAAATAAGCGGGAAATGGAGGAAGCCTGCCTTTTAGTTTTCCTCTTGTAATTGATACTTTCACTTTTGGATTACAATATTAGAATTGAAGATACCAGAAGAGTGGTAAAAAGAAAAAGAGAGGAGAGCACATTAGAGCAATCTGCAGAAAGAGGATTCACTTTATAGTTGCTTTAGGACAGTGGTTCTCAACCTTTTTCAGATTGAGACCCCACTTGCGCCACCCATGCGTGCCGCGACCCCGACCCGGGTGCGCGCGCGCGTGTGCGACGGGCTGATCTGCGCATGGGCAGCGCGCGTGACAAAAAAAATAAATAAATAAAAATAATAAAAAATGGCGGACCGCGACGGGCCGATCTGCGTATGCGCGGTGCGTGCGACGGCCCGAACCGTGCATGCGTGGCACGCGCAACAAAAAAAAATAAAAAAAATGGCGGACCGCGACGGGCCAATCCGCGCATGCGCAGCGCACGCGACGGCCCGAACCACGCATGCGCGGCGCGCGCACGACGAAAAAACAAAACAAAAATGTTATAAATAGACAGAGGGAAATATGTAAATAATGAGGAATTATGAAGTTGAAAGAGAAAGAATTTTTCTTGAGATTAAAAGCAATGCAACATGATTCTGGTGAAGACATTAGAGAAGACAGAAGTTTTCAGAAAAATATTAAAATGAAACAAGATAAATTACCAAAAAAGTGTGATAGACTAGAATTTATTAATGAATGGAAACATAAACTGGCAATAAGGGAGTATACTTATTTTCTGAAATTCATAAATCTTTTTCAAGAAGAGACATTTTTTGGATTTCAAAGAATTTGACTATCAAGGTTCATAAAATAGTGATATTACCAAAGACATTTTAAGAGCATAATCCAGTGGGTTTGGTTTTTAAAGGAAAACCAAATTCTTTTAGATGAATTATACATGAAATGCTGTTACGAAAAGAAGCAATAGCAGAAGACTGTAAAAAGAAATTGTGTTTTTTTTAAAAACTATATAATTTTAATAAAATTACAGACATAAGAATGGATTGGGACACAAGCAAAACTTTCATGAGCGATTACTTTATACCAGCGGTTCTCAACCTGTGGGTTGCGACCCCATTTGGAGTCGAACGACCATTTCAAGGGGGTCGCCAAACACCGCAGTCCGCCATTTTTTTTTGGTTGGCCATTTTTTTTGGGTCGGCCATTTTTTTTGGGTCAGCCATTTTTTTCCCCTTTGCGATGCGGGCCGTCGCGCCGCGCATGCGCGATGCAGGCCCGCCATTTTTTCCCCTTTGCGATGCGCCCCGTCGTGCTGCGCATGCGCGATGTGGGCCGGGGTCGTGCCGCGCTTGCACGGCGCGGGCCGGGGTCGAGCCCCGGAAAAGGTTGAGAACCGCTGCTTTATACAACATAATAATGAGCTTAAAATAAAGAGGCAAAGGAAAACACAAGTTATTTTTCATGAGATAAAAAGAGGAATTAAAGAAGAGAAAACAAATATTACTTGACAAATTAAGCTTCTACAGAAACAATTATTTATGTTCACAGTAGGAGAAAAGGAAATACAAATAAATAATGCAAAATAAAAAAAATTAGTCTGCAAATAAACCAGGGAAGTAGTTGTCATACAAATTATGAAAAGAAAAAGAAAATGATATTGAAAATTACAAGAAGGAGATATTGTAATAACAGATAAAGTAGCTATGAAAATGTATTTCATCAGTGTTATTCTAATTTATATAAAGAGGAAGAAATTTCCCTGTAGAAAATAGTTGAATATTTAAAGAAATAAAATTAACCAAAGATTACAGAGAAACAGAGAAAGATTATGAATGGACTGATAATAATAAGGGAAGTTTGCAAAGTTATAAAAAAGACTAAAACAGGAGATGTGTCTAGACCAGATGGGTTACCAGATTCTTACTATAAATGTTTTGAAGATGATTTTTTACAATCTTTACAAAAATTTGACAATTTTTATTTTATAGAGGGGAAAGATATTGAAGATTGGGAATAGGCTAATATAGCATTAACACTTAACGAGGGGCAAGATTTGATTTTAACAAGAAACTACTGGCTTATATTATTACTGAATAACAACTGTAAGTTGATTACAATAATTTTAGCTCAGAAGTTGAATTTTTTTTGACAGAATGTATGCATGAGGCTCAGTGTGGGTTTTTACCTAAAAGACAATAAAAGGATAATATTAAGAAATGTGTTGGGCATTTTGGAATACTTGGAGGAACATAATGAAAAACAAGCCACTTTGATTTTTCTTAGATGTAAAGAAACCCTATGACAATTGAGAAGAGAAGAGAAGAGAAGAGAAGAGAAGAGAAGAGAAGAGAAGAGAAGAGAAGAGAAGAGAAGAGAAGAGAAGAGAAGAGAAGAGAAGAGAAGAGAAACCCTAGTTTTGGGGCAAGGCACAAACCTAAAAATCAAGGGTAGGGGTGGGGGTACAGTTCTGCCCCATGCACCCTGCACCAACTTACTTTGCAGCCAGGACTCTCCTTGCCAGCCCACTTCTTTTGTGGTGTCCTCTGCAGCCAGGCCTGCATTTCTCAGACATAGTCCTTTCTGAAAAGCCTTTGCAGCCAAGAACCGAGCTATGGATTCAATCCATAGCTTGGTTTTGCAAGACTTCTGCAGCCGAGGACTGACATATGGATTGAATCCATAGCTCAGTACTCAGCTGCATAGACCTTTCGGAAAGGCATGACTGCAAAATGCAGGCCAGAATGCAGCTGCAGAATAAAGCTGCTCCTTCAGCCCCAAAAGAAGTGGACCTACTGGGTGGGGCTGTCAGTGCTGGAGATAAGATATCTCCCAAAAATAAGACCTGATGCCTCTTTTGGAGACAAAAAAAAAATAAGACGTGGTCTTATTTTCAGGGAAACACAGTAGGAAGTTTCTCCTTAATTCCAGGTTGCTTCTTCCTTTGATCAGTTTCCAACCATTGTTTCTTTTTTCTTTTTATAATATTTTATTGATTTTTTCATTTTACAATTGAATATTTAAAAAGCAATGTGATGACTGGGTTGATCAATAGTTCAATAGCATACATAAGTCTTTAGTATAAATCTCATGTTACAACACCAAATATTTCCTCTTTTTTCCATTAATATCTGCTATCTCATATTGGGCTAGTACATTTCTTCTTATTATTAACTAAATAAAAACATCTTTGTTACAGTTATCAATAGTTTTTAGCTTATACATATCTTAATTGCATTTACACTTAATCCTTGTATACAATCAATGTCCTGTTATTGCTTTTTTCCCCCAGGTTTTAATTTTCGATCAAGAAAACACTATTATTTATTATTTCCAAGTACTTTATGTTTAGGTGACCAAAAGATTCCCTTATCTCAACTTCTCCCTTTTCCCCTGTTTCTACCAAAGTCTAAGAGTCTAATTACACATCTTACCTATTTAATTATGTTACTCTATTTTCTAAAAGTAATCTATTTTCCACCATATTCAACCATATAATTAGTAATATAATATTTTCTCTAATACAGGGCTTTTCAACCTTTTCACCCATTGTACCACTTTTAAGATATGGCAATATCCGAGTACCACCAGTCACCTAGCAAGGTATCAAAAACTTGATGACCAAAAAAAGGAAAAAAGTGATGAAGTACAGGTAGTCCTCGACTTACAACAGTTCACTTAATGACTGTTTGAAGTTACAATGGCACTGAAAAAAGTGCCCCCCCCAAACCACAGCCAAGCAAGATACCTGCCTGCGCTCTTTCTCCTGTCCAAGGTTTTCATTGTTGTGAACATTTCTGTTGAGGATTGGCAATGGGGTGGGGTGGGGGTGTTTGGTTTTTATTCCCCCCATTTGCTGGGTGGTTGCAGCAGGTTTTGGTCACTTCACATGACCCTGGGACGCTGTGACCATCATAAATATGAATCAGTTGCCAAGCATCTGAATGTAAATCACAAGACCCTGGAGATGCTGCAACATTCCAGCTGATCAGCGCTTCTTCTGGGCTCAGCAGAAGTGCCAGGATCAGCGCTGAGCTCCAGCTGTACCCTGGCACTGATCCTGTCACTTCCACTGAGCCCTGACAGCCCTGCAGCTCCAGCCATCTCTTTTTCAGGCTTGTGCAGTGCTGCCACCGGTTCAGCTCATTCCCCTTCCCTGCTATCACTTTTCTAGGATGCTCGCATACCACCTGCCAGGTGCCAATGTACTACAGGTGGTACCCATACCACTGGTTGAAAAGCCCTGTTCTAGAAGAACCATTGGATACAACATCCAAATTACTGAAAAAGATAGAAGAATTTGGAGAAATAGCAGGATTGAAAATAGAGAAAAAAACCAAAGTTATAGTTAAAAACCTTACAGACAAGCAAAAAACACAACTGTCAGAAAAAATAGACTTACAAATAGTTAAGAAAGCTAAATATTTGGGAATATATTTAACAGCAAGATGTGCAATGATAAAAAAAGATAACTACATAAAATTATTAGGTCAAATAAAAATAGAGACTTCCGGTTCATCACGCAGACGCCATGGACGGCTTGGAGACTTGCTCTCTCTCTCCCCCGTTTAGTTTTGCATTGCTGGGGGCCCCTGAAAATGGCCAAAATTCACCCCAAAGAGGTGACCAGCAAGCAAGGGCTTTCACTGGATCCTGGCAGAGCAGCAACTCTCCCATCAGAGCAGACGATCCCTCCAAACGATCCCTCCAAACCGGCAGATGAAAGGACCGGCCATAGAAATATGACTCGTCCCTAGGCTGATAACAACCGAAGTCACATTACCATCTGGCAACTTCAAAGCAGCGTGGACTGGACTGGGTGAGGTTTGCCTCTCTTACATCCTAATTGCTTAAATACCTGCATAAGCTGCTAAAGTACTTTCCCCCCTGTGGTGAGGGAAGGGGGATTCTAGCCCTCCCTCCAGAAACAACAGCAATCAACCACTCAGGAGTTTAAACTGGGATCTTAATTGGAATTCTATTTCCTAAAATTGGTGGATTATAAGATTTGTAACTTTGTAACTTTCTACTCTCTATATTTTTTTTCTGATTTTCACTCTAATTACTATTGAAGATTTAGGGTTCCCCCCCTTAAAATAGAGGGGGAAAAAACTAAAAAGATCCAACTAACTCTGAGATGTAACCTGCTATTCAACAAGAGACTTGTTGACAGCTTTGAAAATAGATAACATATAAAGCAACCTTGAAACACTATCTGCAAAAAACTCAGCTCCTCATTTGGTAGATTTTTTTTAATGTAGATTTCTTTTTTTTTTTTAGTTTAATATACTACAATGTAAGAAGAACAGGAATGGATTTCTTCTTCAGAGGAAGTATGGGAACAAATTCTTTGTATGTTAAAAGCGATAATCCAAACTCTACATATAAGTCTGGATATGCAAACTCAAACTATGACTTCAACCAAAGAATTATCTATACAGAATTCTACAGAGAAAGTGAAACAACCAAATGCTATGACAGAAGATTTAAATACTCAACAAATACAGACAATGGAAGACACAAAAAAGAAACTGATAATATAGAACAAGGAAAGGACTTTATAAACCAGAAGAAATTTGAAGATAAAAATAAAAGATGAAAGAGAAGCTAAATACTTCGGGACAACTGCATCGAACTGGAAAAACAAAGAAACGACCTGCTAAATCAGCTAGTCCTCTTAAGAAAACATCAACTGGACACTCTTATCAACATCAAACAATAGCCACAACAATACAAGGAGATTTTTTTGATGATTTAAAGGCAAAGATACGAAAAATGACCTGGCAGAGAAAAAAAGCTAGAAAGATTGAAAAAGATTGTGGTTTTGATCTATACATGAGGTCTAAAATAGAATATATCTAAATGGATAGAATATGTATTCTGAACATAAGATATTGTAACGATTTGAGATAAAGAAAAATTTGGTCATAAAAAATCTAGAAATATATTGAAAATAAGAATATTATACTGTCTTATTAGATTGGTAAAATAGATGGTAGAATTTATATACAAGGTGTGTATTTTAAATATTAGTATGTATGAGGAATTGTGTTTAATTAAAAATCTGGAAAAAAATAAATATTAAATGTTAAATTAAAATATCAAGGGAAAATTAACCATCAGGTCACTGATTGGCTAAAAGTTTGAATGTTTACAAATAACTAAGATTTGAATTTAAAACATTGTTATGAATTGAGACAAAGGTTAAGTAAAACTTAGAAGTATAAATGCTAATAATTAAATTTGTATATGGGTTTGTGGTACAAATGTTGGTGGTTTATTTTTATTTTTTTATTTTTTTTTCTTTCTGGAAAGGAAGAAAGGAAGGAAATAGAAGGAAGAAAAGAAAAAAAATTATTAGCCTCAAATGTGAGACATAAGACTTAGAAATTGGGATCATTTAAAATCTGAAAATGATAAAGATTAAACGTTAAACTTAAATATCAATGAGAAATTAAAGTTAAGAAAAACTTACTAGTTTATTGTCTAAACGGTGGAATGTCAAATTAATTAAGATATGTATAGACTGAAGATTATTGATGAATATTAGAAAGGTACTTTTTGTTTGATTGATAGAATAAGAATTGTATTGGTTCGAATATGACAGTAGAAATTATGGGAGAAAGAGAAGGAATTAATTGTTGTAATACTTTGAGATTTGTACTGATGATATTGAAATGTAATGGAATTACCGTGCTCAGCCACCATGCTACTTTTCAAATATGTAAATGTAATATTGTAAAATTAATAAAAACTTGGAAAAAAATTTGAATAGATTGATCTTAACATTTATTTGGAAAGGAAGGAAAGCTAGAATTAAGCTGAAAATGTTACAAGAAACCAAAGAAAATGGAGGATTTGGTTTACCAGATTGGGTCCTATACTACCAAGCATGTGCTCTAACATGGCTAAAAGAATGAATAACTGTCAGAAACAAAAGGTTGTTATATTTAGAAGGACATGACCTGCAACTTGGGTGGCACACTTTTTATGGTATGAAAAGAATAAAACGCATAGATATTTCCAAAACCATTATATAAGAAATGCATTACTATATGTATGGGAAAAGATAAAACCTAAAATTTATATGAAAATCCCAGGATGGAGGCAGATTCCATTACAGTCATATTGATGACTATCTGTATATTTACAAAAATCAAAATTCTGCAGGCATTTCCCAATTTATGAAGGTGAAAGTTGAACATTAAAAAAGCAAAATAGAAAGAGTAGTTGTGTTTTTTAACTTTGATATTGTAATAATAATAAATCTTTATTTATTAGCCCTTGGGCCATATCAAAGTGCAAAATTCCAGCAAGAAAACATTACCAAAGTTTGATAAAAGCAATTTAAAATGAACTTTGATAAAATACAGTTTAAAATGGAATTAGAGTAAAATACAACTTAAAATGGAATTAGAGTAAAATACAGTCTAAAATGAAATTAAAATACAGTACAGTAATTTAAAATAGATAAAATATGATAAAATTATATCTTGGAGTCACCCTTGCAATCTACCCCAATCAGTCCCACATATGCAGATCTCAACCGAACCATTTTGTTTAAATACTGTGCTGCATTAAATGTTATTTTCACGTTCTGGCCACACATGAGGTAAGTTAATAAGAACATAAGAAGAGCCATGCTGAATCAGGCCATGCTGAATCAGGCCAAAGCCCATCGAGTCCAGCATTCTGTGTCATTCATTTGGTATATAGACCGAGGTACATGTCTCTCACCCTCTTGTACAGGCAAAAATCAAATAGTATGTGAGCCAGGTCTTCTACCTCTGCCGCTCCGCAAATGCAGAGACGCTCATTGTAAGGTATAGAATGGAATCTCCCATATCTGACCATTTTGTCAAGCTGTTCAAATCTCACTCGCGTAAATATCTCCCTAAGATGTTTTGGCAGTTGTAACTTCAAATAGCTGTCTACTTGAAAAATACGCTTGTATTTACTCAGCCATTTCAAGTTACCTACCTTACTAAGGATCGCTATATCATTTTGTGCTTCTATATCCTTAATTCTTTGGGCAGCCCTTTTTTTGAATTGTTCTCCTGTTATGCAAAAGACAGGAAGACCACCACTTCTTACAAAATTTGTTAGTTTGGTGACCCAGGAGATTTGTGATTGTAATTTTATTTGCTCTAGTAGACCTAACTTGGGGAATCTATCAGTCTCCATTTCACTGTCTTTGCACCAGTAGTTATAAGCTCTAATTTTGGATAAAGCATGAATTGTATGAATTCCCAGTTCAGCTCTAACTGCTGCAGCAGATGTTCTTGGATCTACACCCAGAATACATCTCAAATGCTGGGACTGTGTTTGTTCTAAGACTGTGGTTGAGTAGAGACCCCAAACTTCTGCTCCACACAAGAGCATAGTGGTAACCTTAGCTTTATATACCTTAATTAATGGGGCTAAGGACCCTGGGTAACAATGGTTCTTTAGTTTAAGCAATAGATTCAGGCGGGCTTTTGCTCTAAATGTACTTTGTTGATGATGGCAAACCCAAGATCCAGTCTTGGAAAAAGTTATGCCCAGATATACAAAGGTGTTAACCTGTTCAATTGGTTCACCATCTAATTGCCACTTATGTCTCTGATGGTGTCTTCCAAACACCATTATTTTTTATTTAGTTTTACTAATGATTAGGGCAGCAGTTCTCAACCTATGGGTCGCGACCCCATTTGGGGTCGAACGACCGTTTCGTGGGGGTCGCCGGACACCGCGGTCTGCCATTTTGTTTTTTTTTAATTTTGTTGTTTTTTTTTGGATTTTTTTGGATTTTTTTTCGTCGCACGCATGCCGTGCATGCGCGGTTCATGCCGTCGTGCGCGCACCGCGCATGCGCGGATCGGGCCGTCACGGTCTGCCATTTTTTTATTATTTTTTTTTATTTTTTTTCATCGCACACGCGCACACGCACTCCATGGGCTGATCCACGCATGCACGGCATGCACGGCGCGCGCGCGATGAAAAAGAAATAAATAAAAAAATTAAAAAAAACACAAAATGGCGGACCGCGGGTCGGGGTCGCAGCGTGCATGGGCGGCACAAGTGGGGTCTCAACCTGAAAAAGGTTGAGAACCACTGGATTAGGGAGTTATCCTGACAGTAAGAGCTGAATCTTCTTAATAGCCTACATAATCCTACTTGTGAATATGATAATAAAATCATATCATCGGCATAAAGCAAGCTGTTACAGTAAGTATTTAGGATCATCGGCATATGTACCATGGGTCCTTCATTAACCCTGGCAAGTCATTTATAAACTAAATAATAATGGGGCCAGGATACACCCTTCCCTTATCCCTTTATTTGTGTGAATCCTGTTAGTCAGAGCCCCATTAACCTCATACCGCACCCTCAAACAGGTACTTGTGTAAAGGGCTTTATTCAAAGCCAGGAGTCTAGGTTCTATTTTAAGAAATGTCAATTTACTCCATAGTACTTCTATGTTTACCATTTCAAATGCTGCTGTAAGGTCTATGAAAGCAGCAAACAGGGGTCTCCTCTTATAGGCATATTTGGCAATTAGATGGTTCAAGACAAAGCAGTTATCAATAGTAGATCGGCTTTGTCTAAAACTTTGTTCTTCTGTGAGGATATTGTTTTCCTCTACCCAAATTTCAATTCTGTTCAAAAGGTACCTAGCATATATTTTTGCTGCAATATCAATCAGGCTAGTGGGCCTATAATTACTAGGAATAATATAACTTATTATTTCCTTTTTTATATATGGGGACAACTATTGCCATCTTCCACCCATCTGGTATATGGCAGGTGTTATTTATGTGTGTAAAAAGACCTACCAATACAGGGCCACACCAACTGGGAAATTTCTTGAATAATTCTGCTGGTAAAAAATTCTCACCTGGGGCTTTATTGCTCTTTAAACTTTTAATGATGGATTGTATCTTCTTTTCTGAGACCGGTAGCCAAAGAGGGGGAAGTTCTAGAGTTTACTAAATCATTGCTTAAAGACAATTTCTCTACCGGTTCCGTGAAAGCAAACAAACACTGATAATAATTCTCCCAGTCCTCGGCAGAGATTGGTATGTCAAACACAAATCTCCGCTCCTTCAGGATACCTGCTACAGAATGCCAAAATATTACTGAGTTATGACTTCTGGCAGCCAATTCAAGGTCTGACCAGATTGAAATCATTTTCAAATATGTAAATGTAATATTGTAAAATTAATAAAAACTTGGGAAAAAATAGACTTGGAAAAATGGAAAAACCTACAATCATTACCTAGGAAGAATAACTACTGTGAAAATGAATATTTTACAAACAAACACTGATAATAATTCTCCCAGTCCTTGGCAGAGATTGGTATGTCAAACGCAAATCTCCGCTCCTTCAGGATACCTGCTACAGAATGCCAAAATATTACTGAGTTATGACTTCTGGCAGCCAACTCAAGGTCTGACCAGATTGAAATCATTTTCAAATATGTAAATGTAATATTGTAAAATTAATAAAAACTTGGGAAAAAATAGACTTGGAAAAATGGAAAAACCTACAATCATTACCTAGGAAGAATAACTACTGTGAAAATGAATATTTTACAAAACTTCTTTTTTTTATTTCAAACAGTACCTGTAAAAATAGAAAAAAAGTTCTTTGATGATTTGAATAGATTGATTTTAAAATTTATTTGGCAAGGAAGGAGAGCTAGAATTAAGCTGAAAATGTTACAAGAAACCAAAGAAAATGGAGGATTTGGTTTACCAGATTGGGTCCTATACTACCAAGCATGTGCTCTAACATGGCTAAAAGAATGAATAACTCTCAGAAACAAAAGGTTGTTATATTTAGAAGGACATGACCTGCAACTTGGGTGGCACACTTTTTATGGTATGAAAAGAATAAAACCCATAGATATTTCCAAAACCATTATATAAGAAATGCATTACTATCTGTATGGGAAAAGATAAAACCTAAAATTTATATGAAAATCCCAGGATGGCTACCAACGATGGAGGCAGATTCCATTACAGTCATATTGACGACTATTTGTATATTTACAAAAATCAAAATTCTGCAGGCAATTTCCCACTTTATGAAGGTGAAAGTTGGACATTAAAAAAGCAAAATAGAAAGAGTAGTTGTTTTTTGAACTTTGATATTGTAAAAGATACCTGAGAATACTTTGGATCACCAGAAAAACAAAAAACAGATCATAAAATAAATCAGACTAGGAAAAAAACCTGAATGAGAAACATTAGCCAATTTCTAAAATTTATATAGTAAATTCAAATAGAGTTGATAGGTATATAGGAACAGTGCAACAGCAGGCTTTTCCTATAATGAGATGTGTATTAAGTTTTTAAAAAAACATTCTGGCTGGTACAACTGTGTGTGCCAATCCCTCTTTTGTCAAAGAAATCTGTTTATTCAGAGTCCTGGAATGTGTAGAAAAAAACCCTCCATTCATTCAGCTGTATTTGGAGGTCTTTTTTTCAGATAATAAAGATGAATATATTAATGGAGAGAGAACTGTTATTTTCTCGACTATGTTTATTATACTCTAAAACTATTCCACGAAAATCCTTGAAATCTCACACTGACATTTCAGAATTATAATTAAAGCTATACAATTCAAAATCAAACTCCTGCTTCTCAATCACCCACAAGAATTTAACAAAACGTATTTATGAATACACATAAACTAGGCATAAACGTTATGCATTGGGTAATTTGTTGCAAACTGCAAAGTAAGTTTTAAGAGAAGATAATTTTGATAACGAAGGACAGAATAGCTATATGTGAGAGCACCATATTTATGAATTGATAATAATGACATTCAATTTGTTTTTCTTCCATCAGATTTACACAAGATTCAAGATTATGAAATCTCATTTGTTTCAGTTGAGATTTAGGTATGACACCAGATATAACGTAATATCTGAATAAGAGACAGCTGCTATTATCTACTTGAACAATAAGCCACATATTGATATGATTAACATCAATAAATACAAAATAATATTTGAGTTATTACATATTAGATATTCTTTGAGTTTTGGAAGAGGAAGCCTGTTAGTTGTTGCTATCCAATAATTAAAAGGAGGTCAATCTCAATCAACTGCAAATTATTCAGCAATCCACTAGACTCTATCTAGATTTAGCAAATACCAATTTTTTTTTTGCTTACACTGTAATGTTACTACATGTATTCATGACTTGACTGGATAAGATAATTTGTTATTGTTTTATCTTAGTATGCATTTTTTTGGCATGAAAAATAATACAAAATCATTTTTCAAATAGCATTTTAATGCTGCCAATAAAACTCATTTTTATTAAAAAAAATCATTTAAAATATCCTGTGAAATTATATATTGTTGATATTCTAGTTAATGTAAGTTTTAATTTTTTGCCTTTAATTTGCTAGTAGTAGAATTCTGTATATATAATAAACCATTCATCAAGGTTTGCATGATATGATAAGCTGCTATCACTTTCTCTAAATCCCTTACAAATTACTTCTATCAGTCAGGGAGTTTACTAACCTGGCGTATAATTCTGATGAGGATTAGAGGTTTACTAAACCAGCTGATTGTGATGAGTTGGTGTAGCCTCAGTTCCACATGCTATACTTAATACTAGCCCTTGAAACCCTTTCATAAATAAAGACTGAATAATAATTTTCTGCATGAAAAAATCAGGAATTTTCACTTTTTTTGCCCTATTCTCTCAGTTTGAGCTAAAGGGAATCTAGCAAGTCTAGCTTCTTTATTCAAATTAATTTAGCCTTACATCAGTGTTCAGATCTCTTGAACATTCAAATGAATATCTCTACATCATTCAGTCACAATTCTAGATTTAAGCAATTAATTGTAATTAAAAGTTTGCATTTGAAATATTTGTCACACATTCTAATTTACATATGGCACCTTTTTAACAATTTTACTTGGTATTTCTACTTACTATCACATGTAAAAGAGTCATAAAACAAGCAAAACTTTTTCTAAGGAAGAAGGCACAAAGGAAATGTTTCTACAATTAAGGCATAAAATGTTGAATCTATCCACCCAGCTACCCAAAGTCACTTGACAATGAGATGGATGGCATATAAATTTAATAACTAAATAAAATATCCCAAATTTTTGAAATATCCCAGAATTGTACTAACTTATTTTGAATTACAAAATTCTATTTCAGAACATGACAGATTCTAATCTGAGATGTGATAATAGTTTTTGTGCTCATAAAATGCTATGAGCAGTTGGAAAAAAAATTGTATTGTCTTACAATAAATGATAATCATTGCTTATGTGATAAGGTAATCCATGGAACCTTTAAATTGCTGATATTCAATCTACTTTATATATATTCAGTTTATACTCTAACTCTATTCTAGCAAGTAGTCAAGGTAACCAACATTTTTCTTTAAAGATATTTTACTTTTTTTCTCAATCTTAAATCTTGTTTCTTTCATCTACTCTGTTTCAGCCTCTATTTTCATGTTTTTGTTAACAACCTTGTCTTCTAATTATTAATTTTAAAACCAGATAATGCACCAAGTTCTTTAATTTTTCAATCAATATTTCTATTTCCTCTAGTGGATCCTCCAAAACCAATACCAAGAAATCAGTGAATGCCCTTAACTTATAAATTCCTTTTTAAAATATTTCTTAAATTGTTTCATCTTGTACTTTTATGTAACATTTCAAGAACTAGAATAAGCAGGAGAGGAGACAATGGGCATCCCTAATTTGTCCATTTTGTATATTAGATTTCCAGTAACAAATATTTCTGCTTTCTACAAAGTATAAATCAATCTTCCCCACTTAATAATATTTTCTCCAAAATCATATATTCCAAAACTTCAAATAGGAGGCACCAATTCAAATTCTAACATCAATACCTTGGAGGGACCTTGGAGTCCTAGTGGATGATCACTTGAATATGAGCCAGCAATGTGCGACAGCATCCAAAAAAGCTAATACAATCCTGGGCTGTATAAACAGAGGCATAGAATCAAGATCACATGAAGTATTAGTACCAGTTTATAAAACCCTAGTAAGACCACACCTGGAATACTGCAACCAATTTTGATCACCATACTACAAAAAAGATGTTGAGAGTTTGGGAAAAGTTCAGAGAACAACATCTAAAATGATCAAAGGCCTGGAGACTGAAAGATATGAAGAACGTCTGCAGGATTTGGGTTTGGCTAGTCTAAAGAAAAGGAGAAATAGCTGTGATATGATAGCAGTATTCCAGTATTTGAGGGGCTGCCACAAAGAAGAGTCAAATTATTCTCCAAAGCACCAGAGGGCAGGACAAGTGGTTGGAAGACTTCCGGCTTGGCATTGCGGCACCACAGATGCAGGAAGACGGGTTCTGTCTTTCATGTCTGAATTCACTTCTCTGGGGCAGTGGTTCTTAACCTTTTTGAATGAATCGCCCCCTTGAGCCAATGAGGAAGTTGTCATCACCCCTCCCCCAACATAACCTCTCAATCACAACATAGGAAATAATTCTTCAATTTATGCAAACACTTTTTTTGTTTTCTTTAAAATTGTCATCAGGACATATCGATGCAAATAATTTATTTCCAGTCTTTTCCCCATATCTCAACTATGTGAAAAAAAATTCTCATTAAAAAACTCTTCAACATTTTTAAATATCGAAGAACCTTTTGTGTCCGTGGCTAAATTTCGAACAAATAACAGTTTTCCCCCGATCTCTTCATTTCCATTGATGAAATGGCATAAGCCAATAACAAGGCTTCATTTTCATGAATCATTGACTCATCAATCTGCATCACGAATTCTGTATTTTTCAAGGTGTCAATAAGCCTTTCTTCCACATCAGCAGCCATTTCATCAATTCTTTTTGATACGGTGTCATTGCGTAAAGGAATAGATTGTGTGATAGTGGTTGCGCTAGGTCCCAACATGGTGACAACAATGGTTTCACTGCTGGTAAAATCAGCATTTCTCCGATAGTGTGAGGTTTGCCACATTTTGCTATCAACAAAGATACTTCATAGGAAAAAATGAGCCCCTTGTCGGCGTTGAGTGGCGATTTTCCAAATAACTTCTCAACAGTGCTGTGACCCTCAAACTTGGCCTTTAAGGATTGGAAAAACAATGCTGGTTTGTCGGCTTTATCCGAATGAATTCTGACCAAATGGTCTTTCAGTCGGGAAGGCTTCATCGCTTCATTTGAAAATGTTTTCTCACAAAGAAGACAAAATGGAAGCTATATGTTGGAAGGAGATCGAATGAATCCCAATTTTAGGTATTCCGTCGAATATTGGTGACACTTCCTCTTCTTCGCCATGTTGAGAGGTCCTCGAAATGAAAGGCACTACCTGCAAATTAAATTTTCAACTGCAATGGAACACTAGAACAGGGCTTTTTAACCAGTGGTATCACCTGTGGCACATTGGCACCTGGCAGGTGGTATGCAAGCATCCTAGAAAAGCAGGGGAGGAGAATCAGCTGAATTGGTGGCAGCACCGCACAAGTCTGAGCGAGAGATGGCTGGAGCTGCAGGGCTGTCAGGGCTCAGCAGAAGCGCCAGGATCGGCACTTCTTTGGGACTGTCAGCTGGAGCTCGGCGCTGATCCTGGCGCTTCTGCTGAGCCCAGAAGAAGTGCTGATCAGCTGGAATGTTGCAGCATCTCCAGGGTCTTGTGATTTTCATTCAGATGCTTGGCAACTGATTCATATTTATGATGGTCACAGCATCCCAGGGTCATGTGAAGTGACCAAAACCTGCTGCAACCACCCAGCAGACGGGGGGAATAAAAAACAAACACCCACCACCACACCTCTGCTGCCAATCCCCAACAGAAATGCTCACAACAATGAAAACCTCGAACAGGAGGAAGAGTGCCACTGGGCGGGCAGGCGGGTGTCTTGCTCGGCTGTAGCTTGGGGGGCACTTTTTTCAGTGCCATTGTAACTTTGAATAGTCATTAAGTGAACTGTTGTAAGTCAAGGACTACCTGTACTTCATCACTTTTTTCCTTTTTTTGGTCATCAAGTTTTTGACACCTTGCTAGGCGACTGGTGGTACTCGGATATTGCCATATCCTAAAAGTGGTACAATGAGTGAAAAGGTTGAAAAGCCTTGCACTAGAAAAACACATGTGGACATCGATAAACCTAGTTTCAACAGTTACATTGACAT
The DNA here is from genome assembly GCA_034064705.1 of Bothrops alternatus. Taxonomy (NCBI): domain Eukaryota; kingdom Metazoa; phylum Chordata; class Lepidosauria; order Squamata; family Viperidae; genus Bothrops; species Bothrops alternatus. Next base: position 33,331,564 of record JARGCV010000112.1, read on the forward strand.
TACAGCTGACATCACATGAGACAGCCACTCAGAATGCGATGTTTCGAAAGAAGCGCTCCCCCCTCCATCACTGCCCATTCTGGCCAATGGCACACCACTGTGTGGGTAGAGGCTGCTGCGCAACACGCATGAAGATAAGCGATGCGTATTCACATATGTACAGCGTTCTGTACTGAAGCTAGCTGGAGGAACATTTGAAAACACAATTCAATCCACTAATAGTGAGCAATCTGATGTTTTTGTACGACAGATATACAGCGATTCACTGTGCAAAAAAGTCTCAAAAGTGTCCCCAAAACTTCTCGCTCCATCGCCCCCATATTGCCCCCTTTTTGTTCCATCACCCCCCTGAAAAACAAAATCGGCCTCTGGGGGAGATATTGCCCAGGTTAAGAATCACTGCTCTGGGGGACCCTGGAAAGAGTCTAAAGTTGCCCCATAGAGGTGACGAGCAAGGAGGGGACCCCCGTTTGATCACATGATCACTAAACTGCTGACAGCCGAAGTCAAAAGCACTACCAAGCAACTTTCAAGCAACACAGATGAAACTGAGTGAGACCTGATCCTCTCTTTAAGATTCTAAGTTTTATTTCCTGTAAAAGCTGCCCAAAGCGTCTTTCCCTCTGTGAGGAGAGAGGGAAGGGAATTTTTACTCCACTCTCTAAGAAAAGCGGCGACTAATTACCCAGGGAAAACAATGCAGTTATAAGATTAATTTTAATCTAATGTGTTCTTTTGAAACTTGGGGACTAAAAGTGTTCTTTTTCTTATTGGAGACTTTTTTTTTTAAAATAAGACTTGAAAAACTACCATATAAGTTTTGAACTTAAAAAGCTTAAAACAGCGTTGCTGACATCTTGTGACGAATTATGGTATTCCAAATTGTTATTGCCTAAAAGAGACTTGGCTTGAAGCCCAGACTTTAAATAAAATTTGTTTGACCTTGACAGTTATCACCTTTGAAAAACTGAGCTGCAAAGAAGGGATTTCTGGGTGGCTTATCTGTTTGAACTATGAATGTAAACTTTCAGACCTATACCTGGGGAATTGCTTTCCTATTTCCCTGCATGAGAAGCATATATTATTACACGAGATGATGGAACACCTTGGATTATAAACTCTTACTTGATAAACAATTTTGACTATAAAGACCACACATAAAACGTGAAATAGATGTCCCATACCCAGCTACAAAAGACAAAAAAATTTAACGTTCAATTTTAAAGTCTCCAACTTAACATATTATCAAGAGAATATGGATAAAAAAATCCTTTCCATGTTGAAATCAATATCCGAAACCATCCTTTCAGCTTGTGACAAAATAAGAAGCAACACAAAGGAACAAGGTGCTAGCTTAAATATACAAACCCAGATCTTGATTACAAGCAAAGAACTAACAATGCAGAAAACAAAAGGAAAATTGGAACATCTAAACACTAAGACAGAGGACCCAACTGACTAACAGACCCAGCCAGCGGAAAAACCAGAAAAGGGAGTGAAAACATTGACAATGGAAAAGACTTTTTATAAATTAAGAAATCAGAACATATTTGAAGAAAAGGAAGAAGAACGGATTGAATGAAAGATAAACCTATCAGGACAATTGTGAGAAATTGGAGTAATAGGGAGGCGATTTAATGAATACCAATGGGCTCGTTCTTCCCAAACAATTTCAAGCAAATGGTGTCAGAAATACTTACCAAACCCTGGCAAGAAGACACGAGTCAACGAGTTCACAGGTGGCTGGATTTAATCAAGGAACTTCTGGCATGTGTTTAGGCAAGTAAACAGCTAGTAAAGTCAGTGCTGGGAGCAACCGGCTCCCAGCACCTTACATACATCCTCCAACTGACCCCACCCACCCCACCCACCTAACCAGCATCTGGTATGCATGGTCTTAAGATGGCCAGGTAAGACGCACTGCAGCCTCCCAGTCCCATGTGCGTCCCTGCACCGTTTGACTTGCTTTAGGCTGCGCCGATAGTTTTTGGCTCCCTGCTGTGGCCTTGCACCTGTCAGCTGTTTGGCAGTCAGGATATGGAGTCGCTCAGCTTCAGGCTGCATCATCGGCTCTTAGTGCCCTGCTGCAGCCTCGCGCCCATAAGCTGTTTGGCAGCCAGGAGACATAGCCGCCCAGCTGTTTGTCGGAGCCAATGGAACCAACACCCATGCTGCCAGGTAGAACGGGACGGGCTGTCGGTGCTGGCTGCTGGTTTCCTTCACTGCCCCGCATGTCATTCTCTACCCCTCCCCCCGCCTGTTAGTGTCGAGCCTGCAGGGGCTCGACAAATGGTCTTTCTTATTCCAAATAATATATATAAAAATAGAGGGAGAACTGTTTGATGATTCAAAGGCACTCTCATGGAAGGTTATCTGGCAAAGGAAGAAAGCCAGAGTAAGGCTGAAGAAAATAATGGCTTTGATTTATTAGAGCAGGGCTTTTCAACCAGTGGTACGGGTACCACCTTTGGTACATTGGCACCAGGCAGGTGGTACACGAGCATCCTAGAGAAGTGGTAGCAGGGGAGGGAAATGAGCTGAACCAGTGGCAGCACCACACAAGCCTGAGCAAGATATGGCTGGAGCTGCAGGGCTATCAGGGCTCAGCAGAAGTGCCAGGATCGGCACTTCTTCGGGACTGTCAGGGCTCAGTGGAAACACCAGGATCAGCGCCACACTCCAGCTGGAGCTCACCGCTGATCTTGGCACTTCTGCTGAGCCCAGAAGAAACGCTGATCAGCTGGAATGTTGCAGCATCTCCAGGGTCTTGTGATTTACATTCAGATGCTTGGCAACCGATTCATATTTATGATGGTCACAGCATCCCAGGGTCATGTGAAGTGACCAAAACCTGCTGCAACCACCCAGCAGATGGGGGGGAACAAAAACCAAACACCTCCACCTCACCAATCCTCAACAGAAATGCTCACAACAATGAAAACCTCGGACAGGAGGAAGAGCACCGCCAGGTTGGCAGGCAGGTGTCTTGCTCGGCTGTGGCTTTTTTCAGTGCCATTGTAACTTCAAACAGTCATTAAGTGAACTGTTGTAAGTCAAGGACTATCTGTACTTCATCACTTTTTTCCTTTTTTTTTTTTGGTCATCAAGGTTTTCCTAGGCAACTGGTGGTACTCAGATATTGCCATATCCTAAAAGTGGTACAATGAATGAAAAGGTTGAAAAGCCCTGTTCTAGAATAAATACCAAGTCATCTGTACTACTACTACTACTACTACTACTACTACTACTACTACTACTAATAATAATAATAATAATAATAATAATAATAATAATAATAATAATAATAATAATAATAATAATAATAAAAAAATTGGAAGGGACCTTGGAGGTCATCAAGTCAAACACCCTGCTCAGGCAGGTAACCCTATACCGTTTCGGACAAATGGCTATCCAGTTTCTTCTTAAAAACTTCCAGTACTTTCATCTTTTATCTCCATTCCTTTAATTTCCAAATCTTGTCTGATGTTCCTACTGAGAAACTTCCAACATTAGTATGAATAACAGTGGGGATAGTGGATATCCTTGTCTTGTATCTTTCTTTATATTAAAGTTCTCCGTATAGTCTCCATTGACAATTATTTTTGCTGTTTGTTTATCATATATTATCTTAATAGTTTTTATAAACTTTTCTCCAAAATTCGTACAGTTTAATTGTTGTATCATAAATTGCCAACTTACATTATCAAAAGCTTTTTGAGCATCTAGGAAAATTAAAGCCATTTATTTTCCTGGATGCATTTCCTAGTATTCCAGTGTATCTAAAATAATTCTCAAATTGTTTTTTAATTTGTCTTTTTCGTAGAAATCCATTTTGATCTGGATGGATAAATTCAATCAAGAATCTTTTCAGTCTTTCTACTATTTTTGAGGCAAAGATTTTATAATCCACATTTAATAATGATATTGGTCTATAATTTGGTAATTTGGCCTCTGATAATACCTCATTACACACTTCCTTCATTGATAAGCTTAATGTATCTTGTAGATATTTGTAGACCTCTACAGGTAGCACATCCGGTCCTGGGGTTTTATCATTTTTCTGTTTTTTTATAGCTTCTATCACTTCCATCATTGTAATTTTTTCATTTGGTATATTTTTCAGGTTTTCTGGAGTTTTTGGTAAATTATCATTTTCCAAATATTTTATGTTTTTTTTTCCTGAGAGATTCTTCTATATTGTATAATTTTTCATAAAATTATTTCTATTTTTTATTGCATCAGTTTGAAATTGTAAATTGCCCTTCTCATCTTGTAGTTTATTTAACAATTTCTTCTCTCTTTCTTTTTTCAGTTTTTTTTTTCAGGCCAACCATCTTCCGGGCTTATTTGTATTTTCAAAGAAGTTTTGTTTTACCCTTTTTATTTGTTGAGCCAATTCCTCTGACTCTATTAGGTTTAATTTGCGTTTTATTATCTCCATTTGTCTTTTCACAATTTTCTTTTGTGGATGTATTTGTAGTTCTAACTTGTTTCTTAAATTCTTCCCTTAATGTTCTAAATTGGTTTTTTTAGTCCTTAATGGAACTGCATCTACATGGAGGGAAGTATGCAGTAGTAGGGTACCCCCAAAAAATATCTTAGGCCCGGTACTCTTCCATATCTTCATGAAAGCTTTAGATGATTGAATAGATGGGGAACTCATCAAATTTGCAGATGACACCAACCTAGCAGGAATAATCAACACTCCAGAAGAGAGGCTCAAGATACAGAAACATCTTGACAGACTTGAACACTGTGCCCTATCTAACAAAATGAAATTCAATGGTAAGAAAAATAAGGTTCCAAATTTAGGCAAGAAAAACCAAATGCACAGGTATAGTGTAAGTGGTATCTACTCAATAGTAGTAACTGTGAAAGGGATCTTGGAGTCCTAGTAGACAATAATTTAAATTTAAATGGTAAGTTAAGGGGGAGTGCAGAGGAGAAAGGGAGCTGAGCTTCTGGTTGGATCTCCATTGCATCTGAACTGCCTAGAGCTGCTGGGAAGAGCTGCATGCTGTGAGTTAAGGGGGAGTGCAGAGGAGAAAGGGAGTGGCCCGGGCACCTAAAAACATGCGAATCATATAACTAAAAAAATCTAATACAGCAGTAGTACATTCAGGGCAAGTGCATCTGAGATTGTGATTTCATTTTATTTCAGAATGTCTGGCTTAGTTCAGTGCAACACTTGTTTTGCAGCTGTCTTTCGCAGTACTCTTCAAACTTGGATACTGTTCTATCTGTAAACAAATCATTAGTCTACAAGGACAGATTACTTATCTAGGGTCTGTAATCTGTGCTCTTCAGGCAGAAATTAGGTGTCCAGTTCAGTGAGTTAATTGATACAGAACATTCCTGTCCCCTGCAATCTAAAAATTATAAGGTTATCAGTGCATGTAACATAGAGGTGTGTGTGGACAAGAATATCAACCTAGCTGTCAAGCAAAATCAAGCTTTTAATAGTGAGTGCCACACTAAGTACACTAACCAAATAGGTGGTAAGAAAATAGGGGAACTCTACAGGTTATGTAGAAAGTAAACACAGTGTCAGTTATACAGGACTCAAATGTCTATACAACAACGCACTGAGTATGAACAATAAATTCAGGTAAATGAGGGCAGATATGATATTGTTAGCATTATAGAAATCTGGTGGAATGAAACCCACAAATGGGATACACTAGAGGGATTTAAATTATTTAAAAGAAACAAACCAAATAAAAGAGGAGGTGGAGTTGCTCTCTATATAAGAAATAACTACATCTCTATAGAAATAGAGCACATTGATGAAAACTGTCTTGAATGTATTTAGGTCAATATAAAAGGGGGGAAATGACATTCCCATAGGTGTATACTATAGGCCCGTGGTGGCTAACCTATGGCAGGCATGCCAGCAGTGGCACGCAGAGCTCTCTCTGTGGGCACGCGTGCCGTCACCCCAGTCCTAGGCCTTCAGTCCCGTCCATGAACAACGTGCATCAATACCCATGCAAGGTAAGGTTGCAGTGCCTGCGCCTGCCTCCCCCAAGCATTTTTTTAATTAACCTGCCTTAGAGCTGCATTCCATTTCTCTGTTCACTTCTCAGCCTTCACTATGTGTTTGTGGGACTATGGGTAAAAAAAAGAAAAAGTTCCATCAGATTTTCTAACTTCTTGCGAGATCTCAAGAAGTTAGAAAGTCAGATGGAATGTTTTTTTTTACCCATAGCCCCACAAACACACGGCGAAGGCTGAGAAGCAAATGGAGAAACGGAATGCAGCTGAAAGGCAGGTTAGTAAAAAAATGCTTGGGGGAGGCGAGGGCACCTGGGTGGGTACGGCAATCTTAATCTCCATGGTAGCAGGAAGGTGGGGTGCGTGCCCTTCCCATGCCAGACCAGATCCCCTGCAGCCCCAGGGGTGCTCCTCCTCTGATCACGCATCCTCCCTCTACACCTTCAGCGAGCGGCGCAGGAAGAGTTAACGGCGGGCGCAGGGAACCCGGGAAGAGCTGCGCAAAGCAGGTGAAGGAGAGGCTGGGCAGATTGCAGGCACCACTCCTCGCCTCCTCTACGCTGCCGCCGCTGCCACCATTGCTGCTTTGTCCAAAGCAACCCAGCCATCGCCACCGAAGGCCCGCCTGGCTCTGCCACTGACATGCCACTGCCCCACTCTAGCCTTGGGCAGCGCCTCTTCCCTGCGTGGCTGCCTCGCTCATCCCGCTCTGAGCCTGTGATTGGCCTCCACCGCCACAGTCCTGCCTGGCTCTGCCACTGCCATACCACTCCCCTGCTCCGCCCTGGGCAGCACCTCTGCCCTGTGCAGCTGCCCCATTCGCACCCGCTCTGAGCCTGCAATCGACCTCTGTGCTGCCGCAGGATGGTGCAGAAGTTGCGCAACGGGGGGGTGTCCAGGCAGGTCAGGTGAGAAGAAGGTGGGCTTCGTGGGGCTGGACCCAGAGTCCCCAAGTCCTCCTGCGATGGGGCCCTGCTGATTGCCAGGTGGCGGTGGCGATGGCAGCAGCGGTGATCCTCAGCACTCGGCCATCAGTGGGAAGCCGCTCAAGAGGAACGCCTTCTACCACAAGCTCCAGAATTTCCTCTACAATGTATACTAGTTCCTTACATCTGCCTGGCTTGTTCTGTGGCCTCATGGCATCTGCATTGGGTGTGACACGCGAGGCGGCAAACAGCTACATCACGTCAAAACCGAGGGGCCGGCAGGTCGTGGCTGCTGATGGACAGAGTTGGCCCCTATGTACTCGCTGTGTGCAGGGGCCGATGGTGTCAGGCAGCAGCTGCCCCAGCCCCTGCCTTGCCTTGTGACAATGGCACCTCTGCCCTGCCCCCTGCCTCACCTCACCTCACCCCGCAGGACGAGCCTCCTGCCCACAGTCCCACCTGCCAGAGACCCCCTGGATCTCCTGCCTGGCTTCCAGAGGCATCCCTCCCCATGAGCAACATTGAGGTGACCACACCCACCCAGTCTGCTGTGACCACCGCAGCCATGCCCACCCAATGGGCCACACGCACCCAATGGGCCACTCTCACCCCAATGGGCCATGCCCACCTGGCCCCCAATTATATATAAATGGATTTTGGGTTGCAGTTTGGGTATTCGGTCTCTAAAAGGTTTGCCATCACTGCTATAGGCCACCCAACAAAATAGAGGAAATAGATGAACTTAGTTAACTAAGGTATGTAGGAAGCACATCACAATAGAAATGGGGGACTTTAATTACCCTGACATCAGATGGGAGACAAATTCTGCACCAAGTGGAAGATCAAACAGATTCCTGACAAACCTAGCAGACAACTTTGTCTCCCAAAAAGTAGAGAAGGAAACTAGGGGATTAGCCATATTGGACCTAATTCTCACTAACAGAGATGAAATGATAGAAGGTGTTAAAGCCACAGGAACCTTGGGGGGAAGTGATCATGCAATATTGGAATTCAACATTATGCAAGCACAAGCAATAGAACACCATCAAACAATCTTGGACTTTAAGAGAGCTAATTTCAACAAACGTAGAGACAGCTTGGGAAGGATTCCATAGATGAGAATCCTCAAGGGGAAAACAACTCAAGAAGCTTGGGAAATTTTGAAAAGTGAGATTATAAAAGCCCAATCTAGCACAATACCAACAAAGAAGAAAAATAACAGCTCTCAAAAGAAACCAGCATGGCTACGTAAAGAACTCTCTGATAAATTTAAAGATAAAAAGGATAAGTATTAAAAGTGGAAAGAGGGGCACATAACTAAGGCTAAATAGCCTGAGCCCAAGATGAAGTGAGGAAAGCTAAGGCTCAAAATGGAAGATTCTGGAAAAGATAATTGAGCAATGTATTAGCAAACACCTAGAGGCAAACAAAGTCATTACCGAAAGCCAACATAGGTTTGTCAAAAACAAAAAAATCTTGTTGCATTTTTTGACCAGGTGACAAAATTAGGGGACCAGAGGAATGCTGTGGATATAATTTACTTGGACTTCACTAAGGCATTTGATAAAGTAGACCACAACATACTACTTGATAAGATAGAAAAAATGTAGGTTAAACAGCATCACCACCAGATGGGTTTGTAGCTGGCCGTATTCAGTGTGTGGTCCTCAATTGAACTGATCTACATGGAGCGAAGTGTGTAGTGGGGTGCCCTAGGGCTCTGTTCTAGGCCCAGTGCTCTTCAACATCTTCATCAATGATTTGGATGATGGGATAGACAGGGTTTCCTGCCTGAGCAGGGGGTTGGACTAAATGACCCAAGGTCCCTTCCAACTTTATTATGTTTATTGTTGTTGTTGTTGTTAAATATGAGTCAACAGTGTGCTGCAGCTGCCAAAAAAGCCAACACAGTCCTAGGCTATAGTAACAAAGGGATAGAATAAAGATAATGTGACGTGTCAATACCACGTTATAGTACCTTGGTAAGACCACACTTGCAATATTGCATCCAGTTTTGGTTGTCACAATATAAAAATGATGTTGAGTTTCTAGAAACTGTGCAGAAAAAAGCAACAAAGATGATTAGGGAACTGGAGGCTAAAACATGTGAAGAAAGGTTGGAGGAATTGAGTACATCTAACTTAATGAAAAGAAAGATTGGGGGTTACATGATAGCAGTATTCCAATATCTGAGGGGCTGTCAGAAGGAGGAGAGTGTCAATCAATTCTCCAAAGCACCTGAAGGCAAGGCAAGAAGCAATGGATGGAAAGTACTGTAATCAAGGAGAGAACCAACCTAGAACTAAGGAGAAATTTCCTGACAGTGAGAACAATTAACCAGTGGAACAACTTACCTCCAGAAGTTGTGGATACTCAAACACTGGAAGTTTTTAAAAAGCGATTGGACAATCATTTGTCTGAAATGGTAAAAGTTCTCCTGCTTGAGCAGGAGGTTGAATAGAAGATTCCAAAGTCTCTTCCAATTCTATTATTCTGTTAAATAGAATATAGTAATTGGTACAAAAATAAGCTTGCCATGCCACTGATGACAATAAAAATACCTTCTCCATGTTTGTGTCAGGAAGCAAAGAACAATGACAGTCAAGCACAGGTATAAGGTCATATTCACTAAACTCTGCCAATAAGGGCAGCCCCATTCCAATATTACTCTGCTCTTTCTGCATCAGAAAAGTACTGTTCAACCAAGCCAGTGAAACTAGTCCCCTTTTGGACTCTGAGGATATGGACTTTCTATCTGTGGGTTCTTTCAAGCAGGTAAGGTGGAGTTGAGATACCCAGTTCAGGAGGCTGTAAATGCCTCTTCGATTTAGAAAAATAATCCTTCTAGTCATTTTCCAGGAAGGTGCTAAAACATCGCTGTTCCAACAAGCCTTTGGAAATTCACACTTGCATTTGATTCTTCATATTATCAGTGTGCAATTTTAATTTCTAAATTAATTATTTTATGGATTTCATGAGTTGCCAAGACATTTGCAATATGCCAGTGAAGAAATTATGGAAATAAATAAAATTTCTCTCTAAACCAGGGGTGGGGAATCATGGCTCTTTTAAGGCTTGTGGATCAACTTTGAAGTTTACTGGCTCAGGAATTTATTGATACAGCAACTCTGGGAAGCATGTAATGCAATAAAAATTAAAAGTGCAAGAACAGTTACAATAGAACAAAAAGTTAAAATTAAAATTAAAAACGAAGATGTTTGGTAGCTTGGGGGTGAGAATCTTCTGTATCCCATCAGCCATCTTCAATATAGCAGGCCCTGTTAGGGCCCTAGGACAAGTGGCAGAGCCAAGATTTTAGGCTTTTCCAGAAGGCCAGGAGTGTGGGAATGGTTTTCACCTCTGATAGGAAAATATTCCAGAGGGTAGGGGCCACAGAAGAAAAGGTTCTACTCCTGAACCCCAGTAGTTGAAATTCTTTGGCCAATGAAATCTGAAATAGGCCCTTTCTACTAGAATGAGTGGGGCATTTTTAGTTCCTTGTATGATTAGAACAGTACTTTTCAATTCAATTTTATTTCATGTTCAAAAATGTATTGCTGTCACAGATTTATAATAGTATTTTCAAAGAATTTAAACAATATGTTTATAAAATCATAATTTGTTATTTTGTTTTACTGGATACCTGAATAAGCACCTATAATTTCTATTTTTATAAATGTGCATTTTGGATAGAAAAAGAACGAACTGTCTCCTTTGTAGATTTCTAGTCTATCACTGAGAAATGTCTACATGGTATCACAGGGTACCACTATAGTACATTATCTAATGAAATAAGGTCTAACATTTGAATATAGTAGCCAGAATAGCTTCTCCTGCTAATATTTTCCATTACTGAGTATAGTAAATATTACGTATTCAAAGGAAAAATAATCCAACAAGAATATGTAGCTGGTTTAAAGCTGAAAACTTTCCAAACAGAAAACCATCATGCAAGGAGGAAAAACAGTCATTATGCAGTTATGAACAAGTGATCGTGGATCTACATGAAGTACAGAAAATGAAAATAATCAATTTTCTTTTTATGTAGTAAACAGAAAAAAATGAATAAATGTATCAGATAACCCAGGTGAAACTATTCATCCATTGGGCATAAGTAGGCAGTGAATACTAAGCTATTCCAAGTAGTTGAGTGAAGAAGACTAACACTAAGTCATTTGAAATGCTTAGTATGATTGCTTTGAAGGCATCCCATGCCATCTATGCTTATACATTCATTTCTGCAAAGACTGCCACTAGTGGTACATGGGGTGGTGTAGAGTGAGAAGTATCAGAATGAAGGATGTACTGTCACATTCTGTCAGCAAGAGAATGATCCTCAACATCCTCTGAACAGGCATGTGCCCCAAGCCCACTGGCTCAGATCTTTGTGGCAAGAACATTCTTGAGGCTATAAAAGAACAAAATCAAATTAAAATATGGAAGAAGGAGACCATCTTTTGGATGGCGACTGTCAGTGGACAGCCATTTTCAGCTCCCTCCAGACATGTTCAATAGGGTTCAAGTCAGGGTTCTGGCTGGGCCATTCTAGGACATTCACAGAGTTGTCCCTAAGCCACTCCTATGTTGTCTTAGCTATGTGCTTAGGGTCATTGGAAAATAAACCTAGGGCCCAGTATGAGGTCGTGAGCACTGTGGAACAGGTTTTCATTGAGGATACTTTCACCATTCAGCTTTCCTGCAACCATGACCAGTCTCCCAGTCCCTGCTGCTGAAAAACACCCCCACAGCATGATGCTGCCACCACCATGCTTCACTGTTGGGGTGGTATTGGGCAGGTAATGAGCAGTGTCTGGTTTCGTTCAGACATAACTGTTAGAATTGAGGCCAAATAGTTCAATCTTGGTTTCATCAGACTAGAGAATCTTGTTCATCACAGTCTGAGAGTCTTTCAGGTGCTTTTTTGCAAACTCCAAGTGAGCTTTCATGTATTTTGCACTGAGGAGAGGCTTCCACCTAGCCACTATGCCATAAAGCCCAGATCAGGGATGGCTGCAATAATGCTTGTCCTTTTGGAACTCTGTTCCATCTTCACACAGGATCTCTGGAGCTCAGTCAAAGTGACCATCGGGTTCTTGGTCACCTCTCTTACTAAGACCCTTCTCCTGATTGCTCAGTTTGACTAGGCAACCAGCTCTTGGAAAAGTCCCAGTTGGGACAAACTTCTTCCATTTGAGAATAATAAGGTGACCAACCGTCCTCCTTTAGGGAGGACAGTCTTCCTTTTTTGAATTCTGTCCTCCCTTGAAAAGTGTCCTCCTACATGTCCTCCTTTTCGATATTTGAAGACTAATCTGCAGGGCTTTTTTTTCTCATAGAACGCTCAGAACGGTGTTCCAGCACCTTTTTTTAATGGTTTTTTTTTTTCAACTTTTGCATGAGCTGTGTTACTCCCACTATTGGCTTTCGAAAGTCAATAGGAATTGCTGCTGAGCATGCCAAAACACCCAGCTGGCAAACTTTGCACATGTAAGTTGTCTGCAGCGAAGGCGAATTGGCAGGAACTTTGCACCCCTCCCTGCTACCCAACTACACCATCTCCTAGTTAGTCCCAACGATACCTGGAGGAGACTGGAGTGGCAACGCCATGGTAGCTTTCTCTTGATCTTCGGCCCTGCTAGGGCAATAATGACTGTGGGCGCAAGAGGCAGGGGTGGCGGGGCTGCTGCGGGCGGGGGTGTGAGGGGTGGCAGTGGCCGGCTGCACCCTGTGCTATGGGAGCCACAGGGCCTGCTCTACACAGGGATGTGCAGGGTGGACAGTGGTGCTGGCAGGTCGGCTGCAGGAGGGGTGTGTTGATAGCGGGCTACCCTCTGGGGCTGGAGCCGGTGCAGCCGGTGCTTTGGGAGCCACGGGGCCCACTCTACATGGCGGGGCAGCAGTGCTGGCAGGGCAGCTGCAGGCAGGGGTGCGGCATGTAAGCATAATTACAATATAAAATGTTATTGTTACAAATGTTTTTATTATGCATTTATCATATTATAGTGTATTCTATATTATTGTTGCAATGAATAAAATGTTTCTTTTATTTACGATATTTTTTTCTTCAATTTATTTGTGTCCTTTTCATTGTAAAAAGGTTGATCACCTTAAGAATAATGGAGGCCATTGTGCTTTTAGGAACCTTCAGTGCAGCAGAAATTTGATTGTTGCCTTCCTCAGATAATTGCAATAATCCTGTCTCTGAGCTCTGCAAGTCCTTATGGCTTTTGCTCTGCTACAGTTTGAATTTTCAGCTGTGATGCCTTGTATAGAGAGGTGTGTGCCTTTCCAAATAATGTCCAATCAATTTAATTTACCATAGAAGGGCTCCAATCAAGGTGTAGAAATATGTCAGCAATAATCAAGAAAACTGGGAGGCACCAGAGCTAAATGTCATGTGTTGTTGCAAAGGGTCTGAATACTTATGCCAATATGATATTTCAGTTTTTTTCTTTTTAATAAATTTACAGAAATTTCTAAAGTTCTGTTTTCTCTTTGTCATTATGGGGTATTGAGTGTAGATTAATAAAATAAATAAATTTCAACAACTGTAGAATCAGGCTGCAGCACAACAAAATTGATAAAAGTGAAAGGGGTCTAACTACTTTCTGAGTGCACTGTATATATAATGTGACAAAATGATATAAAACCCAACTCTGTATATTTGCTTATTTGACTGCTAAATTATGAATGCTAAAATTCAGGTTAATTATTTAATATCTGGAGATAATGTCTAATTACTTTAGTAGGCTTCAGAAAGATATTGTAGCTTATTACAAAACACTTAATTGATTTAAAATTTATTTATTTATTTATTTAATTATATTTATATGCTGCCCTTCTCCTAAGACCCAGGGCGGCTCACAAACAACACAATAAAATTACAACAATAAAATTAATCACATTCATACAACATACAAGCCCAGTCAACTCTCATTTGCTGATGGAGGGACATTCCTAGGCCCGGGGCAGAGCACAGCTCATACGCCCCAAGTCGACATAAATGGGTCTTTAACAGTTTGCGGAAAGCTAGGAGGGAGGAAGCAGTACGAACCTCTGAGGGAAGCTGGTTCCAGAGGGCTGGGGCAGCAACGGAGAAGGCCCTAGCCCTCGGCCCCACCAGATGACATTGCTTAACAGATGGAACCCGTAGGAGTCCAACCCTATGTGCCCTAACCGGTCGCTGGGATTCATGAGGCAGAAGACGGTCCCGCAAGTATCCTGGTCCGTTGCCATAAAGGGCTTTATAGGTCATAACCAACACTTTGAATTGTGTTCGGAGACCAATTAGTAGCCAGTGCAGCTCACAGAGGGCTGGAGTGATATGAGCATGTCTTGGGAGACCCAAGACGGCTCACGCGGCCGCATTCTGGACTACTTGCAGTCTCCGGACATTCTTCAAAGGTTGTCCCATGTAGAGAGCATTACAGTAGTAAAATATTGTGATTGTTGATTTATTTTAACATAAATATTTAAGATAGGAAAAATAATTGTATGGTTAAATATGTCATTGATCAGATACTTAGACACCGAGCTGGAAAGTGAGAAGTGGTGTACCCCAAGGTTCAGTTTTGGGACCTTTACTTTTTAATTTATTTATCAATGTTCTGGATGTAGAAGTTAATAGTGAGGTAGCCAAGTTTGCTGACGACACTAAATTGTTCCGGGTTGTGAAAAGTGAAACTGATTGTCGGGAGCTCCAGAAGGGTCTCTCAAAATTGTGTGAGTGGGCAACAAAGTGGCAAATGCATTTTAACCTTAACAAGTGCAAAGTTATGCACATCGGGGCAAAGAACCCAATTATACTTACCAACTGATGGGGACCAAACTTTCTGAGACAACCCAAGTAAGGGATCTTGGGGTTTTGGTGGACAGCTCGATGAAGATGTCAACCCAATGCGCAGCAGCAGTAAAAAAAAGCAAATTCCATGCTTGGCATGATTAGGAAGGGAATCGAAAACAAGTCAGCAAGTGTTGTATTGCCTCTGTACAAATCGATGGTGAGACCACACTTGGAGTACTGTGTACAGTTCTGGTCACCGCACCTCAAGAAGGATATAATGGAACTGGAAAAGGTGCAAAAAAGGGCAACAAGAATGATCAAGGAAATGGAGCGCCTCCCTTATGAAACCAGATTGCAACGCCTTGGTCTCTTCAGCCTTGAAAGACAGCGTTTAAGGGGTGACTTGATCGAAGTGTATAAAATCATGCATGGGATAGAAAAGGTGGATAGAGAAAAATTCTTTTCTCTATCACACAATACCAGGACAAGGGGGCACTCCCTAAAGCTCATAGCTAAGAAAGTGAGGACAAATAAAGGGAAATATTTCTTCACCCAGAGGGTCGTTGATTTATGGAATTCACTTCCTGAAGGGGTCGTGACAGCTTCAAGGCAGGGCTAGATAGATTCATGGATGCAAAGTGTATCGGTGGTTATTAAAACGGATGTCCATGTGCCGCCTCTATGTTGGTTAAGGCAGGCAGGATTCCCTTGAGTACCATTTGTTGGGGGTCAAGGGAAAGGGAGGGTTTTGCCTTCTCTTTCTGCTCAAGATCCCCATGTACAATTGGTGGGCCACTGTGTGACACAGAATGCTGGACTTGATGGGCTTTAGCCTGATTCAGCATGGCTCTTCTTATGTTCTTAAACTTATGTAGTGTTACCTCCTCTGAGGCCGCAAAAAAAAAAACAACCAGTCCCTCCCAGTCCCGTCTCCCTTTGTCCAATCCTGCAGTAGTGTTCTCTAAGGGTGGATAGATGTCTCTTCCAGGCGGAGTCCATGCAGAATTAGTAGATAGCAGGCTCTTGTTAAGGGGGCAGGGGCTTCCAGGAATGAAAGTAACCAGTCACAATAGTCAATGCTATGATGATATCCAACAGCCCAAGGCTGATAAAGAAGCAGAAATAAGAGATTCCTCAGCGATCATTCAGAATCAAATGGGAGGGAGGAAAAACCCTGGATCCAGACAGTAGTAGAAACAACAACAGTCAGTGTGCTGTAGCAATAGCTTGTCCCCCAGGGCAACTCCCCCACAATGTCTTAAAACCTGTACCAGTCCAAATAGTTTCCAGGCTTCGCAGCAGCAATAGCCACCACCAGTCTCTCCTCTCTCTTCTGTTGCTTCTCCTTCACTCAGGTTTCAGCATCAAACCCTCCCCTCCCCTTTATCTTTATTATTAAAATCTGAGGCTAGGAGCCTCTGCCAACTTCTCTCCACACAGTCTCTCTCTTGCCTCTGTTTGAGATATCCTTCTTACGAAGGAAGCAATAAAACTACACTCTCTCTCTCCCACTCTAGCCTCTGTTTAAAATATCCTCTTATGAAGGAAACAAAACTTCCAGTCCCTTTACCTTCACCTGACGAACTGCAACAGCCACCCCCCCAGCCTCTCCTCTCTTTCTCTTTTCTATCTTCTCCTCCACCAACGCCGGCCACACTCAAAGCCAGCAGCAGCTGTCCCAATCTCTCCCTTCCCAACCAAGCTCCTGCAAACACTCTCAGACAGCTTTGCTACACTTAGAAGAAGGATTTTTTTTAAAAAAAATGTATGCACCAATAAATGAAAAAATGAAAACTAAATGCTGGGAAAGGGAACTTTTCTCTCTGTTTTGAAAGCAGCTCTAATGTTTTTATGAAAATGTTTGAGTTAGAGTTATAGAAATAGTTTTTATTTTAAATGTAGACATTTTAATAAATGAAAATCACAATTATATTGCTAAAATAAGTTCCTTAACACAATTTGGAAATATTTTTGTTTTTCAAAATATCATTTTTAAAGCAAATCTCTGGTAATTTCTCATCATTAATGTTTACCTAGTTTGACACAGGAATGTGCCCAGGTTCAGATAACATGTAAAGGTAAAAACCATGATACCCACCAGAACCTCTTATGAATTAATGACTCAGACAAAAAATGTAGATGCTCTCCATTTCAGAACAGTGCTGAGAAAAGATAAAATGCTTTCCTTTTTGGCCTATGGGAGGTAGTGTTTTTGTTTTGGGCTGGGTTCTTCTGCAAAAGCTAGCAACAACTCATTTATTTTACCATTATTTATAGTACATATGTAAAGTCCCAGCTTATAACAATCTTCTCAAATAATTTAGGGCTAAGTTAGCCCTTCGTTAACTGGATTTAATACATAAAGCATTATTTTGATGAAGACAACAAACACCGTGTCTCTTTCTTTCATTCCTGGGCTTGTTCTCAAGTGCATTTGATTACAAATCTGTTTACTTTTTCCAGGCTGCTGATGGCCTGCATCACCTGAGCCACTTCTTACAGAAGGATACTTCAAGCAATTTGGATAAATAATGCTGTTACTCATTGTACAAAACCTTTAAGTCCCCTTATAATTAAGTGAGGAATGAAAGATAGATGGATCTAAGCAGTATCCTGTGCTTAGAGGCAGATCTGAGAGAGAAGGGACAGGATCATATTAACTGTGATGCATGCTGAGGTGAAATACTGTAGTGTGCTTTCATTGCTAGCAAGGGATGAGAGAAGAAGAGAAACTAGAATAAATTGCTGCCTAATTTAAGTAACCCCTCTAGTCTCAGATAATTTGTTATGGGAGGGTGGTTTCAAATTAACTCCTTAGGGATGAGCCATTTTTAGATTGCTTCTTTTCATTTGGAGAAGAATTAGAATGGGTAATCACAGAGGGAAGAGCTCAAACATCTAGATTTCAAATTATTCTGTGGTGAAAAAACTGAAAACTGGCAACTGAGAAAGCTCAGAATTCATATGGTGAGGCAATGCTCTTCTAGATGCAGAAGAGAGGAAGGCAATATTTATACAGTTTCTGGATTGGGTTAAGAAAAAAATGTTCCAGTAAACAACTGGAACTTATTGTTGAAGGAAAAATCTTCATCAGCGTCCAATCCAAGCTGGGAATAAACAACATGATGACTGCTTTAGAAAGAAGGTTGTAGTTTATTGAAGAGAAGAGGCTCTGGAAAAAAACTGACCACATGTAGTAGGGACTGGGTTTTTATACCTTGTTGGGCTTTTGTTTGGAGTTGTTCCTGTGGCATGAACTTTGACCTGAGTCTGAGTGTGCCTTTCTGGTATTCTGATAGTAGTGGGTTAATCCTATTATGTCCCAAAGGTCATATCCTACTTCCCTGGGGCTGTGGCTGATGATGATTGGATTTTTGGGTGTGAGGTATTGTTGACTCTAGGGATCTTTCTTTCTAATCCCAGTGTCATGGTTCCGATAGATGAGACCAAAAGAAACAAGAACTCTGAGGCATTTGTTTTCCTCAAAGAACAATTTTAATGGCTACATAATAGCAGTATGAACAAAGATGAAACCAAGACTGGAAGTTCTTCCCCAAAAGGTTACAAAGTAAAAGTTAAACTCCCCACCCACTAAATATGTAATAAATCACATTCTCCAATTAACACCTTTGGTGGGCTCTCTAGCGATAATTCTAGCCTGCCAAACACTTGAGCGATTTGACCTTGGTTCCCATAAGAAAGTTATTGTTTTGTCTGGAACAGAAGAATGCATTTTCCCTCCCACTAAAGTTGTGGCAAGCCCAAAAAAAAAAACAAAGAAGAAAGAGGGCTGTGACCAAAAGTAGTTTTGTAGGTTTGACACCCAGCTTCCTGACTCGACTCCAATCTTTCTGACAAGATTATCACATCTGCATTTCTGCAGACCTGGTTTCTCTTTGGGGTAAAGAGACTTGGTGGGGGGAGGGGTTGGTTTCTTCCTTTAAAATCCTTTTGGGAAATATATTTTGCCTTTGGGGAAATATATTCTGCCTTTTTAATATTTCCCAAAATATTTCTTTCTCTGGATACTTCCCACAATCCCCCATTTGTGCCATAAGAGTGTGAGCAACACACTTTTACTGGCACAAGATTAAAAATGATCTGGTCAGGGAGACTTGATAAACAAGCTTTTAAACTATTAATGCAAAAAAAAGGGAAGACACTAATAGAGGCAACAGAAAAAGATCCTTGCAATGGCTCCCATGAAGGTCTAAAGCCAGGGCAAAAGTTCTTTTAGGTGGAAAAGAAATTATAGTGTCCAATATTCTGTGCCAATTATTTTCAAATGTTGGATGTCACTTTGAGCTTCCAGTCAGGTCTGCACATGCCTCCCAAATTGGTTTCCCAGCAAAGCCTTGAGCAAAGACCACTCTTTACATAATTGGTGTGCACACTTCTTTTTCATTCCCACCTGGACAGGTAACCTTTTTTAGATCCCAGGCTTTTTGAAGTGTCCCTAAAGGAGACATTGGCAGAACCTTGGAATCAGAGCTTTCCATATTTTCAGGGAAGACTCTGACCCATTTACCCGCAGTGAGTCTTTTTCTCTACTCTCCTGCATCTGTCCTGGAGTCCCCTATTCTGACAAGGCAATCTTTCAGCCCTTGGCAAGGCGACTTTTGAAGCTGCCCAATCCCCTTGGCAAGATGACTTTTGAAGCCACCCTAGCCCCTTATCCCAGTGTCAGACCACAATGGGATCTGGGAGGACTCTGATTTCCTTTTCACAGAGTATGAGAGTCCCTCCTAGAAGAGTGGAATTTTGCTTAGAGATTTTAGCAGTTGCCCAAGTACAAATCCCCACTCATTCACTTATTCCATTCCATCTTCACACAGTCTTTCCCTTTTCCATAACAAAAGGTCCTGTGCTCTGGCCAAACCCCCATGCTTTCCAAGGTCTGTCACTTGAACAGATCCTTTCTGCAGTTAGGAAAGGCCAGAGGGAGCAAAATCCAACTGTTATTGGGGAAAGGGTCTTTTCACGCACACAGAGAGACATACACACATTTCCTTTGCTCCCCTGGGTTTTAAAAGTTAAAATTTAGAGGTACTCACCTTCTTTCCAAAGCAGTCCTTGAGCACAAACTCAAAACTCCCTTTACTATCCTTGCTCCACATGGGCAGGGCCTGGGAAATCCATCCACAGACCCAAGGGGTCTGTTGCCAGCAAGATGGAGCTTACCAGTCTTAGTCCATTGGAGAGGTTGGCTTGGAGTCCCATCTGGGATGCCAAATTGTTGAAGGAAAAATCTTCATCAGGGTCCAGTCCAAGCCGGGAATAAACAACATGGCAACTGCTTTAGAAAGAAGTTTGCAGTTTATTGAAGAGAAGAGCCAGACAGAAAGATGGCTCTGGAAAAAAACTGACCACATGTAGCAGGGAGTGGGTTTTTATACCTTGTTGGGCTTTTGTTTGGAGTTGTTCCTATGGCATGAACGTTGACCTGAGTCTGAGCATGACTTTCTGGTATTCTGATGGTGGTGGGTTAATCCTATTATGTCCCAAAGGTCATATATTGCTTCCCTGGGGCTGTGGCTGATTACTTTTGGATTTTTTGGTGTGAGGTATTGTTGATTCTAGCAATCTTTCTTTCTAATCCCAGCTTCCTGACTCCAATTTTTCTTATTAGATTATCATATCTGCATTTCTGCAGACCTGGTTTCTGTTTGGGGCAGAGAGACCTGGGGGGGTTTGGTTTCTGCCTTTAAAATCTTTTGGGGAAATATATTCTGCCTTTTTAATATTTTCCAAAATATTTCTTTCTCTGGATTCTTCCAACATCATGTAGCAATGAAAGACTATGTAAAGAGGCGTTGTCTTACCTGAACACCTTTTCTCAGCATGATGATGTAGAATCCACCGGTGGGTAATTATAGCCTTCGTGCTCAGATAGACTAAATCAGAACTTTAGCCATGCCTCCTTTAGGGAGTGTCCTCCAGTTTTGACGAGGCACAGCATCCATGACAAAGTCTGACGCAATGGCTCCAAAGGAAAATATAAAAGACACCTGCCTAGACTGCAAGGGGAGGGTGTGGATTCTACATCATCATGCTGAGAAAAGGCGTTCAGGTAAGACAACACCCCTTCTCCAGCATGATGCCTGTAGAATCCACTGGTGGAACATTCCAAAGCCCTACATGTCCCTACGGGTGGGAATCTAGACCTGTGTCTCCCGAGAAGAAACAACTTGCTGCAGCATTCTCCTGCCAAACAAGGCATTTGCTGCAGCAAATCTGTCAATTCTGTAATGTTTGACAAAGGAGGAAGGGGAGGACCAGGTCACTGCCCTACAAATCTCCTCCACGGAGGCCTGAGTAAGCCAGGCCACGGAAGTGGCAGCACTCCAAGTGGAGTGAGCCGTAATGTTTGAGGGAATTGGAAGTGACAATGAGACATAAGCTCTGGCAATACAGGCCCTGATCCACCTGCCAATGGTCGAAGAAGAAACCTTCTGACCCATGGACGATGGCTGAAAGGACATGAATAACACCTCCGATTTATGAAAGGCCAAAGTCCTCTTGACATAATGGACAGGGCTCTGCGTACATCTAGTGTATGCCATTGTCTCTCTAGACGATGGGAAGGGCGCGGACAAAAATTGGGAAGGACAAGATCCTGCGATCTATGGAACCAAGTGTTAACCTTTGGAACAAAGGAAGGGTCCAAAGGTAAAATGACCTTATCCTCAGAAAAGGTGCACAAATCACTACGGACTGAAAGAACAGCCAACTCCGAAATTCTCCTAGCTGAAGTGATAGCCACCAGAAAGGCTACCTTCAAGGAGAGATAGCGAAGCGAGCAAGAACCAAGAAGCTCGAAAGGTGGCGAAGTCAATGCCTGTAGGACCTTAGGGAGGTCCCAGGATGGAAAACGATGAACTATAGGTGGCCTAATGGTGACCGCCCCTTTTAAGAAGGCACTTACAGCCGGGTGTTGAGATAAAGGGGCAAGGTTATCACAAGAAAGGACCCTTTGCAAGGCCGCCACCTGTCTACGGATGGTGTTGACCACCAGTCCCTTATTTATGCCCTCCAAGAGGTACTCCAGGTTATTAGGAATAATGACAGAAAGAGGTGTCAGGTTGTGTTTGTTGCACCATGTGGAGAAGTTCTTCCATGTGGCGTTGTATATTCTGTTAGTCGAAGGACGTCTCGAAGCCTGGATTATTGAGATCACCCCCGATGAATAAGATTGTCTGATTAGACCTTCCCATTCAAGTGCCATGCAGCTAGTTGGAGCCACTGGGGGTCCGGATGTTGAAGATTCCCTTGGCTGAGAGACACTCAGTCCAGGGGAATCTTCCACGCTGGCGAGAGCGATAGGTCTACAAGGTCTACAAACCACGGCCGCCCTGGCCAATGTGGAGCAATTAATATTATCTTCGCCCCTTCCAGGATTAATTTGCGGATTATTGCCTGCATCAACGGGACGGGAGGGAAGGCGTAAAGTAGTCCTTCTGGCCACTTGCACCGTAGAGCGTCCGTTCCCTCCACTCCCCTTGTGGGAAACCTGGAAAAGAACCGGGGAAGCTGAGCGTTCGCAGAAGATGCAAAGAGATCTAGGAGAGGATGGCCGAACCTGTCTGAGATCTCTCTGAATAGAGCCGGATCCAGCCTCCACTCTGAATGATCTACCATGACTCTGCTCAGGGAGTCCGTTTGACGATTTGCTTCCCCTGAGATGTGTTCCGCTTTGATGGAAACTAGGACTGACTCTGCCCATAGGCCCAGATCCCGGGCCTCCTGCATGAGTGCCCTTGATCTGGTCCCTCCCTGCTTGTTTACGTGGGCCTTGGCCACCACATTGTCCGTTAGCACCAGGACGTGATGACCCATGACGAAGGGCCAAATGTATGGCTCTGAGTTCGAGCCAATTTATGTTGTGTATTAGATCCTTTCTTGACCACCTTCCCTGGGCAAGATGGGTCTGAAGGTGGGCCCCCCAACTGAACAGGCTGGCGTCTGTGGTTATTGTGATCCTGGGAGGCTCTCTGAAAAGTGTCCCTTTGGTCATTGCTGACGAGGCCCACCACAGGAGAGATAGGAGGGTGTGATGGGGAACCCTGACCCTTCTGGTGGATGAACTGAGGTTCTTTTTTGGGAAGGGAAGGAGGAACCATTGGAGGTTCCTGGAGTGGAGTCTGGCCCATGGAACGATCCCCATGCACAAAACCATCTTCCCTAGAAGCTGGGACAGCTGTACCAGGGGAACCGATTTCTCTCTCTGAAAGGTGTGCACAAGCTGTCGGATGCTGACCCAAAGCTCCTAAGAAAGATACACCATGCAGAGATCGTAATTTATGATCGCTCCTAGATGAAGCAGTCATTTTGTGGGAGCAGTGTGACTCTTTTTGTAGTTCACTGAAAATCCGTGAACTTGAAGGGTATGCAACGTGACCTGTAGGTCTGCCTGGGCTGACTGGAGGGAGCTGGACTGAACCAAGATGTCGTCCAGATAGTATTGTACGCACACTGGCAACGTGCGAAAGTAGGCCACCAAGACGGCCAGAACCTTTGTGAATACTCAAGGGGCCGAGGATAGGCCAAATGGAAGGGCCCTGTATTGGTAATGCCGGTGCGTGTAACAGAAGCGAAGGAATTTTCAATGTTCCGGAAGAATGGGAATATGTAGGTATGCCTCTGTTAGGTCGATGGATGAGAGGAAATCCCCTTTTCTGATGTTGGCTAATATGGATTTGAGAGACTGCATTTTGAACCTTTTGTAAATTATGAAGTGATTTAGACCTTTTAGGTCGAGAATTGCTCTCGATCCTCCCGAGGTCTTGGGAACCACAAACAGGAGGGAGTAAAAACCCCTGTTTTCTCTGTTCTTGTGGTACAGGTTCTATTGCCTTGTATTTTACTAGATGAGTTATGGCCAATTCTACCAGTCTTGCTTTGGATGGGTTCCGTGAAACAGGGCACTTTATGAAGTGACTTGGAGGGGGAGAGTAAAATTCTAGGGCTAGACCATTTCTTATGGTGTCTCTGACCCAAGAGTCGGTGGTTGTCGCTGAACCTTGCCAAGCGACCCCCTATAGGAGCGTTGTCCCTGGCATCACTTTGATCATCTGTAAGGGAGGCCCCCTGCACCCCTGAAGGGGCATTTAGATTGAAACTGGCCCTTGGCTGTGTTTGGGCGGTCCTGTTGGCGATCCTGCCTGGGGGGAAAGGATCACGAGCCTCTGGACCAATCACAGGACTACCTGCTACGAAAGGGCTGTCTCCATTCCCAGGAGCTGCCCAGGTGGAAACCCTGTCTACGGAACTCCTGCTGGGGACGCCTGTCTGATATTTTGGATGGATGCGCCAGAATTTTGCATTTATCTTTCCCTTCAATAATGTGTGGTTCAAGGATAGGGCCAAATAAGTGAGGGCCAGTGTACTTGGAAGTGGACAGACGCCATTTGGATTTTAAATCAGTCCGCAACTGTTTTAGCCAGAGTAGCCTGCGCGAGGCCAGTCGCCGGTATAGATCTGGCTGAGTACCTAGTGGCGTAGAGAGAAGAGTCCACCATGTATTTAGATGCAGCCAGTAATTTGCTCAATGTTTGGTGAGTGCGTACCTGCTCAGGCGGAACAAGCGACTGTAGTTCCCGGAGCCACATGATAGAGCCCCTTGCAAAGAAGGAAACTGAAGTGGCGGCTCTAATGGACCATGCTGAGGATTGCTGTGCTTGACGAAGTGAAAATTCAAATTTTTTATCCTCCGCCTTCAAGGCCTCGGCCATATCCCCTGGAATGGCAGAAATGGAAAAAAGAGAGATTAAGGGGGCGTCCACCGAGGGTATGTCCAAGAGCGACGCGAATGAGGAGGAAACATTGAACAGTTTTTTCTCTGTATTGTTGGGGGAGGGTACTGTCGCTAAGGATGCCCACTGTTTCTGCACCGTAGACCTTTGGGCAAGGAATCTGTTTGTCCTCTGCCACCTGTTCAGCGAAAAGGGGATTGGATTCATCATCATCAGAAGTGGAAGGTTTGTCCTCCTTTGCCGAGGAAAGATTGACTGTGGCACAGGCCTTTAGGAGGAGGGACCAAAATAGGGAAGGGTCAAATAGCCCCGAGGTAGGTGCCTGTTCCGGTGCTGCCTCCTAATCCTCTGACAATGGCATGTCAGTCATCTCTAGGTCCACTGACCCCTCCTCTCCTAACTGCAAAGAGGCCTCTGAGATGCCAGAACCCTGGGCTGTGGCCCGTTCCACTTGGGAAGGAGGCACAGGAGGAGGCAAAGGGTGTTGAGGGGGAGGTTGACCCCTAGAGGAAGACATAAATTGATCAAACGCTTGTTGCATAAAGGTGTGGATAATTGTTGTGACCACTGATTATGCTGATCCCTGGAACTGCCCCCTGCCTCAGCATGTGTGGCTGCAGAACCCTGTTGTGAGGATGATGTTGAGCGAGGGGTACCAACCTGCTCAGTTTCCCCCCGGGGAGACCATGCCCTAGGGGCATCCTGAACAGACTCAAATTGTGGCTCAAATGGAATAGGAGTGTCCAGTGGAGCGGGGGAAACTACTTCAGCCCCACTGGATCTGAGCCTTTGGGCCTTGGAGAACTCCCTCTCCAGTGCCTGGTGTCTCCTTGTGGCCTCTCGCTCGGCTGCCTACGATGGCTCCTTTGTAGACAGATGCTTAGTTTTGGCTTTCTTCTTGCCCTCCCACCTCCTAATCAACAGATCTGCATTTTATTAATATGGGGGGGGGTGCCTGAGCCTTGGTATGCCTGGGGCGAGGAACTGTCTGCCATGCTATCTGGATAATCCAGCAAAGGATACCCAGATGGTGGGGGGGAACCCAAGGACGCAGATCTATTTGCCAGAGATGGGAAACCGACCCTCACTCTAGACTATTGTGATGGCAGGGACAGCCAGACAGGTTCCTAGAACTGTCTGCAAGGCTGAGTGGCTAAAGGCCACAGACTAAATTGCAACAGGTGGTATAAACTTCCCTTGTACTCAATCAACAGCCAGAAAGGTAGTACACAAGCTAAAGTTCAAGGAGATACGGCATATATATATGTGTGTGTGTGTGTGTGTGTGTGTGTGTGTGTGTATCAAGTATTTCTTTTTTAGATTGCACCCTGTAAACCCAAATATGGGAGGAAGAAATCTTACTTTCCTCTTCCTCCCATATTTGGGTTTACAGGGTGCAATCTAAAAAAGAAATACTTGATACACATCTTCCCTCCCTGACTACTGACAAAGCGGGAGAGAGCCTGTGGCTTAGAGGTTAAAGCATCTGCCTAGCATGCAGACTGCCCAGGTTCGAATCCCGGAAGGGTGAGTTCTGACTGATACTGGCAAGACAATAAAGCACCCTAAAGGTGAGGATTGAGAGAGAAACTTCACAGTCGTTGCAAACTTTGGAAGCCTTGTGCTTTGCCCCCCCTTAAGGCCTGACTCAGCAAGCTCTGTTAAGGAACAAGCAGGCTAATGGCCGAAGGGAACACAAGGCCCCTGTAAATGGCCTCCGTAGCCGTGTCCGGCCATGTCCAATTGCCAAAATGGCGGCCGTGACCAGCACACACGGCCAATGGCGACCGCACCCTCTAATGCCTGGAATCAGGCGAAAGGCAGGGAGATTAGAATTCTTAAGTCCTCAAGGAGCCTATAGGCAACCAGGATCGCTTCCCCCCACTCCGAAGGCACTTGCGATTTCGTGGCGCAGCTCTGCTGCGATCTGGATCTGCCTGCTTCGTCAGCCGCAGTGAGGGAGGAAGAGACCTCTCCTAATGAGGTGCTGTTGAAAGGAGAGCCATTTCGCTGATCGCCAAACGAGCAGCTGGAAGGGAAGGGGCGTTGTCTTACCTGAACACCTTTTCTCAGCATGAAGATGTATAATCCACCAGTGGGTTGCGACAGCCAATCAGCTTGAGACTAGGTCAGAAACTTTAGCCACGCCTCTTCTGGTAGTACCTTCTAGCTCCAGTTTTTGACAGAGGCGAAGCTTCCATGACGAAAGTCTGACCCAAAACTCCAAACAAACAATAGAAACAACTTTCTAAAAAAACACCTGCCTAGACTGAATAGAGGAGGGCATGGATTATACATCTTTTATTATGCTGTGAGCCGCCCTGAGTTCTCCGGAGTAGGGCGGCATAGAAATTAAATTAATAATAATAATAATAATAATAATAATAATAATAATAATAATAATAATAATAATAATAATAATAATAATAATAATAATAATAATCTTCATGCTGAGAAAAGGCGTTCAGGTAAGACAATGCCCCTTCTCCAGCATGAGAAGATGTATAATCCACCGGTGGGACATACCAAAGCCCTTCATGTCCCTACGGGTGGGAGTCTAGGCTGGTGACTCCGAAATAGGAACAACCTGCTGCAATACCCTCCTACCAACGGAGGCATCCGATGCAACAAACTTGTCAATTTTATAGTGCCTAACAAAGTGCCTAACAAAGGAAGAAGGGGTAGACCAGGTCGCCGCCCTACATATTTCCTCCTGAGTAAGCCAGGCTGCTGAGGTAGCCGCACTTCGTGTGGAGTGAGCAGTGATATGTGGCGGTACCGGAAGAGACAAGGAAACATAAGCCTTGGATATGCATGCCCTGATCCATCTGCCAATTGTCGAAGAAGAAACCTTCTGACCCCTGGACGACGGCTGAAAGGAGACGAACAATGCCTCAGATTTACGAAGAGCCAGTCTGCTTGACGTAATGCAGCAGGGCCCTGCGAACGTCCAAGGTATGCCAACATCTCTCCAGACGGTGGGAAGGACCCGGACAAAAATTCGGGAGCACTAGGTCCTGCGACCTATGAAAACGGGAGTCAACTTTTGGCACAAAGGAGGGGTCCAAACGTAGGGTAACCCTATCATCAGAAAAAATGATCAGGTCCTTGCGAACTGAAAGGGCCGCCAGCTCCGAGATATGTCTCGCAGAACTAATAGCCACCAGAAAGGCTACCTTCAGCGAGAGATGGCGGAGCGAAAGGACCCGAGAGGTTCAAAGGGCGGGGAAGTCAGAGCCTGCAGAACCTTGGGAAGGTCCCAGGATGGGAAACGGTGAACAACAGGGAGCCGTGTCGAAACCGCCCCTTTTAGGAAGGCACACACAGCCGGATGTTGTGACAAAGGAGCCAGGTTATCGCAAGAGAGAATGGTCTGCAGGGCTGCCACCTGCCTGCGAATAGTATTAAGTGCCAGACCCTTATTCATGCCTTCTAAAAGGTACTCTAGGATATTTGGAATAGTGACCGAAAGAGGGTCTAACCTGTGCTTGCTGCACCACATGGAAAAACTTTTCCACGTAGCATCATATATTCTATTGGTGGAAGGGCGACGTGAAGCTTGGATAATTGTAATAACGCCCTCTGAAAAGGATTGCCTAATCAACCCTTCCCGCTCAAGTGCCAAGTGGCTAGTTGCAGCCACTGAGGGTCCGGATGTTGAAGGGGTCCCTGACTGAGAGACACCCGATGCGGAGGGAGTGTCCAGACTGGCGAGCACGACAGGTCCACAAGGTCTGCAAACCATGGACGCTTTGGCCAGAAGGGAGCAATTAAGATCACCTCCGCCTCTTCCAGAAGCAGTTTGCGGATCGTTGCTTGTAGCAACGGAAGTGGAGGGTAGGCATACAGCAGTCCCCGTGGCCAGCTGCGCCTGAGAGCGTCCGTTCCCTCCGCTCCTCTCGCAGGAAACCTGGGGAGAAACCGGGGAAGCTGAGTGTTCACCGGGGACGCAAAGAAATCCAGGAGAGGACGGCCGAACCTGTCCGAGATCTCCCCGAATAGAGTCGTATCCAGACGCCACTCCGAATGGTCCACCGTGACTCTGCTGAGGGAATCCGCCTGGCGATTCGCCTCCCCCGAGATGTGTTCTGCCACGATAGAACCTAGATGCGACTCCGCCCACAGACCCAGAGCTCTGGCCTCCTTCATGAGGGCCACTGATCTGGTCCCTCCCTGCTTGTTCACGTGAGTCTTTGCTGTGACGTTGTCCATCAGGACCAGAACGTGGCACCCTCTCAGCAGGGGAGAGAAGTGGAGAAGGGCTAGGTGAATGGCCCTGAGTTCGAGCCAATTTATATTGTGGGACAAGTCCCGTGGGGACCACCTGCCCTGGGCTAGATGTGTCAGAAAGTGAGCCCCCCCAGCCAAATTGGCTGGCATCGGTAGTCACCGTAAGCCTGGCAGGTTCCCTGAAGAGTGTCCCCCTGGACATGGCGGACGAGGCCCACCACTGGAGGGATGAGAGTACCTGCTGTGGCACCCTGACCTTCCTTAACGATGCACTTTGGTTGAGCCTTTGGAAAGGAAGGAGGAACAATTGAAGGCTCCTGGAATGGAGCCTGGCCCAGGGAATGATCCCCATGCATGAGACCATCTTTCCCAGGAGCTGGGATAGCTGCGATAGAGTGACCAATCTTTCTCTGCGAATGAGATGCATGAGCTTTTGAATGCTTGCCCTCCGTTCCTGGGAACGATAAACCATGCACGTGTTTGAATCTAT
Organism: Bothrops alternatus; assembly: GCA_034064705.1. Classification (NCBI taxonomy): domain Eukaryota; kingdom Metazoa; phylum Chordata; class Lepidosauria; order Squamata; family Viperidae; genus Bothrops; species Bothrops alternatus. The sequence continues at coordinate 33,360,739 of JARGCV010000112.1, forward strand.
GACTGCCCCTAGGTGCAGAAGATGTGATGAGGGAACCAGGTGATTTTTCTTGTGATTGACGGAAAACCCGTGAACCTGAAGGGTGTGTAATGTGACCCTTAGATCTGCTTGGGCGGATTGAAGGGTGTTTGATAGTATCAGTATGTCGTCCAGATAAAACTGGACGCGCACTGGTAGCGTGCAGAGATGCGCCCCTAGCGCTGCTAGCACCTTTGTGAATACCCGGGGGGCCGAGGACAGGCCGAACGGGAGTGCCCTGTACTGAAAGTGTCGGTTTGCATGGCAAAACCGGAGAAACCGTCGGTGCTCTTGCCTGATAGGGATGTGTAGATAAGCCTCTGTCAGATCTATTGACGAGAGCAGGTCCCCCTTTCGGATGCTGGCCAGAATGGATTTGAGGGACTGCATTTTGAACCTTTTGTATACTACAAAGTGATTTAGTCGTTTGAGGTCGAGGATTGCTCTCCAACCCCCCGAGGCCTTGGGCACTACAAACAGGATGGAGTAGAATCCTTGTTTCTCCTGTCCTGGGGGAACCGGCTCTATGGCTTTTATCTCTGCGAGATGGTCTATGGCCAGATTTAGCAGACGCACTTTTGACGGATTGTGCGAGACAGGGCACTTTATGAATTGACTTGGTGGAGGGGAATAAAATTCTAGGGCCAGGCCGTGAGTTACGGTCTCTCTGACCCAAGAGTCGGTTGTGGTCTCCTGCCACACATCGCTGAACAGGGCCAGGTGACCGCCTATGAGACTGTCCGTGGCGTCACTTGGACCTTCTGTAGGGCTGACCCCCCAACCCTCTAAAGGGACGCCTTGAAGAGAACTGGCCCCTGCCGGAGGAAGAGCGGTCCTGGTAGCGATCCTGCCTAGAGGAAAAGGATCGCGAGCTTCTGGGCCAATCCCAGGACCGCCCCCCCCCGAAAGGGCTGCCTCCCTTCCCAGGAACCGCCCTGTCGGGACCCTTGTCTCAGAGGCCAATTTTCCGACCTTTTAGAAGGGTGGGCCAATATCTATTATTATTATTATTATTATTATTATTATTATTATTATTATTATTATTATTATTATTATTATTATTATTATTTATTATTATTTAAGACTTTTATACCGCCCCTCTCCCGTAGGATTCGGGGGTGGTTTACAGCCAAATTTAAAAAATTTGGCTGTAAACCAAATTTAAAAAATCTTCAAATTTAAAATATCTTCCTCTTATTCTTGTCCTCTATAATGTACGGTTCCAGAATTGTACCAAACAACTTTTTACCTTTATACTTGGAGGTGGACAGCCGCCACTTCAAATCTGTCCTCCACTGCTTGAGCCATAGGAGCCTCCGAGAGGCTATGGTTGCTCCAATCGATCTGGCCGAATAACGCGTTGCGAACAAGGAGGAATCTGCCATGAACTCCGCTGCTGTAAGCAATTTGGTTAAGATCTGGTGAGTGCGTACCTGGTCCGGAGGGACACTCGCCTGCAGTTCCCGGAGCCACATGATGGAAGCCCTGGCAAAAAAGGAAGTTGAGGAAGCCGCCCTGATGGACCAGGCCGAGGCTTGATGAGCCCGCCGAAGCGAGAACTCAAATTTCTTGTCCTTCACCTTCATGGCTTCAGCCATGTCCCCTGGAATGGCAGAGGTGGAGAAAAGAGAGATCAGAGGCCCATCCACAGACGGAACCTCCAAGAGAGAGATGAAGGTAGAGGAAACATTGAACAGTTTCTTCTCCAAATTGTTTGGAGAAGGGACAGTTGCCAGGGATGCCCACTGGGACTGCACCATGGTGCGAAAAACTTTGGGACATGGCATCTGCACCTCCTTCGACACTGGAGGAAGAAGAAGAGGGTTATAGTCATCCTCCTCCTCAGAGGAGGCAGACTTGACTACCTTAGTTTTAGCCAATTGGTTCAATGCAGCACAGGCCTTGAGAAGGATAGAGCGATAGGAAGCAGGGTCAAATAAACCTGTGGTTGATGCCTGCTCCGGAGCCGCGTCCTCATCCTCTGACATCGGGTATCCAGTAGCCTCCAGGTCCTCAGATCCCTCCTCTGCCACCTGTGAAGAAGTCTCCGAGACCCCTGAAGCCAGGGCAGCTGCCCACTCTGAACGGGGAGGGAACGCAGCTCCAGGCAATGAACCTTGAGAGGGAAAAGAATCCCTGGAGGAAGATAAGTATTGATCCAGCGCCTGTCTCATGAAAGACTGAAACTGGTCAGGCCACTGACTGCGCTGAGCCCTGGTGCTAGGCCCTGCCTGGACTTGAGAGGCTGCAGAAGCCGGGTGTTCAGGAGAGGATAAACTGGATTGAGGAGAACCAACCTGTTCAGTTTCCCCCGGAGGAGACCATTGCCCAGGTCGCTGCCCAGTTTCCGAAGGAGGCTCAAAGGGAATAGTAGTGTCCAATGGGGCGGGGGAAACCACTTCAGCCCCACTGGCTCTGAGCCTCTGGGCCTTAGCAAATTCTCTTTCGAGCACCTGATGCCTCCTCGTGGCCTGTCGCTCGGCTGCCTTCGTCGGCTCCTTTTCCAAATGCTTTGTTTTAGCCTTCTTCTTGCCCCCCCCGGTTCCAAATCAATAGATCTGCATTTTTGCGAAGGAGGAGGGGGGCCCCTGAGCCTTGGTACACCTGCAATGGAGCACTGTCTACCATTGCTGTCTGGAAAAGTCCAATAGAGGTATCCAAACAAACAGGGGGGGAAATTCCAAGGACGCAGATCACAGGCAGGGAAGGGGTAAGCCCCCTTTTTCTGCACAGATGCAACGGCAGTCACAGTCAGACCAATCACTAAATTGCGTCTGCAAGGCCGGGTGACTAAAGGTCACAACTAGAAATGAACAGGTGGAATAAAACTCCTGCGGGCAATGCCCTAAAAGCTAACACCGGCTAAAGTTCTAAGAAAAGTAACAATCAACACTCACAAGAAATCTCAACACTCCGGATGCAAGCCGGATGATCTCGTTACTCCCCCAGTGAGGCCTGAATTCAGCAGGCACAAACGGCGGCAAATAATCAGAAACAATTGCAGTAATAGTGAGGCCTTCACCGGCCTGTAGCTCTTGCCACACTCTGATTCAGTGACGGCAACCCGCCTTGTAAAGGAGGCCTAGGCCACACTCTCCAAAATGGCGGCCGAGCCTCCCCAGGAAGGCCCAAGCCACACTCAAGATGGTGGCCACCCTTACAAAGAAGGAACCAGGCCGCCCTTCCCAAAATGGCCGCTGCACACAGACGTGATCTGGGTGCCTCCCAAAATGGCGATTCGCACCAAAAAGAGTGCCCTTGCAGTCACGCGGCTTCCAAAACTGCCGCAATCACTCACACACCCAAAACGTCAAGTTTAAATGAAGGCACACACACACCGGATCACCCCCACCCTGGTGATTGCCCAGCGCTCGCCTTCCCAGCCCCAAAACTTGCGGTTTAAGTCAGATCTGTGAAATCGCAATCCAGGGAAGCCGCTCCGCTCCTGGGAAGCCGGTGGGGGGAACGCCAGAAGGAAAAAAACCTCCGGAGGGGGAGCGTAGAAGAGAGATAAGCTGGACAGCGACGGGGAGCCAGGGAAGTCACCCCCTGAAGCTCCAGTGGCCCCAGCCATGAGGCTTGAACACCAAGCCTACTCCCTGCAGCCTACTTTCCTACCAATCAATTTTAAAAAATTTGGAATAAAATTTTAAAGTATCCAATTAGAATTGCAAATTTAAGGATACTTAGCGAAAAAAATTCACCAAAAGTAGCTTAAACTACGGAGCTACCAAATTAGGATGTGCTCAAGCTGAGAGTAGGTCAAAAACTGGGGCTAGAAGGTACTACCGGAAGAGGCGTGGCTAAAGTTTCTGACCTAGTCTTAAGCTGATTGGCTGTCACAACCCACCGGTGGATTATACATCTTCTCATGCTGGAGAACAAGGGAAAACGTTCCCCAAGCAGACTTGCCAGACGGAGCCTGTTAGGCTCTTAAGGCCCAAAGGCCTAAGATCAAAATAAGCAGCCAAATAAGTCTTTTGGGTCCAATCAATAGAAAAAAGTTATTTGTTTGGGGTTTGTTGTTTTTTTTTGAAATTTGGAATGAATTAAATCAATTAAACTGACTAGGCCTGATCTAGCTAAGGAGCCACAGAACTTGCGTGCTGCTGAGCTGTAGACTAAGTCAAAACTGGGGGACACTCCCTGAAGGAGGCGTGGCTAAAGTTCTGACTTAGTCTATCTGAGCAGGAAGGCTATAATTACCCACCAGTGGATTCTACAGGCATCATGCTGGAGAATATTAGGAACCACAAATAAGATACTTTAATGGAAACATTGTTTAATTAAACCCTTCAACTTTCTATTTAAAAAGGAATGCTTATTTCCTTATTTCAATAATTCTCAAACAAATACCAAAAGTATTTAGGAGCTCATCTCTAGCAAGTCATTTTCCCATTCAAGAAAGCTGGGATTTGTCTTCATTAGGCAGTTCATGCTAAGGATGAAAGAATGTGATGAAAAATATTGTTAGAAACTTTTATGAATATTCAAAACAAATTTCTACACATTAGAATTGTAAAGGCCACAACAGAAGCAAGAAGAGGAAGTTACTATGCTATTAGGGGAAGGTATTGGTTCTGGACTGGATTCCACTGGTTTTTTTTCCAGAAACATAAGAACCAAGTTTAGGACTATTATATTTAGGTTGCAAAAATCTGTACAATTATCAGATGGCAGCAATGAAATTCAGTTTTCTGCATAAATGTCCTGCCATCTATTGATTATGTCTGTCTATCTGTCTGTGTCTATCTATAGATCTATCGATCAATCGCCACCTGACTCTCACATGTGCTTTGATACCATGCTATGACAGTACTAATAATAATAATAATAATAATAATAATAATAATAATAATAATAATAATAATAATAATAAAGTTGGAAGGGATCTTGGAGGTCATCTAGTCCAACCCCCTGCTCAGGCAGGAAACCCTATACCATTTCAGACAAATGGCTGTCCAGTCTCTTCTTAAAAACTTCCAGTTTTGGAGTATTCCCCACTTCTGGAGGCAGGTTGTTCCACTGGTTAATTGTTCTAACTGTCTGCCATTGATTATGGGGAGGGCGGATGGGAGGGGTGATGCTTGGGGGAAAGCAAAAGTAACTGCTGCTTGGGGAAAGTGAATCTCCCTGGAATGCTGTTTCAAGGTTACCCAACTGGGAGAAGAATGCACTTGAAGTGACTGTTCTGAAAACATCTTGATTGAATCTGATTGGTCATCAACAATGGGAGGCAGGTCAGGGAGGGAAAAGTTGAACTTAGGGATTTTGGCACACAATTCTTAGTTCTGGTTATGCATTACTGTAATGCATTTGATTTTTAATAAAACTATACCTTTCTCAACAAATGGAGTCAAGGATCATTTCTATTTAGAGATTTACATTTGTGGCAGGTCTGACACTATCTATCTATCTATCTATCTATCTATCTATCTATCTATCTATCTATCTATCTATCTATCTATCTATCTATCTATCTATCTATCTATTAGATTTTTATCTTACCTTTGTTACTTTATACTACATACATTCCTTCCTCCTACTATTTTCCTAACAACAACCCTGTGGATTGAGCTGAGAGAGAGTAACTGGCTCAAAGTCACCCAGATTACTTCTATGTCTAAAATAGGATTGAAATTCACAGTCTCTTGGTTTCTAGGCCAGCACTTTAACCAATGGTGGGATTCAAATACCTGAACAACCTGTTCTCTTATTGGATGTTCTCCAAGACCTAGAACAGATTTCTAGAAGTGACATCCATGCACTTCTGGTGGGTCATTCTAAGCCTGGGAGGCCTCCTCCAAGCCTCCGAGGCCTAGACTGGACTTCCAGAAGCAGTGTGCATTCAGCCACTTTTCTGAATTCAGCAAAATTTAGCTACCGGTTCTACCGAACCGGTGTGAACCGACTGAATCCCACCACTGACTTTAACCACTACACTAAATTGGATCTTGGTTCAGATTTTGAATTCTGGAACCCATATTTAGTAGTACTAAACAAAATTCTTTAAAAATGGGATATAATATATTTTAGAAGTAGTAATTAAAAAGGTAATCAATGTTTAATTATCAATTGTGAGGTATATCTGATCACTTTATTCAATAACATGGCAGGGGGCTTTATTGTCACAAATCTTGTTTTTCAACACAGAAAATTCTTCCATCCATCTTTGCCCTCTTTTTATGGGCTCCCTTGTGTGATTAAATGAAAAAAAAAAACCATCTAACCATGCTATTCTTTCCATCCTTGTTTTGAATAATCACATTGAAAGAGCTTTTTTCACATTTCTTAGTTTCCACAGCACCAGATGAGCAAAGTAAACTCCAAGGAATTATTTGTTATTTGGTTGGGGGGGGAAATTAGCATCTGCACCTCATTGTCATGTTCACAATCAGAATGATTTTGATGTAGCTCTAGCTGTACTTTTTAAAAAACAAAACTGAACTGTGACTATAAAAATATATTCATTTTTTAAAATTAACCCTCAGGAGTCTAAGACCCAAAATAATAACAAAGGCTCATTTTACTTTGTATACATTTCCAAATTCACCTCCCAATATACTGAAAACGTGTGCTAAAGCAGCAGTGCTAAAGAAGCTTATCATTTGAATATTTTTTTAAGGACTATTATCTAGAAGAGAGGGAAAAGCAGTCCTTTAATGTCACTGAAATCTCAAACTAATATTTTTCAGAAGAAAGATGAGAAGGAGGAGGAAAAGCAAAACAACAGGGGCAATAAGAACAAAAATTGGTGAATTAAATCAATTAACTTTTAAATTCTGGATAGAACTTAGGGTCTGAAACAGGACCATAATTGCTAAATTCAGAATAGAATAGAATCTCAAAAAATTACCATTATGCATATACCCACATGCACACACATATGACACAGAGAAACATCACAGTCTAGTTTGAATGTATGCATATGCATAGCGAAAAAAAAGAATCGTGCAAATTTAGAAGACGGATGGCATAAGGAACAAAGCTGTTACAGAATCTAGTAGTTCTGCTATAAATACTTTGAAAACTCCTCCCATAGGGGAGCAACAGAAAAAGACCGTGAAGTGGGTGTCAACCTCCAACTCAAATATCCAAATAAAAGTCCAGGATTCTTTCATTTCTTAAAGGCCTACTGGTTTATTGAATATATGGCATGATATAGGCAAAGGAAAACAAACTCCAAAATCCTAAGGCATTAAACCATAGCATATAACAGTGATGGTGAACCTTTTAGAGACTGAGTGCTCCCAAACCGCCCCTGCCTCCCCACCCACCCCCGCTCTGTGTCCCACTCACCCACATGGCCACCCACCGCCTCCACGGCCCACCATAGCAAATTGCCCAGGCAGCCCAGCAGTGCCATGGTAGCCATGCCCTCTGCCCATGCCCCGCAGCATCATCTGCGTGTGATGGCGCGAGGGCAGAGTCTTGTCCCCGCTGCCTGGCTGCCATACCCTTGGCTGTGCTGCTCTGCGTGGACCGCGCTCGGGGGCAACTCTCCTCCGGGAGGGCTGTTGGTGAGGAGGGGGCCACAGGGGGAGGTGGGGCTGGGGTGACGGTGCACATGCCCACAAAGAGGGCTCTGAGTGCCACCTCTGGCACGTGTGTCATAGGTTCATCATCACTGGCATATAACAATGACATTCCCAGCCAAACCCAGCCAGATGTCCATGTAGCTCATGCAAATGAATTCTCTTTGTTATGGGAACCATCTGCTATCTTCTTCACACCTGCTAAAATGTCCTTGAATGGTTTGCACACAGCCATCTCACACCAAACTTTGAAGAACTGGAGAGGTTTCATTTCTCTAACTAACCTAATCGAAAGCATCATTTCCCCTGCTTACTCTAATGGCAAGATGAAAACAAAGAGGCGTTTAGCAGTCAAATTTATATAGTCCCTTTTAACATAAACATTGCCCATAGACGGACCAGACCCTGTGCACCATGATCATGCACCCCAAAGAGCCACTCCCCAATGATGAAAGATCTTCTGTTATATACAGAATCAAGTGTAAGAATTGCCAATGCAATTACGTTGGGGAAACAACCAAAAGGCTCAAGACCAGTATCCATGAACATGAGTTGGCGATCAGGAGACAAGAGCAGTGCTCACAGGTATGGGCTCATATGGCCAGCCATGGCCATATGTTTGATCTTGCCAACGCTGAAGCCATATCTCAAGATGCCACCAAGGGGGGCTGATTGCTGAAGGAGGCCTGGCTGTCTGACAAGAACTTGATCAACCGACATTTAGACCTCTTGCCTGCTTAGCAGACACTTAGGGGTGGGAGGGGCAGCACCGTAATTCACGATGAATGCCACCACCCCACTCCTTGCAGGATTGGAACGGTGGGGCTGTAGGTGAAACAATCGCCACCATCAAGGAGGACCATGAGTCTATAGCGTGCCCTGAATTCAATTCTGAGATGGACGCTCAGGCTCAGTTAGAAGAGAGGGGTGAGGAGGGCAAAGAGAAAAAGTGGCTGGATGGTCAACTTCTGGGCATTTGCATGCACGCTAGGAGAGTGACTGTGGGCAGGGGAACAGCTTGTGAACCTGCTAATATGCTGATAGATGTGGGACGACTAAGAGCACTATGGCCGATTGAAACGAATGGACCACTGACTCGTTCAAGGAGCAGGGCGCAGAAGCAGCCGGCCGTATAAGTAAAACTTTGCTTTGCTTTCACTCTGATGACGTCAGCAGTTTGGCCAATGAAAGCTAAGTGGTTTTATATTAAACAGCTTTTGTTTATATTTTCATCCTGGTGTTCGATTTTTCTTTTGCTTTTCTAACATGCACACACCCAGGATTTGCATTTTTAATATATATAGGTCTTTGGTTCTTCGGGTTTTCTCCCACGTAGCGGAGCTGCCGTCTCTCTATAAATATTGGTGGGGGTGTATGGAGTGCTGGCTTAGTTGCTGTAGGTTGGTTGGTTGGCTGTGTTGTAGTTATTGTTTGCGGTTTGTTCGGTTGTTTCGTAACATTCTGAGTAGTTGAGGTGCTGGCTGTGTGCCCATTAGTCTTTTGTGTTGTAAAGACCTGGGTAATGGGCTGTGTGGTGACATCCTGAGATCTAGTGTAGTGATATCCTGAGTTCTGTGTTGCAACATCCTGGGTGGTAGGCTGTGTTGTAACATCCTGAGCTTTAGAAGGCCAGATGCTGAAGTTGAAACTCAAGTACTTTGGCCACCTAATGCGAAGGAAGGAATCACTGGAGAAGAGCCTAATGCTGGGAAAGATTGAGGGCAATAGAAGAAGGGGACGACAGAGAATGAGGTGGCTGGATGGAGTCACTGAAGCAGTAGACATGAGTTTAAATGGACTCCTGGCCTCCATTTTGCCAGCAGAGGCCTTCAGGAAAAGGGGGGGAAAGAAGCAGGAGACAGGCACCACAAACACTTTTCACACTGAGAATGAAAGTTTCTGGAGTCCATAATCTCGTGCAACTTCAAACACCCATCCTCTTTTGCAGAGAATGGATGCCTAAGCTCATGTGATATCATGGATCCCAGAAACTTCCATTCTCTGTGCGAAAAACATTTCCAAGTCAACTCTCCTCTCCCTCAAAGACAAAGAAACAGTGGCAGAGAGGAGACAGATCATAGCAAGTGGCATGGAAGGAAGTGAGGGGGAAGCAATTGTGGGGAGCAGGGAGGGGGAGTAGGGTGAATGTTTCAGAGCCTCTGCAGTTGTTCATAAGGGCGAACAATTGCCATAGTGCTACAACATTTGTAATTTCGGGACATGTTCATAAACACTAGGGGATGCTTCTCATGTAACTTTGAATGGGTGTTAAGTCAACATTTGTAACTCGGATTACCTGTATACCACATCATAATGCTTTACAGCCCTCTCTAAGCAGTTTACAGAATCAGCATATTGCTGGTTCTTCAGAAGAATAGAAGGCTGAGTCAGGATCAAACTGATAATTTTAACTTGACATTTAATGTTCCAATGGTTTATTAAATAGAAATTATCTCTACTTATACTGGTTCTCTGAAAGCTTGAATCTTTTTTATAAATCTAACTGACAATTGAATCTTCTTTTATAAATCTGACTATTTTCCAGCCATACCAGACAGGGCCACTAAAAACATCCATGGAAACAATAATTTGGACTTCTGAGTATTGCCTTTAATTATACCTGAAGCAGGCACCTATTTTATTCTATAACTAAAGTTTTCCATTATTGGTGGAAGATTCTTTCAATCTGAATTCTTTCAAATCCTAACAGTTTATCCCAAATGGGCCTTCTAAAACAGATTCACATCTACCAAATGGGAAAACCAAGTTATTTTGTAATGTTGTTTATAAATTCGATCCTTTTTAAAAAAAATATTTTAAAAAATGTTGAATATCAGAGACGAGACAAAAGTAAATTGAATTGATTACTTTATTTGGCCAAGTGTGATTATACACTTAGGGATTCTGTCTCCATTGCAGAAGCTCTCAGGAAAGTAGAATGTCATGAAAGTAGGTTCTGGCACAGGGGTCTTCAAACTCAAACCTTTTATGACTCATGGACTTCAACTCCCAGAATTCCTCAGCTAGGCACACTGGTTGTAGAATTCTGAGAGTTGAAGTCTATGAGTCATAAAAGGGCCGAGTTTGAAGACTCCTGCTCTAGCATAAAATTTCTGGCAATTACAGTACATTCAATAAATGTATGCCAGAGATCATAACTTTCCAAAAATTAGATGAATTAATTTGATACCAACCCATTTCAAGTTAGAGACTAAATAAATTCCTTCTATAATCTTTTCTTCCTCTGGATTATTTTTTTAATCACCTATAAATCACTTGATTTTATATTAATATTTATATAAAGTAAGTCCCTTGGTACCAAAATGATAGCGAAAATACAAGATTCCCCTAGATTAAATTAATCAAACAGTATTTTTAGTCTCAACTTGAACAGCTTGAATGCATGCAGGGTTCACTTGCTTTGTGCATAGGTATGAGATAGGAGGTATACCTTCGGCTTATTTTTTTATTTATTGAAACTCTTCATGTTTAAGAACAATTTGGTAAAATTGCCTCTGTTTTCTTGTACAAAATTTAAAAAAGGAAATTGGAGACTGACAAGAGTTTGGTTTTCCTTTATATAATGTCAAGGTGAACTCTTCCTTCCTTTATTTATGCAGCACCATAGCTCTCCATTAAAATCATGCTAGTTTTCTCTTTTTCTCACTTGCTGTGAAATGATTGGCAATACTTTTCCATAATCCATCTTGAATTGGCCAATAGGTTCTTTATTCCATCAATAACACAACTTAGCAAGGATCTTTGAAAAACTGAACCACTAACTCCTTCAGTTGAGAAAAGGAAATAGATACATTGTAATATGCTAATAGGAAAGGGGATGGAAAATGTGCTGAGACTTCATAGCTTAAGTGTTGGGTTTTTTTACATTATTGGTAGGAGTAGCAGCAATAGTAATAGTAATGTTTCATTTTTCTTCTTTTAAAGGTATGAAGTAAGAATTAATTATACCAGCAGCACTGCCAACACTCAACAGAATCTAAAATAAAAGCAGAATCAAAGCAAAAAAACAAAGCAAAATAAAACAAAACAAAACCAGAATAGTGATAGAGGCCTCAAGTACTTTGCTATTTTAAATAAACAATTTGTGCAGGGTACATAGATAGTGATGGATCTATTGTTATGAACAAAAGGAAATTGAAATGATCTGTTTTAAATATTTTACTAATACACATCTACAGGACAATTTTATATTATTCGGTATAATAGAACCAAAAGCTATTTGCTATGTAAATAATTATCGTTGGGTAAGGAATAACAAAGCTAAGGCTATTGGTAAGAATGTTAATGAGGGATTATTTAAAATTATAATAATAAGAAAAAGAATAAAATAAATATTTGCAATAGAAATAATCCATAGAAAAATCATTAGGGAAGGATACTTATGTGAAACAATTAATAATAACGCTTGGCTACTTTGTTATAGTTATTGACTGGCTTATTTGCAATTGTCTGAATTAAGAATTATATATCTATATAACAGAGCTATTAAATATATAACAGAGCTATTAAAATTATGACAGCTTAAAAATCAAAATATTTCTATGCCGTATAAACGTATTATTTATTCTAAAGTAATAAAAAGTCAGGAACTTCTAAAAATTGAAATGATCTAAAAATGATCATTCAAAAGTTTTCTATTAAAATAAGATGTAAACATTTTTTTCATTTCAAGGCTTGCATAATATATTACTATAGATTCTTAAAATATTAACATTTGTTTATTTTTGTTTAAATAGTTAGAGCTATTTGTATTTTTTTTACTGTATATCTTGACTTTTCCTCTATGAACAACCAGAGATTGACATAGAACACTCTTTGAAAGGAAAATTGGACTAATATCATAAATTCATGTAACAAATGTGAACAAGTAATACAGGCTATTCTTATAATGTTTTAATTTAATAAGAACCAATAATATTTTTATAGTTCCTCACATAGGTCACTGCAGAATTCCTACAGTGTATGCTTCAATAAATTGTGCAAATTGGCCAACTGGCCGGTTTATGGTTAGTGAATGTACTTACCATTCTCAGTTGGTATGTAGATGTTCAGATAAAGGCAGTCTTCATTTTGATCTTGCACATAGGTCATTACAGTATCCAAGTTGGCAGTAAACCAAACTGGTAGCATATCATTAAGCAGCGACCTCTCATCCAGATACTGTGGGCAAACAGCAGCAAATTGTGTGGCATTTCGTATACCAGTCCATGATGAAGGAGGTTCTGGGGGTTGGAAACGTCTCTCTCCAGTTGGAGGAGAAGCATAAGGGACTCCCAAATACTGTTCCACAGGACCAAGGATTTCATTGGGCAAGGGTGTTCTTACACCACGGATTTTGCCATAATTTGTAATTACAACTGGGTATTGTGCTTGTCCCTCAATAAACGTAAAACGTATTGCTAGGGCAGTTATCCAAAGGAGGAAATTAGAATTCAGCAAGACACAAACAGGAGTAAAAATCAAAGGCAGCCATAAGAGTCCCACTGGCTTTGACATGGTTTCACATCAGCATTAGCAGGTCCTGAGGACGTTCACACCCAGGAAGAAAAATATTTTTTGCAGAAAGAAACCAAAATGACAGCGAAAATCAGAAAAGGGAGGAATCAGTTGCCAGGAAGACAATAATTTACCAAGGAAAATGTAAAATATTCTTGGTCAAGCAGGGAAAACCCAATATAAATGTAGTAGGTGTCTCAGCAGATGGACTTATTCTGGCTGTAGCCGATCCCTTGATTCTTGCATTTAATGCTGATATGTATCCAAGAAGATAGGATACCTAGATACTTAGAGCCTACTGTGCAAATCCATTTGGGGGATCCATTTGAGTTAATTCCACCATGATGTAGAACCCTGCCAGGGAAGAAAAGGGAGAAAGAGAAAGGATTATGTTTTTGTTAATAATAGTTATTTTTAATATATATTTGTGAACCTGTAAATATATATTTATATATATTTACAATATATAAATAAAGACCTACATACAAACACCCGCGAAAACCTCAGAAAGCATATATATATATATATATATATGTCAAGTGTTTTATTTTTTTAGATTGCACCCTGTAAACCCAAATATGGGAGGAAGGAATCATTCTTTCCTTTTGCTTGTTTCAGCTCAACCCAGAGCCATCCTGCAAGCACAAATATATATATGTTGTTTAAAATTGTTGACAAAGAAATAAGGGATTTCTGATATAGCTATTTCGAGTTTCTTAACTCTCTTCAGTCAGAACTCACCCTTCCGGGATTCGAACCTGGGCAGTCTGCATGCTAAGCAGATGCTTTAACCTATTGAGCCACAAGTTCTCTCCCGCTTTGTCAGTAGTCAGGGAGTAAGGATATGTGTCAAGTGTTTATTTTTTTAGATTGCACCCTGTAAACCCAAATATGGGAGGAAGGAATCATTCTTTCCTTTTGCTTGTTTCAGCTCAACCCAGAGCCATCCTGCAAGCACAAATATATATATATATGTTGTTTAAAATTGTTGACAAAGAAATAAGGGATTTCTGATATAGCTATTTCGAGTTTCTTAACTCTCTTCAGTCAGAACTCACCCTTCCGGGATTCGAACCTGGGCAGTCTGCATGCTAAGCAGATGCTTTAACCTATTGAGCCACAAGTTCTCTCCCGCTTTGTCAGTAGTCAGGGAGTAAGGATATGTGTCAAGTGTTTATTTTTTTAGATTGCACCCTGTAAATCCAAATATGGGAGGAAGGAATCATTCTTGAGCCACAAGGTTCAATAGGTTAAAGCATCTGCTTAGCATGCAGACTGCCCAGGTTCGAATCCCGGAAGGGTGAGTTCTGACTGAACAGAGTTAAGAAACTCGAAATAGCTATATCAGAAATCCCTTATTTCTTTGTCAACAATTTTAAACTATATATATATATATATATATATATATATATATATATATATATATATATATATATATATATATATATATATATATATATATATATATATATATATATATATATATATATATATATATATATACACACACACACACATACGCATACATACATACACACACAGTTTTATATTATTTTTGCCACAATTTTATTCCCTCTATCTATTGCTACAAAATAAGCAACAGGATGCAAGAACAGCTCATTCATGAATCATGAATGGAATACTCTATCCCTCTCCACTAGCAGCCATGCTTTAATAATCATACTAAACATAAGCTACTATGTCCATTGTATATTTCATTTTCAGCATATTAAAAATTGGACAAGAAATGCCATGTACTACACCTAAATCTAATAACAAAACTCAATGTCATTACCAATTTACTTAAATTTAACTTAAAGAAAAATTGGAAGGAAATTCAACAAAGCCAAATTTATATCATTGATCTGAGGCATTTTTAATTTGCAATAAATGGTAACGTAGGGCAGGGGTCCCCAACCCTTGGTCCCTGGACCGGTACTGGGCCATGGCATGCCAGCAACCAACCCCATATGCAGGATACAGATAGCACATAAAATCATATACTTTCCAGTCCACGGAAAAATCTCTCTCCACGGAACTGGTTCCTTGTGTCCAAAAGGTTGGGAACTTCTGAGATAGGGTGTTTACTCTTTTGTAGTTGAAGGAGTATTTGAATACAAACTATACTCCTTGAGCATTAGAAAAAATATTGAACATTTTTAGCATGCTTAGCAGCTAAATAAGTTCAAAATAGTTTTCTACATTTAAACATTTAAAATTGCTGTATTTGTCTTTTATTCTGGAAAATCAAACATATAGTTGAACAGGTTTCAGAAATATTGGGGGTGAGTCTTGTTTACTTGAAAATATATCACGAAGGAGACTTTCCATTTTTGTGAAATGCATTATTTAACATTTAACAGGAACATAGAAACTCTCTTATACTAGCTATATACAGATGCTCCTTGATTTACAATAGTTCATTTAGCTATTAGTTCAAAGTTACAATGGCACTGAAAAAAATGATCTTTGACTGTTTTCACTCTTATGACCATTGCAGCACTAGCGGAACCTTGTGATGGGGTACCCCTGGCCTCCTCATTGGCCAGTGACGGCTGCTGACCCTGATCCTCAGAATGCACATTGTACCCTTCCTCCCCCCCCCTGAGCAGAGCCAGGAGTGGAAGGATGAGAGTTCATCCTCAGCTGCAGCTGATCTATGTGCCTCCGAAGAACGCGGCTGTCTACCAAGGTCACTTCATAGGACAAGGGTCCCGAAATCTTGCAGACTGCAGCTGACACCCAGAGGTGCCCAGGCCCGTAGTTCCAAGTCCAGACCGGATCACCCACTTGAAGTCTCCTCGGTGCCCGCGGTTGAGACACCTGAGACGCCACCCAGTCGGGGTGCAGTCTGTCAAGCTTAGTTATGAGCCGGCGACCCCAGCAAAGTTCAGCTGGGCTCTTCCCTGTGGCAGTGCAAGGTGTGGTGCGATGGGCAAGAAGAAAGTCTGCTAACCTGTGATGCCAGTTACCGTAAGTCAGTTTCTTGAGGGCATCCTTGGTGATGCGCACCATTTGCTCTGCCATTCCGTTGGTGGATGGGTGGAAAGGAGCCAAAGTTGCATGGCAGATCAGTTCTGCCTGGAGAAAAACCTGGAACTCAGAAAAGGTAAATTGAGGACCGTTATCTGAAACCAGAACATCTGGAAGGCCGTGAGCTGCAAAGATTTCTCTCAACACCTGGATAGTCTTGGCGGTAGTAGTGGAGGATACAGGGACAACCTCAAGCCACTTGGAATTGCTATCAACAACAACCAGGAAGAATTGCCCCTGAAAGGGCCCAGCGTAATCTATAGACCCTAGACCACGGAGTTTGGGTTTCCTCCCACCTATGAACTGGGGCCTGAGGCATTTCAGGCCGGGACTGTTGACATTGACACACATGGCACCCATGCACCTGGGCCTCGATGGCTTTATCAAGGCCAGGCCACCACAAATGGCTGTGCGCAAGTGCTTTCATCCTGACTATACCAGGGTGTCCCTCATGTAGAGAGATTAAGATTCTAGGCCACAATGAAGCAGGAATTACTACCCTACTACCCCATAACAGGCATCCCTTGAATGTGGACAACTCATGTCTCTTGTGCCAGAAACTTTGGAACTCAGCAGCAGGGCACATATCAGGCCATTCTGACAACACCCATGTCAGCACACGTGTAAGTGTATGATCAGAAGCAGTTTCTGCAGCCATATCCCTAGCATTGAGGGGCGACTCAGGCAGCTCTTGAATACATAAAATATTGACGGCTGGAGCAGGATCAGGCTCCAAGTTGGGCAGGGGCAATCTACTCAGGCCATCTGCACGACCCATTTCTTTTCCCGGCTTATGTATTAACGTGTAGTCATATGCTGACAGGAAGATGGACCATCTCAGCATACGAGGAGACAGTATGTGTGGAGTCTCCTTGGTAGTGGTGAACAACCCTAACAAGGGCTTATGGTCAGTGAAGACCATGAAATGGTGGCCATATATGAAATCATGAAACTTCTTGATATCTGCCACAATAGCCAATGCTTCCCTGTCGATTTGAGCGTAATTACGCTCTGCAGAAGACAGTGTCCTGGAATAATAGGCCACAGGGACCTGTGACCTATCAGCCTTCAGGTGGCTGAGTACTGCTCCTACCCCATATGGAGTTGCATCACAGGCAAGGCAAACAGATAGCTGCTCATTGAAGTGAGCTAACACTGCATTTGAAGTAAGTAAGGCTTTAACCTCATTGAAACTTTTTTCATGGGTTTTGGTCCACTGCCAACAAGCTTGTTTGTCTAAAAGCCTATGCAAGGGTTCAGCTATCGCAGCTTTGTGTGGCAGAAAGGCATGGTAAAAATTTAATAGCCCCAAGAAGGCTTGCAACTCGCTCTTCGACTTAGGGCTTGGGCTCTGCTGAATAGCTTTTAATTTAGCTTCAGAAGGATGAATGCCTTGAGCATCTATCCTGAATCCCAAAAAGTCAGTAGAATTGACTCCAATCTTACACTTTTCCTTTTTTAACTTAAGGCCTGCTCTTCTAAAATGGAGCAAGACAGCTCTTAACCTTTCTGCCAAATTTTGAGATGATTCTCCAGTGATGAGAACATCATCAAAATATGGACAGACTCCAGGAATACCCCGAAGTGTGTTCTCCATGACACTTTGGAATATGCCAGGGGCTACGTTCACCCCAAATTGCAACCTCTTTACTTTGAAAGCTCCTCTATGGGTTACAATAGTTTGAGCCTCAGCAGCTGCCTCATCCACCAGGCAACTGTTGATATGCCTGTGCCAGATCAAGCTTTGCGAAAATTTGCCCCCCTTTGAGGGAAGCCAGGATGTGGCTTACTACAGGTACTGGATAAGCACGCTGCTGCAGTGCCTTGTTTAGTGTACATTTGTAGTCTGCACATATACGTATGTCCCCATTAGCCTTTAGAGGCGTGACTATGGGGGTTTCCCATGGGCTAGAATCTACAGATTCTAAAATGCCTTGCTGGAGCAATTTGTCCAGTTCAGCATCAATCTTACCCTTGAGGGCAAAAGATACCCTCCTAGGCTTAACCCTAATGGGTGTTATGTTTGGGTCTAACCTTAATGAAACAGGAGGCCCCTTATAGGATCCAAGCTCAGAACTAAACACATCTGCTAACTCCTTGTAGACTTCTGCTAGGCTCCACGTTTGCAAATTGTGCAGTCCAGTAACCTGGATTCCGAGGGCCTCAAACCAATCGAGTCCTATAAGACTCGCGCGTTCACCCCCAACAACCAATATGTCTAAGGGACCTTCAAACTCCTTGTAGTGTACCTTCAGGGTGGCCTCCCCCTTAACACACACCTTAGAATTCTGAAAGACTGTAAGTATAACATTAGATGGCCTGAGTTTAACTCAAAGGCCACTGCTACTGCAAATTTTCCTGAATGTGTTGAGAGAAATAATGGAGAGGGCGGACCCGGTGTCCAACTCCATGGATAAGGGAACCCCTTGCTACCTTACCTTAAGTGACAGTTCTTTCTTTAGGGGTTTGTGTGTGCCAGTCCTTATAATACTTCTGCATGATGCGCAGAAACCCACCCTATTTTGGCTGGGGACGCTGGTACCTTTCAGATGCAATTCTTCACGAGGTTGTACCTTCTGGCGACCCAAACAGACGGATGCAATGTGGTCTTGCCTGCCGCATGCTCTGCAGATGGCAGAACAGAACCTGCAGTCAGCTCATTTGTGGCATCCTCCACACCCGAAGCATGGAAGAATGGATGAGGCCTTTTCTGTACATTCCTTCTGCCTTCTTCCAGCTGCCTGGTAAAGCTTATCCACCTCTTCTTCAGGATCTGCCTCCGAATCTTCCTGCACGTCTTCCTGGTGAACGGTGACTGTCTCTGGAGAGCTTCTGGTGGGCCGCAGATTCTTTACCGCCCCGCCTGCTGCTTCTTCTGCTGTAACCTCTTGCTGAGCATCTTGGAATGAAACATCTTCTTTAGCGAAGATCTTCTGCTGTAAGTCTCTGTTCCTTAAACCGCATACAAAATGATCATGCAGCCTTTCTTCCAAGTCTTTAAGCTCACATGGCCTTGCTGCCCTTCTCAAGGCCGCGATAAAGTCCTTAGCAGATTCTCCTGCCTTTTGGTCTCATTGTTCAAATGAGTGCCTCCAAGCAATGATGGACAGCTTGGGCTGGAAATGTTCTTTCAGAAGTTTCTTTAAATCAGCATACGTAACTGATTCCAGGGAAGCGGAAGCCACCAGATTTTCTGCTATCTCAAAGGCTTCATGTCTGCAGACACCCAACAGGGTTGCAGCCTTCAGACCATCTTCTCTAATCTGGTTGACCCTGAAATAATTCTTCACCCTCGCAATGTATGATTGCCATCTCTCCGGGTGTGAGACATCGAACTTGGATACACGCCCGATCTTCGCCATCCTAAGCTACACTTCACCACTCGCTTCTCTTAGGGAAGGGGTCTTTCAGCTGAATTCACCCTCCAGCGACGCTGTACTGGCAGGCTGGACGCTGAATTTAACGCCGTCTTCCCTCTTCAGGATTTCTTTGGGTGAGTCTTACAGCTTCCTCCTGTTTAGCTTGTAAGTGATCCCACCTTCGTCGCCAGTGTTAAGTCCTTCCAATAATGGTGAATGATGAAGACACATCTTTAACAGATAACTATTTATTCTCAGATTCAGCCAATACACCAACAACGAGAAGAGGCACTCAGGCCTCCTTTTATATGCCCAGATCCCCGGACACAATGGCAACAAAAGAGGTGCTTTTCCCGCCTCGCACATGCGCGCGAGGCCAGTGCCACTCAGTCTGGTCCCGGGCAGCTTCTGCAATTGCCCGGGACACAACAGTAAGTATTTCCAGTTTGTCCTGAGGGTGTATTCTATTTTTAACATAGGTCTTTATTTTCACCATTAGCTATTCATAATATCAAGTAGTTTCCACAGGATCTGGATTCATAGCAAGTAAGCAGAAACAAAATTCCCTTTCTATTAAGGTTGGACAGAGAAAGAACAAACAAAAATTATATGTGAATTTTCATTCATGGAAATATTATTCTTCCTTTCAAACAAAATAAAAAATAGACTCATTTATACCAAGTCGGAGTTCCATTTTTTTGTTTTCATTAACCATATTTAAGAGTAAAGCTATCAGGACTGTGCAGGCTTCAAAAAATGACTCAGAAGTGAATTAACCCAATATATATTTAATGTGGTTTAAAAGCAACTGTAGGTTTTCTTTGTCAGCTTCAAATGGAAGCCTGAAAAAAGAGATTCCTGATAGAAGTTAAACATGTAATCATGTCAGAACAAAATCATTTGTTTCAAATTGTTTTCAAAATATGAAAAGCACCACTAATTAATAAGTGGTAATTTATTTCTGCAGAATATATTTTGACATCTGTAAGATGCTTGATTTTCCAAAGATGAGGGAAGTGGAGCAATCTACCTAATATTGCCTCTAGTTCCACCCACTACTACTATGTCATTCTCAACAATAGATAATATCTGCAGGAATACAGGGGAAAAAAGTTCTGCTACTATTTGTTTTTTAAAATCTCAATACTTTTTTCAATTAAAAAAATATTTAGAAAATAATATATATATATATATATAATTAATGAAAGGAAATCTGTGATAACCTCACTTTTTTAAATAATAATAATAAACATCAAAAACATCTGCCAGATTATCCCATCTCTTTTAAATGGAAAATCTGAAGCACTATGGAAAAACATCACCTGAAACAGGATCGCTGCTCAGCACTGTCTGTATATAAACCCAAGACACCACAATAAAGTTTGGACTGGACAAAATATGCCACCCTCACCATCAACAGGGGAAAAATAGTGAACAATGAAGGATGCCATATGGAAATATCATAAAGTGTCCAGAGGAAGATAATCACTACAAATACCTGGGCATCCTTCAAGTGGACAACATCCATCTTACTGAAACCAACAAGGTTAGAAGTGAATAATCATGAGAGTGAAGGAGAATTTAAAGCCCAAGTTTGGTGGGACAAAAACCATCAAGACTATTAACTTATTGGACAGTTCCAATCATTACATATACAACTGGAATAGTTGACTGAACTCAAGCAAAACTAAAAGCTTTATATAGAGAAAGGCCAGAAAAAGGATGACAATGAATTATTCCTTTCATCCATGCACTGGCATTGACAAGCTCTACTTATCAAGGACCATGGGTGGGCATGGAATGTTACAAGTACATCAGACAGATGAAAAAGAAAGATGAGACTTCCAGTTTCAGCAGCCAATGAGACAGATGGAAGAAGCTGGAGCTCCGGCTTCTCAGCCCGATTTTGCTTTGCCCAGCGACCCTAAAGGGTCAGAAAGTTGCCCTGGAGGGGTAACAAACAAGGAGGAATACTTCAGGAGCCCGGACCAGATGGCAGTAAGTCTGAGCGGACTGAAGAAACCTTCTGAAAGGATGGAGGAGAGGCTGCCAGGTGAGCCCAGGCAGCCCAAGTCAATGCCAGCCAGAAGGAAAGTGAGGAGCTGCAGCACTCTGCCAAACAGCTGATTGTCAACAGCGTGCTGAAGCTGGGTGAGCCATTGTTTTTTCCTTTTCCTTTTGGATAAAAAAACATAGAGCCCAATTGGGAAGAGCTAAAAAGTAAAGACCCCAGAAAGATTGAAGCTAAAGGTGGCAAGCAATTACAAAAGGGGAAGATATTTCAGGAATAAAAAAAAACTTTCTAAAAATTGAACTCAAATTGATTCAAAGAAGGACTACTTTAATCTACAAGAAATAGAAAAATTTTCTAGATATAATCTTAAGGATAAACAACCTATAAAGAACTTTAAAAGAAAAACTTTGTAAAAATTTTCTAAAATCAGACATTGATAAAATAATGTATGAGGAACATCTAGTGGCGAAAGAAGAAATTACAGTATTATTAAATACTAAAAAAATCTGGAAATATTTGACCTTGGGACAACACCTGGTGTAAACGAAGTGTTTTGGTGTGAGTCTCTTCTCATAACTATATTTGTTGACTCTGGATATAAGTAAAACAGGAATTATTTGGAGACAGCGAACGTTTTACATCTGAGATTCGACTGGAGGAGTTGGGTTTGGCCTAAAGTAGTTGGCTTATTTTTTTATTGGATTTTAACCTAAGATAATTGGCTTTTTCTTTTTTCTTTTTGTCTGCTCTATTTTTTTTTTATTCCTTGAGATACTGGATTTAGCCTAAAGTAGTTGGCTCCTTTTTACATTTTGGATTTTACCCTGTTGGCTGAAAAATGAATACATCAAACCAGACTTATGAAGAAGACTTGCTCTGCACCCTCTGTTGGAACACCTAGCCCAACAACTCAGGGATCTATTGAAACAATGTTGCAGCATGAGAAAATAAGCACTGCTCAAAATGAAATGCAGACTACACTAAAATTGATTCAAGAGTCAATGCAAAAAAATCATGAAGAGACAAAAAGCAATTTTGATAAATTAAGTAAAGAAATTTTGGATATAAAGGCGTAATTTGAAGTTCATCATCAAATGATTGCCAAAAATGAACAAAAAATTCAGAAAATGGAAAATAAATCAGATGATATCGATAAAAAATGGAAATACTATTACAAGAAAATGAAAAATTAGAACAAGCAAATCAAAATCTAGAAGGAGTGGTGGCGATCTTAGAAATAGAAAAGGCAAAACACTATTTGAGATTTCAAAATATCCCTAAAGACAGAGAAGAAAATATAGCAGTTGTGATCATTGAGCTTCTGGCAGAGGCTTTGAAAGCAGATAGAGCAGAGATGCAAATGGAGATAGATGAAATATTTTGAATGAATTCAAGCTACACAAGGAAATATAAACTACCTAGAGAAGTACATGTGAGATTCATAAAGAGCGTAACAAGAGATGAAGTACTGAGCAAAGTGAGAGATCAATCATTACAACACAAAAATAAAGCAATTGTGGTCTTAAAGCAGATACCTAAGATAGTAAGAGATACTCAAAGACATTACCATTTTTTAACTACAAGGCTGATTGCAAAAGGCATAAATTTTAAATGGTTAATGCCAGAAGGGATTTTAATCAATTGGAATAATACAAAATATCGACTGGATTCAATCTGGGAAGCAGAAGACTTTGAAGTAAGAAACTGAGCAGTCTTAGATGAAGGAGTGCAACATCGGCAAGAGGAGAGTAAGGAACAGAAACAAACAGAAGAGACAATTGAAGAAGTAATTACACAAACAGGAGAACAGAAAGAGAAATTTGAACAAGAGAGTGAAGAAACTGCCAGAGGACAGAGGACCATGAGAACAACTACACCTAAATATAAATAATGGAAATGGAGAAAAAAACGGAATTTTTTCAGTGAATATAAATGGACTAAATTCCCCATCAAAAAGAAACAAAATTTTCAGGAAATTACGGAAATTAAATATAGACATAATTTATTTATTTATTTATTAGACTTATAAGCCGCTCTTCTCCAGGGGACCCAGAGCGGCTTACAACATAGATAATAACAATCACATTAAAGTCTAATATAAATTAAATTAAAATGATCATAAAATAAAAAACAATACCCCAAATTTATAATAAAAAACATTCATCCAACATTCAACACCAATCATTCCCAGATCTGCCGACACAAATAAGTTTTTAATTCTTTTCGGAAGGCCAGAAGAGTGGGAGCGGTCCGAATCCCCGGAGGGAGCTGATTCCAGAGGGTAGGGGCCGCAACAGAGAAGGCCCTTCTCCTGGGGCCCGCCAGCCTACATTGACTGGTCGACGGGACCCGGAGAAGACCAACCCTGTGCTCTCTGACCGGTCGTGATGAGGTATGAGGCAAAAGACGGTCCTGCAAGTAACCTGGTCCTAGGCCATGTAGGGCTTTATAGGTAATAACCAACACTTTGAATTGCGAGCGGAGACTAATAGGTAGCCAGTGCAGCTCGCGGAGCGTTGGTGAAATGTGGGCATACCGAGGTAAGCCCACGATTGCTCGCGCGGCTGCATTCTGGACTAGTTGAAGTCTCCGAACACTCTTCAAGGGTAGCCCCATGTAGAGAGCATTGCAGTAGTCGATCCTCGAGGTGATAAGGGCATGAGCGACTGTGAGCAAGGCCTCCCTGTCCAGATAAGGTCGCAACTGGTGCACCAGGCGAACCTGGGCAAATGCTCCCCTCGTCACAGCCGCCAAATGTTGGTCTAAGTGCAGCTGTGGATCGAGGAGAACACCCAAGTTACGAGCCTTCTCCGAGGGGTTCAAAGTTTCCCCCCCCAGAGTAATGGACGGACAGTTGGTCTTGTCCTTGGGAGGGAGAACCCACAGCCACTCCGTCTTGTCGGGATTAAGCTTTAGTCTGTTCTCACCCATCCAGGCCCTCACAGCCTCCAAACACCGGCACATCACTTCTGCTGCTTCGCTGACTTGGCACGGGGTGGAAACGTACAACTGGGTATCATCAGCGTACTGATGGTAACTCACCCCGTGTCTATGGATGATCTCACCCAGCGGCCTCATGTAAATATTAAACAGCAGGGGCGAAAGAACCGACCCCTGCGGCACCCCACAAGGGAGGAGCCTAGAGGTCGATCTCTGATCCCCTACCAACACCGACTGCGACCGGCCAGAAAGGTAGGAGGAGAACCACTGGAGAACAGTGCCTCCCACCCCCAACCCCTCCAGTCGGCGCAGAAGGATACCATGGTCAATGGTATCGAAAGCCGCTGAGAGGTCAAGAAGCACCAGGATAGAAGATAAACCCCTATCCCGGGCCCGCCAGAGATCATCCATCAGCGCGACCAAAGCAGTTTCCGTAGAGTAACCGGGTCTGAATCCCGACTGCAAGGGACCCAGATAATCGGTTTCCTCCAAGGCCCGTTGGAGTTGAAGTGCCACCACCTTCTCAACAACCTTCCCCACATAGGGAAGGTTGGAGACAGGACGATAGTTCGAAAGAATGGCTGAATCTAGGGAAGGCTTCTTGAGGAGTGGGTGCACAAGTGCCTCCTTTAAAGGAGCCGGAAAGGACCCATCCCTCAAAGAAGCGATGACTATCTCCTGGATCCAGCTCCGTGATACCTCCCTGCTGGCCGAAACCAGCCAGGAGGGACACGGGTCCAACAAGCAGGTGGCATTACTAACAGCTCCAATGGCCTTGTCCACTTCATCAGGTGTAACAGCTTCAAACTCATCCCAAATAAACTGACTAAGACGAGCCCCAGTCACCTCGACTGAATCATTATCAGTCGCCACTGCTACAATGTTGGAGTCAAGGTCCGCCCGGATCTGAGCGACTTTGTCTGCGAAAAAGTTGTTAAAATCCTCGGCACTTCCCTGCAAGGGTCCCCCGGACCTCCCCGTACCAAGGAGAGACCGAGTCACCCTAAACAGGGCAGCCGGGCGCGATTCCGCAGACGCGATTAAAGCGGAAAAATACCGGGATTTTGCCGCTTTAATCGCTCTCAGGTAGGATCTAATGTGTGATCTCAACCTGGTTCGATCAGATTCAGCCTTCGATCTTCTCCAACGCTTCTCTAGACGTCTCCTAAGACGTTTCATCCCCCTGAGCTCCTCAGTAAACCAAGGAGACTTCCTGGGTCCGAAACCATGGAGAGGCCGCATAGGCGCGATCCGATCCAAAGCCCCCGCAGCAGCTATATTCCAGGCCGCCACAAGGGACTCTGCCGAACCGTGTACGAGCGAATCTGGTAATTCCCCAAGCTCCGTCTGGAAACCCATTGGATCCATCAGGTGTCTGGGGCGGAACCACCTAATCGGTTCCGCCTCCCTGCGGGGGAGGATTGGAGCCCCAAAGTCAAGCCGCAGCAGGAAATGGTCTGACCATGACAAGGGTACCGTGACTAAACCCCTTAACACCAAACCATCGCTCAGCTGTTCCGAGAGAAAGATCATATCGGGCGAATGCCCCCCCTGGTGGGTCGGACCCTGAACTACTTGAGTCAGGTCCATGGTTGCCATGGAAGCCATGAACTCCTGCGCCAACCCAGAGGCCTGGCCAAGCGAAGGCAAGTTGAGGTCTCCCAGGACTATCAGCCTCGGGAGTTCAACTGCCAGCCCAGCCACTTCCTCGAGCAACGCAGGCAGGGCTGATGCCACGCAGCTGGGAGGCAGGTACGTAAGCAACAAGCCCACCTGAACTCCTAGGTCCAACTTCACCAGGAGGGACTCACAACCCGAAATCTCGGAAACAGTGAGTCTGCGCAAGCCGACGGTCTCCCGGGCTATTATAGCCACTCCTCCCCCCCTTCCCTGGGGTCGCGGCTGGTGCCACACCCGAAACCCAGCTGGGCACATTTCCGAGAGGGGAACACCCCCCTCCGTGCCCAGCCAGGTCTCGGTGATACATGCCAGGTCGGCCTCCTCATCACAGATTAATTCCCGGATGAGGGGAGCTTTATTTTGAACCGACCTGGCATTAAGCAGCAACAGTCTGAGACCATAATCTGTTTGCAAGGGACACATATAAAAAAAACAACGTCATAAACTATTGGAATACCCCAAAATTGGGAAACTTTATCATGCATTAGCGCATCAGAAAAAAAGAGGTGTTGCTATATATATTAAAGAGACAATACATTCTAAAATGGTTTACTCAGATGAAGAAGGAAGAATTGTGATGGTAGAAATATTATCTACATCAAAAACAAACATTGTTTGTAGTAAATTATGCAGCAAATAATAACCAGGAAGAATTTTACCAAAGCATCCATAGAAAAATAATAGAAATGGAGTACCAAAATATTTGTTTAGTAGGAGACTTGAATGCGATAGTAGATGGGATAATTGACTATAAAAGTAGTAAAACAGGGAAAAATGGAAGAAGAAGACTACCTAAGACATTTTCTAATATGATAGAAGACATTGGAATACAAGATGTTTGGAGAGAAATTAATCCAGAAAAACTACAATATACTTTTTATTCAAATAGTCAAAAATCCTGGTCAAGAATTGACATGATTTGGATGACATCTGAATTGAGGATGAATATACAAGAAATTGAGATAGAACTAGGCACATGGGCAGATCATAATCCTTTAAAAGTGACATGGAGAGGAATACAAAACGACCAAGATGGACTTTAAACCAATCTATACTAAAAGAAAGAGAATTCATAGAATTAGCAAAAAAAGAAATGGAGTTTTTCTTTAGAGAAAACAAAAAAGAAAATACAACAGTACAAAATGTATGGGACACAGCCTGCAAAAAAAGACTTTGAAAAGAGAAATGGAAACAATAAAGCACAACCTAAATCTGTTGGATTCAGAAAAATTGGCACAGCAGATAAAAAGAACAAAACAAATTTTTTTGAAAATGCAAATAAACCAGGAAGATGGTTCGCTTATAAATTTAAAAAACAGAAGAAGAAAATGATATACAACTTAGTAGATGAAAAAGGCTGTCTACAATTTAAAATTGAAGAAATAGAAAAGATAATTAAGAAATATTACAAGAAACTGTATGACATAGAAAAAATTCAAATGATTCAATATTTGGAAGAAAATAACCTTCCAAAAATTCCAGAAACATTTAAGACTATGTTAGAGGAAAAAATCACAATGATGGAAATAAGAAGGCCAAAAATGAAAAAACACCAGGTCCAGATGGATTACCAGTGGAGTTATATAAAACCCTACAAAATACACTAAGTGAACTATTGAAAGATGTTTGTAATTGACTTTTGTTGGAGGCTAAACTCCCAGTCACATGGATGGAAGCAAATATTACTTTAATACCAAAAGAAGATTCAGATTTGACACAGATTTAAAAGTATAAACCAATATCGCTACTGAAAGTGGATTATAATTTTTTTACTTCAATAATGGCAGAGAGACTGAAAAAATACCTAACTGAATTTATACATCCAGACCAAAATGGTTTTCTACCAAAGAGACAGATTAAAAACAATTTAAGAGTGATAATGGACATATTAAAATACTATGAACTGCATCCAGGGAAACAACTGGCACTAATATTCCTAGATGCTCAAAAGGCATTTGATAATGTTTCCTGGCAATTTATGACTCAGCAATTACAAATAATGGACTTTGGACAGAACTTTATAAATATGATAAAAACAATATACAACAAACAAACAGCAAAAGTGATCATGAATGGAGATTATACTGAGAACTTTGAGATAAGAAAAGGGACAAGGCAAGGATGTCCACTATCTCCATTGTTATTCATTTTCACTCTGGAAGTTTTAAATAGAAATATCAGACAAGATACAGAAATTAAAGGACTGGAAATAAAAGGCGAAACATATAAACTACAAGCATTTGCTGATGATTTGGTATTTATCTTAGAAGAACCTTTGGAGATGATTCCTAAATTACTGGGAAATGTAGAACAGTATGGAGAAATGGCAGGATTGAAAATAAACAGAAAAAACTAAGATAATAGCTAAAAATCTTACAAATAAACAAAAAGGAACAAATGTCAGGGAAAAAAAGAACTACAGATAGTTAAAAAGGATAAATATTTGGGTATACATTTAACAGCAAGATGTTCAACAATAAAAGAAGATAATTATACAAAATTATTGAATCAAATAAAACTGGATATGGAAAAATGGAAAAATTTGCAATTGTCAATACTAGGAAGAATTGTTACAGTGAAAATGAATGTATTGCTGAAAATCTTATTTTTATTTCAAACAATACCCATAAAATTTGAGAAAACTTTTTTCAACATTTAAATTCATTAATTTTGAAATTTGTTTGGCAAGGAAAGAAAGCTAGAATTAAGATGAAAACTGTTATGTCCTGAGCCTGCTGGAGCATTCAGCAGGCTCAGAAATGTTGCAAAGTGTCCCGGGCAGACCAAAAGCTGCCTGGGACCAGATTGGCTGTCTCCAGCCTTGCGCACATGCGCAAGGCGCGAAAACAGCCTGGTTTTCATTGGCTGACGTTGTCCGGGGCTAGGACACTATAAAAGGCCTGCGTGCCGTTTTTGCTGTTGTTGGTTGTAGATAATAACAATAAAGAAGGCTTGTTGTTACACTGTGCGTCTCCTCTTAATGCCTCCAACCTGTGGACTTAACAGTGGCGATGAAGGTGGGATCGCTGTAACCCACATTTAACAACGAAGAAGAGAGGACTTACCAAGAAGTCCTGGGAAGTTCGGCGTCCAGCACGGCGACTCTGCCTGCTACTACAGCGTCGCTGGAGGTGAGCTCGGCCAAGGGACCCCTTCCCCAGATAACAGGCTTGCACCGAAGGCGTTACTAAGGGTTACAGAAGATGTCTAAGATTGGCCACTTGTCAGAGTTTGAGATTGCACACCCGGATTAATCAGATAAGAGAAGACAGCCTTAAAGTGGCTACCCTGCTGTGTGTCTTGGACAGGAAACATTTGATATAGCAGAGAATCTGGTGGCCCTGGCACTTTTGGAGTCAGTGTCTTATGCAGACTTGAAGAAGATGCTGAAAGAACATTTCCACCCTAAACTTTCTGTGATTGCTTGGCAACATGCGTTCGAGCAGAGGGACCAGAGGCCTGGTGAGTCTGCTGTGGACTTTATTGCTGCCTTAAGGCAAGCAGCAAGGCCTTGTGAATTCAAGGACCTGTAAGAGAGGCTGCGGGATTGTTTCGTTTGTGGCCTAAGGAGTTGTGAGCTGCAGCAGAAGATCTTCGTAAAGGAAGATGTTTCGTTCCAAGATGCGTTGAGAGAGGTTGCAGCTGAAGAAGCAGCAGGTGGCGCTGTGAATGCCTTGCAACTTGCCAGAATTCATCCAGCCACTGTGACCATTCATCAAGAGGTCGCTCTAGAATATCCAGAACCAGATCCTGAAGAAGAGGTGGACATGCTGCACCAGTCAGCGGAAAGAAGGCCAAAGGAGCGTCCAGACAGGGCCCCAGCATCTCCTCAGTGTTTTGGGTGTGGAGGACGTCACAAGCAAGCTGACTGCAGGTCCCGCTCCGCCATTTGCCGGGCATGTGGCAGACAAAGCCACATTGCTTCTGTCTGTTTGGGTTGCCAGAAGGTTCAACCTCAGGAAGAATTGCTTCAGAAAGGTACCAGGGTCCCCAGCCAACACAGGGTGGGTTTCTGTGCGTCACGCAGGAGTATTTTGAGAACAGGGACACACAAGCCCCTTAAGGAAAAGCTTTGTATTGACATGAAGCTGCAAGGTATTCCCTTGTCAATGGAGTTGGACACAGGGTCCGTTCTATCGATCATTTCACATGACACTTTCAAAAGGATTTGTAGCAGTAGTGGCCTTCGAGTCAAACTCAGGCCATCGAACTTAATTCTCACTGACTTATTTATTTATTTATTTATTTATTTATTTATTTATTTATTTATTTATTTATTTATTTATTTATTTATTTATTTATTTGACTTCTATGCCGCCCTATTCCGGAGAACTCAGGGCGGTTCACAACATTCCAGAGTCTTCCAAACTTCCAGACTTCCAAAATTCCAGAGTCAGCGTGAAGGGGGAGGCTATGTGCAAAGTGCAGCGTAAGGCTTTTGAGGACCTACTAGATGTGGTGGTAGTTGGGAGTGATCGCACGAGTCTCATTGGACTCAATTGGTTCGAGGCCCTTGGGATCCAAGTGACTGGGCTTCACAGTCTGCAAACGTTAGGCCTTGCAGAAGTCTGCAAGGAGTTTGCTGATGTATTTAGCACACAGTTCATACAACGGGCCTCCCATTGCCCTATGCTTAGAACCAGCTATCACACCCATTAGGATTAAGCCTAGAAGGGTGCCTTTTGCTCTCAAAAGCAAAATTGATGCAGAGCTGGACAAACTGCTCCAGCAGGGCATCTTAGAACCTGTGGACTCTAGTCCATGGGAAAGCCCCATTGTAACGCCTCTAAAGGCTAATGGAGAAGTCCGAATTTGCGCAAACTATAAATGTACATTGAACAAAACACTGCAGCAACATGCATATCCAGTGCCGATGGTAAGCCACATTCTGGCTTCCCTCAAGGGGGGGCACTAATTTTTGCAAAACTCGATTTGGCACAGGCCTACCAACAGTTACCTGTTGATAAGGCAACAACTGAGGCTCAAACAATCGTAATGCACAGGGGAGTCTTTAAGGTCAAAAGACTGCAGTTTGGGGTTAATGTAGCCCCTGGCATCTTCCAAAGTGTAATGGACCACACGCTCTGTAGTATTCCTGGGGTCTGTCCCTACTTCGATGACGTCCTCATTGCTGGGGAGTCATCTCTAAACTTAGCTGAAAGATTAAGGGCTGTCTTGCTTCGTTTCCGCCAAGTGGGTCTGAAACTGAAGCAAGATAAATACAAAATTGGAGTCACTTCCACTCAATTCTTAGGCTTCAGAATTGATTCTCAAGGCATCCATCCTGCTGAATCCAAGCTTCAAGCAATTCAGCAGGCCCCAAGTCCCAAGTCCAAAAGCAAGCTTCAGGCTTTCCTGGGACTCTTAAACTATTATCAAACATTCCTTCCCCACAAGGCTGCAGTAACTGAGCCGTTACACCAGCTCTTGGATAAACAGGCTCCATGGCTGTGGACTAAGGTCCATGAAATGAGTTTCAATGAGGTTAAGGCCTTGCTCTCTTCAAATGCGGTCTTAACCAGTGTGCATTGCATGTGATACATCCCCTTATGGGGTGGGAGCAGTACTCAGTCACCTGAAGGCTGATGGGACACAAGTCCCTGTGGCCTACTACTCAAGGACTCTGTCATCTGTAGAGCGTAATTACGCTCAGATTGATAGAGAAGCCTTAGCCATAGTGGCTGGTATAAAGAAAGTTCATGATTTCTTATATGGCTGCCATTTCACAGTCTATACAGACTAAAAGCCTCTGCTGGGTTGTTTACAACAAACAAGCAAACCCCTCACATAATATCTCCTAGAATGCTGAGATGGTCAATTTTCCTGTCAGCATATGACTACACACTGATTCACAAACCTGGAAAAGAAATGGGCCATGCAGATGGCCTCAGCAGATTACCTCTTAAACAGATAGAGGCAGATCCTGCTCCTGCTATTAACATTCTCTCCATTCAGGAGTTACCTGAATCTCCCCTCAATGCTAGGGACATGGCTGAAGAAACTGCCATTGATCACACGCTTACATGCGTGCTGACATGGGTGTTGTCAGGATGGCCTGACTCGTGTCCAAGTACTGAGTTTCAAAGCTTCTGGCAAAGGAAGCACGAGCTTTCCACATTCA
The DNA here is from genome assembly GCA_034064705.1 of Bothrops alternatus. Taxonomy (NCBI): domain Eukaryota; kingdom Metazoa; phylum Chordata; class Lepidosauria; order Squamata; family Viperidae; genus Bothrops; species Bothrops alternatus. Next base: position 33,392,956 of record JARGCV010000112.1, read on the forward strand.
AAGGGTGCCTGTTATGGGGTAGTAGGGTAGTCATCCCAGCCTCATTGAGGTCTAGAATCTTGATCTCTCTGCATGAGGGACATCTGGGTATAGTCCGGATGAAAGCACTTGCGCGCAGCCATCTCTGGTGGCCTGAGCTCGATAAACCCATTGAGGCCCAGGTGCACGAGTGTCAAGTATGCTAACAGTCAAGGCCTGAAATGCCTCAGGCCCCTGTACATAGGTGGGAAGAAACACAAGCCCCTTGGTCAAAGGTACATATAGATTACGCTGAGCCCTTTCAGGGGCAATTCTTCCTTCTCCTCATTGACAGCCATTCCAAGTGGCTAGAGGTTGTGCCTGTTTCCTCCACTATTACTGCTAGGACCATCCAGGTGTTGAGAGGAATCTTCGCTTCTCATGGACTTCCAGATGTCCTGGTCTCAGATAATGGTCCCCAATTTACCTCTTTTGAGTTCCAGGCTTTTCTATAGGCCAACTTGATCTGGCATGCAACTTCAGCTCCATTCCACCCATCTTCCAATGGCCAGGCTGAGAGGATGGTGCGTACTACCAAAGATGCGCTCAAGAGGATCATGTATGGCAGCTGGCATCACAGGTTAGTTGATTTCCTTCTTGCACAACACACCACACCTTGCACAGCCACAGGAAAGAGCCATCAGAACTCCGCTTGGGACATTGCCTCATTATATAAAGCCCTACATGGCATCGGACCAGGTTATTTATGGGACAGTCTGCTGCCTCATGAATCCCAGCGGCCGGTTAGGGCCCACAGAGTCGGCCTTCTCCAGGTCCCGTCAGCCAGACAGTGTCGCCTGGCGGGGCCTAGGGGAAGAGCCTTCTCTGTTGCGGCCCTGGCCCTCTGGAACCAACTTCCCCCGGAGATCCGTGTCGCCCCCACCCTCTCCGCCTTTCGTAAATTGCTTAAAACATACCTTTGCCGGCAGGCCTGGGGCAGCTAACACCTTGCCCCTAGCCAGTGTATGTTTGTGTGTATGTTTGTGGAATGATTGGTTTTTCTTTTTTAAACTTCGGGGTTTTTATATTTATATATTTATATTTATGTATTTTATTATGATTTCTATCATGTTGTGAGCTGCCCTGAGTTCTCCAGAATAGGGTGGCATAGAAATTAAATAAATAATAATAATAAATAATAATTACGAAACTGGACAGGTTGCACCCAGACCGGGTGGCTTCACAGGCGTCACAGCTGTGGGCACCTAGGAGTCTACAGGTGGGCGATCTGGTCTGGGCAAGGAACTATGGTCCTGGACATCTCTGGGTCACAGCAGTGGTATGCAAGGTCTCTGGGCCACTGTCATACAAAGTGGCCTTGGACGATGGGCGCATTATCTGATGGCACATACACCAACTGTGTTGGAGGCTGCCCAGCAACACTTCCGCTCCTGGCTCTGCTCTCGGGGGGGGGGGGAAGAGGACCATAATCTTTATTCTGGACCATAGTCTCCCAGCTCCAGCAGGTTTTCACACGCTGCTGCACATGTTCCAGTGGCAGAACAGGGGCATTCACAGGATTCAGCTATTGCTCCAGAATGGGGGTCATCCCAGGCTTCAGCAAGTGCTCCAAACAGGGAGTCTCCAGAAAGGGGGTTTGCTGGACTTGGGGAATTCCACCCCCCCAAGGAACGCTGGCTTGGATTTAGAGGATCCAGCCAGTCAGCAGCTGGGTGGGTCACCTGGGTTTTGGGGGCATCAAAGTCCTGGTCTGCTTAGCCTGGCAGGTCACAGTGGGCCAAGGGCCCACCCAAACATCTTGAGGACTATGTGAAGTTTCTGTCAAGTCAAGGGAACCTTACTAGTCCTTAAACAAGAAGTAGAACAAACACTCAGTAAAGGTGTGTTCTATCCAGCATATTAATTGTTGTATTTTTTTTCTTTGAATAATTATAAATATAAGAATGCTCTGCCTGTGTGCAGGCATATTGTGCTTCACAATAACATCCTGTCCATTGAACATATCTACCTGTGCTGCTATATAATAAGGTATTATTGTTTTATCCAGGGAGCATTCAGCAGGCTCAGAAATGTTGCAAAGTGTCCTGGGCAGACCAAAAGCTGCCCAGGACCAGACTGGCTGTCTCCAGCCTTGCGCACATGCGCAAGGCGTGAAAACAGCCTGGTTTTCATTGGCTGACGTTGTCCGGGGCTAGGACACTATAAAAGGCTTGCACGCTGTTTTTGCTGTTGTTGGTTGTAGAAGATAACAATAAAGAGGCTTGTTGGTACACTATGCGTCTCCTCTTAATGTCTCCAACCTGTGGACTTAATAAAAACGTTACAAGAAAAATGGAGGATTTGGCTTACCGGAGTGGGTTTTGTACTATCAAGCAGGGATAATTCTTAGAAATACAAGGTTGCTATATCTGGAGGGGCATGATTTACAATTGGGCTGGCACACCTTTTTATGGTACGGGAAAAATACAATTCATAAATATTTCCAAAACCATTATATAAGAAATGCATTGTTAACAGTATGGGAAAAAATAAAAAGTAAAATATATTTGAAAATTCCAGGGTGGTTGTCAACTATGGAAGCATTTGCACACCCAAATTTGGTGGACTTTGAAAAAATCTAGACATATAGAGATATTCTAAATTCTAAAGGGAATCTAAAATCTAAACAAGAAATGAAAAATCAGGGTATCAACTAGTCGTGGTGGGCACATTTACAAATGCAAACTAGATATGAAAAAGATGTTAAACTGTATGGATTTTATAAAGAACAAATGGCATTTGATAAGACTTTGTTAACTTCAGATGAGAAATTAATTAAGAAAATGTATAAATTTTTATTAACTTTGGTAATGGAAAGCGAACAAGTTAAAGAAACAATGATAAGATGGCCGAAAAAGTTTGGATATAATATAGAATTAGGAAAATGGCAAAATTTATGGGAAAGAAATTATAAACTGACAATGTCAACTTCTTATAAAGAAAATTTATATAAAATGTTGCCACCAGCAAGATTAGCAAAAATGTTTAAAAATATGTCAGATGTTGGAAATGTAAACATAAGTCAGGCATATATTATCATGTTTGGTGGACATGTGATAAAGTAAAAAATTATTGGAAAAAGATACATATTTGATTAGAAAAGATATTGGGAGAACATGTAGATTTTAAACCTGAACTTTTTTTATTAGGTATAATGCCAAAAAAGACTAACAAACAAAGCCTATATTTGATTTTACACCTCACAACAGCGGCAAGAATAATATTTGCACAATATTGGAAAAATGAAGGAATACCACCAGATGAAGAAATAATTTAAACAATACTAGAATGCGCGGAGATGGACAGATTGATTATGAGACTGAAAGAAAAAGAAGAAACAGAATATTATCAAACTTGGGACTTATTTTACTGATGGTTAGAGGAAAGAATAAAGATTAGGAATTAAATATGTATTAGCGTATTTAAACTCAGCACGCTGGTTGAAAAATTATTATTGTATGTATGGAAAAAAATGAATAAAATCTTATTTTAAAAAAGGAAAAAGAAAGACATTGGAAGAATATCAGAAGCAAAATGAAGATGCACATTAAATACCTGAAAGAAAAATCTGGCCTACAAGGAAGAATAATAGAAAAGAGATATGGCAGAGCAAAATATTACATGACCAATGCATTAAAAAAAGTAACTAAAGCAGATAACAAGACATGGCAATGATTAAGAGCAGGAAAGTTGAAGAGACAAAGGAGCTAATTCTGCCTGCACAAGACCAAACCTTAAGAATTAGAATTAGAATAATACAGTTGGAAAGGATCTTGTAGGTCATCTAGTCCAACCCCCCACCCAAGCAGGAGACCTTACACCATTTCTGACAAATGGCAGTCCAGTCTCTTCTTAAAAGCTTCCGGTGATGAAACTCCTACAGCATCTCAAGGCAAACTGTTCTATTGGTTGATTGTTCTCACTGTCAGAAAATTTCTCCTTATTTCTAGATTGAATCTCTCCTTGATCAGTTTCCATTCATTATTGCTTGTCTGGGCTTCAGGTGCTTTGGAAAATAGGTTGACTCCCATCCTCTCTGTGACAGCCCCTCAAGTATTAGAACACTGCTATCATGTCTCCCCTGGTCCTTCTCTTCACTAGACTAGCCATGCCCAATTCCTCTAACCGTTCTTCATATGTTTTATCCTCCGGTCCCCATATCATCTTTGTTCTCTTCTCTGCACTTTTTCTACAGTCTCAGCATCTTTTCTGTAGTGTGGAAACAAAAATTGGTTGCAGTATTCTAGGTATGGTCTTACTAAGGCACTATCAATATCACCTCACGTGATATTGATTAAATCCCTCTGTTAATGCAACTTAGGACTGCATTGGCTTTTTTGACTGCTGCTGTACTGTTGGCTCATATTTAATTGATTGTCTACTAAGACTCCAAGATCCTCCTCACAGTTACTGCTATTAAGTGATCCTCCTCAGAGTTGCTGCTATTAAGCCTGGTTTCACCCAATCTATATGTATACTTTTGGTTTTTCTGGCCTAAGTATAATTCTTTACTTTTCTCTACACTGAATTTCATTAAGTTAAATAGGGCCCAGTGTTCAAGTCTGTCATCTGGATCTTGAGTCTATCATCTAGGAAAGGGGTGTCAAACTGCCGGCCTGTGGGCCGGACGCGTCATGCGGAAGCCACGCCCACCCCATTGCCAGCAATGGCAAAACAATCCCGATACATTGCGTGACATCACATGACGTCATGAGTTTGACATGTCTGATCTAGGTGTTGGCTATTCCTGCTAGTTTAGTATCATTTGCAAATTTGATAAGTTACCCTTCTATACCCTCATCTAAGTCATTTATGAAGATGTTGAAGAGTACTGGGCCCAGGTACCCCACTGTTTACTTCCGTCCATATAGATGTAGTACCATTGAGTACAATTTGTCAGCCAATTAAAAATCCATCTGATGGTAATGCTGTCTATCCCACTTTTTTTTAGCTTTGCAAGAAGTAGGTTGTAGTCTACTTTGCTGAATGGCTTGCCGAAGTTTACACTCCACAGCATTTTACTGGTCTACTAATTTAGTTATTTGGTCAAAGAATGAAATAAGATTGGTTTGTCATGATCTGTTTTTGACAAATCCGTGCTGGCTTCTTGTTATAACTTTGTTTGTTTCTAGATGTTTGCAGATGTTTTTTTATTATCTTTTCCAGTATCTTTGATGTTAGACTGATTGGTCTGTAGTTTCCTGGGTCTGTTTTTTTTCTCCTTTTTTGAAGATGGGAACCACATCAGCTCTTTTCCAATTCTGTGGTAGTTCCCCAGTGCTCCAGGATTTTTGAAAGATATGGTACAGTGTGTCAGAATCCAATTATATTTCATTTCTAGTTATTGACTATGGAAAACCCCTTTTCTGCCCTCTCTGGATTCTGTCATACTACGAAGGGGAAGGGGGATGAGCAAAGGGGTTTTATGGCTCTCACTTCCTTCATTAAAACTTCAAAGGGACTGAATGTGGATCTCACCCAGAGGACTGACCATAACAATGTGGCCCATCAGCTTTCATCTACTACTCTCTGAAGTTTCCCTTCTGCTGGTCAAGAGGAAAAGGGGGCAGAGATGTGACACCTGGGATTGTCGCTGGAAGGATGGCGGGGTGGGAGCTGCTTGGGAACACTTAAAACCTTGAATGGTAGGGCTTAGGCCCCAGATCCTGTCTAGAATGCCTGCAACCATCTTATCTTAATAAAGATACCTGTTGGAAGAGATATTCCAAGAGTTCTGTCTTCTTAAGATGTAGAGTGGGGTGGGTCCTTACACAGTGGTTCTGAGATGACATCTGCCAGCTCCTTCAGAACTCTGGGATGTAATCTGCCAGGTCCCAGTGATTTATGTTCAAGGTCAGACAGGTGTTCTCTTACCAATTTTTTGTTTAACCTTTATGTCTGTCTTTTTCAGTTATATTTTTGATAGATTGGCTATAATTGCTTTTTGCGTGAAGACCGATGCAAAGAATGAGTTTAGCAGCTCTGCTTTCTCTCTGCTGCCTGTTACTTCCTTGCCATCTTCTCTCTTTATTGTTTTTAAAATGTTTTATTAATTTTTAAGAATTACAATCTTTAGAGCTTAGTAAAAACATGTTGTCTAGGTTCACATATTTAGCATTAACTTCTCTAATATAAATCTATTCAGTACTGCACAATCCAGTATTTTTTCCTTGATCCTCCTTTCTACCCCATATTTTTCCATTTTCCCCTCATTACAGTTTCAGTGCTTCAGTGCCTGGCCGGCTACCTCCAATCAGCTGCAGCGCACCATGGAGAGCCTGGCTGACACGGGGTGAGCACGAGGCAGGCGCGCACATGGACTCCACTGAAATGTTGATAATGTCAAAAACAACAACAACAACCCATCAGCAATTCATTGTTCTAAAATGGGTCTTTTCTAGCTTTCCTTTAAACAAAAACTTTATAGAAATCATCAGTATTGTAACACAATCTTTTCTTTATTTTCCCCTCAGAATCTACTTTTGGATATGAAAAACTATATTTTAACAGCTTATATATTGCTTATAAAAATAAATTACTTAAGGATATGCCACTATATTTTTTCATATTTATCTAATGTTACTTTTGCATCTACTTTTTTCAATCCATTTTCTTTCTGTCATTAATTCCCCAAGAATAAGAAATGTAAATTGTAAGTTCCTCATAGCACAGTTCTATATCATTGTTAAAATACACTGGGCAATTATGGACATATTCATTCATATTTATAAATAGATTGAATTGTAACACTTTCCCCCTCACCTAAGCCTGTTATCTTGTGTGCATAATTTGAACATAGTCAGGCCATTTTTTTATCAGCAGTTGTAAAGAAATAGAAACAAAATGTTTAACTTATGTATTAATAACACAATTTCTTTGCAATTCATTATCTTATCAGTATGGCTGCCGACGGGACGGATGAAGTATTGAGAAAAGTGAGAGAAGAACCATTACAATACAAAAATAAAGAAATTGTAGTCTTAAAGCAAATACCCAAGAGAGTAAGAGGTACTCGGAGACACTACCACTTCTTAACCACAAAGTTGATTGCCGAAGGCCTAAACATTAGATGGTTAATGCCAGAAAGCATTCTTATCAACTGGAACAATACAAGATATCAACTGGATTCAATTTGGAAAGCAGAGGATTTTGAAGTAAGGAATAGAGCAATTTTGGATGATGGATTGCAACAACAAAAAGGGGAGAAGCAAACGGAAGAGATGGCCTAAGGAACAACAGCACAAGCAGAAGAACAGAAGGAGAAAGAGGAACAACAGGGTGAAGGTAAAGGAATTCCTAGAGAACAGAGGATCACGAGATCAATTAGACCTAAATATAAATAATGGAAATGGAAATGGAGAAAGAAAACAGATTTTTTTCAGTAAATGTAAATGGACTAAATTCTCCAAGCAAAAGAAATAGAATTTTTAAGAAACTACAGAAATTGAATATGGACACAATTTGTTTGCAAGAGACACATATAAAAGACAGCATCATAAGCTATTGGAATACTCAAAGATTGGGAAGCTTTACTATGCATCAACACAACAGAAAAAAAGGGGTCACTGTATACATTAAAGTGACAATAGACTCTAAATTAGTGTACTCAGATAAAGAAGGAAGAATCGTAATGGTAGAGATATATTTACATCAAAAACAAACATTGTTAGTGGCAATCTACATACCAAACAACAACCAAGAGGAATTTTATCAAAGCCTACATAGAAAAATATTAGAAATGGACGACTTCCGGTTCCGGTTCGGGGCGTCGCTAGTCCGAGCGGGGAGACTGCTCTCCTCGCCGACTAGTTTTCCCTCCGTCGGCGGGTCCAAAGTCGCCCTGGAGGGTGCAACTTTCCTATGAGGAGGCAGCGATCTGGCAGCGGAGGAGCAGCGGCTCCTTCAGCTGTCCGGACGAAACTCCGAGGGCCAACGGAGAAGAAGATCGGCCAGTAAAATGGCCGATCACTCTGCCGCTAGAAGCCGCAAGTCAAAGAACAGCTAACCTTCAAACCCACCATGGTGAATCTGGGTGAGACCTTTCTATTTTTCCCCTCTCTTTGTTCCCTTTTTGTTTTGTCTTTTGCCTGTAAGAGCTGTGTTGGAAATATTTCCCTGGTTCGGAAAGGCAGCTTTTACTTGTTGGGGAAGAAAGGTGAACAAAGGAATAGAATAAAGCTTTAGAAATTATGTTGTTTTTTTATATAAATACGTTTTGGGGTATCCGAAAAAAATTTTTTTTAAGAACTTTATTATTAGTCTATGTTGGGGTTTTTTTGAGTAAAGAAAAAAATGAAATGAAAAATGAAATGACTTTTGAAAAAAAAAGATTTTTTTTAGCTTACTGAGGACATCTACTGGTTAAAAACTGATATTGCAACTGGAGAGGAGATGATTTTTTTATATGAAAATTAATTGGACATGTGAATTTTCTTTTAAAATGGAGCTGCACTCACATTTAAACTGTAAACTTATTCTGGAAAAAATATATGAGACTAAAGAGGAAATATGTGTTACAATGAAAGAGTTTACTACAGAACTAAGAGCCAGAATCTCTTCTTCAAATTTTAAAACTGACTTTCAGATTGCACCTGATTCTTCTATCAAACAGACTATACAAGAAGAGGACTTAACTGAGAACAAAGAGAAATTGACTTTACCTTATATGCAACTCAGTTATGGCATTGAGAATCAGGAAAAGCAAAGACTGGGACTTCGAATTTTAAAGCAACGAGACTTTATGCTAAAAAAAAATCAGGAGGCCAATTCAGAGGTCAAGGTGGTTTTCACTGATTCAAAAGATACTACAAGCAACAAAAAGAGACCTATCTGTTGGAAAGGAAGCTTTGCTATGGAAACCTACTTGGCATTTGAAAAAACCTAGAATAAGACTTTAAAAAATGAAAGTTAAAGTTGAGTAATGGACTAAAGGCAATCTAGAATTATGGATTGACTTAAGGACCAAGATTATGAGTTAGATGTAAGAAAAATGGGATTAATGGAAGATATAAAATTTATCTATATGGAAATTACTGATGATCTATTTGTTTGATGATTAATGAATTGAAATATCTTAAAGTTTGTTGCAAAAAGTTCTTATTCCTGAAGGCTTCTATCCCCCCCTACAGGCTATCCCATAGCTGATAGCTGCATTAGGGGGTGGAGGAAACAAGGAAATAAGTTTTGTTTCCTGACAAAAGTGTCAGGGCTTTCCAAGTGTATGTTTTAACTGTTTGTGTACTGTGATTGACTGAATCGGTGGGATGACAATTGAGGGGGAAGAAACCTTTGATTTGTAATAAAAGGAGGTGCCGGTTTTCTATCTGGGCCTTCATTTTGAGACAATCCCCAGTCTCTGTCATTATTCATGGGGGCCGGGTGACACCACGGACACTTTTGCCACAAGTGGTGACCCCGACATGATAACCCAAAGAGGTTATACGTCCCTGGACCCTCAGACTTACCGCCCGGACGTGGCCAAGTGCGCTTCATCAGTTCATCGCTGGACGAGGACTGATCCCTCGTAAGTAATGTGGGGGGATCTCTCAAAGGCACAGAAAGTGCATTTAGGGGAAATCAGAGAGATAACCAGGAAGAACTATTTTTATTTTATGGCGAAGAAATTAACCAAAGGAGACTTAAGATCTCTCCTTGAATATATTTGGAAACACATTCCTTCATACCCAGAGATGGGTTGCATTAAAATTGAAACCTGGCGAACAGTAGGAGAAGTTTTACATAAAAATCCCAGAGCACCTGCTTCCATGTTAACAAGTTGGAGGGCAGTTTTTGAAGCTTTGAAGACACAAGAGCAGCCATTACTAAAGTCTTTACTGAATCCACCGCATTATAATGAAGTTCAACTTCTTCCCCCTGCTGTTGAAACTCCAGTAACAATTAAAAATCACAGCAGGGTTTCTCCTAGCAATGTTGAGTCGTGTGATCCTATTTTAAATGCCACGGCTCCAGCTTTAACCAAAACGAGTAATCTTATTCAGGAAACATTACAGAATGCTTATGAGGCAGGAGAATTAGGTGCTGATGAAATGGCAAATTTATACCCTGCAACTGTGGGCATGGATGCACAAATGAATCCAGTCAGACAATGGGCTCCATTTCAATTAAGAACTCTGAGAGAGATTGAACAGGCAGTGTTAGATTATGGGCTGAAAAGTAAATATTGTATGGGAATTCTTGAGGCATTAGGATTTGCTCATATGATGATTCCAGCAGATTGGAAGGCATTAATGCAGATGATTTTAACCCCTGCTCAGTATGCAGTTTGGGACTCACAATATCGTATTCAAGCTATTCAAAGAGGCACCGCTCAGTTAGTGGCAGATCAAATTTATGGTTCTGGAGATTTCACTGCTGTTGACCGACAGCGGGATGCTATTCCAGATGAAGCTTTACATGGTGTCATTTTACAAGCTATTTTTTCCTCTTTAAAGGTAGTAGATGAGAGTGGAAAGTTTGGCAAGAGTTTTACTCAAATTAAACAGGGGACAATTGAACCCTATGATGAATTTATAAATAGACTAAAAGATAGCATTGATAAACAAATTGATAATGAATTAGCCGCACAAGAAATTTTGATGAAATTGGCTGTTGAAAATGCTAATGCAGAGAAAGACGGGCAGAGAAAGACGCCGCGACCACTTCTGCCTTTTTAAAAGCTAACACTGGAGAGACTGTAAGCAGGCTGAATGACTACAGGAGTCTTAAAGGGATTGCAAGTATCATTATTGTTTCTTTTTGGTTATACATTTCTAACGTCTACAATCAACATAATGTTTCAAAATGGCGTTTAGCTTTCACTATTTTCATTGTTAAGGAAAGTGCTGGAAGTGAAAGTGGAACTGTTACTTTTTTCTCTCTTCCTGTTTCTTCAAGCGCAGCTAGAGAGACGGCTGTGATTATTTGAAACTTAAAATGGAGTGGAATTTACAGCCAAATGCTAAACCTATGTTGGATCGTACTGATGAATTTTATGAAAAAAGGTCTGATACACAGAAGATTTTTACCCAAGACTTTAAAGAGATTAAAGTGTCTTTGAAAGAGATTAAAGCATCTTTGAAAGAGGCTTCTACAGAAATATTAATCATATTAGCTAAATTCTTTCTTCCAAATGAAGCTGATGTACAACCGACTGCTGAACAATTTATTTTACAATTTGAACATGGAGAGGAGTTAGATCAATTAACTGGAACTTTTTCTTCAAATGAAACTGATTTACAATTGTCTGCTGACTATTATATAACACAAGAGAAATCAGAAGATCAACAGGGAAGAGAAGAGGATTGTTTTGAGCATAAAGACTACAACTGGATTTTGCTAGATGGAAAGTTGGTTTATGGAGAGCAAGAGGTTTTGTTTCAAGAAGGGGAATTCTGTCCAGCCGGGCAGCAAGAAGAGGATTTAATTGATAAAAGAGAGACTTTGTTTCATTTTATGAAGCAATTAGACTATAAATGGATTCGGTTTGATGAACAGTTTATTTATGGAAAGCAAGAGGATTTGATTCAAGAAAGCACGACTCAACTCAAGAAGCAATTTATCTATGGGGTCGAAGAAATAAAGAAGAGAGATTTATTATTTGGATGGGTTGCCTTGTTATGGCGGTGTATTTGGTTAAAAAGAAAACCTAGAATTCGTTTGAAGTAGTGAAATTTAAAACTGTATGTAAGGATGTTTGGGTAATTTAAAATTATGGAATGAATTAAGGACTAAGAATACGAGTAAGATGATTAATGGTTGACATAATTAAATTGATGAAGGATGTATTTGTTTTGATGATCTAGATTTGATATTAGATTGGAATGTAAGTTAGAAATGGTACAAATAGTTTGTTTTTATGAGAGAGCCCAGAAGTTGATTGATTAAACGAAATTTATAACTAAATGAGAGAATTAAGGTTAATCTAAGATTATGGGTTGATTTAAAGATTGAGATTATAAGTAAGTTCTAAGATAGGATGTTTAAATGATATATCAAGATATATTATTATAAATTAAATTTATTAGATATGACTTAGATTGACGGTTTAGATGTAAATGATAATTATTATTCTTAACAAGATGTTATATATTTTTTTTAGAATTGAGGGATTTATTGATATTGTTATTTTTAATATTATCTGTTTAATTTCAATAAGATGAGTTTTTTCTTTTGTGTTTTGTTTAAGGGATTGATTTGATTCAGAGAATGTATATATTATATAGTTTAAAATTCTTGTTAAGACTATATAATAATTTTGTTGGACGTAGTGGGGTTCTCTTTTGTTATACCCTGTAATCATTCTGGGAAGTCGAGGGTTAGGGAGGGATTATAATTTTAGAGATGATGTTTTCGGGGAGGGAGATAATAAGTATTAGAATATGTTTCTCAACTGTAGTTGGGGGTATTTAGGGACTATATAATTTTTTCAGGGTGCTCGGGAGGACTCTAGTCACCGCATTGGAGGGTGAGGAAGGTGGAAGGAGAGGTACTGGTATGTATAGAGGGTTAGAGGGTGGAGAAGGAGTAGAGGAGGATTGAGGGAAGAGGTATAGAAAGGCGAAAGTATGTAGGTAGAAGGATAGAAGAGGGGGTTAGGATGTAGGAGGATGTGGTGGGGGGGTTCCGAGCAGCTATTTGTATTGTTTGTTAATTATGTTATTTGTTTGTTATCAGTTGAGTTATTATATTTTTGTGTTAAAATTTGTTAAAAGTTTATAAAACTTAATAAAAAATAATTTTAAAAAAAATGAAAATGCTAATGCAGACTGCAAAAGAGTTTTGCAACCTTTAATTGGCACAGGTCAAAAAACTCTTGCAGATTTGATTCAGGCGTGCAGAGTTGTAGGCAGTCACGCCTATCAAATGGAAAATTTGGCCATGGCAATTACCTGATTTAATAAGCCTACAGGGAATTGCTTTTACTCCAGCTATGACTTTGGCTGAAATTATACATCGTGGCCACATGATGTCGCTAGCGCGCCGAAGTTGCCACAGTTATTTTGGCATTTCAAACATTCCCTTGTCAAGACATTAATATTATAGTTGACAGTTTATATGTTTATAATTTGGTTCTCTTTTGCCATATTCTTATGTCTCTCCTAGCTTGGATGAAACTTTAATGTCATTATTTTTGACATTACAACACCTAATTGAGACAAGATATTGCCCTTATTTCATTGCACATATCCGTAGTCATCAAAATTTTCCAGGAATTCTCAGTGAGGGGAATTCCCAGGTGGATATGGCAACACAAGGTATGACTATGCAACAACTCACTACCTGGGATAGTCATAGCTATTTTCATCAAAACGCCAAGGCTTTGGTTAAACAATTTGGCATATCCCCCGGGGAGGCAGCTGCTATTATTCAACAATGCCCCACTTGTTCACAACAAGGATGTCTCTTCCAATGGGTATGAATCCCCATGGACTTGAGGCATGTCAAATTTGGCAAATGGATGTTACCCAATATGCATCTTTTAATCCATGGAAATATATACATGTGACTATAGATACATATTCTGGGTTCATCTTTGCTACTCCACAGCGTGGAGAGGCAACTAAACATGTTATCAATCATTGTATTCGAACTTTTAGCACTCTGGGTACTCCTAAAGAATTAAAAACTGATAATGGATCCGCATATTGTAGTCACGCCTTTGCTCAGTTCTGCAATCGGTGGGACATTATTCATAAATTCGGCATTCCTTATAATTCACAGGGGCAAGCAATAGTGGAACGCGCCAATTCCACTCTTAAGCACATGCTTGACAAATTAAAAACAAAAAATGGGGAAAATAGACCCGGACTACCTGGAGTGCAAAATCATCTTAATTTAGCTTTATATACTGTTAATTTTTTAAACTTTACTGACACACCACCTAATACAGCTGCCAGCAGACATTTTTCTCCCCTTCCAGCTGCAGCAACCACGGTTCGACCGCTAGATTGGTATCGTAAACTACCAGACCCCCAGTGGAAAGGACCAGCTGAACTTATTACCTGGGGTCGTGGATATGCTGTGGTACAACATGAAGGCAATACAATATGGGTTCCTGGCCGCAATATTCGTCCTTACAGTGTACAGCCAAAAGATTGCAAAAACTCGGGTGAGCCCAAAGTGGACGAACAATGAATTTTGGAAGGACATAAAAAAGACTATTACCGTAACAAACCAGACTGACTGCTGGATGTGTATGCTGTCACCATCGGATGCCAGTCAAGGACTTCCTTTAGTTGGACTTCATTTGAACAACACTGGGGCCAGCGAAAGTTTTGTAAATATTAATGCGGCAGGAAATTATACGCTACCACTTAGGCTTTATTATGTAGATTTTGCATTAGTGTGTTTTAATTTTTCTAAGGGAAATATCCCTTTAGGTATATCTCCCTCTTGTAATATCACCTTTAATATGCCTGATAATTGTGATAAAAGTAATAACAAAGTGTATGTAAAATGTGATGATGGAGAGTACAATGCAAGTGTATTGGGTTTGTAGTTATTTGAATGGTGCACGGAATTGGACTGCAGCCAATGACAGTGACGGCCATTGAAATGCTTAATGAAGAACAAGGACAAATGAGAACCTTTGTCCCCCAAACCTGGTTTGCAGTCGACCTTCTTTTAGCCAAACCATTCAAACAAATTAAAAATGTTATCCAGGACAAATCCCTCCACCAATATCTGGAGACCATAAGCATTGGGGATATTTGGGATGCATTATGGTCTTGGCTACCAAATTTTCAATGGTTAAGAAATTTGATAAGTATTATTTTTGTAATTGTTATATTATTAATTTGTGAATGCTTTTATATACAATGTTTGCCTGATATTATTGCTATGATGAAATCCATTATGCCAAAGAACAATTTGTCTCAACAAGTGAATATTATTCAACAAGGATTTGAGCGGATGCCAATGGATAAGCAGCCACCTCAGTTGGATGAAATCGAATACATGGACTGAAAGCCCTTGCTTCCAAACAAGAACAAAAAAAGGATGAGATGTTGCAAAAAGTTCTTATTCCTGAAGGCTTCTATCCCCCCCTACAGGCTATCCCGTAGCTGATAGCTGCATTAGGGGGTGGAGGAAACAAGGAAATAAGTTTCGTTTCCTGAGAAAAGTGTCAGGGCTTTCCAAGTGTATGTTTTAACTGTTTGTGTACTGTGATTGGCTGTGAATCGGTGGGATGACAATTGAGGGGGAAGAAACCTTTGATGTGTAATAAAATGTGCTGGTTTTCTATCTGGGCCTTCACTTCGAGACAATCCCCAGTCTCTGTCATTATTCATGGGGGCTGGGTGACACCACGGACACTTTCGCCACAAAAGTTTGATGTTATCTTGTTAGTTTAAAATTGATTGATGGTTTATACAGCTTTAGGATAGATTAATACTTTAGCCTAAAAAAGAGATATTATGAGATGATGGATTAAAGGCAATTCAGATTTATGGATTTGATTTTAGGATTAAGATTATGAGTTACATATTTCTTGATGCACAAAAAGCATTTGATAATTTAAATTGGCAATTTATGTGTCAACAATTACAGGAAATGGACTTTGGTGAAAACTTTATTAAAGCAATTCAAGCGATCTACAAGAAACAATCAGCAAGGATACTTATAAATGGAGACTATACAGAGAGCTTTGATATTAAAAAAGGCACGAGACAGGGATGTCCACTCTCTCCCTTGCTATTTATTTTGACTCTGGAGGTATTGACTAGAAACATCAGGCAAGATATTGAAATGAAAGAACTTGATATTAAAGACCAGAAATATAAACTACAGGCTTTTGCGGACAATCTGGTCTTTATCTTAGAGGACCCTTTGGAAACAGCCCCTAAACTTTTGCAGAAAATTGAAAAATTTGGAGAAGTGGCTGGATTCAAAATAAATAGGGAAAAAACTAAAGTGTTAACAAAAAATTTAACTAATAAACAAAAAACTCAACTCGCCAAAAAGACAAATCTTCAAATAGCTAAAAAAGTTAAATATTTAGGTATCTATCTTATGGCGAAATATTCATCATTAAAAGAGGATAATTATGAGAGACTAATAAAACAAATAAAAATTGACCTGGAAAAATGGGGAAATCTTCAATTATCATTGTTAGGAAGAATAGCGACTCTTAAAATGAACATTTTACCAAAACTAATTTTTTATTTCAAACAGTTCCTGTAAAGTTGGGTAAGAAATTTTTTGACAATTTAAACGCAATGATATTAAGATTCATATGGCAAAGAAAGAAAGCAAGAATTAAATGTAAACTTCTACAAGATTTGAAAGAGAGAGGGGGCTTTGGACTTCCGGATTGGAGACTTTATTATCAAGCAGCTATTTTGCTTTGGATTAAAGAATGGATTACTTTGAGAAATAAGCGAATTCTCTATTTAGAGGGATATGATCTTCAACTAGGCTGGTATGCCTTTTTATGGTATGAGAAAGCTAAAACACACAAGTACTTTCAAAGCCATGCTATAAGAAATGCTTTACTCTTTGAATGGGGGAAAGTTAGACATAAAATGTACATGAAAATTCCTGAGTGGCTTTTAACGATGGAAGCATTTGCTTAACCGAATTTGATTAATTATGATAAACTTGTTAGTTATAAAGACATTTTGGACAAGGATGGAAAACTCAAAGACAGGCAAACCCTTCAACAAGGTATTGACTTAACATGGTGGTCCTATTTGCAAATTCAAACAAGATATGAAAAAGACATAAAAGCAATGGGATTTTACAAAGAGCTGACACCACTTGATAAAATACTTTTAACAACAGATGAACATTTGATTAAGAAACTTTATAAAAATTTATTAAATTGGAAAATAGAAGAAGAACAAGTAAAAGAGACAGTGATAGTATGGGAGAAGAACTTTGAATATTCTATAGAATTAGAAGATTGGCAAAAATTGTGGGATAAAAATATTAAACTTACTAAAGCAGTAACATACGAAGAAAACTTATATAAAATGTTTTATAGGTGGCATATGACACCAGTTCGTTTAGCGAAAATGTTTAAAAATTTATCAGATACATGCTGGAAATGTAAGAAAAAACCGGGTACTTTGGGCCAATGGAGTAAAGATCGGTCAGTAAAATGGCCGATCATTTAGCTGCGCCAACCATAAGCCATAAGATTATCTAAGCAAATAGACCTACTGTGGAAGATTCAGTGAGATTTTCTTTTACCTCTACTTTCCTTTTTTTTCCTGTGAAAAGCTTTTTTTTTTAATCATTTCCCTACTTTTTTAAAGCGGCAGTTTTGGTGGGGGAAGAGAAGCTTATAAAAAGAAACAATTTTTTTTAATAGTTGATTTTATTTTTGGACATTTGGGAGCCCCAAGAAATTTTGTTACAGAGACGTAACATATCAATTGTTTAGAGAATTTTTTTTATTTTTTATTTTTATGGTGTCTGGGAAAACTGAATATTTGAATAATTTTGATTATTCATCGGGGGACATCTTCTGGTGAAACTACTCATTGCAATTGTTATTTTTTTTCTTTTGGAGTCTGACTTTCAAATTATTATAAAGGGAAAAGATAAAGAAGCCATATAGCTGGGTGGGGCAGATATTGACTGATTTCTTCTGAATATAGTCTCCCCCAAAAGGACAATGGCTTTAAATATGATAGAAATGGAAGAAACCTGTCTAAATCTCACTTATACGTATATATTAGACAAAATCCTGGAAAACACTGAGATGATAGTTGCTTACACAAAAGAGATTTCACTTCAACGACAAGTAAGCACTTTGAAAGCCAAGAAACAGCAGAGGGGGCTTATATCCAAGAGATTTCTTTTCAACCTTGTCTTCAGCCCACTGAGATGGAAGAATCAAATTTCCATTCGGATTATCAATCTATATTGGAAAAGATTCTTGATGCTAATGAGCAAATGATTTACAATAAGGAAATGGAGGATTTTACTCCAGAAGGACAAGCTGACCTGCAGACATCATCTGATTTTTTGACAGAGAAAAAAACTAACAGAAGAAGAGCAATACTTGATCTAAGAGGACTATACATTATCTTATTTACAACCTACTAAGAAAATGATGCCTATTAAATTTTATACAACTTTAAAAAAGATGGGAAACAACATTCAGCTACAAGTTATTGAGAACAGCTACAATTCCTATATCAGCTTAATAAAATGAATAATGGGAGACTCACTTTTGGTGTACATGTTATGGCAAGAGATAATGGGAGATCTATTTGAGGAACTAGAGCAGCGGTTCTCAACCTTTTTCAGGCCGCAAACCCGACCTGCGCCACACATGCGTGGCGCGACCCCGACCTGCACCGCGCCTGCGCGGTGTGACGCCCCACACCGCGCATTCACGGCGGCCCATGAATATATGAATTTGTTTTTAGAAATGTATTAATTTGATTATAATATCTTAAATAGAGAGAGAGAGGGGAATTGCAAGGAATATAGTGTGATCTGTATATTTATAATGGTATTGTTTTTAATTGATAACTCTATCTCCACGTTGGTTCTTAAGCCTTGTTGGTGTAAAATGGAAAACTAATAACAATGGTTTTAAAAAAAATTAGGTAAACATGTTGATTTCAAACCTGAATTTTTCTTATTAGGTATAATACCTGAAAAGATTAACAAACAAAGCCTATATTTGATTTTACACGATATTACAGCAGCAAGAATAACTTTTGCGCAATATTGGAAAAATGAAGTACTACCACCAGAAGAAGAAATAATCAGAAAAATATTGGAATGTGTGGAGATGGACAGATTAACTTTGAGATTGAAGGATAAAGAAGATACAGACTTGGGACTTATTCTACTATTGGCTAGAAGAAAGAATGAAGGATTAGGAATGGAAGATATATTAGTATTGTTGATTCCAGAAACCTGTTGGTTGAAAAACTAACATATGTGTGTAAGAGAAAAATCAATAAAATCTTAAAAAAGAAAAGAAATGTAAAATGTAAGTTCCTCATAGCACAGTTCTATATTATTGTTAAAATACATTGGGCAATTATGGACATATTCATTCATATTTATAAATAGATTGAATTGTAACACTTTCCCCCTCACCTAAGCCTGTTCTTTTGTGTGTATAATTTGAACATAGCTAGGCCATTTTTTATCAGCAGTTGTAAAGAAATAGAAACAAAATGTTTAACTTATCTATTAATAACACAATTTCTTTGCAATGCATTATCTTGTCAGTAACAGGACTCCATCAATTAAAAACATATATGTTGGACTTCTGGTTCCTGCACGCAGTGAAGCAGTTGAGGGATTCGGGATTCTGAGCCCTCCAGCTGAGTTTCTTCCTGTTAGGGGACCCTAAATGGGCCAGAAGCTGCCCTGGAGAGGTGGCAATGAAGGAAGGAAATCTCAGGGACCTAGGAGAGACAGCAGTCAACCTGATCAGTCCAGGAGAAGCCTTCCAGAAACCAACAGGAGAAAGGCTGGCTTAACTTCAGATTCCAGCCCAAGCTGTAAGCAACGGAAGTCAAAAGCACTAGTTTAAGCTGATCATAAACAGTGTGCTTGAATCTGGGTAAGAACATTGATTTTCTCTATCCTACCTACTTTTCTGAAGGGGAGAAACTCACAAGAAGCAAAACAAAAAAACAAAAAAAACCCACCCTCCGAGAGTGAAGGAAGGAGGGGTCCCCCCCCACCTTTTGCTACCCGAAGTGGTGAATTTAACCTTTCATGGAGGAATAAAATCTGAAAAATGAAAAATGAAAATGAACCAGGGCTGACACCTACTGGTGGATGAGGATTATGACAGTCATGGTAAAATCTGGGGAAAAACTATTCTTTGCCTATGACCTTTAAAGCCTTAACAAATAAAGAACAGCTGTGTGGATAAAGTGAGACTTACAAACCTGAGAGAATAAAACCAAAACCAAAAAAAGAACCTTTTTTTTATTCTCTGACTCCAAAGCTATTTCCAAAGGGGGGGGAGAGAATCTGGACTTTTGGTCATCATGGAAAATCAGAGATTTATAGGAAATACTTATCAAGAAAAATGAGCATTTTTCAAGAGGAGATATATGTTAAGCTGCAACTAATTCAAAGAACAATGATCTCAAATCACAAATAAATTCAGAATAACTTTGCAAATATAAGTCAACTCATCTCCAATTCAATTTTATACCAAAAAAAAAACCCTCAGGAAAATACAGCAGAGAAGGAACAGACAAAACAGATGACTGAACATAAATTTGAGGATAGAGATTTGAAGATGGAATTCTACAAAACAAAGGAGTATGTGGAAATTTTTTTACAAGAAATACTAGATTTGGAAAAGACAACTTATATTTCAACACTACAAAATAAACTTGAGGACAAGAAAAAAGACTGGATAAAACATTCTACAGAGATATCAGGAAAAACACCAAAACTGGAGAGACAAAAAGCGACAAGAGAAGCAGAGAGAAAAAGAAGGAAAAAGAGTGGGCAAATGCCCCTAACAAAGATACTGATTTACTTTTTACATCTACAGTAACATTTATGAACATAAATACATCAATGTATTTTGATTCAGCAAAATACATTGATTAAGAAAGATCAAGGGCAAAGGAAAAAGATTAAAGTGAAAACAGATGGTGGGACTTATCAGAGAGAATACTTAAAAAAGAAACATTTGTTTGAATATGGTTAAAGAAATAGAAAAATTTTGTAATATATTATTCTAAGAGGGATGAATTCTTTAAACAATATAGTATGCTTTTCTCCCTTTTGTGTTCCTTTGCTTGATATGACTAATATAAAAAAGTTGAAATGATTTAAATAAAGGAAATGTTTTTTATAATAAAATGTTATTAATTTTTATAATTATAAATAACAAAAGAGGAAAAAAATCACATTAAAACAACTCAACTGAATAAAAACATTTACAACTTTTTCAATCACAAGAACAAAACATAAAAACTTAACTAAAATAGTTCAGTTAACTACGGGTATTGCTCTGCGGCACCCCCCAACCACATCCCCCTCCACCTTTCTCCCTACCTCTACCTCTATCCACCCACCATCTCTAGCCCCACTCTCTCCTCCCCCTCATGCCACCTCCCTACTTCCCTCAACCTTCACTCCTCAGTCTCATCCCCTCCAGATGTGGTACAAGGTGCCGCAGAGCAACCCATCCTTTATCAAATATCATGTTACAGTTGAGAAGATTATAGAAACCCCTCCTCCCCCACCCCCACCCCCACCCCCGACTTCCCAAAGTGAATACAGGGTAAAAAAAACACAAGAAAACCCACTAAACTACACCAAGATATTATATAAACCCTATTAAAAATTTAACTACATTTTTCAATCCAACATATAAATATTTAACTATATACTAAATACAATTTCTTAAATTGATATTTCCTTTGTATATAATCTATCCATTTTTTCCAGTCCAACATATATTTTTCATTTGAATGATCCTTCAAATATGCGGATATTTTAGCCATTTCTGCCAAGTTAATAACTTTTAAAATCCATTCTTCAATAGATGGTACTTCTGGCGTCTTCCAATATTGTCCCACCAACAATCTTGCCGCTGTAATCAAGTTCAAAATTAAATTCATCTCTATGGTGGTACAGTCTTTTATAATACCTAACAAAAACAACTGTGGTAAAAATTCGATACGCTTTTTCAAAATATTTTGAAGTATCCACCATATTTTTATCCAAAAAGCCTTAATTTTTCTACAAGTCCACCATACATGAAAATAAGTAGCGTCCATAGATTCACATCTCCAACACTTAGGTTGTATATCCGGATACATAGATGATAATTTTTTCGGGTCTAAATGCCATCTATAAAACATTTTATAAAAATTTTCTCTTAAATGTTGCGCTTGTGTAAATCTTACATTTTTAACCCAGATCCTCTCCCATGTTTCCATCATAATTGGTTGTCCAAAATTATATTCCCACTTAATCATGCAGTCCTTAACTAATTCAGTTTCAGAGTCAATTTCAATTAATGCATTATATAGTCTTTTAATATGCATAGGCCTTTGATCTCTAACTTGTTTAATTAAATTTTCATCTTCATTAATAAAGGAAATGTTTTAGATACTTAAATGTGACTAAATGTTTTAGATACTTAAATGTGACTGAATTTAAGAAAATATTTTAAAAAATTGTTTTAAATAAGAATTAAAGGACTAGATGTATTGAATGGAATGTTTAAAGATTAAAGATTAAATATATGCTTAATTATGGTTAAAAAGAATAAGAAATTAAGGAAATGAATATATATTAGCCTAGGAGGGATATATATTCTAAGTAGTAGGAATAGCTAACATCCTAGAACAGACATGTCAAACTCGTGACGTCATGTGATGCTGTGCAATGTATCGGGATTGTTTTGCCATTGCTGGCAATGGGGTGGGCATGGCTTCCGCATGACGTGTCCGGCCCACGGGCAGGCAGTTTGACACCTCTGATCTAAGCCAAAAACAGATGAAAAAAGCTAAAGGCAATTATGAATTAAACTTGGCTCAAATCTTTTTAAGATGCAGCTTTAGTAAGAATCTCCCAAGGGTGAAATTACAAACCATCTGCAATAAATTCAGTGTTCTTATTCTGGCAGAAACACTTGATAGTAAATCAGATACATCTCTGCTGAAACACTGGTTATTTCAAATGGAAAAGGTGATAGGTATTCCCCAAACAAACCAGGTTTAAATGTTTGAAAGTACATTTGTGTTTTGTAAGATATGATTAGCAGCAATAATAAATCTAATTATGCTATGCATATTTATGTTAGCCAAACCTTGGAGCAGTAGTAGAAATCTTCTATCACAATGGCAAGCTCTTTAAGATTATATTTTCAAAGAAACAATGGAACTCTTGGCAGAAGCACTAGGAATATAACTTGTTATGTATAAAAAAAATTCAGAGTATGAATGTCAGCTTCCACGCATTCCTTCAATTTAAATTTGCACTACTAAAAAAAACTAGGAAACTTTAAAAAAAAAGCATAATTGCAGGACTGATTTTTTTATATTCTAAAAATTTTTAGAGTAAAAGCTTGACCCAAATTTAAAAATGAAAAAAAATTACTAATTACTTTTCAACCACCAGTCCTAATAAAAAAGCCAGAATATTAACAGACACAACGACAGAACACATGGAAGTAATGATACCAATTGGTATTTCTGAATCTGATCTTGAGAAGCAGAGCTAAACTACAAACAACTGGCCAGACTGCTGGACCTATGATAAAAAAAAAAGATTTTTTTGCTTGAAAAATGAATGGCTCTGGGTTTGCAAAATGAAACTTGGCTGTACGCCTTGTAGAAAAGTTGGAACTCTTGGAGTTGAAACGAAAATGGGAATGAAACTTTCCAAAGAATGGATCAACAATGAGATAGCCTATTCTGGCAAGATAGGAAGCAACAGTTGAGCTGACTTCAAAAAAAAATTGATCACAGAGAAATCTGCTGCACATAAAGCAGCATTAAAAATAGTTGCTGAAAGCAAAAAAATGACTCTTGAGAATGTTTTTTTAATGTCATTATCCCATGAAAAAATAATCCCTTGTGTATCATTTTGAAGAAGCAATGCATGATACTACAAGAGATAAAAATGATAAATGCACTATAATGGCTTGAAAAGAAAAATAACATCTACAGAATTTTTATTGGACCTAGGATTGATGTGTGACGCTCTCCAAGAATTATCAGAATTAAATTTGGACCTGCAGGATTGCAACATGGACCTGTACAAGGCAAATCAGAAAATAAAAATACTGGTACAAGTTTTTGAAGAAAGACAGAACTTTGGGCTGTATTATAAATGTGCTATTGCTGCTGTACACAATCTTTGCTTTCATGGAGTTTTACTTCACGAAAAGGACTCAAGAAAGGATCCTCCCATTGACCCAAGCATATTTTATACAAAATTGAAAGATTCAATTGAAAAAAGATTGCTTAATAGCAAAGACGATGAGTTGGCGTATTGGTCTTGCATACTTGATCAAAAACATTGGCCTGAAGATGTTAATACTCAACTGGGGAAGTGGAAATTAGAAACTTGTCAGACTGCAACTAAATGAAAGAGAAATTATTTGTGGATTCCGTGAATACATTCTCGAAAAGACATATCCAGAAAAACTGTTGCATTTGATATGGACTCTGAATACCATTCCCATTTCTTCAAGTGAGGAACCGCCGGTGATCTGGAAGGATGGGGATGTGGAGATACGCTTCCATGAGGTCTATTGACGCTAAGAAGACTCCCTGTCTGATGCCTCCCAGGATGGACTGGAGTGATTGCATCTTGAATTTTTTGTATGTGATGTAATAATTCAGACCCTTGAGGTCTAAAATTGCCCTCCATCCCCCCCGGGGTCTTGGGAACCACTAAGAGGATGGAGTAGAATCCCCTTCCCTTTTGATCTGGCGGTACCAGTTCTATGGCCTGTATTTCCAAAAGATGATAAATGGCCTCCTACATAAGCCCCTGCTTGATTGGATCCCGAGATGTGGGGCAGGTGATGAAATGACCCGGGAGCCTGGACAGAAACTTGAGGGACAGACCATATTGGATGGTCTGTAATACCCAGCTGTCCATGGTTGTAAGCTCACACCAATGAAAGAAGTGGGTCAGCCTGCCCCCTATGGGGAGGGTGACATGAGAGTCACCTAGACAGCCTGAAAGGACGTCCTGCCCCTTGAAATGGCCATTTGCTTTGATTCTGCTGTCTGGGCCGAAAGCCTGCCTGTCATATGGACGGTCATATGGGCAGTCTTGTCTGGGCATGAAAGGACACGAGGGTTGGGTGGCTGCTGGTCCTGAAGCTGGCCAAAAGGACTAAGGAGTGGCATGCTTGTCGGACTGTTTGGTGAGATGAGCCATGACCTTCCACTTGTCCTTGTTTTCCACAAGGTATGGATTCAGGGCCTCCCCAAAGAGGTGATTGCCTTGGTAGGGGGCGGTTGCGAGATGCCATTTGGCCTTGGCGTCAGCCTGCCAGTGCTTAAGCCATAGCATCCTCCTAGTGGTGACGTTGGAGGCTAAGGACCTGGAAGCAAAGTTGGCCGACTGTAGAGTTGCGTCTGCCGCATACTCCATCGCCACCATTTTACTTAGGCCCTGGTGGGTCCGAATGTCCTTGGGAGGGAGTCTGGCCTGAAGCTGGTAAAGCCATAGGAGGGTGGTCTGGACAAAAAAGGACGTGCAAGTGGCCATTTTAATTGCCTACACAGCCAATTGATGGGTCTTTCAGAAGGCTAAGTCCCATTTTAAGTCCCTCCACTTTAAGCGCCTCAGACATGTCCATGGAAACCGCAGTCTGGGACATGAGTTGGGTCCAGGCTTCATCCACTTTGATACCTCCAGAGCCTCAGTTAGATCCGTAGAGGTGCTAAATATCTTTTTGTCTGTTGCACCTATGGAAAGATGATGGGGAAACCCATTGCTTCTTAAACCCTTTAAAAAAAATAGAAGGGCAGGGAACATGGTGCTGGGCTGCCACAGTTTCAAAGAAGATCGGGTTCAGACTTGCCTCAGATGTGGATTGCGGCTGAGGGAACTGATCGGACCCTATATTGGTCGTCGTGGTGGCTTTGTGAAGCATGGGAAAGAATAAGGCTGGATTGAAAAGGCCTCGTGACATGGAGAGTTCAGGGGGAAGCTCTTCCTCCTCTGACAAGTTGAAATCCAGTTGATCACCTTCCGTCAGGTAAGAGTAGCCACTAATTGAGGAATGGGCGGGAGACATGGGTTCCTGATATAGGGGAATCCTCATTGGAGGTACATAAGGTGGAATAGCAGAGGTAGAAGCCTCCTGTCCAGGAGTGCGTGGTTTACAACTTTGGAGAGCAGGGCCTCAAGGCGGCCATCAGAGAAAATGTCTCTAAGTTCTGGCTCCCTGAGTCCAGCTGCCGTTGGGGTGAAGGTGGCCTCAGGGACCGAGTGCGAAGATTCCTGTCCTCGAACTGTGGGCGGGTTGGAAGCTGTGTTCTGCACTATCACTGGAGGGGAACAATACGTGCTGGGGGCTTCCGCCAAAGACCACACACCCTGAGCGGAGGTCGAAGGGCCTAGAGGGAGGTCAAAATCAGGGGCCGCCACATGATCCGTCTCTGTTCTGGCCTCTGAACTCCTTCTCCAGAGCCTGGTACCTATGGCTGGCTTGCTTTTCCGCCAACTTGGAAGGCTTTTTCAGGGTGGCCTTAGCCTTGTTCTTGAGCTTGCCTGCTGCCTCCCCGGAGGTTTTGTGCCGACTGTAACTTGAGGACGGGGCCTGAGGTACTGTTGAATCCTCCATCCTGGGTCGAGCTATCTCAGGCAACCTGAGGGAGAGCTCTGGCAGGCAAGCAGTTGGTGGGAAGAGTAGTTGGAGCAAGTAATGTGGACTGCTCCCCTGACCACCTGACCGGGAAGGCCGCTCTCTCTGGGATGATGGTCATGGCTGTTAAAGCCGTAGCCAAAGGTATGGTTGGCCCCCAATATGGGGGTCTGCCCAGTGGCCTTAGGTGGCCAGGCAAGGTGCACCAGAATAGCCAAATATTGCAGAGGGCCAGGTAAAATAGTCTGTCAAATGTGCTACAAGAACTAGGCAGAATATGGGAAAAGCCTTGTGGGAAAGCTTAAATCCTGCAGTCAGTACAGAAAGTCTGATGTGTTGGCTTAAGGGATGGCCTCACAACGCTCCCAAGATAGCGGCCACAACAGGCTCTGCCAAAATTCCTGGGATGGCAAGGCCGTGTGAGGGGCCTGAAGCCCTAGGGGAAGGCCCTGTAGCACACTGAGGCCTTCAGCCAGCAATCCGGCTGATGTCAGGTTGCAAGGCTGGCTGCGTGGTGCACCCAAAATGGCAGCCGCGGCAAACTTAGTTGCAGCTTCCTAGGATCGGCAAGGCTACCTGAGATGTCCTGAAGCCCTTGCCTCGAATACCAGAATAGACAGAATTAATTGCTTGGAGAAATCAGTCTTTGATGACAAAGGGAACCTCCGTTTAACTTGTGAGTTCGGCAGCCATCCAAAATGGCGGCCGCGACTTTCAGGCTGTTAGAAACGGCCTCCAGGTGTCAAAGACAAAGATAAGCTCTGAGGGTGATCATGGCTACAGTGCTCAGCTGTGCGCAGGGAAGCCGACGGGGGAAACTGTTGTGGCAAAGAATTTCCCTCCCCCAGAGCCCTGGGGAGATATACGGAGAAGTACTCTCCCCCCCACCCGACAAGCCTCAAATCAGCTGATTTGAGGCTGTGCTGATCCCAGTGTTCCTGGGGGAAACGTTTGGGGGAAATTTTTTTTGAATGGAATCAATAATCAGGAGAAGTACAATTACCAGAATTAAGGCAAGGAGAATTCAACAATGGATCTCTGACCTGCTAATTGAATTGAAGATCTCTAAAACCTGAGAGCCAAACCTGACACGTCTTCAGGAGCTTGAGACCAAGTCAGGACTGGATCTCCTAGCAACAGGGTGTGTGTCAGGTTTGGCTAACTTGGTCTCAAAAGCAGGCAGACAGAGAAAACCCATTGGTGGATTCTCCATCTCCTGGAGAATGTGGGTTTTCACAGATGAATCTAATTGCCACCTCAACAAGAGCTTCCTTAAAGACTAAGACAATTTCAGCACTTTTGTTAATCAAACTTGTTGGACCATCTCTGAGACTTTTTGATCCTTCAAAATACATTGATCTGTGGTTACTCAGAGGACGACATTCGGCCATAGATATTAACAGCAAGGAAAGGAGTTGAGAAGATTTGTTGGACGAGTATTGGACAAAACTTTGGAATTTTTACTATGAACATTTGCCTTAAATACAATAAATTAAATTTATGTTAAGAACTGAATATATAATTTTTAATTATATAAATAAATATATAAATAAAATTATATAAATAAAAGATTAACAAGATGTGAGTTCTGGCATCTTTTTTTTTTTTACAAAAAAAGCACTGATGTTAACTAAGATGATGAGTTGCATTCAAAGTGCTTTATCCAATGTGATTTCACAACTAGGCAAGTGTTAATCCTATGAAAAAGTAATACTTTCAATAAGACAATGGTTTTAAAGCATTCCTTCACATTTCCCTTCAGTACTTTATTTTACAAGGGAAAAGAGAGGAGGAGAAAATAATGCTGTTTTTGTTGTTATTTATTCAGATGGCCTGTGGTGGTTGGCAATATTTTCAATGTGTCTCAGACAGACTTTTATCATTCTTCCTGGAAATGCCTAAAAACCCTGGCATATATGAAATGAATACTTTGTCACTGAACTATCACTCTTTTTGTGATATGATCATTCAGCTGCAGCTTCTAAAAGAGGCTCCAGGATTCAGATTTATTGCCATGGGCTGACTTTGAGGACAAGATCTCTTAAGTCATTTCCAACGATCTGTGAATATATCAAAAACATTCACTAATAGTTAGTTTCCATGATCTATAATCCACATAATAGCTTTACTTGATTTCCTCTTTTTCCCATAATGTTCTGTTTTGCCAACCTTAAGTTAATACAATTCTTGTTGTTTTGATAGATAAGGGGCGTTGTCTTACCTGAACGCCTTTTCTCAGCATGATGATGTAGAATCCACCGGTGGGTAATCTCAGCCTTCCTGCTCAGATGAGACTAAGTCAGAACTTTAGCCACGCCTCCCTCTGGGAGTGTCTTCCCAGTTATTGATGAGGCGAAGCACCAATTGCGAAGTCTGATGCAATGGCTCCACTAATATGACACCTGCCTAGACCGCCTTGAAGGGTGGGTGTGGATTCTACATCATCATGCTAAGAAAAGGCATTCAGGTAAGACAATGCCCCTTCTTCAGCATGATGAGTGTAGAATCCACTGGTGGGACATACCAAAGCCGCTCATGTCCCTACGGGTGGGAGAAAAGTCTAGGCTTGTGTCCCCTGAGAGGAGACAACCTGTTGCAACACCCTTCTATTGAACGCAGCCTCAGCTGCTGCAAATTTATCTAGTTTGTAATGTCTAATAAAGGAAGAGGGAGAGGACCAGGTTGCAGCCCTGCAGATCTCCTCAACCAATGCCTGAGTATACCATGCCTCCGACGTGGCCGCACTGCACGTGGAGTGAGCCGTGATGTGTGCGGGCACCGGGGGACATTGTGAAATATAAGCTCTAGCAATACATGCCCTAATCCACCTTCCAATAGTCAAAGATGAAACTTTTCGACCCATGGAAGAGGGTTGGAAGGACATGAACAGGGCCTCAGATTTACGAAAAGCTGAAGTCCGTTTGACATAATGATGCAGGGCTCTGTGCACATCTAGTTTATGCCAAGCGATGCGACGGGTTGGGACAAAAATCCGGAAGGACCAGATCCTGTGACCTATGGAACCAGATATTTACCTTTGGGATGAATGAAGGGTCCAATCGGAGGACCACCCTATCCTCAAAAAAGGTACATAAATCGCTCCTAACTGAGAGCGCCACCAGTTCTGAAATTCGTCTGGCCGACGTGATGGCTACCAAAAAAGTAACCTTCAATGATAGAAATTGAAGCAAACAAGAGTGCATGGGTTCAAACAGAGGGGAAATAAGGGCGTGCAGCACCCTTGGCAAGTCCCACGAGGGATAACGATGTATCGCAGGTGGCCTAGAGCCTTAGAAAAGCACTAACAGCAGGGTGTTGTGATAATGGAACCATGTTATCACAGATGAGGACCGTTGATAAGGCTGCTATCTGTCTCCGGATAGTGCTAGTTGACAATCCCTTATTCAGACCCTCCAAAAGATAGTCCAGGAAGTTAGGAATAGTGACCAACAACGGTTTGAGATGCTTCTTAATACACCATGTGCAGAAGCTTTTCCAAGTAGCATCGTAGATCCTATTAGCCGAGGGGCGCCTAGAAGCTTGGATCATTGAGATCACCCCAGATGAATAGGATTGTTTGACTAAACTCTCCCGCTCAAGTGCCAAATGGCTAACTGGAGCCACTGGGGATCTGGGTGTTGAGGATTCCCTTGACTGAGGGAGACGCGATCTGGAGGAATCCTCCACGGCGGTAAGACCAAGAGGTCCACAACGTCGGCAAACCACAGTCGTCTTGGCCAGTGTGGAACAACTAGTATGATCTCCGCCTGCTCCTGAAGCAGTCTGCGGATGGTTGCCGGTATCAACGGTAGGGGGGAAACACGTAGAATAGTCCCCTGGGCCACTCGCTGCACAGAGCGTCTGTCCCCTCCACACCCTGGGACGGAAACCTGGTGAAGTATCTGGGCAGTTGGAAGTTTAATGGGGAGGCAAAGAGATCCACTTGTGGATGGCCAAATCTTACTGAGATTTCCCTGAATATGGCTGGATCCAAGCACCACTCCGAGTGGTCGATCGTAACCCTGCTCAGGGAATCTGCTTGCTGGTTTGCCTCCCCTGATATGTGTTCTGCTCTGACAGATTTGAGATTGGACTCTGCCCACAGACCCAGACTCAGGGCCTCTAGCATGAGTGACCATGATCGGGTTCCTCCCTGCCTGTTGATGTGTGCCTTGGCTGCCACATTGTCTGTCAGGATCAGGACATGTCGTCCTGACACCAGGGCGTAGAACTGGCAAAGTGCCAAGTGAATGGCTCGTAGTTCGAGCCAATTTATATTGTGTGTTAGGTCCGAAGGAGACCATTGACCCTGTGCCATATGGATTTGAAGATGGGCACCCCAACCAAACAGACTGGCATATGTGGTCAGAGTGAGTCTGGGGGGTTCCTTGAAAAGGGATCCCTTGGTCATGGCGGACAAAGTCCACCACAAGAGAGATGACAGTGTGTGATGTGGGACCCTCACCCGCCTTGTGGAAGAGCTCTCATTCCGCTTCTGGAACGGAAGGAGAAACCACTGGAGGTCTCTGGAATGTAATCTGGCCCACGGAATGATCCCCATACAGGAGACCATCTTTCCCAGCAGCTTAGACAGCTGGATGAGAGGAACCAGCTTTTCCTGTCGGATCCTGTGTACAAGCGATCGGATGTTGATCCGTCGCTCCTGAGAAAGGTAAACCCTGCAGAGATTGGAATCTATTATTGCGCCTAGGTGAAGGAGGCGATTTGATGGAATCAAGTGACTCTTCTTGAAAACCCATGATCCTGAAGAGTATTGATCGTGAGTTCCAGGTCCGATTGAGCTGACCTGAAAGACCTGGATTGGATCAGTATATCGTCCAGGTAACACTGTACGCACACCGGGATGGACCTGAGATGGGCTGCCAGGACTGTTAGAATCTTTGTGAATACCCGTGGGGTGGAAGAAAGCCCAAACGGGAGAGCCCTGTACTGGTAATGCCAGTGCGCGTAACAGAAGCGGAGGAATTTGCGGTGGTCTGGGAGGATCGGAACGTGCAGGTATGCCTCTGTCAGATCTATGGAAGAGAGGAAATCCCCTTTCCTGATGTTGGCTTGAATGGACTTTAGGGTCTGCATCTTGAACCTTTTGTAGGTCAAGAAGTAGTTCAGGTGAGACTTCCGGTGGCTCCGCTGGCGTCACCATAGCCTCCTTCGGAGGCTCCGTTCTCCCGGGTTTTGTCAAGCTGCAAAACAGCGAACATCAGCTGTTTTTTGCGGTGAAAAATCCCCCCTTCGGGAGAAGAAGGGGTGAAGAGCATCGTGCGTGGGTTGAGCTCCTCTAAAAAAACCCTGAAAAAGTTTTCAGGGGGAAAGAGTGAGAGCTCCCCAGGTGCTCGAAGACACTCCAGCCCAGGATGCTTCTGTCTGTAGACAGAAAAAGATGCCGCAACCACCCCTGCGCAATATAAGTATCTAAGAGAGACCTATATGCAGGCGGAGTGAATGCAGGAGATCTACATTGCAAGTAACTTTTTATATTTTACTTCTGACCACAATTATTTTTACAATCAACATAAAGATTTAAGATGGCGACTGTTTTCTGACCGCAAAGAGAAAGTGACTGTAAAGTGAAAGTGATTTTTTCAGAACAAAGGCACAGCAATCGCTCAGACTTAAAGTCTTGAATCTTAAAAATTTTAACTAAATTGAGGATTTGAAAGAAGATAAGGAGAAGAAGAGGAGGGAAAATTTTGGCAATACATGTGTAAAAAACTTTTTACTTAAAGTAACTTTTTGAGAACATTTATAAAAAGTGGACTGATCATAGAATGGCTGCCAGGCAAACTAAAATAACATCTGCCAAGGCTGTAGTATCATCACCGGCTCAGCCTTCTAAGTCACAAACAGGCAGTTTTGCTGCTCCCCCGGCTTCTTCAACATCTATACAGCCTGAAGCCCCCTTGCCTACTCAATCCCCTCCAGAAATGCTGACTATGAAAGATCTGCAGGCTGCATTATCAATAATGACGGATAATATAGAGAAAAGTATGGAGAAAATGGAGAAAAAGATTGCATCTCATGCTGAGGATCAAATTAAAGGAGTAACTGATGAATTGGAGAAAATTAAAGAAATAATTGAGACTCATAATACACTGATAAAAGAAGATATTGTGGAAGCTTTCAGGGGGGTTTGGGACTATACTTTGAGAGTGGAAGAGAAGGTGGAAGGGGTGGAGCAACAAATTGATGAAAAGTTGGATGAGATTAAAAGTGATATGCAAGACCAAGCTGTTATGGTACAATATAATCAAATGATGTGGGCTGTTAGAATCAGAGGCCTGAAAGAGGTTGCAAATCAGAATCAGGAGGATCTGAGAAGAATTTTTGGAGAAGCCTTGGCACAATTTTTAGATGAGGGGGTACAAGATGTCTCTTGGCAGATAGACAGGATCTACAGAGTATTGCAAGACAAAGAAATTTACCCAGAGATATTTTGATTTACTTTGTCACAAGGAGATTCAGAAATCATGTTCTTACAATATCTTATAACAAGAAATTAACTGTTGCTGGTCAAGAGGTTGTGATCCTGAAGGAGATTCCTCCAAAGAAGTTAAGAGCAAGAAAAGATTACGCATTTTTGGTGGCTGAACTTAAAAGATGTGGTTTACAATATAGGTGGGAGGCCCCAGCTGGACTATCATTATCTTATCAGGGTAACAGATACCGCTTGAATTCTATTGGGAAAGCAAAAGATTTTTTTGAGAATGTGATGCAGGCTGGCAAACCTCCATCTCCAACACCAAAAAGCACAGAACCACCAAAAGAAGGAGCCAAGGAGCCAAAAGATCTATTACAATTTCCAGAGTCACAGCCTCTTGGTGCAACAGGAGTTGATAAAGGAGATTTATTGGAGCTGCCTGCACGGGGTATTGAAATTTTTCAGCCCTTGGAAGTAGAGATACCTAAAGATCAACAGCAAATGAGGGCAACTACTAAATGTAAAGAACAACAAGAAAAAAAGGAACAACAAGAACGTATAACTCAAGCGTAGTACCTATGAGTGTGGAAGCCATGGGAGCTCAACCAAAGAAAAAAGATGAAAATTTTGAATTGGTCTTGCAAAGGCTTTCTGGAATTGGTCATGTCAAATAAATATTTGACATGGAATGTCAATGGCTTAAATTCTCCACAGAAAAGGAAGAAGATATTTCACTATTTGATTCAATGTAAAAATGATGTTACTTGCTTACAAGAAACACATATTAGAATTACTGACCAGAAATATTTGATAAACAATAAATTAGGCACACATTTTGTTGCAGCGGCTGCTGAGAAGAAGAATGGAATTGTTATCTATGTTAAAAATCATATAAGAGCTAAATTAATAGAATCAGACATACAAGGTAGATATTTAGCAATTGAAATTTTAAAAGATGGGAAGAAAGTACTTTTGATGGGTATATATGCACCAAACCAACAACAAGGAAAATTTTACAAGTTAATACATAAAAAGTTAATACAATTTGATTACAGGTCATGTATTATAATGGGAGATTGGAATGGTGTGATAGATATTGGTTTAGATAAAAAGAAGATATCACCAATTCCTCAAACACGTTCTAAGTTGCCTAAACCTTTTTTTGATATTAAGGATGATTTCGATTTGACAGACATATGGAGGGAAAGAAATGGTAAAGAGCAAGAATTTACTTTCTTTTCTGATAGGCATTTGTCATTATCTAGAATTGATTTTATATTAACCTCTAGTGATTTTCTTTTTAGTTTAAAGAAGGTGAAGATCCTACCTAAAGTGTTAACAGATCATAATCCAGTTTGGATGGAATTAACGGAAGGTCATAGACCTAAAAGTTCTTGGAGATTAAATGAAAATTTGTTTAACTATGATTTAAATGTTAATGAATGTAAAAATAGAATTTTTTATATTAAATATGCATAAGGGTACATCTATATAAATGGTTTGGGATGCAAGTAAAGCTTATATGCGTGGGATTCTAATTGATTTGAATAAAAGGCATAGAAGTAAACAAGAGAAAAAACGGAAAGAGCTAGAAGAGGAAATAAGAAAGAAGGAACAGTTATTAATAAAGAGACCAGATGACAAAAATATTAAAGAGGGGATTAAGGTCCTACGGAAACAATTTGATTTGTTGATGGCTGACCAAGTTGCTAGGAATATACAATATGCAAAACACAATACGTTTTTTTAATTCTAATAAGCCTGGCAGATGGTTGGCCTATACATTAAGGAAAAAACAAAAATCCCGAATAATTGGAAAAATAGAGTATAAAGGGAAAGAGGTGTTTCAACAAGAAATTATTAAGAAAGCTTTTTTAGAATTTTATTCCAGGTTATATGCTGAAGAGAAGATACAAGAGAATGAGATAGATATTTTTTTTTGCAAAAGGAAAATGTAATAGTACTTAACAATGAACAAAGAGATAGATTAAATACATTGATTACATCAGAAGAAATAATTTCAGTGATTAAACAATTGAAAATGGGAAAATCTCCGGGGACTGATGGGTTAACGGCGGTTTATTATAAGTATTTTCAAATGGAAATGGTGGAACCTCTTAGAGACTTGTTTGTTAACATACAAAAGGGGGGTCAGGTTCCACCTTCATGGAAAACAGCCTATGTTTCTTTAATTCCCAAAGAGGGAAGAGATAATGCTCAACCAGAAAATTTTAGACCTATTTCATTGTTGAATACAGATTATAAGATTTTTGCAAAAGTTATGGCTAATAGATTAATGACAGTTTTACAACAAACAATTCATACTGACCAAACAGGCTTTTTACAAGGGAGGCAGATGAAAACTAATGTTAGACAACTTATTAATATAATAGAATATTTGGAAAAGCATATTCAGGTGCCCGCAGTTCTTATGTTTTTGGACGCGGAAAAAGCATTTGATAGACTGAATTGTTTTTTTTTTTTAAAAATTAATTGTTAGGATGGAAATGGGGGATCCATTTATTAATTCTATATTGGCAATTTATCAGAAACAAACAGGACAGATTATTGTGAATGGGGATTTAACAGATTCATTTAATATAGAGAAAGGTACCAGACAGGGATGTCTATTATCCCCTTTGTTGTTTCTTTTAACTCTAGAGGTTTTATTGAATAGGATAAGATCAGCAGATGATTTAAAAGGTATACAGATTAGACAACAAGATTATAGACTACGTGCTTTTGCTGATGATTTGGTTGTGACACTGACTCAACCAATACAGTCAGCTAATAGATTGATGGAGATAATTAAAAATTATGGTAGGGTATCAGGGTTTAAATTGAATATATCTAAGACAAAGATGTTAGTTAAAAATCTAAATATTAATTTAAAACAGGAACTGGAAAGAATAACGGGATGTGAGATAGTTAAGAAAATTAAATATTTAGGAATTGATATTGAAGCCTCTAATGGGAAGTTATATAAAAATAATTATGAAGTTTTGTGGAATAAGACACAAATAGAATTGGATAAATGGAAAAAATTACAATTATCTATGTTGGGTAGGATAGCGGTAGTTAAAATGAATGTATTGCCAAAATTTTTATTTCTTTTTCAAATGTTACCTATACTTAAAAAGGATGCGAACTTGGAGGAGTGGCAGAAGGGTATTAATAGATTTATTTGGAATGGTAAGAAACCGAGGGTCAAATTAAAAATCATTCAGGATACAAGGGAAAGAGGTGGGTTGAAAATGCCTAATTTTAAGTTATATTATCATGCTGCTGTTTTAGTAGCGATAAGTGATTGGGCCAATTTAACTAATGATAGAATATTGAATATTGAAGGGTATGGTTTATTAAATGGTTGGCATGCATATCTAGTCTATGATAAAAAGGTGAATAGGAGTTTCAAAGAGCACCTATTGAGAAATGCTCTGCTGCGTGTTTGGAAAAAGTACCAGTATAAATTAAATGATAAGATTCCTTTTTGGACGGTTCCCAGACACGCAATAGAGAATATAAATAGAGTACAAGTACAAGATGTGGTGCCTTACGAGAAACTCCTAATTAAAGAAGGGAATCTTTTATTATTGAAGTCCTTGAACATTTTAAGAGATGAAGGAATAGTCCTTACTTGGTTTCAATATATACAATTGCAGACTAGATGGAAAAAGGATTTGAAGATGGATTTATCTCAAATAGATGAAAACTTAATTAAACAAATTAGAGACCAAAGGTCAATGCATATTAAAAGCTTGTATAATGTATTGATAGAGATTGATTCCGAAACTGAATTAGTTTAGGACTATATGATAAAGTGGGGACAAAATTTTGGACAACCAATCATGATGGAAATTTGGGAGAGGATTTGGGTGAAAAATGTAAAATTCACACAAGCGCAACATTTAAGAGAAAATTTTTATAAAATGTTTTATAGATGGCATTTGGATCTGAAAAAATTATCATGTATGTACCCTAACTTACAACCTAAGTGCTGGAGATGTGAAGGTATGGATGCTACTTATTTTCATGTATGGTGGACTTGTAAAAAAATTAAGGCTTTCTGGATAAAAATATGGTGGATACGTCAAAATATTTTTGAAAAAACGTATTGAATTTTCACCACAGCTGTTTTTATTAGGTATTACAAAAGATTGCACCACCGCAGACATGAACTTAATTTTGAACTTGATTACAGCAGCGAGACTGTTGGTAGGACAATATTGGAAGAAGCCAGAATTACCATCTATTGAAGAATGGACTTTGAAAGTTATAAACTTGGCGGAAATGGCTAAAATATCTGCATATTTGAAAGACCATTCAAATGAAAAATATATGTTGGATTGGAAAAAATGGATAGAGTATATTCAAGGGAAATATCAATCCAAGAAATTGTATTTAGCATATAGTTAAATTTTTATTAGGATTTATATAATAATTTTGTTTAATTTAGTGGGTTTTCTTTTGTTTTTACCCTGTATTCACTTTGGGAAGTCGGGGGTGGGGTGGGCTGGGGGGGTGCAATAATGTACTCAACTTTAATACTTGCAATATATAAGAATGATGTATTTATTGATATAAGAGGGGTTGCTTGGGCAGTACCTCTGGACCACATCTGGAGGGGGTGGAGAGTGAGGAGTGAAGGAGTGGAGGGAAGTAGGGAGGTTGTAGGAGAGGAGGGCAGAGAGTGAGGGAGGGAGAGAGGGGAGGGGGAGGGAAGTAGGAGGTAGGGAGGAAGAGGGGGATGTGGTGGAGGGGGTGCTGCCGAGCAACACCCATAGTTATTTTAAGTATTTTATGTAAGTTTTTAAAAGAATGTACGTTTTGTTTTGTGTGGGAGAAATTTGTAAAAAGATTGTATTAAGTTGAGTTGTATTCAATTTGATTTTTTTTGTTTATATTTATAAAACCAATAAAATATTTACAATAAAAAAAGAAGAAGAAGTTCAGGCCTTTTAAGTCTAGTATCGCCCTCCATCCCCCCGAGGTTTTTGGTACCATGAACAAGATGGAGTAGAACCCCTGCCCTCTCTGTTCCTGTGGTACCGGCTCTATGGCTCTTATTTCTAACAGATGGGAAATTGCCGTGGCTACCAACTCTGCCTTGGTTGTGTTTCTTGAAGGGGGACAAGGAATGAATCGGTCTGGAGGCTTAGAAAAGAACTCTAGGGAGAGACCGTGTCTTATGGTATCTCTCACCCATGAATTGGTGGTGGTCCCAAATGTCGCTGAATAGTGACAAGCGACCGCCTGTGGGAGAGTCCTCCTTGGCATCACTTGGACCACCTGTAAGGACCCCCAGATCCTCTGAATGGGTGTTTTGATTGGAATTGACCCTTGGCCCCCAGATTCTGGCAGTCCTGCTGGTGATCCTGCCTAAGGGGAAAGGATCTGGAGCCTCTGGGCCATTCCCAGTACTGCCCGGGCCAAAAGAGCTGTCTCCACTCCCAGGTACTTGCCGGATGAAAGGGCTGTCTGTGGAAGTCCTGCTGAGGGTGTCTATCCGACCTCTTAGAGGGGTGTGTCAGAATTTTGTGCTTATCTTTCCCCTCTATGAGGTACTGTTCGAGCACTGGACCGAATAGATGTGTTCCACTGTATGCAGCTGTCGATAGACGCCATTTAGACTTCAAGTCGGTACGCCACTGTTTCAGCCACAGAAGTGTCTGCCATATATTCAGACGGAGCCACCAACTTCCCCAAAGTTTGGTGTGCTCACACCTGGTCAGGCGGAATGAGGTTCTGAAGTTCGCAGAGCCACATGATGGACACTCTGGCGAAAAAGGACAATGAAGTCGCCACCTTAATTGCCCATGCTGAGGCCTGGTGAGCTCTACGGAGAGAGAACTCAAATCTCTTGTCCTCCACCTTCAAGGCCTCTGCCATGTCCCCTGGAATAGTGGAAGTGGAAAATAAAGAAGTTAGTGGGGTGTCCACAGTAGGCACCTCCAAGAATGAAGCAAAAGAAGAAGAGACATTGAACAGTTTCTTTTCCGTGGTACTGGGAGAAGGAAGAGTGGCCAATGAAGACCACTGTTTCTCCACCGTGGTGCGAAAGACCTTTGGACAAGGAATTTGTTTCTCCTCCACCACCTGTTCAGAAAACAAGGGATTGGATTCTTCCACATTGGAGGTAGATGGTTTAGCCTCCTGTTCAGGGGTGAGGTTGGCAGTGGTACAGGCCTTCATGAGTAAGGATCTGAAAAGTGAGGGATCAAATAGTCCCAATGTTGGTGTCGGTTCCGGCCCTGCCTCCTCATCCTCCGACATGGGCATGTCCGTTGCCTCCAGGTCCACAGACTCAGAAATGCCTGAAGTGGGGCACGCACAGTGTGAGGTTGAGGCATGGTTGGAGGAGGTGGTACTTGAGATGGTCGTTGACCCATAGAGGAAGTCATGAATTGTGTGAATGCCTGCTGCATAAATGTCTGAAACTGCCCTGACCATATAGCATATTAGTCAGCAGGACAAACACCAGCTGCAGTGGGAGTATATGTGGCCTCAGGGCCTTGTATTGTAAAGGAAAAGGGAGAAGGGGACCAACCTGTTCAGTTTCCCCCTGAGGAGACCATGCCCTAGGGGCATCATGTGAAGGCGCATATGGAGGCTCAAATGGGGAACGGTCCAATGGAATGGGGGAACCACTTCTGCTTCACTGGACAAAAGCATCTGAGCTCTGGAGAACTCCTTCTCCAGCGCCTGATGTCTCCTCGAGGCCTCTCGCTCGGCTGCCTTGGAGGGCTCTTTTGAGGATGAGGCCTTCATCTTGGCCTTTCCCCCCCCCCCACATCCAAATCAGAGGATCTGTGTTTTCTTTGTCCGGGGGGGGGGAACATCAGAGCCCTGAGATGCCTGGGGCAATGCACTGTCTGCCTCCGGGAAGGAGACGTCCAAGAATGGGGGAAAATCAATACGCAGATCTGTTTGTCAGAGGGAGACCCCGCGCTCTGAAACAACAGCAATGGCAAACAGCCAGCCAGTTCTCTAAAACTGCCTGTCTAGGCCTTGTGACACAGCGCCACAAACTAATTGGAACAGGTGGATTCTAATATAAATTCTCCCTCTCTGAGTTGATACCAGAAGGACTATAATTAGAGTAGCAATGGAAATTTTAATCAAACAAGAAGATTCAAAATGGCGACAGCAGCCCCTTCCTTAATTGATATCTCTCTTAATCTATAAGGAAATTGAGCTCTGAGCATGCTCTGAGTTCTGCCCCCCCAGCAGGAGCCTGGCACAGGCAGGCAAGGATTAATCAGGGACTTCCAAGGTACA
Source organism: Bothrops alternatus (assembly GCA_034064705.1). Lineage (NCBI taxonomy): Eukaryota > Metazoa > Chordata > Lepidosauria > Squamata > Viperidae > Bothrops > Bothrops alternatus. Next base: position 33,432,978 of record JARGCV010000112.1, read on the forward strand.
CGAGGTTCTCTCAAAATGGCTACCACACCCTTACACGAGGCCAAAATGGTATCCTTGCCAGTTCACACTCCCCAAAATGGCGTCCGTGCTGAAAAAATGCAACCAGAGGATTTTAACTACCACCCCTGTGGTAAGAAAGCTGAGGGAACCCTTAGCCTGATCCCAGGAAATCTCTTTCCCTGTTATCTTTAAATAACTTGTGGTTGAGATGCTCAGCCTCCGCTGTGATCCGAGAACGCTGTCTGTTCCAATGGAGCCTCGTGGCATCAAAAGTAGTTCAAACGGGGCTGTCCGGCCTTACCGAGCTCCAAGGTGCTCCCTGGAATCTTAAACCGGCTGTTTAGCGCCGATCAGCTGGATCGGAGCTAAATCCGCTTCGAAGCGACCTGATTTCGGCACGTCTGGAGCCTATGAGGCTTGTTAAAGCCTGAGAGGCCAAAGTCAACAACTACTAGGTTTTTTGTCAATCTAAAAGCCAAATCTAAACGAATAAACCATTTGGATTGAATTTAGAAGAACTAAAATGCCAAAAAGAAATTCAATTGCATTGCAATCTTATCCAAAAAGAAATGAACTTAGACTAACTGAGGAGCCAATCTAAATTGCGTCCTACTGAGCTGAGCCTAAGTCAATAACTGGGAAGACACTCCCAGAGGGAGGCGTGGCTAAAGTTCTGAGTCACATCTGAGCAGGAAGGCTGAGATTACCCACCGGTGGATTCTACACTCATCATGCTGGAGAACAATTGGGTATAACAGTTTTTCTAATATTTCTACAGATAATAATCAAATCAATATAATATTTCTTTTCTATCTAGTCATTCTGGTTGCCTCATCATAGATCCTGTTTACAGTTCTTGTTTACATTTGTTTTTCCCACAATGTTCAAGACATTCTTGCTGGTTACGATTTTGTCAAAGCTAATTACATTTAAATATTTAAGTCTATTTTTCTCATGTAAGCCATCTGAATACTTTTACCTTTCTTAAGGAATAAATAAGACTAAAAAAGAAAAAAGAATAAGAGTAAAGAAATATAAAAAGATAGTACACTACTTAAAATACATGTTCCTCCTAAGCTAATACATTAAAATATGTTTAATCTTTAAATATTCCATTTAATAAATCTAGTCATCTAGTCTTTTAACTCTTATTCAAAACATTTTCATCTGTTGTAGTTTTCTTAAAAGTCAATCACATTTAAATATCTAAAACATTTCCTTTATATAAGCCATGCCATTTTTTTATATTACTCATATCAAGAAATAAAACAAGAAGAGAGAAGAAAAAGAGAGTACTATGTTACTTGAGGGGCTCATCCCTCTTAAAATAAAATTCATGTGCAAAATCTTTCTATTTCTTTAACCATATTCAAACAGGTATTTCTTTTTTAAATATTCACTCTGATAGGTTCCATCGTCTATTTTCTTAACTTTCACTTTAGCCTTTTTCTTTTGCCCAATATCTTTCTTAATCAATATGTTCTGCTGAATCAAAAAATCTTTCCATATTCTTGTGGATGTTACTGTTTATATAAAAGGTAAGTCAAGTACAATGTCTTTAAGAGGCTTTTGCCCTTTTATGTTTGTTGAAAATCGTTTTTCTTTTTTTCTGTTTCTCTCTTATTATTTCTTGTCTCTCCAGTTCTCATAGTGTTCCTGACATCTTTGCAGTCCATTTTGTCCAATCTTTTTTCTTGTCCTCAAATTTGTTTTGTGGTCTTAAAGCAGGGCTTTTCAACTTTTTCACCCATTGTACCACTTTTAGGATATGGCAACATCCAAGTACCACCAGTCACCTAGCAAGGTGTCAAAAACTTTACTCAAGGAAAAAAGTGATAAAGTACAGGTAGTCCTTGACTTACAACAGTTCGCTTAGTGACTGTTCGAAGTTACAATGGCACTGAAAAAAGTGCCCCCCAAGCCACAGCCAAGCAAGTCACCTGCCTGCCTACCCAGTGGCACTCTTCCTCCTGCCGAGGTTTTCATTGTTGTGAGCATTTCTGTTGAGGATTGGCAGTGGGGGTGGGGTGGGGGCTGTTTGGTTTTTATTCCCATCTGCTGGATGGTTGCAGCAGGTTTTGGTCACTTCACATGACCCTGGGATACTGTGACCATCATAAATATGAATTAGTTGCCAAGTATCTGAATGTAAATCACAAGACCCTGGAGATGCTGCAACATTCCAGCTGATCGGTGCTTCTTCTGGGCTCAGCAGATGCGCCAGGATCAACGCCAAGCTCCAGCTGGAGCCTGGCGCTGATCCTGGTGCTTCCACTGAGCCCTGACAGCCCCGAAGAAGTGCCGATCAGTTGGAGCCTGGCGCTGATCCTGGTGCTTCTGCTGAGCCCTGACAGCCCTGTAGCTCCAGCCATCTCTCACTCAGGCAGTGTTACCACCGGTTCAGCTTATTCCCCTCCCCCACTACCACTTTTCTAGGATGGTCACGTACCACCTGCCAGGTGCCATTGTACCACAGGTGGTACCCGTACCACTGATTGAAAAGCCCTGTCTTAAAGTATAAATTGTCTTTTCCAAATCCAATATTTCTTGTGAACTTTTTTTCCACTTGGGTTAAATCATATTTTTTTTTGTTTTGTTAGGTTCCATCTTTAAGTCTCTATCCTCAAATCTGTGTTCAGTTATCTGTTTTATTTGCTCTTCTCTATTGTTGTTTTCTGGGATTTTTTTTATTGTAAAGTTAAATTGGACATGATTTGGTTTATATTTTCAAAGTTATTTTGGATTTCTTTGTGGTTTGAAATCATTGTTGTTTAAATTAGTTGCAGCATATCATATATCTCCTCTTGAAAGGTATTCAGTTTTTCTAGATAAGTTCTTTCTGCAAGTCTTTGATTTTCCATGATAGCCAAGAATCAAGGTTTTCTTTTCTCTGCAAACAGCTTTGAAGTCACAGTTAAGTAGATATTTTAATCCAGAGAGTTCAAAAAAAATTTCTCTCAAGTTTATAGCCAGATTGTTTTCTTTTTTGTCACAGCTGTTCTCTATTGTTAGAGCTTTGAAGGTCACAAGCACAGATTAATTTTTTCCAGATTTTGCCAAGTCCTGTATGACAGCCATAGCTGTCATAGTCTTCATCCACCACTAGATGTCAGCACCAGTATATTTTTCAATTTTCAAAATAAACATTTGTCTTTAAAATGAGAATCTTAACCATTCAGCAATTTCAAACTTATCCAAATTTAGGTTTTATATTCATTTCATTTCTATGTGTTTTGGTCCTCCATTAATGATTTAATTTGCTACTTGTGTTAGTAAAAGGGTAGGGCAAAAATCTCCCTCCTTCACTTTTGGAGGGTTTTTTTTGCCTCTTGGGATTTTTTTTTCCTTCAGGAAAATTGATAAGTAAGATAGAGAAAATTGATGTTCTTACCCAGATTCAAACGCACTGTTTACAATCAGCTCAAAGTAGTACTTTTTGACTTCAGTTGCTTGTAGCTTGGGCTAGATTCTGAAGTTAGGCTAGCCTTTCTCCTGTTGTTTTCTGGAAGGCTTCTCCCAGACCAATCAGATCAACCACCATCTCTCCATGGTCCATGGGACTTACTTCTTTGCTGCCTCTTTGGGGCAACTTCTGGCCCATTTAGAGTTCCCTAACAGGAAAAAAAATCAGCTGAAGGGCACGGAGCCCCGAAATCCCTTGGCTGCTGCATTACTGCGCCAAACTGGAAGTCCTCTGCAGGCAATAATTTTCTATGATTGGCATATGGAGAAGGAAGGATGCTTTGGAATAATATGAGACAGGAGGAAAAGCTGAAGACTGAACAACCATAAATAGAAATCTCAGCCCACAGAAGGAAAAGAACCATAAGAAGCATCTTAAGATAAAGTTTATTGTCATGTTTTTACTGTGGGCACAATGGCACACATCAAAAATGAAATTTAGTTGCCCACTCTCAAAGTGAAACACATACATGACACACACCTAAACATACTATGTACAACATATGTATAGAACCACACCCCTACATATACATAGCAAATAAATATTAAATATTGTCCATCTTGAATCTATAATGGAAGGAGGAAGCTTGAGAGTTTATTTATTTATTTATTTATTTAACTTATATGCCGCCCTTCTCCTAAGACCCAGGGCGGCTTACAAACAATAAAATGAAATTATAACAATAAAATTAATAAAATTATCACATTCATACAACATACAGGCACATTCAACTCACAATTGCTGATGGAGGGACATTCCTAGGCCTGGGGCAGAACACAGCACATACGCCCCAAGCCTGTTGGCATAAATGGGTCTTTAACAATTTCCGGAAAGCTAGGACGGAGGAAGCAGTACAAACCTCTGAGGGAAGCTGGTTCCAGAGGGCTGGGGCAACAACGGAGAAGGCCCTAGCCCTAGGCCCCACCAGATTACATTGCCTAACAGATGGGACCCGTAGGAGGTCAACCCTATGTGCACTAACTGGTCGCTGGGATTCATGAGGCAGAAGACAGTCCTGCAAGTATCCTGGTCCATTGCCATAAAAGGCTTTATAGGTCATAACCAACACTTTGAATTGTGCTCGGAGACCAATTGGTAGCCAGTGCAGCTCACGGAGGGCTGGAGTGATATGAGCATGTCTTGGGAGACCCAAGACGGCTCGCGCGGCCGCATTCTGGACTACTTGCAGTCTCCGGACATTCTTCAAAGGTTGCCCCATGTAGAGAGCATTACAGTAGTCGAATCTCGAGGTGACAAGGGCATGGGTGACTGTGAGGAGTGACTCCCGGTCCAAATAGGACTGCAACTGGCGCACCAGGCGAACCTGGGCAAATGCCCCCCTCGCCACAGCCAAAAAATGATGTTCTAGACTTAGCTGTGGATAGAGGAGGACACCCAAGTTGCGAACCCTCTCCGAGGGGGACAAAACCTCTCCCCCCAGGGTAATGGACGGACAGTTGGAATTGTCCTTGGGAGGCAGAACCCATAGCCACTCTGTCTTGTCAGGATTGAGTCTGAGCCTGTTGGCACCCATCCAGACGTCAACAGCCTCCAGGCACCGGTTTATCACTTCCACTGCTTCACTGTAATGACGCGGGGTAGAGATATAAAGCTGAGTATCATTAGCATATTGATGACAACTGACCCAGTGTCGATGGATGATCTCACCCAATGGCTTCATGTAGATATTAAAAAGCAGAGGTGAGAGAACAGGCCCCTGAGGGACTCCACATGGAAGAGGCCTCGGAGCCGATCTCTGACCTCCTGCGAACACCGACTGTGACCGGCCAGAGAGGTAGGAGGTGAACCACCATAAAACGGTGGCCCGCACTCCAAGCCCCTCCAACCGGCGCAGAAGGATACCATGGTCGATGGTATCGAATGCCACTGAGAGGTCAAGAAGCACCAGGATAGTGGAGTAGCCTCTATCCCGGGCCCACCAGAGATCATCGGTCAATGCGACCAAAGCAGTTTCCGTGCTGTAACCGGACCTGAACCCAGACTGCCAAGGGCCCAGATAATCAGTTTCATTCAAGGACCATTGGAGTTGGAGTGCCACCACCTTCTCAACAACCTTCCCTAAAAAGGGAAGGTTGGAGACTGGACGATAATTATTTAAAACTGCTGGGTCCAGGGAAGGCTTCTTGAGGAGGGGGTGCACAAGTGCCTCCTTCAAGGGAGCCGTAAAGGACCCCTCCCTCAATGAAGCATTAGCAACAGCCTGGACCCAGCTCTGTGTCACCTCCCTGCTAGCCGAAACCAGCCAGGAGGGGCATGGGTCCAGTAAACATGTGGCCGAACTCACAGCTCCAATGGCCTTGTCCACATCATCAGGAGTTACCAGGTCAAACTCCTCCCATTCAACAGGACTAAGATGGGCCTCTGTCATCTCGACTGACTCATTGTCAGCCGACACTGCATTCCAATTGGAGTCCAAGTCAGCCTGGATCTGAGCGACCTTGTCTGCGAAAAAGATGTTAAATTCTTCGGCATTGTCCTGCAAAGGTTCCTCCCTCCTCCTTGCATCAAGGAGAGAGCAAGTCACCCTAAACAGGGCAGCCGGATGAGATTCCGCAGACGCGATCAATGTGAAAAGATACTGAGATCTTGCCATAGTGATCGCTTCCAAATAGGTCTTAATATAAGCTCTCAATTTGGTTTGATCAGATTCGGATCTGCTTTCCCTCCATTGCTTCTCTAAACGTCTCTTCTGGCACTTCATCCCGAGTTCCTCGGTAAACCAAGGAGATCTCCTGGGTCTGCTACCACAGAGAGGTCGCAACGGCGCAATTCGGTCTAGAGCCCCCGTAGTGGCCGTATTCCAGGCCGTCACTAGGGACTCCGCCGAACTGTGTACAAGCGAATCCGGCAATTCCCCAAGCGCCCTTTGAAAGCTGATAGGATCCATCAGGCGTCTGGGGCGGAACCATTTAATCGGTTCCGGCTCCCAGTGAGAGAGGATTGGTGTCATAAACTCAAGCCGCAGCAGAAAATGATCTGTCCATTATATGGGCAACACTTCTAAGCCCCTTAGTTTCCGATCATACCTCAACTGTTCCGAGAGAAAAATCAGGTCAGGTGTGTGTCCCCCCTCATGGGTTGGGCCCTCGATTACTTGTGTCAGGTCCATGGTTGCCATGGAGGCCATGAACTCCCGCACCAACCCAGAAGACTCACCGAGTGATGGCACGTTGAAGTCCCCCAAGACAATAAGTCTGGGGAACTCAACCACCAACCCGGCTACCTCCTCAAATAGCGAGGGCAGGGCTGTAGAAACGCAGCTGGGAGGCAGGTACGTAAGCAACAGACCCACCTGTACACCTAGGTCCAACCTCATAAGGAGGGACTCACAACCTGATATCTCAGTAGCAGCGAGTCTGCGCAGCCTGAGTGTCTCCTTAGCTATAATCGCCACTCCTCCCCCCCTTCCCTGGGGTCGCGGCTGATGCCATACCTGAAACCCAGCTGGGCACATTTCAGAGAGGGGAACTCCTCCCTCTGGGGTCAGCCAGGTCTCAGTCACACATGCCAGGTCGGCCTCCTCATTCAGAATTAAGTCCCAGATGAGGAGAGCTTTATTTACGACTGACCTGGCATTGAGCAGCAGCAGTCTGAGTCCAGGGTCCGGATTTTTCTCATTACCAGTAACCAGTTCACAAGGTTAATGCTGTATAGAATGAAACTATGGCTGAATCTGGATGTTCTGCTACGGACACCACGAAGCCTCCACCCAGAAGGTAACAAGGAAAACAGGTCGTGAAGAGGATGTGTAGTGCCCCGGATAATCTTACGGACCCTGCTCAAGCAATGCTTCTGTGCTATGTCCTGGATGGGAGGGAGGGAACTGAAAAATGATCTTTTCGGCCATTCTCACCACTCTCTGTACCATCTTTCTGTTTGAAGCAGTGATGCTTCCAAACCAGACTGTGATGCTGTATGACAGAATGCTCTCAATCGTCTCCCTGTAGAAAGTGGTCAGGACAGGGGAAGGAAGATGTGCTTTTCTCATGCAACCAGTTTCTCACTGTTGAGCGACCAAGCCAGCCTACTCGTTAACTGCACACCCAGGAATTTGATGGTGGTAACCGTCTCCACAGGTGAATCGTTAATGCACAGAGAAGTGTGGCTATGCCTGCCTTTTCTGAAATTGACAATCACTTTGGTTTTTCTGGTATTTAAAACTAGGCTGTTTTACTTACACCAGTTCACCAACCCCTCAACCTCCTTGCGGTAAGCTTCCACCTTGTCATCCTGAATAAGGCCCACTACTGTTGTATCATCTGCGAACTTCACAAAATGGTTGGTGACAAACCTAGCACAACAGGGACTCTCCATAGTTTTATGGAAAGTAAAAATAATGGAGGGGAGAGATGCTTTCAGACTTGCAACTTTATGTTACTGTAACCTTAACAGCATGCGCAGTGTTAGAATTCATGGTTTGTGCTTCTTTTCATGACTATTTGCAAGAGCTGACATGGATAAACATCTACAGTGTCTTCTACACCTGCCTCAACTGTTAGTACTATATGAAATGCCACAAAACCTATGTCATTGCTAATGCTTTTTGTGTGCTGATATGAAAAAATCTATGAAAAAAATAACCAGAGGTGATTATTGATCAGAGAAACAACCAGAGTTTGTCTCAACTTGTACTCAACATTTTAATTACCATGTACAAATTTCAGGAGCATGTTGAACTCTTGATCCAATAATTAAAAGTGGTTTATCAGCAACATTAAGGTAGAATAAAATTACATTGGGGATGGAAGCGCATAATAATTTTAGGACAAACTTTATTCTATCTAAGGGCCAAATGACGCTCAGATATTCATGGTGGCCACATAAATTTTGGCCATTTATAATTTTTTATGGACATGTTAGCCTTTTATCCAGGTATTTATAAGCTCGTTACAGCTGAAATGGCTTTCTGTAAAGTGATTTGTGCAGGGATGTTTTGAAATTGATTTGAAAGGTGATTTCACTTTGATGAATTCACTTAGTATAAAATATGACTGTTGTTAATATTCCTTAGATCTCAAATAGTTAAATATATTAGTGGGCCATACCAGGTCAAGTTTGAAGTATTGGCCCTGGCTTTTAAAGATTCCAATAGTTTATATTTGGGTTATTTAAAAGACCAATATCATCCATATCAACTTGCTCATCTATTACAGGGACTCAGATTTTAAAGCAATTAAGACATTAAAAATGATACAGCTTGAGATTCTATTTCATACAATATCTTCTCCTCTATAATGAGGAGGAATAATCTTGGAATAAACTTATCTTGCTTATTTTTTATTATCTGCTTTTAACAGTTTTATTAAGTAGCAATTTGATTTGATGTCTTTGAATTTTGTGATGGGAAATACAAAATATAATACAAAAAATATTCAAAATATAAATTCAGAATGTGGCTGTTATGATCAAACCTTATGAGAACTGTCAGGAGTTCAAAAAAGAAACCATTAAAGAACATGCCACAACAGAAGACTGCAATGTTGTAAGGTGTTTAATGTACTAATTATATTTTTTACAATAATAGAAAGAGCAATAAAATAATTATACCCCCAATGAGGCATCATGTGATGTAGTTGTGGTGCTTGTGTGCTCTGAGTAAGATGAGAGCTATGCCAGAGGTTCAACTGTACTGTAGTTCTCATCAAAGGAGCCAGAGTATTCTTTCCCATAAAAAATATGGTGAGACATAAATTACAGAAACCCATACTGGCTCATTTGTCACTCAGGTCAACAAGGATGGTGCTGGCTGTGGGAGTTCCTGGATATTTGATTAAAAATGGGCTACAGGACTCAAGATTGTTGGCTGAGCAACCAGAACCAACTGCTGCAGAATTACTTGAAGAAAGGTGTTTACCCATCATAAATGCATAAATGAAAACAAAGAAAAAATTATCTGTTATTCTAGATCAAATCCAACAAGAAGAGGATATTTGAAATGAATGTACCAGTTCTGGAAAGAACAACATCCAGAATCAAAAATAACAGAACAGAGGCTAGCAGATCAACTTCTATTTACAATATGAAATCATTATATAAAGTTCAAACTAATGAAGGGAAACAACATTGTACCAATATTTTTAAAAATACTCAATTGTTATAGATTAGGAGACATCTTCGTTTCTATTTAAAATAATGTATGGTTGTTTCCTTTAAATTTTATTTCCAAGATGTTGTCATGGAAATGACATTCTTATTATTCATTGTTTTAATTTTCTTTCTATTGTATTGGATTGATTAGACTCGTCTACAATTAAAGCAACATATATGTTTGTCTCTGTGTATTTGTGTATGGTGTGTATATATACATGTGTATGTGTTTGCATTTATTTATTTATTAAAATATTAAGATAAATGTTATTAAGATAATTCCCTTTATCAAAACACCAAATTACACATGGCTTCACAGCATCATGTTAGAGTGCTACATTTCAGTTGGTCTTACTATACAAAAGGGTATCACTTGCTGCTTGCAAAAATCTTTGTCTTTTCCTCTTAAAATAGTATGAATAAAATAGTATGAACATGCAAAGCATTACCTCATTCATTTTAATTCTGAGAAAGATTACACCCAAAATTGTTCGCTGACATAGAAGTTCATAGCTAAGAGGATTTCCAGGACAGAATCATTTTGCAAATGATTTTAAAAATCATTCAATGACAATATCCATAAGCAGAGTTCTAGTACTTGTTCTTAATATCCTGTCCTATTATATAATTTTAAATAATCTATTGATACTATACATGTATGAATAAGGATAGTAGTTAAACAGATGGAGAATGTTCAAACAAGGTTTTTCTTAAATCCCTATTCAAAGTGAAGGAAAAAAGGACAGGAAATTATTGTCTTTTCATTGGCTGAAGATCCAAATTTTTATGTTAGAAATATACTGTACAGGTAGAAAATAAAATCCAGGACTGTATAATAATACACTGATACATTATGATATCCCAGGCTCTTGGAAAAAAATGTGATGTAAAGACCAACATCAGCTAAGGAACTAACAGCTGTAGTGTCATATTATTTTATGAATATATTATTATTTGATTACCAAATAATATAACTTGAATATCATCGTAATTGACAAAATCACCAACAGTCAATTGCAAAGCAGCTTTACTTGGAATAGCTTACATCCTGCAATGATACCTTTAACACACTGAACAATAACATCTGCCTATCCCAGGTCCTTGGGAAGGACTCAATAAGTAGATAAAAATGCCAAATCCAGTGTAAACATTTGGCTGACTGTGGGACAAATGACAATAATAATATTTTTCCTTGTGATATATTTACCACAAAATAGCAAAAAGAAAATACAGTATAAATGCTATTTAACTAGTTAGCTAGACACCTAAAATATTTATATCCTTGCAGGAAAGGAATATAGATAATGAAGAAAAGAAACAGAATATTTATTATTCATGGCAAGTCCCTGATAAGAAAACATGCTGTCTCAGTGCTTTTCTGTAATAACAGAGCAAAACCTGTTAAAAAGATTTGCTTGACAGCTCTTATCATCCAGCCAAACATATAAAATTTAAAAATGTCACCCTGTGTTTAATTACATTTTGTACATCAGTGAACTTTCAAAAAATTTAACTCAATTCAGCATCTTTGTTCCAGGAGAAGAGAGACTCAAGAAACAAAAAAGTAATTTTAGAATATTAAAATTCTACTAAATTCTACAAACATTATTCTCTTTGCTGAAAGTTTTCAACTGTTACAAAACATTGTTAGGCAATGACCTAAAAGTGCTATTAGGCAGACAGATTGTAATACTACTATCCTGAACACATTTACTAAGGGAATCAGTATGCAACACTATTATGTATTGTTATTGACCGTTAATGTGTTAGGTTTAAATGTGTCTCCAACTGTTCTGGAGGGAAACTGAAGTTCATATTTGAGTGGGTAAAACAGTTTAAATCTGATTGGTCACCGCCTAGTGGTGGCAGGTATAAATATCTGTCAGTTCGTAGGTTGAGTTCAGTTCTGTTATTCTTGCAATAAAGCATATTGCATTAAATCGGTCTGGTCCATGCCTCCAAGAACCCACTATTTAACAAACACTATCAAATGTTTTCATCAGTATTGATATATTGTGTGCTCCCTCCCCTATATTCCAAATCATAAACAACTGGAGTTCAGCCAAGCCACCTAATAGCCTTTAGGTATACTTACTAATAATCCAAAACTTATGAGAGTGGCTGTCATGCCTCCAGCATAAAGTTTGTGTATGTAGTTTGTGTGGTTTATTGCTATTATTGTTCTCTGGCATATGTTGAGCCATATCTACTGGCTGGGGACAAACCTTTCAATGTTTAGAATGTTGGTTTGGTAGCATTTTTGACCCTACTAAGACCCTTACACCCTGAGAAGCCTGACTCCATTTTGTGACATTCTGAGGTAATAGAGGAATCTAGCTTAGTTTATGACACATGTTCTTTTAAAGATAAAATCTATATCCTATACACAGCATTGTTGTTTTACATTACCCTGTTTTTTAATAAAGTATCAAGATTTGCATTTACAGTCTGACTTATTTAAAGGATTGGAGGGTTTAGTTGCATGTCGAGCTACACACAGGCTAACATATAGTGAGGGCAGAACAGTGACCAATAAAAGAAAGTGATTCTATTATATAAGTCTGGCAAGTGTTCAAACTTAAAATCAGAATGGTATTTTTAAAGACTTAATTTTTCTCCCTCTTTCAACATTTTTACCATTTTTATACAATATAGTGTATTTTCAATTCTAGAAGCAAGTCCAGTTTTATATCATAATACATGTGTTGCAATGTTGAAAATTTAACCAATAATGGAAAATCCTACAAACATTTCCAAATTTCTTAAGGACTGTAAACTGCATTTTCTTTGAGGAAAAAATATTACAGAAGTGTTGAACTACAACACTCCATTGAAAAGGTGTAACCTAAACTCCTAAACATCATAGAAATTGTACAAAAAATAAGCACATTAACTTTCCTGACCATCAATGTGGCTATTAGTACCTTTGCTGCTATTATTATATACTAGATAGCATCTGTGTTTGAATGGTGCATTAAATTTAATACATCAAAAATATTTTAACAAAGAGATATATTTTAAAGACTGTCAATAATGAACATTATAGGGATTTGCATTTATATTCTTAAAACAAACAAGTCCATAACATGCTGCTATTCGGGTCATTGATTTAATATATTATGGTTCTGTCAACATTCAAGTTGAGAATCCAAATAAAACTCTAGGTTCATTCAGTTTCTGAAAATCTTACAATTTATTGAATACACCGCATGATAATGTTGAAGCAAAATTAACTCTGAGGTTCCAACACCAAATCATAGACTTAATAATTTCCCCAGCCAAATCCTCAACATCTTATGAAGTCCATATAAACAAGTTCACTTTGCTTTGGGAACTGTCTGCTTCAAATCCACACCTGTTATGATGTCCTTGAAAAGGTTTCAGGCTCTCACGGTCTTCAGTGGAATTGTAGAAGTTTTGTTTCTTGATATAACCCACTCGAAAGTAACATCTCCCCCCTTTCTCTAAAGGCAAGTTGAAATGCAAAGGCATGTAGCTGCCAAAGTTTCATCCTTGATAGGTTTGTTGCAGAGTCAGGCAGATGGTCAGACTGGATTTGGCATTTTTATTCACCAATCGAGTCCTTCCCAATAACCTGTAATAGGCAGATGTTTATGTATAATGGTGTCAGTATCCTTGTTCCGAGTAAAGCTACTTTTTGCAATTTACTGATGGTGAATTTCTCAATGCTGATGGTGTTTAAATGGTACACCGTTTGTTTTGGGATTGCAGCCAAGGCACTATTATTATTGGTACTAACTTCGCTTTCTTTTGCCATAGTCAGTTTATTTCTATTTGCAGCTCTCTGTATTTTGTTATTATATAGATTAAAATATATATTTAATTTTAAAAATGTTATATAATCACCTTAATAGTTTTATAACAACTTTTATTATATGTTTATTACCTGTGTTCCCCCAAAATAAGAGCTGGTCTTATATTAATTTTTGCTCCAAAAGACGCATTAGGACTTATTTTTCAGTTAGGGCTTATATTTGGAGAAATACGGTACTAAATGCGTCCATCTGACTGACAATCTTAATTGGGGCTTATTTTGGGGGTGGGGCTTATATTACAAGCATCCTGAAAAATCATGCTAGTGCTTATTTTCCAGTTGAGTCTTATTTTTGGGAAAACACGGTATGTATTATATAAAATTATATAATACACTATAATAATTTAGATAGACAGACAGACAGACAGACATATAGTTATAGATATAGGTATATAGATATAGATATTCAAAATTTTGTGGCTGACAAAGAGTTAGTGGGAGACTAGTATAGCTATTTCAAGCTCTTTAGCTCTCATCAGCTAGTCATACCGCTCTGAGATTCGAACCTGGGCAGCTTGCATGTTAGGCAGCTATATTAACCTTTTGAACCACAGGTTCCCCCTTACTCCTGTCAGCAGAAACCAGGGAGGATATAGATCTTATCTGTTGGGTGGAGCAGACTGATTTATATTTGGTAGACCGGGTGCTTCACCCAACAGATGATATAAAGAGATAGAGATAGAGATAGAGATAGATAGATAGATAGATAGATAGATAGATAGATAGATAGATAGACAGACAGATAAATAGATAGAGATATATTTAAAGAGACTGCTGTTGTGTGCGTTGAACTACCAACTCTGAATAAGTCTCTTAGGACACAAGGAAATCAATAACTTAGTAGTGTTTATTTCTTTATATTTGTATGGTTATATTGTTTTCCTGGAGGAAATATGAAAAAAAGATTGTTTTGGTTTTTGTCTGATTATAACTAGTAGTTTATAGTTTTCTTACTGGAGTCGAGAGAAAACAACAAAAAATGTCCTTTTTTGACCCTGCGTTTCTGGTTGGGGCTTCGCAACAGGGTTTTGGATTGAGTTAAACCTGAAGCCATCCTGCTAGGAAATCAGCTCCTCACTCAGGGCCAGCTTAAGGGTTAAAACTTAAACTATATATAATAGGAGTAGCCCATTTAACCTGACTTACAATGTAAGTTTTGTGAGCATCATTTCTGAAAAGCCTCAGCATGTTTCATCTTGCTCTCCTAATATTATTTGACTTTCAGTAATGGAACCTATAGACACTTATCAGGAAATCATTGGTTGATTGGTTCGTTGATTGGTTAAGACAGAGGAAGGGATAGATGAAGAGGGAGGGGGCAGGGAGAGAAATCTTTCCTGTAACCTTTAAATAATCTCTGAGGATGATCATTTTCACTTTCACTACTAAATTTCCTATCTCTGTCAGCCCTCTGGTGTTATTTTTGAAAGTATTACTCTATATTTTCCCTGAAGCAGTCGTATTTTTACTTCAAAGGGTAAAGACTCCAAAACTGCAGTCAGATACAGCTTTCAGTTCTGCAGAAAAAAATTGAGTTATTATGCTTTGTCTTACTCTGTCACAAACAAACTCTGCAATGAACTTGAACACATATTCATAGTTATTTTTAAGGGGGATAACCATTCTTATGCAGAATGAATTATGAAATGTTCCCTTCAAGGTCAAGCCTGACCACATGCATAAAAAGTTATGATCATATATGTAGACAAACTAAGTATACACTACTAAAACTCTTAAGCCTGTTTATTTGTCACCTTCAAGTGGGTGAAATTAGAAGATATAAGGCAACAATTACTGAATCGAGGTAACTCAAATAGACTAAGTTACAGAATGTTGGGACCCTTGAGTCTTGTGGGAATAAAATTTTGGAAAGTTGTGATCACTTCATCTCCAACATGCCTTCCTACTACACTTCCCAGAAACATATAGGTTTGTATGGTACAAGGAAAGATGGGATGGTCATATTCTTGCCCTCTTCCCAACCTTCTTCTGACCCGTGCACCCAATCAGCTGGTGGAACAGCCTGAGAGATGCACAGTGATTGGCTGCTTTGGAACAAAAGCTGAAATTTGAAATCTCTTAAGAACAGTGGACAGCAAGGGAAGGATGAAATTTGGATGCCTATATGTGAAATAGAACTGGCTGGGGCAGTGCTGGCAGTCAACAGATGAACCTTCCTTCTTTTCTGGAAGGGACCCTTGGGAACATACCAGGAGGGAGAGGAAAGATGGTTTTCCTCACAATAAGTGGCTCTCTTTGTTTTCCTTCTCCTTAGCATAGTGGCAGGCAGTTCCAAATGAAGAAGGAGGAAGCTCCCTGCCAGCTTCCACAAACCACATCAATGAGGAAGCTGGCAAGAAATTGGAAGTTGCTCCCTAATCTGTTGGGGTTTTTTTGCACACTTGTAGTCATTTCTCTATTTAGGTAAGGAAATATCTCTGAAAGGATGACCCAATAGGTCACTTGTTGTCTAGATCCTTTATAAATCCATAACAATAGATTCTTTTTCATCTTTCTCTCTTTTTTTCTTTTAAGATGTGGTCAGCTAACTCTGATAGTTACATATATACACATTTCTGTTTTCTCTCAAAAAGGTATATAACCTGATGTTCAAGTTTGCTCCTAAACATCAGAATTTATATTCCTGGTCAGTTATATTAAGCCCTTATGGGTAACCCACAAACCTGAGATCTAAACATGCTACCCATATTATTAGTATGTTTAAGGAATTGTTTCTTTTTTATATCACCACTACACTAAATTGGGCATTCACTTAGTGACGGCAAGACCAACTCAATGGTAATCGCCAAATTTACATCTGTTTCACTTAGTGATGGCAAGACCAACTCAATGGTAACAGCCAAACTTACATGTGTTTCGCTTAGTGATGGTAAGACCAACTCAATGGTAACAATTTAGTTCAATTGGTGACGGCAAGACCACTCAATGGTAACAATCAAGTCACATATAGTTCACTTAGTGACAGCCAAACCAACTCAATGGTTAAGATCCAATGCACATGTAGTTCACTTAGTGATGGCAAAGCCAATTCAATGGTAACAGTCATTTTGCATGTGTTTCACTTAGTGGCGGGTAACAGCCAGCACACACTGACATTCAGAATAGTCGTGACACCCTGCTTCCAAGAAGATGGCTTTGCCTCTGCTGCCTCTGCTTGCAGGCCTGAACGTCCAGAGGCTGAATAGAAATTAGCATATAGATTGAATTGAACCAAGGCGGCAGCTATGCTGTATCCGTACTAGGTGCAATAATTAGTCCCCTTTTAGATGTAAATAGGCAGTGATATTGCTGTAGTTGTCAAGGCCTGATTGCTGGTTGTGATGCGCGGCTTCTGAAGAATGGTCGCCGCTCAGACTCGTTGAGATCTATGGCCTCAGTATATAGTGCAGCCGGATTTAAGTCCCGTAGCTGCCTTGCCTGGTAACCAGACACGCACACAGTTCCAGGAACAATGCTGGCTTTTGCCCCTGAGTAAGCAATCAGACTTGAAAAGGAGAAAAAACAACAAGTTAAATGCTGCCTGTTTCTGCAGCCCAGCCATGCGGAGGCCAAAATGGTGACGTTGCTGCCTTTGTCTGGTAATCAGACACAATACAGTTCCGGGCCCCCTGAGTAAGCAATCAGACTTCAAAGGTAAAAGCAACAACTTAAATGCTGTCTGCTTCAGCAGCACCAGAATCAAACACTCAAGCGACGTGCTCCCCAACTGATCGACCAAGAGGGAAACCAAGTGAGGGGAGACAATCAAAGGGAAAAACCAGTGAGCCTCCACATGGCTGTATACAAGGCTTCAGTTGAAGCCTCAAATCCCCTGAAAACCCAGTGAATTCCACCTGCGCTATGAAGGCACAGCGACTGGAGAAAAAAATCCACTATAGATGGGAAATAAACAACAGAGAAACCATACCTGATCTGTCTCTGTCTAAAGTCTGAGCCAATCTTACCATGTCTCCTCAGGGCGAACACTAAGTCAAGACTGGGGTCCTGGCCCAGGGGAGGCGGCATGGCAAAAGTTGATTGACTTAGTCTCTGGGCAGGAAGACAAGGATAACCCATCTATAGTGGATTCTCCATCGGTCATGCTGGAGAATACATAATGCACTAGAGGGAAGATTATCATGGCCATACAATAAAATTCAGATAATTAAATTAAAATTAATATCCACCAGTTTATCTGCTTCCAGTAGCAATGCCTATTCTGCCACAGAACATGCAAATAACATCTTTATTTACAGGGTATGGGTGTTATTTCATTTCTTTTGTTTTTTTCTCTTCCAACCAGTTCAGCAGCTGGTAGGAAAAAATCCAGCATTCATCTGTCAATTATAGATAACTAGACCAACATATTCACCATTTAAAGAAGTCAGAATCAAATGCAGCTGCCTAAAACCCAAGTTTCAAACAACAACCTTCTGTTGGACCTGGGTTTAGCCCTGTTCAAGAACTCTAAGCCCATGTTCAAAAACAACCCAAAGAACTAATGGTCACAGGAAGAATTAAAATTTTGCTATTCTTCTCTAATTTCAACATGAGGCCCTTCTGCTACACCATTGGTTAAATAACATTCAAATTAATCCAGGCCCCTCAGCTAGAAACCAATTTAAAGACATGATGGGCACACAAGGAAATTCTAGATAGAAATATATGAATTTTTTCATTGTCCCAAACAGAATGGCCCTGGAACTAATGCCTAGGGTGGATGAAAGAAACATGCCTGCCACAGCTTAGAGGTACCAAACTAACCTCATCCTTGAGGATGCAACATCAACTAAATTATTGGGGGAGTATGTTAAGCTGAAATGACTTGACATATGCTTACACTAATATTGATTGGTTGAATATGTGCCATCAGGTTGCTTTCAATTCCTAATGACCACCTACATGCTGATTTTCTCCATGATTAAGACAAGGAATAAGTATTGCTTAAAAACTGTAACAGCTAAGAATGATTTTGAGATTGGGGATGGGATGAGGCAATGTGTTAAGGAAATGGCAGCTGCTGGGCCATGTTTTTACCATGATTAGTGTAGTTAGGGAAAGGTGTTAAATTGGATGTGGTATTTAATACAAGTAGTCCTCAACTTAGAACAGTGCATTTAGTAATCATTCAAAATTACAACAGCACTGAAAAAAGTGACTTATGATCGTTTTTTACACTTATGACTGCTGCAGCATCCCCAGGGTCATATGACCAAAATTCCCAAGTCAGATTCACTTAATTGCATTATTAACTTAATAACTGCAGTGATTTCCTTAATAACTGTGGCAAGAAAGGTCTCAAAATGGGGCAAAACCTCACTTAACAAATGTTTTACTTAGCAACAGAAAATTTGGGATCAATTGTGGTTGTAAGTCAAGGAGTACCTGTATTTCTTTTGCCTATTGACTCTGAATCCAAAAATCTTGTTCATTTTAGAACCCTTCACAAGGATCCAACATCCCTATGATAGGCCTGTTTTGATAAGCTATCTATACTTTTTTTTCCTGAGCTGTGATTGATTTGGGTAAAATAAGTTTCAATAGAGCATAACAGTTAAATTCCCACTGCCCCCAGTCCTATAAATATTTTATTTCTTTTATGTTTAAATGTCAGTAAGTATTGATTAGAAATACATGCACACATAAATCCAGGACTTCTTTTAAACCAGTGGTTCTCAACCTGTGGGTCGCGACCCCATTTGGAGTCGAACGACCATTTCACGGGGATCGCCAAACACCGCAGTCCGCCATTTTTTTTTGGTCGGCCATTTTTTTTGGTCGGCCATTTTTTCCCCTTTGCGATGCGGGCCGTCACGCCGCGCATGCGCGATGCGGGCCCGCCATTTTTTTTGGTCGGCCATTTTTTTCCCCTTTGCGATGCGGACCGTCGCGCCACGCATGCGTGATGCGGGCCGGGGTCGAGCCCCGGAAAAGGTTGAGAACCGCTGTTTTAAACCATAGTCACATGCCTAGATTTTCACCTCTAACATTTTGGATAACATCAGTGGTGGGATTCAAATATGTGAACAACTGGTTCTTTGTGTGGATGCCGGTTCCAGAAGTTCATTCTGGGCCTGGGCAACAAAAAATTAGCTACCGGTTCTGCCGAACTGGTGCGAACTGGCTGAATCCCACCACTGGATAACATGAATTCATTTTGGCAGATATATTCTGATTGTACAAAATGTTATTCTTAACCTTTCGTTTAGGTAAGCAGAATTCAGGTAAAATGATCAATAGCTGTTATATAGGAATAAATGAAGATTTAAGGATATATGAAATAAAATCAGTTTGTGCAATGTTATAAACTACCAAACCAAATACAATATACTATGCATTTAATAGAAATGACAATCAGATCGATATAATATTTGGTGCATTAAAATGACATCATGCAAATGCCACCAATACACACTTTTTTCATTTTCTATCATGACATAATTGTCATGCATATACATAACTGCTCACATGATACATGTGGCATTATTGCTGTCTTCCCCTATCTAAAGAATCCTATGAATAAAGCTCATTATTCAGCTACAGCAACATTCCAATAATTCTAATAGAAGAGGCTATTTGAAGCTCAGGGTTGAGCTGTGGAGTCCTTGGGGGTCTCTGAGCTTAGTTGTTTGCTTGCAGACTATAACTCTTGCATTCTAGCTGCCTGGCACTGCATAAGTCATAATATATGTCTGCTAAACTGACAAATAAAAAAGCTTAGCTCTAAATGAAGACCATTTAAATTAGGATAAAAGAAATACAATATATACCAGCATTCTATATTATTTAGTTCTTTTGTCTCTTAATTTGGCCTCCAGAATTTTTTTATATTTTTTTTTCTGATAGTGAAACTGCTTCAGGCACTTAAAAATTAGATTTAATGTCCCTGTGTCCAATTTCCTGTAGCAATTGGTTTATTTTAACCACTGAGTAAATATAGCACTAACATTAATCTTCAAAGTCAATAGGAGCAATGTGTATGATTCATTGGAACTTGAAGGATTCAATAACTTTTTAACACAAAGATGGCAGTCAGTATCTTTCTAAACTCCTTAATTTTGTATGTGTAGGGAGAAGTTAGACCTATTTAGTGGAACTGTTTTACAAAGGTTCATAAAGTTAAATATGGGAGATTTATACATACTTTGGAATTTTCTATTTTTGGTTTGCATACAATATTGGTCTATCCTACTTGTTCCATGGTGCTCACAACTGCCTCATTTTAGATTTACTACATATAGTCATTGAATATTAGCAGAATACAACTCAGTCTTCTCCCAGGGATGGGTACAAACAACAATAAGATAATAAACAACAATAACTCATAATAAACAACAATTATTCTGCGTGACACAAGACTTTTGAGCATCACTGAGCAGAATACAAATGAGCTACAGGAAAGCAATATAACCCCAAGGATAACTGCAATAACATTTTATTGTTCTAATTGCTTTTCTTTGAACTACTCTCCTCTAAAGGGCAAGACAATATTGTTTTGTGACACAATCAAAACAAACTGATGTTACATAAGTTAAATACAGTATATGTGATAACTATATAAGCAAGCATCCAGTAGATTTAAGCAATGACTTAAAAGCACACTTTTATGAGATACCTGAGTCCAGGTCTTCATCTTTTTGGCAGAATCATGTCTTATTTCTTCTGCCCTAATAAAGGCAAAAATCTATTAAAAGCTTCTGCCAAAATAGGTGCACAAAGTATAGGGATAATTCAGGCACGAGCTTAAAAACCAATTCTAGGCTGCCTGCTATCAGTTTAATGCACAAATAATAAAGTCAAGGATAAGAAGTTCCCTTCAATTTTGGGAGTAATGTAAGGATTTGCTAAGACATCATCCAAGGGTTTTATCAGCTCTGGCAGCAGTAAGTAATTTGTGTTATAAGCTAGCAGCCACGTACCTGCGCTCAAAAGAAGCCAGATGCTTATACTAAAGTAGAGCTCCCCAACCTTTCTGGGTTGGCGGTCCAGAGGGAAAAGGAGGAGCAGGAAAATGTACACATTTGTGTGCATGCACATGCACCTGTGCACATGCGCAAGTGGGCCACGTACACCCATAGCGGTGCTGGTGGAGGCACTGGTATCTATGCACAAACGGGGCACTAGCACCTGTGCGCATGCACAAATGAGGCCGCTAGCACTTGCACAGCAGCAATAGCACAAGTGTGGAGAGTACATGTACATGTGCATGCACTCACCAACCCCCACAGGTTGGGTGCCCTGCATACATCTGAGTCCAAACTTGATGTGTGCCATCATGCAAATGAATGGCTACATCAGGCAAATGAATGATGAACCATTCAGCCTGATTCTGATTCTGCATTGTCATCTCAACAGTGGATTGTGAAACAGAAATGGATGGAAACAGCACCTGGTCAAATTCCACCTATCCCGATATATCATTTATCAATCTACCTTAACCAATCAAAGTTCCACTGCCCTTTAAGTGGCTGCCACATCAGCAGGTGAACAATGCCTAATTTTTAAATAAAATGATTTACTAAACAGCTGTATCATTTTCTTCTAGGGCAGGGCTTTTCAACCAGTGGTACATGTACCATCTATGGTACATTGGCACCTGGGAGGTGGTACGTGACCATCCTGGAAAAGTGGTAGCAGGGGAGGGGAATGAGCTGAACCGGTGGCAGCACCGCACAAGCCTGAGCAATAGATGGCTGGAGCTGCAGGGCTGTCAGGGCTCAGCGGAAGCACCAGGATCAGCACTAGGCTCCAGCTGATCGGCGCTTCTTCGGTGCTGTCAGGGCTCAGCGGAAACACCAGCATCAGTGCCAGGCTCCAGCTGATCGGCGCTTCTTCAGGGCTGTCAGGGCTCAGTGGAAGCACCAGGATCAGCGCCAGGCTCCAGCTGGAGCTCGGCACTGATCCTGGTGCTTCTGCTAAGCCCAGAAGAAGCACTGATCAGCTGGAATGTTGCAGCATCTCCAGGATCTTGTGATTTACATTTAGATGCTTGGCAACTGATTCATATTTATGATGGTCACAGTGTCCCAGGCTCATGTGAAGTGACCAAAACCTGCTGCAACCACCCAGCAGATGGGTGGATTAAAAACCAAACACCCCCACCCCACCTCCACTGCCATTCTAGCAGCACCCAATTTTGGAAATCAAAGATCAATTTGTCAAACATGATATAACAAATCAATGTTTCTGAACATCCTAAGTATATTGAAGATTACATTATTATTATTCCCCTTAACCAATGCTATTTTCATAAAAGAAAACATTATTATGAACATTCAATGGTACTTATTAGCAATATATATCTCATTTTCTTCATGTAAGTGGAGTGCACAGAAACCACCAGATTCAATTTAGGAGCTTCATCCAAATCCCAGAAAAGAAGTCCTCTGATCTGGGTCACTCCAGAGGTAACTACCTGATGAAATTCAAGCTCTAGACTGGCACAATTATTATATTATTTTTAAAAACAAATCGTTAAAAGAAGGACATCTCCACACTATGTTACTTTGTATTGTATATGAAATTAGTATTAAAATTTGCTGCATATAATTATAAAATATTGCAGTTTTAGAATCTTTCTGATCTTTCTAATGCAGGTCTGCAGGAGTCTGCAGGAGTCTGGGGTGGGAGAGTGGCAGGGCAGAAGCCGTCTTGCTCAGTGCAAGGTCCACCACCAACTGCAACTGGTTTGCAACCTCTGAGCTCCATGTCCTTCCTTCTCTCCCTCCTCCTGCTTCTCTGTTATCTCTTATTCTGCCTCCTTCTCTTCCTGATCCTGCTCCTTCTTCCTCCTGCTCCTTCTTCTTCCTCCTCTTCTTCCTCAGTTTCCTCCTCTCCCCCTCCTGGCACCCCAGCTGGGCTTGCACTCCCTTTGCACAACTCTCCAGTTTGCAAGACAAATGCACACCAACCCAGTTTGCAACTGGGGGCTCCCCCAAGGCCTTGTCCCCCAGTTATGTGTATGAGAGGGTGTCTTTCTCAGGGTGCAAATAAGGACTGGGAGAAGCTACCTTTCACCTTAAGCATTGCATCTCCAAGGGATTTTTTCTCTCATCTGCACCTTTTCGAAGACCACTGGGTTTCGTTGCACTTCAACTGGAGTTTTGTGCTTTTATTTTGATGCTTTAGATGCCTTGTGTTTTGGCAACATCCTGCCTGCTTTTTGAGGTTTAATTTGGTGGGTGGGTGTGTTCTTCCTTTTTCTCCTTGCACCTCTCCAGGTTTGCAAGTGAAGCAGCTTACAATGCGGGAGGGGGGAGGGGAGAAATTACATTTCCCCTTAAGCACTGTCTCTCCAAGTGAAACCCTCTCTCATTTGCACCTTTTCCAAGACTGCTGGGTGCTCTCTCTCTCTCTCTCTCTCTCTCTCTCTCTCTCTCTCTCTCTCTCTCTCCAGCACTTCCCTCTCTCTCTCTCTCTCTCTTCTCTCTCTCTCTCTCTCTTTTCAGCACTTCGTCAGCATGCTGGATCTTTGGTTTGATTTGCTGGAAGGCTGAGTTTAGAATTGTCTCTTTTCCTTCCCACTTTCTTAGAAGCAGAAAATCACTGGTCTAATCTAATACAATAATAGAAATAAAGTGCAATATTTATTTATTTGTTTATTTAGGAAATTTACAATAAATGTAATGCGCTTGAATCATCCTGAAACCTTCCCCCCCCTCCGTCCCTCCCCCAGTCCATGAAAAAATTGTCTTCCATGAAACCGGTCCCTGGTGCCAAAAAGATTGGGGACCTCTGGTTTAAACCATTCTTTCCTCTCATGAATTTTTATAAGTTGCATATCACTGAACTTTTAAAAAATGTTATACATTATTATTATACATTATTCAGATGTAATGAGCTTTATAAAATAATACTTTTATCTGTTATTAATTCATTAATGTTAGTTTGTTAATTGGCTTATTCTTTTTAAAAAGTGAGCCAGTCTGGTATAGTGGATAAGGTATCAGGCTAGAAACTGGGAGACCATGAATTCTAGTCCTGCCCTAAGCACAAATCCAGCTGGGTGACTTTAGGCCAGTCACGCTCAGCCCTAGGAGCGTGACTTCCGATAAACCTTGCCAAGTCTTGTAGGGACTTGTCCAGGCAGTCTCCAAGAATCTGAAATGACTGAATGAAAAAAAAATTAAATACTTTTGTAGGTCATTCTTTGATTACTATATTAGATACATTGTAAATAACAAATAAACATATACACTATCAGAATTATTTTAGTGTCTTATAGTTAACCTTTCTACTTTAAGAGAAGACTTTAAATATTAAACTTTTGATTTACTTAAGCTTTTAAGTTAATGTTGTCTCAATTTCTTGCACATTTTGCTTTGAAAGTGGCATTTCATTTAACAAAGGAAAAAGCTAACAATACTTTATATCAGTGTTGGATTGCTGTGGAATTTTGAGAGTTGAAGTCTGGTCATTTTAAAGTTGCTAAGATTGAGAAATAATGTTTTAAATTAATTGTCTGGATTCAAATTGTATGTAGGAAGAAATCAAATGGAATTATATTATATTCATCATCTCGAATTAAGTAGAATGAAGAAAGGTATCAAGGGAAGTTACATCATTTACAATGTTAAATAACTTGTCCTATTCATAACAGATTCAACTACATGATTCTTATTTAAACTTTGTATCTTTTAAACAAATGTAACCATACAAATTCTTTTAGATTATGTCAATATAATTACTTAATGAAAAACTGTAATATACCTATTAGTTGGTATCATTTGATATACAAAACCATTTGTTAACAAATGAAGAAATTTGATCTCTTAACCTTCATTACTTCAATCAATGTGATAGTAGAGCATACTTATTATGGCAAAAGACCCCCTTCATATCAAAGTGTTTCTCTCCTGTTTCTCATTAGGCATACTACTTAACACAGCAAGCTTGAAATGACTGTTTGCAGCACAGTGTGGTACCTCAGTTATTTTGGGGTATTCACAAAAGAACCAAAATAATCTGTTGTTCAAATATAGTTGCTGTTTATCAGGACAACATACAGAGATTAACTAACAGGTAATTACATGCAAAAAAAATGTTAGGACTTTTCCCTTGTCTAATTCACAAGAACGCATCACAGTGTTTCACTTCTTATCCAAGAAACGTCTTCAGTTCTTGGCTGAGAAGCGAACCATTTTCAAAGAAAAAAGACAAGAAAGTCCAGTTGCCTTTTGAAAAGTACACTTGGGACAACCAGGACCTGGATGATTGAGAATCTCCATAGACCAGAGGTGTCAAACTGCTGGCACATGGGCCGGATGCGTCATGCCAAAACCGCACCCACAATGGGGAAAAAGTCGTGATACGTCACAACACATCACGTGATGTTACGAGTTTGACACCCCTGCCATAGATGATCATATTAAGGTATGTGTCATGGTTCCGACAGATTAATCTCTTCAAAAGAACTTCAAAGCATTATTTTCCTTAAAAAATCTTTTATTCGAGAAACAAAGTATTGGCACTACATAGTTGAAGC
Organism: Bothrops alternatus; assembly: GCA_034064705.1. Taxonomy (NCBI): domain Eukaryota; kingdom Metazoa; phylum Chordata; class Lepidosauria; order Squamata; family Viperidae; genus Bothrops; species Bothrops alternatus. The sequence goes on from JARGCV010000112.1 coordinate 33,458,868, forward strand.
CAAAAACTAAATTCCCCTCCCCTGGCACAAAGTAGCAAAGCGCAATTCCCTCCTCCAATTAACAGTCATAAATCACATTCCCCAATTAATTTGAAGTGCGGGCTTTCTCCCCATCTGCCCGCCAAATTTCTATCAACTCTGGACCTAATAACCTTGGATTCCCATGGCTGAGTTATTATTGTTATGACTAGCTGGACTCTCATCCGCATTACCCCTCCCAGTATCAACGAACTCTAAAAGCGATAGAGAAAAGATGACTACATTTCCATCTGTTGTCAAAGCAAGAACATCCGATGTTAGCAGCATTGACATCCATCCCCCCCTTACAAAAAGGATAATTCCTATAATGTAAACAAAAGCACAGGTTAGGGGTTGCCTCTTGGTTTATTCGGTTGTTTCTTATAGAATCTATGTCAACGCTGCTAATATTGAATATTCTTGCTTTGACAAATTATGCTGAACTGTCTGGCACTTTTAGAGTTAATTCGGAGAGGAAGGAGGGAGGGAAAAACCCATGAAAGAGGACGGAAGAGAACCTTTGCCCTTCAAACTAATTGGAGAATATAAATCATGACAGAAAAATAAGGGAGGGGAATGCTAGCAAAAATAACTACTCGGTGGGTGGGAATTTCAGATCTTAGCATTCCCTTTTATCATGCCTGTGCTGACATTTTGCCACATAAATAAAAAGACTTTTTTAGGATAAAATGCCTGGAAGTTCTTTGAAGTGTTTCATTAGTCGGAACCATGACAACATGCTAAGATCTCAAAATCTTTTTAATCAACCTGGGGTCCTGAACTCCATCCGCTGTCTCTAGGCTTGAGAGGAGCTGGTAAAGATTCAGGGAAGAAAAATCCATCATGAAAAAAGTGGGTTTGCTTCAAGACCCAGCAGCTGCTGATAACCCAGTGGAGGAAACAACAGACAGCATGCTGTGGGAAGATGAATTCTGGCAGATCTCCCAGCTGGGAGAAAAAACTTCAAAAGCAGAATGGTAGAGAGCTAACAAATGGCCTGCTACTCAAACTTTGGGTGAGTCACTGGAAAGATTTCAAACCCCAGATGTGAAAAGCAGAAATCGATTCCTGCAGAGAGAAGCTTAAAGCCCTTCCCTTGTAGATCAGATCCTGGTTCCCCCGGCCAGGAACTGCAATCCTGAAGACAGAGGGAATCCCAGACTGAGGCCTCTGCAGCAATGGGCAGATTGGCACCCCCCACAGGTAGATGATCAGCAGCAGCTGAGCATGCCACAGCTAATAGAGGCCTTGCAGCAGCTTGGGGTGGTGCAGAAGATAGGAGATCAGCAGCTGGTGGGAGACCGACCACAGCGGGGAGATTGGCCACAGCCCCTGAACGTGCAATCTCTGGGCATAAATCTGCAGCCAGGGTGGGGCCAGCAGCAACAGCCACAGCGGGGGCCTAACAACCTATGATTGCACCACTTTTCACAGCAACCTTTGATGGGCACCCAGAGAAGCTGATTTTTTTCCTCAACCAAGTGCGCTCTCATTTGAATTGCTGGGCCTATCTCTACCCGGACCCGGGGACCATGGTCGATGTCATTGCATCCAGCCTAGAGGGAGAAGCATCCGAATGGCTGAACTATTTATATGATGAGCAAGCCCCCAAAGTGGGGTCCTGCAATCCTGCGCGTACACTTCTAAGAAGCTTACTGAAAGCGAGCGGAGATGGGCAATCTGGGATAAAGAGGCCTTCGCGATTCAGTGGGCACTATTAAACTGGCGACACTATCTAGAAGGGAGCAGGGTACCATTTGAAGTATGGACAGATCACAAAAATCTAGAAGCATTGAAAACTCCCCGCAAATTGTCCCCAAAGCAAGTGCAGTGGGCACAGTACTTTAACCACTTCAACTTCACTCTAAAGTATATACCAGGAGGAAAAAACTTCCTACTTGATGCACTATCCTGGTTACCCTGATACAAAAGCGAACGGGAGGAGTTTAATGAGGCTATTGTCCCCAATCCACAAACTGCCACTCAACTTACACCTCGCAGGGTTCCCAATCCTGATGACCCTGGAGTAAAGAAAATAAAACAAGAGCTCCTCACTGATCAATGGTTCAAAGATAATCAAACCTCCCTGACATGCAGGGATGGTTTGGCTTACAAGGGGGGGAAACTATATATGCCCGAAGCCCTCCGTCTTAATGCTCTCAAACACAGCCATGATGTGAAAATGTATTCTTCACTCTAGAATTTTCAAAGGTAAATTGCAGTAACTAGTACAATGGAAGGGATACCTGCTGTCTGAAGCCACCTGGGTGAAATACAGTGAGGTGAAAGTTGACAGCCTTGTCAAAAGGTTTAATGCAAAATACCCCAACAAACTAAAAACTAGTCATTAACGTATGCTTTTGTTTACATTGCAGGATCTGTCCTTTTTATAAGGGGGGCCGGATGTCAACGCTGCTAATATTGAATATTCTTGCTTTGACAAATTATGCTGAACTGTCTGGTACTTTTAGAGTTAATTCAGAGAGGAATGAGGGAGGAGGGAAAAACCCGCGAAAGAGGACGGAAGAGAACCTTTTCCCTTCAAACTAATTGGAGAACGTAAATCATGACAGCAAAATAAGGGAGAGGAATGCTAGCAAAAATAACTACTTGGTGGGTGGGAATTTCAGATCTTAGCATTCCGTTTCATCATGCCTGTGCCGACATTTTGTCACATAAATAAAAAGACTTTTTGGGAATAAAATGCCTGAAAGTTCTTTGAAGTATTTCATTAGTCAGAACCATGACAACCTATTAATGAATCTGTCAACTTTTACTTCACTAGATTTCACCTAGGTGGCCTCAGACAATGGATATCCCTTCCATTGCACTAAGTACTGCAATTTCCCCTTAAAAATTCTAGAATCAAGAATATGCTTTACTTCATAGTAAGTCTGTCCTGCCACCACGAGGGGTCTGGGTGCCTTCTTAGGGGGAGGTCTTAGGGTTACGGTGGAACCCAGAAAAGGTTTCAACAGGCTACAATGGAAAACAGAGAGTCTTAGCAGCTGCCAAGGAGAATGGCTGTACCGGGACGGTGCTCTGGATAAGAGTGCCTCTTTTACAACCACTTCCCATCACCCGGCAGGCTTTTTGAAGTCCTAGATCCCTCGGAGGGGGGTTGGAAGGAAGAGGTGTCCTGCGCAGAAGTCCTAGATGGCGGTCGGGTCCGATAGAAGCAGGGAAGCCTTGGAGAAGCTGGACGGGGGAAGGAGATGGCCCAGCATGGTGGCCTCGAAGAAATAACAGCAGCCAGCTGTGCAGAAAGCAATGGAAAACTAGTGAAGTGATGGTGTGATGGTCTGGTGGTGTGTGTATCCAATGACCTTGCGTGAGTGATCTGGGAAGGGAGAACTGCCCCGCAGGATTTCCAAAGAGGGAGAAGAGAAAAGGAGCCCCAGACAGAAAAGGGTGGAACTTTACCCCCATGGATTAGTGGCGATATTGGGGCAAATGAGGTTTTTACCTTAACTAGCTCTACTTCGTGGGCTGAAAAGGATAAAGTCTAAGAGTAGCCATACTTCTTTTTTGTGAGAAGCAAGTAAGAATTCAGAACAAGTCAAAAACTGAGGGATAAAAAGTGTCGATGAAGCAGAGAAAGCAGACATTTTGAACTAGTGTTGAAGGCTGCACAGCATTGAAAGGGAGAAGGGAGACATCTACTGGCTGAGAAGAAAACAGACATAGAGATAAATAAAGAAAAGAAAAAATGTGCCAGAGAGAAAGAAAATTGGTGACTAAAATTAAGGAGAGACCTTTTACATTTGTATACCCTGTTGAATACATCTATAAATATAATTGTTAAATTGTATATTGTACTGCCAATGAACTTATAATATTGATTACTATTTATAAGATAATTAATTACTGTGAATTAATAGTGTGATTGTTATACATCTTATAAGATTTTAGCACTATCTAAGATAGAATAAATAAAATATTACTTTACCATAAAGGCAATTTTGGACAGAGGAGGCACGAATTAGGCAAATTATCCTCTTAGGTGTGCTGGAAAGAAAAACAAGGATTGTATATAAGTGGGAGGGCTGGTTCACAATATTCCGAAAAATGACAAGTATTCCCAATTTAACAAGAGTTGGGATAGGAAAGAAGCAAATTACTCAAACAACATCAGTTGAACTGAGCCCAGCAGGGCAAAGATCAATAGAAGAGATGATGCAGCGAGAAAAAGCGAACTCATTTAAGGAATTGCAATTGATGTTACAATCTATGCAGTAAGTAATGTTAAGAAACCATGAAGACTTGAAAAAAGAAATAGGAGAAGTAAAGAGTGACACTGGAGAACTCAAAGAAAAGATTGGGATGATGGATGCGAAATTTGAATGCTTTCAACAACAAATCTTAAAAATGAGCAGAAATTACTAGAGATGGAAGAAAGAATGAATAAGAAGGAGAAAAGGGTAGATGAAATGAATGAAAAACTTTTACAAGCTAACAAAGAATTAGAAAAAACATCTATTTCATTCGAAACAGAGAAAGCAGACCACTATCTACATTTCCAAAATGTGAGAGAAGAAAAAGGGGAAGACCTCCCAGAAACGATGGCAAATTTGCTAGTGCAAGCCCTAGGAAGTAGGATGGAAGAAATGTGAATGAGATGGATGAAATATTATAGGATCCATACTAATTACGCGAGAAGACACAATCTGCCCAAAGAAGTTCATATTAGATTTGTCAAAAAATCGGTTAGAGATGACATTTTATACAGAACTAGAGACGATCCGATAGAATTTAGAGGAAAACAACTAGTTGTTCTTAAACAAACCCCTAGAAGGGTAAGAGATTTAAGAAGGCTGTATCAACACATAACATCTAAACTAACAAGACAAAATATTAACTTCAGGTGACTGACGCCAGAAGGCATTATGGTGACATGGCAAGAAAAAAGATACAGGTTAGATACAATAGATACGGCAGAAGAATTCTTTAGGTAATATTTCTGTAGTGAAGAAGAGTCAGAAATAAAAGAACCAAGAGGAGAAGGTGCTACAGGAGAACGGGTGATAGAAACAAGGGAATTACAAAGTATAGAAAAGGAAACTGGGAGAGGGAAAAAAGCGGAAAATGGAAATGGTGATGAGGGTAGACTTAAAGAATCTAAAGAGAGCAAACCAACAAAGATGACTAGACCAAAATACCAGCAGTGATATGGAAGAAATAGCAATTTTATCTTTAAATGTTAATGGCTTAAACTCCCCCACAAACAGGAATAAAAATTTTAATAAGCTTAACAAAATGCATCTGGATATAATAATGTTACAAGAAACACATATAAATAGGTAACATCAAAACTTATTGAATTATCCCAAACTAGGAACTATGTTTGTGTCATCATCACAACAGAAAAAAAGAGGAATAGTGTATGTTAGGGAAGGAATCTTGACAAGACAAATTTATCAGGATGAAGAGGATAGAATATTAATAATCGAGGTTCTTCTGAATCAAAAAAGGTAACCCTTGTTGGAATTTATGCCCCAAATGAAAGACAAAAACAATTCTATAAAAAATTGCATAAGGCTATTGGAGAAATTGAAAATGAGAATATTTGCTTAATGGGTGATTTTAATGCAATAGTGGATAGAGAGTTAGATTATAAAAGCGGCACAACAAAGAAAGTAATTAGAAGAATATTACCCAGTACCTTCTTCAAAATGGTGGAGGAATTTAATATATTGGATAGTTGGAGGGAGAGAAACCTGACATCAAAGCAATTTATGTACTATTCTGGTCGCCATCTATCGTGGTCTAGAATTGATATGGCTTGGATATCAAAAGAACTAAACCTGGAAATAGAGGATGTCACAATAGACACAAATCTATGGACCCTAAAAAGAGCAATTTTGAATCAAAAGGAATTTAAATTCAAGATGGAGGAGCAAATGCATATGTTCCTCCATACAAATAAGAAAGAAGATACGAACAGCCAAAACCTATGGGACATGGCTAAAGCAATCATGAGAGGAGTTGCAATTGCATATATGGCCAGTGATAATAGAAAATAAAAGCAACACCAAAAAAGTTTAGAGGAAGAACACAGGAAATTGGAAATACAACTACAAATAAAACCGCAAAGTTGGGATCTGAAACAACGATTAGATCTAATTAAACACAAACTAAACATTATGAAGAAGGAGGAACTGGAGCAAAAAATAAAAGAGGCCAAACAAAACATTTTTGAATACGCGAATAAACCTGGGCGATGGCTGGCCCACAAACGAAAAGACAAAAGATGGATTAATAAATTATGTAACAAAGAGGGGGCAATGATCTATCAGAGTGAAGGGGGAAAATGTGGCATATAAATTTTACAGGGAACTTTATAAAGAAGAAGAAAGTATTAGTGAAGATAAAATATCACAATGCCTCCAGAAAGCCGACCTTCCGAAGGTCCCGGAAGAAGTCCAAAATTTCCTAAACAAGGATATAACACTTCAAGAAATTACAGAGGCAATCAAAAAAGTAATAAGACGCCAGGCCCAGATGGATTACCATCTGAATTATGTAAGAACCTCCAACAACTGTTAGGTCCAATCTTACTAGATGTATTTAATGAAGTGTTAAAAAAAGCAAAGATCCAACTGCATGGGAAGAGGCAATTATTACCTTAATACCTAAGGAAAACTCTGATTTGACATTTATCCAAAACTACAGGCCCATATCATTACTTAATTCAGACTATAAACATTTTATGGAGATAATGGCAGAAAGATTGAAAAGGTTTCTGGTTGAATTTATTCACCCTGATCAAAATGGTTTTTTTGCTTAGGAGGCAGATAAGACATAATGTCAGGATTGTACTAGATACGTTGGAAAACTACGAGATCCATAATGAAAAACAGATGATACTTGTCTTTGTCGACGCACAGAAAGCATTTGACAATGTTAACTGGGATTTTATGTTGAATCAGCTAAAATATATGGAATTTGGTGAAAAGTTTATAAATATGTTCAAAGCAATTTATGTGAAACAGGAAGTGAAAGTAGTAGCAAACGGAGAAACCACTAAAAGTTTCCAAATACAAAAAGGTAAGACAAGGCTGTCCATTATCACCACTACTATTTGTACTATCTTTAGAAGTTTTGACTAGAATAATTTGGAAAGAAGAACAAATTAAAGGCTTAGAAACTAGAAACTATGCAGACGATTTGGTTTTTATCATGGAAGAGCCCTTGAAGTCCAGTGTAAGGTTGTTGGAAGCATTGGGAGAATATGGAGAAGTAGCAGGTTTAAAGATCAATAAAGAAAAAATTAAAATGTTAATTAAAAATATGACGAAACTACAGGAAACTGAGCTAGTTGAGAAATTAAACATTCAGATAACAAAGAAGGTGAGATATCTAGGGATTCGAAAGCTGGCCTCTGCCTACGGGCTAGGCTGGTTTCTGGGGGCTGGTTTCTGTCTTGTTTTAAGATCTTCTCCAATGACTTAAGCAATTCTTATGCATGTCCTTCCAAACATCCTGAAGCTCTTCCACATCATTCAGCATCCTGAGAAAGAGAAGAAAGAGAACTGTAAGCTTGCTTAAAATACAACCTTGTATTTTGATTACTGAACTTTTCCAGCTTGAGAAGCAGGCCTTCATCCCTTGGAGGGACAACTGCATCCAGTAAACCAAGAGCAGTAAAGCAGCAGCAACAACTTACAACTTGCAGCCAAAGAGCAGCAGAGCAACTTACAGCTGAAAGGCAGCAGCAGCAGCCGGACCGGTGAACCAGCATCCAGTAAACCAGCATCCAGTAAACCAACAGCCAGCAACCAGCAGCCTGCAACCTGCAACCAGCAGCCTGCAACCTGCAACCGGCAACCGGCAGTCTGCAGCTAGCAACTGGCGACCAGCGGCCAGTGACTGGCGACTGGTGACCAGCAAGTCCAGGGGGGCTTGGAGCCTGCTCACCTGTTGGAGGTGTCCATCTTGTCCTTCGCTGGCTCGCCCTGCTTCTGCCATTGCTGTCTGGTTTTATGTGGCTTTTGGGGGATTTTCAAACAGGAGAGCTTTTTGGTTTCCCTGCTTTTTGCCACCAATTGTTTCTCGGCCTCTACTTTGCCGAGTTCTAGTCCCGATGCTGGCTTGTCCTTTATTTTCATTGTACTGGCTTGCCGCCTCCCCTTTCAAGGCAGGCTGCCAGAGATCTTGGAATAGGCTAGCTTTGGCTTTGACGGCGCTTTTCTCCTCCTTCTCCCGGCGACTAGAACGGAGGGAAGTTTGGAGGAAACTTTTGCTGGCCTTGACCCTGGACTATTGGAAAGGACTGCAATTGTGGAAGTGGTTATCGTGGCTAGTGGGCCTGCTCTGTCGGCTGGGTGCCTCCTGCTAAATTTTTAAGACCTGTGGGTGAGGCCTTTGTTGCTGCCGCCATTATGTTGGATTTTTTCGAAGGCCTTATCTTTGGGACGTTGGGTTCCATAATTACTGTTAGTATAATTATTCCTCCTGTGGGTTCTGTTTTGGACTCTACTACAAGTTTTATCTTAGGAGGGACTAATACAGGCACAGCTATAGTTATTGCGGCAGGATTAACATCTGGCATGCCTGTTTTTATTTTTTATTTTTTATTACTATATTTTTAAATTGTTTTAATTACTATTTGTTTAAATTTTTAAATAATTCAAGTTGTTTAATACTGTTTTAACTTATTTTTGTTGGATGTTATGAATGATGTGGGGGGGATTGACTGATTGTGGAGTGAATCGGGTTGAATGGATGGTTAGTTTATTGTTTTTAATGTGTTTAGTTTAAAGAGTGGGAGAGATAAATTAATGATATGGATGGAGTTGTGGTTGAGTGGAATGAATGTGATGAACTGGCTAGCCTGCCTGGCATGGCAGAGGCGGAGGGGAGGGGAGACGCTGGCTCTGGGGTGATAGAGGGCCAAAGTATACCGGTCTTGCTGGGGAGAGGCAGATATGGTGGGAGCCATAGGGTAGGCCATTCCCGGGGAACAAGAGCTCGCTGTCTAAAAGCGATCCCTTGCTCCGACCCTGTGAGTTCAACCCGAAGTACTGGTAATGGGCGAAATCCGGACCCTGGGCTCAGGCTGCTGCTGCTCAATGCCAGGTCGGTTGTAAATAAAGCTCCCCTCATCCATGATCTTCTCCTGGATGAGGAGGCCGACCTCGCATGTGTGACCGAGACCTGGCTGGGCCCGGAGGGAGGAGTTCCTCTCTCTGAGATGTGTCCAGCCGGGTTTCAGGTATGGCACCAGCCACGACCCCAGGGAAGGGGGGGAGGAGTGGCTATTATAGCCAAGAGGACCTTTAGCCTACGCAGGCTCGCTGTTTCTGAGATTGCGGGTTGTGAGTTGCTCCTTGTGAAGTTGGACCTAGGGGTTCAGGTGGGCTTGTTGCTCACGTACCTGCCTCCCAGCTGCGTGTCAATAGCCCTGCCTGCGCTACTTGAGGGGGTTGCTGGGCTGGCGGTTGAGTTCCCCAGGCTTATTGTCTTGGGGGACTTAAATCTTCCTTCGCTCGGCGAATCCTCTGGGTTGGCGCAGGAGTTCATGGCCACCATGGCAACCATGAACCTGACTCAGGTAGTTCAGGGTCCGACTCACGAGAGGGGACACACTCCCGACATGGTATTCCTCTCAGAACAGTTGAGCAATGATCTGAATTTAAGGGGCTTAGATATTTTGCCTATGTCATGGTCAGACCATTTTCTGTTGCGGCTTGTTTTCAAGGCTCCAATCCTCCCCCGCAGGGAGGCGGAACCGATTAGGTGGTTCCGCCCCAGACGTCTGATGGATCCAGAGAGTTTTCAGAGGACGCTTGGGGAAATACCGGATTCTCTCATTCACAGTTCGGCAGAGTCCCTGGTTACGGCCTGGAATATGGCTGCGAAGGGGGCTCTTGACCGGATTGCGCCGCTGCGACCTCTCTGTGGTAGCAGACCCAGGAGATCTCCTTGGTTTACTGAGGAACTCAGGGGGATGAAGCGCCAGAAGAGACGCCTAGAGAAGCGATGGAGGAAAAGCAAATCCGTATCTGACCGAACACTTGTAAGATCTTATATCAAGACTTATCAGGTGGCGCTCAAGGCGGCAAGATGCGCGTATCATTCCGCCTTGATTGCATCTGCGGAATCCCGCCCAGCCGCCCTGTTCAGGGTAACTCGCTCCCTCCTTAATCAGGGGGGGGTTGATGCACCCTTGCAGGGTAGTGCTGAGGACTTTAATAAGTTTTTTGCGGATAAAATCGCCCAGATTCGGATGGACCTTGACTCCAATTGGAATGCAGTATCGGCTGATAATGATTCAGTCGAGATGACAGGGACTCGTCTTGATCCTGTTGTGTGGGAGGAGTTTGACCCGGTGGCACCTGATGAAGTCGACAAGGCCATTGGAGCTGTGAGCTCCGCCACCTGTTTATTGGACCCGTGCCCCTCCTGGCTGGTTTCGGCCAGCAGGGAGGTGACGCGGGGCTGGGTTCAGGAGATTGTCAACGCTTCTTTGAGGGAGGGGTCCTTTCCGGCTCCCTGCAAGGAGGCAATTGTGCGCCCCCTCCTCAAGAAGCCTTCCCTGGACCCAGCTGTTTTAAACAACTACCGTCCTGTCTCCAATCTTCCCTTTATAGGGAAGGTTGTTGAGAAGGTGGTGTCACTCCAGCTCCAACGGTCCTTGGATGAGGCCGATTATCTGGGCCCTCAACAGTCAGGATTCAGGCTCGGCTACTCCACGGAAACTGCTTTGGTCGCGCTGACGGATGATCTCTGGCGGGCCCGGGATAGGGGATTATCCACTATCCTGGTGCTACTTGACCTCTCAGCAGCTTTCGATACCATTGACCATGGTATCCTTCTGCACCGACTGGAGGGGTTGGGGGTTGGAGGCACTGTTTTGCGGTGGTTCACCTCCTACCTCACTGGTCGGTCGCAGTCGGTGTTGGCAGGGGGTCAGAGGTCAACCCCTAGGTTCCTCCCTTGTGGGGTCCCTCAGGGATCGGTCCTCTCCCCTCTGCTGTTTAATATCTACATGAAACCACTGGGCGAGATCATCCGACAACACGGGGTGAGATATCATCAGTATGCTGATGATACCCAGCTTTACATCTCCACCCCGTGTCATTTCAGTGAAGCAGCGGAAGTGATGTGCCGATGTCTGGAGGCTGTTAGGGTTTGGATGGGTGCCAACAGGCTCAAACTCAACCCCGACAAGACGGAGTGGCTATGGGTTCTGCCTCCCAAGGATATTTCAATCTATCCGTCCATTAGCCTGGGGGGGGGAGCTTTTGACCCCCTTGGAGAAGGTCCGCAACTTGGGCGTCCTCCTCGATCCACAGCTAAATTTGGAACATCATCTTTCGGCTGTGGCGAGGAGGACATTTGCCCAGGTTCGCCTGGTGCACCAGTTGCGGCCATATTTGGACCGGGAGTCTCTTCTCACAGTCACTCATGCCCTTATCACCTCGAGGTTCGACTACTGCAATTCTCTCTACATGGGGCTACCTTTGAAAAATGTTCGGAGACTTCAGGTAATGCAGAATGCAGCCGCGCGAGCAGTGTTGGGCTTGCCTAGAAATGCCCACATTTCGGCATCACTCCGCGAGCTGCATTGGCTGCCAATTGGTCTCCGAACCCAATTCAAAGTGTTGGTTATGACCTATAAAGCCCTACATGGCATTGGACCAGGTTATTTACGGGACCGTCTGCTGCCCCATGAATCCCAGCGGCCGGTTAGGGCCCACAGAGTGGGCCTTCTCCAGGTCCCGTCAGCCAGACAGTGTCGCCTGGCGGGGCCTAGGGGAAGGGCCTTCTCTGTTGCGGCCCCGGCCCTCTGGAACCAACTTCCCCCGGAGATCCGTGTCGCCCCCACCCTCTTTGCCTTTCGTAGATTGCTTAAAACATACTTTTGCCGGCAGGCCTGGGGCAGCTAACACCTTGCCCCTAGCCAGTGTATGTTTCTGTGTGTGTTTGTGGAGTGATTGGTTTCTTTTAGCTTAAGGGTTTTTTATAGATATGTGTTTATTGTAATTTCTATCATGCTGTGAGCCGCCCTGAGTTCTTTGGAATAGGGCGGCATAGAAATTAAATAAATAATAATAAATAAATAAATAATAATAATTCAATTGACAGTGAGATGTGCTACACTTAAAGGAAATAATTACGATAAATTAGTTGATCAAATTAAAATGGATTTAGATAGTTGAAAAAATTTGCAGCTCTCTTACATGGGAAGAATCGCAATAATAAAGATGAACATATTACCTAAATTACTTTTTTTCCCCAATGTATACCAATTAGATTAGGAAAGGAGTTTTTCAAAAACTTAAATAAAACTATATCTAAATTTATTTGGCAAGGGGGAAAAACGAGAATCAAATTCAAACTTCTACAGGATTCAAAGGAAAGAGGTGGATTCAGCCTCCCAGATTGGGAAAAATATTATCAAGCAGCCACGCTTACTTGGGCAAAAGAGTGGATACATCTGAGAAATAGGAGACTACTAGCCTTGGAAGGCCACGATATGCAGACAGGGTGACAGGGAAGGAAAGCACAAGACTCACCAGTACTTCCAGAAACATTACATCAGACGGGCACTACTACCGGTAGATGTATGGGTCAGAATTTAAAAAAACGTAATTACATGAAAATCTCTAATTGAGTATCCACATTAGAGATATTCATACATCCAAATTTTATGAAATCAGGAAAGGCGATCACTTATAAAGACATATTGGACGAAGGAGGAGAATTAAAATCGAGGAAAAAGTTATTAGAAGAAGGGATAGAACTTGAATGGTGGGCGTACCTTCAAATTCAATCATGATATATGAAGGATAAAAAAGAATGGAATAAAATTAGAGCATGCAATATTAGATAAAATTTTATTAGGAATGGAGGAAAAAGAGATAAAAAGGATATATCAATATTTATTGGAATGGGATATGTTGGAAGAGCAAGTAAAAGACACAATGTTAATGTGGAATAAAAATTTCGGCTATGGTATTGACTTAGATCAGTGGTTCTCAACCTTTTTAATGCCGCGACCCCCAACAGGTCGTAAGTCGAGGACTCCAACCGGTCATAAGTCGAGGACTTTCCCTGCCTGGGAGCGCTGCGCATGTGTGGTGCCGCCCCCTGTGCCGGCCGAGGCATAGCTGGCAAGGGGCATTGACGGCGCAGGGCAACCCCCGGCTGGGCCACCAGCTGGCCCAGCCCAAGGGAGGTAAGGCACCTGCCGGGCCCCACGCGCACCAGCAACCCTCCCTGCGCCCGTCGGCCTCCCACCTCCCACTCTTTTACTTAAATTTTTAATAGTTGCTCAGCAGGAGGGGTGGAAACCTCTAGACAGCTCGCCTTTCCTGCAGACAACTTGCAGCACCGTTTGCAGACTGGGACTTTTGGCGGGCTTAGCAGGGCAGAGACAGCCTGGACAATTCCTATTGGCTTTTGAAAGCCAATAGAATTAGACTCTATTCAAGAGAGTCTATTCTATTGGCTTTCAAAAGCCAATAGAATAAGAGGGAGTAGCACAGCTAAGGAAAAGGGGGGAAATGGTGGACTGCGTTGTTTGGCAACCCCCGTGAAATGGTCGTTCAACCCCAAATGGGGTCGCGACCCACAGGTTGAGAACCGCTGACTTAAATAATTGGCAGGATTTATGGGAAAGGAATAGGAAGCTCACACTAGCTACTGCGTACAAAGAAAAATTATACAAGATGTTTTATAGGTGGCACCTTCCCCCTGTGAGATTAGCCAAAATGGACAAAAAGACCTCACCAAAATGTTGGAAATGTAAAGAATCGCTAGGGACTTATTACCATATGTGGTGGGAATGTTCAAAAGCACAAAAATTTTGGCATTTAATAAAACAGTGGTTAGAAGAAATACTAATGCAGAACATTGAGCTAAAACCAGAACTCTTTTTGCTGGGTATCACTAAAGATAGATACAATAAAGGATCCTTATACTTATTATTACACATGCTAACAGCAGCAAGATTAGTCTTGCACAGAGATGGAAAGACAATGAGACACCCTCAGAAGAGGTAATAAATAAGATTTTATCCTGTGCAGAAATGGATAGGTTGACGTTAGAACTTAAGGATAAGAGTGAAACAGATTACTATGAAATCTAGAACAAATTCTATGATTGATTGGGGAAAAATAGATGGAAAAACACTCCGATTCAGCAAAACACATTGATCAAGCATGATACTGATTAAAAGGAAAATATTTAAATATTAAAGTGAAAATTAAGAATATTGATGACGGGAACTATCAGAGAGAATATCTATGAGAATATCTAGGACAGTGGTGGCGAACCTTTTGGAGACCAAGAGCCCAAACTGCAACCCCAAACCCACTTATGTATTGCCAAGTGCCAGGTGGGTGTGGCCAGGTGGGTGGGCATGGCTACAGTGGTCAAGGCAGACTGGGTGGACGTGGACAGGGTGGGCGTGGCCACCTCAATGTTGCTCCTGGGGAGGGATGCCTGTGGGGGCCGAGAAAGGTTGGGGGAGATCCAGGGGGTCTAAGGGGTGAGGTAATAGGCAGGTTGGCATCTTGCTCAGATGGCTTGGGTGGGGAAGGAGCAGCTATACCCCCTCCCAAATGCTGCCCTCTCATGAAAGCAGGATGAAAACTCCAAAAAGCAACAAGGAAAAAAAGTTAAAACAGAAGAGTGTATTGCAATGGTTTTCTTCCCTGGGCGGGGGGGAGGCATGTGGGTAGGCTCCTGAGCCCTGCAACTCTTCTGAGGGGGGGAAGAGGAGAGTGGGGAGGGGCTGTCCTGGAATTGAGGCTCCTCGTGTCTTCCGCTGCCTGCCTGCGCTCTTCTGCCACAGATGCCATGGCTCTGCTTGCCTGGCACGGCAGGGGTGCACTCGTGATTGAGGACGCACATGGGGCTGCTGCCTCGCTTGCTGTGCCGGGGCTGGGCTGGACTGGGCTGGGTGTGGAGCCTCTACATTGCTTCTTGCCCCGCAGACATTGGGAGTGCCCACCCCACTCCCAGGGCTCATCCCAGGGTAGCTGCCATTATCCAGTGCTCTCCAGGCTGTCGTCGGCCAGCTGGCCACACCGGGATATCTCCCTTCGGGCTCCCTCAGCCTCTCCTCCCCCTTCCAGGCTGGAGCTGGTCAGATCCCCCTCCCATGGTCAGCACTGTGCCCATCCCCAGCCAGTCCTCCTCCTCCATCCTCCTCCTCCTGAGAGTGGACCACAGCTTAGTGAGCCACGCAGTGCCTCTCCCTGCACACATCCGCAGGTGGAGGAGGAGGGCAGCTATGGCTCTTACTCGCCTCTGGCCTCCATTTGCCCGAGGCCCAAACCCAGCGCACCCAGCTGCCTGGTGCGTCCCTGTGCATGAGTGTGCCCCTGCCCTGCCAGGCAAGTGGAGCTGCGGCATCTGCAGCAGAAGAGTGCAGGCAGGCAGCCATGACTCTCGCTCCCCTCTGGCCTCCATCTGCCCGAGGCCCGAGCTCAGTGCGCCTGGCTGGCTGGCCACAGGGTGGAGAGCACCGGATGGCAGCAGCTGTCCTGGGACAAGCGGTAGGTGGGGTGGGCACTCCCAATGTCCAAGGGGGAAGAAGCAGTGAGGAGGCTCTGTGACCAGCTAGTCCAGCCCAGCCCAGCCCAGCCCAGATGCATGGCCATGAAGCGATTTTGCACCCCCCAGCAGCCCGATCTGGGCTCTGGAGGCCTTTTCCAAGCCTCCAGAGCTCAGATCCATGGCCGCAGAGTAATTTTGCAGTGCCCCTGCAGCCTGATCTGGGCTCCTGAGGCCTTTTCTAAGCACCTGGAGCTTGGATGCATGGCCGCAGAGCGATTTTGCGGTGCCCCAGCAGCCCAATCCAGGCTCCGGAGGCCTTTTCCAAGCCTCTGGAGCTTGGATGCATGGCCGCAGAGTGATTTTGTGGTACCCAGTGGCCCAATCTGGGCTTCAGAGGCCTTTTCTAAGCCTCCGGAGCTCGGATCGGCCATGGGGGGGCATAAAATCACTTTGCAGCCATAGATCCGGGCAGCAGAGCTGTTTTCCAGGCCTCCAGAGCCCAAATTGGGCTGCTAGTGGTCCCCAAAATTGCTCTGCAGGCATACCTGGGCTTGCACTGGCAGCTTCCGTTCAACAAAAGCTACCTGTGTCCACCATCCAGCTCTTGCAGCTGATCCCTGACTCCCAGTGCAGAGAGAAAGACAGAGAGAGCACTGGCCCACATGGAGAGGGGGAGGGGAGCAGCCCAGCCCCACCTCCTTCTGGGGCGATGGCATGCATGCCCATAGGGATGGCTCTTCATGCCGCCTGTGGCACGCATGCCATAGGTTTGCCACCACGGGCCTAAGGAATTTTAATTCCACCATGACCGGGTTAATTATCTTTATAATGGGGAAGGGTCCTAAGTACTTTGGTCCTAACTTCTTTCTGCGTAACTTAAGCCGTAAATATTTAGTTGACAGAAAAACTTTTTTCCCAACATGAAATGTTCTTTGAGAAGCCCTTTTATATCTGCCTGTTTTTTATATGTCTTGGAAGCCTATTTCAAAGTAATTTTTTTGGTTTTCCAAACTTCCTCCTGCCCCCTCACCCATTAACCAAGAGTCTGGAAAGTAGAGGGCACTTGGGGGTATTTGGGTATTGGGCTGAACTCTTAAAAGGCATGAAGCCAGTGCTGCTGTGAACAGAGTTATTGTAAGCCACCTCTGCAAAAGGGAGGTCAGTCCAGTTTGTTTGTTGATAATCCACATAGCATCAGAGATACTGTTCGCAGATTCAGCCGCCCCACTGGTAGATGGGTGAAAAGTCGATAATAGTCCTTGTGATGAGCCAATTAGTTTAAGAAAACTCCTCTAAAACTTAGCTGTGAACTGCACCCACATCACAGATTATTCATTTAGGTGTGCCATGCAATCTGTAGATGTGTTTCAGGAACATTTTGATTTTGATTTTATTTGATTTTATTAGACTTATATGCCGCCCTTCTCCCAAGACTCAGGGCGGCTCACAACAAAAATACAAGTATAACACAAAATCAATTAAAACTACCAATTCACAGTGTAAAAACCAGGCAATCAATTTCACTCATACAACATACAGTCACAATCAGAGGCCCAGGGGCAGAGCGCAGCTCACACGCCCCAAACCTGTCTGCATAAATGTGTTTTCAAGAGTTTTCGGAAAGCTAGGAGGGAGGGAGCAGTACGAACCTCTGAGGGAAGCTGGTTCCAGAGGGCTGTGGCAGCAACAGAGAAGGCCCTTGCCCTAGGCCCCGCCAGACGGCATTGTCTAACAGACGGGACCTGTAGGAGGCCAACCCTATGTGCCCTGACCAGTCGCTGGGATTCATGAGGCAGAAGACGGTCCCGCAAGTATCCTGGCCCATTGCCATAAAGGGCTTTATAGGTCATAACCAACACTTTGAATTGTGTTCGGAGTCCAATTGGTAGCCAGTGCAGCTCACGGAGGGCTGGAGTGGTATGAGCATGTCTTGGGAGACCCAAGACGGCTCGCGCGGCCGCATTCTGGACTACTTGCAGTCTCCGGACATTCTTCAAAGGTTGCCCCATGTAGAGAGCATTACAGTAGTCGAATCTCGAGGTGACAAGGGCATGGGTGACTGTGAGGAGTGACTCCCGGTCCAAATAGGGCCGCAACTGATGCACCAGGCGAACCTGGGCGAATGCCCCCCTCGCCACAGCCGAAAGATGGTGTTCTAAGCTTAGCTGTGGATCGAGGAGGACACCCAAGTTACGAACCCTCTCCGAGGGGGACAAAACCTCTCCCCCCAGGGTGATGGACGGACAGATGGAATTGTCCTTGGGAGGCAGAACCCATAGCCACTCCGTCTTGTCGGGATTGAGTCTGAGCCTGTTGGCACCCATCCAGACCTCAACAGCCTCCAGACACCGGTTCCGCTGCTCCGCTGTAATGACGCAGGGTAGAGATATAGAGCTGAGTATCATCAGCATATTGATGACAACTCACCCCGTGTCAACGGATGATCTCACCCAACGGCTTCATGTAGATGTTAAAAAGCAGAAGTGAGAGAACAGACCCCTGAGGGACTCCACACGGAAGAGACCTCGGAGCCAATCTCTGACCTTCTGCAAACACCTCATTTAGTTAGTTGTTGAGTGGATGGGAGCCCTTTGCAGGCAATGAAGTGAACCTGCTTTGAAAACAGATCTATCACAGTCCAGATGACCATATTTCCCCTACTTTCAGGTAGATCTATTATAAAATCCATAGCAATTTCTTCCCATGATTGGGAAGGGTCTGCCATCAGTTGCAATAATCCAGGGGTTTTCCTCGGAATTCTCTTCATGGTGGCACATATAGCACAACTCCGGACATAGTTTTCCACATCCCGTTTCAATCCTGGCCACTAGAATTGACGGCAGATAAGGTGTAGTGTTTTTAAATATCCAAAGTGCCCAACCTGTTTTACGTCATGGCTGTGTCGGAGCACGTTATGGCAGAGAATCTCTGGCAAATATAGTTTTCCTCCTTTGTAAGCCAAACCATCCCTGCATGTTAGGGAGGTTGGATTGTCCTTGAACCATTGGTTGGTAAGGATCTCTTGTTTTATTTTCTTTGCCTAAGGGTCATTGGGATTAAGGGCTCTTGAAGGTGGGACTCTGCACAGCATAAATTGAGAAGCAGTTTGTGGATTGGGGATAATTGCCTCATTAACCTCTTTATCCTGGCTTTTGTACTGGGGAAGTCTGGATAGAGCATCAGCTATGTACTTTAGGATGAAGTTAAAACAGCTAAAGTACTGCACCCATGGTATTTGTTTTGGGGACAATTTTCAGGGAGTCTTTAGTGCTTCTAGGTTTATATATATAAACCCATTATTAGACCCCCCCAGCCCACCCACCCCCGACTTCCCAAAGTGAATAAAGGGTAAAACAGAAGAAAACCCACTAAATTAAACAAAATTATTATATAAATTCTAATAAAAACTTAACTATATGCTAAATACAATTTATTAGATTGATATTTCCCTTGAATATAGTCTATCCATTTTTTCCAGTCCAACATATATTTTTCATTTGAATGATCTTTTAAATATGCAGATACTTTAGCCATTTCCACCAAGTTTATGACTTTCAGAGTCCATTCCTCGATGGATGGTAATTCTGCCTTCTTCCAATATTGTCCAACCAACAGTCTCGCTGCTGTAATCAAGTTCAAAATTAAGTATGTCCCAATGGTGGTGCAATCTTTTATAATACCTAATAAAAACAACTGTGGTGAAAATTCAATACGTTTTTTCAAAATATTTTGAAGTATCCACCATATTTTTATCCAGAAAGCCTTGATTTTTCTACAAGTCCACCATACATGAAAATAAGTAGCATCCATAAATTCACATCTCCAGCAATTAGATTTTAAATTAGGGTACATACATGATAATTTCTTCGGATCCAAATGCCATCTATAAAACATTTTATAAAAATTTTCTCTTAAATGTTGCGCTTGTGTAAATTTTTCACCCAGATCCTCTCCCAAGTTTCCATCATGATTGGTTGTCCGAAATTTTGTCCCCACTTTATCATACAGTCCTTAACTAATTCAGTTTCTGAATCAATTTCTATCAATACATTATACAATCTTTTAATATGCATTGACCTTTGGTCTCTAATTTGCTTAATTAAATTTTCATCTATTTGAGATAAACCCATCTTCAGGTATTTTTTCCATCTAGTCTGCAATTGTAGATATTGAAACCAAGTAAGGATTATTCCTTCCTCTCTTAAAATATTCAAGGACTTCAATAATAAAAGATTCCCTTCTTTAATTAGGAGTTTCTCATAAGGCACCACATCTTGTAATTGTACTCTATTTATATTCTTTATTGCGTGTCTGGGAACCATCCATACAGGAATCTTATCATTTAATTTATACTGATATTTTTTCCAAACACGCAGCAGAGCATTTCTCAATAGGTGCTCTTTGAAACTCCTATCGACCTTTTTATCATAAACTAGATATGCATGCCAACCATATAATAAACCATACCCTTCAATATTCAATATTCTATCAGTTAAATTGACCCAATCACTTATCGCTACTAAAACAGCAGGGTGATAATATAACTTAAAATTAGGCATTTTCAAACCACCTCTTTCCCTTGTATCCTGAATAATTTTTAATTTGACCCTCGGTTTCTTGCCATTCCAAATAAATCTATTAATACCCTTCTGCCACTCCTCCAAGTTCGCATCCTTTTTAAGTTTAGGTAACATTTGAAAAAGAAATAAAAAATTAGGCAATACATTCATTTTAACTGCTGCTATCCTACCCAACATAGATAATTGTAATTTCTTCCATTTCTCCAACTCTATTTGTGTCTTATTCCACAAAACTTCATAATTATTTTATACAACTTCCCATTAGAGGCTTCTATATCAATTCCTAAATATTTAATTTTCTTAACTATCTCACATCCCGTTATTTTTTCCAATTCCTGTTTTAAATTAATATTTAAATTTTTAACTAACATCTTTGTCTTAGATATATTTAATTTAAACCCTGATACCCTAGCATAATTTTTAATTATCTCCATCAATCTCTTGGCTGACTGTATTGGTTGAGTCAATGTCATGACCAAATCATCAGCAAAAGCACGTAATCTATAATCTTGTTGTCTAATCTCTATACCTTTTAAATCATCTGCTCTTCTTATCCTATTCAATAAAACTTCTAAAGTTAAAACAAACAACAAAGGGGATAATGGACATCCCTGTCTGGTACCTTTCTCTATATTAAATGAATCTGTTAAATCCCCATTCACAATAATCTGTCCTGTTTGTTTCTGGTAAATCGCCAATATAGAATTAATAAACTGATCCCCCATTTCCATCCGAGCAATCAATTTTTTTCAAAAACAACCAATTCAGTCTATCAAATGCTTTTTCCGCGTCCAAAAACATAAGAACTGCGGGCACCTGAATATGCTTTTCCAAATATTCTATTATATTAATAAGTTGTCTAACATTAGTTTTCATCTGCCTCCCTTGTAAAAAGCCTGTTTGGTCAGTATGAATTGTTTGTTGTAAAACTGTCATTAATCTATTAGCCATCACTTTTGCAAAAATCTTGTAATCCGTATTCAACAATGAAATAGGTCTAAAATTTTCTGGTTGAACATTATCTCTTCCCTCTTTGGGAATTAAAGAAACATAGGCTGTTTTCCATGATGGTGGAACCTGACCACCCTCTTGTATATTAACAAATAGCTCTCTAAGAGGTTCCACCATTTCCATTTGAAGATGCTTATAATAAATTGCCGTTAACCCATCAGTCCCAGGAGATTTTCCCATTTTCAATTGTTTAATCACTGAAATTATTTCTTCTGATGTAATCAATGCGTTTAATCTATCTCTTTGTTCATTGCTAATTACTGGTACATTTTCATATTGCAAAAAAGTATCTATCTCATTCTCTTGTATCTTCTCTTCAGCATATAACCTAGAATAAAATTCTAAAAAGGCTTTCTTAATAATTTCTTGTTGGAACACCTCTTTCCCTTTATACTCTATTTTTTCAATTATTCGGGATTTTTGTTTTTTCCTTAATGTATAGGCCAGCCATCTACCAGGCTTGTTGGAATTAAAAAATGTATTATGTTTTGCGTATTGTATATTCCTAGCAACTTGGTCTGCCATCAACAAATCAAATTGTTTCCGTAATACCTTAATCCCCTCTTTAATATTTTTGTCATCTGGTCTCTTTATTAATAACTGTTCCTTCTTTCTTATTTCCTCTTCTAACTCCTTCCTTTTTTTCTCTTGTTTACATCTGTGCCTTTTATTCAAATCAATTAAAATCCCACGCAAAAATGCTTTACTTGCATCCCATACCATTTCTATAGTTGTATCCTTATTCACATTTAGCATAAAAAATTCCTTCATAACAATTTTTACATTCATTCACATTTATATCATATTTAAACAAGTTTTCATTAAGTCTCCAAGATCTTTTGGGTCTCTGTCCTTCCATTAATTCCATCCAAACCGGATTATGATCTGTTAAAACTTTTGGTAGGATCTTCACCTTCTTTAAACTAAAAAGAAAGTCACTTGAGGTTAATATAAAATCAATTCTAGAAAATGACTGATGTCTATCAGAAAAGCAAGTAAATTATTGCTCTTTACCATTTCTTTCTCTCCATATATCTATCAAATCAAAATCATCCTTTATATAAAAAAAGACTTAGGCAGCTTAGAACGTATTTGAGGAATTGGTAATATCTTCTTTTTATCTAAGCCGATATCTATGACACCATAGAGCTAAATTAATAGAATCTGATATACAAAGTAGATATTTAGCAATTGAAATTTTAAAAGATGGGAAGAAAGTACTTTTGATGGGTATATATGCACCAAATCAACAACAAGGAAAATTTTACAAGTTAATATATAAAAAGTTAATACAATTTGATTATAGGTCTTGTATTATAATGGGAAATTGGAGTGCTTCTAGGTTTTTGTGATCAGTCCATACCTCGAAAGGCACCTTACTCCCTTCTAGATATTGTCTCAGTTTAATAGAGCCCAATGGATTGCAAAAGCTTCCTTTTCCCACACAGTCCACCTCCTCTCGCAGTCAGTGAATTTTTTCGAGGTGTAGGTGCAGGGTTGTAGGGTCCCACTCTGGTTCTTTTGCAGTAGCACAGCTCCAACAGCCAAGTCACTGGCATCAGCTTGAATCACAAAAGGCTTCCCTGGGCAAGGATGCTTTAAGACTGGTTCAACTGCAAATAGTCTTTTTAAATTTTCAAAAGCGGTTTGACAGTTCATAGTCCATGCTAGTGGTTGGCCTAGACATGTATTTTGCCTGTTTTTAGTAATTCCGTAAGGGGCAGGGCAATTTCAGCAAAGGACGGGATGAATTGATGGTAGAAGTTGGCAAATCCCAGAAAGCTCTAGAGCTGTTTGCAAGTCTTTGGGGGCTGCCATTCAATTACAGCTTTCATTTTGGTCGGGTCCATTTCAATGCCCTCACTGGAAATTCTGTAGCCAAGGTAATCTAGTCAGGTCTGGTGAAACTCACACTTTGATAGTTTAATATAATATTTGATGTTCAATAGTTTCTTTAACACTTCTCTCACTAGTTTTACATGGTCAGCCATATTCGTCCTGTATATCAGGATGTCATCAGGATAACCAAAACCCCTTTTTATAAATGGTCATGTAGTACCTGGTTAATCAACTGCATGAAGACAGCTGGAGCCCCTTGCAGTCCAAAAAGCATGACTTTAAATTGGTAGCTCCCCATGGGACAGTTAAAAGCAGTCTTCCACTCATCTCCCTCCTTTATCCTCACCCGGTAGTAAGCTTCTCTCAAGTCCAACTTAGTGAAGAGCCTCCCCTTTGCCAGGTGGGTAAGTCCTTCAGGGGGGATTTGTTTTCCACACTCACCGTGTTCAGACCTTTATAATCTATGCAGAGACAAAGCGGCCTATCATTTTTTATCTTTAAATAACACCAGGACTCCCATGGCAGACTTGGCCCGTTCTATAAATCCCCTTGCTAAGTTTTTGTCCACATACTGCTGCATCTCCTCCATCTCAAGGGGGGGGACATAGTGTACATTCTCAGTCGTGGGAGTTTGACTCCCGGTAGCAGTTCGATAGAGCAATCATTGGGCCAGTGGGGAGGCAGAGTGTTGCATTCTTTCTCACTAAACACTTCTGCTAGGTCCCAGTATTCGCTGGGGATGAGTGGCTCACCTGGTTGAGTCAAGGCAGCCATGTGCGCTAGCTCATTGGGAGGACTAGGTTCTCCTGTAATGTCCGTCGAGTTAAGGGAGAGCTTGGATCCTATAGATAACTTCACAATCCTCATTCCTTTCTTCCATCAGATAAATGGTTTCCATTTGTCTAACCACGCTAGTCCTAGGATCACAGCCTTAGTTATTTTCAGAGCCAACATGAAACAAATGAACTCCCCGTGTTCACCTATTTCTAAGCATAGGAGTTCAGTCAATTGCGTAACTAAAGTTCCTCCAATTAGGGAACCATCGGCTTGCTTAAACCTCACAGATTTGGAGAGCAGCCTTGCTCATATGCCCATTTTCAGGGCAAGTAATAATGCACCGGAAGCATCCGGAGTCAACTAATACTTTCAAATTTACCTATGCCCATTTTAGGAATAATGAGTTTGGCAGGTAGCGAAAAAGGTGGGACATGTCGACTCACCCTCAGGTTGTTCTCTCCTTTGTCGTCACTGTCGTAGGAGGGTAGAGCGACGGCAGGTCCGGCTTGGGGTTCAGCACTCTCCTGCCTGGGGGACGTGAGTTGGGCGACAGGTTCCTGCATGATTCAGTTGGATTTCTCTTTCACTGGCTGCTGGACTGGTTTCTTTCTCGCTGGTGGTCCCAGTCTATTCTGTTGCTGAGGGTAAGGGACTGGGCAACTCGCTGCTTGATATCCCTGTTGTCCACATCTGAAGCACTTGATCAGTGGGCCTGCAGGTAGCCTGAGATTGTCAATAGCTGCAGTGGTTGGAGGCTTTCGGGGGGGTAGCTCTCATTTGGGTTGATCTGGCCTCGGCTCGGCTTCTTGTGGGGGTGGCTTTTTATAGCAGGCAAGCTAAACGTTCAGTGTTACTGCTGCCTGGTAACATTCTTGCAGCTGATTAGGAACTGCTTGATAGATACAAGCCTGGGAGAGGTGGTCGTCCAGTCCTTCCTTGAAGTGATGGACTAGGGATTGCTTGGGCCACCTCTCTATTCAGCTGGCTATCTTGCAAAACTCTCATATGTATTCCAGTGCAGGCCTGCCGGCTTGCTTTATCTTGTGGACTTGCTCCTCCACTTTGAGAGCAATGGATGGGTCCTTGAACCTTGCTCTCAGTCCTAGGAAGAAGAGATGGGGGTCCTCCAGCTTGGGTACTTGCTCATTATATAGATTGTTCAGCCACTCGGATGCTTCCCCTTCCAAGCTGGAAGCAACCACATCAACCATAGCGGCTGGGTTCAGGTAGAAATAGGCACAACAGTTCAAGTGAGAGCGCACCTGCTTGAGGAAAAAGAATAGTTTCTCCGGGTCCCCATCGAAAGTTGCTCTAAGAGGTGGTGCCATCAGTGGTTGCTGGCCTCCCCACTGTGGATGATGCACCCCACCAGTTGCTGCCCCCCATGGCGGCTGCTGTATCCCCAGTTGCTGCAAACCTCCCAGTGGTTGCTGCATGTATGGGGGCTGCTGCCATCCCCAATGCAGCTGACCTGTGGGCAGTTGTGGTATCCCCAGTTGTTGTAGGCCCCGTTGTGGCCTCGTAGGTGATTGTTGCTGTATCCCCATCAGTTGTGGGGCCCTCAGTGGTTACTGCAAAATCGGAGGCGGCGGCCAGCCCCACTGCTGCTGCTGTACTTCCAGCGGTTGCAGACTTCCAGATGGCTGCATCACCCCCAATTTTTGCAAGGGCCCTATCTGCTGCTGCGCATTCGGGGGCTGTGGCTACCCCCAGTTCGGTTGCTGCATAGCCAGTGACTGCTGGCTTCCCATCTGGGGAGGCTGCAACACCCCTCATTGCTTTGAAGGCCCCAGGCTGGGTAGCCGGTAAGCGTATTGATCTGGGGTTTGGCTGTCCTGGTGATGGCTTGGGCTCTTATCTCGTTGGTTGCAATCAGGGCTTCTGGAGGGGCGATGACTGGAGCTGTCTCCCCCTGCGGGGCTGGAGGCCATGGTTGGTGGCTTCGAGGATGGGGAAGCTTCCTTCCCCTTGCCATGAGTTGGTGTCTGCCTCGCCGATCATCATGATCACTCACGTATGGGAAATGGGAGGGTTGTTCTCCACTTCTCATTTCTAGCTCTTCAAATCTCTCCACCAATTTCTCCACTGATTGACTACGGGCTGTGGACAGGTACTTCCACTCACCCGAGTCCTCAGCAGTAGTTGATTTAGAGGTTCTCCACTGGTCCAGGGAATGCAACGTGTGGGAAGCCCCTCTTTGCAACTCGATCTCGTCCGCCTTCAAAGCACTTGATCATGGCAAGGCCGTCTCAAGGTGTCTAGAGTCTCCACTGGGTAAGGTCCATTCTGACAACCAGATCAGCTTGCGGCTTGGGTCTCACTCCCAAATGAGGCCTGAAAAAGTTCCTTCTCCACTGGTGCGCTGGCTTGCACTTCCCCTTCTGAGGTAGCAGCCACTGCTGGGGTGCTGGTTTCAGGCATTAGTTCCTTCTCCACGCTGAGATCTTCCCCAAATCTTTGTTGGTCTATCCCTCAATTCTAGGGACAGTGACTGGGGCTGATACTTAGGTAAAAGATAGTTAGATAAAAATTGGAGTTTTTGGCTTAATGTCATGGTTCTGACAGATTAATCTCTTGGGCCAGGATACTTGCGGGACCGTCTTCTGCCTCATGAATCCCAGCAACCGGTTAGGGCACATAGGGTTGGCCTCCTACGGGTCCCGTCTGCTAGACAGTGCCGTCTGACAGGACCTAGGGTTAGGGCCTTCTCTGTTGCTGCCCCAGCCCTCTGGAATCAACTTCCCTCAGAGGTTCGTACTGCTCCTTCCCTCCTAGCTTTCCGTAAACTTTTAAAAACACATCTTTGCAGACAGGCCTGGGGCGTGTGAGCTGTGCTCTGCCCCTGGGCCTTTGATTGGGAGTGTATGTTGTATGAGTGAGTATAGTTTTTATAGTTTCATAGTTTTATATTGTACCATTTTTTTAAGTGACCTATGTATTTTGTACTTATATTTCTGTTGTGAGCCGCCCTGAGTCTGGGGAGAAGGGCGGCATATAAGTCGAAATAAATGAAAAGAACTTCAAGGCATTGTTTTCTGTTGGAATATTCATGGGTAGGAAGAGTCATGTGGTAACTCAGTCAGCCAATGTGAAGAAAGTGCTACTGAGTCTGTGCAAAAGGTATTGAGTTAGGAGCTGGATTTCCAGTCTCAGGTTTGTCTCTGTATCTCTCTGTAAGAAGTCTTCAATTGAGCTATGTTGTAAAGAAGAATGTATGGTATTGTAAATATTTTGATATGAATATAAAGAAGTTATATTGAATCAGCTAAATGCAGTCAACTGTGAGAGCTTCTGATTTATTTTTTCACCAACAGAGAAATTAAAGTTCTCTAACAGGTTATGGGCCCAGAGCTTACTAAGGACTGCATTGTAATTTAAAGCTGGAGGAAATTGCCTGTGTTTAGAAAGTATAAGAACAAGGCAGAATAAGCAGAATGGCTGCAATGGGATTTAAGGAAAGCTGTGTGCCTTGTTTGGGCCAGAAGAATTACATTATATGGGCTGCTAAAATGGAATGTTTGCTCAAAGCAAAAGAGCTGTGGTATATTGTAGAAAATCCACCACAAGTGTTTACAGCTGCAGATCAAAAAAGTCATGATCGAGCAATGGCTTATCTCATCTTGAATTTAGATGATGAACAATTTCTAAATGTTGCAAATTTAAAGACTGCAAAGGAGATTTGGTTGAAGTTGAGAGATGTGCACGTGAATGTTTCTGCATGCAATATAGTGCAATTGTCAAGAAAACTTTACAGGACCTGTTTGCAACCAGGTGAATCTGTGGAACAGCATTTAAATAAAATGCAAAGTTTATTTTTGGACTTAGAACAATGTGGGGTTAAATTCCCTGAGTCCCAGAAGGTTTTATTGGTGTTGAATAGTTTAGATAAAACCTGGGACAGAGTTTCTGCAATATTTCAGTGTAAAGAAGAGCAAGATTTAAATTTTGAGGCTTTAAAGGCATGTTTGCTTAATAAAAAAGAAAAGCAACATTTTAGGAACAGCCAGGAGGAGAAATTCCTGAGGAGGGAGTCCAGATTGCAAGTCTCCGGAGAAGAATCAAAAGAGAGATTTTGGAAGCAGAGAGCTCAGCGAGAAAAGAATTGCCGGTGCGCGTAACAGAACTGGAGGAATCTGCGGTGTTCTGGGAGGATTGGAATGTATAAGTAAGCCTCTGTCAGATCTATGGAGGCTAGAAAATCCCCTTTCCTGATGCTGGCCAGAATGGACATTAGGGACTGCATTTTGAACCTTTTGTATTTTATGAAGTTTAGACCTTTTAGATCCAGTATTGCCCTCCAATCTCCTGATGCTTTGGGTACCATGAACAGGATGGAGTAAAACCCCTGTCCCTCCTGTTCCTTTGGTACCTGTTCTATTTGCTCTGATTTCTAACAGATGAGAGATAGCCTTGGCTAGCAATGTTTCCTTTGACTGGTTTCTTGAAACTGGACACCTTATGAATCGGTCCGGGGGATTTGACATAAATTTAAGGGGAGACCATGTTTTATGGTCTCCCTGACCCAAGCGTTGGTGGTGGTGACCTCCCAAATGTCGCTGGACAGCCCCAACTGACTGCCTATGGGAAACTTGTCCCTGGCATCACTTAGACTGCCTGAAGGGGCGGCTCCCTGTGCCCCGAAAGGGATGTTTAGACTGGTATTGGCCCCTGGCTCCCGAGGTCTGGCGGTCCTGCTGGTGATCCTGTCTAAGAAAAAAGGATTGTGAGCTTCTGGGCCATTCCCAGGACTGCCCGGGCCGAAAGGGCTGCCTCCATTCCCAGGAACCACTGGGGCGGAAGGCCTGTCTACGGAAATCCTGTTGTGGTCATCTATCCGACCTTTTGGAGGGGTGTGCCAGGACCTTACACTTGTCCTTGCCCTCAATGACATGCGGTTCAAGGATTGGACCAAATAAATGTGTGCCACTGTATTTGGCTGTCGACAGATGCCACTTGGATTTTAAATCTGTCCGCCATTGCTTGAGCCACAGTAATCTTTGAGAGGCAACAGTAGCTGCAATGGATTTGGCGGAATACCTTGCTGAATGAAGCGAGGCGTCTGCCATGTATTCTGATGCTGCCACTAACTTACCCAGTGTTTGATGTGTGCGAACCTGGTCAGGAGGAACGAGAGCCTGAAGTTCACGGAGCCACATGATTGAAGTTCTTGCAAAAAAGGAAGATGAAGTAGCAGCCTTAATTGCCCATGCCGAAGCCTGGTGAGCTTAGCGCAGAGCAAACTCAAACTTCTTGTCCTCCGCCTTCAGAGCCTCCGCCATATCTCCTGGAATAGCAGATGTGGAAAATAAGGAGGTTAGTGGAGTGTCAACAAATGGCACCTCCAAGAGAGAGGCAAAAGAGGAAGAGACATTGAATAATTTTCTTTCAGTGCTATTGGGGGGAGGAAAAGTGGCCAGGGATGACCACTGCTTTTCCACCGTAGCCCAAAATACATACGGACAAGGGATCTGTTTTTCCTCCACCACCTTGTCTGCAAACAGGGGATTAGACTCCTGATTGGTAGAGGTGGAAGGTTTGTCGTCCTGTGACGAAGAAAGATTAACTGTAGTAATGACCTTCATAAGTAGAGACCTGAAAAGTGAAGGGTTAAAAAGACCCGAGGATTGTGGCTGTTCTGGTGCTGCCTCCTCATCCTCTGATATAGGCAAGTCGGCTACCTCCTGGTCCACTGACCCTTCCTCGCCTAATTGTGAGGAGGTCTCAGAAACACCAGAATCTGGAACAGTAACACGTCCCGTTTGTGAAGGAGGAATGGATGGAAGAGGTGGAGGCTGTAAAGGTCTTTGACTCCTAGAAGAAGACATAAATTGAGTAAATGCTTGCTGCATGAAATCATGAAACTGATCTGACCATTCTCTCTGTTGGTCCTCTAAACTGGCCCCAGCCACAGTGGAGGCCTGCATGTCTTCATGACTCTGCTGCATGGAGGAACAATGGGAGGATGAGTGGGGGGACCAACCTGTTCAGTTTCCCCGAGGAGACCATGCCCCAGGGGCACCATGTGAAGGCGCATACGTGGGCCCAAACGGGGAACTGTCCAGTGGAATGGGGGGAACCACTTCAACCTCACTGGACATGAGCCTTTGAGCTTTGGAGAATTCTCTCTCCAGCGCCTGATGTCTCCTCGAGGCCTCTTGCTCGGCTGCTTTAGAAGTCTTCCTGGGTGCCAAATGTTTTGTCTTGGCCTTTTTCTTTCCCCCTGCTTCCAAATCAGCTGATCTGCACTTTGATTGTGCTTGTGCGGGGGGAACATCAATCACTTGTGTTGCCTGGGGCGAGTCACTGTCTGCCATTGTAATCAGGATATACCAAATAGGAAATACCCGTCAGTGGGGGGAGCCCAAACACGCAGATCTGGTTGTCAGAGAGGGAAAACAACCCACTTTCTGAACAACAATGGCAAGACAGCCAGACAGTTCACTAAGACTGCCTGTCTAGGCCTGTGACACTGCGCCAAAAACTAAAATGAACAGGTGGACTCTAAATAAATTCCTCCCCCGCTCAATACACCAACTAGCAATGAATTAATACCTGATCCTCAGAGCAGAAATAGACCAATAACAAGCAATAATGAGTCACAGTAACCACAATTAAACTCAGTGATTTTCAAATGCAAAAAGGAAAATGCTTCCCCCCTGCAGAAGGTCAGCCACAGCGGACCGTTCAGTAAAGCGCAGGCCCAAAGGAAACTGCTGGAAACACGAGGTCTTTGCAAAATGGTGTCAGTGCCTGAGGCAATCAATCAAAATGGCAGCCGCACTTGAAGCACGTGGTCAAAATGGCGGCCAAGCCTTGAATGCTTAACAATTTGCCGGCTCAATAAGGAAAAGTCCTCCTCTGCGAGCTAGACTGGGAGGGAAAGCTGCAGATTCTCTAAAATCCTCCCCCCCTTTCTCAGAATGAAACTTGCAGTTCGTTGCGCAGCTTCAGCTGCAATCGGTAGAGAGCCTGCTTCCAGAACCTTGTGGCGTCGAAGCAAGTGAAACGGCTGCCTTTGAGGGGAGAGGAAATATCCGTTGCTCGAACCTCATTGAGATCGTGCACCTCCACAAGCCAGCTGCTTCTCTGATCAGTGATCCTGCAGTTGGCTGAAGCTAAAAACACCGTTTACAATCGGCCTGGAACTCATGGAGTCTAAAGGGCAAAGGTGTCCTCCAACAATTTGTAATTTGGTTTCAATTAATAATACAACGATTTGGAATTAGTCAAATAAGAAATCCAATTAAAAAAATCAACTTATCTATTAATTTGACCTAATCTAGTCAAGGCGCCTAAAATCTTGCATCCTACTGAGCTGAGACTAAGTCAAAAAACTGGAAGGACACACCCAGAGGGAGGCGTGGCTAAATTTGACTTAGTTTCATCTGAGCAGGAAGGCTAAGATTACACACTGGTGGATTCTACATGCATCATACTGGAGAATGGCCAGAAAGCAAAAGTAATCGGAAGAGGCGATGTAAAAATTCCATGTTTGGAATCAAAGTTTACCAATGTGCTTTGTGTACCTGAGATGGAACATAATTTGTTAAGTGTGTCTAATTTAGACAAACAAGGTTTTGAGGTCATTTTTATAAATGGGAATTGTCTCATCAAAAGGAATGGGAATATTTGTGCAGAAGGTATAAAGGAAGATAATCTATATGTATTGCAGGGACAAAAGTTTCAATGTTCCCATATATTTAAGAATGTTGCAGAGCATGATTCGTGTGTTCATCTTCTGCATAGAAGACTTGGCCATGCAAGCTTTAAAGTTTTGCAGCAAATGCAAGAGTTTGCAGAAGGGCTGAATTTGAAGGGGTGCAAAACATATTTGGACTGTGCAGTATGCAAAGCATCGAAGTCAAAGGCATTCCCAGTTAGTAAATATAGCACAAGACAAACAAAAAGAGCTCTAGAGCTGGTCCATGCAGATCTGGTGAGACCTATGCAAGCCAGTTTGGGAGGAGCAAAATATGCACTGGTAATTGTTGATGATTATAACAGGTATTCGTTTTTCTACTTGCTTGGAAGAAAGACAGAGATGCTACAATAATTCAAACAGTGGGTAAGTTTTGTAGAGAGAAGGTACAGACAACAAGTGTGTCAGTTGCAAACTGAATTTATGTTAACTAAATTCCAACAATGGTTGGGGCAGTTGGGGATAAGACACAGACGTACAAATCCTTACACAGCAGCAGAGAACAGTGTAGCTGAAAGAAGGAATGGTGTTTTGCAAACAATGAAAGTTTCATTATTAGATGATTCTTGTATGAGCAGGTCATATTGGGGAGAAGCCATATTGACTGCCAATTATATAGTTAACAGGCTTGGAGGTCCTCCATTAATAATACTCCATATGCCATTCTATATGGGAGAAAACCATCACTGGCACATTTGAGAATTTTTGGAAGTACTGCATGGGTACATATTCCGAAAGCAATCAGAAGAAAGGGACAGCAAAAGGCAAGAAATCTCAGGTTTGTGGGCTATGAGCCAGGGTCAAAAGGATATCACTTTAGCAATAGAAGTAAAAGAATTGTAATTTCAAGGTCTGCTAATTTTGCAGAACAAAATTGGGACAGAATTAATGCAAATTCTGGGTATGTCTCACTTATTGATGGTGATCTATTTAACGACAACTCATCTAATGATAGAAAAATGATTATTGAAGATGTCAATGTTCAGGGAGGAGAGGCTGAACAAGACATCAAGCCAGATAGACTTGAGAAACAGGAGCAGTTAATACCACGTAGGTCAGAGCGATGTAACAAAGGAATTCCGCCTGACAGGTATTCTGCCAACAAGGTAAAGGTTTGCAATGTGTGGTATGAGCCAAGAAGTTATAAAGAAGTGTTGGCATTACCAAAAGCTGAACAAGAAAGATGGAAGGAGGCCATGGATAAAGAGATGAAATCATGGGAGACCATGAAGTATTTAAATCAGTGACTTTGCCACAGGGAACTAAAGCTGTGGGTTGTAAGTGGGTATATAAGAAAAAGGTATTGCCAAATAATAATGTACAGTTGTTGCAAGATTTAAATATTAATGTAAAAGAATCTGTAAAGGTATTTGAAGACAATGTTGCCTGTATAAAAATGGCAACTGGTGACAGGGTGAAGAACAGAAGTAAACATGTAGACATTAAGTAGTGTAATGTCAGGGAAGCTGTAAAAGGAAAATTGATTAGTTTACATCATTGTTCTTCTGAGGATAATTTGGCAGACATGATGACTAAACCATTGGGTAGTGTTCACTATGGATAATGTGTTAAGTCAATAGGTCTGGTGTGTCTTCCTGTCATGAAGGGAGGAGTGTTGGAATATTCATGAGCAAGAAGAGTCATGTGGTAACTCAGTCAGCCAATGTGAAGAAAGTGCTACTGAGTCTGTGCAAAAGTTAGGAGCTGGATTTCCAGTCTCAGGTTTGTCTCTGTATCTCTGTAAGAAGTCTTCAATTGAGCTATGTTGCTGTAAAGAAGAATGTATGGTATTGTAAATATTTTGATATGAATATAAAGAAGTTGTATTGAATCAGCTAAATGCAGTCAACTGTGAGAGCTTCTGATTTATTTTTTCACCAACAGAGAAATTAAAATTCTCTAACATTTTCCCATGACTGTTGTGCTAGGTTTGCCACCAACCATATTGTGAAATTCGCAGATGATACAACAGGATGATAAGGTGGAAGCTTACCGCAAGGAGGTTGAGGGGTTGGTGAACTGGTGTAAGGGAAACAGCCTAGTTTTAAATACCGGAAAAACCAAAGAGATCATTGTCAATTTCAGAAAAGGCAGGCACAGCCACACTTCTCTGTGCATTAACCATTCACCTGTGGAGATGGTTACCACCATCAAATTCCTGGGTGTGCAGCTAACGAGTAGGCTAGCTTAGTCGCTCAACAGTGAGAAACTGGTTGCATGAGAAAAGTACATCTTCCTTCCCCTATCCTGACCACTTTCTACAGGGAGACGATCGAGAGCATCCTGTCATACAGCATCAAAGTCTGGTTTGGAAGCATCACTGCTTCAGACAGGAAGGCGGTGCAGAGAGTGGTGAGAATGGCGAAAAAGGTCATTGGCAGTTCCCTCCCTCCCATCCAGGACATAGCACAGAAGCATTGCTTGAGCAGGGTCCATAAGATTATCTGGGACACTACACATCCTCTTCACAACCTGTTTTCCTTGTTACCTTCTGGGAGGAGGCCTCGTGGTATCTATAGCAGAACATCCAGATTCAGCCATAGTTTCATTCCATACAGCATTAACCTTGTGAATTCTCAAGCTTCCTCCTTCCGTTATATATTCAAGATGGACAGTATTTAATATTTATTTGCTATGTATATTTAGGGGTGTGAGTCTATACATATGTTGTACATAGTATGTTTAGATGTGTGTCATATATGTGTTTCACTTTGAGAGTGGGCAACCAAATTTCATTTTTCATGTATGCCGTTGTGCCCACAGTAAAAAAAATGACAATAAAGGTTATCTTATCTTATCTTATCTTATCTTATCTTATCTTATCTTATCTTATCTTATCTTATCTTATCTTATCTTATCTTATCTTATCTTATCTTATCTTATCTTATCTTATCTTATCTTATCTTATCTTATCTTATCTTATCTTATCTTATCTAGTCTTTTATTTGAGAAACAAAGTATCAGCACTATATAGTTGAAGCCAAAAACTGAATTCCCCTCCCCTGGCACAAAGTAGCAAAGCAAAATTCCTTCCTCCAATTAACAGTCATAAATCACATTCCCCAATTAACTTGAAGCATGGGCTTTCTCCCCATCTCTCCTGCCCATCAAATTTCTATCAACTCTGGACCTAATAACCTTGGGTTCCCATGGCTAAGTTATTATTGTTATGAGTAACTGGACTGTCATCCACATTCCCCCTCCCAGCATCAACAAACTCTAAAAGCGATAGAGAAAAGATGGCTACATTTCCATCTGTTGTCAAAGCAAGAACATCCGATGTTAGCAGCATTGACACTATGGTTAACAAACTTTTGTGGTGAAGACTAAGCGTTACATAACATAACAAAAAAAATCTGTTGTTACAATTATCTTACAGTGTTTTCTCTATCAGCTGAATGGAATTTGTTTGCTAAATTGAGCAAACTAAATATATTTTGTGTTCCAGTCAGCATTTTTAAATCAGCATTTCTACATTGCTGTCTTAATATTGCAATTTTTGTAGGATCTAATAAGTGTGCCTTTTTAATGGCAAGGCCTGTACCTAAACAATATCCTTGTCCCCTGAAATTTGGCAGTTCAATAGCTTTTTAAAACTTTTTAAAACTTTTTAAAAAGCACTCAAAACCTGACTTTTTCTACAAACACTAGAACAGGGTGAGCTAAGTTTAGCATACAGTGCCAGAGATTTTAGTTTTAATATTTTTGATTTTAGTACCTTTGGTTTTAATATTTTTATTGTCTATAGATGTGATTTTATATATAAGTTGCAAGCTCCTACAGTATATTACAAGATGGGTCATGATGGGAGCTGGACACCCCCTCCCCACTCCAATGAAGGAATAATCTGAAAAAAAAACTCCAATACGAACTAGCCTGAGTCAACAGCAGTCTGAGGCTAAAATGGCAAACACTTGACACACACAATGAGGAACCAGCTAACAGCAATCAGGATTAACAAATACACAACAATAAAAGTAATTAACACCTTTTAGGCAAGATTAGAGAAGAAATCTGACCAACAATAGTCACTGACCAACAAATCAGGAAAGACAGATTTCAACACACCAATCAGAAGTGACAAATTTGAAAACCACGAAAGGGAATAAAAATCCCTGTTTAAAGATCCTTCTGCCTAGCTAGCCGGGTACTCGAGCTGAATTGTCACTCAACTTTGATCCTCAGAATTAAACCTCTTTCCGGTAGCTGGCTTCACAACCTATTTCTTCCGCGCTGCGCCAAGGGGAATCCTGGCTGGAAGGACTGAACAGGGGAATTCCTCCTAACAATCTGGCGACCACGAAGGGACTTTCAGCTCACCCAGCCACTGGACCGGGCCCAGAAGAGTCGTCACCCAGCCGGCAGTGGACACTTTGATCTGCAGGGAAGCCTCCTCGGACCCTGCCCAGTCGGCATCGGGTAGTAAAGGGAGTTTTTGAGTCTTGTGCTTGAACAGCTACCGAGAAAGAGGGTAAGTGCCACCAATTTTAATTCCATTAGGTTAAAGGGTCTGGGGGAACGAAAGGAAGAATGTGTGTGTGTGTGTGTGTGTGTGTGTGTGTGTGTGTGTGTGTGTGTGTGTGTGTGTGTGTGTTGTGAAGCACCCTCCTCTTAGAACCAGCTGGAGCTCACTCCCTCCGTTTGCTCTCTAGCTGCACCCTGACCCGCTGCTAGCTCCACTGGAGCCGTGAAAGCAAGGGGAGGGCATTGGAGCGTGAGACCTTCTGGTGAGGAGGATCGAGCGGGCATAGAAAGAGGGAAAGGACTCTATTCTGGGCAAGTCAAGACCCCTTCCGTCAGTAAAAAAATTTAAGCAATAGCCCCAAGAAGGGAGCGGCCACCTACCTCTCAGAGGTGCCCGTGGACATTGGAGGTCCAGGTGTCCGTAAACGGTGGTGTGAAGCTGGCCGGTCGGAGAGTAGCCCGCACCTTCTAAGGAGGGAAACCAGAAGGTCTCTGCAGAGACCCCTTTTTGGTCTGAAAATGTGGTGGATCCCTCGGAGGAGCCCACGAACTCTGAGAGGGATCCAAAGATGCTCCGTGAGTCCCCTTTTTTCGGGACTCACAAAATCGTGGTGGTAGGAAGAAGTCTCACAAGGAGGCTTCCGACGTGTACTGCCTTTAGTGGTAGGGAAATCCCGTTATACATGGGAGGTTCCAATTCAAGGGCTGAAGTAGGTTTCCCCATTGAGAGCTTGCTCGAAGCCTGGGACAGGAATCAGCTTCCTGTCCAGGCTGGAATGAAGAAGAAATGATTAAAGGAATTATGTAGGAAATGGGCTTTGCTTAAAGATGAACACAGAAGACAAATTTGGCCGGAAGGTGGCACTCTGGAACTCAGAACACTAAAAGCGCTTAGATCAAAGATAGAACCAACCCAACTACCCTATTGGTATTGCTGGGCTGAACTATCCAGACAGAGAAACCTGATCCAAGTCAACCTGAACCCCCAGCCTCCCTTAGATAACCCTGAGCCGACCTTCATGGGCCCCCTTTTGAACAGGCCCGTACCCGGGCGACCGAGAGGCCAGACTGAACACGTTTTAACCCACACCCCTTTCTCCCCGTCCGATTTGGTTATTTGGAAGAAGGATACTCCCACCTTCCGAGCGGACCCCCAGGCTGTTATAGAAACCATAAAGTCTATTGTAGACACTCACAATCCATCTTGGGCAGACATGACTCAACTGCTGCATGTGTTTCTGACCAAAGACAAATTGATGAAACTTTTTGAAAAAACGGAAGAGATAGCCAGGTGTCCCGTAATACCCACACCTGGGCAAGTAGCCCCCGCCAAAGTCGCCTGGCCTCTCAACCTCCCAGATTGGGATTATAATAATCAGAACCACTGGGATGACTATACCAGGGCAAAAATCAATCTAATGGAAGCCCTCCAGGAAATAGGGAAAAAGCCCCTCAATTGGGCTGAATTCCAAAAGACAATGCAGAGACCCTTCTGGGTCCACCTTTTAGAGGCCGGAACCACGTTCACACATTTAGACATAGGCTGCTTGAAGGATAAGAACATTCTTGCAGCCGCTTTCGTTAACCAATCTGCGAGCGTTATCCAGGGGCACTTCCACAAGATAGTCTCCAACTGGTCTACTTTAGATATCTCGGAGTTGCGCAGGATCGCAAACTTTGTATTTGACCAGAGGGACAGGTTAGCAGAAGAAGAGAGAGAAAGGAAGGAAGCAGAATGAGAAAGAGAGAAAGAGAAAAGATGCAGAACGGAAAGAAGAGAGGACTTGCAAGCCTTTGCCATGATAAATAGGGATAATGGGAGGAGATACCGTAGACCTCCCCCAAAGGGAGCAACATGCCGGCGATGCGAGGTCGAGGGAAAGTCATTCTGCTGGCATTGCTTCCACTGTGGAAGGGAGGGGCATACCAGTAGAACCTGTGGGGAGGGTCAAAACGGGGAAACCTGGAATCAACGTCGCCCACCAAGACCCCCTTTCCCAAGGGGAGTCCCTCATCAAGGAAAGGGACCAAAATATGCCCCAATGGGGACAACCAGAACACGATCTAGCTGACTAGAAATTGATTATAAGGCTACATTTCAGGGGCTAGCTATTACCTTAAAGGGCGGCCCCAATGGAGAGCCCCAGTTGACAATCACTGTAGGGGGAAAGACATATGAATGCCTCATTGATACCAGAGCCACTTCCTCCCTTCTCACAACGACACCCTTTAAGGCAGCGGTTCTCAACCTTTTTCAGGCCGAGACCCCACCTGCGCCGCCCATGCGCAGCGTGATGGGCTGAACCGCGCATGCGCGGTGCGACGGGCCGAATCACGCATTCACGGTGCGCACGCGACAGCCTGAATCACGCATGCGCGGCGCGACGGGCCAAACCGCGCATGCGTGGCACGCGCATGACGGCCAAGGGGAAATGGGGAAAAAATGGCGGACGGCGGTGGTTGGCGACCCCCGTGAAACGGTCGTTCGACCCCGAATGGGGTCACGACCCACAGGTTGAGAACCGCTGCTTTAAGGATTCAATAGTGCCTGGGGCCAAAGACAATGTAATAGGGGTTGGAGGAAAACTTATCCCAGTCGAATTCACAGACAACTTGAAGGTAGAAGTTGGCCCCTTCTCCTTGGAACACCCATTTACTGTTTGCCCTCAATCCCCCTTATCCCTCCTGGGTAGGTATTTGCTTTGCAAACTTGGAGCAACCATTAAATGTACTGCAGAAGGGCTCCACTTAGACATCCCAGTCAAATGGGCACATTTTTCTATGGCATGTTCAATCGGCAAGGAGATCAAGCTGCCTATGGATCTCAGAAGCTTTCTGGCCTCCCTGTGGGGATGGGACCCTACCGAAGTAGGGCTGCTAAAAGCAGCTACCTCGGTTACTATCCAGATTAAGCCAGGACCACCACCATGTATTCCCCAGTACAAGATACAACCGGAAGCAATAAAACCAATTCAAACCCTAATAACAGCATACCTAGAGCAGGGGGTGCTGCATAAATGCACTTCCCCTTGCAACACCCCAATCATTCCAGTTCGAAAACCAAAGGTAGACAGTGAAGGGAACCCCATTTACCGCTTTGTGCATGATATGAGAGCTGTGAACAATCATGTAATACCCAGAGCACCAGTAGTGCCAAACCCGGCCACCATAATTACAGAAGTACTGGCGTCAGCCACCCATTTTACAGTAATTGATCTCTGTGCAGCCTTTTTCAGCATCCCTGTGGACCCTGCCTCACAATACCTCTTCACCTTCACATGGGATAAGCAACAATACGCCTGGACTCGACTGCCACAGGGGTATACAGAGTCCTCCACTTTGTTTTCACAGATTTTAAGGGAAGATCTAGCTTCCATCTTCCTACCATACAAATCCACGCTTATCCAATACATGGATGACCTACGGCTGGCTTCTGAAACTGAGGAAAGCTGTAGGGCAGATGCCTATCACTTATTGAAATGTTACAATACTTAAGTTATTTGCCAGTTCCTTCATCCATTCAATAGGATCAGGTTGATCCTTTTTCATTAGTTGGACTAAAGGCTTCGCTAATTCCCCAAAGGCTGGTATCCATGGTCGGCAGAATCCTAAGACCCCTAATAGGGCACGGACCTGACATTTCGTTTGCGGATGCTTCATTCTTAGGATGGTCTCGACTCTCTCGGGTGCTAACTTTCGGACCCCAGGGGCAATAATATACCCTAAATAGGACACCTCCCTTTTTAAGTATTGTAACTTCAATTGCTTAATAGTAGAACCAAAAAAGTGTCATCCTGACTATTTTGTACTACTATACTGAAGGGAAGAAAACTGAGAGATGGAATGATTTGGATATTTATTTGATTTTTGTGTAGATTGTCACAGAGAAAATCTACTTATGTGGTTGCTAAAAATCAAAATGTAGCTGATGGCACATAATCAATTTATATATGCTAATTACTTGTGTTAAAAGCGGGAACTAATACTTGAATCCTATTGGCCGCCACCTAGTTGCTGAGTGTATAAATAGAAATGGAGCGGCAGTTATCCAGGCTTCTGTTTAAATCTTAAATAAAGAGTTGTTGTTCACCTGCTGCCTCGTCAATGCCTCAGTGAGCACGAAAACTTAACAGTGCTAATGCAGGTGAGATGTGCTGCCAAACTCGAAGAGCTGAGTCACTAAGGGGGTGAGCCAAGTGACGATGCCTTGGTTCCCATCCCCCCCATTCCTGCCAGTATGAAAATGCTGGAGGAAGAGCGCTCCCAAGGAACCGTTCCGGGGAGATTAAAAGAAGCCTTGGCAGCACAAGGCATTGCGAGGCCAAAGACAATGAAAACAACTCACCATGGCCAAACTCGGGAAACTCTCAGAATTTGACGTCACAGATCCAGAGAGGTGGAGCTCGTACGTCGCGAGAGTCGAGAACTACTTAAGAGTCAACCAAGTTCGTGAGGACAGCTTGAAGGCCGCAATGCTGTTGTGCGTTTGTGGCCAGGTGACATTCAAAATCGCCAAAAACTTAGTCATTCCAGCTCCGCTTGAATCTGTTTGCTTATTCTGAACTTAAGAAAATGCTCAAAGAACACTTTGAGCTGAAGCTATCAGTCATTGCCTGGAGGCACGCCTTCGAACAAAGAGACCAACGACCAGGCGAATCGGCTGCTGAATTCATAGCTGCCCTTCGTCAAGCGGCCTGATCCTGTGAGTTCAAGATCTTGAAGAGAAGCTGCGAGACCACTTAGTGTGCGGGTTAAGAAGCAGGGATCTCCAACAGAAATTGTTCGCTAAAGAGACTATTTCATTTCAAGATGCCCTAAGAGAGATCACAGCCGAGGAAGCCACTGGGGGGGGGGCCGTCAAGGCCTTACGGCTCTCCAGGAGCACTCCCTGCATAGAGGCCGTCCACCAGGAGGGCGCTGAGAGAGTCAAAGACTACGAATCGGCTCAAGAGATTGATTGGCTACAGCAGCCACCAGAAAGAAGGCCACAATGCCCAGTTGACAAGGCAGTTCCCTTCTCTAGATGTGCACGGTGTGGAGGCCGACACAAATGCGCGGACTGCAGGTTCTGCACAGCAACGTGCCGGGTGTGTAGCAAACAGGGGCACATTGCCGCAGTCTTTTAGGGTCGTCAGAGAGAGTCCACTAGAAGAGTTTCCTTGGAAAGGTACCAGGCCCCAGGGCAACACATGGTGGGCTATTGCGCCACTAGGAGGAGCGTACTTTGAACAGGTGCCCATCACCCTCTTAAGGAAAAACTGTGGCTCAAAGTCAAGCTGCATTATCCATAATTTCCCAGGGGACTTTCAAACACATTTGCAGTCGCAGCAGCAAGAGAGTTAAACTCAAGCTGTCGAACCTTGTCTTAACGGATTTCCAAAACTCCCGAGTAACAGTCAAGGGGGAAGCTACACTCAGGGTGCAATTCAAGGGATTTGAGTGCCCCCTGGAAGTCATAGTAGTTGAGGGCAATAGCACAAGCCTCATTGGGCTTGATTGGTTTGATGCATTGGGAATCAATGTAATTGGAATAAACAGCACACAAGCAGTGGACTTAGTGGCAGTTTGCCGGGAGTTTGCTGATGTTTTTAGCCCTCACTTGGGGAAATATAAGGGTTCTCCCATAGCTCTTTGGCTTGGTCCTGCCATAACTCCAATAAGGATCAAGCCGCGTAGAGTGCCCTTCGCCCTCAAGCAGAAGATCGATGCAGAGCTGGACAAGCTGGTGCAGCAAGGCATCCTGCAGCCAGTTGATAGAGGTCAACAGGAAACCTCCATAGTTATGCCACTTAAGGCCAACGAAGAGGTGCGCATATGCACAGATTACAACTGCACTATCAATAGAGCACTCCAACAACACGCATATCCGGTGCCTGTAGTCAGCCACATTTTGGCGTCACTATAGAGAGGTCGCATCTTTGCCAAATTAGATTTGGCTCAAGCCTATCAGCAACTGCTAGTGGATGATGCCACGGTGGAAGCTCAAACCATAGTTACCCACAGGGGAGCTTTCAAGGTTAAGCACCTCCAATTCGGGATCAGTGTTGTCCCAGGGCTCTTCCAGGGAGTGATGGAGTGCATGCTCAAGGGTATTCCAGGCATGTGCCCATATTTCGATGATGTCCTCATAGCTGGGGAATCAGTCGAGAAATTGGCAGAATGGCTCAAGGTCGTCCTTTAGCGCTTCTGTGAAGCAGGAATGAAGCTGAAGTGGGAGAAATGTAAGATTGGGGTAGCTTCAACTGAGTTCCCCGGTTTCCGTATAGATGCCCAAGGTATTCACCCTACTGAATCCAAGCTCAAAACAATTCAGCAGGCCCCCAGTCCAAAATCAAAGGGGGAGTTCCAAGTGTTTCTACGATTGCTCAATTTTTATCATGCCTTCCTACCTCACAAGGCCGCAGTGGCAGAGCCGTTACACTGGCTCTTGGACAAACATGCACAGTGAAAGTGGACCAGTGTCCATGATAGGAGCTTCTCAGCAGTCAAATCACTGCTGTCTTCAAAATTTGTTTTGATGCATTTTAACAAAAAGTTGCCTGTCTGCATCGCTTGTGATGTGTCACCATATGGGGTTGGTGCTGTGCAGTGTCATTTAATGGCTGATAGAAGGCAGATTCCAATAGCCTATTACTCGAGGACCTTGTCCTCTGCAGAGCTTAATTATGCTCAAATAGATAAAGAGGCCTTGGCCATAGTGGCATGGATCAAGAAGTTTCATAACTATTTATATGGTAGGCCCTTCATGGTCTTCACAGACCACAAGCCACTCCTGGGATGTTCACAACAAACAAGCGAACACCCCAGATCATATCTCCTAGGATGTTGAGATGGTCAATATGCCTGTCAGCATATAATTCCAGTTTGATTCATAAACCAGGGAAATGGGCCATGCAGACGATCTTAGACTGCCTTTGCCTAATTTAGAGCCCGACCCCGCTCCAGCCATGTGGTTATTCAGAATCTGCCTGAGTCTCCCCTTAACGCAGGGGACGTGGCTGCAGAGACAGCTTCAGATACAACACTAAACCATGTATTGAACTGGGTGCTCACAGGGTGGCCAGAAACTAGTCCGGGGCCTAACTTCCAAAGTTTCAGTAGAAGGAAGGACAAGTTGTCAGCTCACAGGGGGTGTGTCTTGTAGGGTAGTCAGGTTGTAGTCACTGAGGACTAGAGTCTTGGAGTCTCTGCATGAGTGACATCTGGGAATAGTCTGGATGAAGGCACTCACATGAAGCTACTTTTGGTGGCCTGGCCTGGACAAAGATATTGAGGCTCAGGTACACAGCTGCCACATTTGCCAGCAATCTAGGCCAGCAATGCCCCACGTCCCAGTCCACCGATGGGAAACCACACATGCCCCTGGTCCAGGATCCACATCGATTATGCAGGGCCTTTCCAGGGACAACTCATAAAATACTTAAAACACACCTCTGCTGGCAGGCTTGGGGCAGTTAACATCTTGCCCCTAGCCAGTGTATGTCTGTGTGTATGTTGAATGATTGGTTTTTCTTTTAAATTAGGGGTTTTAATATATATGTATTTCTAATTGTTGATTTCTATTATGTTGTGAGCCGCCCTGAGTTCTCCGGAATAGGGCAGCACAGAAGTCAAATTAATAAAATAAATAAATAATAAACTCTTCCTCATTGTGGTGGACAGTCACTCCAAGTAGTTAGAGGTTGCA
Organism: Bothrops alternatus; assembly: GCA_034064705.1. Classification (NCBI taxonomy): domain Eukaryota; kingdom Metazoa; phylum Chordata; class Lepidosauria; order Squamata; family Viperidae; genus Bothrops; species Bothrops alternatus. The sequence continues at coordinate 33,502,453 of JARGCV010000112.1, forward strand.
CCTGTCCCCACTATGAATACTGCCAGGACCATCCAAGAGCTGTGGAGAATCTTTGCCATACACAGGTTACCCGACGTGATTGTCTCAGACAATGGGGCTCAATTTACTGCCTCAGAATTTCAGTCCTTTTTAAGGGCTAACATGATCAGGCACGCCACATCAGCCCCCTTTCACCCGGTCTCAAACGACCAAGTGGAGTGCATGGTTCGAACAACCAAAGAATCCTTGAAGAAGATAGTAACTGGTAACTGGCAGCACAGACTGGCAGATTTCCTACTCTGCCAACGCACCACCCCATGCATCCATGGGCAGAAGTCCAGCAGAATTAAGATGGGGGCGGTGTTTGATCACAAAGCTGGATTGCTTATATCCAGATAGAGTTGCCTCACAAGCAACATAGCCAAAGGCACCATGGCACTTGCAAGTTGGCGACCCAGTCTGGGCGAGCAACTATGGGCAAGGGGCATTGTGGTTTGTAAGGTGACTGGGCCACTTTCATATGAAGTGGTCCTGGAAGATGGTTGCATGCTACGCAGGCACATCGACCAACTGCGGCGAAGGTTAGCAACCCAGCCAATAACTCATGACTCTAGTGACAGTCAAACTCTGGAGCAGCACGATTGCAATAGTGCATCTGATGCTGTCAGCGACGGCGGAGCTCTCCAACTAAGGGACGAGACTCAAGCACCCGGTGAGTCAGTCCCAACCACTGATACTGCAACCAATGGGCAATGCTAGCAGATGGCTTCATTTTCAGGACTGATGGACTCTGTTCCACCTGTGGACACTGGCTCAGGTCTACCGGGACAGACCAGCCACAGAAACTCGATTCCACCCATGACAGATGGGTCCCATAGCCCCGGTGTTCCAAGCCTGGCAGGCGAGCTGAAAGACCGGGGGCCTCCAGCAGTTCCGAGGCGTTCGGAAAGGGCGAAAAGGCCACCAACGTATTTAAGGGAATATGTTCAACAAATGTCCTTATGAACTATCTAGGGGGAAGGGGTGTAATGTATTGAGGTGAATTACTTGGAAATGTTGAAAGAACGGTCATAAGACTGTCAGTTAAGGGCCAGACTTTCTGTCTACATGCTAATTACTTGTGTTAAAAGCAGGAACTAATACTTGAATCCTATTGGCCGCCACCTAGTTGCTGAGTATATAAATAGGGGTGGAGCGGCAGTTATCCAGGCTTCTGTTTAAACCTTAAATAATGAGTTGTTTGTTCACCTGCTGCCTTGTCGATACCTCAGCGAGCACCAAACTTAACACCTGAGGTCTGCCCATCATAATAAATATGCATTTTTATATCATACTTTAGTTTTTCCTGATATCTTGAGTAATTAATTCATATTTACCTATGTTCTTCTAATTTGATTTTTAAACTAATCTTCCACTAGCTTTTTCCAAAGACCTCCTTTTCAACTCTTTACTGTAGAGTTTTGACTTTGCCTTTTCCTATATCTCTTAAGCATATCACTCTTTTTATTTTGTACCATCATGTGTACTGTTTAAACCTTCATATTTTGCAGACATGAGAAAGAACTTTTGTAATTCTTCAAAATACCATTTGTAAATTTCAGAAGATGGCCGGTATTGTAAAGACAAACTCTGCAGACCATGACATAAGGCAATAACTCCATTGATTTAATGGTAGCAAATATGCAATTGAGAGGGAAAAAAATCATGCTGCTTCATGTAAAATTAGCTTTGATCTCTCAAAGCTAATTCTTTTCCTTTCTGAAAATTTGCATTAATTGGGATAACAGTTCACTTTTCCCTCTACCCATATAGACAAGATTCTGAAAGAAAGAAAGAAAGAAATCTGATAAAATTAGATTGGTGGGGAAATCAAGCAATGTTACCCAAACACTTCGTATTCTGTAGAGAAGACAATTGATAACAATGCCCTAACACTGCATCTATATGTGATGGTCAAGGTCTCAAAAATGATAATATAAAAAGAATCTTTGCTATTATGATCCTAAAAGTCACATCAAGTTTAATGTGATGAATATAATTCCACATAAAGAACTAAAAAGTCAAGGGGGAAAGGTTCTCAATGACATCACTGTGAACTGGACATCCTTTAAAAACTGAAATTTGTCACTATAGTTTAGTATTTATTTATTGTTACAATACGCACATTTTTGAATGCACATAGTATTCCATAAACCGGTACTCAATAGAGTATAGGAGCACTGTTATAACCCCAAATGAATACCAAAACTTGCTGTTTAACAAATGAAGAAAACAATAAATGCAAATAATTCTCATGTAAATATGCTGGTAATCCATTTAGCATATGCCACCAAAACTAGAATTCTAGGTTCCAAGTTAATCTGGCCAAAAGCATATTATCTAGTCCATTATTAAACCTTAGGAAGCCGAAACCTAAACTTTCATATTTATAGTGAGGAAAAGTTTCAGTAGAGTAGGAGACATGAATTTGGGATACGATTGCTTTTAAATCACACTAAGCCTGTTTCATACTGCCAATTTTCAGCAGTTCCATTAACAAAGTTTAATAGAGTGATCAATCAGAATAGGGTACAAAAATGTTTGGGGATGAGAGGACTACAATAAGTATGCTTACCCCAACATAAGAAATGTGCTATCAGCAATGATCATCCAGCCTCTTCTTAAATATTATGAAGCGTCGGGTTCTTTACCATCTTTAAATTAATGCATCTTCCTTTGTTTCAAGAAACAGCTACAACCAGCGCTTTTTTTCTATATAAAAAAAAAGTGCTGGAACTCACATACATTATACAACCCGCCTTGCCTACCCTATAAGGTTCTATCCAAAAAAAGGGCCGGAACTCCATTCTGGGTGTTCTATGAGAAAAAAAGAAGCGTTGGCTTACCTGAACACCTTTTCTCAGCATGGGGGGATGGAGAATCCACCGATGGGTTGTCTCAGCCTGCTGCCCAAATAGAGACTAGGTCCGAAATTTAGCCCCGCCTCCGCCGGATACTCCCCAGTTTTTGACAGGCGAAGCTCTTCATCAGATCGGACCGTGTAGCTCCATTCCAAGTCCTGTAAGAGAAGTTCTGCCTAGCCTAGCTAGAGGAGGGTGTGGATTCTCCATCCCCCCCATGCTGAGAAAAGGCGTTCAGGTAAGCCAACGCTTCTTCTCCAGCATGGGTGGATTCCGAATCCACCGATGGGACGTACCCAAGCCCTCTCAAGTCCCTTTGGGTGGGTGTCTAGGCTATCTCTTACTAGGACTCAACAATCTGCTGCAGAGCTCTCCTGCCGAATGAACCTTCGGCTGCAGCAAATTGATCTATCTTGTAATGTTTTACAAAGGAGGACGGAGAGGCCCATGTGGCCGCTCTGCAAATTTCCTCCAGTGATGCCTGGGTGCGCCAGGCTGTCGATGTGGCCGCGCTCCTTGTGGAGTGGGCTGTGATGTTAGGTGGTACGGCAGTTCTAATGAAACATAGGCCCTGGCTATGCATGCCCTGATCCACCTACCAATGGTCAAGGATGATACCTTCTGTCCCTTGGACGAAGGATGGTAGGAAACAAATAAGGCCTCGGACCTCCTGAAGGTCGCTGTCCTATTGACATAGTGCCGCAGAGCCCTGCGCACGTCCAGTGTGTGCCATCGTCTCTCCAGATGGTGTGTGGGGTTTGGACAGAAGTCCGGGAGAACTAGGTCCTGTGACCTGTGAAACCATGTGTTGATCTTGGGTAGGAAGGATGGGTCCAGACAAAGAGTCACCCTGCCTTCTGCAAAGGTGATCAGATCCGGACAGACCGAAAGGGCTGCCAGCTCCGACACCCGTCTCGCTGAGGTGATGGCCACTAAGAAAGCCACCTTTAGAGAAAGGAAACGGAGTGAGCTGACCCCCAACGGCTCGAAGAGAGCCTCCGTTAACGCTTGCAGGACCCTGTTGAGGTCCCAGGATGGAAAACGGTGGATTACAGGAGGCCATCTTGTGACTGCTCCTTTCAGGAAAGCACTCACCGCTGGGTGCTGAGACAGGGGTCCCCGGTCCTCGCATACGAGGACCGTCTGTAATGCTGCTACCTGCCTGCAAATGGTGTTGGTCGCTAGCCCCCTGTTCATGCCTTCCCACAAATACTCTAGGATATTGGGAATGGTGACAGACAGGGGGTTTAATCCCTGCCTGCTGCACCAGAAGGAAAAGTTCCTCCAGGTGGCATCATAGATCCTGTTGGTGGAGGGTCGGCGAGCGTCCTGGATGACCGAGATGACGCCCTCTGAAAAGGCCTGCCTACTCAGACCTTCCCGCTCAAGTGCCAAGCGGCTAGTTGTAGCCACTGCGGGTCTGGGTGTTGGAGTTTCCCTTGGCTCAGGGATACCTGACTCGGAGGAAGTTTCCACACTGGTGAAAGCGATAGGTCCACCAGGTCTGCAAACCACGGACGCCTCGGCCAGTATGGAGCAATTAGTACCACCTCCGCCTGCTCCAGTATCAGCTTGCGGATTGTTGCCTGTATCAGGGGCGGAGGAGGGAAGGCGTACAGTAGCCCCTGGGGCCACCTGCATCTGAGCACGTCCATCCCCTCCGCTCCCCGGGTCTGGAACCTGGAAAAGAAACGGTGGGTCTGTGTGTTTGCTGGTGATGCGAAGAGGTCCAGGCAAGGACGTCCGAACGTGTTCGAGATTGCCTCGAAGAGTTCCGGAGCCAGCCTCCACTCTGCGTGATCTTCCGTGACTCTGCTGAGAGAGTCCGCCTGGTGGTTTTCCTCCCCCGATATGTGTTCTGCTTTGAGTGAGGCCAGGTGCTGTTCTGCCCACAGACCCAGCACCCGGGCATCCTTCATGAGGGCCACTGACCTGGTCCCGCCTTGTTTGTTTACGTGCGCCTTCGCTGTTACGTTGTCCGTCAGGACTAGCACGTGGCTCCCTGCTAGGTGGGATGAGAACTGAAGCAGGGCCAGGTGGATGGCCCTCAGCTCGAGCCAATTGATTCTGTGGCATAGGTCCTTTGGGCTCCACCTTCCCTGGGCTATCTGGTCCCCGGAATGGGCCCCCCAACCGAACAGGCTTGCGTCGGTTGTGACTGTGATCCTGTTGGGTTCCCTGAGTGTGGTACCCTTGTTTAGGGTGCCTGATCTCCACCATCTGAGGGATGTTAGTACCTGGGGTGGTACCCTGATCCTCCTGGGTGAGGCACTCTGGTTCTGTCTTTGGTAAGGGAGCAGAAGCCATTGGAGGCTTCTGGAGTGAAGCCTTGCCCACAGAACAATTCCCAGGCATGATATCATCTTCCCCAGGAGCTGCGACAGTTGCACTATGGAGACCACCTTCCTCTGTGCCACCTGTCGTGCTAGCTTTAGTTAGACTCTCCCGCCGCTCCTGGGAGAGGTACACCATGCCCTGTTCTGAGTCTATGATGGCCCCTAGGTGTTGGAGTCTCCTTGAGGGTGTGAGTTGGCTTTTCTTGTGATTTACTGAGAAGCCGTGAGACTGTAGGGTATCTATGGTGACCGCAGGTCGGTCAGTGCTGCCTGGTGTGAGCCTGAAAGAATCAAGATGTCGTCCAGGTAGCATTGGACTTGCACCGGTATCTTGCGTAGGTGCGCTCCCAATACCGCCAGGACCTTCGTGAACACTCGGGGTGCTGAGGACAGACCGAATGGTAAGGCCCTGTACTGGTAATGCCGCCCCCTGTGACAGAACCTGAGGAACCTTCTGTGTTCCTGCCTTATTGGGATGTGTAGGTAGGCCTCTGTCAGGTCTATGGATGATAGCAGATCCCCTCTTCGGATGCTGGCCAGTATGGACCTGAGGGACTGCATCTTGAATTTCCTGTACACTACGTAGCGATTTAACCGCTTGAGGTCGAGGATTGCCCTCCAATCCCCAGATGACTTTGGCACTAGGAAGAGAATGGAGTAGAAGCCCTGTCCCTCCTGTTCTGGAGGAACTGGCTCTATGGCTCTTATCTCCTCCAGATGCTCTATGGCACGATCTAAGAGACCCGCCTTGGTCTCGTTGCGGGATACCGGGCATCTCATGAAGTGATCTGGTGGAGTGGAGTAGAATTCTATCGCTAGGCCCTGGGTCACTGTCTCCCTGACCCAGGCATCCGTCGTGGTCGTCTGCCACGCCCTGCTGAACAGCGCCAGACGACCCCCGACTGGACTGCCTTGGGCGTCACTTGGTGCATCTGTAGGGCCAGCCTCCCCCCTTTAAAGGGGTGTTTGGAGGGTTGGCCCCTGCCAGAGGCTGGACGGTCCTGGCCGCGCTCCTGCCTGTATGAGAAGGTGCGTGGAGTTCTGGGCCCTTCCCAGGACCGTCCCCCTTAAAAGGGCTGCCTCCATTCCCCGCCCCCGTTCTGATGGGGTGCCTGTCTATGGAACTCCTGGGTTCCTCTGTCTGACCTCCTGGATGGGTGAGCTAACACCTTCCTTTTGTTTTTGTCCTCGATCACGTAGGGATCCAGGATCGCTCCGAAGAGCTTTGATCCTGAATACTTAGATGTGGCGAGCCGCCACTTGGACTTAAGGTCCGCCTTCCAGTTTTTGAGCCATACCAGCCTCCTGATGGCCACTGTCCCTGCGATGGACCTGGCCGAGTAACGTGATGCAAACAGAGAGGCGTCTGCCATGAATTCCGCTGCCATTCGCAACTTGGTCAGTGTCTGTTGTATGCGTACCTGGTCCGGGGGAACACTTGCCTGGAGCTCCCGCAACCACCTAATTGCGGCCCTGGCGATGACTGAGGTAGTGGACGAGGCCCTGATGGCCCAGGCCGATGAGTGATGAACCCTGTGGAGGGAGAGTTCTACCTTCTTATCCTCCGCCCTCATCGACTCTGCCGTGTCCCCTGGGATGGCTGAGGAAGAAAAGAGAGATATTAGGGGTGCATCCACCTGTGGCACCTCAATAAGAGATGCGAAGGGATTGCAAACATTGAACATTTTCTTCTCCATGCCGTTTGGTGAGGGAATGGTGCCTAAATTAGTCCACTGGGACCGTACCGTTGACCTGAATACCTTGGTGCATGGCACCTGTATTACCTCTGACACTGGCGAGTGCATTAGCGGGTCCTTTGCGTCCTCCTCTTCTGAGGAGGGTGGTCTGGCCTCCTTGGTCTTAGCTGGCAGATCAAGTATGGCGCATGCCTTAATTACAAGGGAGTGGAACAGAGTGTGGTCAAATAAACCTGAAACCGGAGCCGTTTGTGGATCTGTGTCCTCATTCTCTGACAGCGGGGCTCCTTCCTCGTTCCAGTCCTCCAGTTCCTCGTCTGCCACCTGTGAAGAAGTCTCAGATACATCACAGTCATGGAACACAACCTTGCCCCCTTGGGGAGCCTGTCTCCTTGGTGTGTTTGCCCTCTGGGGAGGGGAATCCCTCCTAGAGGCCCTGATGTGTTCCAGGGCCTCCTGTAAAAGGGAATTAACCTGTGATGACCACTTACCAGACCTCTTTCTCTTCCTACCTCTGTGTCCAGCCTCCTCTTGGCTGGTTTTGGGCTCAGAATGCTCTGGTGATGATGGCACCGATATAGGAGATACCTCCCTCTCCGTTTCCCCCCTTGGGGACCGTTCCCTGGATCCCTGTTCAGCTGATCCTCATGGCCCGAAGGGAATGGGTGACTCCCAAAGAGACAGGGACTCTCTCTCTATTCCGCTGTCCCTGAGTCTCTGTGCCTTGGCAAACTCCTTCTCCAATGCCTGGTGTCTCCTTATGGCCTGACGCTCAGCTGTTTTCGATGGCTCAGTCAGATGTTTCGTCTTGGCCTTCTTCTTGCCCCCCCGGTTCCTCCATTCTGCGCTTTGGCGACGACGGAGGGGGCGCTGAGCCTTGGGCCGAAGTGCCATCTACCATAGCCATGTCTAACTAGCACCCTTGCCGGGTATCTGGCAGGCCCAGTTGGTGGTAGCAGCCCTGAAGGGAGCGTATCCCTAACCTGCCCCGTGGTAGTGGACGGCGGCCATGTGTGTGTCTGGACAGGGGATTCCGACCCCTTTGGTGTCCCGGCTGCCTTAAGTCCACTGAAGATCCCTTCCGGCTCGAGGCTTGCTAAGATTTCAAGTACACCAAGAAAACGCACACACTTCTGGAGAAACCACTCTCCCCCTTTAGGTAGTCTGCTCACTGATCTACGCCGGCAGGGGAATCAGGCAGCCTTGTCTTGCCGGTATAAGGGATTTTTCTCCCTGGGCCTAAGCCTCAGCGGAGAAACAAAGGTTGGCACGCCCCCCTTCTTTAAAGGTGTTTTCGCGCCAAAGCGAAAACCACCAATCAGGAGACGCTGACGGCCCAGGAAACGCCCCTTTCCAAAATGGCGATTCGCGCCAGGAGCCGGGACCTCCCCTTTTCCAAAATGGCCACCGCGCCAATTTTTTGTTCAGAGCTCAGTGCTCCCGGCCACGCGGAACCTGTTTCCCACAGGCCCCGGTCTACCCGCCCGGTCGAAGGCGGCTCCCACCGACGTCGGCCCTCTCGGTGGTTCGATGGTCTCCTCCCCGCTCCTCTCCCTGCCCCACTTGCATTTGGGTGTAGCGGTCCTCCGCTATTCCCGCGTTGACCTGGTGAATTCTCGACTCGTCCTCCTCACTCGACGGCTGCGCTCCGGTGGGGCCTCAGGACGCTTACCGGCAGCCAGCCGGGAGTCCAGGGACGTATCCCCCTTCGGCTCCCGCTTTCCCAGGGCCCTAGGCCCAGGAACGGCCTCGCCCTCGCGTCCCGACGACGTGGATGAGGCAGGGAGGACAAACCGTCCCGGAAAAGGTAAAAAAAATCTAAAAACCCTCTCTAAATTTCGTTTTATTTATTAAATTTATTTATTTATTAAATTTCTATACCGCCCCTCTCCCGAAGGACTCGGGGCGGTGTACAGCCTAAAATTTAAAAAACATATAAATATACAAAATTTAAAATAATTAAAAATAAATTAAATCATATGGCCAAAATCCCATTTAAAACCCAAAACATACAAAATTTAAAATCTTAAAAAATACTCAGTCCCCCTAAAACATTTTGACCCTATTGGAACCGAAGCTTCTATGCCAGGCCGGCCTGTCGGAAAAGGAATGTTTTTAGTTCCCGACGGAAGCTGCGTAAATCTGTTATTATACGGAGTTCGGGGGGGAGCTCGTTCCATAACGTGGGAGCTCCCACAGAGAAGGCTCTCCCCCTGGGGGTCGCCAGCCGGCACTGTCTGGCCGACGGCTCCCTGAGGAGGCCCTCTCTGTGGGAGCGTACCGGACGGCGGGAGGTATTTGCTGGCAGTAGACGGTCCTGTAAGTATCCGGGTCCGATGCCATGGAGCGCTTTAAAAGTGGTCACTAACACCTTGAACCGCACCCGAAAGACCACCGGCAACCAGTGCAACTCACGCAGGAGCGGTGTTACGTGGGAGCGCCACGACGCTCCCATCACTACCCGCGCGGCTGCATTCTGGGCAAGTTGGAGCTTCCGGATGCACCTCAAGGGGAGCCCCATGTAGAGAGCATTACAGTAGTCCAGCCTGGAGGTCACGAGGGCATGAGTGACTGTGCGTAGCGAGTCCCGGTCTAGGAAGGGACGCAACTGGCGCACCAGGCGAACCTGGTGGAACATCCTCCCGGCCACGGCCGTCAGATGGTCCTCTAAGGACAGCCGTGAGTCCAGGAGGATTCCCAAGTTGCGAACCCTTCCTGTGGGAGCCACTGTTTCACCCCCAATACACAGCGATGGAATCAGCTGGCTGTACCGGGACGACGGTAACCATAGCCACTCGGTCTTGGAGGGGTTGAGCTTGAGTCCGTTTCTCCCCATCCATACCCGCATGGCCTCCAGGCACTGGGTCAGCACGGCAAGGGCATCGTTGGGGTGGTTTGGCGTGGAAATGTACAGCTGGGTATCATCAGCGTACTGGTGGTACTCCACGCCAAAACCACGGATGATCTCACCCAGCGGCTTTACATAAATGTTGAACAGTAGAGGCGAGAGGACCGACCCCTGAGGTACCCCACATACGAGGGGTCTCGGGGTCGACCTCTGGCCCCCTGTCAACACAGACTGCATCCGGCCAGAGAGGAAGGAGGAGAACCACTGCAAGACAGTGCCTCCTATGCCCAGCCCCTCCAACCGTTGCAGCATGATACCATGATCGATGGTATCAAAAGCCGCCGAGAGGTCCAATAGCACCAGAACAGAGGAGCAACCCCTGTCTTGAGCCCGCCAGAGATCATCCACCAATGCGACCAATGCTGTTTCCGTGCTGTAGCCAGGCCTGAAGCCCGACTGGAACGGATCGAGATATGACAATTCCTCCAGGTGCTGCGGGAACTGTCGGGCAACCACACTCTCAACAACCTTCGCAAGAAAGCGAAGGTTGGAGACGGGACGGTAGTTTGATAAAACAGCTGGATCCAGGGCAGGCTTCTTGAGGAGGGGTCTCACCACTGCCTCTTTCAAGGCAGCGGGAAAGACACCCTCACTCAAGGAAGCGTTGATAATTGCTCGGAACCAGCCTCGTACCACCTCCCGGGAGGCCAGCACCAACCAGGAGGGGCACGGGTCCAGTAAACATGTGGTCGCCCTAAGTCCCCCCAGCAACCTGTCCACGTCCTCGGGGGTCACGGGGTCAAACTCAACCCAGGTAACAGTCTCAAGACCAGCCTCCGCCTCTCCCATTGGACATACCCAGTTGAAGTCGAAGCCTTCCCGTATCTGAGCGTTTTTATCATACAGATATTTTCCGAAATCCTCAGCTCTACCCTCTAAGGGGTCTCCCCTCACCTCCTGATGAAGGAGGGAGCGGGTCACCCTAAACAAGGAGGCTGGGCGGTTATCTGATGACGCGATAAGAGCAGTGAGGTAGGAACACTTCTCTGCTCTTATCGCCATTAGGTAGGACCTAATATGGTCTCTTACCAATGTTCGGTCAGATTCGGCACGGCTCGATCTCCAACTGCTCTCTAGGCGTCTTTTCCGGCGTTTCATCTCTCTCAACCCCTCGTTATACCACGGGGCCGGTCGAGACCCACGCCGAATCAGAGGCCGCAAAGGCACAACTCGATCCAGGGCACCGGCAGCCGCCCTGTCCCAGGCCGCCACCAGCTCTCCAACCGAGTCGTGTGTCAGAACCTCAGGAATTGGCCCAAGCTCTGCCTGGAACCGCTCGGGTTCCATCAGCCGCCTGGGGCGGTACCATCTCACCGGTTCTGCCACCCTGCGGTGGGGTGCAACGGTCCGAAAGTCCAAGCATAGGAGAGAGTGATCAGACCATGACAGGGGTTCAGTGACTATATCCCCTACACTCTGACCACTCAGCCACTGTCCAGAGACAAAAACCAGGTCAAGCGTGTTCCCCCCTGTGTGTGTGGGGCCTTGAATTACCTGGGTCAGGTCCATGGCTGTCATGGAAGCCATGAACTCCCGAGCCTCCCCGGACGCCCCGCCCCCGGACGGCAGGTTGAAGTCACCCATGACTATTAGCCTGGGGACTTCAACCACCACCGCGGCGACAACGCTCAGGAGCTCGGGCAGGGAGGTTGATACGTGGCAGGGCGCCAGGTACGTAATCAACACCGCCCTCGGACCCCCTAGGTCCCACTTCACCAGAAGGGATTCACAGCCTGCCGTCTGAGGAACAGTGACCTCCCTCGGCCTGAAACCTTCCCTGATCACGACCGCCACTCCCCCACCCCTGCCTTGAGCTCTCGGCTGGTGGAATGCAAGGAAACCCGGTGGGCACATTTCCACCAGAGGGACACCGCCCTCTGGTCCCAACCAGGTCTCCGTTATACCCGCCAGGTCTGCTCCCCCCTCTGAGATTAAATCTTGAATGAGGGGGGCCTTATTTACCACAGACCTGGCATTGCACAGCATCAGCCTACAGCCAGGGCCCTGTGGTTCTGAACAACCCCGAGAACAGGTTGAGCCTTGGGGGTCGGAGCGCACGACCGCTCGTAAGCAGCGGGTGCGCGCTCCCTTATTATGATACGGCCCCCTGCTCCCACCATACCTGCCCCTCCCGCTAACGGTACTTATTGGAACTGAGTTAGTCTTAATCAGCCCCCCGTCCGCACCCTCAGGACTCCGTCCCCTTCCGTCGCCTGGCCTGTCTTCTTGTTCCCTTCTGACAATTTCTTCCCCTGCCCTAAACACCCCTTCCCCACCCTTCCCCACCCTTAAAACTTTGACTAAGTACCTATTTAAAAAACCCCAAAGCCCCTTTTTTGATGCATGCCATCTCTCAGGACTCCAAAGTCCATCCTCGAGATGGGCCCTTGATAGAACAGAGGGCCATAATTGCGAGAGGGGGGAGTCTCGCAATGCAAGAAGCGTCCACTTCGAGTAAGCAGCCAGTCAAGTAAAGTGAATCGATAGGGTCCGGCAAGAAACCAGGCAGTCAAGTCTGAATTAAGGTCCAAGTACCAAGTTTCTATCAGGGTGATGGTAAAAATAATAATAATAATAATAACAATAATGAAGGTAGATTTTGAGTGGTCCGAGCAGGAAAAGCCCCTATGTTGTTCCATCCTGCTTCGTTTAATCCACGATCCACAGATTCGCATATGTGCTGCCAGGGGCAAGGACCAGGTCTCTGAAAAGGGGTCCATAAGGGCAGCACCAGAGTCATAATCCGGGATTCTTTCTTCAGGGCTGTCTTACTGCCCCTCCTGATAGTGCTCAGTTCAACTTTCCTTCCCGCACAAAGCTCATGGGGTGGGGGAGGCCACTGCAGTTCTCCCATTTGGCCTCACCGTTGGCCGCTCGTTCACCAATTCACAGGGGAGGGGGAAGCATGACCACGTTGTTTCCCTCACCGCAGGTCCATGCTGCCCCCTCTATCCCCTGCAATTCTCAGCTGTCTCCCCGAACCACTAGCTCACATGATGGTGGGGGGGGCGCCGCTGATCTTCTCTTTTGCGGCAGCCTCCCAGCACCAACGCCTCTCGACTGCCTACCTGAGCATAATGATGGTAGAAGGAGGGAGGGGGAGGCCAGCTGCCAAGCTGTTCCCCCTCGCAGCGGCCTCTCAAAGCCAGGAGCCTCTCAGCAGTCTTTTCAAGAGTCACTCGTTCACATGGTGGGAGAGGGGGGAGCCGCCGCCGAGCTCTTCTCTTTCGCGGTGGCCTCCCGACTCCCAGCTGGCTTCTCACCTCACCGCAGGCCGCAGGGGGAAGTACGCTGTTACCACCACTCAGCTTCGTCCATTCCCGGCAAGAAGGGAGCTGACAGACATATCTCAGGGAGACTAAGATGTTCCGCTGCCAAAATCCCAGGGGTCCCAGATGTTTCTCGGCCCCTGGGGGGAGGTCTCTAGCCATTCCCCATCGGAGGCCCGGCTGCTCTCACAGGGAAGCGTCCATCTTGCGCATGCTCCTTATTAATGCTTATTAATCAATTACTATTTACTAAAAATAACTAAAAAACTAACTAAATTCTACTTTACCAGTCTGTATGCGATAAAGAACAACTACTTTTCGCGGAGCTAACATGAAGAGCTGCTGCTGGGCTTCAGACTAGGAAAAAACTGGGGAGTATCCGGCGGAGGCGGGGCTAAATTTCGGACCTAGTCTCTAATTGGGCAGCAGGCTGAGACAACCCATCGGTGGATTCGGAATCCACCCATGCTGGAGAAAGCCCTGGCTACAACAGATACAAGATAGGAAAAATACAAGCCAGTAACTTTGCATAGTTTGATTCATGTTTTCATCATCAGAATGCAAGTGCAGGACTACATCAATTTCTAGTTATAACCCCTTAGAAATATTGTAAACTAAAGTACCAACTAAGAATTGGAAGATGAGTATATTGTTGATACATTGGAACAATTCATTTAAGTTATTCAAATTTAACTTTTTAAATGATTTTTACAAACAATGGATAAAGCATATTGGGCATCATACCTCTATAAACTGCTCAATGTCTGACATTCAATTCATGCTGACTATACACGTTGCAGGAATGCCCAACAATCAAATAGAAAGATCATATTTCAGCAACAAGATGGGCATTTTTATCAGATGTTTAATGTTTTACAAATAGATACCAATATTTGTAGAGTTACATTTTTTAGATTGGAATAATTAATGGCATACCTTCATTCTGTTCCTGACTCTTATTACTAAATATAAAGTATTACTGATGCAATAAACTGAGAACAAAAGTCCAGTTTGTATATATACTGTATGGGATATTTTTTCCTTTGGAAAAAAGTCAAGTGCAAGGAAGCCACAAGGATATAGTAACACTAAGCCAGAATGCTTTTTAAGGCCTCTGAGATCAGGCATGGGAGCATTCATTAAAGCCAATAAAGGTTTGACACTTAACGCTGGATAGTTAAAGTACACCATCTATGTTGAATAGTAGGATGCCTAAATCAGCATCATTTATCACTTGGAGGCTTCTTCTTAGCTTCTACATCTCTCTCGATGTCTTCAATTTTCTTTGCAATGTTTGGAACATCATAGTTCTGGGCCAAATACATTCCAACTACATTGCCAACTGCAAAACCGAGCAAAAACTGAAACATGGTTGCCAGCTGTCACTCCCCGTCCCTTCCAAGCAGACATATCACTCTTGCTTTTACTGTCTGGCATAATTTGATTCCTTGACAGATTCTTTCAGGATGATGAAATTCTGACATTAAGTCTGATTCATTCATCACCTTCATTATTATTTAATTTATAACAACTGAATCTATCTAATAGTCCTCATTCTGCAAAAATGTTTATATGGAATGATGACAAATAAATTATGATTGAATCATGAAAATAAATTACAAAAACAATCTAAACCTGACATTGGGTCAACCAATGATAGGTTACACAAATGCTCCAGAAATTTCTATCCTCTCAAATATATTATTGGTTTATGTTCTGGTCATCCTCTCCTAATATTTTTAAAAACCCCAATGCCAAAATGTATTGCCAATAACGTTTGGTTGTTATGTGCGGGATAAACAGTCTCAAAGCAAATATTTCATAGAATGATCTTTCCAATTATATTTGGTAATGTTTTCCCTTATGGAAATTTTATTTCAAGAATATAAGATCAAATCTGTTTGGATGATCTATAAATAATATATTAATATATAGCAATAGCACTTAAGACTTATATACCGCTTCACAGTGCTTTACACCCCTCTCTAAGCAGTTTACAGAGTCAGCATATTATCTCCAACAACCTGGGTCCTCATTTTACTGACCTTGGAAGGATGGAAGGCTGAGTCAACCTTGAGCCAGTCAGAATCAAACTGCTAGCAGAATTAGCCTTCAGTACTGCATTCTAACCACTGCACCTATATATGACCTAAGCATATAATTTTAATGATTTACATTTTCCCTATTTTTTTCATTTCAGTACATTACAAATACTCTATTTTCCATTTCCTATCAGTTCCTACCTGTGCCTCTCTTATAGTATTACCAAAACCTATAAAAAACTCTCCATCCATTTCAAAAATGTTTTTTTGAAAAAGGGCATTTTAATAATGACTGCATTTTTCTCATCCTTCAGCCTAATCATATAATCAGCTCATTATGAGATTTTTCTATAATGTGCTTCTAATGAGAATTCCATTAATTTCAAAGCTTGGGTCTCTTAAAAGTTTCAACACCTCTGTCAAGCAGAAAAGTGTTCTGAAAATGAAATGTGAAAGAGAAAGGTAAAAAATTCTACATTACTTAAATGAAGCTACCTTAATGTGAGTACATTAAAAGCAGAGGAAGAACAGATATATGTTATAGCAAAAAGGCATAGCTGATGTCAAGAGTTTTTATAGAAACAATGTATGATTCTCCAAAGTTATTTTCATACACAATAAAAAATAAATGGATAAGAAATTGCACAGGATTTCAAGTTAGAAAGAAGAGGATTCTGCTTCTAATTCATAGTTCCCAACTCTATGAAATAGGCATTTATCTTTCAAAAATCATACAATGCCTGATTTTATGTGCTTTCCCATTCTTGGCAGTTTCCTTAGTCCAGCGGTTCTCAACCTGTGGGTCACGACCCCATTTGGGGTCGAACAACCATTTCATGGGGGTCGCCAAACACCGCAGTCCGCCATTTTTTCCCCTTTTCCCCTCGGCCGGCGCAGGGGGCAGCACCGCACATGAGCAGGGGTAGCGCTGCACATGCACGATGCGGGCCGTCGTGCCGTGCATGTGTGATTCGGGCCATCGTGCGTGCCGCACATGCACAATTCTGACCGTCGTGCCACGCATGCGCAATTTGGGCCATCGCGTGCGCGCTGCACATGCATAATTCGGGCCGTCGCGCTGTGCATGCGCAATTCGGGCTGTCACACCGCGCATGCGCGATTTGGGCTGTCGCGTGCACGCCGCGCATGCGTGATTCAGGCTGTCGCACCGCGCATGCATGATGTGGGCCGTCGCACCACGCATGTGCGATGCGGGCTGTCATGCACGGCACAGGTCGGGGTTTCGGCCTGAAAAAGGTTGAGAACCGCTGCCTTAGTCTATCTACATCAGTGGTTCTCAACCTTTTTCAGGTTGAGACCCCACTTGCCCCGCCCATGCGTGGCGCGACCCCGGTGCGCGTGCGATAAAAAAAACAAAAACAAAATGGCGGACCACAATGGGCCGATCCGCGTATGCGCGGCGCAACAAAAAAACAAAAAAAACAAAAAAATGGCGGACTGCAACGGGCCGATCCGCGCCTGCACAGCGTGCACGCGACGAAAAAAAACAAAAAAACAAAAAAAACAAAATGGCGGACCGCGACGGGCCAATCCACGCATGCGCGGCGTGCGCACGACAGCCTCAACCACGCATGCGCAGCACGCACGCGACAAAAAAACAAAAACAAAAACAAAAAAAATGGCGGACCGCGGTGTCCGGCAACCCCCGCAAAATGGTCATTCGACCCCAAATGGGGTCGCGACCCATAGGTCGAGAACCGCTGATCTACATCTTTAATATAATGATTCTCTTGCAAATGACTGCATTCCACTCTTTATTTTTTATCATTTTCTGACTAAATCTACATTGTCTTGACAAGTCCTTTCCATGACTTTTAATAGAATGTTCATTTGCCATGACAAAATTTTCTAAATACAGTGTTTTCTAATCCTATGCACTTTCTTTCCAACCTGCGTTTTAACCAGTAGAAATACCAACTCATATTTTTATTTTTCTTCTATCATTTCTGGCTGGGAATTTTTCAAGAAGAGTTTTATCTGTATATCTGCAAATATGTCAGGCATATATTGTTTCAGAAATAGTTCTCAATTATACTAGCTTATATCTTGTTACACATTTATCTGTTTGTTGTGATCCACCTGGAGTATTTTATTCTACCTTTTTAAGTAAAATATGTTCTCCTAAAGGAGATCCTTAAAGAGTCATCTTATCAGTGAGATGAGTGGCATATAGATTTAATAATATAATTATAAATATAATCTGTTGACAGGAGTAAGGGAGAACCTATGGCTCAAAAGGGTAATACCGCTGCCTAACATGCAAGCTGCCCAGGTTTGAATCCCTGAAGGGTATGACTAGCTGATGAGGGCTAATGAGCCTGAAATAGCTATACTAGTCTCCCACTAACACTTTGCCAGCCACAAAATTTTGAAATATATATATATATTGTCTTTTATAACATTGAAAATGCGAATCCTGAGAATGCACATTTGCAAAGAAAAACAAACACCAGGATAAGAATAAACAGGGCTGTTTAATACAAACAAGCCTGCCAGTAAAAAGTCACTGGACTATCCCATGGAATTTATGAGGCGATGCAGCAGATCATATCAGCCTCGCAGGAGCCCACACTCCAGTGTAACAACACGGACCACATGAACAACCCTCCCTTACATCAATGGTGTCTCCAAGGCCACAGCACGATTATTAGCCCCCTACAATGTGAATATCGCCCATAAACCAGATCAGACCCTGCATGCCAAGATAATGCACCCCAAAGGGCCGCTCCCTGACAACGAAAGATCCTCTGTAATTTACAGAATTAATTGCAAGAATTGTTCGTGCAATTACATAGGGGAAACAACTAAAAGGCTCAGGACCAGGATCCATGAACATGAACTGGCAATTAAAAGGCAAGACCAATGCTCACAAGTATGAGCCCATATGGCCAATCATGGCCATATGTTTGACCTTGCCAACACGGAGGCTATATCTCGTGAGACCACTAAGGGCGGCCGCTTACTTAAGGAGGCCTGTTTGTCCGATGAACATTCCATTAACGGCACATAGACCTCCTACCAGCCTACCAGACTCTCAGAAGATGGAAGAAACAGCATTGTGACCCACAAAGGAAATTACTAACTTGCCTCTTGCAAGATCGGAGTGACGGTATCACGGATGAGGTGGTGGTGATCCCCGGGAAAAATAGCGGATCTGCAGCATACCCAGAGTACAACTAGGGGATCGACGTGCAGCACCACCTCATACCAAGGGGGAAAGGAGGTCAGGGGCAGGAACAATTGGACAGCTCTCTGCAGGACTGGGATGATGGAGCTGCAGGCGAGATGGTGAAGACCTCTATGGGAGGAGGTGACGGATTAGCGGTGCACCACGGTTGTGGGCTGAGGATTGATGTGCAGAAGTGGCTTGGAATGAGGGGGGAGGCAGGGAGCGAAAATGCTCGGACAGCTATCCCTTGCAGGATTGGGGCGAGGGGATTACAGGTGTGACAGCAATGGCTTCCGGAGAGGATGGCAACCTGACAGAGTGCCCAAGTTGCAATCTGAGAACCAACATCCAAGATCGCTCCAAAATGGGAAGGGAGGGAGGTAAGGGTAAGAAGAGGTTGAACAATCACCCTCCCAGGGCAGGAACAATTGGACAGCTCCCTGCAGGACTTGGGCGATGGAGTTGCAGACAAGATGGTGAAGACCTTTATGGGAGGAGGTGACAGATTAGTGGCACGCCACGGCCGCGGGCTGAGGATTGACGTGCAGAAGCGGCTTGGAACGAGAGGGGAGGCAGGGAGCAGAAATACTCAGACAGCTATCCCTTGCAGGATTGGGGCGAGGACACTACAGACATGATGGCGATGGCCTCCGGAGAGGATGGCAACCTGACAGTGCACCCAAGTTACAATTTGAGAACCAACATCCAAGATCGCTCCAAAACGGGAAGGGAGGGAGCCAAGGAGCAGAAGCTATTGAAGGGAGGGAGCTAAGGAGCAGAAGCTATTGAATAACCATCCCCCGGGCTCTCACACACACGCCAGAAGAGGGATTGAAGACCGGAGGACAACCCCATGGACAGCCCATGGGCAGGTTGACGAACGCAGAGCAGCTCAATGCATTATGGCTGATTGAAATGAACAGGCCGATGATGCGCTCGAGAAGTCAGGCACAGAGGCAAGCAGCAATATAGGCAAGCTCCCAGATCTCCTTTTTATCCTTACTCTGACAACGTCAGCAGTTTGGATGATGAAAGCTAAGTGACTTTTTACTGGCAGGCTTGTTTGTATTAAACAGCCCTGTTTATTCTTATCCTGGTGTTCGTTTTTCCTTGCAATTGTGTTTATATGTCTCTCTCTCTCTCTCTCTCTCTCTCTCTCTCTCTCTCTCTCTCTCTCTCTCTCTCTCTCTCTCTCTCTCTCTCTCTCTCTCTCTCTCTCTCTCTCTCTCTCTCTCTCTCTGTGTGTGTGTGTGTGTGTATGTCATGAAATTGATAAACAAAAATGATCACCAGGATAAAATCATAAACAAAACTGTTTAATCTACAAAAGTACTGACCTTTCGTAGGCCACACTGCTGACATTGTCAGAGTATAAAATGTGGCCAATGAAAACTCAGTACTTTGCAGATTAAACAGTTTTATGATTTTATCCTGATCGTTTTTGTTTATCAATTTCATGACATGTGTACACCCAGGATTCATGTTTTTAATATTATTAAGGACATACACACACACACACACACACATCCCCTTTAATTATTTTCTCACTGTGAACTTGGCCTTTGGAAGTGCTAAATAAGGTCAGAAATATTGTAAAACATTTTGGGAACATATCTTTATTTTGTTTACCACAGTAACCTATTCCTCTCTATACAGTATATTTTTGATAGCCTCAAATCATTATAGAAGATCTATTTGTCAGGCATCTAATGATTCACATCTCAAAATATCCAAAGCAGAATGCTCAAGGAAGCAAAAGACTGAATAAGTCCTTTCCTAGAAAGGACTTACAAATGCAACATGTAAAATATTTTGGAAAGATGATGAAAAACTAACATCATCAATGCTTTTAGTCACTCAATTGACACTCTGTTGCCTTGTTTTCCCACTGCATTCCTTATATCTGCTTTTCAGAATTCTCATACATGGCTTACTGCTCTTCCACTTCAGAAATCCAGGTGATCATTTTATTTATTATTCACTTTATTAAAATGAATGTGCCCAACTCTATTTTATAGTCTTAGTGAAAAATTAAATTACAAGAAAACCTAATAAAATACTAAAAAAATGAGAATGCATGGTAACTTACACATTTACCAGAAAACAGCTGATTTCAAGGCTTTTGTTTATTTGCATTACTTTTGTTTTGCTTTTTTAAAAATACCTTTAATTTATCAATTAGGTTATATGTTTAATTAAACAAAGCAGGAGTTAAGGATGATTTATTTAGGAAATTGCATGGCTATAGATAAGTCATCACATTTAGTATTACAACTTCTTCAGCTAGCCTAAGTTATGCAATAAGACTTTAAAAGCTGTGGATATCAAGGATTCTTGCTCCTAATAATTTCCAAATTTTAAATTGCAGTTTCATATTTAATAATGAATGCTTTCTTTTAAATAGTTTCTCCCAGCTGTCATTTCTACCTCTCTGGCTTCATTTCTCTTCTTTTTCTTCTTCTTCTTTAGATATATTGAGTAGTTTTTCCTTATGTATTATTTCCAGGACAACTGCCAATGAGATCTCATTTCCATCAGACAACAAGCTTTTCTTCTGTTGCAATTCAGGTCAGGGGACTACTAAAGCAAACAGAATGAGGCTCATCAAAAGGTTAGAAAGCACAATGCAGAGCCCTCTCAGATTCAGATATCAAAACAGCTCACAATAGTGCTTTACAAAGAGAACTTGAATACACCTGAGTTGCATGGTTATAGAAGAAAGCTTTAATATGAATTTAAATTTCATTGTGGGTTTGAGTGGTTTGATGTAAGTTCTATGTTTAAGACTCAGGGTTCTTATTGTTTTTTTTATGTATTTAGTTAATGTGAAGCAACTATGAGAAATGTACCTGACTTGCATTAAAGAATCCTTCCTTCCTTCCTTTTCCCATACAATGGCTCAAAGACAAAGTTACTGTCCCACACAAAGAACAATTCAACTCATCAAAACATTCTTCTCTTTTAAGATGAGTTCTCTTTGAGAACCCATCAGAACCAGTGACTTTGCTTCTATAGCAAAAGGTAATGTGAAAAAATAAATCGTACCCTGAGGAGTATTTCCTTCTGATCCACAGCTGAACATGAACTGTTGATGCACATTTTAAGATTCCTTTTTTGAGAAACTAACATGAAGCCAGCCAATAAAAGAATACTAAATAGTCCTATTGATCTTTTTCATTTTATGCTAAAGCAAAATAATGATCAGCCAGTTTCAGTTGATAATAAAATGAGAGGACATAATTATGCAGAAATAATTACCTTAATTTTATCTACCCTCAACTCATTTTTAATTTACATTATTCAGTTGTATATTGTTATTGAGAACAAAGCACTTAATTTATACAGGTCATTTAGGAGCTGAAACAATCTGACCAAATTCAGTATATGAAGGTAGCTATTTATAATAAAATGAACTGCCAACTTTCCTTTTAGAAATATACTATATTCTTGAACTATTGTATTTTAATTACATTACAAAATAACAAATATTTTCCGGACAGAACTACATGAAACAATAGTAGCTCATACAATCATGATCCACTAAATAAAATTTAAAAACAAAAACATTTTTTGCTGGATAATTTTTATCAAGAATAAGATTCTGCATAGGTTCTTGCTTTTTGTGTTGTTATTGCCAAATTACTTGTGCTGATGCAATTATTGCTACATAAAGCATGCAACTGGATAAAAACAATATTACAATGATATAAAAATGAATGATACAATCCACCATATTTTGCTCCACTAATACCAAAATAATAGTTTGTGCTCATTTCATGCAAGAAATATATTTCTGCCTTCTATGAATCTGGATTTCAAATTTTTAGTAAACGGATTCCCAAAAATTATAGGAAAGAAGCAATTTTCACATGACATTTTTGCTATCAAATGTGATTTTTTTAAAAGCTATCAAATGTGATTCTTTAAAGCTTTACTTTCTCTACCTTCCCACATATATGCCCCACCTTAAACGTACAAGTTCAAAAGATTTCCTCTTATTTCAGAAACACCCTTCCTTCTTTTTTTACTCATAATAGCATTTTCAGCAAAAAATATCAACTTCTTTCTGACAATTTTATCAATATATTTATACAAGCACAACATAAGTTACTGCAATCCTGTCAATAACACAGAATGAAACATAATGAATGTGATCAAAAACAGCCAGTTTAATGGATTCAATAAATATATCAATCTTTGCCACTCATGTTAGACCTATTGACTTTTACAGTTCAGTTTTGATCTGTGGATGTACACTATCTAATATAGCAAAGCATGGGCTCTCTTTTCTTCATTCTGCTGCATACCCATTGACATAATTGTTATATCTTGTTCCAAGCAAGCCAAATCCTACACTTCCTGCAATTCTCATACATGAACTGTGAAATCTCAGAAGGCCTTCTATTTCCCAAGAAGACATAACTGATTGGTAGGAAAGCAGGCCTAGATGAATATACAATTTTCAAAACAATTCTGCTTTTGTTCTTTGCAGAACAGACATACAATGGGTCTTTTAAGATACAAGAAATAGAGGGGGAAAAACATTCAAGCAATTGACAAAATCCCCCCCCAATAAATAAAATGCACATCATTAAGAAGTATCCACACTACCACCTTGTGGAATTTTCTTGCAAGAACAACACCTGCTTTTTTTCTATCATCTCCCCTCACTCAAAAGTAGAAAAGTTTCTACTATATATAGTATTTTCCTGTTTTTTGCATAATATTCTCTTATTTTCATACACATACACCACACATTATACATGGATGCCCGCACGCACATACACACATATGGGGAGGGGTGTACCTGAGATGACAAAAGGTATCTCCTGTAGACTCTCAGAATCTTATAAATGCCTACAGGTCAGACAATTAATGGGCCTTTTGTTGAAATATTTAATTTCTCCAACCCTAAATACTGAAAGTTAAAATTAACTAGGCACTGAACATAACCACTTTCCAATGAATTTCTCCCAGCAGTCCAAAAATCTTTCTATCAAAATGAAATCCAAGAAAGAACATTTCTAGCAACTGAATAGCAACTCAAGATTAGAATGGTAAGAACAAGAATTCAGAATTTTCATAATATTGCTTAATCTCCTATTTAAAGCCTAAGATAGTTATTCTTATCTTTCAGACATCTTGCAGCTAGCTCAGGTTAACATTCAGGCAAAGCCTATCAAGCAGGGCCATAACTGTTGTGATAAAAGGCTACCTATGGACTGGGGAATGAGGTTCAATTGACTTTATCCTTGGACCATAGCTTCAACATTGACAGCTGTGATTACTAGGGAAATGATTGCAAAGTGTGGTTAAGTAAATGGAAAAGCAACTTGGGGGGAGGCATTTTATAAAGTGGAAATACTGAAATTGGGCATTTGGACATTGGTGAATGATAAAGAATACTGTCCATCATTGGAGAAACTAGTTTAACCTGACAAGTTGGACCTGATATGGTGTGAGGGACAAGACAGCTGCAGCTGCTCACCCTTTCCAGAGCATCTGAGTGCCAAAGAATTAGCAGCCTGTACCAGAGACCTGGCAGCATCTGGAACTTTCAAGTGCCTGCAGTGATTTGAGGTGGGGAAAGGAGATGAAGCCATCTCTTTCTCTCTCCCTCTCCCCCCCCCCACCCCAATTAGGATAATTCTTTCCTTAAACATCCTCCTACGCCTTGGAAGCTGGAAAAGGGGCTGAGGGCAAGATGGCAATTTTGCAAAGGATGTGAGAGGAGGAGACTAATATGTTAGGCTGCCGATCTTATGACCCCTTTCACGGGTGGCTGCAGAAGGGAGAGTTCATCATTCACAGCACCCAGCAGACCAAAAGGGGTGCATAGGAAAAAGAAGACAGCTGCAGTGAAGGAAGAGGTGAATGAAAGCAGACCTAATGTCGGGCATTAAAGGCAGGCTGTTGGATCTCTTGAGTGTTAGTTCTAGGTTTGCTAACTTTCCACTGGAGAGTCAAGCCTGAGCAACGTTAATCAACCATTCCAGCCCAAAGGAGTTTTCTTTCTCCCCCTACAAACACGAGAAGGTACAGAGAATTCAAATGGAGAGAGACCACTTTTGGGCGGATCTAGCAATACTATTGTCCCCTCCACCCCGGTAAAGACACTCCAGCCTCCCCTACCCCTCCCTTTTTCAAAGCTATTTCCGTTGTTTTTCCCATTTAATTCAGCTTCTCTTTTCAGATAAACAAATAATAAGGAAGCCCACCCCGAATGCCAGTCCGTAAATTACGTGTTTTCTCATCTATTAAAAAGAGGAAAAAAAATAGAACACCAAGCAGCCTCCGGAGATGGAGAGGAGGACCCGGTTAATGGTTCCAGAGAGCCCTACTCCCTCCCCATTCTAGCGGGAGAGGGCTAAAGCAACGCTCCGGCCGCCTGTTTTGCATTTCTCCCCACCCCCATCCCCGCTCGGTCCCAAGAACAACCCCTGAGGTCCAGCTTCCCTGCATAATATTCTCCGTGAAGCGGCAGCAGTTTCCGCCTCTCTCTCTGTGCCCCCCCCGTACTGCAGATATCACCCCTCCCCGCTGCACTCCTAGAGGCAGAACTACTTTGTAAACATCTCACACAGAGCTCCAAGCTTCGCCAAAGAACTGACTGCAGCAAAGTGGTCCCCACCTTCCAAATCAGGGTCCAGAATGTGTGGGTGATTGAGTGTGCGTGCGAAGAGAGGACGGTGTATGTGGGGGGGGGGCGGATGAAATCCTCTAATTGTGGTGGTCGTGGGAAGAGGAGGAGGGCGACAGAAGAAGAGGAAAAGAAAAGAGAAAGTCTTTGCCCCTTTTCCCCCCAATACGAAGGTGGCAAAGAGGCGGGAAACGGTGGGTGGGAGAGCAAAAATGACTGCAGCAAAGCAGTACCTCTATGGAATACCGGCTGCAAACCAAAAACAAGGGAGAGAGAAAGGAAAGACTTCTAGATACACCTACCTTTGCCGAAAGAACTGCTGCTATAGATGGAACAAGACCTTCCAGCGGATTTCTTCCCGGCGAATTTGGTCGGAATCTCATACCGCTGGAATGAGCGGAGTTCGCCGTTTCTCCCACCCACCCATTCCCTTTCCGTGTCCGTGAAATCCAACCCGAAGGATCGTTCTCTGCGAAGGAATGCAACAGAACCCTGGGAAGGGGGGGAGAGAAGAGCGATGAAACAACAACCCGCCCCCACACTCAAGCACCCATGCACCACACAAAATCTGGCCTCGGCACTAGGCTTGAAATAGCCCGCTGCTCCTCGCTGCCAACGACCTACATTCAAAGGAGAAAATTCAGTACAAGCCGCGCGGGAAGAAGGCGAGTTGGGTCTCTGAGTAAAGAGCTCGGATCTCTGATGCGGGAGACAGCGGTAGGGAGGAGGGAGGGAGAGCACGCGAGAGATTGCTCGGCTAAGAGAAGCGAGATTGAGCAGGGAGAGGGTCCAGTCTGTACCAGTCTCTCTCCTTCTGCTATTGGACCAAACTGAATGAAATTTACAAAGTCAGCAGCCAATAGATGTTTTCAGTCTAGCCCATCGCTACAGAAACCAGATCGACATGTACAAGCCAAGCCGAAGAGCCTCTCATCCTCAGTCCAAATCAGCTGAAAGAGAATTAGCGGGAGTGGGTGGTCTGGAGGGCTGAACAGGTGGGCATTTGTACACATGTTGAAACAGAAAGGTAAAGCAAAGCACCTGTTACCGCCCTGGAACATCTCTGGTTTGACCCACACCCTTAACCCATTAGGGCTACTTCAAAAAATGGGCTCTTCCACAGCAGCAATGACTACCGACTAACAAACCTGCTCAAATAATAAGCCTTTCTTGAATTGGAGAACAGAATTTAAAAAGACCATGCTGTTCTATAGGCAGCATCTTTGGTGTTTCAAAATGGCATTGTTACAATCGCTGGAGGTTGCCATTGCTGGAGGTTGACTGTGGGACTATAAAACATGAGCTTTGTCATTGAACTGTGTCCCCATCCATTGCTTTGACATTATGTCTTACTTTTCTCTCTCTACACTTCACCAATGGAAAGTACAAAAGTGGTTTCCATAAGCAAAAAGTGATGGGTTTCCACATGCTTGTCCTACTGCAACATGGACCAAAGTTTCATTCTGAAATGCAAGAAGTAGAAAACCTGGTTTAATTGAAATGCTGGAATAAATTACACAAAAAGAACTATTATATAAAGGCTGCACATCAATAAACCTTTTTTGTTCCATTGTTTGCACCACCAGAACAACAACATGCGTTATAGTGATCATACATGGAATTTAATCCTTTCTGTGGCAAGGGAAAAACTGCCAGTATAATGTGTCTTATTCATTATCATTGCTCACCTCTGTGTTTTGCTGCCAGATGGTGTTTTGCAGTACAGAAAAAAGTAGGATAAGGATGTTTAAATCATGGCCTGGGTCATGGGTATAATCAATAAAATTGGGGTTGCTAAGCTGCTCTAACACAGTGTGTATGTGTGTGTGTATTGTTTAGGTCTTTCTGAAACAAAATCTTCAACTTATGCTTCATACCACTGGAGCGTTCTCACTTTAAAAGTACCTAAAATTGATCAGGGAATATGCTGTGACTATGGGTAGCTATGCATCAGGTTACTCCACATAGCTTGAGACGTCTGTCATGAGGGTGACTGTTAAGTGGAATATTACAGATAATTATCGAAGTGGTCCTTGGTGCTCTCTGAGCTTGCTTGTTTTCTTGCAGACATTTCATTACCCTAACTAGATAACATCAGTGCTACAGTAGTAAGGAGTGCTGTTTGCTGTCAGTTTGTATTCTGGTGTCTTGCCTGTCTGTGTGGATGGGGGTGGTCTTAGGGATTCTTTGGTTGGGCTGTTTACTAATGGCCCTTTGGTAGTTTCTTGATTAGGGTATTGCTTACTTGATTGTTGGTCTGAAGTTGACCTTGG
Source organism: Bothrops alternatus (assembly GCA_034064705.1). Taxonomy (NCBI): domain Eukaryota; kingdom Metazoa; phylum Chordata; class Lepidosauria; order Squamata; family Viperidae; genus Bothrops; species Bothrops alternatus. The sequence goes on from JARGCV010000112.1 coordinate 33,529,687, forward strand.
AGTTAATCTGTGCTGATCTGAATGCTGATTAATGGTGGAGAGGTTCTGGAATCTTTCTCCAGCATGATGGATGAAGAATCCACCAATGGGTTATTTCAGTCCTCCTGCCTAATCAGACTAAGTTGTCAAAATTGTCATGCCCATCCTTGCCTGGTACCTCCTAGTTTCATCTTAGTCTTTCGCCCATGAGGACGTGATAACTTTGACTCTCAAAGTACAATCTTCAGGCAGGTTGGACTTACATGAAACTATTTCCTTTTTTTACCCATTAGTGGATTCTTCTGATTGGAAGATTGGAGGTTTCCCAGCCTCTGATCATTTCCCTTACAGGGGACTCTGTCCTCTATCCCTTTTAAAAAACAATATTTTCCCTTTCCTTCTCTCAGAAATTCAGATAGATATCTGGGAGTTTTCTTCTCCCCTTGTAGCTCAGCAGCCAGCTGAGACCTTCCCCTCAGCCCGTTTTTGGGGGGGTTTCGCTTAAGGCATGCAGAGACTCAGTCAGAGCCTAAAAACACTTGCGGTCATCATTTTGGAGCCATTCGGCCATCAGCCTCTTGCTGAAGCTTCTCTTAATTCTAGCTGACAGGGCAGAATTAACGGTTTTAGCGAGCTCTGCTGGGCATAGGAAACCTACTTTAGGACTTCGCTTCTTACCAGCTGCCTCTTGGCCACAGAGTCTCCGCTATTGCTGGAAGGCGCCGTAATCACCCTCGCACCTCTCAGCTGTTCAGCACGAGCCGGAAAGAATTCTTTTGGCATTTTCTCCCTATTGCTTAAAATGAGTCAGGGGGCTAAATTACCTTAAGCACTTCTCTGCATGATTGGAGGCTAGGCTTATGATCGCCTCAGGATCTCTCCACCCAACAAGAGTGCGGCCGCCATTTTGTGATGCAGCAAGTATTCCTCGGGAATATTCTAGACATTTTTTCCTTGCCTCACAGTTGCAGGCGCCATTTTGTGTGATTTTGCTGGATGGCAACCTCACACTAATAGGCACTGACATTCCATCACTGACTGCTCCCTTCCCTTTAGCAGAGCTGCCATTTTGAGCACAGCAATTGCACCTTACTCTTTCCCATTTAGGCAACGGGCAGTTGATAATTGCAACAGGAATTTAATTTCATAACAAGATCAGTGGATTCTTTTGCTACGATCCGCTTGCACCAGATTTGACAGCTCTATTAGGCCTTTGTCGCTTAGCACTCCTTCACCTTAGCCTCTGCCACTCTGCATCTAGTGGTTGCTTACTAGGACCTGACCATTGCCACTATTATGAGACACGTGAGATTTCTTCATCATTTTGGCCACAGGACTGTGCACACAGGCACATTAACTTTGCCTTTTGCCTTGGTGAAGAGTGCCTTGAAGCGCCCAGCGTGAATCCCGCTTGGCCAGTGGGCCGGACCACGCTGATCCATGTGCAATCAGTCCCTTCAAGGTGGGTAACTGACATCTCTTGCAGAGTGAGATTGTTCCAGGGCCGCACCTGGAGCACCTCTCGATTAACCATGGCAGACGTCAGTGAGCCACAGTCTTTGACTGCAGACAAGCAACCCAATCGCACAGCTTCTGGTCAAGAGGCAACTAAGGGAAAGGCCAAAGCTACCGTGTTTCCCCGAAAGGAAGAAGTGTCTTACTTTCTTTTTATCCCCAAAAGCCCCGCTATGTCTTACTTTCGGGGTACGGCTTATATTGATTGGAAAACAATTGTCAGTTTTATTTTAAGTATTTTAAGTATATTAAGTATTTTAAGTATTTTAAGTATTTAAAGTATTTAAAGTATTTAAGTATTTTAAGCAGGAGGCGGAAGTGGGCAGGAGTAATATGTCTTACTTTCGAGGTACGGCTTATATTAGCCGACCCCTTGAAAACCCCGATACGTCTTACAATCGGGGGTGTCTTACTATCGGGGAAACACGGTAAGGCTAAATCCAGCAAGAGGTCAAGTAAGTCAAGTAACAAGCAGGCCGATTGCACGCACCGAGCCCTAGAGAAGCAATCTCTTGGCCCAACGTTTGTCAGCTGGGGAAGGGCAGAAATCACCACTTCCCCCGCTTGCAGCTCCTGAGATGGGCCAACAATTGCTCACTTCAACAAGGGCGTGGTCACATGAGCGGGAGCTTCAGCAGGTCTCAGTACAGACCTTTGGTCAGGGAGGCACACCCCTCTTTGGGAAGGATCTCGAACTGTCAGGCCCTTCCACGGCACCCACAGCGACCTTCACACCGACTGCAGCAGGCTTCGTCCTTCACAGAAGCCTTCTTTTGCCAACCAGCTGCAGACAATGATATTGCAGGCAGTCCTTCAAGCCATGGCCTCATCGGGTCATCATCAATCTTCATCCCTGCTAAGGTCCTCATCAGTGCCAACTGTCTCAACACAACCTACACTGCTCGACCACACCTGTGCGGCCTCACCATCCCGCTCACCTGAATCCGATTCTTCCAGCGCTTCTGATTATGACGGAACTGCAGACCAGCGGTTGGACTGTGAGGAGCCCCCACAAGACTCCCAGCCCATGGCAGAGCTCTTTAACGCTTCGCTTTTTCCTTCTTTACTTTGCAGGGCATGCGCAGCGGGTAAGATCACTTCTGACTCGGTTCCCACCCCAGAGACTTCCACTGGCCAGGACATGAATCCCCTGTTCTCGGAACTGGCAATTCAGCATCAGCAAACCCCCTGTCCCCTTTATTCCTGAAGAATATTCAGGGACAATGGGAATCCCCGGCTGCACAACCATCTCAGGGGGGAGCTGAGCGTAAGATAGTAGATATGGCTCAAAATTTGACTGACCTATTGGAGGTGCCCAAAGTGGGTGAATCCCTAGCCCCACTATTCTCAGCCGCCAGCCTACCAGAAGATGTATCTGATACCCTTAAGGCGGAGGATAAGAAATCTGAGCTAGCATTTCGCAAAGCTCATCAAGCATCTCCATGGGCAGCGAAAGTGGCAACCTCCACTTCCTTTTTCGCCAGGATTTCCCTCACTTGGCTTCAGGAGAGGATTCCCCTGGAGGAGGTCAGAGTCTACCAGAACTTGACCAAACTTATAGCGACCTCTGAGTATATGGCGGATGTGTCCTTATATGCTGCCAAGCACTTGGCCCAAGCAATGGCTTCCGGCATAGTTGCTCAGAGCCTGCTTTGGCTTAAAAATTGGAGGACTGAGAGCAAACACAAATGGCAGGTGGCCACAGCTCCATTCAAGGGAGGCCAATCATTTGGGGAGGCATTAACACCATACCTAGTGGAGAACAAGCAGAAGCAGAAGGTCATCTCTCATTTGACTAGGAGAGCAAACAGGCATTTCCTTCCCTATGGCCACCGTCAGTCCTTTCGGACTGGTGCAACAGCAGAGACTGGACAAGCATACCATCCCTCTATTCCCAAGGCAGACTGTCCATCTGACAGGACAAATTACAGGGACCGGCCCCGAGACCAGATGCAGAACAAATCTTCCTTTCGAGGCAGAAGGGGTCATCCCTTCCATTGCTCCAAGTGACTTAGGGGGGACCCCTCCCATTGGTGGCAGACTCACCCTCTTCATCCGCCAATGGGAAAACACAACCACAGACTCCTGGGTTCTGCAGACCATAAAAGAAGGTCTGTCCCTGGAGTTCATAACCAGACCCATAGAGCATTTTGTTTCTTGTCCAACCCTGAGAAATCCAATAAAAAGAGGTCTCATGGCAGACTCCATTCGGCATTTACTAAGCATCAAAGCCATAGAGGAGGTCCCAGAGGACCAGGTGGGGCAGGGATACTACTCCATTCTATTCGTAGTCCCAAAATCCTCAGGGGGATGGAGGGTAATCGTCAACCTCAAGGGCCTGAATTTCCATCTCCAGTATCGGAAATTCAAAATGCAGATGCTCCATTCCATCTTGGGCAGCGTCAGGCGAGGGGATTTCATGACCGCAGTCAATCTCACAGAGGCATATCTGCACATCCCCATCCTCCCGGATCATCACCAATTTCTATGGTTATGTCATCTCAACTGCCACTTCCAATACAGGGCCCTACCATTCAGTCTCTCCTCCGCCCCCAGGGTCTTCACCAAGATCCTAGCAGTTCTGACAGCACACTTAAGATTGGCCCTGGTACGTGTCCAGTGCTACCTGGACGACATCCTGATCCAATCAACCTCCATCCCAACCGCTCAGTCGGATCTGGCACTTACGATCAGGACTCTTCAGGACCATGGTTTCTCGATAAATTTCAAGAAAAGCCAGATGATTCCTTCAACCCGCCTCTTACACCTGGGCACGGTGATAGACACGGACTCTTGTCACGTGTTTTTGTCAGAAGACCATCGCAAAAGCATCCGAGACCTGGCCCTCAGAGTCCACAGGGACAGGGTAGTGATGCTAGCTCTGCTTTCCCAGCTCCTGGGGAAATTAATATCTTGCATAGCGATAGTGCCTTGGACCAGACTACATGCCCAGACACTCCAATGGTTGCTGCTCCCGTACCAGAGACTGCACACCAGTTCCTCCAACCAACTGGTACGGGTCCCCCGTCAGGTACTCTGCTCTCTTGACTGGTGGACATCTTCAGCAATGTGCAAGAGGACTCTCTTCAAAGAGCCTCACCGAATTCTTATGAACATGGACGCAAGTCTCTTCGGCTGGGGTGCATACCTCCAAACTCAGATGGCTCAGGGCCAGTGGTCGTGGTTAGACCTGAAGCACAACATAAATTGGTTGGAGCTCAGGGCGATCCATCTGGCTCTCAAACACTTCCACACCGTGATTGGAGGAAAACATGTGCTGGTCCTCACTGATAATGTAGCTGCAAAGGCTCACGTGACCTGGCAAGGGGGCACTTGTTCCAGGTCCCTCATGATGGAGGCTCGGGCATTGGGCTCTTGGGCAGAGAACAACCTGCTTTCCATCAGAGCCGAGCATATCTCGGGAGAAGCGAACCAGCAGGCGGACTTCCTCAGCAGGTCAATAGTGGACCACTCAGAGTGGTGGTTGCACCCGGATCTCTTCAAGGAGATCACAGACAGGTTTGGCCATCCAATCGTGGACCTGTTTGCCTCGCCGGAGAACACCCACCTTCCCAGGTTCTTTTCACATTTCCCCTCTCAGGGGGTGGAGGGGATGGATGCACTATGCAGCCCATGGCCGCAAGGCCTATTGTATGCCTTTCCTCCTCTCCCTCTGCTTCCAGCAGTTGTCAGGAAGATCCTAGAGGAACAGGCAGAGTTAATCTTCATTGCACCTCACTGGCCGAGACGGCTGTGGTTCGCAGACCTAGTGAGCCTCTCCACAACTTCTCCATGGCGGATTCCCGAAAGTCGCATAAGGCTAAGGCAGGGGGCCCTACAACATCCAGACCCCCAATGGCTCCAATTGGCTGCCTGGCATTTGAACGCCGGACCCTGACTCAAGAATCATACTTGTCAGGTGTGATTGACATGATTCAGGCTGCCAGGAGACCAGGGACTAACCACATTTACGATCACACTTGGCGGAATTTCTGCCACTGGTGTGACAGAAACCACTTGAATCTCTCTAAAGTGACCATCCCAAAGGTCTTAGACTACTTGTTGAACGGTGTTAATAAGGGGTTGTCATCCAACACCATTCACAGGCAGGTAGCGGCTCTCTCCATGGTGCTCTCCTGGGACAGATCAGAATCTTTGTCTCAGCATCCCATGGTCCACTCCTTTCTCAAAGGAGTTATGAATAGCAGACCACCCATGGTCCACAGTTATCCCTCCTGGGAGCTACCCCGGGTCCTGCAGGCCCTAACTGCCTCACCATTTGAACCCATTAGAACCTGTTCCTTGTGATACTTGTCACTCAAGGTTTCCTTCCTGATTGCCATTACCTCCGCCAGATGTATTTCGGAGCTGGCCGCTTTATCTATCAGGAAAGACCTGTGCACGTTTCACGAGGACAGGGTGGTTCTCAGGTTAGATCCTTCTTTTATCCTTAAGATAAACACAGTGTTTCATAGGGCACAGGAGGTTATTCTCCCAGACTTTTGTCCCTGTCCGTCACATGACCTGGAATGGCTATGGCATACGTTGGATGTACGTAGAGCCTTGCGCTGTTACATCAAGCACACAGTGGCCTTTCATAAGTCTGAAGCCCTGTTTGTATCTTTTCAGTCTTCATCCATGGGGCAGAAGGTATCCGCCTCTACCATAGGCAGGTGGATCAGGGCGTGCATAGCAGGGGCATATGTGTCACTTTCCCTACCAGTTTCAAGTCATGTGACAGCACACTCCACCTGCAGTACTGCCACATCCGCGGTGTGGGCAACACAAGCATCCATAGAGGATATTTGCAGGGCAGCGACATGGTCTTCACCGTCCCCTTTCATTAGGCATTACTGACTGGACAAATTCGCCTCGGCTGAGGCTTCCTTCAGTAGACAAATATTTCAACAGGTAGTGCCAGGATTAGGGACACAGGCCCCAACTGACTCCCTCCCGTAGGGACAGTGGGGGCTTTGGTAAGTCCCATTGGTGGATTCTTCATCCATCATGCTGGAGAAGGAGCGTTGGCTTACCTGAACACCTCTTCTCAGCATGATGATGAAGAATCCATGCCTACCCCTCTAGAGATCAGTTAGGTCAGTGTCAGGGGGTTGCTTTCCTTTTTTACTTCTTTTGAGAGTCTTCACGTCAAACTATCATCATTGGCTCTGCCGTCGATGAAACTGGGAGGTACCAGGCAAAGACAGGCGTGACAATTTTGACAACTTAGTCTGATTGGGCAGGAGGACTGAAATAACCCATTGGTGGATTCTTCATCATCATGCTGAGAAGAGGCATTCAGGTAAGCCAACGCTCCTTTTCTCTTTTGGGTTAGTTGATTGTCTCCTTTGCCTAGTCGAGAACTTTTCAACCAGTGGTACGCATACCACCGGTGGTACATTGGCACCTGGCAGGTGGTATGTGACCATCCTAGATAAGTGCTTTCGTGAGAGGGCAGCATTTGGGGGGTGAAGCTGCCCCTTCCCCCCCCCAATCCACAGCCGAGCAAGACACCAGTCTGCCTGTGCTCTTCCCCTGTCCGAGGTTTTCATTGTCGTGAGCATTTCTGTTGAGAATTGGCAAGGGGGGCTGTTTGGTTTTTATCCCCCCCATCTGCTGGGTGGTTGCAGCAGATTTTGATCACTTCTGTCGTGCTGGGTGGTTTTTTGTGGGGGATCTCCACTCCAGTTGCTAAGCTTGCTTAAACCCTCTTCCTCCTCCTTTTCATTGGACCCTCCCTTTGTCTGCAATGATGGGGCAGGAAGACCCCTGCTGGTCCGGGGATGATGGGGATCTGCACTCTGTGGAGTAGGGGCAGGGTTACTATGCTCCCTGTCAATCAGGTTTGATTTCCTTTCTTTGCCCCCTCCTCCTCCCCTGCTTCCCCTGCTTGTAGCTGCCTCTGAGCCCCTCATTTTTGGGAGTTAGCATTGCTGGCATCTCTTTCTCCTGAGCCCCTCGTGCTGGGTAACTGTTGCCACTCAAGAGCTGTTTTAAAGTTAGGGAATATTTGGAGGATAGCCAACTAGCATCCAACATGCCCCCATGCCCCCACTTCAAGTCCAGAAGCCGCACCCCCTCCAAAGCCCCTGCAATCACCTATCAACTTCTTTGAATCAATCAGGAGAGAAGGGGGTAGAACAGTGCAAAGATTAATGTCAGAGAAACAGGCACAAGTTTCCCATTAAAAGTGTGGTAAGTGGGTGTACAGATAGTCTTCAACCTACAACCACAATTCAGCCCAAAAATTTTGTTGCTAAGTGAGAAATTTGTTAAATGAGTTTTATCCCATTTTATGACTTTTCTTACCACATTTGTTAAGTTAATCACTGCAGTTGTTAAATTAGCAACACGGTTGTTAAGTGAATCTGGCTTCCCCCATGGACTTTGCACAAAGGGATCACATGACCCTGGGACACTGTGACCATCATAAATATAAATCAGTTGCCAAGCATCTGAATGTAAATCAAAAGACCCTGGGGATGCTGCAACAGTCATAAGTGTCACTTTTTCAGTGCTGTTGTAACTTCAGTTACTAAGCAAACTGTTGTAAGTTGAGGACTACCTGTACTATATCCCTTTTTCCTTTTGGAGGGGGACATCAAGTTTTTGACACCTTGCTAGGCAACTGGTGGTACTCGGATATTGCCATATCCTAAAAGTGGTACAATGGGTGAAAAGGTTGAAAAGCCCTGGCCTAGTCTGTAGATATTGTTAATGTCGATGTGTGTATTGGTGGCTGATTTGTCAGAGTCCCAGACTTCTAGAAATTCCCTGGCACTTTGGGATTTGGCCTGGTCTAGGATTGTCACATTTTCCCAATTGAAACTATGATTAAATCTGTCTATATGTTGTGAAATTAAAGAATTTCCGTCATGCCTTTTGACTGCAGTTGGTGTTCATGGATGCATTCTGCCAGTCTTCTGCCTGTTTGTCCTACATAGTGGTTGTTGCAGTTCTTACATAGTATGTTGTAGATGACTCCTGTTTTTTCTTCTGAGATTGCTGGGTCTTTTGGTTTGCTTAGGATGTTTTGAAGGGCTTTAATTGGCTTGCGTATTATTCTGATTCCATGTGGTTGTAGCAGTTTATTTGCGGTTTCTGAGATATTCTTGATGTATGGCAGTGTAATTCTTTTTAAGGTTTGTGTTGGTTGTGCTGTATTGGGTTGTCAAGGACTTTTTGATCAAATTGTGTGGGTAATTATCAAAGGTTTGGAGGTTGTCTTGATGGTTTGGAAATAATAGGAACAGCAGTCCTCAGGGATAGTGGAGTTGTTCAGTAAAGATCACCATAATTATTAAACTCTATGAAATAAGACCATTCTGAAGTTAACATAGAGATCCAGGATAAGTGATCCTTGTTCTTTATGAGGAATCATAAAACAGAAAACTGTAATAAATGTAGGAAACTCCAGAAAATATGGTACACATGGGAAGGAAAAAGAATGAAGTGTAGAGTTCAGATTTTTTTTATATTCATTTGCATCTACTTATTTCACACTACAAAACTGTGTAAAAATGATATATAACAAATCACATCAAACACAGACTTGATCTCATTTTAAAGTGTTGAAACACTATTTCAGTAATTATTATTATTATTAAAAGTATTAGAATAATATTTTTAAAAGATATTTCTAGGCATGCCCATGCTTTCTTCCTTAGAATTTGAAAGTGGATGCAGTGGAGTAGATAAAAGTTGAATTCTCTGACTAAATTTTCTATTACAGACACCACATTATTTATTTTTTAAACAAGAATAGGTCATTTTTGAAGGCAGAACCTCAGAAGTAATTCACAATAGACCTATCATGACTCTATTCTGCAGTTTACTCCATCTTGAAAATGACATAATTGGGAAATAATTCAATAATTTCACATAGAAATTACTAGAATAATTTCACATAGAAATTACTAGAAATCACTAGAAACATCTAGGGTAATATAAAAAACAGAATAAAATCAGGATTTTTTAAAAAAAAATCAATTTAAGTTTACACAGATGTGGGACAAGCAATTTCATTGGTACCATGCACCTTCATAATCTCAATCTTTCTCCAGTCTCATGTGTCCTTATCACATTGCAACCTATGAGTGAAACAGCCTTAAATCATCATGAAATGTACTCAAGTAAATTGTATAATAGGATTCTCCCCCCATAAAACTAACAGTTTCCCATCATAAACTTCTAGCTATGTAAATTCTGTAATATAAAATTCCTTTATCCTGGAGATGATTACCTGTCATAGGTGTGATCAGAGGTATATTTGGATTGCAGTGGCATAAAAGCGCTTATAATTAGTTAATTAAATATTTAATTTTGGAGATATTGACCTCCCCTTTTTCTCTGAGCAGTCTTATGGCAATCATTTCTTTTCCATCATTTGTCTCTGCATGAGCACATTTTTCATAACCATTGCCTGTCGTCCTTCCCAGTTTTTGACAGGTAAGATAAGATAACCTTTATTGTCATCTTTTACTGTTGGCACACTAACACACATTAAAAATGAAATTCTGTTGCCTGCTCTCAAAAGTGTACACATATATAACACACATATAAACATGCTATATACAATATCCAGAGGGAGGACTCTGGAGCCCGGATCAGGCCGCTGGTCACCGCAAAATCACTCCGCAGCCATGCATCCAAGTTCCGGAGGCTTAGAAAAGGCCTCCGGAGCCTGGATCGGGCCACTGGGATGCCGCAAAATCGCTCCACGGCCATGCATCTGAGCTGAGCTGGGCTGGGCTGGATTGGCTGAGTGTGGAGCCTCCTTGCCGCTTCTTCCCCCCAGACATTGGGAGCACCCACCCAACCTACTGCTCGTCCCAGGGCAGCTGTCGCTGTCCGGTGCTCTCCAGCCTGTTGCCAGCCAGTTGGGGGCACCAAGCTTGGGCCTCGGACAGATGGAGGCTGGAGGGGAGCGAGAGCCACATCTGCCTGCCTGCGCTCTTCTGCCACAGATGCCGCAGCTCCACTTGCCTGGCAGGGTGGGGGCGCACTCATGCACGGGGATACACCAGTGGGGTGGGCACTGCCTATGTCCATGGGGAAAGAAGCAGCAAGGAGGCTCCATGCCCAGCCCAGTCCAGCCCAAGCAAACAATCTTCAACGAGGTACTGGAGAACATCGATGCTGGCATCAAAGTAAATGGTGTTTGGATCAACAACTTAAGATATGCTGATGATACAGTTCTGCTTGCCAGTAAGCCTGAAGACTTTCAGCTCCTCATCAACACAGTCATAGAAATATCTGAAAAATATTAACACCTCAAAAACCAAGATCATGGTCATCAGCAAACAACCCGTTAATTTACCACCAATAAATTCAGAAGGAATACCACTAGAAAAAGTTGAAAGGATCACGCACCTTGGTTCCAATTTACATGAAAGCTGGGATGTGACCATTGAAGTAAAGACAAGGATAGAAAAAGCCCGAACAGCATTCTTCAAAATGAAAAAGGTCTTCTGCAGCCACGACATAAGCCTAAGACTGAAAATCAGGCTTGTCAGATGCTATATTTTTTCTATCCTGCTCTATGGAATAGAGAGTTGGTCTCTGACAGAAGGCCACCTGAAGAGACTAGAAGCATTTGAAATGTGGATTTACAGGTGGCTGTTACATATAAGCTGGGTTGACAAGATCAGAAATGAGGAGATGATAAGCTACCAGGGAAATCCAAGGGAAATCATCAAAACAATTAAAAAATGAAAATTAGAATATTTTGGACATGTGATGCGACACCCAGAAAAATACGGCATACTCCATTTAATCCTCCAGGGAAAGATTGAAGGCAAATGAGGTCCAGGCAGAAGAAGAACATCATGTCTTCAAAATCTAAGGGATTGGTTTGAACAAAACTCATCAGCACTTTTTCGTGCAGCTGCTGATAAAAAGAGGATCTCCAACATGATCGCCAACATCTGATAACGGATATGGCACAAAAAGAAGAAGAAGTAGACCCAGAGTTCATAAAATAGGGGCCACCACCAAGAAGGTTTGCCTTCTGAGTCCCACCAGATGGCTTTTTCCCCTTTTCTTTCTTTCTCTTTCTTTCTTTCTTTCTTTCTTTCTTTCTTTCTTTCTTTCTTTCTTTCTTTCTTTGAATAAATGGATCCCAAACTCTCCCTCTCTAGTCATCTGAGTGGCATGGGCAGGATCATGGGAATACAGTGATCAAGAAACCAAATGCAAAACCATAAAATAATGAGGGCTTTAGAGATATTGATGGCTATTTCTTATTTTGCCAGTTTCCCCATATTTCTCCATTTCAAATTGACAAATTGAAAGATCAGTTCCAAAACACTTCTCAGTTCAGTAGCAAATCAAATTGCATAACAGCTAATCAAATTTACTTATTCTCCTGTATAGCATTTAGGTAGTGGCATGATGACTCTTCAGTATTTCTCTCCTCTGGGGCTATTTTTTTCCCCATATGTATCATTATTTTAAATTATTTTAATCTAGTGATGGAAAATGAGGGGAGAGGAAGTTAAAGCAACTTAGAGAAATCCCAGAGTCAGATTCATCCCATTCACACCACAGTGCCCTGGTAAGTGAATGTTTTTCTTACTGTCGATATTTAATATATTTTATTAATTTTTTTAACAAAATACCCTTAATATTTGGTAAACAGTGTATTGTTTGGGTTTATATTTACAAACAAATCTTGGATATAAATGAATTTTAGTTTAATAGGGATAGGCTCCTTAAGTAACATAGTACTTTTTTTTTAATGATATGAGAAATATAAAAATGTTGGGGTGATTTATATGAAGGAAATGTTTTAGATACTCAAATGTAATGGATTTGAGAAAATTTCAATTAATAAGAATGTTTTGAATAGTTCTAAAAGATTAGTTGTGAATTTATTAGACGGAATACTTAAAGATTAAATATTTGTTTGAATATGGTTAAAAAGAATAGAAATTTTTTGGGCATAAATGTATTTTAGCTTAAGAAGGACATGTTTTTCAAGTAGTATATTATTTACTTCTTTCTTTCTTCTCTTTTTTTGTTTTAAGATATGAGAAATGTAAAATTGTTGGGATGGCTTGTACGAGGAAAAATACTTAAGTGTAATTAACTCTAAGAAAATCTTAACAGGTAAAAGTGTTTTCGAACATTGTGGGGAAAATAAATTTAAATAAGGACTTTAAAAACAGGATCTATGATAAGGTGATTAAGATGATTAATTAGAAAAGAAACTTCATATTGATGTGGTTGTTACTTGTAGAAATACTAGAAAAATATTTATATTCAATTGTTTATCTATTAAAATACTAAGAAAAGTACTAATTTAAGGTTGATAAATGAGAATATTATTGGAAGAAAAGAAAATCAAGGAAAGCTACTATGTGGATTACAGAATTATAGAAAGTAATTGTTATTGATTGTTTGTAAACATAAACCCTGGCTGTTTATATCTTGAAAGGAGAACAACAGTAAAGCCAGAGGAAATCACCTTGTTTATTATATTTGGCAGTGACTTGGGACAGATACAATAGAAGCAGAACATAGGCTGAATGATGGATTATGAAATGCAGTAAATTTTGCATTGACTGAAGATTGGGTGTATGCATTTTAATTCAATAGGACAAAAAAATCCAAAAATGAAAATTATGTGCAAAGAGCCTAAATTATGTTAAAAGTGTTTGTCACCTAGTGACTACCGGTAATTGTTGCATATTGCTTGGTACTTTCTTGTTTATGTTATCAAATACGCCTTCATTCATTCTAAGCTTCAGAGACAGACTAGAGCAGTGATGGCGAACCTTTTAGAGATCGAGTGCCCAAAAACTACCTCCGCCCCACCCTGCCCCATCCCACCCCGCCCCCCTGCTCTGCCCTGCCCTGCCCCGCCACCATCCCCTGCCCCCCCGCCTGCAGGGCCACCCACTGTCTCCATGGCCCGCCGCAGATTGCCCAGGCAGCCCAGCAGCGCCATGGTGGCCACACCCTCCACCTGCACCCCAAAGCATCAACTGTGCATGATGAGGTGCAAGGGCAGAGTCTTGTCCCTGTTGTCCGGCTGCCATGTCCTTGGCTGTGCTGCTCTGTGCGGGCCATGCCCGGGGGTGACTCTCCTCCGGGGAGGCTGCTGGTGAGAGGGGGCCGTGGGGGGAGGCAGGGCTGGGGTGATGGCACATGTGCCCACAGAGAGGGCTCTGAGTGCCATCTCTCGCACGCATGCCATAGGTTCGCCACCACTGGCCTAGAGGTAATAGTTTTCCTCTGTTGTGATTATTCCCTCTGCCATGGACTCATAGCCATATGTCCTTGAATTTTCTTTAATGGTGCTGCTGCTAAAACCCCAGCAATGAATGAAACATTCATTGCCCATTAGGAATAGATTGATCAACTTTGTATGGGAAGAGTAATACTGTATCGGATACTAAATAAATAATTTATGTGAGAAGAGGGCCATTAGTCTTTCAAGCTTCTTCATGTTGCAGCTGGGAAATCTTAGAACAAAGAAATATATCTATTGAAGACAGAAGTCATGTTGTAATTAATATTGTAGATTATTCCTTTTTAAAAAGAAATCTGCAAAAGAAAAATAAAATAAAACCACAGACTTGGAGTAAAGAAACTCCAGATATGTTTCACATCAAAAATTCAATATTAAAAAAAAAATTAAAAAAATTCAATATTGTTATTGTGAGCCACCCTGGGTCCTAGGAGAAGGGCGGCATAGAAGTTTAAACAAATAAATAAATAAATAAATAAATAAACTTTAGAAATCTGTGCTATTTATTTATTTAATCAACTTAAATGGCTGCTCATTTTACATAGATGATTCCACATGTTTTATGATAAAATGGATAAAACACATAATTAAAAATAGAAACGTTAAAAACCCACAGCAGAATCATTAAAAAATTACAATTAACATAAACAAGAAATTATGTTTACAAGACCTCAGGCTCAGGCACAAAACTAAGTTTTCAAGGGCTTCCAAAAGGTCCTGAGGCTCAGGGCTAACCTGATCACCAGAAGGATGATTTCTCAAGCAATACAGAAGTCAACTGTCAGAGGGAAATTTTATTATTTTTTTTTTACAAAGGAGCAAGTTAAAAAATTAAATCCTTTCTCTGTTGTCTATTATTTTGGTGTGGGGGGTGAGATACACTGTTAACTCTGCCATCTTCAGTTTGGTGCCTTGCTGACATTCTGCCATCAAAGGCTGGGGGGAGGGATGAACAAATGGACAATAAACCTGTAACAGTGATGGAAAATAGGGATGGGGGAAATGACAGTTTGATGAAGAACAGAGAAGCTCAGAACCAGTTTGCGCCATTACTCTAGGCCATGCACCTTGAGAAGGAATGTAGATTAACTCAAACATCTCAGTGGTCTCAAAATATCTAGGTGAATCTTCATTGGCTGAAGACAAACTGGTCATGGGGGGTGGGTAGGTGTGCTGGAATTAGGGAAACCTTCTGTATCTTTTCAGCATGGGAAATTTAGTTCTAGTCTGACTTTACTGCAGCCAGCATCTTTTAGTAAAAGAACCTTTCACTTCAACCAAATGGAGTCAAGGTGTAAAGATGCTAAGAAACAGACTCAGGCATTTCTTGAGCAGAGATTTGAAGTTGCTGCAGAGCTGCTTGTCACAGCTTGAGACAGCTTGAGAATCTCTCTGTGTTTATTGGTTTTTATATCCTTTTTACATACATAGGCTTTACCATTAAATGCGGGCGCGGTGGGCGGCTTTTGGACGCCCGCCGAAAGAAGCGGACGCCTCCCTCCCCTCTGCCCCCAGCAGGAGCCTCCTAGGCGGCCATCGGCTGGGGCGGCGGCGGCTCTCCCTGCGCAGCCTGCTGGCCCAGCGCGCGGCGGGCGGCTTTCGGACGTCCGCCGAAAGAAGCGGACGCCTCCCTCCTCTCCGCCCCCGGCAGGAGCCTCCTAGGCGGCCATCGGCTGGGGGGGCGGCGGCGGCTCTCCCTGCGCAGCCTGCTGGCCCGGCGCGCGGCGGGTGGCTTTCGGACATCCGCCGAAAGAAGTGGACGCCTCCCTCCCCTCCGCCCCCGGCAGGAGCCTCCTAGGCGGCCATCGGCTGGGGCGGCGGCGGCTCTCCCTGCGCAGCCTGCTGGCCCGCCGCGCAGCTGGAGAGGCTCGGGGCTCGGCTTGTGCGGGGAGGTCCGGCTGCCCCCCTCGGCGTCTCTTCCCCGCCTCCTTCCCGGCTCCCTCGGCCAACCTTCTTCCAGGGCACCGCTCGCCAAAGTGCGCCACGAAGCTTTGCCTGTGTGGCAGGGGCGGCCGGCACTCCCCTCCCCTCCCCGCCCCGCCGCTGCCAGCCCAGAGCAGGCCTGTGCGCCGCCCCAGACCCGCGCCGGTCCCGCGCGCTCTGCAGCCTGGACTGGTCCGCGGGGACGGCGGCGAGATGCGGATGCGGATGGCCCGGGTGCCGGTCGAGTGGGGCCTCGCCGGACCTTCTTCCGGGGCGCCGCTCACCAAAGTGCGCTCGCCTCCCCTTTCCCCGCGTCAAGCCAATCGCGGCGAGGGAAGCCTCCCTTTTCATCTTCGCAAGCAGCGCTGTCACCTACGTAGTGGGGAGAGTCGAGGGAGCGGGCTGCGTTTGTTCCTCCGCCCTCCAGAAGTGTGAGGAAAAGCCAGCCTGGAAAGCCGCCAAGGAAAAACGGCCGCACCAAGAGCCTCCGCGTCGCTACAAGGGGAAGATTTCAGGCGGCATCGAGTTTGGCAGCTCTCTAAGCCCAGAGTCCTCTCCCCCCACCCCGGCCAACCCTCGTCCCTCGCAGCCCAGAACTGAACGCTCGAGCGTTGGAAATCAAGTGACACCCCCCCTCCCCAGAAGAGAGGGGAGAAGCCGCGGGAGACTTACAGCCAAGGGACCCCAAGTGGGAGAAGAGAAGCCAGCAGAGGAGGGGGCAGCAGCTCGCCATCTTCCAAAGCAACAGCTGCTTTTTTTCTACCCCCCTCCCAAGACAAACGAGAAAAGTGGATGGCGGTGGCGGCGGCTCCCTCGGATGTGGGGAGGGGGGGCAAAAGAGAAAAATAGATGCAGCTGGAAGCCTTGGCTCCAGCTTCCCCGCGGCTCCTCCCTTCCTCCGCTTGCGCACCTCCCCTCGCCTCCCTTCCCCGCCCCGCCGCCGTGCGCCGTCGGCAATACCCCCGTGTTTCCCCGAAAGTAAGACGTACGTCTTACTTTCAGGGCACGGCTTATATTAGCCGCCCCCCTGAAAACCCCGATACGTCTTACAATCGGGGGTGTCTTACTATCGGGGAAACACGGTATCTACAGGAAGAGATAGGAAGTAACTTAAGTATATTTAGGTAGGTGAGGCAAAAAGGGGATGACCTTCTGGCTGCTTCATTGGGACAAAGGTTATCAAAAGGTTATGAGGTTTGTGGGGGGAAAGCATGGCAGTTTGCTGCGCGTGCATTTTTCCCCACATCAAGGGTCTTTCTTTCCTAAGAGATCAGACTGGAACAGGTCTGCCATTAGGCTAGAATTAAATTTCCCACACTGAGACATTGCTGATTCTAAAGTTTTAGTTTCTAATTTTGTTTTCCAAATCTTTAAACTAACCACTATAATCCCTTTAAAATTCTTTTATCTACTTTCAATTACTTCAATTTCAATTTCCTCTTACTTACTATAAGATCTTGTTGGAAGTAAAGTCTTCATCCTGGTTCATCCAAGCCGGGAATAAATAAGCAACATGGCGACTGCTTTGGGAAGAAGGTTACAGTTTATTAAAGAGGCAGAAAGATGGTTCTGGCAGGAAAGACCAGAGGAGAGAAGGGCTGAGCACATGGGCAGTAGGTTTTTATACCCTCTCTAGCCTTTTGTTTGGAATAGTTTCCTGTTCCTGTGGCATGAACTTTGAGGCTATTTCCTGTATCACGTATTCTGACCAGAGTCTAGGTGTGCCTCTCTGGTATACTTGATGGTAATGGGTTAGTCCTATTATGTCCCAAAAGTCATATCCTGCTTCCGTGGGGTTGGGCTAATGACTCTTAGAGTCTGGGTGAGGTATGCAGATTTTAAGTCTCTTTGTCTTCTTGAGTTCTCTGGCTCCAACTTTCTGATGGTTTTACATTTGCATTTGTATAGGGCTGGCTACTACTTGGGGACAGAGAGATTTGGGGCCAGGGTTGGTTTCTGCTTTTAAAACTCCTTTTGAGGAAAAATATATTTTTTTGTCCTTTTAATATTTTCTTCTCTGGGGCTAACTTCCCACAATCTGTTAACCTATAATGGGATGAGTTTTGCTATTGGCTACTCTCCCAAGGTCTGAATGGGATGGATGGTTGAGATTTTTCCATTCCCGTTCTCTCACCTTCATTCCAGTCAGTCACCTCCCTTGTAGATGGCCTCTGCCACCACTACCAATTTTGTGTTGGGTCTACAATTCCTGACCTGGTTTATGGTGGCTAATCTGGCTACTCCCGGATCATTGGCTAGTGTGATGCTTGGTTGCTGCACTGACTGCTTCTATAATGGACAATTATCCATTGACTTTCATTTTCATTCTTTCCTTCTTGTTAGATGAATTCCTCATTGTTTTTCTGATGACATTGTTCCTCATGCTGCCAACTTTCCTCTTTGTAGGTTCCTGCTTCCAAGCTCTGCTGACCACATCTGACCTCTCCATGGGACTGACTTGTCAGAGACATATTGAAGAACAATATAGTTTCTAATGAACAAAACAGAACAGAAGACTTTATTCAATATACAGTGTGATTCGACACACAAGGAATTTGTCTCCAGTGCAAAAGCTCTCAGTATACATGCATCCAATAGGAATTATTTGTCCTATTGCATTGGGACCCAACAGTTAACAATATAATTAGATAGCTTGTGTCTTTAGCCTCTTATCCTTATGAACCGCTGCCATCATCCAGCAACTTGCCCTACCGCCCTGTCCTGACTGGCTTTACCTTGCATCCTTAATAGATATACATGAAAGATGAGTCAGCCGTGTGAGAGATGTTTTTCACATCCCAGCTGGCTTGTCACACTTTTTTTTTAGTAGCAACATGCCAAGTTTCTGGATCCATGGACATGGATTATTGGCTTTAATTCTTCTGTTACTGAAGAATAATTTTCCACCTATTATTAGGTGAATCTTAATAACATTCACAACATTATAAAATGTAAGCAGTAGGGCATAAGTTAAGATTTGTTCTATATTTCTGAAATTGTCATCCTAATTATATTCCTACTGCAAAATAACAAATATTTTATGAAGTTCATTTAAAAAGGAGTGTTCCCAGTAGTGATATTTTCAATGATTGTCAATGATCATTTTATGTAATGTACATATATATATGATCTGTATTTTTGTTTTTGAGTATGACTATACCCGAGATTCATATTTTTAAGACTATTCTAGATTTCTACAAGAAATCCAATGGCTCCCTAGGACACACCATCTACCAGACGAAAACACACACAAACCGCTATCTGCACGCTCTCTCACACCACCACCCAGCACAGATCAACTCCGTAACCAAGACACTCATCTCCAGAACAAAACGCTTAGCTGATGAACAACACCTAAAAACCGAACTACACACTCTCACTAATGTGCTAACATCCAATAGATTCCAAAAAAATAAGATTACCAACCTAATCCAAAAAGAAACCCCCACTAAAATCCAAGACAGAGAACAAGAAAATGGCAAAGCCCTCCTCCCATACATAAAAGGCACCACAGACAGAATCAGCAAGATCCTCCACAAACACAACATCAAGACAGCATTATTCACAAACAGAAAAATATCCACCATCCTAAGAAACCCCAAAGACAAAATTGAGTTAGAAAATCAAGGAGTATATGAAATCCCATGCACCGCTTATCCCACCACATACATCGGACAAACCAACAGAAGAATAAGTGCATGCATTGAAGAACATAAGAACTCAGTCAAAAAAGAGGAACCAACCTCTTCCCTGGTCTAACACCTTAAAGCCACAGGACATGAAATTGACTTTAAAAAGACCAGAAATATCACCAAAACTGAACACTTTAATTACAGAATAATCAGAGAAGCCATCGAGATAGAAAAACGCCCACACAGCATGAATAAACGAGATGATACCTCCCACCTACTAGCCATTTGGAAACCTGCCCTTATTGACAAATGAGTCCCTAACACAAAGAATGACACCAGACCCACACTCATGAAAACCACACAGGATGTCACTACCACACATCTACGCAAAAAGCAAACCCAAACCCACACAAATGATGAGGCACGACCACAAACCAGAAGCCAGACCACAGCTGCATCATTAGCCACTTTAAACCCCTCCAATCCATACATGAAGCAAACTGACACCCACCATGAAGATGAGGCACTACCATGAATGCAAAGCCAAACAACAGCAATGCAGCTCACCATCTCAAATCCCCCTGCAACTCAGACTAACCTGAGCACAACAAAGCCCCCACCCAAACGGAACTCTCCCCCAGCCAATGAGCACCGCCAACCCCCCCATCCAATCAGAGCACAGCCAAGCCCCTAACCAATCAGAACACACCTCCACCCAATCAGAACACAGCCAAGCTCCCACCCAATCAATTCATACCCCCACTGGCAGTTAAAAGGAAGAAACAACTACAACCACACATTGCTCCTAGAAGCATGAAGCTGAAAACACCAGCCTGAAGATGACGAATGGGACTTCGTCGAAACGTTGCAAGACACTTCCAATTTTACGCGGGACAAAACCCGAATAACCAAAGACCTACATATAAACACCCGCAAAAACCTCAGAAAACAAATATATACACACAGACACACACACGCATATACATACACACACAGAGAGAGACACACACGTGTGTGTGTGTGTGTGTGTGTGTGTGTGTGTGTCCCTAATTATGTTAAAAATGTGAATCCTGGGTAAAGCCATGCAATAAAAATAAATAAATTCAAACACCAGGATAATAATCAAAGTAAAAGTCATTTAATACAAGTGCTGAACTTTCGTCGGCCAGCATTGCCAACATCATCAGAGCATAAAAGCAAGTTAATGGGAGTTCTCTTAATGTTGCTAGCCGGCTTTGCGCCCGGCTTGGTCCACTCAATGTCTCTAACTGTTTGGTTTTTAAAAGGCATGCGTTCGCTGCTCCCTTAGTAGTCTCCAAAGCTGCTGTTCCCTTTTCCCCTTTCCTCTTTCCAATCCCTTTCCTTGTATGCACCCAGCTGTCTGCTGTCACACCGTTGGTTTCCAGAGTTGCTGTTCTCCCTTCCCTCTTTCTCCCCCGATCGCTTTCCTCATATAAATCAAGCTGTCTGCAGCCACCCCATTGGTTTCCACAGTTGCCATTCTCCTGTCCCCTTTCTTCCCCCCCTCATCACTTTCCTCAGGTGTATCAAGCTGTCTGCTATCATCCCGTTGATTTCCGGAGTTGCTGCTCTCCCTTCCCCTTTTCTCCCCCCACCCCGATCGCTTTCCTCATATGCATACAGCTATCTGCTGCTACACCATTGGTTTCCAAAGTTGCTATTGTCTCCTCCCCCTTTCCCCCCCTAATTGCTCTCCTTGTATGCTCTCACCTATCACATTGTGCCAGGCACTTTCACTTGTCCCCCCCCTCGCTTCTATCACGGGGCATGTCTGTCCTTCCCCTATGGGGCTATCAGCAGCCTGTGCATTCAGCACGGTCCTCTTGCTTTTCCGTCCTGTCACTCCTGCGCATGTGTGGGGGTTCACAGGGTGGTCTATCGGGTGGGTCTGGGTGTTCATCCAGGGAGCCTTCGGCAAGTGGGTCTGGGTGTTCATCCAGGGAGCCTTCGGCGAGTGTGTCTCTGCGTCTGCTCTTCTGTTTGGGAGCACTATCACTTTTTGGAGGTGCACCTGGGTGTATTGGAGAACTCCTTCCAGCCACTCACTCCCATCCTCCTTTCTCTTGCCCACCACTCGCAGTCCTCGTGCCTCCATT
This sequence comes from Bothrops alternatus, assembly GCA_034064705.1. NCBI lineage: Eukaryota > Metazoa > Chordata > Lepidosauria > Squamata > Viperidae > Bothrops > Bothrops alternatus. The sequence goes on from JARGCV010000112.1 coordinate 33,551,106, forward strand.
GCCAGGTTGCCTGCAAGGTGCACATTGAATTCTGCTCCACCATTTGGCAACTCTCTTGCCTTTCTTGCTTGCGTGCAAGCTCCCAAGGGGTGATCTAATCACCCTCACCCATTTAGAGGCAACTCCAAACACACTGTTCAGCTAGGCATTTGTAAAACAACAATACATTCAAACAGCACTAAGTAAATTACAACTACTATTTTTCTTTCTTAAAATACATACTTTTAATATTGTTTTAAGCAGTGCTAGTGATGCTTTACAATAGCTGTCTTTGAGAGTTTTCTTGTAAACCACCCTGGATTTCTCAGAAACTTTTAATTTCAAATTAGATGTTGATTTAATAAATTAGGCAGAAGAAACAAATGTTTAAATACATCTAAATCCCACAGACCTACTGCCTCCTAGGCGCATACTGCAGAGAAAATAAGGCATTGCATTTCTAGCCAGCATAGCCACAGGATGATGGGAACTGTGGTTCATGACACTCAAAATATATTAGTTTGGGTAAGGCTGGATTAAATTATAGAAGAGCAGATGAAGGGAAGTATTTTTGTCTCTGACAAAATAATTTGGGGGGGGGGTTGACTCAGCCTTTTAATTTCAACTCACACTAATTCCTAACTTCCCATTCAATCCAAAGAGTTTTATTATTGCCTGGATTTTAGGGAGGGGAGGAGGCAAGAATAGACCACAAAGCTAATCTGCAAGTTTGCTCTCTAGCTGCCTGCACACCACCTTCCCGTTTATGTGTGTATGTGTATGAGAGACAGAGAGAGAGAGAGATCCCTTTTTGTAAGTTTGCTTACTCTGCTACTCCCTGCTCTCTCTCTCTCTCTCTCCCTCTCTCTCTCTCTCTCTCTCTCTCTCTCACACACACACACACACACACACACACCACACACACAAAGGTTAATAAAAAAGAGGAGGGGGGAGAAAGGTGGAAGCTCTCCTTTTTTGTAAAACCTTGGCTTCCTCCTCCCCTCCTGGCTCTCTCTCTGTGTCTCTGTCTCTCTTACACACACACACACACACACACACACACACACACACACACACACACACACCTTTCCTGTTTTCTCCTCATCCTTTTCCTCAGCTGCACCTGAATGGAGTGGGAGGAAGTTAAAAAAAAGGAGGGTGGAAGAATGGGGATAGCTCTCCTTTTTTGTAACACCTCGGCTTCCTCCACCTCCTCCTCTTCCACTCTTGACCAGGCCTGATGGGGTTAAGCTGGGAGGTGAGGGGCAGGCTAAATCAAATGAGCTGCTGCTGCTGCACGCCACCAGCCCGGAACCCTCTCGCTGTTTCGGCTTGCTATTGCCTGCACGTGCTCCAAGGCACCCTGCTGGGTTGCGGTAGGCCAGGGCTGGGACAGCAGGGGCCGGTCTCTTGCCTTTTCTGGGACAGCCCCGGGGGGCCAAAGCTGGGCCCTCCCCAGGCTGCATCTGGCCCACGGACCTTGTGTTTGACATGTCTGGAGTATAAGAACAATCCGCACCATTTTGTTTTAGTTCTGTTGTGAATGGAATAAAGACAAGATTGTTTGTTAATCCTGCTCGTCTCAATGCCTATTATTTGGAAACAGAACATTGGCGACGAATGTGGGATCTGCTGCAAAGAAAATAACAAATGCAGATAGGCTGACTCACCACGGAAGGCCTGAGGCACTGGGAAGTTCGGCGTCTGGAGGTTGCAACTCTGCCTGCCAGTACAAGAACACTGGAGGAGAACTCGGCAAAAGGGACCCCTTATCAAACTTTGTAGCAGCAGGCGTTGACAAAGCTATAGAGCTGTAACAATGTCCAAACTGGGCTGTCTGTCAGAGTTTGACACAGATCATCCAGAACGCTGGAGCTCTTATGTGGCCTGGGTAGAGAACTACTTTCGGGTAAACCAAATCCATGAGGATGGCCTCAAAGCGGCTACTTTGCTATGTGTCTGTGGGCAAGAGACTTTCGATATTGCAGAGAATCTGGTCACCCCAGCACCACTTGAATCAATTGCTTATGCTGAGCTGAAAAGGATGCTTAGAGAACATTTTGAACCGAAGCTTTCGGTGATTGCATGGCGACATGCATTCAAGCAGAGGGACCAGAGGCCTGGTGAGTCTGCTGTGGATTTTATTGCATTACAACAAGCAGCTAGGCCATGCAAATTCAAGGACCTGGAAGAGAGTCTTCGGAATCATTTAGTTTGTGGACTGAGAAGTCGTGAGTTGCAGTAGAAGATCTTCGCAAAGGAAGATATCTCGTTTCAAGACACGTTGAGAGAAATTTCAGCAGAAGAAGCGGCGGGCGGAACTGTGAAGGCCTTGCAGCTTGCCAAGAACCCTCCAACTTCAATCTCCATCCATCAAGAGGTCACTCGAGAAGAATCTGAACAGGATCCAGAGATGGAGGTGGACCAACTATAGCAGCCAGTGGAGAGAAGGCCTCAAGAGCGCAGAGACAAGACAACCTCATTCCCTTGGTGTTTAGGATGAGGAGGACGCCACAAGCACTCCGATTGCCGGTTCCGCTCTGCCATTTGCCAGGCATGTGGTAGGCAAGGCCACATTGCCTCCGTCTGTTTGGGTCACCAGAAGGACCGGTCTTTAGAAGAATTGTGTCAGAAAGGTACCAGGGTTCCCAGCCAGAACAGGGTGGGTTTTTGCACATCCCGTAGAAGCATTTTTAAAACCGAGGCCCATAGGCCGCTCAGGAAGAAGCTTCACATTGATGTGAATTTGCAAGGGGTTCCCTTATTGATGGAGTTGGACACAGGGTCTGCTTTATCAATCATTTCCCAAGACACTTTCAACAAGATTTGTTGGAGAAGCAGCCTATGAGTTAAACTCAGGCCTTCAAATTTAATTCTTACTGACTTTCAGAATTCCAGAGTCAGCGTGAAGGGGGAGGCCATGCTCAAGGTGCAGCATAGGAAGTTTGAAGGGTTGCTAGATGTGGTGGTAGTTGGGGGTGATCGCACGAGTCTTATTGGACTCGATTGGTTCGAGGCCCTTGGAATCCAAGTGACTGGACTTCACAGTTTGCAAACAACAGGCCTTGCAGAAGTTTGCAAGGAGTTTGTTGATGTGTTCAGTTCAGACCTTGGCTCATAGAAGGGGCCTCCCATTGTTTTACGTTTGGAACCAGCCATCACACCCATTAGGATTAAGCCCAGAAGGGTGCCTTCACGTTGAAGAATAAGATTAATGCAGAGCTGGACAAACTGCTCCAGCAGGGCATCCTAGAGCCTGTAGACAGCAGTCTTTGGTGTGACTATTGGAAACCCCAATAGTCACGCCACTGAAGGCAAATGGGGAAGTCCGAATTTGTGCGGACAATAAGTGTACACTTAACAAAGCCTTGCAGCAGCACTCGTACCAGGTGCCCATGGTGAGCCACATTCTGGCTTCCCTCAAGGGAGGCCACGTTTTTTGCCAAACTTGACTTGGCTCAGGCTTATCAACAATTACCAGTTGATGAGGCAATGGCTGAGGCCCAAACAATTGTAATGCACAGGGAGTGTTTAAAGTTAGAAGGCTGCAGTTTGGGGTTAATGTATCCCCTGGCATCTTCCAAAGTGTGATGGAGCGAATGCTCTGCAACATTCCAGGTGTTTGCCCGTACTTTAATGATGTCCTCATCGTGGGGGAATCATCTGAAAATCTGGCTGAAAGGCTTAGAGCTGTCTTGCTGCGTTTCCACCAAGTGGGGCTGAAACTAAAGCAAGACAAATGTAAGATTGGAGTCACTTCCACAGAGTTTCTGGGATTCCGTATTGATGCTGAAGGCATCCATCCTGCTGAATCTAAGCTTAAAGCAATTCAGCAGGCTCCACGTCCCAAGTCCAAAAGCGAACATCAGGCTTTTCTGGGACTGTTAAACTTTTACCATTCCTCCCTCCCTCACAAGGCTGCAGTGGCTGAGCCATTATACTGGCTCTGGATAAACAGGCTCCATGGCTGTGGACAAAAGTCCACAAAAGGAGTTTTGCAGAGGTCAAGGCCTTGCTATTCTCAAATGTGGTTCTAGCACATTTCAGTGAGCATTTGCCTGTGATGCATCCCTTTATGGGATTGGGGCTGCGTTGAGTCACTTGAAGGCTGATGGGACACAAGTCCCTGTAGCCTACTATTCTAGGACCCTATCATCTGCTGAACGTAATTACGCACAGATAGATAGGGAAGCCTTGGCCATAGTGGCTGGAATAAAGAAATTCCATGACTTTCTTTATGGCCGCCATTTCACGGTCTTTACAGACCATAAGCCTCTGCTGGGGTTGTTCACAACCAATAAGCAAACCCCACACATCATCTCTCCTAGAATGCTAAGATGGTCAATTTTCCTGTCAGCATATGACTACACACTGGTTCACAAACCAGGCAAAGAAATGGGCTATGCTGATGGCCTCAGTTAATTACCTCTACAGCTAGTAGAGTCAGATCCTGCTCCAGCTCACCACATACTGTCCATTCAGGAATTACCTGAGTCTCCCCTCAATGCTAGGGATGTGGCTGCTGAAACAGACACTGATCACACATTTACACGTGTGCTGACATGGGTGCTGTCAGGATGGCCTGACACGTGTCCTGGCACAGACTTCCAGAGTTTCTGGAAGAGGAAATCCGAGCTATCCACCTTCAAGGGGTGTATCCTATGGGGTAGCAGGGTAGTCATCCCGGCCACATTGAGGACTAGAGTCTTGCTGTCTCTGGATGAGGGACATCCGGGAATCGTTAGGATGAAGGCGCTTATGCACAGCCATCTTTGGTGGCCTGGGCTCAATAAGGAGATCGAGGCCCAGGTCCGCAGGTGCATAGTTTGCTAACAGTCCAGGCCTGAAATGCCTCAGGTCCCTGTACATAGGTGGGAGGAAACACAAGCCCCTTGGTCGAGGGTTCATATAGACTACGCTGGGCCCTTTCAGGGGCAATTCTTCCTTCTCCTTGTGGACAGCCATTCCAAGTGGCTAGAGGCCATTCCAGTCTCCACCACTACTACTTCTAGGACCATCCAGGTGTTGAGAGGGATCTTTGCCGCTCATGGACTTCCAGATGTTGTAAGGACCCACCCCACTTTGCATCTTAAGAAGACAGAACTCTTGGAATATTTCTTTCAACAGGCATCTTTATTAAGAGAAGAAGGTTGCAGGCATTCTAGACAGGACCTGAGGGCCCCCCTACCATTCAAGGTTTTAAGTGTTCCCAAGCATTCCCCCCACCCCACCATCCTTCCAGCAACAATCCCAGGCATTACATTTCCACCCCCTTTTCCTCACAGCCAGCGGAAGGGAGACTCCAGAGAGGAGTACATGAAAGGTGATGGCCATATTGTTATGATCAGTCCTCTGGGTGAGATCCACATTCAGTCCCTTTGAAGTTTTAATGAAGGAAGTGAGAGCCATAAAACCCCTTTGTTCACCCCCCCTTCCCCTTCATAGTATGACAGAATCCAGAGAGGACAGAAATGGGGTTTTCCATAGTCGATAACTAGAGATCAAATATAATTGGATTCTGACATCCTGCCCCCTTAAATAAGAGAGATCCACCTGAAAAGAAAACAAAACAGATATAAAAGTTAGTCTGATTTGTTAGGATACTTTGTGTGAAACTTCTTTAATAGCTTCGGGGCTCTGACATGACGTTTATGGACCCACTCGTTTTGTGAGGCAGGGAGGTGTTTCCATGCTATTAGGTACTGAGTTGCTCCATGATATCTCCTAGAATCTAGGATTTCCTTTATCTCAAAGTGTTGTTCACCCTCCACCATGATTCTAGGGGGGATTTTTGGCTGTAACGATGACTGATGCTCTCTTTTCAGCAAGCTGCAATGAAAAATTGGATGTATTTGCCTGAGAGTTTTGGGTAATTCTAATTCTACTGTTACTGGGTTTATGATTCTTTTAATTGGAAAAGGCCCTACATATTTTGGTCCAAGTTTTTTACAGGGTTGTAGGGACTTTAGGTATTTTGTAGATAAGTATCTCCTATAATGAATGGTGTAGGCTCAACCCTTTTTTATCAGCTTGTGCTTTGTATGCCTGCCTAGCTTCATCTAGTGCTTTTCTAACTATTGGCCAGGTGTTTTGTAATTGTTCCATCCATTCTTTCAGTGATGGGATCGTCGGTTCGTTTGGGGTTAGTTCTGGCATGGGGTTGAAACTTTGACCGGTAGCTATTTGAAAAGGAGTGTAACCTGTGCTGGAATGGACTGCATTATTGTAGGCAACTTCTGTGAAAGGGAGTAGGTCCGTCCAATCGGACTGCTGGAAATTAATAAAGCATCTTAAATATTGCTCAAGTACTGAGTGACAACGTTCTGTTTGTCCATCCCCTTGTGGATGATGGCTAGATGTCAGTCTTTGAGTGGTCCCTAAGAGGGATAAAAATTCCTTCCAAAATGCAGACGTAAATTGCACTCCCCTATCAGATATGATGCATTGGGGTGCCCCATCAATCTGTAAATATGCTGGATGAAAAGTTTTGCTAAGGCTTTTGTGGTGGGAATCTTTTGACAAGGGATAAAGTGCACCTGTTTGGAAAACAAGTCCGTGACCATTCAGACAACCGTATTCCCATTGCTTTCTGGTAATTCCACCATAAAATCCATGGCTATTTCACTCCAGGGGGCTGAGGGATTTGCCACTGTTTGTAACAGTCCGGGCAATTTCCCTTGCAAACTCTTTGCAGTTGCATACTTTGGGCAGCTGGCCACGTAACTTTCTATGTCGTTTTTTATGGATGGCCACCAAAATTGCCATTTAATTAAGTGTAATGTTTTTACAAATCCAAAATGCCCTGCTGATTTTCTGTCATGGCAAAGCTGCATGAATGTGACTCTTTGGGTTGTTGGTATATATAACTTTCCCCCCACCCAAGGCAGCCCGTCTCTCATTGTGCACACGTGTTTATTTTTCTGGAACCATTCATCTGTTTCCAAACTTTTCCAAAATTCAATTCCAGTTTGGCTGGTTTTAATTTAGCTTGGGCTCTGATGGTTATTGGCGCTGCCAGTTGTGATTCTACCATCATTGGTTTAGAGTCAGTTGCTCGCGTGCTGTTATATTGGGGCAAGCGAGATAGTGCATCTGCCAGGAAGTTCTTCCCCCCCCCGGCAAATGCTTGAGCATAAATTGGAACTGGTGAAAATGCTGGGACCAGTGGGCTTGCTTGGGGTTGAGCTTCCTGGCTGTTTTCAGGGCTTCCAAATTTTTGTGGTCAGTCCACACCTGGAAAGGGATTTTGTTGCCTTCAAGGAATTGGCGCCATGTGAGTAATGACCAACATATCCCGTATGCCTCTTTCTCTCACACAGGCCAGCGCTGTTACGTTTCTGTGAGTTTCTTGGATGCACAGGGTTGCAATACCCCTTCATCATTTTCTTGTAATAGTACAGCCTCCACTGCCACATCACTTGCATTCTCTGTATTATGAAGGGCTTATCCATGTCTGGGTGCCTCAGTACTGGTTCAGCAGAAAAAAGTCTCTTTAATCTCTCAAACGTCGCTTGGCACTCCATTGTCCATGTTAGTGGCTGGCTAGGTTTTACTGAGGATGCTCCCTTCGTTTTTAGTAAGTTCGTGAGGGACAGGGCTATCTGGGTAAATGAGGGGATGAATTGGCGATAAAAATTTGTAAAGCCTAGGAAACTTTGCAGTTGCTTTCTTGTGCGGGGTGGTGCCCATTCTAATACTGCTCTGACCTTCTCTGGGTCCATTTCAATGCCCTGTGGGGATATGCAATAACCTAGGTAGTCTATCCTTTCCTGGTGGAATTCACATTTTGAGAGTTTGGCATATAGGTGGGCGGCTAATAGTTTCTTTAAAACTGCTCTGACTAGGTTGACATATTCGTCTTTTGATTCGGTGAAGATAAGAATGTCGTCTAAGTAAACCAGGACCCCCTTAAATAGGTACTCCCTTAGAACATCATTGATTAATTGCATAAATACTGCAGGGTCCCTTGTAATCCAAATGGCAAGACTTTGAATTGGTAGCACCCCATTGGGCAGTTAAATGTGGTCTTCCATTCATCTCCTTCCTTAATTCTCATGCAATAGTAAGCTTCTCTTAGGTCTAGTTTAGTAAAAAAAAATTCCCTTTCAAGAGGTGTGACAACATGTCCTTCATGAGGGGTAGGGGGTATAGGTTGCTTTCACTGATTGTATTCAGGGACCTATAATCCATGCATAAGCATAAAGAGCTATCCTTCTTCTCTCTAAAGAGGACCGGGGCGGCCACTTTAGGCTTGGTTGCCTCAATGAACCCCCTTTCTAGGTTTTTCTTTATGAATCTTTCCATTTCCTCCTTCTCCTTTGGGCTCATGGAGTATAATCTGGGCTTCGGGAGTTTTGCCCCAGGCTTGAATTCAATGGCACAGTCTGTGGGTTGGTGGGGGTGGAGCTCATCCGCCCTCTCATCACTAAAAACTTCAGAAATATCTCTGTATTCCTCTGGTATTTCTGGTAGTCCCTTTTCCTCTCCCATGGATGCTTTTTCCGTTCTTAATTTTGGTAGCTCCCCTTGGGATTTTAAGTCCATAGGGTCCACTTTTGGAAATTGATTCCTGCCATCCTCCAATTCACCCAGGGGTTCCATTTTTTTTAACCAAGCCATCCCTAAGATCATCGGGCATTCCATGCCTGGGGTCACTACAAACGTTATGTCTTCCTCATGTTTGCTCAGGGAGAGGTGTATTGGTAAAGTGGCTAGGGTAGCTGGCACCCTCCCTGCTATGGACCCATCTAACTGGCCAAATGAGATTGGTTGTTCCAGTCTCCTCGACGGAATGCCCAAATTCCCCACTAGTGTCGAGCTAATGAGGCAGAGGGTGGAACCAGAGTCTATTAAGGCTTTCATCTTCATGGCTTTGGGCATGGGGGGAATTAATATAGTCACTTTCTTGAGGATGGGAGCGATGGGTCCACTTACCAGGGGTTCGCCCTCCGAGCTGTCATCTGAGGCGTCCACCAGCCCTGCAGTGTAGGCTAGAGTTCTTTCCCCCTGATGAGCAGAGGTGGGGGATTCCACAGCCTCCATCATTCTCGTGGCAGGTTCTTTTGGCTTAGCTGGAGACTTCCTGGATTTGCTGGCTGGTGATTTGTCTGGGTTGTGCTGGGGGGCTTTTGAGCAGCATTCTGCAGCCCGATGCCCTTCTCTCCCGCACTTGAAACACCCGATTTGCTTCTTGGCCATAGCCTATGGTTTCACTGGTTCACGTGTCAACTCAGGCAGTGAGCAGCTCCATTGTTTTCCTCGGCGGTGCCTTTTCAGTATGTCGATCTCTGCTTCCTCTGCCAAGACGTATGATTCATCAAGTTGGTGTGGGTCCCCTTGGGGCAGGTAAGCATCATATAGGTCATAATTTAGTCCGTCTTTGAAATGGCTAAGGCAGTGGTTCTCAACCTTGGGGTCACAACCCCAGTTGGGGTCGTGCGACCATTTCGCGGGGGTCACCGGGCACCGCCGGCCGCCATTTTGTTTTTTTATTTTTATTTATTTTTAATTTTTTTTAAATTTTTAAAAAAAATTTTTAATTTTTTTTTGGCGTGCGCGCACCGCGCACACTCAGATCCACCCATCGCGCTGGAAAAAAAATAATAAAAAATTTAAAAAAAATTTTAAAAAATAAAAAAAAACAAAATGGCGGCCCACGACGGGCGGATACATGCATGCGTGGCGCGTGCGATGGGCCGATCCGTACATGCGCAGATCCGCCCATCGCGGCCGCCCTTTTGTTTTGTTTTTTGGATTTTTAAAATTTTTTTAAAAAAAAAATAAAAAAAACAAAATGGCGGCCCGCGACGGGCGGATGCGCGCATGCGTGGTGCGTGCGATGGGCCGATCCGCACATGCGCGGATCCGCCCGTCACGGCCGCCATTTTTTTTATTTTAATTTTTAATTTTTTAAAAAAACATTTTTTGGGCGCGCGCCCGGGTCGGGGTCGCGGCGCACATGGGCGGGGCAAGTGGGGTCTCAACCTGAGAAAGGTTGAGAACCACTGGGCTAAGGAGAATATCTTCCGGCCAGTTCAGTTGGCTGGCAATGGCCCGGAATTCTTGCGTATATTTGACTACTGGGCCTTTGCCTTGCCTCATCGTTTTGATCTTTTCATGGGCTTTGCGATCAGCCAGGGGATCCTCAAATTGCCTTCTCAGAGAGAACATGAAACGGTTGAAATTGTTGAGCTCTGGGGCATTGGAGTCATGCAAGTTCACCACCCAATCTGTGGCCGGCCCGTCCAGGACAGATTGCATGATCCGGATACGGGCTTTGTCACTGGGGATGTGCCGCCTGTAATTCCTCCATGTAGCTGAGGACTTGGGTTAGGAAAAACCCCAAGTGTGTCGGCTCTCCCTTGAATCTCACATCCAGCGGTGGGAGTCTTTGAATAGATCGGTGCTTTCATTGTTGGTGGTAGTGTCTTCTATCCAGATCGCCATCTGTGGATCGGCAGGGAGTGGGGACTACTGGATTAGCAGACATCCCCAGGGCTGCAGGTTCCACTTCCCCCTCGGTGTCTCTCCCTTTGTGACTCCAGGAGCTGGGGCGGCTGTAGGGCTCAGAATTCTCCTCTCCTAGGGAGCTGAGATTTCTCTTCATCAGGTCAATAGCTTTCTCTAGGATCCAGCCCGAGTACGGTGCCCAGCTCTCTTCCTCTTCACTTGCGTGCAGGGATTTCTCCATCTCCTGCTTCCATTCTGGTTCGTTGCCCTCCCCATCTCAGGGTCACCTTTCTTGATTTCTTTTTCCACTCGCCTTTCTTTCCAATGACCATTGACATGGGTTTGTGGTCCCGTGTCTCCACCACCTCTTCTCCTGAGGAATCTGACCTCTCAGATCCCGACATCTGGCAGGGTTTCAGTTGGGGAGGTGGCTCTTTTTATGAGGTGTTTTCTCCCTTCCCTGCTCCGTCGTCTGACATGGTAATTTTTGCAAAGTCCCCCGGCAAGGTTCTCCCTTCCAGGTGGACTAATTCTGCAGGTCCTGTCTATTGTAAGGAGCCACCCCACTTTGCATCTTAAGAAGACAGAACTCTTGAAATATTTCTTCCAACAGGCATCTTTATTAAGAGAAGATGATTGCAGGGATTCTAGACAGGACCTGAGGGCCCCCCTACCATTCAAGGTTTTAAGTGTTCCCAAGTAGCCCCCCACCCCACCGTCCTTCCAGCAAAAACCCCAGGTGTTACATTTTCACCCCCTTTTCCTCACAGCCGGTGGAAGGGAGACTTCAGAGAGGAGTAGATGAAAGCTGATGGCCCCATTTTTAGTCCTTTTGGTGATCCACATTCAATCCCCTTTGAAGTTTTACCGAAGGAAGGAAGACTTCAGAAAGGAGTACATGAAAGGTGATGGCCATATTGTTATCCACATTCAGTCCCTTTGAAGTTTTAATGAAGAAAGTGAAAGCCATAAAACCCCTTTGCTCATACCCCTTCCCCTTCGTAGTATGACAGAATCCAGAGAGGGCAGAAATGGGGTTTTCCATAGTTGATAACTAGAGATGAAATATAATTGGATTCTGACAGATGTCCTTGTCTCCGACAACGGACCCCAATTCACTTCTTTTGAGTTTCAGGCTTTTCTACAGGCCAACATGATCTGTCATGCCACGTCTGCACTGTTTCATCCAGTTTCCAATGGCTCGGCTGAGCGCATGGTGTGCACCACCAAAGCTGCGTTAAAGAAAATAACTCATGGAAACTGGCATCACAAGTTGGCTGACTTTATCTTCTCACACCACAACACACTGTGCACAGCCACTGGGAAGAGCCCAGCTGAACTCCGCTGGGGTCGCAGGCTCATTACTAAACTGGACAGGTTGCACTCAGACCGGGTGGCATCACAGGTGTCACAGCCGCGGGCACCTAGGAGACTACAGCTGGGCGATCTGGTCTGGGCAAGGAACTATGGCCCTGGACATCTCTGGGTGACAGCAGTGGTATGCAAGGTCTCTGGGCCACTCTCATATGAAGTTTCCTTGGACGATGGTTAGGTGATCCGGCGACACATCGATGAACTGCGCTGGAGGCTTCCTGGCTACACTTCCACTCCTGGCTCTTCTCTCAGGGGGGAGGAGAATCACTATTACAATCATAGACCACAGTCTCTCTGCGAAAGCAGAAATTCCCAGGCGCCAGTAGGGGGTCTTGCCATGGAGGCGGCTCCTGACTCTGGCACACCTGATTCTGGCACCGGCACTGGGTCAATGGGACATTGCCTGCAATTAGTCTTTCAGGCCAATCCATCTGCTGGTCTTGGGCTCATGGGACAGTGCTCCCAAGAGGGGTCCATCATGGACTTGGGGAATTCCACCCCACCAATGGACTTGGGGAATTCCACCCCACCGAGGAACTCTAGTCTGGGTTTAGAGGATCCAGCCAGTCAGCAGCTTGGGAGGTCGCCTGAGTTGAGAGGGCTTCAAAGTCCTGGCCTGCCTAGCCTGGCAGGCAAGCTGGCAGACCAGGCCCCAACAACCACTCCAAGAAGGTCAGGGTGAGCCAGAGGTCCACCCAAGCACTTACAGGAGTATGTAAGACTCCTGGCAGAGGTGGGCAGGTGTAGAGTTACTTAGAAATCAGAACGCGCTTAAAAGAACAGGTGTTCAGTTATAGTCATGCATAATAGGATTGATAAGGTATTATCTGTGTAATAGTAAAGTAATACCGGTATGTTTTGAAATAAAAGGGGAGGGGTGTTATGTCCTGGGCCTGCTGAGTCATTCCGCAGGTGAAGGAGGCTGCAGAAAGGCCCGGGAAGACATGTGAATGCCTGGGTCCAGACAGGCTGTCTCCAGCCTTGCGCGCATGCGCCATTTTGTTTTGGTTCTGTTGTGAATGGAATAAAAATAAGATTGTTTGTTACTCCTGCTCGTCTCAATGCCTATTATTTGGAAACAGAACACCTGGGATTCGCATTTTTAGTATAATTAGAGACTATCTATCTATCTATCTATCTATCTATCTATCTATTTATCTATCTATCTATCTATCTATCTATCTATCTATCTATCTATCTATCTATGTATATGTATATGTACAAATTCCAGGTTTGAATCCCATAGAGGGTATGGCTAGCTGATGAGAGCAAAATAAGCTCGAAATAGCTATTCTAGTCTCCCATTTAACTCTTTAATTGTTTGTCAACAACAAAAAAGAAATTTTGATTTGTAATGTATCGCAGTAGCGACTTGAGCCTGCTTAATGCCCCTAGTTTGGGGGGCTGCAAGGCAAAAGTGATTATAAAAAGTAGAACTGCAGTATAGCAGTCAAAAATAACAAAGTGCATCAATCAGACCGGTCTGTCTGGGAAAAAACTTTCTGTATATATTCCCTTGGCTCAGTTGACACAAGAGGGGAGGAGAGCTGGTGGCCTGGAGGTTAATATAACTGCCTAGCATGCAACCTGCCCAGGTTCGAATCCCATAGAGGGCATGGCTAGCTGATGAGAGCAAAATAAGTTCGAAATAGCTATTCTAGTCTCCCATTTAACTCTTTAACTCTTTGTCAACAACAAAAAAAGAAATTTGGATATGTGTGTGTGTGTGTGTGTGTGTGTGTTTTAAAATACTAAAAATGTGAATCCTGGCCATTATGTTAACAAATAAAAGAAAAAACGAACACCAGGATATAATAAACCAGCCTGTTTAATATAAACCAGCCTGTGGTTAAGAAGAGTCACTAAGCTTTCGTCCGGCCAAAAACTGCCCGCATCATCAGAGTTAGAATAGAAGGAGATTGGGAAGAGCACTTGAGGATCGTGAAACAACCAGTGGAGCCAAGGACAGTTTGCCTGATGCGGAACAACTCTGCGTGATACAGATTAATACAATCAATGGGCTGATGACGCACTCAAGGAGCCGGGTGCAGAGGCAGGAGGCTATATGAGCTGCCTTCCCGATCTCCTTCTATTCTAACTCTGATGACGCCAGCAGTTTTTGGCCGGACGAAAGCTTAGTGACTCTTCTTAACCACAGGCTTGTTTATATTAAACAGGCTGGTTGATTGCTAGAACTTTAGATAGTCTCTAACCAGATTTACCTTCTTTTTTGTTATAAAGATTTTATTCATTTTCTCTTACATATATATATTAATTTTTCAACCAACGTGCTGTCTGAGTATAACAATGCTAATACATATTCAATTCCTAATCCTTCATTCTTTCCTCTAGCAATTGATAAAATAGATCCCAAGTTTGATAATATTCTGTTTCTTCTTTATCTTTCAATCTCATAATTAATCTGTCCATCTCTGCACATTCCAGATTTTTTCTGATTATTTCTTCTTCTGGTGGTAGTCCTTCATTTTTCCAATATTGCGCAAAGATTATTCTTGCTGCTGTAGTGATGTGTAAGATCAAATATAGGCTTTGTTTGTTAAACTTTTCTGGCATTACACCTAATAAGAAAAGTTCAGGTTTAAAATCAACATGTTCTCCTAATATTTTTTCTAACCAAGCATGTATCTTTTTCCAATAAGCCTTTGCTGTGCCACATGTCCATCAGACATGGTAGTATGTGCCTGAATTAAGCTTACACTTCCAGCATCTATCTGACATATTTTTAAACATTTTTGCAAGTGCCATCTATAAAACATTTTATATAAATTTTCTTTATACGAAGTTGACATTGTTAATTTATAATTTCTCTCCCATAGCTTTTGCCACTTTTCTACTTCTATATTATAACCAATTTTTTTTCACCCATCTTATCATTGTTTCTTTTACTTATTCACTTTCCATTTCCAGAATTAACAAAAAATTATACATTTTCTTAATTAATTTTTCATCTGAGGTTAACAAAATCTTATCAAATACAGTTTGATCTTTATAAAATCCATACATTTTCACATCTTTTTCATATCTATTTTGCATCTGTAAATGTGCCCACCAGGACAGGTTGAAACCCTGATTTTCCAGTTCTTGTTTAGATTTTAACTTCCCATCAATATTTAGAATATCTCTATATGTCCAAATTCTTTCAAAGTCTACCAAGTTTGGATGTACAAATGCTTCCATTGTTGATAGCTACCCTGGAATTTTTAAATATATTTTAGCTTTATTTTTTCCCCCATACTGTTAACAAAGCATTCCTTATATAGTGATTTTGGAAATATTTATGAGCTCTGTTTTTCCCATACCATAAGAAAGTGTACCATCCCAATTGTAAGTCATGCCCCTCCAAGTATAACAACCTTTTATTTCTAAGAGTTATCCACTCTTTCACCCATGTTAAAACAGATACCCACTCCGGTAACCCAAAACCACCCTTTTCCTTAGCGTCTTGTAAAATTTTCATCTTAATGCTAGCTGTCTTTCCTTGCCAGACAAAGTTCAAAATTAACGAGTTTAAATCATGGAAGAATTTTTTCTCAAGTTTTATTGGAATTGTTTGAAATAAAAATAACTTCAGCAAAACATTCATTTTCACTGTAGCAATTCTTCCTAATATTGACAATTGCAAATTCATCCATCTTTCCAAGTCCAGCTTTATTTGTTTCAATAATTTTATGTAATTATCTTCTTTTATTGTTGACTATTTGGCCGATAGATATATGCCCAAATATTTAACCTTTTTCACTATATGTTTTTTCTAAGACTTCTTTTTCTGTTTATCTGTAAGATTTTTAACTATTACCTTGGGTTTTTTCTCTGTTTATTTTTAATCCTGCCATTCCTCCATACTGTTCTATCTTCCCCAAAGGTTCTTCTAAGTTAAATATCAACTAATTAGCAAATGCTTGTAGTTTATATGTTTCACCTTTTATTTCCAGTCCTTTAATTTCTATATCTTGTCTGATATTTCTATTTAAGACTTCCAGAGTGAAAATGAATAACAATGGAGATAGTGGACATCCTTGCCTTGTACCTTTTCTTATTTCAAAGTTCTCAGTATAATCTCTGTTCACGATCACTTTTGTTGTTTGTTTGTTGTATATTGTTTTATCATATTTATAAAATTCTGTCCAAAGTCCATTATTTGTAGTTGCTGAGTCGTAAACTGCTAGGAAACAGTGTTAAATGCCTTTTGGGTGTCTAAAAAATTAATGCCAATTGTTTCTCTGGAAGTAATTCATAATATTCTAATATGTCCATTATCACTCTTAAGTTGTTTTTAATTTGTCTCTTTGGTAAGAAGCCATTTTGGTCTGGATGTATAAATTCAGTTAGGTATTTTTTCAGTCTCTCTGCCATTATTGAAGTAAAAAAATTATAATTCACATTAAGCAGTGAAATCGGTCTATAATTCTTGATGTGCATCAAATCTGAGTCTTCTTTTGGTATTAGAGTAATATTTGCTTCTATCCATGTAGCTGGAAGTTTAGCCTCTAACAAAAGTCCATTACAAACATCTTTCAGCGGTTAGCTTAGTACAGTGATGGCGAACCTTTTAGAGACTGAGTGCCCAAACTGCAACCCAAAACCCACTTATGCATCATTGAGTGCCGGGTGGGTATGGCCAGTTGGCTGGGTGTGACCCATTGGGTGGGCATGGCCCATTGGGTAGGTGTGGCCAATTGGGCGGGCGTGGCTGCAGTGGTAACAGCAGACTGGGTGGGACTAAAAAGTTCAATCAATCAATTCCAACTCTGCAAGATCTTTTTTTTTCTGTGAGAAGTTGAAATTAACTGATCGAACCTTTTTTTTTTTGCACACGACGGCAGAGGCCTAAAGCGAAAAGATTTTACAAAACCCAGCTGAAGGCCTAGGACTGGGGCGATGGCACGCATGACCACAGAGTAGGCTCTGAGTGCCGCCTCTGGCACCTGTACCATAGGTTCGCCACCACTGGCTTAGTATGTCTTGTAGATTTTTATATAGTTCCGCCGGGAGCCCATCTGGGCCTGGTGTTTCCCCATTTTTTTGTCTTTTTATGACCTCTGATATTTCCATCATTGTAATCCTTTCTTCTAACATAGTTTTAAATGTCTCTGGAATTTTTGGAAGTTTACTTTCTCCTAGATATTGAACAATTCTCTCTCTTGAAGTTTCCTCTTTATCATACAATTCCTTGTAGTATTTCCTAATTATTTTTTTTATTTCTTCATTTTTAAATTGTAGATAGCCTTTCCCATCTACTAAATTGTGTATCTTTTTTTTCTCTTTCTGCTTTTTAAGTTTATAAGCTAACCATCTTCCTGGTTTATTGACATTTTCAAAAAAATTCTGTTTTGCTCTCTTTATCTGTTCTGCCACTTTTTCTGAATCCAACAGATTTAATTTATGTTTTATAATTTCCATTTCTCTTTTTAAAGTCTTTTTCTGTGGATATTTTTGTAATTCTGTTTCTAACTCTCCAAATTTTTTTTAGTGATACATATTGCTGTCTTCTCTGTTTATTTTTCTTTGCCATATACGTTATAGCTATACCTCTAAAGTATGCTTTAGCTGTATCCCATAAATTTTGTAGTGTTGTATCTTCTTTGTTTTCTCTAAAGAAAAAATCCATTTCTATTTTCGCTAACTCTATAAATTGTTTTTCTTTTAGTATAGATTGATTTAACGTCCATCTTGGTTTTTTTTTTATTCCTCTCCATGTGACTTTTAGAGGGTTATGGTCAGCCCATGTGCCTGTTTCTATCTCAATTTCCTGTATATCCTTCCTCAGTTCAAATGTCATCCAGATCATGTCAATTCTTGACTAGGATTGTTGGCTATTTGAGTAAAAAGAATATTATAATTTTTGTGGGTTAATTTCCTCCAGACATCTTGTATTCCAATTTCTACTACCTTATCAAAGAATGTCATAGATCAGGGCTTTTCAACCTTTTCACCCATTGTACCACTTTTAGGATATGGGAATATCCGAGTACCACCAGTCGCCTAGCAAGGTGTCAAAAACTTGATGACAAAAAAAGGAAAAAAGTGATAAAGTATAGGTAGTCCTCAACTTACAACATTTCGCTTAATGACTGTTCAAAGTTACAATGGCACTGAAAAAAGTGGCCTCCAAGCCACAGCCGAGCAAGACACCTGCCTGCCCACCAAGCGGCGCTCTTCCTCCTGTTTGAGGTTTTCATTGTTGTGAGCATTTCTGTTGGGGATTGGGAGCGGAGGTGGGGTGGGGGTGTTTGGTTTTTATTCCCCCCATCTGCTGGGTGGTTGCAGCAGGTTTTGGTCACTTCACATGACCCTGGGACACAGTGACCGTCATAAATCTGAATCAGTTGCCAAGCATCTGAATGTAAATCACAAGACCCTGGAGATGCTGCAACATTCCAGCTGATCGGTGCTTCTTCTGGGCTCAGCAGATGCGCCAGGATCAACGCCAAGCTCCAGCTGGAGCCTGGCGCTGATCCTGGTGCTTCCACTGAGCCCTGACAGCCCCGAAGAAGTGCCGATCAGTTGGAGCCTGGCGCTGATCCTGGTGCTTCTGCTGAGCCCTGACAGCCCTGCAGCTCCAGCCATCTCTTGCTCAGGCATGTGCGATGCTACCACCGGTTCAGCTCATTCCCCTCCCCCACTACCACTTTTCTAGGATGGTCACGTACCACCTCCCAGGTGCCAATGTACCACAGGTGGTACCCGTACCACTGGTTGAAAAGCCCTTTCCTAGGTAATCTTCTTCTTTAGGTTTCTCCTGTTCTATTGCTTTTATAATCAATTGTTCCATCTACTATCACATTGAGATATCCCACTAAGCCAGTGGTTCTCAACCTTTTTCAGGTTGAGACCCCACTTGCCCCGCCCATGCGCGCCACGACCCTGACCCGCGCCATAAAAAAATAATAATAATAATAAAAAAAAACAAAATGGCGGACTGCGACGGGCGGATCCGCTCATGCGTGGCGCACGCATGATGGGCCGATTTGCGCATGCGCGGCACGCGCGTGCAAAAAAAAAATAAAAAAAATAAATACAAAAATAAAAAACAAAAACAAAATGGCGGACCGCGACGAGCGGATCCGCGCATGCGTGGTGCGTGCATGCGATGGGCCAATCCACGCATGCGCGGCGTGCGCACGCCAAAAAAAATAAAAAAAATAAAAAAAATAAAAAAATTCAAAAAAAACAAAAACAAAATGGCGGACCGCGGTGTCTGGCGACCCCCGCGAAATGGTCGTTCGACCCCAAATGGTGTCGCAACACATAGGTTGAGAACCACTGCACTAAGCAAATATTTTGGTACCCCATTTCTATTATTTTTCTATGTAGGCTTTCGTAGAATTCTTCTTGATTGTTATTTGGCGCATAAATTGCCACTAACAATGTTTGTTTTTGATGTAGATATATTTCTACCATTACAATTCTTCCTGCTTTGTCTGAATACACTAATTTAGAATCTATTGTCTCTTTAATATATACAGCAACCCCTCTTTTTTCCTAGTGTGCTGATGTATAATAATTTTGCCAATTTTTGAATATTCCAATAATTTATGATGCTGTTCTTTTATGTGTGTCTCCTGCAGACAAATTATGTCTGTATTCAATTTCTGTAATTTCCTGAAAATTTTGTTTCTTTTTTATGGGGAGTTTAGTCCATTTACATTTACTAAAAAGATTCCATTTTCTTTCTCCATTTTCATTTCCATTATTTATATTTGGGTCTAGTCGATCTTGTAATCTTCTGTTGTCTGGCAGTTCCTTCACCTTCACCCTCTTGTTTGTCTTTCTCTTTCTGTTCTCCTGTTTGTGCAGTTACTCCTTGAGTCGTTTCTTCTGTTTGCTTCCGTTCTTCACTTTCCCCTTGTCGTTGTTGCGTTCCTTCATCCAAAATTGCTCTATTCCTTACTTCGAAGTCCTCTGCTTTCCAGATTGAATCCAGTCGATATCTAGTGTTGTTTTAGTTTATTAAGATGCCTTCTGGCATCAGCCATATGAAGTTTATGCCTTTGGCAATCAGTTTTGTAGTTAAAAATGGTAATGTCTTCGAGTATCTCTTACTCTTTTGGGTATCTGCTTTAAAACCACAATTTCTTTATTTTTATATTGTAATGGCTCATCATAACTCTTCTCAGTACTTCATCCCTTGTTCTTTTCTTTATAAACCTTACATGTACTTCTCTTGGTAGTCTAGTTTTCCTTGTATAGCTTGAGTTCATGTGGAATATTTCATCGACTTCCATTTAAATTTCTCTTCTATCTGCCTTTATAGCCTCTGCCAGAAATTCGATAATCACAGCTGCTATGTCAGCGGTTCTCAACCTGTGGGTTGTGACCCCATTTGGGGTCGAACGACCATTTCACGGGGGTCACCAAACAACGCTGTCCGCCATTTTTTGTTTCGCCAAACAACGCTGTCCGCCATTTTTTTTTCACCAAACAACGCTGTCCGCCATTTTTCCCCCTTTTCCTTAGTTATGCTACTTTCTATTGGCCTTTGAACGCGAATAGACTCTATTCAAGAGACTATTCTATTGGCGTTCGAAAGCCATTATAAACTAAGGAAGTTTCGGTTTCGGAGCACATGGCAGAAAGCGAGACAGAGAACAAGCAGCAGAAAGCGAGAGAGAACAAGCAGCAGAAAGCAAGAGAGAACAATCAAAAACAGTAAGTTTTGCCTGCTGCTGAGCTTCCTCTGCTTGGCTGCCGGCTCCCCCTATGCATCTGTTTGGCTGAGGACGTGGAGGGGGGGGCGACTGGGAGCCGCTGCCTCCCGTCCTCCTTGCCCTGGCTGCCTGTTCTCCTCGCCCTGGCTGCCCGTTCTCCTTGCCCTGGCCGCCCGTTCTCCTCGCCGTGGCCGCCCGTTCTCCTCACCCTGGCTGCCCCTTCTCCTCGCCCTGGCTGCCTGTTCTCCTCAGCCTGGCTGCACCTTCTCCTCGCTGTCACCGCCCCTTCTCCTCGCCTTGGCCGCCCGTCCTCCTCGCCCTGGCCGCCCCTTCTCCTCGCCCTCACCACCCCTTCTCCTCGCCCTGGTCGCCCATTCTCCTTGCCCTGGCTGCCTGTTCTCCTCGCCCTGGCCGCCCCTTCTCCTCGCCCTGGTCGCACCTTCTACTCTCTGTCACCGCCCCTTCTCCTCGCCCTGGCCGCCCGTCCTCCTCGCCCTGGCCGCCCCTTCTCCTCGCCCTCGCCACCCCTTCTCCTCGCCCTGGCCGCCCGTTCTCGCCCTGGCTGCCCGTTCTCCTCACCCTGGCCACCCATTCTCCTCGCCCTGGCCGCCCGTTCTCTACGCCCTGGCCGCACCTTTTCCTCGCCGTCACCACCCCTTCTCCTTGCCGTCGCCGCCCGTCCTCCTTGCCCTGGCCACCCCTTCTCCTCGCCCTGGCCGCCCCTTCTCCTCGCCCTGGCTGCCCCTTCTCCTTGCCCTGGCCACGCGTTCTCCTCGCCCTGGCCTCACCTTCTGCTCACCCTGGCCGCCCATTCTCCTCGCCCTGGCCGCACCTTCTCCTCGCCATCGCCGCCCCTTATTTATTTATTTATTTGACTTCTATGCCGCCCTATTCCGGAGAACTCAGGGTGGCTCACAACATAATAGAAATCAACAGTTAGAAATACATATATATAAAACCCCTTAATTTAAAAGAAAAACCAATCATTCAACATACACACAGACATACACTGGCTAGGGGCAAGATGTTAACTGCCCCAAGCCTGCCGGCAGAGGTGTGTTTTAAGTAATTTACGAAAGGCGGAGAGGGTGGGGGCGACACGGATCTCCAGGGGAAGTTGGTTCCAGAGGGCCGGGGCCGCAACAGAGAAGGCTCTTCCCCTAGGCCCCACCAGGCGACACTGTCTGGCTGATGGGACCTGGAGAAGGCCAACTCTGTGGGCCCTAACCGGCCACTGGGATTCATGGGGCAGCAGACGGTCCCGTAAGTAACCTGGTCCGATGCCATGTAGGGCTTTATAGGTCATAACCAACGCTTTGAACTGGGTTCGGAGACCAATTGGCAGCCAATGCAGCTCGCGGAGTGATGTTGAAATGTGGGCATTTCTGGGCAAGCCCAACACTGCTCGCGTGGCTGCATTCTGCATTACCTGAAGTCTCCGAAATTTTTTCAAAGGTAGCCCCATGTAGAGAGCATTGCAGTAGTCGAGCCTCGAGGTGATAAGGGCATGAGTGACTGTGAGAAGAGACTCCCGGTCCAAATAGGGCCGCAACTGGTGAACCAGGCGAACCTGGGCAAATGTCCTCCTCGCCACAGCCGAAAAATGATGTTCCAAATTTAGCTGTGGATCGAGGAGGACGCCCAAGTTGCGGACCTTCTCTGAGGGGGTCAAAAGCTCCCCCCCAGGCTGATGGACAGATAGATTGAGTTATCTTTGGGAGGCAGAACCCATAGCCACTCCGTCTTGTCGGGGTTGAGTTTGAGCCTGTTGGCACCCATCCAAACCCTAACAGCCTCCAGACATCGGCACATCACTTCCGCTGCTTCACTGAAATGACACGGGGTGGAGATGTAAAGCTGGGTATCATCAGCATACTGATGATATCTCACCCAGTGTTGTCGGATGATCTCACCCAGCGGTTTCATGTAGATATTAAATAGCAGAGGGGAGAGGACCGATCCCTGAGGGACCCCACAAGGGAGGAACCTAGGGGTCGACCTCTGACCCCCACCAACACCGACTGCGACTGACCAGTGAGGTAGGAGGTGAACCACTGCAAAACAGTGTCCCCAACCCCCAACCCCTCCAGTTGGTGCAGAAGGATACCATGGTCAATGGTATCGAAAGCCGCTGAGAGGTCAAGTAGCACCAGGATAGTGGAAAATCCCCCATCCCGGGCCCGCCAGAGATCATCCGTCAGCGCAACCAAAGCAGTTTCCATGGAGTAGCCGAGCCTGAATCCTGACCTTTGAGGGCCCAGATAATCGGCTTCATCCAAGGACCATTGGAGCTGGAGTGACACCACCTTCTCAACAACCTTCCCTATAAAGGGAAGATTGGAGACGGGACGGTAGTTGTTTAATACAGCCGGGTCCAGGGAAGGCTTCTTGAGGAGGGGGTGCACAATTGCCTCCTTGCAGGGAGCCAGAAAGGACCCCTCCATCAAAGAGGCGTTAACAATCTCCTGAACCCAGCCCCGCGTCACCTCCCTGCTGGCCGAAACCAGCCAGGAGGGGCATGGGTTCAATAAACAGGTGGCGGAACTCACAGCTCCAATGCCTTGTCCATTTCATCAGGTGCCACAGGGTCAAATTCCGTCCACACAACAGGATCAAGACGAGTCCCTGTCATCTCGACTGACTCATTGTCAGCCGACACTGCATTCCAATTGGAGTCAAGGTCCATCCGAATCTGGGCAATTTTATTCGCGAAAAACTTATTAAAATCCTCAGCACTACCCTGCAAGGGTGCATCAACCCGCCCCCTGATTAAGGAGGGAGCAAGTCACCCTAAACAGGGGGGCTGGGTGGGATTCCGCAGATGCGATCAAGGCAGAATGATACGCGCATCTTGCCGCCTTGAGTGCCACCTGATAGGTCTTAATATAAGATCTTAATAGTGTTCAGTCAGATACAGATTTACTTTTCCTCCATCGCTTCTCTAGACGTCTCTTCTGGTGCTTCATCCCCCTGAGTTCCTCAGTAAACCAAGGAGATCTCCTGGGTCTGCTACCACAGAGAGGTCGCAGTGGCACGATCCGGTCAAGAGCCCCCTTTGCAGCCATATTCCAGACCATAACCAGGGATTCTGCCGAACCGAGAATGAGAGAATCCGGTATTTCCCCAAGCGTCCTCTGAAAGCTCTCTGGGTCCATCAGACGTCTGGGGCGGAACCACCTAATCGGTTCCGCCTCCCTGCAGGGGAGGATTGGAGCCTTAAAAACAAGCCGTAGCAGAAAATGATCTGACAAGATATCTAAGCCCCTTAAATTCAGATCATTGCTCAACTGTTCTGAGAGGAATACCATGTCAGGAGTGTGTCCCCTCTCGTGAGTCGGACCCTGAACTACTTGGGTCAGGTTCATGGTTGCCATGGTGGCCATGAACTCCTGCGCCAACCCAGAGGATTCGCCGAGCAACGTAAGATTTAAGTCCCCCGAGACAATAAGCCTGGGGAACTCAACCTTCTCCTCGCCATCGCCACCCGTCCTCCTCGCCCTTGTCGCACCTTATCCTCGCTGTCGCCACCCGTCCTCCTCACCCTAGTCACACCTTCTCCTCGCCGTTGCCGCTCCTTCTCCTCGCCGTCGCTGCCCGTCCTCCTCGCCCTGGCTGCCCCTTCTCCTCACTCTGGCCGCCCGTTCTCCTCGCCCGGGCCGCCTGTTCTCCTCGCCCTGGCCGCCCCTTCTCCTCGCCCTGGCCGCCCCTTCTCCTCGCCATCGCTGCCCGTCCTCCTCGCCCTGGCCACCCCTTCTCCTCGCCCTCGCTGCCCCTTCTCTTCGCCCTGGCCGCTCGTTCTCCTTGCCCTGGCCGCCCCTTCTCCTTGCCCTGGCCGCCCCTTCTTCTCGACCTGGCCACCTGTTCTCCTCGCCCTGGCCGCCCGTTCTCCTCACCCTGGCCGCACCTTCTCCTCACCGTCACCGCCCCTTCTCCTCGCCGTCGCCGCCCCTCCTCCTCGCCCTGGCCGCCCCTTCTCCTCATTCTCACCGCCCCTTCTCCTCGCCCTGGCCGCCCCTTCTCTTTGCCCTGGCCGCCCCTTCTCCTTGCTCTGGCTGCCCCTTCTCCTCGCCCTGGCCACCCCTTCTCCTCACCCTGGCCGCCCGTTCTCCTCACCCTGGCTGCCCGTTCTCCTCGCCCTGGCCACAACTTCTCCTCGCCACCGCCGCCCGTTCGGCTGAAGATGGGGGGGGGCGGCTGGGAGCCTCTGCCTCCCGTCCTGCTTGCTCTCCCTGTCCATTTGGCACCATCTGCCTTTCGCTCTCTCTCTCTCTCTCTTCACCTGGAGGGAGAGGGAGAGAGAGAGAAAGAGGAAAGAGAAAGAGAGGAAAGAGAAAGAGGAAAGAGAAAGAGGAGAGGAAAGAGGGAAAGAGAAAAGAGAGAGAGAGAGAGAGAGAGAGAAAGAAAAAAGAGAAAGAGGGGGAGAGGAAAGAGAAAAAAGATTGAGAAAAGAGAGAAAGGAAAGAGAAAGAAGAGAAAGTGGAAAGAAAGAAGAGAAAGAGAGAGGAAAGAGGATAAAAGAGACAGAAAGAGAAAGTTAGAGGAAAGAGGGAAAGAGGAAAGAGAATGGAAAGAAAGAGAGAGAGAGAGAGAGAGAGAGAGGAAAGTGACAGAGAAAGACCCTTTTGACATCTAAAATGAAGATAACACTGCATATATCCTTTTTTTAACCTTTATTTTATATATATATACACACACACACACACATTAAAGGTAAAAAAGGATATCTGCAGTGTTATCTTCATTTTAGATATCAAAAGGGTTTTTCAGCTCCAGTGATTTGTTTTCGGTGGGAAATGGGTCCAAGTGGCTCTTTGAGTGTTTTGGAAAAACGCTACCCCTGGGGTGGGTGGACTCCCACGTGCTATTAACTTTGTTAGCAAATGAGAGGGGGGGGTTTGAACAAAGTGGCTTCATTTATTCATTCATTTATTGCACAATAAAATTATTTGAAACCAACATTTTGTGCTATTCTAATGCACAACTGCACAAATATGCATGTAATCTCTGAGGCTATCACATCCGGGCTACAAAAATTTTGTTAAAGCATTCTTGTTTGCTGATATTTATTTCCTTTTATAAACTGCTTTGATTCTTCCATTTATTGTTTAAAATGGTTTAATACTTCCATTTATTTCCTTTTATTCCCTTAAAACTAGTTTGAATCTTCCATTTGTTGCCATTTATTCTCTTAAAACGGATTTAATTGTTTTGTTTATTTCTGATCCACAAAACCTATAACCTCCATGCCATTTCTCACTCTTCTTATTCCTTTCTGCTTTGCTTTTTATTCCCTCTCTTTCATATATTTTCTTTCAGCGAAGATGAAAGAAAATCCCCACCAAAGGAGTAAGACTCCTCCCATGGAGCTGGTGATTGCTGGCTGTGAAGTTCTGGGAGTTGAAATCCACATGCCATAAAATTGTCAAGGTTGAGAAACACTGGGTTTGTAAATAGAACAACACAGAGAATGGTAAATCATAGGAAACTTTAATGAACTGTTTTGATTGAACTATATACCATGTGTCATGTTTTCTATTATTGAAGCTATTGTTACATATTTTCACTAGCAAACCATTCAAGACAATGGATCCGAAGAACATCAGGAAAAGGAAATATGGCGAGGATTTATTGCAATATGAATTTACCTCTATATTTTCATCTGGCATTAAGAAACCACAATGTGTTATTTGTTGCGAGGTTTTATCAGCTGAATCGATGAAGCCGAACAAACTAAAATGGCATTTGGAGAGCAAGCATCCCACCTATGCTGGCAAGGATACAAACTATTTTAGAGCCAAAGCTGATGGACTCAAAAAAGCCAGACTTGACACTGGTGGCAGGTACCAGAAACAAAACGAAGCAGCTGTTGAAGCTTCATATCTGGTGGCACTCAGAATCGCCAGAGCTATGAAACCTCACACCATTGCTGAGGAGTTACTGTTGCCAGCAGCCAAAGACATTGTTCGAGTTATGATCGGAGACGAATTTGTGACGAAATTGAATGCAGTTTCCTTGTCCAATGACACTGTCCGCAGGAGAATAGATGACATGTCTGCTGATATTCTTGATCAGGTAATCCAAGAAATTAAATCTGCTCCATTTCCAATATTTAGTATCCAGCTTGATGAATCTACAGACATTGCAAACTGTTCCCAGTTACTGGTGTACGTGAGGTATATTAACGATGGCGACTTTAAAGACGAGTTTCTGTTTTGCAAACCTCTTGAAACAACTACTACTGCACGTGATGTATTTGACACAGTTGGTTCATTTCTGAAAGAGCATAACATACCTTGGGAAAAGGTTTGTGGTGTTTGCACAGATGGTGCTCCAGCTATGCTAGGATGTAGATCTGGATTTCAACATTTGGTACTGAATGAGTCACCAAAAGTCATCGGAACTCACTGTATGATTCATCGGCAAATATTAGCAACAAAGACACTGCCAGAAGAATTACGAGAAGTAATGAAAAGCGTTATAAATTGTGTCAACTTTGTAAAGGCAAGCAGCTTAAACACACGACTGTTTTCACAACTGTGCAACGAGTTGGATGCACCAAACAATGTCCTGCTATTTCACACTGAAGTGAGATGGTTGTCAAAAGGAAAAGTTTTAAAACGTGTTTTTGACCTTCGTGATGAACTCAAAACATTTTTTATTCAGAAAGCAAGACCGCAGTTTGAAGCTCTTTTCAGTGATAACAGTGAACTGCAGAAAATAGCTTACTTGGTTGCCATCTTTGCCATCTTGAATGAGTTAAATTTATCACTGCAAGGACCAAATGCAACGTGCCTTGATTTGTCTGAAAAGATCCGATCATTCCAAATGAAACTGCAGCTTTGGCAAAAAAAATTGGATGAAAATAAAATTTACATGTTGCCTACTTTATCTGCTTTCTTTGAGGAACATGACATTGAACCAGACAACAGGATTATGTTGATAAATTCTGTTAAAGAACACCTGCGCATGCTTGCAGATGAAACCTCATTGTACTTTCCAAGTCTACCTGGCACCCCATTTGCACTTGACAGAAGCCCATTCACAGCCAACGTTGAAAATGTTCCTGAGACAGCACAAGAGGAGTTCATTGAACTTATTAACAGCGATGCAGCGAGAACTGATTTCTCCACAATGCCAGTTACAAAATTCTGGATCAAATGTCTGCAGTCATATCCTGTTCTGTCTGAGACTGTGTTGCGCCTTCTTCTTCCATTTCCAACAACATATCTCTGTGAAACACGGTTTTCCAGCTTGTTGATTATCAAGTCTAAATTCAGAAATAGACTTGTTGTGGAAGATGATCTTCGTTGTGCTCTTGCAAAGACTGCCCCAAGAATTTCTGATTTGGTGAAAAACAAGCAACCGCAACCTTCACACTGATGTTGGCTTTTTATGCATACTGTTGGAAAATGTAGCAATGTAGTTTACTGTTGTTATATTAAGACTGTTATCCATGTTACACCATACTTCAGGACAAAATTTCGTTTTTTTGTAATTAAAAATAAATATTTAACAATATATAATTACATATTGTTTTTGCCATTTCTCACTCTTCTTATTCCTTTCTGCTTTGCTTTTTATTCCCTCTCTTTCATATGCTTTCTTTTATATTCACTGAAAGAAAATCCCTCCAGGTCCCCACTATAATCTATGGTTCAAATGTTCTTATTTATTATTTACTAACTTTCTGTAAATTTTGGTCCCACATTTAAAGGCAGGGTAAACATGCATTAAAATACATGCAGCGGCGGCACAGCATTAATGGTGGCTGGGGCTGTCTTTCTTGCCACGCCCATTTGGTGGCTATGGCCACTTGGCCACACCCTCTTGGCCACACCCTCTTGGCCACACCCACTTGGTGGCCACATCCACTCAGCCACACCCACTTGGTCACACCCACTTGGCCACGCCCCCAGCACCCGGCGATGTAGAAACGAAAATAATTTTATGGTTGGGGGTCACCACAACATGAGGAACTGTATTATGGGGTCGCGGCATTAGAAAGGTTGAGAACCACTGTCCTATGTTTTCTTCTCTGTCCTCAGGAATATTTTGGAATCTCAAATAATGTTCCGCTTTCTGCATCTCCAAGATCTTGACTGTCCCCTCTAGGTCTTGATTTGCTTGTTCTATTTTTTTTTCATTTTCTTGTAATAACCTTTCCATCTTTTTATCAATGTCCTCTGATTTATTTTCCATATTCTGAATAATTTGTTCATTTTTAATTATCATTTGGTTTTGAGGTTCAAATTGTGCCTTTATATCCAAAATTTCTTGGCTTACTTTCTCAAGTTTACTTTGTGTTTCTTCATGATTTTTTTTGCATCATCTCTTGAATCAGTTTTAATGAGGCCTGCATTTCATTTTGGGCAGTATTTACTTTCTCACATTGTAACATTGTTTCAATAGATCCCTGGGTTGTTGGGCTAGATTGTCCCACAGAGGGTGCAGAAGAGGTTTTCTTCATAAGTCTGGTAATATTTGATGTACTCATTTTACAACTCACAGACCAAAATCCAAAGTATAAAAGGGAACCAGCTGTTTTAGGCCAAATCCACTTCTTCCAGTCAAGCCTTCGATTTAAAATGTTCTCTTTCTTCAGATAGTGTCTGTTTAGTTTTAGCCAAAGTTAACAAATGTGGCTGTGAGAGGTTTTTTTCCTTGTATTCTCACACCAAGCATTTTTGTTATTTGCAGGTGTCTTTTCAAGGTCACTTTTAAAGATACTTTATTCTTTCTTTTTCCCCCCAGTTTGTTGGTACTGTTGTTTCTTCTTTCACCACCAGATGTCCTCCTCGGCTTATTTGAAGTGGCACTTCAACTCCAGTGGTCTCTGGAGGAAGCCGATTATCTGGGGCCCCTGCAGTCCGGGTTCAGGCCTGGCTACAGCACCGAAACTGCTTTGGTCGCTCTGATGGATGATCTCTGGCGGGCCCGGGATGGAGGCCAGTCCTCTGTCCTGGTGCTTCTTGACCTCTCAGCAGCGTTCGATACCATCAGCCATGGTATCCTTTTGCGACGGCTGGGGGGAATTGGAGTGGGGGGCACCGTGTTACGGTGGTTTTCCTCCTATCTCTCTGGTCGGTCGCAGTCGGTGTTTGTGGGGAGTCAGAGGTCCACCTCTAGGTCACTCCCTTGTGGGGTGCCTCAGGGGTCAGTTCTCTCCCCCTACTTTTAAACATCTACATGAAGCCACTGGGAGAGATCATTCATCGGCATGGAGTGAGATACCATCAGTATGCTGACGATACTCAGCTGTACATTTCCACTCCTGTCCAAATCAGTGAAGCGGTTGAGGTGATGTGCCGGTGTCTGGAGGCTGTGAGGGTCTGAATGGGTGTTAACAGATTGAGGCTCAACCCTGACAAGACGGAGTGGCTGTGGGTGATGCCTCCCATGGACATTTCAATCTGTCCTTCCATTACCCTGGGGAGTAAAGTTATAAACCCCTCGGAGAAGGTGCGCAACTTGGGAGTCCTCCTCGATCCACAGCTGACATTGGAACATCATTTGTTGGCTGTGGCGAGGGGGGCATTTGCCCAGGTTTGCCTGGTTCACCAGTTGCGCCGTTATTTGGATCGGGAGTCTCTACTCACAGTCACACATGCCTTGTCACCTCGAGGATCGACTACTGCAATGCTCTCTACATGGGGCTACCCTTGAAGAGTGTTTGGAGACTACAATTAGTGCAAAATGCAGCTGTGCGAGCAATTGTAGGCCTTCCACGTTGTGCCCACATTTCGTCAACCCTCCGCATGCTGCATTGGTTGCCTATCGGTCTCCGAGCGCAATTCAAAGTGTTGGTTATTACCTATAAAGCCCTTTATGGCATTGGACCAGGATACTTATGGGACCGTCTTCTGCCACATACTTCCCTTCGACCGGTGAGAGCGCACAGGGTCGGCCTCCTCCGGGTCCCGTCAGCGAAACAATGCCATCTGGCGGGTCCTAGGGGGAGGGCCTTCTCTGTTGTGGTGCCCACCCTCTGGAACCAACTGCCCCCTGAAGTCCGCGTTTCCCCCACTCTCCCGGCCTTCCGGAAGAATCTAAAAACTTATCTATGCCAGCAGGCCTGGGGATGACTGTGATTGTGTGTGAATGATGAATGGGTTTGGGGGGTCTTTTTAAATGCTTTGTAGATTTGGTTTTAGATTTTTGAAATGTTGAGATGTTGTTTTTGTTTATGTTGTTAGCCGCTCCGAGTCCTTGGAGAGGAGCGGCATAAAAATCTAATTAAAATAAATAAATAAATAAATAAATAAATAAATAAATAAATAAATAAATAAATAAATAAATAAATAAATAAATAAATAAAATTTATCAATGTCCGATATTCCTGAAAAAGCTTTCCCCTTATTATAATTGCTCGTCACCTTTAAATTCATCCCTCTTTGCTCTTTCAGCTTTTTCCCATCAGGGGCTCAACGTTTTACGATCCACAAGGAGAAGGAAATAAAGATTCTAGCTCACCCAGCCTCAGCACGCTGTTGAGAATCAGCTGTTTTGCAGTGCTTCCCTTCCAGCTGGGATGACTTGGGCTGCTTTGGCTCACCCGGCAGCCTTTCTTCCACCCCTTCAGATGGGTTCTTCAGTCCGCTCATATCTGCTGCCACCTGATCTGAGCTCCTGGAGTGTCCCTCTTTCTTTGTTGCCCCTCCAGGGCAACCTTCCAACCTTTTAAGGGTTGCTGGGTGAAGCGAAACTGGACTGGGAAGCTGGCGCGCCGGCTTCTTCCATCCATCCCATCAGCGACCAAACCGGAAGTCCAGATTTACCTTCATCCACAGTAAGGTTATAAATCAATATTTGTCAATGAAACAACTTCCATGGGACTGAGTGTGGACATTTTTCTTTCAAACAAATCAAGTGCCCCAGAAATTCAAAAAGCTGATCTTTTAAAGAAAATACCAGTGGTATAATAAAGATGACTAAGCTGGCACCATGTGAGTTTAACTGGACCAGCCAAAAGTGTCTGTCTGCATCCATGAATAATCAAACAAGTGATAGAAAACTATTATCTATAGCATGAAGGAGGTGCCTTTGACTTTTCATGGCTTTATTTAGCTATATGAGTACTTCCTTCATACATATATGGAAACTTTATGCCAGATTTTTATATACAAAGTTAGTGGATTGGGTACAAAATGAAAATATTATTGTTGAAGAACAGGCCAGATTTAGAGAGGAATGTTCAACACTGGATCATTGTCTAATTCTACATCATTTGGTTGAAAATATTCTACCTCCTCTCGTGGTTCTCTTTATGCAACATTTGTTGATTTTAAGTCAGCTTTTGATCTAATACCAAGGGAGAGATTGTGGTAAAGTCTAAGACATTCCATGATTGATAAAAGGCTATTGGTTCTTACTCAGTCGCTCTATTCAAATACCTCCCTAAAAATTAGATGTACCCCCTGGGGACATTTATCTAAAGCAGTTCCAACTTATAGTGGTGTAAGGCAAGGTTGCATATTAGCTCCACTACTTTTTAATCTGTATCTAAATCCAATAATGCAAGTGCTTGCTGATCCAGCCCATGATCCACCTATCTTGGCTGATCATACAATTCCAGCACTATTGTATGCCAATGATATAGTCATTTTGTCCACTTCTCAGGTGGGAATGAGAAAAGCACTTAGGGCACTAGCTTTATTTTGCACAGAATACAAACTTTTAATAAATTATGAAAAAACTATAAGTTTTAGTATTTGCCTGTTACCATCAATTTGCCTGTTACCTGTTCAATTGATGGGACTTCAATTGAACAGGTGTGTACCTATAAATATCTTGGAGTGCAGTTTCATGCCTCCCTATCCTGGAATACTCATTTCCTTTATCGGGCAAGTGTAGCACAGCGCACCTTACCAGCTATCATAAAATTTTATCATTCAAAAGGAGCTTACTTTATCCCGGCAGCTTGTAAGGTTTTTCAAGCTAAGGCAATCCCTCAGCTCCTTTATGGCTCGCAAATATGTTCACTTGCAAAGCTTAGTGCTATTGAAATTATTCAAAATAAGTTTATTAGAGCCATACTGATGGTACCTAAAAGTATCAAAAATGCCATCCTACTGGTAGAAATAGGTACAGTTTCATTGGAAGCTAGAGCATGGTTCCTTCTTCTTACCTTTTGTCTAAAGTTAATTTTGATGCCTGTAGGTTTAGCCCCATTAGTATTTATAGATCATTTCAAATTGTTGTGAGGAAAAAAATCCCTAGACAAAATTAAATCACTGGGCTTCTGTATGGAAAGTCTGTGTTCATTAGGATTTGAGAATGCTAGAACTGCCTTGAAACAACGTATCTGGGATATAGATCTCCAAACAAACCTAAGTAAGGTGGCACATTCCAACATTTGTCACTTGCTTCCAGAAGGATTCTTTCCAGCTTCTTATCTATTTTCCATTACAATTTCGTAAAGCTTTCACCTTAGCTAAGCTGGATGCATTGCCCTCGGCATTTGGACGGTTTAAGGGCATTCCTATGCACCTTCGGTTGTGTCCATGTGGTGATGGCTCTATAGAAACTCTAAGCCATATGTTGCTTAATTGCTCTTTATATAAAGACTCTAGACAGATTCTTATATATCCAATATTGAAGAAATTTCCAGAGAGGGGATATGAATTTTATCTAAAGTTGCTACTTTCAGATAAGGATCTGAAAATATCAATTCAGGTTGCCCAATTTTGTGCCACCATTTGCACAATATGTCGCATCATTATTAAGGTCTGAAAAAAAAATTTATACAATGTTTTATTTTGAGAATTTTGGATTATATTATATTGATTGTTTGGTGGTTTTATATCCTGTAAATATGGAAGTAAAATTGCTACTGTTGTTATACATTTTGATTATGTCTGACCTTACGGCTGTAATAAACAGATTCAATTCATTCATATGGAAACTGCACCATTTTTCTTGAGTACTTACACCTCTGGGACACATTGGCTCAAAGCTTATTTCAGTCACATTGTTTCTGGCACATGGTCTCTGTTTTTATTTTTTCTTTGGGAAATGGTGGGACTGTAATCATTCTGACTTCACACAAAACAACTATTTTCTTATTTTTATTAGAAACATTTTCAAGTTTGCTGTTTTCAGCTGAGTCTTTTTGGTTAATTCTTTTACATGATGTGCAAATATACCTCTTGAAGCAGAAGATTGTATATTTGAGGTTGCAATTATACCTGAAGTTCTCTGGCCCTGTACTGTGCATTATCTACAAAGTAACTGTATTCGGAATTTCAATGAATTCCCAGGAGACGTTCAGTTGAAGAAAGGAAACAACTTTATTTCTAAGAATGGTTTGCAAAGCGTGGTGGATCTCGACCGTTGTAGGAAGAGACCACACCTTGTTACAGAAGCACTATAGCAATTATACCCTCCTATCCTCCTCCCATTCTACGTCAGCTATTCTGGCGTAGTGGGTTACAAACCTATAGAAAAGCGACACAACGATTCCCTACGTCCTTGGCTCGCTCTAAGGGTGAGCATCGTTCTTTGTTATACATTGCAACAATGTTAGTTTCGCTTACTACAGAAAAATTTAAAACTTTCCATTTCTTTCTTCCTTCATAACCTTGGTCATGTAATGTGTTCCTGTCAGATTTTGTAGGGAATGCATTTAGCTACTGGAATCAGCAAGCTCTGGAAGCTTTTGTAATTAGATACTGTAAACAGTTGCACCAGTTCCTCTATCCATTTTAAAATATTGTTTTGCAAAGATGCTTCCCATGAGTTATGAGAACAAATCAAGGGTTCCCAAAAAAATGCTCATTGATATTGAAGGTTTTTCAACTTTGCCTGCTTCCTAGTATGACAATGATCCACTTTCTTACATTTATGCCATTCAGCAATCCTAGGAGAACATTCTGCCCTCTGTACATCGAATATAAGTGTAGTCCTCCAGCTGTATTGAAGCTGATTGCTTTAATCATTGGGCAAAGTTTATCTAGCTTGACTTTCTGCCTTCTTTCCCTCTCTAGATTTGTTTGACTGGCAGGGACTTTTAGCAACTGTCTGCAGTCTCATTAAGGTTGTTTGGTCCAGGGCTTGGAACTTGATTGGTTCAGAGTTTCTTATCACTGCCATAGTTACACCTAAAGTTAAAGCAGTTTCCTTTTCTAGCTTTTAAGATAATGCCTTGTCCAGTGTGCACTAGCCTAAACATTGCTGCAGTCTCCAAACTCATGCTTTCTCATTGATTTCTTATAGAAGCTTTAGCAGATTCCTTAACCTTCTTTGTTGAATTGATGAATTCAGGTCACTTGTTGGATTAGGTTTTTCTTAAGGACAATACATTCATCATTTTTTTTCTAAAATGAGAAGAAGATCAACAACATAATGTGGGACAAAAACAAAGATAATAATTAACCTACTTACCAATTAGTTAATTAATTAATTGTTATTTTTATAGCCTAATGGCTTAAATAGGGACATAAGCAGGGATCCATAATAAGGAAAAACATTCTAAGCCTTCTATCTGCAGCACTATCTGCAAGCCTTAGAAATGAGTTCTGTTCCATGTTTGTTCTTTATAAAATGACTTTTCAGTTGAACAATAATAAATTACTTATAAAATTTAAAATATATAAACTCCATATAGTTTTTAAAATGGTTTTCCCGGGAGAAAACTTCCCAGCTATCTCCTTCCTATATTTTTTTCTTGTTATATAATACATTTCTCCTGTTTAATTATTAGGAATACGTTTCACTATTTCTACTAGAATATTAAAAATATACATTTTATTTCTTTCTTCCGATGCCAAATCTACATTATATGTGTGTGCATGTTTTGAGAAACTATTGAACATTCTAGTTCTTCCCATCAAATACAGTATATTTTACTAAAATTTCTGGTTCTGAAGACTAAAAAATTCTAGTTACAATATTAAAAAAAAGAAAGGAGGAATAAATATATAGAAATGGATTGTTCCCAAGACTGACTATAAGACACATGCTTAATGCTTCCCCCCCCCTTAAATAGATACCAGAACTCAGGATTTGCACATAAAAATTGAACTGAAAATTAACAGAAAGAAACAAAAGGTGAGAAGGTCTTTTACAAAGGCATTGAGAAAATATACTCAAATTTATTTTAGCTCAGGGCATAAAAAGGCCATCAGTAATTTGAATATTGGAGGGGGATATTTGTTCCCTTGCTAGATATAGATGAAATTGGGGTGAAATAATATTACTTTGAGAATAACATTCTACCATTTTATCATAACATTAAGAAAAATATTTACTGACAATTTAATAGAGAGGAAGGAGCTTGTTGAATATTTATTTTGCCAGCTACTCTGAGGAGCTCACTTATATTACCAGACAGGGTGTGATTTTTTTTCACCTTTTGTTTACTATAATATATACCAATACATTATTTTCCCATAATTTACCAATTGCTATCATTATCATTATTTTTAAAAATCTGTTTTGAAAAAATATTCAGTTGACAATGAAATTTGTTATAGAGGTTAAAATCTTACTTAGATTGAAAACTTGTTTTTTTTTTTAAATGGCTAGTATCAGGAAGAAACTGGTGAAGCCAGGGGAAGGTATCAAAAGTGGGGAATTCATTTGGAATCCTTACATGGGTACAAGAGGACAAAATCTGACACCCCACTCCCTTAAATGCCATTGAACCTTATGTAATCTGGCTCAGGTGGGGATTGCCACTGCGGGAAGATTCCTATTTCATAGGAATGATCAATAAGGTAGTTACTTGAATTCAAGTTTGTGCCTAACAACTAGTTCTGTTTTATTATTTATCATCAAATACAAGTCCTTTAAAGTAAGCATAAGTAACAAGACCGGATTTAAAAAGTAGTAACATTTGCAGCTATCAGAATTAATGTGCCCCTAGAATTATTTTATTCAATAACCTTCTCCAAATATCTTTATTGTGTCTCATCCCTGATATCATTTCATCCAATCAGGACTCATTCATTACTCTGTTTTCTTCTTTTCAGTTGATCTAGAGTTGCTTTTGCTGTGTCACTATTTTAGTATCTAGCTATTATAAATAGACATATTTACATTAGCTAGATGCTAACTTTATAAATATAAAGGCCTAGAACAGTGGTGGTGAACCTATGGCACACGTGCCAGAGGCGACATGCAGAACCCTCTCTCTGGGCACGCGCACCATTGCCCCAGCATAGAGTTTTTCAGAGTAGCTTCCGCCTTCACTTTTCCTGTTTCCGGTCTTGCCCTCCTTCAGCAGTAAAGAGGCCTGTGGGGTGATGGTGGCTGTACAGGGCCTCCGTATTTCAGTGAAGGTGACAAAACTGGAGCCCATGGAAGTGGAAGAGAATGAGCTGTTTCTTCAGACTGGAGCCCCTGCTACCCCATTGCCTATGCTATGGCATCAGCAGAAGAACTAGCCATACCAGTGGGGCACTCACTGAGGGAGCTGCTGCTGGTAATGGAGCCAGGTAAATGGGCCGGGTGGGGGAGAGCTGCCTGTGCTGCTGCCACAAGGCGAAGCCAGTGGGGGAAGGGGGATCGCACCAATGTGCCCTGTTTCCTGGTATCCTGCTGCAGCTGTGATGCGTTGCCAAAATCAGCTGCAGCACCAGTGCATGAGAGGCTGCAGCAGGATACCGGGAAGTGGGTCCGATCCCCTTTCACCTCATGGCAGCAGCACTGGCAGCTCTCCCAGCCTGTTTCCCCAGCTCCACACCAGCAGATGGAGATGGCGGCGATGAGCTGGGGGCATGTGCAGGATGATGCAGAGCAGCAGTTGTGAGGGTGTGTGCATGCTAGAGCCCACCTTCACCTGCCACTGCCCCCACCAGTGCGAAGATGGGTGGCACAGCTTCACTTCCAGAGCTGCTGCTGGCCGGGCCTGGCAATGCAGGGATCACCACCGCTGCTGCCTCCTGCCCAGCCTGCCACATAATAAAGCAGGCAGAACCACAACCATCCCTCTCTTCAACCAGCCACCTGTTAACTCACCGAGGTCCCACGTGGCTGGATGCATCCCAGCATGGTTGGTTTCCCTCCTCCCCATCCCATCTCTCCTGGCCAGACATGCTCTCCTTTTCCTGGGCAAGACCCACTGCATCGCCTCCTCAGCTGTCGGCTAGCTGTCCAGCTCAGGGGTGGCTTCTCTGAATGCTGGAGGCAGGCAAGGCGGGGCTGCTTTTTGTCTTCTCCACAGGATGGCTTCAGCAGATCCCCCCTCACCTACCCACCCACCCTCTTCCCTTTTACTCCACTTCCGAGCCTTCTTTACAGCTTTGCCCACACAGCCACCAAAGCGGCAGGTGAAATGCCTCTGCCAATGCGGAGCTGGAGAGATTGCCCCACCCACCACTGCCCAGATGCCCTTGCTTCCCAAGCTATTTCTTTTCTGACCTTTCTTCATCATGCACCTCCCCTACTCCACCTGTTGCTGGAGGGCTGGCCTGGTATTCGCAGCAGGCTGCGGAGCCCCAGAGTGTGCCAGTTGAAGGGCCAGCAGGCTGTGGCTGCAGACAGACACTGTCAGCCCCCATGGACTCACTGGCCTCTGTGTGTGTGGGCCGATAGTGTCAAGACGGCCCCTGGTTCACCTTGCCTTGCCCTGTGGCAGTGGCACCCACACCCTGCCCTCTGCCTCACCTCACCCTGCAGGATGAACCTCCAGCCCACTGGCTCACCCTCCAGAGACCCCCTGGATTTCCCAACCCTGCCTGGCCCACACAGGCATCTCTCCCCATGAGCAACATTGAGGTAGTCACATCCATCCAGTCTGCCATGACCACCGCAGCCACGCCCACCCAGTGGGCTGTGCCCACAAGCACCCAGCAATAAATAAGTAGCTGTTGGGTTGCAGTTTGGGCACTCGGTCTCTGAAAAGTTCGCCATCACTAGCCTAGAATCTTTTCCTTCAGATTATAGTGTTTTTGTTTTTGTTTTACACAAATTTTATTAGTTTTTTTTTAATTTTTACAAAAAAATGCTCAAAGCACACCATGGTGTTAGGGTAAACAATTATCCAAAAGCAAAACATTTATGCATACTTCAATCAATACCTCTAGTATTCCCTCTCTTTCCCCTTAACTAACATAGTTTATTTAAAATAGTTCAATCTGGTTTAAATTTAGTCAACTTATACCTGTTTCTAACACTTTAAAAAAATTATACAACCATAATCAAATTAGCTTTAAATACAAACTCTATCAGTTCGGGTATTCCTTCCAAATATGTTCTGGTGCCTTAGTTTTCATTGCAAATCCCATTTAACTCTTCTTCCACCGATATCCCCCAATTAAACTAAAACATTAATCTATCCTACACATATCCAATCTATCAACTAATCAATCTCTTATAGCTAACAAATAAAATCAAATCTTAAATTTTTTCAATCCATTAAACATAATTCAGTTCATGTCCAATTAAATTGTCATAACCAATGACATCAATCTTATCAAGCAAAAATCATCTTATTAGATTAGTCCAAGATTACATAATAATTTTCTTACAAATAACCCTATTATCCTAAAGAAGAAAAAGAAAAAAAGAAAAAAGAACAAATACATTCTTAAAGGATTTAATATGTATTTCATTAGTCACTCCTTAGCTATATAAACCATCAATCAACTTTAAACTAACAACATCAAACTTTAAGATATTTCAATTCATTAATCATCAAACAAGTAAATCACTTATAATCTTGGTCCTTAAGTCAGTCCATAGTTCTAGATTGCTTTTAGTCCATTACTCAAAACTTTAACTTTCATTTTTTAAAAATCTTATTCTAGGTTTTTTCAAATGCCAAGTAGGTTTCCATAGCAAAGCTTCCTTCCCAACAGATAAGTCTCTCTTTGTTGCTTGAAATTTCTTTTGAATCTGTGAGAACCATCTTGACCTCTGAATTGGCCTTCTGATTTTTTTTGCATAAAGTCTCATTGCTTTAGAGTTCCAAGTCCCAGTCTTTGCTTTTCCTGATTCTCGACGCCATAACTGAGTTGCATATAGGGCAGAGTCAATTTCTCTTTGTTCTCAGTTAGGTCTTCTTTTTGTAGAGTCTGTTTAATAGAAGAATCAGGTGCAATCTGAAAGTTAGTTTTAAAGTTTGAGGAAGAGATTCTGATTCTTAGTTCTGTAGTAAGCTCTTTCATTGTAGCACATATTTCCTCTTTAGTCTCATAAATTTTCTCCAGAATAAGTTTGCAATTTAAATGTGAGTACAGCTCCATTTTAGAAAAAAAAATTCAAACATCCAGTTAACTTTCATATGAAAAAATCATCTCCTCTCCAATTGCAATATTACTTTTTAACCAGTAGATGTCCTCAGCAAGCTAAAAAGATAAATAAATCCATTCCCCCCCCAAAGTAATTTCACTTTTCATTCTTCTTTCTTTATTAAAAAAAAACAGCATAGGCTAATAATAAAGTTCATAAAAAAAATTTTCCGATACCTCAAAGTACTTATATAAAGAAAACAACATAATTTCTAAAACTTTATTTTGTTCCTTTGTTCACCTTTCTTCCCCAAAGAGTAAAAGCTGCCTTTCCAAGCTAGGGAAATCTTTCCCACGCAGCTCTTACAGGCAAAACACAAACAAACAAACAAACAAAAAACGAAGAGAGGGAAGAAAAAAAGGAAAGGTCTCACCCGGATTCACCACAGTGGGTCTGCAGCTTAGATGTTCTTTGTACTTGCGGTTTCTTGTGGTAAAGCGATCGGCCATTTTATTGGCCGATCTTCTCCGTCGGCCCTCTGAGTTCCGTCTGGACAATTGGAGGAGCCGACACTCCTCCGCTGCTGGAACGCTCCTCCTCGTAGTAAAGTTGCGCCCTCCAGGGCAACTTTGGACCCACATAAGGGTCCGCCGACAGAGGGAAAACTAGTCGGCGGGGAGAACAATCTCCTTGCTTGACTAGAGAGGCTGCGACCGGAACCGGAAGTCCAAGATTATAGTGCTCATCAGCAATCACAGTTTCACTTTTCTTTGATATTGCCATACTTAGGATAACTAAACCAATTTTATACTACCATAGGGAGTATGGCTAAGCAGAACAGATAGAATAGTAGCAAAGAACCAGAAGCGAGATGACAAAAACTTACTTGTGATCTACAAATATTCTATAAATAAAGTTACCATATTTTCTTATAAATGAAATATGAAAAAGTTTCATAAGGATAAAAAAAGATAATGTTTATAACGTTTTACAGCAAATATAGGTAGTCCTCAACTTATAACAATTCATTTAGTGACTGTTCAAAATTACACTTTAAAAAGTGACTTATGACCATTTTTCACGATTACGATTGTTGCATATCCCCATGGAAATGTGATCAAAATTTGGACACTTGACAACTAGTTCATATTTATAACGGTTGCAGTGTTCTGGGGTCATGAGAGCACCTTTTATGACCTTCTGATAAGCAAAGTCAATGGGAAAGTCAGATTCATTTAACAAATGTGTTATTAACTTAACAGCTGCAGTGATTCACTTAACAACTGTGGCAAGAAAGGTTATAAAATAGGGCAAAACTTACTTAAAAAATGTCTAGTGAGACATTTGTCTTGTGTAGCAACATAGATTTTGGGTTCAACTGTGGTCGTAAGTTGAGGACTACCTATAAGTAAATGAAATAATTTTAAAGGACAACTTTCTGAATTAAATTATAATAAAGAACGTATAGTAATTGTGTATATACAGCATGAATTGATGCTTCACAATGCAAGTATGTTCATATTCTTATCTTCAATCTGCTTAATAACCACTAATAATCTACAGAATACTGATGTGCTCTGCACTGTATTGCAATATTTCCTGATTTAATGTAGCTATAGAAAAGCAATGCATACGTAAAAAGATAAATTATAAAAATAAAAATCTCATTTTTCTTTGGAAATGACTATACCCTAAATTAGCTCAATGTGTCAGTTCTTAACTTCAGTCAAGAAGTTAGCTTAGCTTAATTATATATAATGTCATAAAAAGCACCATTTGTCAATAGATAAACCCATAAAACATACAGCTTATGATGACAGAGCTAGAAATGAAAAACATCTCTCCTGTACCTGCTGCTTTTCTAAGATAACGTATCCAAATGCTCCTGAAAAGCAGGAGGCTTAGTTTCAGGCAGGATTATTTATTGATCTGTTCCAAATTAAATCAACTACCTCAATTAATCATAAGTAAGCAAACTTTGCATAGGCTTGCTAAGTTTCCTTTTAAAAATTTTTTGAATTTTCATGCCTTGAATCCAAACCCATATTTAACAACAGACAAATTGCCAGGGTGTTCCCTCTTTCCTTTAGCAATAATATGGAATAAAATGTTAGAAGTAAGTCTTCATCCTGGTTCATCCAAGCCGGGATAAATAAGCAAAATGGCGACTGCTTTGAGAAGAAGGTTACAGTTTATTGAAGAAGCAGAAAGATGGTCCTTGCAAGGAGCAGAGAAGAAAGAGAGCTTGAGCACATGGGCAGTAGGTTTTTATACCTCCTCTAGCCTTTGGAATAGTTTCCTGTTCCTGTGGCATGAACCTTGAAGCTATTTCTGGGTTTTTTTTTTAGGACTTGATATCTGTGGTTTAATCCTATTATCATATCCTGCTTGCCAGGTGACTCCTAGAGTTTGGGTGGGGCATGCAGATCTTCTCTTTGTCTTCTTGAGTGCCCTGGCTTCAGCTTTCTGATGGTTCTACATCTGCATTCGTATGGGGCTAGCTCTTGCTTGGGGCAGAGAGATAGATTTGGGGCCAGGTTTGGTTTTAAAAAAATCCTTTTGAGGAAAAATATATTTTTCTGCCCTTTTAATATTTCCTTCTCTGGGCTAACTTCCTTCAATATCCCCGCTTTGTGCCTTAAGTGTGAGAATGTCACACTTATTGGCACAACATTAAAATTGATCTGGTCAGGAAGACTTGGTAGGCAAGCTTTTAAACTGTTAAGCAAAAAAAATAATAATAAGACATTAATGGAGGCAGCAGAAAAAGATCCCTTTAGTGGTTCCCAAAAGGGGAGCTTGCACCCATAAAGTTCTAAAAGTCAGAGCAAAAATTTTGTTAGGTGGAAAAGAAATTTATAGTGTCCAATATTCTGTGCCAATCATTTTCAAATGTTGGATGTCACCTTTAGCTTCCAGTCAGGTTTGCATACCTCCCAAAATTCTTCACAGCCATGGTTTTTGTTAGTGCATGACCACTGGCTGCCCATTTTCAAGGGTTGTTTCCTGCCTTAGCTCTTAGTTCAGTGCATCCAGGTTTGTAATGTCCAATTGAGGTTAGCCAATATGCCACTCTATTAAATTTTTCTTTAAATTGCACATAATGAGCTCTAGGAATCCCAATCTGAGCCCACCAGTGCAAGATATTCAGGGCTGAGGTTTGGGGATCTTTCCTGTTGCTTCCTTAGTCAGGGCATAAGAATTGCAAATCACCTGAGGGGGGCTAGTTCCCTCCTCCTTGGAATTTTCAGGAAGTTGTACTTGCAAAGCTTTGGTGCAATAGAGCAAAAAATCAGCCTGGGAGGGGACTTTACTAAAGGTAGGTGGAGGGGATAGACTCTGAATGGTGTGAATGGGGTGTGTGTGTGTGTGTGTGTGTGTGTGTGTGTGTGTGTGTGTGTGCAACTATTTCTACAAAACAGGCAATACAAACATTCTGGATAAATTTTCCCTCCCACCAGATAGAAGTCCAAGGTGTTCAGTACTTGTTCTGCCAACTATTCCCAAATGCCATCTCTCCATGAATACATTCAACTGGTTTGTTACAATACAAATGGGGCAAGAAAGAAAAGTTTACAGTGGGTTTCCACCCTCTCCCCACAGTCTAATTTTCTCTTGTGAGGCTTCACATGGCACCAGTGGCTCCAGGACTCCTTCCTTCTGCAGCTCTCACAGGCATCTGGGGAATGGTAGGACTTGGGAAGATGTTCTACTCAGATTGCATGGTGGTTTTTTAGTGGATGGCTGGATTCAAAACCCAATTCCATGGCTCAAATGGAT
The DNA here is from genome assembly GCA_034064705.1 of Bothrops alternatus. NCBI lineage: Eukaryota > Metazoa > Chordata > Lepidosauria > Squamata > Viperidae > Bothrops > Bothrops alternatus. The sequence continues at coordinate 33,594,527 of JARGCV010000112.1, forward strand.
GGAGGCAGCATCTGGGTCTGTGTGTTCTGCTTTCAAAGGTTTGAGGGAGGATTGCAGGGCTGAAAGATACAAGAACAAGGTCTCCCCACACTTTCTGGGTGGACTCTCCCAGGAGAGGCAGACAAAGGGTATGGAGAACAAGGGCAAAAAAGAAATTAGAAAGGGGGGGTAGCTTGCAGGCAGTTTGAAAAGGCATTAATACTGCAGTTATTAGAGAAACAGATAGGCAAATCACAGATTTGAGGACAGAAAGAGAACAACAAAATGACATGTTTCACTTTTGAACTTGAACATTTGCAACATATTAAGGACAAGAACTTGCAACTTGAGAGGAAGGAAAAAAATTGCTAGGCAACTTGAGAATGCTGAAAACTCCAAATAATCTTAAAAGCCTAATATTTTAATATGTGCAACTTGCCAGGGGCAGGAGAATCTGCCTTTAACATTGATTCCAAAATAGACCACATTATTTTAGAGATTGGAAAATGCTTATTTGTTTCAGAAAAGTTTCACTGTAGCTTCACCTTTTAGTGATAAGGTAAGAAAAGTAACTTAAGAAATTATTTCCCCAAACAAGCAGACTTGAACTTCAAAAGGCTCTTGTAGATAGACACACATTTTTAGGAAAAGGGATAGATAGATAAAACCCATTTAGAACACAAACTCATTTACAACACATTGCAGAATGATTTCTAGAACTTGGGGCAGGACCCAGCAGGCAGGACACCCCCTCCTCACTCCAATAAAATAATTTAACACTGGATTCCCCCTGGAATAAAATTAACACCTTTTAGACAGAATTGAGAAGGAAATTCACCCAACAACAGACATTGACCAAAAAAATCAGAAAAGACAAATTTAAATTCACCAATCAGGAATGAAAATTTTGGAAACCATGAAAGGGTATAAGAACTCAACTAAGGTATGTAAGAAGCACATGACAATAGTAAGGGGGACTTTAATTACTCTGACATCAACTGGGGGACAAACTCTGCACTAAGTGGAAGATCAAATAAATTCCTGACAAAACTTGCAGACAGCTTTGTTTCTCAAAAGTAGAAAAGGGAACTAGGGGATTAGCGATATTGGATCTAATTCTCACTAGCAGAGACAAAATGATAAAAGGTGTTGAAGCCACAGGAACCTTGGGGGGGTGATCATGCAATATTGGAATTCAACATTATGGGAGCACAAGCAATAGAACACGGTCAAACTAGAGTCTTAGACTTTAAGACAGCTAATTTCAAAAACTTGAGAGGGCTTGGGAGGGATTCCATGGATGAGAATCTTCAAGGGGAAACAACTCAAGAAGCTTGGAAAATTTTGAAAAGTGAGATAATAAAAATCCAGTCTAGCACAATATCAACAAAGAAGAAAAATAATAGCTCTCACAAGAAACCATCATGGCTGCATAAAGAACTCTCTGATAAATTGACATATAAGAGGGACAAGTGTAAAAAGTGGAAAGAGGGTCACATAACTACAGCAGAATATTAGCCAATAGTCTGAGCCTGCAAAAATGAGGTGAAGAAAGCTAAGGCTCAAAATGAACTAAGGCTTGTGACCACAGTCAAAAATAATAAAAAGCAAACAGTCCAACTTACAAAAACAGTACCATAAAAAATAGATTAGAAGCACAAGTTAAGTTAGGCAAGAAAATGGTGAGCAAGCACTTATCCAGCCTAGAAGAGTTCAATTCACCAAGACCAGATGGATTACAACCCAAGGTTCTCAAGGAACTGGCAGATGTGATCTCAGAACCACTGAACTATATTTTTCAAAGACCCTGGAGCACTAGGGAACTACCAGAGGACTGGAAAAGAGCTGATGTAGTTTCCCTCTTCAAAAATAAAATAAAAATAAAAATAGGTCTAGGAAACAACAGATCTATCAGCCTGACCTCAATATCTGGGAAAATTCTGGAAAAGATAATCAAACAAGAATCCGCGAACACCTAGAAGCAAACAAAGTCATTACTAAAAGCCAACATGGGTTTGTCAAAAATAGATCATGCTAGACACATCCTACTGCATTAATTGACCCAGTTACAAAATTAGTGGACTAGAGGAATGCTGTGGATATAATTTTCTTGGACTTTAGTAAGGCATTTGATAAAGTTTGTATAGGGTTTCCTGCCTGAGCAGGGGGTTGGACTAGATGACCTCCAAGGTCCCTTCCAACTTTATTATATATTATTAAATGCAAGAGTGAAATCTTTCTAGCAGATGAACTTAAAACATTCCCTCCTGCTAACTTAAGGCTGCTCTTAAGAGGACACAGAGAGAAAGAGGAAAACAAACAAACAAACACATTTTTCTTCACTCTGTTTGTTGGCCAGACAAACAGATTGAGGTATTTCCTTTTTGTGGCTTCTTTTAAGCAAAATTTCTAGCAGAATTTAAAATTCTTTTCTCTTTGGATTTGAAACAGTTAATAGTCACATTTACCTCTTACACACAGACTTTGACAAACATATATACAAAAAGACAAGAGAACAGAAGTCTTAGTTTTACACATCCTAGTCATTCCCACCATAAATTTCAGATAACTCAAGTTAGGGAAGGCACACATTTTAAACATACCACGTGGTTGCATAGAGAAGAGAGAGAGAAAGAGAATCACTATTTCTTATTTTCCCTTTTAAGTACCTTTATTTAGCCAAATTGGTTTCCCAGCAAAGCCCTAAGCAAAGTCTATTTTTCCCCCCTATAGTTTCTTTATCTATCTCTTTTTCATTCCAGCCTGGACAGGAAGCTGTCTCCTGTCCCAGGCTCCGAGGAAGCTATCAATCGGGAAACCTACTTCCGCCCTTGAATTGGAACTCCCCCATTCTTCTATAATGGGGTTTTCCTTTTAACACTAAAGGGCACTACACAGTCGGAGCCTCCTTGTGAGACTTCTTTCCAACCACCACAATTTTGTGAGTCCGGAAAAAAGGGGACTCACGGAGCTTTTCCAGATCCCTCTCAGAGTTCGTGGGCTCCTCCGAGGGATCCTCCCATTTTCAGACCAAAAAGGGGTCTGCAGAGACCTTCTGGTTTCCCTCAGAAAGTATGGGCTACTCTCTGACTGGCTGGCTTTACACCACCATTTAGGGACCCCTTGGACCTCCAATGTCCGTGGGCACCTCCGCCTGCTCTCAGAGGTGGGTGGCCGCTCCCTTTTTGGGTCCTAATTTCCTAACTTTGCTTTGCTTACAGGCCCTTATCAGCTAGTTGCCCAAATCCAATTCTTTCATTCACTCATTCCATTTCATTTTCACACAGCCTCTCCCTTTTCCCTAACAAAAAGTTCTGTGCTCTGACCAAACCCCCATGCTTTCCAGGTTCTGCCAATTAAACAGATCCTTTCTGCGGCTAGGAAAGACCAGAAGGAGCAAAATCCAACTGTGATTGGGAAAAAAGGTCTTCTCACTCACACAAACAGAAATACACACCTTCCTTTGTTCCCCTGGGCTTTAAACTTAAAATTTAGAGGTACTCACCTTCACCTTCTTTCCAAAGCAGCCCTTGAGCTCAAACTCTCAAAACTCCCTTTACTACCTCAGCTCCACATGGGCAAAGCCTGGGAGATCCATCCTCAGACACAAGGGGGTCTGTTGCCGGCAAGATGGGACTTACCAGTCTCAGTCCATTGGAGAGGTTATCTTGGAGTCCCATCTCTGGGTGCCAAATTGTTAGAAGTAAGTCTTCATTCTGGTTCATCCAAGCTGGGATAAATAAGCAAAATGGCGACTGTTTTGGGAAGAAGGTTACAGTTTATTGAAGAAGCAGAAAGATGGTCCTTGCAAGGAGCAGAGAAGAAAGAGAGCTTGAGCACATGGGCAGTTGGTTTTTATACCCCCTCTAGCCTTTGGAATAGTTTCCTGTTCCTGTGGCATGAACCTTGAAGCTATTTCTGAGTGTTTTTCTAGGACTTGATATCTGTGGTTTAATCCTATTATCATATCCTGCTTGCCAGGTGATGGGGTTAATCACTCCTAGAGTTTGGGTGGGGCATGCAGATCTTCTCTTTGTCTTCTTGAGTGCCCTGGCTTCAGCTTTCTGATGGTTCTACATCTGCATTCGTATGGGGCTAGCTCTTGCTTGGGGTAGAGAGATTTGGGGCCAGGTTTGGTTTTTAAAAAAATCCTTTTGAGGAAAAATATATTTTTCTGCCCTTTTAATATTTCCTTCTCTGGGCTAACTTCCTTCAAAAATATAATGTAGAATAGCCAAATTATGGGGACTTCTTTTAGTCCAGTGCCTAAACATATATCATACTTGATAACAGTCTCAATTTGGCGGAGACTGTCCCATTTTTGAAAGCATAATCTGTTATAAAAATCATATTGTGATAAATCCTGGGAATCAGCTGTTTGAGCTGCAATCTAATAGTAACCATTTCTGAACTGTTTTACAGTCTGATTAAGATCAGACAAATTCCTCTGCTTTTCTTCTTCAATCACTAAGCCTAAACTGGCTTAATGATCATATTGTTTCAGTTGTAGAAGCAAGAAATGTAACTGCATTTGAAAATTTCTAAACCTCAGAAGGGAAAAAGAGGCTATTAGGGGTTCACAAATTGTTCTGGGAATGTGTCTGTTTCTTGCCACAATATCCTTAGGAAATCCTGGAGTGAAGACAGAGGAGATCTAAAAGAACCTTCTTGTCTACGAAACCCCACAAGATAGAGAGGTGTGAGAGAGGTATTTTAATTTTTAACAAGTTTTTGAGAAGACCTGATTGTCAGTATAGACTCTACTTTAAGCAAGTTTTGATATTATTTTTAAACAACTGATGAACTCAGCGACTTATAAAAATTTTCATATATCTATTTATTTTAAAGCAGACTCAGCAGCAACCCCAATGACAAAAGGTAAATTGCAATGTCATGATCCAAATATGTCCACTCCTTACATACCTGCCTATAATATCATGACTCAAGTAGAAAAGGGGCTGCGTTTATGTCACAAGCTGTTGCCTTCTCTGCCTCACTCTTCACAATATTTTATGGAAGTCTTTATGATGTAAAGGAGCATATAACATTATTCTATGAAGCATATTCTAAATGTAGAAAAAGTTCAAAATCTCCTCATGTACTGATGTGCTGTTAGTCCAATCTGCAGAACACAATGATAAATAAAATAGTAAATATAGGACTATCTTTTCAGCATTCTTCACTGCAATATAAATATCTATCCATAATATTTTCAATAAAGTGGTAGCAAACCTTTTTAGATAATTAAATACCTTAGAAATATGTAGCATACACCCCCCCCCAAGAAAGAAATATTTTAGGAACATTAAAAGGCAGAAAATTATATTTTCCCAAAGGATCTTAAAGGCAGAAAAGCAGGCCCAGTTTTTCCTAATAGACCCCAGTAGAAACTCAGGAAACCACCTTTTAGAAATGCAGATTTGATAATCCTATTCAGAAAGGTTTGAGCCAGGAAGCTAGAAGGTGATGAGATTAGAAAGACAAATACCCCTAAAATCTACATATCCCACCGAAACTCTAAAGACATGGCCTTTAGGGCATAATGGGATTAACCCACCATCATCAAAATACCAAAAGGACATGCTCAAAAGATCAGGTCAAAGTTCATGCCATAGGAACAGGAAGAACAACTCCAAGCAAGATATGGTCAGTTGCTCCAGAGCCTCATGTCTTGAGGTTCTGCTCTTCAATAAACTACAACCTTCTTTCTACAGCAGTCTCTATTTTGTTTATTCCCAGCTTGGAAATAATGAAGATTTTTCATTCAACAATTTGGCACACCAGATGGGACTCCAAGCTAACCTGACCATGAATGGACTTGGGCCTGAGTAAGCAAACCCCTTACCAGCAGCAAACCCCTTGTGTCTGTGGATGGGTTTCCTAGGCCCTGCCCATGTGGAGCAAGGGTAGTAAAGGAAGTTTTGAGTTTGGGCTCAAGGGCTGCTTTGGAAAGAAGGTGAATACCTCTAAATTTTAACTTTAAAGCATGGGGGAGTGAAGGAAATATGTCTATGTGTGTGAGTGAGAAGACCCTTTTCCCAAGCACAGTTGGATCTTGCTTCCTCTGGCCTTTCCTAACCACCAAAAGATCTGTTCAACCAACAGACTCTGGAAAGCATGGGGGTTTGGCCAGAGTGCAGAACCTTTTGTTAGGGAAAAGCAAGAGGTTGTAATGAAAATGGAATGGAAAAGTGAGTGAGACAATCAGATTTGGGCAACCAGCTGGTAAGGCCCTGTAAGCAAAGCCCATTTGAAGGAAGGTGCCTGTATCACTGCACAAAGCAGAGGTCCTCCCAGACCCTTTCAGATCCTCTTTGGGTCTGAAAATTGATAGTGGGTGAAGGAGGTGCTTGTACCTGTTGAGCCGAGGGTGGTAGGTCCTCACAGACTCCTTTTTGGTCTGAAAATTGATAGTGAGATGTTCCCTGCTTAGGAAGTGCCTATACTCTGTCAGGGAACAGGAGTCCTCCCAGATGTTCCTTTTTTGTCTGAAAATTGATGGTGGGGCAGCAGGGTTAGTGTTGCTAAGAATGACTGAGCAATGCTGCTAGGACCTGACTAACCCGATTGAGCCCCACATCGTAAGGGAAACATGGGAAGCTATAGTTTGATGGTCAGGTTTAGATCCCCCATTGGAAATTTGCTCGAGGCATGGGATGAGAGGTGAACAAGAGAAATTTGTGAAGAATGGGCTTTGCTTACGGCTTTTCTGGGAAACCAATTTGGCTAAATAAAGGTACTTAAAACCAAAATAAAATATAGGAATAGTGATTTGTTTCTCTCTCTTTCTTTCTATGCAACCACATGATATGTTTAAGATTTATGCCTTCCCTAATTTGAGCTAACTGAGATTTATGGTGGGAATGACCAGGATATGAAAACCTAAGAGTTCTGTTTTCTGTTCTCTTTTCCTTGTCTTTGTGTGTGTATGTGTGTCAAAGTCTTTGTGTGTGAGGTAAATGTAATTTTTAATTGTCTCTAATCTAAAGAGAAAATAATTTTAACATTCTTCTAGAAAATCTACTTAAAATAAGCCACCAAAAGAAAATACCCTCACCCCAATTTGTCTGGCCAGCAAAATAGGGTGAAAAGAAATGTGTTCTTTTTTTCTTTCTCTCTGTACTTGTAAGAACAGCCCAAAGTTGTCAGAAAGGAATGTTTTAAGTTCATCTACAGAAAAAGTTTCATTCTTAATTTACTGTATGTGTTTAAGTGGGTTTCATCTGTCTACTTAACATTTGCAATGTTAACCTTAAACCCTGCCTGCAAACTATTACCCCCCCTTCTATTTTTCCATTTCTTATCTTCTGTTCTCCATGCCTTTGTCTGACCAGCACTGTCCCTTCTTGGAAAGTCATCCACAAAGGAAGGGGTGAAGGGATCTTGTTCTCATGTCTTTCAGCCCTGCATAGATGACTCAGCAACCTTTGGAAACAGAGCACATTGACCTGGATGCTGCCTCCATTCATTTGAGCCATGGAATTGGGTTTGAATCTAGCCATCCACTAGAACAGCGGTTCTCAACCTGTGGGCCGCGACCCCATTTGGGGTCAAACAACCATTTCACGGGGGTTACCAAACAACGCAGTCCACCATTTTTCCCCTTTTCTTTAGCTGTGCTACTCCCTCTTATTCTATTGGCATTTGAAAGCCAATAGAATAGACTCTCTTGAATAGATTCTAATTCTATTGGCTTTCAAAAGCCAATAGGAATTGTCCAGGCTGTCTCTGCCCTGCTGAGCCTGCCAAAAGTCCCAGTCTGCAAATGGTGATGCAAGTTGTCTGCAGCGAAGGCGAGCTCTCCAGAAGTTTCCACCCCTCCCTGCTGAGCAACTACTAAAAATGTAAGTAAAAGAGGGCCAGGGGTGGGAGGTGGGAGGCCGGCGGGCGCAGGGAGGGTTTTTGACGTGCATGGGGCCCAGCGGGTTTTTACCTCCCTTGGGCTGGGCCAGCTGGTGGCCCAGCCCGTGGTCGCCCTGCACTGTCGCTGCCACGGCTGCCACGGCTGCCCAGGAGCACCTGGGCCTGCCTGCCGCTGCCCCGAATGGTGGCAGTGAAGGTAAGGCTAGTGGGGCAGCGGCAGGCGCAGGGAGGGTTTTTGGCACATGTGGGGCCCGGCGGGTGTCTTACCTCCCTTGGGCTGGGCCAGCTGGTGGCCACCCAAGAATACCTGGGCCTGCCTGCCGCCGCCCCGAACAGGCGGCGGCCTACGCCTCGGCCGGTGCAGGGGGCAGCACCACGCATGTGCGGTGCAGGGGGCAGCACCACGCATGCGCGGCGCAGGGGGTAGCACCACGCATGCGCGGCGCTTGAGAGGTTGGGGTCGCGGCCTGAAAAAGGTTGAGAACCGCTGCACTAGAAAGTCTCCATGCAACCAGAGTGGAATAGATCTTCCCAAGCCCTATCATCACCCAGATGCCTGTGAAAAGCTGGAGAAAAAGGAAAGACTCTCTGCATTTGGCTTCCACATGAAGCCTCAGAAGACAACCAGGAAGACTATGGGGGAGGATGGAAACTCACAGTAAAATTTTCTTTCTTGCCAGTCAAATGGATTCATGGAGGGCTGGATTTGGAACAGCAAGCACTGAACACCTTGGACTTCTGTCTGTTGGGAGGAAAATTTGTCCAGGATGCTTATATTGCCTGTTTTGTATGAGTAACTGCATGCCCACACACACACCATTCAGAATCACACTGAAGCTATCCCCTTCACTGACCTTCAGTAAAGCTCCTTAGGCTGGTTCTTGCTCTGTGGCACTAAAGCTTTGCATGCACAGCTTCCTACAAATTCTGAGGAGGAGGAAACCAGGCCCCCTTAGGCAATTTGCAGTTCATATGTCCTCATTGAGGTGGTAGCAGGAAAATGATCTGCAAACCCAAGCCCTGAATATGTTGCACTGATGGGCTCATAGTAAGAGTCCTAGGGTGCACTGTGTGAATTCAAGAAGCTTGGCTTGCACATTGGTTAACCTCAACTGGATGTCACAAACTTGAATGCACTAAACTAAGAGCTAAGGCATGCTCAGAAAGCAACCCTTGAAAATGGGCAGCCAGTGATTATGTACTGAGGCAAAACATGGCTGTGAGGAGTTTTGGGGCATGGCAGACCTGATTGGAAAGTTCAAAGTGGCATCAAACATCTAGAATAATTGGCACAGAATATTTGACACTATAAATTTCTTTTTCACCTAATAGAATTTAGCCCTGAGGTTTAGACTTTATGGGTTGGAAACTCCCTCTTTTGGGAGCCACTACAGGGATCTTTTTCTGCTGTCTCTATTAGTGTCTTCTCCTTTCTGCATTAACAGTTTAAAAGCTTGTTTATCAAGAGGACTTCCGGTTTTTACACAGTAGTGCATGGCTGCAGGATTGCAGAGTTTCACACCCCACGGCTGATTTCGCCCTGCCAGGGGACCCTAAATGGATCTGAAGTCACCCTGGAGAGGCGATGAAGAAAGAAGGGTGCCCCAATGATCATGGAACGACAGCAGTCATTCTGTTCAATCCAGGGGAAGCCCTCTAACCCAACAGGAGAAAGGCTAGCTGCACACCAGGATCTAGCCCAAGCTACTTGCAGCCGAAGTCCAAGAGCACAAACCAGAACAATAGTGAACAGCGTGCTTGGAATGGTGAAAGTATTGATCTTCTCTCCTCTCCTCTATAACTAAGTCCTTGGGAAAGATCCCCAAAGTAAGAAAACCTCTGAAAGTGAAAGGAGGAGACTATACCTCCCCCCATTCTCTCATAGAAGGAAAATTACCCTTTAAGGGGGAAAGAAATATATTGAAATCAAAGTTAAAATACTACAGTTTGGATAAATTTAGAAATTAAAAAGTAACTGCTAAGATTATACCTTAAAAGGTTTTGATGAAACTATAAAAATAATAATAAATAATAATTTTTATCTAAAAAAGCTGGAAAATAAACAAGTACTGACACCTAGTGGAGAACTAGAGCATTGGCAAGATGACCAGAAACAAAGAATAATTTGTTTCCTTGAACTTTAATAACCCTCAGAAGACAGCTGGGTGGGGAAAAAGAAAGAATACATACTGAGCCAGCCATAAGATTGACCTATAAAGCCCTACATGGCATCGGACCAGGTTATTTACGGGACCGTCTGCTGCCTCATGAATCCCAGCGGCCAGTTAGGGCCCACAGAGTGGGCCTTCTCCAGGTCCCGTCAGCCAGACAGTGTCGCCTGGCGGGGCCTATTGGAAGAGCCTTCTCTGTTGCGGCCCAGGCCCTCTGGAACCAACTTCCCCTGGAGATCCGTGTCGCCCCCACCCTCTCCGCCTTTCGTAAATTGCTTAAAACATACTTTTGCCGGCAGGCCTGGGGCAGCTAACATCTTGCCCCTAGCCAGTGTATGTCTGTGTGTATGTTTGTGGAATGATTGGTTTATTTTTTAACTAAGGGTTTTTATATTTATGTATTTTATTGTAATTTCTATCATGTTGTGAGCCGCCCTGAGTTCTCCAGAATAGGGCGGCATAGAAATTAAATTAAATAAATAAATAAGATTAAAAAGTGTCTGAAGGAAAAGAAATACTCTGGCTGTTTACAGAAAAAGAAAAACTTTGACTCTGGGATAATCTTTTAGGGGGGAATTTATAGGAAGGACTCAAGGTAACTAACTATACTGAACTGCAATTTTGAGTGGTTGATAACTGACCCCTGAATAAAAGAATTGTTATAAAATACTGATTTTATTGATGCCTTGACAATTGGAAATACAGTGGATTATAAAAACTATATATAAAGATAAGAACTATACAAAATTAGACTGTTTGGATTCTGAGTTTGGCTGGTTTGACAAGGCTAATTATAGACACTATGGCACTGATAAAGGACTAATTGAAAGGGGGAGACAACATGGATATTACATACTTATCAAAGAATGAGAGAAAACCACATTTAATACTTACTCCTGAAGGACCTAGCCTGGAATATCAAAGGCCTACAGAAGCAACATTTCAAGACAAGGCAATTACTTTCCAGGAGGAAATGTATGTAATGCTATAACAGAAACAAATGACAATAGCTTTAAACCATGAGGAGATCAAAAACAAGTTTGACAACATAAATGAGCATATCTTTAATCTAAACCCACAATCAAAAAATATTCAAAAATGATGGTAAAGAATGAACAAACAAATCAGATAACAGAACATAAACTAGAAGAAAATGACTTAATCAGTGAAGCTACAAATGAGGAGAATTATAATTCAATACAAATAGGAAAAAAACCTACAAGACTTGGACATAACAATAAAATGGAAAAGATACTTTATTCATCAGAACATCAAAATAAACCTGAGGATAAGAAAGAAGACTTAACAAAATGGACTATAGAACTGCCAGGAGAACCATTAGAGTTAAAGAGACAAAAAGCATATATTTTAAACATTCTGTTTTCTCCACTCCCAACAATACTTACAAAAATACAAGAACTTCCTGGCAAGCAGAATATATCAATTTGGAAAGCTACTTGGCAAAAGAAGAAGGCCAGAGACAGATTCAAGAGATTTGACTTACCTTACCAGATGGAGTATTACATGAGCAAACACTTGTTTGAATATGGTTAAAAGAACAGATAACTTTGGATATAAAGGGGCCTTACAATAAGAGGGATAAGAGTTATAAGTAATATAGTATTTTTTTGTAATATATAAAATATAAAAATATTGAGATGATGTATGTGAATGAAAAGTTTGAAATTTAAAGGTAAATTAAGTTGAAGAGAATTAGGACTAAGAAATGACTGAAATACTGAGGGGAAATTAAACTTAAATAAGAACTTCGAAAATAGGATATATAGTGATTTAACTAATTAACTTTTACAAATATAAGTGAAATATAAACTTATCAGAAAAGATGTTATAGGTAGATGTCATAAGACAGATAAGCAGTATAGTATTTTTATAATGTATGAAATTATGAAAACATTGTGATGGTGTATCTAAATAGAAAATCTGGATATTTAGATGATAATATTGAGAAAATTATGACTGATAAGAATTGGTTGGATATTAAGGGGAAATTAAGCTTAAATAAGAATTATGAAAATAGGATATATGGTGAACTGATAAGATGATTTTTATAAAAACAACACAAGTTGATAAGAAAAAAATGTCATACATGGACATTATTATTTGTACAAACATGAAAAATGTTTATATTTAACAATTTATGCATTGAAAATATTAAGAATTATATTTGTTTAAGGTTGAAGAAGGAGAATACTATTGGGAGAAGGGAAGGTCAAAGACATATACTAATATACTAAAATATACTAATTATGGAAATACAAAATGGAAATTTTGGAAATTATCAAAATACAAAAATTAATTATTATTGACTGTTAATTAACTAGTATTGATTTTTTTTTCAAAATATATGAACCAAGACAACACACTGTAAGGATTGTTATTGCAAAAAATCAATACAACATTTCTAAAAAAAAAAAAAGCTTGTTCATCAAGTCTCCCTGACCAGATCAATTTTAATCTTGTGCCAGTAAAAGTGTTTTATCAATACTTATATGGCACAAAGGGGGGATATTGTAGGAGGACAGCACCCCCCCCAAGAAAGAAATATTTTGGGAATATTAAAAGGCAGAATATTATATTTTCCCAAAGGATCTTAAAGGCAGAAAAGCAGGCCCAGTTTTTCTTAATAGCCCCCGGTAGAAATTCAGGAAACCACCTTTTAGAAATGCAGATTTGATAATTCAATTCAGAAAGGTTGGAGCCAGGAAGCTAGAAGGTGATGATATTAGAAAGACAAATACCCCTAAAATCTACATACCCTACCCAAACTCTAAAGACATGACCTTTAGGGCATAATGGGATTAACCCACCATCATCAAAATACCAAAAGGACATGCTCAAAAGATCAGGTCAAAGTTCATGCCATAGTAACAGGAAGAACAACTCCAAACACAAAAGCCCAAGGAGGTATAAAAGCCCACCACTCCCAGCAACATGTGGTCAGCTGCTCCAGAGTCTTGAGATTCTGCTCTTCAACCTTCTTTTTAAAGTCTCCATCTTGTTTATTCCCGGATGGGACTGGACCCTGATGAAGATTTTTCATTCAACAGTATGAACATTCATACAGCAGAAAAGAGAGATCAGTTCTATCTTAAAACAATTATCACAAATTCTATTGATTAATATATATCCATAGATTTATATTCAAACACTTTTAAATTGAGTACAGAAAGCTAACTAGACTGATAAGTTGATCCTATGATTTATCATCTGTTAAAATTGTCATTTTTAATGAGGACTTATTTTCTGAATAAACCCAAAATATTTTCCTATTTCCTCTACAGAATTATATGGTTTTGTAATAATTGGTAAATGGAATAGTATTCTGAAACTGTTCCAAGAAAAAAACCACGAAGTAGTGTGAAAAATTTATGGTATTGGCTGTGCACACCATTTCAAGGAAATAGTCTTTGCTCTATATTTTTCTTCAAAGTATGCCATTTAATATACTTTGCAGCAAAGACTATTTCCTTTGATCCATGTAATTTTCTGATGAATATATATTATCTCTTGAAAAAGTGTCAAGAGAAAATAATTTCTCAAAAAAGGCATTTCATTTTGTAATAAAAGAATCAAAAAAATCCTAGGATACATTGCAAATTGATGTTAAATATATCTAATACTCTTATAAGAGGCCTAAATATTTAGAATAGCCTTATTCTTATTAGAATAGGGTTCAGAATAGTGATTATCAAAGCTCAAAATTGGAGAAACTGATAAAATCAGCTGGAATAAGAAGACTAAAAAAATACAGTTAGAGATTTATTGTATTTTTTTCAATCTTTTTTATTATTATTATTTCCCAATATATGTTAATTTTTCCAATCAATAAGTTGTCTGAAATTTGCTAAACTAATACATGTTCAATTCCTAATCCTTGCTTCTTTTCTCTAACGAAGTGTAAAATAAGTTCCAAATTTGATAATAGTCTGTGTTTTCTTTATCTTTCAGCCTCATGGTTAATCTGTCCATCTCTGCACATTCCAAAATCTTCATGATTATTTCTTCCTCTGATGGCAAAGCTTCATTCTTCCAATATTGTGCAAAAATTATTCTTGCTGCTGTGGTAATATGTAGAGTTAAGTATAATTTCTGCTTATTAGTCTTTTCAGGCATAATGCCTAATAAAAAAAGTTCAGGTTTAAAATCTACCTGTTCATCCAATATTTTTTCTAACCACATATGTATATTTTTCCAATAAACCTTTGCCTTCCCGCATGTCCACCAAATATGATAATACGTGCCTATATTATGTTTACATTTCCAACATCTATCTGACATATTTTTAAACATTTTTGCTAGTCTTGCTGGTGGAAGGTGCCATCTATAAAATATTTTATACAGATTTTCTTTATATGAAGTTGTCAATTTATAGTTTCTCTCCCATAACATTTGCCATTTTTCTAACTCTATGCTATAACCAAAATTTTTTGCCCATCTTATCATTGTTTCTTTCACTTGTTCACTTTCCATATCTAAAATTAACAAAAAAATATACATTTTCTTAATCAATTTCTCATCTGAGGTCAACAAAATCTTATCAAACACATTTTGATCCTTATAAAATCCATACATTTTTACATCTTTTTCGTATCTATTTAATATCTGTAAATGTGCCCACTAGGATAAATTAATTCCTAAATTTTCCAATTCTTGTTTAGATTTTAATTTCCCATGAATATCTAAGATATCTTTATATCTCCATACTTTCTCAAAGTCCACTAAATTTGGATGTATAAATGCCTCCATCATTGACAACCACCCTGGAATTTTAAGATATATTTTAGCTTTAATTTTTTCCCATACTGTTAATAAAGCATTTCTTACAACATGATTTTGAAAGTATTTATGAACTCTGTTTTTCCCATACCATAAAAAAGCGTGCCACCCCAATTGTAAATCATGTCCTTCTAAATACAATAACCTTTTATTTCTGAGTGTTATCCACTCTTTCACCCAAGTTAACACTGAGGCTTGATAATACAATGTCCATTCTGGCAGCCCCAAACCTCCATTTTCCTTAGCATCTTGTAATGTTTTCATCTTGATTCTAGCTTTTTCCCCCTGCCAAATAAAATTCAAAACCAATGAATTTAAATTTTGAAAGAATTTTCTCTCAAGTTTTATCGGAATTGTTTGAAATAAGAATAAAACCTTTGGCAACACATTCATCTTTACTGTAGCAATTCTTCCTAGTATTGATAATTGGAGATTTTTCCATCTTTCTAAATCTAATTTTATTTGCTTCAATAATTTTATGTAATTATCTTCTTTTATTGATGAACATCTAGCTGAAAGGTAAATACCTAAATACTTAACTTTTTTCACTATTTGTACCTGTTTTCTCTAATATTTGTCTTTTTTGTTTATCTGTAAGGTTCTTTACTATTACTTTGGTTTTATCTTTATTTATTTTTAATCCTGCCACTTCTCCATATTCTTCTATCTTTCCCCATAGTTTAGGAATCACCTCTAAAGGTTCTTCCAAGATAAATACTAAATCATCAGCAAATGCTTGTAGTTTATATGTTTCATCTTTTACTTTCAATCCTTTAATTTCTATATCTCGCCTTATCCTTCTATTTAATACTTCCAAAGTAAAAATGAATAATAAAGGAGATAGTGGACATCCTTGTCTCGTGCCTTTTCTTATCTCAATGCTCTCAGTATAATCTCCATTTACTATCACTTTTGCTATCTGATTACTATATATTGTTTTTATCATATTTATAAAGTTCTTTCCAAAATCCATTATTTGTAATTGTTGAACCATAAATTGCCAAGAAACATTATCAAACGCTTTTTGGGCATCCAAAAACACTAATGCTAATTGTTTCCCTGGGTGTAATTCATAATATTCTAATACGTCCATTATCACCCTTAAATTATTTTTAATCTGTCTCTTCAGTAAAAAGCCGTTTTTGATCAAAAATACAGTTAGGGATTTAATTTATAATGTTTATGGTAGGAGAACAGAGGAAAAGATGGCAAAGCAGCTGGGTCGATTTTGTTCAAAACTTGGCTTTGCTCTATCACAGATGATAGAGAACAATATCTTGATGGATCATCTGACATTACCCATTTATGGGGTGAACCAAGGAGATTTTATCATAATAGTAAGTCAGGTCTTCTTTGAGTCAAGAAAATTGCTCTGTTCATACTCTTCAAATTGAGTAATATGAATTTGGGTGTGATTGTGTTCTGGACTTAATTTTTTTTTATTAAAAGTTTGATTTTTCTGCCTTATGCCTGCCTACTAGAATATAGACTGCAGGCTGAAATCAAGAAGATCAAAGTGAAAGACCACTAGATAGTCCTCTTTTAGATTGGAAATGACTTATATCTCATGAATGAAGATGAATTTGAAACTTGTATCTCAATGGCTTTTTATGGGTCCAGGCTCAGAAATGCTTTATGTGGAGTTAGAATAAATTATTTGTTGTTAGAAATTCTTGTGGAAGTCAAGAGAGGGACATGTATCAGCTATCATATATATATAATATGCAGATATTAAAAGGCTATAATTATTATTTATAAGAAATGTTATAGTACATAGTCATTAACCCCTCATCTAATGCATCAAATAAATTCTAAATTTTACAGCACAAAATATTTTTCTTAAGAGTTTGACTGGACTGAGACCAGGTTTAGTGAGAATTATTTCAGACACAATTACACACCCACACCCACCCACACACTCATACATGCTGATGAGCAGAGGAACAAACAATATTATGAATTAACACTGCAATAATATATAATATGATTCTGTACTGATGGGAGTTATACACACATGTACACTCCTATTTAGCAATTACAGAAAGATTTCAAAATTGGTTGTCATTTTAGGGTCAGCTATAGATGAAACTTCCCGTGACTTAAAATTTCTGTGCTGTCTTCTTTATTAAAACTTAATTTGTAATCCAGTTGTTTTTCGTATGCCAACTGTTTGGCAATCTGACTGATTTATGTGAGCCTAGAAATTTCATGAAATGCAATTTAATGCTTAGCCATTGGCCTTTGAAATAAAGTTACTCATGGACACTTTCTATGATCAGACTATAAACCCAAGGATGTACACCATAAAGGATATTGAGAATTCAGGGCTCCAATATGTATTCAGTATTGGGTGATTTTGTAATGGAAGAAAAACTTAATTTTTCAATATCTCAAGCCTATAAAGATAATTCCCTGCACAAGAAAACCAATAATTTAATATAACAGGTTTTCTTTGGATATATAGGACCCTATTGTTAGTCCTGCTGCAAAAAAAGTATGGTTTTCTGTTAGATAGAGAACCTTATGATGTGACTACATGCTATTTAATTTTGTGATATGTTTGCTTTGTAATGTGGTTTCTCTTTTGTTTTTGAAAAATATTGAAGATATATATTAATTTATTTTATATTTAATCTTTTGCTGTGAAACTTAAAATGAAATAAGCTGGGTTCATAAACATATTCCAAGCTTCTCATCCAAGAAATAACCGAACTCATGCTAGATCTGCTTCAGCAATAGGCAATATGCAACATGCACATACTATATAAGTATTTTCAGGATTTTTTTTTTAAAAAAACTATTATTAGCTGTATATGCTTTAGACAAGCAGACTAAGTATTCCAAACAAATGAAATGTAACATTTACATGAAGGATTCTTAGCTAAAGTTTTCTTTTTCCTGAAACTAGAATAATTTTAGTTTCATGTAAAAGGAACATTTCATAATGTGAGATTCACCAAGAATAGCTCTGCCTATGTTTGGGAAACTTCTCTTTCTCCACATCCATTAAAGTGTCTGCATAATGGGACTTCTGCAATAAATGTGGTAAACAAAATGATGTCATTCATAATCACAGTGTTTATCTATACCTTTGTTTCCTGGTAATGCATAATGTAGACTGAAAGGGATTTCTCTTTATAAGTTTTATAGTATTTACATTTAAATAGGGATTCATTGTGAGAGCATTGGAGAGACCACAAATGCCAAGCTGATTTTAAACAGGCTTACAGGGGATTATGTTCAGTGGGGGATAAGTGCATTCATAGTCCAATTGAATAAGTATTAGAGCTTCATCAACTACCTTAGTTATTCTGATAATCCACAGAAAAACACTATTATTTTATCTATCTATTCATCCCTCAATCTACCCACCTATCTATTGCAAGAACAAGGAGCAGAAAAAGGCTGTTACAGCCAAACTAACCCAGTTGTGATAAGCACAGAGTTCTTGGAAAGAAATACAAATTTCCTGGGCAAGGCAAGATAATTATCTTATAGTTACAATAGCTATCCTAGAGTGAAATTTTGAACAAAGCAAAGCACTACCCTTCTTTTCCTCACCACCATAGCAAATCAATCAATCAAACATTTATTTGCAATCCAAAGCCCAATATATGGTACCAAAGATCAACAAGTATGGAAGTCATAATTCTGCCATGATTAATTTAACTTTTTCCAGTTTAATATGCTGGTTTGGAAAAGAGAAATAATGTGCCCATCAGCAATTATATGGTATGAAAGTCAGTTTGGTGACATTAGGCCAGGCAATCTTTCTTAGCCCAACTCATTTCACAGGGAGTTATGGAGAGTTTTTGAGCAAGATTTCAGAATGGTTTGCCATTGGCTGCTTCCTAGGGCTAAGAGTGATTGCTAGTTGTATGCCTAAAGTAGGATTAGAACTCTTGGTCTCCTAGTTTGTAGTCTGGTGCCTTAACCACCACACTGAGCTGGCTCTTTTATATCATATATACTACTTCATCTATCAGAGAATCCTAGAATGTTTTTTTAATATGTTTTAAAAGTTTTTTATTAATAAAACAGTTAAAACAAAAAAGGACATAACCTGTCATTCCAGTATATATAATCCTAACAATTTGTACCTTGTCATACTTATAATTCCTAATCTCTATATATACACATTTTCCTATATAATAGTCTCAAATTTATTTCTCTATATACTAGCATACAGTTTTATATACCACAATCATAACACTAACTTAAAGCCCAAACAGTTCTCCTTGACTCGTACCAGCAATAAAATTTGTCCCAGATTTCAAAATAGTCCATTTCTGTCTTGTCCTTTAATTCCATAGTAAGCCTATCCATATCAGCACACAATAAGATTTTATGTAGAATCTCTTCTTCTGTTGGAATTTCTTTATTTCTCCAGTTTTGTGTGTAGGCCAATCTGGCAGTTGTGAAGATATGTAACATTAAGTAAAGTGCCCCTTTATCGTATTTCTGTGTGGTAATACCTAGTAAGAGGAGTTCTGGTTTTAGCTCTACCTCTGTCATTAGTATTTCTTCTAGCCATTTTTTAACCTTGTTCCAAAAGTCACAGGCACTCCCATCACATATGATAATATGTCCCTCTTGCCAAATTACATTTCCAGCACATAGGGGAGATGTTTGGGCCCATTTTAGCTAGTCTTGCGGGTGGGAGGTGCCATCTATAAAACATTTTGTAAAGCTTTTCTTTGTAGGATGTGGCCAGGGTGAGGTTCCTGTTTCGTGCCCATAGTTCTTGCCAGATATGCAGATCAAAGTTGAGATCAAAGTCCCTGCTCCACGTTAACATGGTTTCTTTTACCTGTTCTTCATATATTGCCTGATCTAACAAATAATGATATAACTTTTTAATCATTTTATCCTCAGTACCTAATAGTATTTTATCCAACCCTATCAATTCTATTTTTATCCTAATTCTGTTTTGTCTTTCCAACATCTCGCCTGTAATTGAAGGTATGCCCACCATTCTAATTCTATCCCTTCGTCTTGAAGAGTTTTCCTGGATTTCAATTCCCCTTTCTTATCTAGTATGTTTTTATATGTTATAATCTTCCCTAATTGAATAAACTTTGATGTACATATATTTCTAATGGTGAGATCCAGCCAGGGACTTGAGTATAGTTCGGTTGCCAGGTTTTGACCCATACATCAATTAAAGCCCATCTAATATAGTGCCTGCGAAGATATTTATGTGATCTATATATTTCTGGTCCCATAGCATAGCATGCCATCCTATTTGTAGGTCATGACCTTCCAAACAAAGTAATCTCCTGTTCTTCAAAAGTATCCAATCCCGCACCCATATTAAAACTATGGCCTGATAGTATTTTTCCATGTCAGGGAGGCCAAGTCCCCCCCTCTCCTTCAAATCCTGCAATAATTTTAATTTGATCCTCACTTTTTTTCTTGCCAAATAAATTTGAGAATAATTTTGTTAATGTTTTGAAAAAAATTCTTATCCAATTTTATGGGTATATATTGAAACAGAAATAAGATTTTCAGTAACACATTCATTTTAATTACAGCTATTCTGCCCATGAAGGAGAGCTGTAAGTTGGTCCAAGTATCTAAATCAGCTTTAATTTGTTCAATTAGTTTACCAAAATTGTCTCTTTTAAGTGTAACACATCTAGTGGTTAGTTGTATCCCTAAATATCTTATTTTATTCGTAATTTCAATACCTATTCTATCAGCCAATTCATTTTTCTGTACTTTAGTCATGTTTTTGACGAGCATTTTAGTTTTTTCTTTATTTATGTTTAGACCTGCTATTTTCCCATATTTACTCAACACTTCCATCAATCTTATCCCTGATTGCAATGACTCTTCAATTATAAAAACTAAATCGTCTGCAAAAGCTTGTGTTTTAAACCTTTCTTTCTTAATCTCTAAACCTTTGATCTGCCTATCTTTTCAAATTACTCTGACCAATACCTCTAGGGATAATATAAACAACAATGGCGATAACGGACAACCTTGCCTTGTAACCTTTTTGAATTGGAAAGCTATTGGTCGTTTCTCCATTAATTATTACTTTCGCTGCCTGATTAAAATAGACTGATTTAAACATATTTATAAAGTTTTCCCTGAAGTCCATATATGACAATTGATTAAACATAAAATCCCATTTCACATTATCGAAAGCTTTTTGTGCATCAAGAAAGATTAAACTCATTTGCTTTTCATTGTGCACCTCATAATACTCCAGTATATCCAAAACAATCCTAACATTATTTCTTATGTGTCTTTTTGATAAAAAGCCATTCTGATCAGAGTGTATAAAATCTGCTAGAAATCTTTCAAGTCTTTGCGCCATTATAGCCATACAGATCTTATAGTCTGAGTTTAATAATGAAATGGGTTTATAGTTTTTAATATGCGCCAGGTCTGCATTTTGCTTAGGAATCAGAGTAAGGAGAGCTTCTTCCCATGAAGCCGGTGTTTTAGCTTTGGTTAAGACCTCATTAAATAGTTCCAACATTATTGGATTTAAAAGTTCTTGTATGATTTTATACACTTCTACAGGTAGACCATCTGGCCCAGGTGCTTTATTATGTTTTTGTTTTTTAATTGCTTCCGAAAGTTCCAAAGGTGTTATCTTTTTGTTCAACAAAGTTTTAAATTCTTTTGGAACTTTCAGTAGGTCAGCTGTTTGCAAATACTGTACAATGTCATCATTATTTCTCCATTCATCATCTTTATATAGGTTCTTATAGAACTCATATGCCACTAATTTCTTTCCTTCGCTCTGATACACCATATCACCTTCTGTGTTGCAAAGTTTAGTAATCCTCTGTTTGTTATTGTGTTTTTTAATTTTATAGACCAGCCATCTCCCCGGTTTATTGGCGTTTTCAAAAATTTTTTGTTTAGTACATTTTATCTGCTGTCCCAGTTCTTCCTTCCCAATAATGTTCATCTTATGTTTAATTAGATCTATCTGCTGTTTCAACTCACGTCTTTGTGGTTCCTTTTGCAAATCTTCCTCAACTCTACTAGAATCCTAGAATGTTAATGTTGGAAGGAACCTTGATGATCTAGTTCAGCGACTTGGCTATGGCAAGAATCCACTATTACAACATTGCTGGCACATGGTTACTCAGCTTCTGTTCAGTCACCTCCAGGGTCAGTCATTTAATCATTTCTAGACACTCCTTTGTTAAACACCTCTTGCCATATTTTTCTGATTCCAACTGAAAATTAGTTACTTGTAATTTAAATTCATTGTTTCTTTTCTAGTCTTCTAGAACAAAATGGAAAGATTTATCCTATTGTCTACCTGATGGCTATTCATGTAACCCAAGACAGAATACTGTTAAAACAAAGGAATATAAAAGTATCCTATCTTCTTCCTCAAATAAAATACCGAATTTCTGCTCTTTTCTTTTTTAATTTTCTGGAAGCCTGGAAATGTTGGTGTCAACAATTGGGTCAGGGTTGGGGTGATGATGGGCATGAAATGATAGAGGAAAATTCCAGGGACAAAATGGCTCAGATAAAGTGGCTGATTATTTGAAGGGAGAGGGCATGCTTGCATCTCCAAAGACTCCCAAACATGCTTCTGATTATACAACAGGTCCAAGGCTGGTATCTGATAGAATAGAATAGAATAGAATAGAATAGAATAGAATAGAATAGAATAGAATAGAATAGAATAGAATAGAATAGAATAGAATAGAATAGAATAGAATAGAATAGAATAGAATAGAATAGAATGTACTTAATCCTCACTGTTTAGAATCACTTAAAAGTGCTTAGGTCGAACTAATTTATACCCTTGATTTATAGTTTGTGGTTAACAGACATATATTTATTAGTTGAGCTTGTTGTTTCAACCTAGCCTTATTTAAAACATTTGTATTAACAACCATTTCCATTACAGTATCAGATTCTACAAAACTCCTAATTATATTAATCTTCTCTACCCCAGAGATTGTTACTATAAATATTTTCTGTCAAATAAACTGCAGGTGCTTCAATTTGCATATGATTTGCAGTGTTGTACATCAGTGCATCCAAATTCAGATTTATGCTTTTATTTCAATTAAATGCAGGTTAATCTAGCATGAGGAAGAGACAGAGAGATGTAAAAAATGAATTACAAAATGAGTATGCCTTGATGTTCTAGGTACATTAAATGATCTAGTGGCAAAATATTCATAAGCCATTTTATTACGTAGTAGTTTCCTTTCCACCCCTAAATATAATCTGGGTGAATGTCTCTGTCTGCAAGTAACATCAGAGTTTTATCACCAAGCTATATTCAGAAATAAACTTAGTGGTCAAAGAATTAAAAATGTATGATTATTTTGCATCAAAAATACTAACTCAAGTAAATAAGTGTTTAATTTCTAATAGATTCAGTTACTTTTCAGGGTATGCACTTAAGAGTTTTTAGTGTAGTATTTTTAAGGTATATCCATGCCCCAGAAAAAAATATAACAGGGCGCTTAGGTAGAGCAGTGTACACATGATAATTGCTGTAGGAAATGAGGTGTGCTATGTACAATCTCAGAAGAGGCTTTGAGTTCTAATTAATTTTTATTTCTAATTTCTAATTTTAGTTCTAATTAAGGTTGTTTTGAATAAATTTACATTTCAAAGGGCCAAAATAAAAAAAAAAGCATAGAGGTACTGATGGTATTGTTTTCTAGTCTACCTGGAGAAAAAATCTTACTACTGAAGGGTTCTGGAACAAAGGGAATTTTTTTAGTATAACTGTTGCTTTCTTGCTTTTTGTAATCAGCTTTTGCACCAGAGAAATTTCATGCAAGCTTGGGAAACATGTACATGGATGTGATATACTGAAGGAGGGAGTAAGAGAATGTACAGGAATGATTGATGTCTTTCTTATGATGTAATGGCTCTGTTGTCTGATTTTTATTGGCTAACAAAGTTTATAAAGCAATGCTACCAACTTTCTAAGGTGTGGCACTTCTGGATGTAACTCTGCCAGCGTTCCAGATTGTTGGCCACCCAGCTGCTTAATTTGATCAAATAAAGTGCTGCTTGATCAAGAAGTCTCTGCTTGGGTTATTTGATTAGATTGATATGGTATCCGAAGTTTAAGTAAGGAACTGGGACCTTACATTTCTGGTGCCCGAACAGGGACTTGGAAGTTTTTTTCCCTTCAAGATTGTTTTTCATTAAAACTCCCTGTGAATGAATTCTGTTCTAACTCACAACCTTCAGGCATGACATCCAGGAAAACTGGTGTGGCCAAAAGATAAGGGCAAGAGTGCTCCCAGATCCTTTGTATCTGATGACTTTTAAATTGGCCAGACCAGCAGACCAGAGTTTGTCTGAACGCTGAATGTTTAAGGCGACTTCCATCTCATCCCAGTGAAGGTAGGAGGAGACAAGAACACAGGAGAAACTTGGTAAGTAGAAACAAACATTCTGGAATTAGGGGGAGGTGAGGATTACTGTTTGCATGAATGAAAGAATGAGATGGAGAAATTCCTGTAAGAGGTCTGCTCCAGAGTGACAGGGAGAGTGCTTGTTGAGTGTCAGGCTGTTATCAGGCAAGTCTGTCCGATATAAAAAGGGAGGCCTAGCTAGCCTTGATCTTGATAAAAAGACCGAAAAACCCTTTAAAGGCAATAGAGAAGAAAACCAGGTTAAACAATGGGGAAATAGGCAAGGAAAAGGAGAAGCCGTGTTTCCAGTGGGCTGCGTGTTAGCCCATTGGGAAGCACTGAAATTGTGGCAGTAAAAATAATCTTCAAGAAAGCAATATTGTAAAAATGTTGGCCAGTTTATCCTTTTAACAAATTTAGACACTGAAGAAAAGAAAAGAAAAATTCAAAGAAGAATAAGTTTTTTTCTCTAATCTGGCTCTTTGAACGGACAATTTTATTTTCTGTTAGACAATGACGCCATCTACTGTCCTTAGAAACATGAAGAGAGGAGGCTGCTCTCTATAGTTTTCCCCTTTGAATTTACTGGAAAAAAATTGGAAGCAACCATAAATGTTCCCCTCCCTTTTTGGAAAAAGATTAAAAGGGAGGCTGCTCTGGCCTCAAAATCTAAATTGATGAGTTTTAAATATTTGGCCATCCAGAAAATTAAATTTGGGCTTGGAAAGGTGAGAAAAATAAGAGATGGTCAATGTCACATTTTGACTGGAATCACATCTTCATTTTTCTCACTTCTTGGAGGACAAGCAACAGGCCTGTTGTCTTAATGGTATCTGTGTATATATGTGTGTCTGTGTTGTTTTGTGTTATTTCTAAGACTTGGAAAAGGGTCAAAAAGCATTATTTAAAAATAAATGGTTTACCTGGAAAAAGTGTGAAAATGAAATATCTGTATATGAAATTATGTATGCAAGCAGTTTGAATGGAAGTGAATGTGTGAATATGCTGATGTGCAAGTGTCTCTCTTTCTCTGTCTCTCTCTCTCTCTTTCTGTGTGTGTGTGTGTGTGTGTGTGTGTGTGTGAAATACCTGAAAGGCAGGAATTTAGTTGCCTGAAGTGTGAGATTGCTGGAAGAAACTGGGAATCATGAAAACTGTGTGACTGCTAAGGAACACCCCCCAGTGTGTGTGTGTGTGTGTGTGTGTGTGTGTGTGTGTGTGTGTGTGTGTGTGTGTGTTCCCCACCCCACCCCAGACTGTGGACAAAACAGTAAATTGCAGATTTTGTTGTTGTTGTTGTTGTGGACTAAGTAAAAGGTGTTTGCATGAGAATCTGAGGAGAGGTTTGGGTTGATCATTTTAAAACTTTTTTCCTCTCTGCTTAACTCTGGCATGGAAGGTGGAGGGAAAGGAGGAAGGGGGGGTGAAGTCTAAGATTGTAGGGGTTTTTTGGCTTCTATTCTAACTTTGCTCAGGGACAAAGAACAAAGATAACTTGTTTAGTATGGCTTCTCCTTGTCGCAAATATATAATTTCATTTCTCTGCTGCAGTTTGTGTTTAAAGTTTAGAAATGCAGAATCTGTAACATCCCTCCCCCCACCCCTTTCTCTGTTGAGCCTTTAGTTCTGTTCAAAGTTTTTGGGCTGGTTGCCAATGATTGTGTGTGTGCAAAATGTAACCAATGACAACAGAGCTCTCCCTTCTGTTAAAGCTAAATGTATTATAAAAGGAAAAAACTTAGGAAAATGATTCTGAATTGTTTTGCTTAGATTTGTAAATATTTTCAAAAGGTTTGATGCTCTAATTTCAGTCTTTACACACACACACACACACACACACATTCAGTACATTAACTCAGAATACCTCATTGAAGTTTTTTTTCTTTTGTGAAGCTGCACTGAAAAATAAATTTTTTCATCTCTTTATGAATGTTGATTTTGGATAAATTTACAGATAAAGGTTCAGCCTGATTGTTTATGGATAGACGGTTATAGCAAAGTTGATAAGAAAGAGATGTGGTGGATGTTGGATGTTGGAGAAGAGAATGTTAGTGGAGGCTGAGGAAGGGACTTTCCCTCCCTGTACTTCTGGACTCTGAGCCAGGCTAAGAAGGAGAAGAGACTTATGGATAGTTTTGGAAGTTGGAAAGAAAGATTAATAGTAAAAGGAAAAATGTTACTCACATAAAGTTGAGACAAGAGAATGCACATGGGAGGCTGAATGCAGGTGCATGAAGGAAATGAATGTTGAAGAGGGGGAGGAGTTATGTGTTAGTTTTTGGCTGATGTTAAGGTTGGCACACAATGGCTGGACAGGTTGTGACATCTAGTGATGAGGCCATTTCAATACAGGCCTCAACTCTGGAAAATTTGCCTTGTCCTGTTTGAAATGATGGATGGGAGAGTTGCACGAAGGTTCAAGAATGTCAATGAAGAAGTGAAGAATGTTACTCAGTATTTGCATAATCTGGCGCAGGTTTTGTCTTCTATTCCAATATAGGCCCAGGCTGCCTACCACCTGTCTCTGACCATTGTTCCTGGAGAGTGGGTTCAGGTGAAAGAACTGTCACCTATAAGTACTAGTCCTGAGTGGTCCCAACCATGCCATGTCTTCTTGACCTCAACTGCAGTGAGAGTTAAGGAAGCATGAGTCCATGGAAAGTCCCATCATTCCCTCTCCAGTGACAAGCTCTGCAGCTGAACGACCTGAAAGTGAAATTTTGACCTGCTTCACCTGTTGAACTGTTTCTATCTAACTAGGAGAAAAGCTTCAGTGGACTGGACTACCCAGGAACTTGGGTTTGTAATATCTAGACTGTGTATTGCTACATTTTTTTGTTGCTGCTATTTCCCTCACACCTTTCTTCAATAATTAAAGGAACAAAAGGCAGTTGTGTTTATAACACATATTCCATTTGCAAAGTGGGGGATAGGGTCCTTTGTTATGCTCCTGTCAATACAGTAAAGCCCTAACAACAACAACTTCAAACTTGGACATATGGAAGGACACACAGACTATACCTCTTGAGAAGAATAACACAAGACTTATGGATAGTGCCAGAGTCTCCTTTGATGCATGTTAAATCTATTGACTATAATCAAGCTAAATGGACTAAGTATGGAGACACTTACTCATTTAACACAAACTACATCCTACCTAACCTGGCACAGTGCAAGGAAAATTCAATGTGATTAAAGGAGTCAGGAGTGCAATGCTGATTCCTGCAACCTGGTGTGCTTTGAGATAACCAGACCAGCAGACTTCTCAGCATCATTTGAACCAGCTATTGATTAAACCAGACACAATTATGGGTTCAATATGACACTATTATACCATTGTCCCAAAAACATTTTTTAGTTTTTCATTCTTTTTACGATGAACTGGAAACCACAATTGAAATTACCTCAGTATCAAAGAATCTTTTTATTGATCTGGCTCAAAAGAATTGCTTCATCTCTAAATGTGGCTAACTGTTATATGTGTGTGGGTACTAACATGGGTGAACAATGGCCTTAGAAAACACGTGAAATAAATTTTACTGCCCTGACTAGTCAAAATCTCACTGGAAAAGTCACCAATAGACCCAACATGTGGACTCTCAAGAAAAGTGAAGAATGCAGATTCCTGAGTCTCAGAAGGTGCTGTTGGTACTAAATAGTCTTGATGAAACGTGACCCATCATTTCAGCTGTTTTTGAATGCAGACCAGAACAGGAATTAAGTATGGAAGGACTTAAAGCCTGTTTGATTTCTGAAGAACAGAAATGCCATTTTAGAACAAGCCACGAGGAGAAATTCCTGAGGTGGAGGTCCAAGGAACAGAGAGAGCAAAGCAGCAGACTGCCTGTCTGCAGAGATTGGATTACATCTCAGAAGAGAATTCTCAAGAGGAAAGAACAGGAAAAAAAGATATACTTCATCTGTGGGACTGAAACTCATTTAAAGAAAGACTGTTTACAAAGAAAAAACACAGCAAAAGGACAAGCTGCTGTTGCAAAAGTTAGCTATTGTAATAGTGGAGACAAATGGTTAATAGGCAGTGGGGCTAGTTAAACAATTGTTAATAATTCTAAGTTGTTTTCCAGATTTAATTCAACTAAAGGAGATCCAGTGGCCTTAGCAAATGGCCAGAAGGCAAAAGTCATGGGAAAAGGCAGTGTGCTGATTCCATGTCTGGAGGAAAGGTTTAATAATGTATTATGTGTGCCTGAAATGAAGCATAATTTGTGGAATGTCTCCAGTCTTGACAAACTAAGGGTTTGAGACCACATTTGTAAATTGGAAATGTCTCATAAAAAGAAATGGCAATGTAAGTGCACAGGGCATAAAACAGGATAATCTTTATGTGTTGCATGCACAAAAGATTCAGTGTGGCACAGCATCATTCATGCATTCATCTCTTGCACAGAAAGCTTGGTCATGCCAGCTTCAGAGTGTTGCATAGGATGCCAGAGTTTGCAGAGGGATTAACTTTGAAGGGTGCAAGGCATACTTAGAATGTGCAATATGTAAATCATCGAAATCCAAGGTGTTCCCAGTGAGCAAGAAGAGCACAAGGCAGACCACAAGGGTTCTAGAGCTGGTACATGCAGATTTAGTAGGACCAATGCAAGCTAGCTTGGGAGGAGCCAGGTAAGCGCTGGTCATTGTAGATGATTTCAACAGATTTGGTTTCTGTTATTTGCTTAAAAGCAAAACAGAGGTACTGCAGAAGTTCAAGCAATGGGTGAGCTTTGCTAAAAGAAGATATAGGCAACAGGTATGCCAGCTGCAAACTGACAGAGGTTCAGAATTCATGTCAGCAAGTTTTCAACAGTGGTTGGGACAGCTAGGAATATGACATAGATGCACAAATCCATACACAGCAGCTGAGAATGGCGTGGCTGAAAGACAGAATGGAGTCTTGCAGACCATGAAAGACTCACTGCTGGAGGATTCTGCTCTGAGCAGGTCATATTGGGGCAAAGCCATGTTGACTGCTAATAATTTGGTCAATAGGTTGTGGAGTTCCTCTATAAATGATACTCCATATGCTATGCTATATCGGAGAAAGCCATCTCTGGCACATTTAAGGGTGTTTGGAAGCAATGCATGGGTGCATATTTGAAAAGCAATTAGGAGAAAAGGGCAACCAAAGGCTAGAAAGCTCAAATTTATGGGCCATGAGCCTGGCTCAAAGATTTATCGCTTTAGCAATGGAAGCAGAAGGATAGTAATTTCCAAATTTGCTAGCTTTGCAGAGCAGAATTGGGGCACAATTGATGCCAATTCTGGAGATGATCCACTTAGTGATGGTGACTCACTTAGTGACAGTGTCAGCGTTCAGGGAGGAGAGGCTGAAAAAGGACAAGAAAAGGAGTCAGAAGAAGATGGTGACTCTGATATGAAGCAGGAAAGGGTTGATAATCAAGAGCAGTCAATGCCATGCAGGTCAGAGTGATGGAATAAAGGGATTCCACCTGACAGGTATTCTGCTGGGAAAGTAAAGGTGTGTAATGTGTGGTATGAGCCAAGAAACTATCAGGAAAGTAGAGCAAGTAAAGTGGAAAGAGGCCATGGACAAAGAAATGAAATCCATGGATGAACATATTCACTTCTATGACTTTGCTACAAGGCTACAAAGCTGTAGAATGTAAGTGGGTATACAAAAAGAAAGTGTTACCCAACAATGAAGTCCAATATAAGGCAAGATTAGTGGCACAGGGGTTTTTGAAGAAGAAAAACAAGCACTATGATGAAGTATTTGCACCAACGGTAAAAAGTGAAACTATAAGGTTGGCATTAGCACTGGCAACTGCACGTGGGCATAAAATTTGGCACTTTGATATAACCACAGCATTCCTCAATGCAGAGTTGGAGGAAGAAATTACATGGTTCAAGCACCAGGGTATGAAAGTAAAAAGCCTGGCACTGTGTATAAACTGAACAAGGCCTTTTATGGACTAAAGCAATCAGCCAGAAACTGGAACATCTGTTTAGATGTGGCATTGAAGGGTCTTGGGTTTAAGAGTTGTAAAGCCGATAGTTGCATATATACTACAAGGTTCCACAGTGGGGACTGCCAATCATTAGCATTTGTGGGTGATCTTTGCTTCATTGCAAAGGATCTGGCACAGGTGAAGGAATTTGCTAATTAATTGGAGAAAAAGTTTGAATTGAAAAGTCTGGGTGAAATACAAAACTATCTTGGTGTAGAGATACAAAAAACTGAGAAAGGTGGCTATGTTCTCAGTCAAAGAAGGAAAATTGAACAGCTGTTGGACATATACAACACGAAGGATTGTAATTCTGCTCCAATACCTATGAGCATAGATTTTCACAACACTTTGGGTGAGGACAAAAGTGAATCCTATGATCAGGAGATATATCAGTCAGCAATAGGGAGCCTGTTATATCTGTCACTGTGGTCCAGACCAGACATAGTGTGTGCAGTAAGCATCTTAAGTTGCTTTACTGCCGCACCCAATGGATGGGTGTGAAGCGAATTCTCAGGTATTTGAAGGGAACTGTGAATTTGGGTCTTCAAATACAGGTCTCTGAAGAATTAAAGTTAAAATGTTATGTTGACAGTGATTATGCCAATGATGTGCAAACCCGAAAGTCCAATTCTGGGTTTGTAGTATTATTTGGAGGGACTTTAATTGGATGGAAGTCCAGAAAACAAACAACTGTAGCTATTTCTACTGTGGAGGCAGAATTTATTGCTCTGTCTGAACTTTGTTCAGAGGTAACCTGGTATGTACATCTGTTAAAGAATTTAAACATTGAAGTTAAAGAAGCTGTAATAGTATTTGAAGGCAATGCTGCTTGCATTAAAATGGCAACAGGTGACAGAGTGAAAAGTAGAAGCAAGCATGTGGACATTAAGTATTGTAATATCAGAGAAGCCGTTAAAAGTAAACTAATTCTCTTGCTTCATTGTTATTCAGATGACAATTTGCCAGATGTAATGACCAAGCCATTGGGTGGAGTACACCATGGGAAGAGTATTAAATTATTTGGTTTTATGTCTATTCCAGTCATAAAGGGAGGGGTGTCAGTGTGCAAGAATTTATGAACTGGAATAGCCATAGCAATGAACCAGCCAATGGGAACTGTTATTTAACTGAGACACAGGATTGGCTGTGTGAGGCATGTGATCCAGCCTAGGTCTGGGCATGTCTTAGTCTTCCCTGTGTCCTGATATATATATGTTTGCATTAAAATGGCATATATATATATATATATATATATATATATATATATATATATATATATATATATATATATATATATATATATATATATATATATATATATATATATATATATATATATATATATATATATATATATATATATATATATATATATATATATATATATATATATATATATATAAAGTTTTTCTAAACTATGCCTCCTCCTCATTTTGAATATGTGCTTATTTTGGGGCTTGTTTTTGCACTGGAAAGCTGTAAAACTCTAACAGTTTTCCACATTTCAAGTCATCAGAAAAGAACATAGTCAAGATTACCTTCAAATGTCTTTGAGTATTTGTAAAACTAGAATTGTGGGAATTAGCCCTGATTATCTTGTGGAAAACGAAAGAAACTTTTACGATTTCCAAGGGGAGCAGAGAAGTTTATTATGT
Source organism: Bothrops alternatus (assembly GCA_034064705.1). Classification (NCBI taxonomy): domain Eukaryota; kingdom Metazoa; phylum Chordata; class Lepidosauria; order Squamata; family Viperidae; genus Bothrops; species Bothrops alternatus. The sequence goes on from JARGCV010000112.1 coordinate 33,626,338, forward strand.
GCACATGGTTCAGAAGCAGTTAACAAGCCATTCTGAACCCCGAGGGGGGGGTTCAAACTACAGTTTTATAGTTTTCTATTTCTCAAGAACAAAGGGGCACACATGCAAATCTACAATGTATTTCATCGGGTTAGTTCTCATGGACATACAATGAAGGGAGTTATGCTTAATACATTGTTGCTGAACTCAGTGTGCTTTTGGGTTAGTCATACATTTGCTGACACAGCTTTCTTCTAGAAATTATACAGACACATCTATTTTGCTTTAGTGATCTTTAGTGATTTTTCATTATCATTATTATTATCTCACTCTCTCCTACCTCATTATTTCCCCCCTTTGGAAGTTTTCCAGCTTAAACTTCCATTATTCTACATCGGATCCAGGTTCTTGAGTGGGCACCATCTTATATTCCCATAAGGCTAACATTGTTTCATGTTTTGCTGTTAATTGGGCTGTACTTTCTGAGATCCTTCAAATCATTGCTATCAGACAGGGATTAAACAAGGAATCAAAATACATCCTAGAATTAACAAAACTGCTATAACTATGATGGTTTGTAGACCTGGTAACTTTGGCCACCATCCTGAAAATACATTTTCTAAATTAAATCCTTTCCAGGTTTGCACCGGAACATGTGCTAATTTGATCATTTTGTCAGTTATGCTTTTCAATACTTTTCCCATTTCTTTTGTTCCAGGAACCAACTGCCATTCTTAACTGTGAGAGTCACTAAATTACAGTTATCTGTTCCACAGGAATCTGCTTTTGTTTCACTCTTTTCAAACAAGATGTGGTCCATCTCTTTTGGGTCTTGGGTATGCCACTTAATACATGACCACCACTTACATTTGACCGCAGAGACTTCACATCCATCTGGTGGGCACAAATACTTATGGTTTGGGATATAGCTGTGGATATTACTGATCCCTCCACAACCATATGTTGCAGCCCAATAATTAGCTGCTTTGCAAACATCAAAGGTGATGCTAAAACTGGAGTCTGGGTTGGATTTCCATTGAGAGATCCCTAATAGTGCCTTGTCCTTATAGCTACTTCTTGTTCTATGTGTTTTTATTTGTAAGGCCCAACGATCTGGATCAGACTTGGGATTATAACACTGATCTTGGACTCCTTGTCTACAAACCTTGTATGTGGTTCTGTTGTATGTACAAGAGCTAGGGGAGCTATCTTGGCACCCTTCTGGTTTTATTGTATGATAAATCAAAGTCTTGGTTATCTGGTTTCCTTGTTTGGTAGTCTTAATGCAGTTTTGACAACCTTGGTTTCCCTGTGTATTTGTTATTTCTTTGTGTACGGTACTCAATATTTTGTTATAGGGTTTTTGCATTATGACCTCTCGTGTAGCCTTTGCAATGATTTGTGTAGGAATGTGTGTGTATATTCCCCATATTAAATAACTAACAGGTATGATGAGCAGTTGAATCCTCATATCTTCCACCGTGCGTAGAGAGACAGCATCCGGAGTGTCTCAGCAAGGTTGTTCTTCACACCGTGTGTTGAGAACCCGTTGCCGGTAGGGTTCGACAGGGTGTATTTCTTGTAAACTTCAATACCAAAGGTTTGTCAGTCTTATCCACCTTGTAAGTTACTGGATCTGCAGGTGCAGCTGCTTTCAATCTACTCCAGTGGATCCAGGATTTTCCCTCCAAGGTTTTCACTGCCAAAGGAGAACACATAACAACAGTATACGGTCCTTTCCATCTTGGGCTCAAGGGATCTGATTTCCAGTGCTTCACCCACACTCTGTCTCCTGGTTTGAACCCATATGTTGCTGTAACTACTGGAGGGGGTTGTTGTTCCATCATATAATGGCGCAAGTTTGAAACAGCCAAATTATGAAGCTGTAACTGATGTAACAATTTCTGTTGGTCTATCCCCCCTTTATGAGCCAAGTCCGGCCAACCCTGACTGTCAGGTTTAAATAGACAAGGGGGACGGCCAAACATGAGTTCATAAGGACTAAGTTGTAATTTAGTGCGGGGGGCCAGTCTGATTGCATACAAAACCATAGGCAAAACATCTGGCCAATGAAGATGAGTTTCCAAACAAAATTTGGTAATAAGTGTTTTAATTGTGTGATTAGCTCGTTCTGCTTTTCCAGCCGATTGAGGGTGGAAAGAACAATGAAATCTCCATTTGATTCCTAATGCTTGGGCTAAAGACTTATTGATTTGGTGTACAAATTCAGGACCATTATCTGATGAAATCCTAGAAGGGCAACCAAACCTAGGAATAATCTCTTTCAGAAATATTCTGGCAACCTGTATAGCTTTCTTATTTACAGTTGGAAAGGCTTCAATCCATCCTGAATAGGTATCAATTATAACTAACAAGGCTATGTATTTCTTACTTCTGGGCATATCAGTAAAATCAACAACGACATAGTCCATTGGAAAATAAGCGATCGGTTGTTGACCAGGTGGTAGTACTGGTCTTTGGCGTGCATTGGTTTGGGCACAAGTGGAACACTGAGAACATACTTGTGCTGTTAGCAAAGAAGCAAAAGGAAGATAGAAAAAACGTTCAAGCTGTTGTAATAATGCAGTTTTTCCTAAATGATGTTGCTTATGGGCTTGAAAAATAAGGGGGCGGGCAAGTGCAAGAGGAACAGCGATGCGTCCATCGGGAAGTGTGTACCAGCCTTTAACTAGTTCAGCTTGTACATCCTGTTTCAATTTTTGGGTTTCCTCCTGTGTATATGTAGGATCAAGTTGTTCTAAGTAAGTGTCTAAATACATGAACCTAGTGACATCTGAGTTGAGAGGGGGGCCTTCCCACGCAGCTCTTTTGGCTTCTTTGTCTGCTTTCCTATTGCCCTGGGTAATAAGGCTAAAATACATTACAGTCTTTTGGACTAACTGGGCTTTCTTTTTGGACGCTTTATAGCCACAGTCTTGTAACAACTGGAGCAATCTGGATGTATTTTCAAAGCAATCCTCTTTGTTTTGTCCAGTTATCAGAACATCATCTACATATTGAAGGCAACAATCCTCTTTGGAAAGTCCTTCTAAATTCTCTTCCTCTTCCATACTGGTGGGATTGTCCCCTAGGCTGGCCATTCCTCTGGGGGCATTCCCTTTGCCAGTGTCCTTCCTGTTTACAGATGGCACATTGGTTGGGTCCAATACGCATCCCTCCCAATGCTACTGCTAACATTTCAGCTTTCTTTTTTTCTTTCTGATCTGATTTACGTTCCACCTCCTTGTCACGGTTACGGAACGTTTTAAGTGCAATTTCCATAATCTCTGCTACGTTTTTTCCTAAGGCACCTTCTGTACGCTGTAACTTTCTCTTTATGTCTGGGGCACTCTGGGTAATAAATCTTTCAATTAGGAGTGGGTGATGTTGTGCTAACTCCATATCCAGACCTGTGTTTACTTTATAGGCTTCTATCAGTCGGCTGAGGAATGCAGTGGTGATTTATTTCTCTTGCCGAACATTAGTTACTGCAGCATAATTAACTGGACGAATTGCTGCTTCCCTCAAAGCTTCTAAACACAAAAGTCTGTATCTTTGTAATAAAGTTTGGTGTTCAGGGTCATTAGCATTCCAGTCTGGTCTTTGTTCAACAGCGTCAGAATTTCTGTTCTCCTGACAATTAACTCCTCCGTCTGGGTGTCTACGGGCAAGTACTTTCAATTTTCCTAATCTATATTTTTCTCTCCCTTCCATGTCCAGTAAAGTAGAAATAAGCTGTTGCATATCATTCCACGAGGGATTGTGTGTCTGTATGATGTTCTCAAATAAATCTATGATCTCTTGAGGTTTTTCTGAAAATGGGCCAAATTGTTGTTTCCAATTAAGGAGATCAGTGGTTGTAAAGGGAACATACTGGAGCATGGAAATATTGGTGTTGTCTGGTCCAGGGACCAAAACTTCTCTTAAAGGAGCTAAGTTCTCTTTTGTTTTCACCTTAATTCTAGTCCGGCTAGAAACAGGGGTTTCCTCTTCATTCTTTTGAATGGTTCCATCTGCTTTTATTTTGCTTTCTTCTTCTGGTTGAAATTGGACTTCATTTCTTTCAATCGGAGGGGGTGGAATTTGCTGATTTATTCCCCCTTCTTCTGTTCTAGGAACATACGGAGGTAGTCTAACTAATTCCTCCCTGTCTTCCTGTTTGAAAATCTTAGCTTTTGTCTGAGGCTTGGCTTTTTGGCTTGCCAAATATATCTTAGCACATTCTAACTGACACTTTGCTAACCATCGAGGCTTTTCTGCAATATTGATCTGCCATTGGTCTATATAGGGATATTGGTCCCAATGACCATTTCCAGTCACATTTTGATGAACCCGTGCCACGAGTTCAGGGATTCGCCGATCCCTCCTTGGGCCACCCTACGCCAAAGGTGGTCCATTCAGATTCACAGAATCTTTTTAACATGGCTGGATTTGGTTTTGGGTCTCCATAATCCCTAGAAAAAACCTGTTTGAAATTTTCTAACATGCATTGAAGTGGCGTCTGACCAACGCCCTTCTTTGTCTGTTTACCTCCCATCTCTCCTAACACACTACCATTGACCTGAGACGCTGGACGTTCCAACAGTCGTTCTGCAGGAAATGCAATGGTTTAACCACCCACACAGTCCTACCTAGTGAAGACTTAAGGACGCCGCCTTGTCTTCTAGGGGGTAATTACTCCCCTCTTCCGATCCAAATGGGATCAGGTATCCCCTCTTTACAATACTTGCTTGCAGGCATTCCAGACCCTTTTGTTGATTTACGACCCGTCTGCTACCCCCGTGGATCCTTGACTGGAGTGCTTCGCTGATGGGTAAATTCCCCTCCCTTCCCGTCGAGGTCTCCCCGTAGACAAAGGCCACGGAGCCGGCTTGGAGATGTCGTCATCAAAAGAGGGTAATTCCAACAGGGCAATCTGTCTGGAAGGTCAACGGCCTCTTCCTAAAAGTTTCAGTCCCGGCGGAGTCGCCATAAATCTTGTGGAAAACGAAAGAAACTTTTACGATTTCCAAGGGGAGCAGAGAAGTTTATTATGTGCACATGGTTCAGAAGCAGTTAACAAGCCATTCTGAACCCCGAGGGGGGGTTCAAACTACAGTTTTATAGTTTTCTATTTCTCAAGAACAAAGGGGCACACATGCAAATCTACAATGTATTTCATCGGGTTAGTTCTCATGGACATACAATGAAGGGAGTTATGCTTAATACATTGTTGCTGAACTCAGTGTGCTTTTGGGTTAGTCATACATTTGCTGACACAGCTTTCTTCTAGAAATTATACAGACACATCTATTTTGCTTTAGTGATCTTTAGTGATTTTTCATTATCATTATTATTATCTCACTCTCTCCTACCTCAATTAGATTCAGGCATTCAAATCAATTTTAAAAATCTATCTATATAATTTAGACATCAGAGTCAATTCAAAGTGAATCAATTAAATTTCAACTTTGCAATGGATTTGCATTTTAAATCAGTGCAGACATATTTAATTCAATGAATCAAATCAATCTGCTGATTCAATTCACTACTGTAAAACAGTTTGACAGTCCAAATCAGTGCAAATCCATGTGGATAAATTCCAAATCTGAAAAACAGGTAGTCCTTGATTTATGATCAGAATTGAGCCCAAAATTTATGTTACTAAGTGAGACATTTGTTAAATGAGTTTTGTCCCATTTTATGATCTTTCTTGCCAAAGTTGTTAAGTGAATTGCCGCAGTTGTTAAGTTACTAACACAGTTATTAAGTAAATCTGTCTCCCCTATTGACTTTGCTTGTCAGAAAGTTGCAGAACAGGATCATATGACCCTGGGATACTGCAGTCATCATAAATATAAGTCAGTTGCCAACATACGAAGTTTGATCACATGACCATGAGGATGCTGCAATGGTGATAAATATGAAAAATGGTCCTAAGTCACTTTTTCAATGCTATTATAACTTCAGACGGTCACTAAATGAACTGTTATAAGTCGAAGACTATCTGTATGACATAAGGCTAGTGAAAACATAAACTGTGAGGTCCTTTATTCTGCCCTTGCCTTAAACATTTATGGCCTGAAGAAGGGGTCACAGGAGATGGTGCAGGTGATGGCACATAATCTGGTAAATCAAAAATTAGAATCAAATCAATATGTAATCTAGAAAAGGATGAATTTTCCATAGCTCAAGCTGGATTGCATTGTAAAGTGACTTCTCAAATATCAAGAAACACATACTCCACATATAGTATGTTTTGACAATCTAGGCCAGTGGTTCTCAACCTTTTTAATGCCGCGACCCCTCAACCAGTCATAAGTCGAGGACTACCCAACCGGTCATAAGTTGAGGACTACCCAACCGGTTGTAAGTCGAGGACTATTTCCCTGCCCGGGAGCGCTGCACATGCGTGGTGCTGTGCCCTGCGCTGGCCAAGGCACAGCTGGCAAGGGGCAGCGACGGCGCAGGGTGACCACTGGCTGGGCCACCAGCTGGCCCAGCCCAAGGAAGGTAAGGCACCCGCCAGGCCCCACGCGTGCCAGCAACCCTCCCTGCACCTGCCACTGCCCGCTAGCCTTACCTTGGCCATCGCCCATTTGGGGCGGTGGCAGGCAGGCCCAGGTGCTCCTGGGCGACTGCGGCAAGGGAGGTAAGGCACCCGCCAGGCCCCACATGCACCAGCAACCCTCCCTGTGCCCGCCAGCCTCCCACCTCCCACCTCTGGCCCTCTTTTACTTACATTTTTAGTAGCTGCTCAGCAGGGAGTGGTGGAAACTTCCAGACAGCTTGCCTTCACTGCAGACAACTTGCAGCACCATTTGGCAGGCTCAGCAGGGCAGAGACAGCCTGGACAATTCCTATTAGCTTTTGAAAGCCAATAGAATTAGACTCTATTCAAGAGAGTCTATTCTATTGGCTTTCAAAAGCCAATAGAATAAGGGGGAGTAGCACAGCTAAGAAAAAGGGGGGAAAATGATGGGCTGCGTTGTTTGGCGACCCCCGTGAAATGGTCGTTCGACCCCAAATGGGGTCGCGACCCACAGGTTGAGAACCGCTGATCTAGGTAAGAAATCAGGACACAAAAATAGTGTCCAAATTACCCCCATCCTGCTCCTGCCAGAAATCATCAAAAAGTGCAACCAATGCCATTTGTGTCCCATATCCAGGCCTGAATCCTAACAGGTAGGAGTCTAGATAATCCATTTCATTCAGAAACCTTTCCAGCTGCCACACAACCATCTTCTCAACAAGCTTCCCCAAAAACAGAAGATTCGAGAGAGGTCAGAAATTATCCAACAGGGTGGAATCCAGCAATGGCTTCTTGAGACGAGGGCAGATCACAGCCTCCTTAAAGTGCTGGGGCATTATCCCCTCCTATAGAGAAGCATTAATCACTGTTAGAGTCCACCCACATATCACCTCCTGGGAAGTTTTCACGAGCCAAGAGGGACATGGATCTAAACACAGGTGGTTTTATGCATACTCCCTAGGATCCTATCCATTTCCTCAGGAGCAATAAGGTCAAAATGTTTCCAGATAACAGGGCAACAGTCAGCCTCAGGGGCCTCCACCAAACCAGCAACCATGCCGGCATCTAATTGGGAACAAGGTTGAGCGATTTTGTCTTCCAGAAAATCAGCAAATTCTTCAGGTGGACCTCAGTCTCCTTTCCAGGAGGAGACTGCTCACCTTAAAGAGGGTCACTGGTCAATTATCTGCAGATGCAATTAGTATGGAGAAGTATTTGCACTTTGCTGCATGACTCGCTACAAGGTAGGCCTTAATAGTAGCTCTTACCTGCGTTCGATTGAGTTCATCCCTTGTCTTCTGCCAGCAGCGCTCTACCCATTTCTTCATCCATTTCATCACTCTCAGTTCCTCTGTGTACCATGGAGGGCAGAGAGGTCTATGGGTGAGGAGAGATCACATGGGCACAATCCTATCCAAAGCCTCAGTCACCTTCCTATTCCAAACAGTGACTAAGAGCTCAACTGGACTGCACAGCAGATTTGCAGTTATAGCCTCCAGTTCCTTCTGAAACTCATCCGGGGTGGACCAATCTAACAGGTCCTGCTTCCCTGTGGGGGGTACAGCTCTCGAGAAACTTATTGCCACAAGAGATGGCAGATTGAAGTTCCCCAGAACTATAAACCTGGGGTACTCCACTGTCAGCCCTGCAGGGAGGTCCAGGAGCCCAGATAGGGAAACTGCATTGCGACAGTGAGGCTGATACAGCAGCAGCAATCCCACCTGATCCCTTGAGCCCAACCTAAGAAAAAGGGTCTCATAGCCGGGCACTTGTGGAGCTTTGCCTCTGGAAGCTACCAGAGATTCTCTGATAACAACCATACCCCCTCCCCAGTCCTGAGGTCTAGGCTGGTGCCATGCTTGATAACCTACTGGGCACATTTCTAAGAGGGAAACATCCCTCTGGGCCCAGCCAGGTCTTGGTCATACAAGCCAGATTAGACTTCTCTTCAAGGATCAAATCAGCAATAAGGCTAGCCTTATTGCAGACTGATCTGACATTTAAAAGCAGCAGCCTAAGACCAGGGCCACCACAGATCTGCTGACCAGGTAAGTGAGGTGAGTACAAGGCGACAGAACACGAAATTGGTACTAAGCACTGAGATTGCATTCCCTGTAAATGCCCCCTTGCCTCCCATATCTCCCATTATCTGACATCCCTTTAACAGCCCTCTTCTGCCTTCCCTACAAACCATTCCATCCCCCATCTCTCAAACTCTTCCTTACAAAAGGGAAACCTACTACGCACCTTCCGTCGGGAACTGAAAACTTTCCTTTTTCAACAGGCCGGCCTGGCATAGAAGCTCCGGCTCCAACCAGGTGAAAATGTTTTAGGGGGATTGTCTAATTTTTAGGATTTTTGTAATTTTTAGGATTTTAGGATTTGTATATATTGGGTTTTATAGATTTTATGGTCTAATTTGTTTAATTTATTTTTAAATATTTTAATTTTGTACATTTATATGTTTTTTAAATTTTAAGGCTGTAAACCGTCCCGAGTCCTTCGGGAGAGGGGTGGTATAGAAATTTAATAAATAATAATAATAATAATAATAATAATAATAATAATAATAATAATAATAATAATAATACTCCAACTGACAAACAGTCAGGGGCAAGGTGAGCCCAACAGGCACTATAGCACTTGCTCTCAGTGCCCTCAAACTCACATCACTCCTTCCTCACTGCTGCAGAGGGATAACCTCCAGTACCCCCTTATTTCCCAACATACAATAAGTTCACTCAATGCACAAAAATCACACTACCTGGTCACTCTCATCCCACCAAGCAGGAAGCCATTTCTCCCCCCCCCCAGCTCTCACCAGGGGAGAGGGACCAACACACTCACCTGACTCTTGTCCAATTTTTCCCCTTCAGCCCTAGAGTTCCCTGAACAGCCTTCCAAAGCCAGATTACAAAACATTCCAAAGAGTGCAAAAAGTAGTCAGAGGAGCATCCAAAAGTCATGCTATGCTGCACTAAATATTGTTGCAGCTGTGCAGTCCTATGGTGTCTCCTGAAGTTCAAACAGTTCTGAGCTCCCACTAGCTAGTTAAGCATCAGAAAATCCCAATAGCAGCCTGTCACACTCCACAGCACATAAAGTTTAGCCCCTATCCAAGCTAGTTTGTCCTGGACTGAGCAGACATTCCCATGACCTTGAAACCACTTGTCCTCTTTTTAAGGGCCACAGTCATTTTTTTATTTATTAGATGACTCTCTTTCATTTGCACTTGGTGGTCACTTGGGCAGCCAATTGGTGTGATGGGGGCAATGGCTTGACTACTTCAGATTTTAGAGCAATTGTATTGAGGCATTCATGGTAGTGCATCTGCTAAACTGTTTTTTCCTCCCGGGAGGTAGCATAACATGAAGTTGAAATGGTTAAAGTACTGTGCCCATCACACTTATTTCGGAGATAGCTCTGCAGAGTCTTCAGTGCTTCTAGATCAGCGGTTCTCAACCTGTGGGTCGCGACCCCATTTGGGGTCAAACGACCATTTCACGGGGGTCGCCAAACACCGCAGTCCGCAATTTTTTTTTGGGTTGGCCAGTTTTTTTTTGGTCGGCCATTTTTTTGGGTCGGCCATTTTTTCCCCATTGCGATGCGGGCCATCGTGCTGCGCATGCGCGATGCGGGCCTGCCAATTTTTTTTGGGGTCGGCCATTTTTTTTTGGGTCGGCCATTTTTTTGGGGTCGGCCATTTTTTCCCCTTTGCCATGCGGTCCGTCGCGCCGCGCATGCGCGATGCGGGCCCACCATTTTTTTTGGTCGGCCATATATATATATATTTTTGGTCGGCCATTTTTTTTTGGTCGGCCATTTTTTCCCCTTTGCCATGCGGGCCATCGCGCCATGCATGCGCGATGCGGGCCCACCATTTATTTTTTTGGGGTTGGCCATTTTTTTTGGTCGGCCATTTTTTTCTCTTTGCGATGCGGGCTGTCATGCCGCGCATACGCGATGCGGGCCATCGCGCCGCACATGCGCGATGTGGGCCGTCGCGCCACGCATGCGCAATGTGGGCCGTCGCGCATGCGCAATGTGCCCCCGCCGTGCATGCACAATGCACCCCGCTGCGCATGCGCGATGCAGGCCGGGGTCGAGCCCCGGAAAAGGTTGAGAACCGCTGTTCTAGATGTTTGTTATCAGTCCATACTTTGAAAGGCACCTTGCTTCCTTCAAGGAAGTGCCTCCAGGAGAGAAGAGCCCAGTGCACTGTGTAAGCCTCCTTCCCAGTGATGGGATTTAACTGGTTCGCACACTTTGGCAGAACTGGTAGCTAATTTTTTGTTGCCTGGGCCAGAATGGACTTCCAGAAGCAGCATCCACACAGAGAACTGGTTGTTCACATATTTGAATCCCACCACTGCTCCTTCCCCATATTGCCCACCTGATAGCTTTTTAGAGGTATAAGCACAGGGCTGCAGTTGGCCATTCTCATTCTGTAGTAATGCAACCCCCACAGCTACATAACTAACATCAGCTTGAATGACAAAGAGATCATTTGGGTAGGGGTGCTTTAAAACTGGTTCTGCTGCAAACAATCGTTAAATTTTCTCAAATGTCGCTTGGCATTCCAGAGTCCATTTCAGAGGCTGACTGGGCTTGGGTTTGTCCTCCCCTTTTGTCTTTAATAGATTTGCAAAGGGGAACGCTGTTTGGGTGAAAGATGGGATGAACTGACAGTATAAATTTGTGAAGCCCAGGAAACTTTTCCTGGTTTAGGTGGAGCCCATTCCAGCACTGCCCTGAACTTCTGGGTTCCATCTCAATTCCTTCATTCAAAATGTGATAGCCTAGGTAGTCTATTTTGCTTTGGTGGAACTCCCATTTGGAAAGTTTGGTGTACAGTTTGGCAGCTTGTACTTTCTTAAGGACAGCCCTCACCAGTTTCACATGCTCAGCCTTCATTTCAGTGTAAATTAAAATGTCAGCCAAATACACTAGCACACCATTATACAGATGCTTGTGTAGGACCTCATTGATTAGTTGCATGAACATGGCAGGGGCACCCTGGAGGCCAAAGGGTAGGATTTTGAATTGGATTCAATCAAAAGCAGGCAATCAAAAGTGGTTTTCCATTCATCTCCCTCTCTGATCCTCACATGATAGTAGGCTTCTTGCAGGTCCAGTTTAGTGAATCACCTGCCCTTAGCCAAATGGGCTAGCATGTCCTTCATCAGGTGCAAGGGGTAGACACACACAGCATGTTGGAATATTCATGAGCAGGAAGAGTCATGTGGTAACTCAGTCAGCCAATGTGAAGAAAGTGCTACTGAGTCTGTGCAAAAGGTATTGAGTTAGAAGCTGAATTTTCAGTCTCAGGTTTGTCTCTGTATCTCTCTGTAAGAAGCATTCATTGAGCTACGTTGCTGTAAAGAAGAATGTATGGTATTGTAAATATTTTGATATAAATATAAAGAAGTTATTTTGAATCAGCTAAATGCAGTCAAGTGTGAGAGCTTCTGATTTATTTTTTCACCAACAGAGCAATTAAAATTCTCTAACAGGTTATGGGCCCAGAGCTTACTAAGGACTGCATTGTAATTTAAAGCTGGAAGAAATTGCCTGTGTTTAGAAAATATAAGAACAAGGCAGAATTAGCAGAATGGCTGCAATGGAATTTAAAGAAAGCTCTGTGCCTTGTTTGGTCCAGAAGAAATACATTGTGTGGGCTGCTAAAATGGAAGGTTTGCTCAAAGCAAAAGAGCTGTGGTATATTGTAGAAAATCCACCGCAAGTGTTTGCAGCTGCTGATCAGAAAAGTCATGATCAAGCAATGCCTTATCTCATCTTGAATTTAGATGATGAACAATTTCTAAATGTTGCAAATTTAAAGACTGCAAAGAGATTTGGTTGAAGTTGAGAGCTGTGCACGTGAATGTTTCTGCATGCAATATAGTGCAATTGTCAAGAAAACTTTACAGGGCCTGTTTGCAACCAGGTGAATCTGTGGAACAGCATTTAAATAAAATGCAAAGTTTATTTGTGGACTTAGAACAATGTGGGATTAAATTCTCTGAGTCCCAGAAGGTTTTATTGGTGTTGAACAGTTTAGATAAAACCTGGGACACAGTTTCTGCGATATTTGAGTGTAAAGAAGAGCAAGAATTAAATTTTGAGGCTTTAAAGGCATGTTTGCTTAATGAAGAAGAAAAGCAACATTTTAGGAACAGCCACGAGGAGGTGAAATTCCTGAGGAGGGGATCCAGACTGCAAGTCTCCGAAGAAGAAACAAGCAGATGGGACCAAGTTGCATCAAAAGAGAGATTTTGCAAGCAGAGAGCTCAGCAAGAAAAGAATTGCTACATTTGTGGAGCAAACACCATCTGAAAAGGAACTGTTTGCAGAGGAACAATTTGCAGCGAAGGACATTTGTGCAAGCAAAAAAGACTGATTTGCAAAAGGAACATTTTGGTGTTGCAAAAGTTTGCTATAGCAACAACAGAGACAAGTGGCTAATAGAGAGTGGGGCAAATCAAACAATTGTTAATGACTCTTAATTATTTTGCAGGTTTGTTCCAGTAGTACACGAAGCTGTGGCTTTGGCAAATGGCCAGAAAGCAAAAGTCATTGGAAGAGGTGATGTAAAAATTCCATATTTGGAATCAAAGTTTACCAATGTGCTTTGTGTACCTGAGATGGAACATAATTTGTTAAGTGTGTCTAATTTAGACAAACAAGGTTTTGAGACCATTTTTGTAAATGGGAAGTGTCTCATCAAAAGGAATGGGAATATTTGTGCAGAAGGCATAAAGGAAGATAATCTATATGAATTGCAGGGACAAAAGGTTCAATGTTCCCATATATTTAAGAATGTTGCAGAGCATGATTTGTGCATTCATCTTCTACATAGAAGACTTGGCCACACAAGCTTTAAAGTTTTGCAACAAATGCAAGAGTTTGCAGAAGGGCTAAATTTGAAGGGATGCAAAACATATTTGGACTGTGCAGTATGCAAAGCATTGAAGTAAAAGGCATTCCCAGTTAGTAAATATAGCACAAGACAAACAAAAAGAGTTCTAGAGCTGGTCCATGCAGATCTGGTGGAACCTATGCAAGCCAGTTTGGGAGGAGCAAACTATGCACTGGTAATTGTTGATGATTATAGCAGGTATTCATTTTTCTACTTGCTTAGAGGAAAGACAGAGGTGCTACAACAATTCAAACAGTGGGTACATTTTGTAGAGAGAAGGTACAGACAAGAAGTGTGTCAGTTGCAAACTGACAGAGGTACCGAATTTATGTCAACTAAATTCCAACAATGGTTGGGGCAGTTGGGGATAAGACACAGACATACAAATCCTTACACAGCAGCAGAGAACGGTATAATTGAAAGAAGGAATGGTGTTTTGCAAACAATGAAGGATTCATTATTAGAGGATTCTGGTATGAGCAGGTCCTGATTTAAATACATGTTCTCCCATGGATTTCATCTCTTTATCCATGGCCTCCTTCCATCTTTATTGTTCAGCTTTTGGTAATGCCAACACTTCTTTATAACTTCTTGGCTCATACCACACATTGCAAACCTTTATCTTGCTGGCAGAATACCTGTCAGGTGGAATTCCTTTATTACATCGCTCTGACCTACGTGGTATTAACTGCTCCTGTGTCTCAAGTCTATCTGGCTTCATGTCTTGTTCAGCCTCTCCTCCCTGAACATTGACATCTTCAATAATCATTTTTCCATCATTAGATGAGTTATTGTCGTTAAATAGATCAATGTCATTAAGTGAGACATACCCAGAATTTGCATTAATTCTGTCCCAATTTTGTTCTGCAAAATTAGCAGACCTTGAAATTACAATTCTTTTACTTCCATCGCTAAAGTGATATCCTTTTGACCCTGGCTCATAGCCCACAAACCTGAGCTTTCTTGAAACAACTGTTGCTATTTCAACAGCGGAAGTAGAGTTTATTGCTTTATCTGAATTGTGTTCTGAAGTAACATGGTATGTACAGTTGTTGCAAGATTTAAATATTAATGTAAAAGAATCTGTAAAGGTATTTGAAGACAATGCTACCTGTATAAAAATGGCAACTGGTGACAGGGTGAAGAACAGAAGTAAACATGTAGACATTAAATATTGTAATGTCAGGGAAGCTGTAAAAGAAAAATTGATTAGTTTTCATCATTGTTCTTCTGAGGATAATTTGGCAGACATGATGACTAAACCATTGGGTGGTGTTTTAAGTCAATAGGTCTGATGTCTCTTCCTGTTATGAAGGGAGGAGTGTTGGAATATTCATAAGCAGGAAGAGTCATGTGGTAACTCAGTCAGCCAATGTGAAGAAAGTGCTACTGAGTCTGCAAAAGGTATTGAGTTAGAAGCTGAATTTTCAGTCTCAGGTTTGTCTCTGTATCTCTCTGTAAGAAGTATTCATTGAGCTATGTTGCTGTAAAGAAGAATGTATGGTATTGTAAATATTTTGATATAAATATAAAGAAGTTATTTTGAATCAGCTAAATGCAGTCAAAGTGTGAGAGCTTCTGATTTATTTTTTCACCAACAGAGAAATTAAAATTCTCTAACACAGTATTTAGCCCTCTATAATCAGATGACTGAGGCTGTGGTTCTAGGTCTAGCCTGGTTAGACAAATGGAAACCTTTATTTGGTGGGAAAAGGGGATGAGGACTGTGAGATTATCTATAGAGCCCAAACCCTCTCTTAATTCAGCTGACATTACTGGAGAATCTAGGCCAGCTACTGTTGTGAGTGTCCCTAGACCAGCTTGGGAAGTATCAGAGGATGAGGATCAGCAGCCAGGCCCCTCTGGGTGTTTTCCCCTCCCGGCAGCCGAGGAAGAGCAGCCAGGCCCCTCTGGGTATTTTCCCCTCCCGGCAGCTGAGACAGACAGGGAGGAGATTTACAGGCAGTCTGGGTCAGATTCGCAAAGTGAGGGGTCAGATTTGGAGCAAGAAGATAGATGGCTTGATCCGAGATTCCGAAGGTTTGATAAACGAAGGTGTCAGTTAAGTGGGAAAAGGAAGTAATGGGGGGAAGTGACGTATCGGAAACTATATTAGAAGGGGACAGAGAGACTACGCCTTTGTCACGAGCAACGTTAATCAAGGAGTAGCCTGATATCTGGAGCCGTGCGTTTGAATT
The DNA here is from genome assembly GCA_034064705.1 of Bothrops alternatus. NCBI lineage: Eukaryota > Metazoa > Chordata > Lepidosauria > Squamata > Viperidae > Bothrops > Bothrops alternatus. The sequence continues at coordinate 33,641,945 of JARGCV010000112.1, forward strand.
CAGTCTTCTGATGTTTTGGAAATCTACGGGAGAATAATGAGGCCTTGGACAATGTGATAAAGAAAGAGTGAGTTAATTGGAAGGTGTGGAAGGAGCATGTTTTAATCTAAATGTAAATAAATGAGACTTGGCTGTTTCTGCCAGCAAAATGCCAGCAGCGTGCTTTGAAGTGAATTCTTTTGAAATGTGTTAAATAAACCTCTTAAAGACATATTTATGTGGATTTTAATGAGCTGAGAGGGGCCAGACAGAACAGCTACTGAGTTAGAAAAGATAGCTACCCTGCCACAACCAGGTGAGCCACTCATCCCCAGTGAATATCGGGATCTAGTAGAGGTGTTTAGTGAGAAAGAATGTGACATCCTACCACCCCATCGGCCCAATGACTGCACCATTGAACTATTAATGGGAGCTAAACTCCCACGGCCAAAGATGTATACCATGACCCCCTTCAAAATGGATGAACTGCAGTAATATGTGAACAAGAATCTAGCAAGAGGATTTATTGAGCTAGCAAAATCTCAGGTGGGGGCTCCGGTGTTATTTAAAGAAAAAAAAAGATGGGTCACTTCATCTCTGCATGGACTATAAGGGGTTAAATGCTGTAAGCATAGAAAACAAGTACCCCCTCCCCCTCCTGAAGGATCTACTAACCTACCTAACAAAGGGGTGTATCTTCACTAAATTGGATCTAAGGGAGGCATATTACTGAGTGATAAAACGAAAAGGAAATGAATGGAAGACTGCTTTTAACTGTCCCAAGGGTAGCTATCAGTTCAAAGTTATGCCATTTGGATACAGGGGGCTCCAGCTTCTTTATGCAGCTGATCAACCAGGTACTACACGATCATTTGTACAAGGGGGTTTTGGTGTATCTTGGTGATATCCTGATATACAGCACAAATATGGCTGACCATGTGAAGCTAGTGCGAGAAGTGTTGTTGAATGCCAAACTATATGTTAAACTGTCAAAGTGTGAGTTCCATCAGACCTGACTGGATTATCTAGGCTACAGAATTTCCAGTGAGGGCATTGAAATAGATCCTGGTAAAGTGAGAGCCGTAATCAAATGGCAACCACCAAAGACTTGCAAACAGCTTCAAAGCTTTCTGGGGTTTGCCAACTTTGACTGACAATTCATCCCCCTGTTTGCCAAAATTGCTTTACCCCTTACAGACTTGTTAAAAACCGGCAAAGATGGGGGAAAGCCACGACCATGGACTATGAACTGTCAAACTGCTTTCGAGAACCTGAAAAGACTATTTGCAGTCAAGCCAGTCCTAAAGCATCCCTGCCCGGGGAAGCCCTTTGTGATTCAAGCCAATGATAGTGACGTGGTCATTGAAGCTGTATTATTGCAAAAGAACCATGAGGGGGTCCTGAAGCCTTGTGCCTACACCTCAAAAAAGTTCACCAACTGGGAGAGAAGGTGGGCAGTGTGGGAGAAGGAAGCCTTTGCAATTCATTGGGCTCTTTTAAACTGGCGGCACTACCTAGAAGGGAGCAAGATGCCTTTTGAAGTATGGACTGATCACAAAAACCTAGAGGCACTGAAAACTCCCCGCAAGCTGTCCCTGAAGCAAGTATGATGGGCGCAATATTTTAACCGATTTAGCTTCACCCTGAAGTACATTCCGGGAGGAAAAACTTTTTAACTGATGTTTTATCCAGATTGCCTCAATACAAGAGCCAGCATGAAGCATGAAGAGGTTAATGAAGCAATGAAGAGGTTAATGAAGCAATCATATCTACACTGCAAACTGCTTCTCAACTAATGCCACATAGAGCCCCATCTTCAAGAGTCCCAAACCCTAATGATCCTGGGGCAAGGAAATTAAAACAGGAACTCCTCAATGATTGATAGTTCAAGGACAATCAAACCCCCTTGATGTGCAGGGATGGGTTGGCTTACAAAGGGGGGAAGTTGTATTTGCCCAAAACCCTCCACCTCAATGCTGTCCAGCACTGTCACGATGTGAAACAAGCTGGACACTTTGGCTACTTAAAAACACTGCATCTGGTTTGTTGACAATTCTGGTGTCCGGGTTTTAAATGGGACATAGAGAACTACATCAAAAGCTGTGCTGTATGTGCCAACATGAAAAGAATTCTGGGAAAAACCTCTGGACTATTACAACCAGTTGCGAACCCTTCCCAGCCATGGGAAGAAATTGCTATGGATTTTATAGTGGAGTTACATGAAAGTAGGGGGAATACGGTGGTTTGGACAGTGATAGATCTTTTTTCAAAGCAGGCTCATTTCATCACCTGCAAAGGACTCCCATCAGCCCAGAAACTAACCAAGATGTTTCTTAATATCTGCACAGTGTGCCAAAACAGATAATTTCAGACAGAAGGGTACAATTTACGGCCAAGTTCTGGAGGAGTTTCCTCAAATTATTTGGCTCATTGCAAGAACTGTCGTCGGCTTTTCACCCATTTACGAATGGGGTGGCTGAAAAAGCAGTACGGTGGAGCAGTACCTCAGATGCTATGTGGATTATCAGCAAACGAACTGGACTGACCACCTCCCTTTCTCAGAGGTGGCTTACAATAACTCTGTTCACAGCAGCACCAGTTTTACGCCTTTTAAAGTTGCCACAGAAAAAGAATTCAACATAATACCCGAATATCCTCAGGGACCCTCTGCTTCCCAAATGCTTGACCAGTGGGTGAAGGTGTGGGAAGAGGTTTGGGACAAAATGAAAATTGCTTTGAAAAAGGCTTCTGAGATGTATAAAAACAAGCAAATAAAAAGAGGGCTCCCCAAAGGTCATTCCAGGTTGGGGAAGACATTTATTTATCCACAAAGTATTTATGACTTAAGTTGCCTAGTAAGAAGTTGGGACCTTCCCCATTGTAAGAAACATTAACCCAGTCACAGTGGAGTTAAAGCTTCCCAGACTCCACCCTGTATTCCATTGTAGCCTACTGAAACCTTTCTGGGGTTCTACCTTAAAACCTCCCGCTAAGAAGGCACCTGGCCCTTTGGTGGTAGCTGGACAGACCCATTATGAAGTGAAGTGTATTCTTGATTCTAGACTTTTTAAGGGAAAGTTACAGTACTTAGTGCAGTGGAAAGGATATCCATTGTCCAACGCCACATGGGTAAAATCTAGAGATGTAAAATCTGACAGGCTCATTAGTAAATTCTATGAAAAGCATCCTAATAAATCAAAAAGCAACCCCTAACCTATGATTTTGTTTGAATTGCAGGATTTATCCTTTTTGTAAAGGGGGGATGGATATCAACACTGTAAACATTGGATGTTCCCACTCTGACAACTGATGAAAATCGCAGCCATTTTCGCTTTGCTTTTAACATGCTTTTTCTTCTATTTCTTCTTTTTCTTCAGGTGCAGAAGGGGGGTTGGGATGAATGCTTGAGCTCACCTAGCCATAATAATAACGCTGCTTTATGGGAACCCAAGGATGAACTGATAACATTTTGGCAGGCTGAGGAGTTGGAGAGAAAGCCCGTGTTTTAGGCTAATTGGAAAATGTGATTTATGACAGCTTATTGGGGGTGGGAATTGCACTTTGTGATTTTGTATCTGGGAGAAGGGAATTTAGTTTTTGGATTCAACTATGTAGTGCCGATACTTTGTTTCCTGAATAAAATGTTCTCTAAGGAAGAATTTTTGCCTTGAAGTTCTTTTGATGGGATTCATCTATCGGAACCATGACAGTCCCTCATTTAGCATCTTTTTTAAATTATTCTATTCCAACATTTCTTCGATATTAGTGTAACTATTGTATTTCTCAATTCACTTAGTTCCTCTTGTAATAAAGGAACAGTTATTAGTACAGTACAGTCCTTTCACATTCAGTTATATCATGTTGAATTGTACCATGTTGAGTTGGCCATGATGAGTTGTCCTAGACCTTCTGATCTAAACTAAGGATTCTTTGAGAGAAACGGATGACAGTTATTGATATTGTTAAGTGCTAATTTTCCTTTTTAAATGTTATTTTATTCTGTATATGCTGTTGCATGACCAAAATAAAGATATGATTTTGATTTGAGAAAAAAACACTGATATTTATTTTATTGGGCTTTTCTTTGAAGCAACAGAAAATATAGTTATTGTATCTGTTACCCCAATGTTCCTGCTAAAGCTGACATTATGTGATTTATTGAAACAATTGTCAACTCTACAAATGAACATGGCTGCAGCCATTTTCCTTCTCATTCTAGGTTGCCACATAGAACGGAGGGAGGGGGGTTGCCCAGGTGCTTCGCTAGTCAAAATAATCTTTTGTCCCATGGGAACCAAGGTCAGACCAGGTGTTTCATAGAAAACCCACCAAATAATCATGTTGGGGGATGTAGTTGCTTACATAACTTTTGTGGGTGGGACATTTAACTTTGTATTGGGAAATTGTTGCTTGTGTATCCAGACTTGGTTTCACTCTCGACCGTGCCGATACTTTGTAACTAATAAGCATGTTCTTTGAGGAATTTGCAAGCCTCAGAGTTCTGCTTTATTTGTCTCTGTCTGTCAGAACCATGACATTAAACTAAGTCTCATAAAACTTCATTTTCTTGGGGTGCTGGACCCTGACTGCCTACTCACTTATTTTTGGGAGACCAGTAAAAACTTGGTGAAGATTCAGAGGAGAAGAGTGAAACTGCTGCTAGCCACATCAGAACTCCAGCTGTCAGAGCGCAAACTGGCACTCCAGCCACTGAGGAGGTGTCACTGGCAGGGGCTCAGCCAAAAACCAGGTTAATCCAACCTGGGAGACTGGTACCATAGAAAGAGCTACAATCCTGGTGGACCTCTATCAAGTCAAGGCTGCCCCTCAGTGCAGGAGCACTCCTGTAACTGCTGGAGAGTAGCTACTATTGCTACTGTTCCAGGGTTCTTCATCTGCAGATAGTAAGAAAGGAAAGGGGTCAATGGGATGAGATGATTCCAGAGAGTGGAGGTTCCAGTCCACAGTCCACAACCCCTCACTCGAACAGCTGAAGGAAAAGTTCAGCAGGCTGGAGGTAAAGGATAGGATTCCTGTTGCCCAGGAGGTGGGTGCCATGGGGGGGAATGCTAAGAGCTATCCATCTCTCTCTCCCCCTCACTGGAGTCTCAGCCCAACCTCCAGAGCCTGTGCTGCTTTGCTCATCTCCCAGCCAGTTGTGATGTCAAGCCCTGTATCCTAGCCAAGCCCGTGGCCTTGGGATGCCAGTCCTGGAGCCCAGGCAAGAGAAGTCTGGAGAGAGGTTCAGCCACGTCCCCAGGACCAGCAAGCCACCCAAGCCCAGCAGTAGGTGCAGGCGGCTCTGCTGAGGTTAGAGCCACCTCCCATCAAGCCCCACTTTTGATGGGGACCCTGAGAAGCTAACCTTCCTAAACAAGGTATGGGCTCATTTAGATTGCTATGCTTATGCCTACCTGGATGCTGCTATGATGGTGAATGCTGTGATGGCAAATTTAAAGGGGGAAGCGGCCAACTGGGTGACCAACCTCCATGATGAAGGGGCTCCTGAATTGCACAATATTAATCTAGTCATGGAGCAATTGAGGGGTCATTTTGAAGATGAATACCGAGCCCTGCTGGCCTAGAAGGAGTTCCATCACCTGAAGCAAAGAAGTTGCCCTGCTAAGGAGTACATTTGTGAATTCAGGAGAGTTGCTACTCAGCTGGAGCAGTGGCCAGAACGGTCACTGATCAACTACTTCAAGCAGGGCTAGATCACAACTTGCTTCAAGCCTGCTTCATTTGGGGTTTTCCTAACCTGCTGTGTGAGTGGTACCATATGGCGATCGTGCTGGACATTGAATTGGACTGCCCCAGAAAGTCAAACACCACTGAACCCAAACCATCGTGTGTTCAGGAGAACCGCCTTTATGTCTGATGTTCCCAAGCCGCTGCAGCCACCAGCATCTCCCAAGCATCAGCCAGGGCTCCAATCAAGTGCTACTGGTGTGGTCACATGGGCCACCATGCTGTGGAGTGCTCAGCTCCCAACCCCCAACCCAGGAACATGCTAGTTGCTGCTGCAAAGCCACAAAAAGCTCTCAGAGTGGGAAGAGAAAAAACAAAATGGACACATCAGGACCCAAGTGTTGAGGCCTCCCCTTTCACAGAGCTCGAGACCAAAACCTGATCCGAGTCACAGCAGATGCGGCACCTTATGACAGTGAGGAGGACTCCATGGTGAGTCAGCCCATTCCCTCCTTTGCTATTCCTGCTAGGCTAGTAGTGCCCAAAACAGGGGTCCATATGAATTTGAACATCCTAATAGACTCAGGGTGCACTTGGTGCTTAATAAACTTACTCACCATACTCAAACTGGGCATCCAAGACAAACTACTGCCCCTACTGATGAGGTTTGAGCAAGCTGATGGGTTGCTCATTGGAGGTACCCCTGCCACACACCTAATAGAACCTGTACATTTCAAAATGGGTCAGCATTGGGAAATCATCTGTTTTGTGATGGTTCTGAAGATGACTGAAGCAGTAATTTTGGGACTAGTGTGGCTTGATAAATGGCATCCCAACATCTGGTGGGAGGAGGAAATGCAGAAATTAAGATTGGGGACAGGAGCCCTCCCACCTGCCACTGACAATAAAATAAAGACACTAGTCATGAGTGAAATTCAAGGGGAGCCCCGTGAAACCCTAAAACTGTAGCCAAAAAGCTGCCGGGGATTCAACTTGTCCCCCACAGAGTACCGTGATTTGGTGGAAGCATTTAGTGAAAAGGAATGTGACATCCTTTCCCCACACTGGGCTATGGACCATGCTATTGAAATTCTGCCTGGTGCCAAGCTCCCAAAACCAAAGATGTATTCTATGCTGCCCAGAGAAATGAAAGAACTGTGAGAGTACATTGATAAAAACTTAGCTCAGGGTTTCATTCAGCCAGCCAAATCATGCATGGCTGCTTCCATGCTATTTAAGCAATGCTAGAATGCCACCCCCACGCACCCATAAGCAGCTTCAAAGCTTTCTTGGTTTTGCCAACCATCAATTTATTCCCTCTTTCACAAAGATAGCCATGCCAATCACCAATTTACTCAAAACAGGAAAAAGAGAGGGAAAACCCCGACCTTGTCAGCCATTACAATGGTTGTTAGAGTGCCAGGCTGCATTCAAAAAAACTAAAGAGACTCTTTGCAGCTGAACCAGTCCTTAAGCACCCTGACCCTGAACAACAATTCATCATTCAAGCCGATGTGACTGACGTCGCTGTGGGTGCCATGCTCTTACAAAAAAACCAGAGGGGAGTTACAACCCTGGGCTTACACCTCACAAAAATTAACTGACACCAAGAGGAGGTGGGCAATTTGGGAGAAAGAGCCTTTTCAGTTCATTGGACATTGCTAACATGGCATCACTTCTTGGAAGGGGGGATATCTTTTGAGGTATGGACTGATCACAAAAATTTGGAGGCTCTGAAAACCCCCCATAAATTATCCCCAAACAAGTTTGGTGGGCTCAGTACTTCAACTGTTTTAATTTCACTTTAAAATATTTTCCTGGGGGTGAGAACTTTTTGGCTAACACCTTATATTGTCTTACCCAGTTCAAGAGCCATCGAGAGGAAGTAATTAACTTCATTATTCCTCTGCCACAATCCGCTTCTCAAATAACAGCCAGATTGCAAACACAGAGACACCCTGACAATCGCTAATGGAAGGAATTGAAGGAGAAGTTAGAGACTGATGCCTGACTCAAAGACAACAAATCTATTTTAACCCTAAATGGGGGACTAGCTTGGAAGGGTTCTAAGTTATATCTCCCAGATGGCCTTAGACTCCAAGCATTGCAACGGAGCCATGATACTAAGTAGGCAGGTCACTTTGGATTTTTGAAGACATTGCATCTGGTGTGGTGGCAATTTTGGTGGCCAGGAATGAAAAAAGACATTGAGAGTTATGGTAAGAGTTGTGCCATCTGTGCTGCCATGAAGAGGTGTCCTGGAAAAACCCCAGGATTGTTGCAACAAGTTGCTGAACTTTGCTAGCCTTAGGAGGAGATAGCCATGGATTTTATAGTGGAATTACCTGAGAGCAAGGGAAACACTGTAATATGGACTGTGATTGATCTATTTTTCAAATAGGCGCATTTCATCGCTTGCTCAGGACTTTCCTCTGCCCAGAAGCTAACCAAGCTGTTTTTGACTCCATGGTGCCCCAAAGTGGATTATTTCTGTCAGAGGGGTCCAGTTTACTGTTAAGTTCTGAAGGGAGTTTGTCAAACTGATTGGGTCCACCCAGGGGCTTTCATCAGCTTTTCATCCAAATACTAATGGAGCTGCTGAAAAAGCTAATGCAATGCTGGAACAGTACCTCAGATGTTATGTAAATTACCATAATCGGGCTGATTTCCCACCTTTTGCAGAGGTAGCCTACAATAACACTCTCACAGTAGCACTGGACTCACCCCATTTAAGATAGTAATCGGTCGAGATTTTGTGCCCATGCCTGAGTACTTCCAGGAGCCTCCTACTTCACAGACTTTGGATCAATAGGGGTATGGGTGAATGTGAAGAAAGCATTGAGCAAGGCTACCAAGGTTTATAAGGAGCAAGCAGATAAACGATGCTCCCCTCAGAAACCTTTTCATGTTGAGTAATTTGTTTATCTTTCAACAAAATACTTAAGGTTAAAGTTACCAAGTAGAAAATTGCATCCAAAATTCCTTGGTCCTTTTCCCATCACTAAGATCATAAACCCTGTCACAGTGGAATTGAAACTTCCACAAATATTGGGGAAAATTCACCCTGTTTTCATTGTAGTCTATTGAAACCTGTGTCAGAATCCTCTTTGAGACCTATCCCAAAGAAGCCACTGGGTCCAGTAGTGGTAGAGGGGGAGACATATTATGAAATAAAACAAATTCTTGATTCTAGGTTGTACAAGGGAAAGTTACAGTACCTCATTCAGTGGAAAGGCTACCCCCTTTCAGAAGCTACATAGGTGAAATGTACCAATGTGAAAGCAGATAGGTTAATAAAAAAAGTTTTATGATAAATATCCTCACAAACCTCGAGGGAATACTTAACCTGCTTTTTGTTTCTCCTACAGGAGACTCTTTCTTTTTGAGAGGGGCTAACTATCATCTCTACAAATGAGCATGGCTACAGCCATTTTCCTTCTTATTCTAGGTTGCCACATAGAATGGAGGGAGGGGGGTTGCCCAGGTGTTTCGCTAGTCAAAATAATCTTTTGCCCCTTGGGATCCAAGATCTCAGCTGCTCCCAAGACTAGAGACTGGGCATTTCATAGAAAGCCCACCAAATAATCATATTGGGGAATGTAACTTTTGTGGGTGGGATATTTAACGTTGTATTGGGAAATTGTTGTTTGTGTATCCAGACTTGGTTTCACTCTTGACCGTACTGATAAACATGTTCTTTGAGGAATTCGTAAGCATCGGAGTTCTGCTTTATTCATCTCTGTCTGTCAGAACCATGACAACAGTCTTATGTTAATTCTACATGGGATGCAAAACAACTCATTTTTTCTTCATTAGCTAATATCTAACATGTTGAACTCCCCAGTAGAAACAATCAGCCTAGACTTTTTCAATAATTAGCAGATTTTCAGAGAAGATGCCTGAATTTTAGTATGGGATTCATAGTACATACCATTCGCTATTGCTAAAAAACAAAACAAAACAGTGTCTTCAAAATGTCCTCTTCACCATTGCTAATAGCACTATTATTTTATTAGTGAGCTAGGATTTCATTACAGTGAAGACAGTATTATTACTATCCGACCAGAACATATTGATAAATCTAGGATTGGGAATTATTAAAGATGACTAGAAATCTTTTGCTTTTTTAAAGACAAAATTAAAAAACAAGAACACAGAGTTACCAGAAGACACTTTGCAATAAAATATCTATAAGTTAAGTTGGATTTCACAACACCAACATAAAAGGTTGTCATTTTAAATAAATGGATAGTACTATTTGTTATAAGAAAATAAGTGTTTCCTGAAAATATTTAAAAACAATTTTACAGCATTAATATGCTAATTATACAGTTTTCATTAAAAAGAAATGAGGAGTAAGGACTTTTTTTCTTTCACCTTGACAAATCAAATTTGTTTTTAAATGTTCCACATTGATCTGAGATATTGAGATTTTGCAAAGGTTTCTTTTTACTTTAATTTAACTTTAGATCATATGCAGTAACTGAATGGCAAAGCACTATAGAAAAACTAATATTTTTTGTTATTAGCAAACAAACCTATCTTAAATCTTAATCTGAGCACCAATATTTATACAATGAAGATTATATTAAGAAATAGTTTCAGAGTTTGACCAGTGCCCAAATCTAGGATTCCAGTTGCAAGCAAGTGTTTATAGAATGATTGACAATATTGTAATAATATATAGAAAGAGAAAATATTAGGTATGCCTATCCATGTTCCCATTTCAAGGAATACAAATATAGTAAAACAAGCTGACTAATAACATCATGAAGGTCATCCATCTATTTGGATACTGCCATCTAGCCCACATGCACCCAATTTACCAAACATCAAACATAATAGACTACATACAAGAGAAACACCAATAAAAAAATGTATCTGGCTTATAGTTAAATCTTGATATACGGAGTGAAGAATGTTTACAAATTTAAATTGATTGTACTAAGTTGAATAGCAGATAACTTGAATTTTTTCCTGGTTTGCATGTACAAATATATATCTATTAATAAAAAATGTTAAAAAAAAGTATATAGACTTTGTAAAGCAGAAATGTCAAACTCGCAACATTACATGACGTTGTGCAATGTATCGGGATGGTTTTGCCATTGCCAGCAATGGGGTGGCTGTGGCTTCCGGATGATGTGGGCCGGCAGTTTGACACCCCTGTTGTAAACTAAAGCAATAAAAACAAAAAGCAGTCTGAGAGGCTGAAATCTCAATTGCCTTCAATACAGTAACAATGTATAAAGACTCCTGCCTTGGACAGGAGGTTGGATTAGAAAACCTCCAAAATTCTTCCAGTCCTATGATTCTATAATTCTTTCTGTATTTATGTCCTCTTCAGCAATTCATATGTCATCTTCACATTTTGTCATGAAAATCTCTTTAGAATAAGAGACTTTTATCTTTTATCTTTCTGATTTTCCATTTACATTGTATAGTGGACATTGTACACTATAATTTGTACAATAACGAGGCATTGGGTTTTTGAATTCCATGTTGTATCTATGCTATCCACCACTGCATTCAAGTGCAGTGCAATATTTCCATGTTTTCATGTGGAAATAGAATCATTTTCTGTGGATGAGAGTTAACTGTGGTAGCAGATGCTGATGAGGAGGATAAACCTCTTTTCACATGAATTCTGCTTAAATGTTTAATTCCCCAAATAGATGTACCTGTTTATTTGGCATAATTTTCTGCAGCTGTGACTGTGCATGAGATTATAGCTATCAATGCTGCTTTTATGAAATGTCACATAACAGAACCAAAGCCACACTGTGAAGTCGTCATTGGCTAATGTGGGTTATAAAATGAGAATACCAAGTCTGAATATAAGTGCATTCAGAAAGTATTCAGACCCCTTCACTTTTGTCAATTTTCTTATGCTGGAATCTGATTCTAGAGTTGTTGAAATTTATTTTTTTTCTCATTAATCTACACTCAATACCCCATAATGACAAAGTGAAAACAGAATTTTAGAAATGTCTGTAAATTTATTAAAAATAAAAAACTGAAATATCACATTGATATAAGCAAGGCTTTTTTTCTCATAGAATGCCCAGAACGGAGTTCCAGCACCGTTTTTGGATGGAACCTTGTAGGGTAGGCAAGGCAGGTTGTATAATGTGTCTGAGTTCCGGCACCTTTTTTTTTTTTTTAGAAAAAAAGCACTGGGTATAAGTATTCAGACTCTTCATTCAGTACTTTATTGAGGTACCTTTGGCAGCAATTATAGCCTCAAGTCTTTTTAGATATGATGTGACAAAGTTTGCACATCTGAATTGGGGGATTTTCTGCAAATCCTCAAGCTCAGTCAGGGTGGATGGTGATTGTCAGTGGAGAGCCATTTCCAGGTCCCTCCAGAAATGTTCAATAGGGTTCAAGTCTGGGTTCTGGCAGGGCCACTGTAGTGCTATTGATATGATACTGTCATCAAAAAAATGGCAAGGTGTATCATTGATACCAAGGCAGTTTTGCCAATCATTCACAGAGTTCTCACTAAGCCACTCCTGTGTTGTCTTGGTTATGTGCTTACGATTGTTGTCATGTTGGAAAGTGAGCCTTAAGCCCAGTATGAGGTGCTGAGCACTGTGGAACAGGTTTTCACTGAGGACATCCCTGTACTTTGCTCCATTCAGCTTTCCCTCAACCCTGACCAGTCTTCCAATCCCTGCTGCTGAAAAAGACCCCACAGCATGATGCTGCCACCATGTTGCTTCACTGTTGGGATGATAATGGACAGGTGATGAGCAGTGCCTGGTTTCCTCCAGGCATAACTATAAGACCTGCCCCATCTGGCCTTCTCAGTAAAGTATGATTCTTGATGCTTAATATAAGAACTTGTATTGAGAAACAGTGGTTGCAGTAAGGTCAAGCAGAATCTAACAGTCCTGTGCAGCGAAGTGACTTTGGCAAGTCTAGTTCCATGTAACAGGGTTAATAAGACCTTTAATGGGGAAAGGCCCCACAAACTTAGGTCCCAGTTTCTTAGAGGGTTGAAGTGATTGCAAATAACATATGGATAGGTAAACACAGTCTCCCACTTTAAAAGGTTTTGGCTTGGTTCTTTTTTTATCAGCTTGTGCTTTATAAGCATTGTGACTTTCTGCAAATGCTTTTCATACTATGGGCCAAGTGTTTTGTAGCTGGGAGACCCATTCCTTCAGGGATGGCATCCCAGGGTCATTAACAAGGAATTCAGCCATAGGCTTGAAATCTTGACCAGTAGCCACTGGAAAGGGGTGAAACTAGTATTGCTGTGTACAGAATTATTGTATGCCACTTCTGCAATTATATAAGGCAGCTTCCCTGACATGTAAGGGTGACACAAACTCTCTAAACAAGCTAAATATGTTTTTTGGTTGGTTTGAGGCCACAAACAACATTCCAGCAGGGAAGGCTGTTCCACTTCCTGATGAGCAGGTGCTCAGGTTTGATACAACTGCTGTTCAGAAGGTCCTGTGGAAAATCAACATTTGGAAAGCTGCGGGTCTTGATAATATCCCTGGGTGAATACTTAAGGAGTGTGCTGACTAGATGGCCACTGTTCTTACAGACATCTTCAATCTCTCATTGCATCAGGCCGTGATTCCATCATGTTTTAATACTGCAATCATTGTACCAGTGCTCAAAAAACCTGAAATCACATGCCTTAATGATTACCATCCAGATGCACTCACTTCCATTATGATGACGTGTTTTGAGAGATTGGTAAAGGACTACATGGTTTCATGCCTTCCCCCTACATTTGACTCATTACAGTTTGCCTTTCAGAAGAACCGCTCTGCAGAAGATGCACTTTCTTGTGTGCTTCATCTTAACTTGGCACATCTGGAGGGGAAGAATACTTATGTGCAAATGCTGTTTGTGAATTTTAGTTCAGCATTCAAAAAAATCATCCCTCACCATCTGGTGAACAAACTGGGCCTATTAGGTTTTAATACTCCTTTATGTAATTGGATACTTGATTTCCTTATTGATAGGCTCCAGGTTGTGCGAGTTGGAAATAAAGTTTCCAATTCCATTTCCTTGAGTACAGGTTTCTCCACAGGGCTGTGTCCTGAGTCTGCTACTGTTCACCTTGATGACCCATGACTGCTGTGCCAAATCTGCTACAAATCATATTGTGAAGTATGCAGATGACACGACTGTGGTGGGTCTTATCTGCGATGACAAGGAAGATGCTTATAGGGAAGAGGTGGACTGGTGCAATAAAAATAACCTGGTTCTAAATGTTGATTTTAAAAAGGAGATTATTGTAGATTTCAGAAACAGCTGGCATAGTTATACTCCACTCAGTATCAAGGATGCAGCTGTAGAGATAGTCAACAGTATTAAGTATCTGGGGGCGCAGATAACTAACAATCTAAATTGGTCTCTCCAAACATCATCCTTAGTGAAGTGTGCAAACCAGTGTCTGCATTTCCTGCATCAGATGAGGAGAGCACATCTTTATCCTGGCCACTTTTTACAGAGGCACGATTGAAACCATTTTAACAAACTGCATCACTGTCTGGTTTGGTGGCAGCAGTGCCTCAGATAGAAAGTCCATACAGAGAATGGTAAGGACAGCTGGGAGAAGATCATAGGAAGCTCACTCCCTGGTATTCAGGATGCTGCTTATAAGCATTATGTCCTTAGAGCTCAAAGCATTGTTAGAGATCCCACACATCCACTTTACAGTCTATTTCTGTTGCTCCCCTCTGGGAGGAGATTTTAAAGTATTTCTAGAAGGACTACCCAATTCTGTAATAGCTTTGTTTTCTGTTAAACTCACAAGATTTGTTTTACTCGCCATGCACATGTATACATAACCTGAATTAGACTGTTTTTTCCTCTGTGTCACATAATATATGTGGGTATATGCATAATTCTGTATTTATTTATTTTTGTCATATTTATGTAGTGTATATCGGAGGTGGTGACCCTTTGAGAGCTGAAATGCAATGAAATTTCATTTTAATATATGCCGATTAGTATACATTCAAAGTGACAATAAAGTTATTATTCTATTATTCTATTTCTATTCAAATGGAAAGAGGTCAGTCCAATTATCTTGTTGATAATTAATAAAGCATCTAAGGTATTGTTCCAATTCTGAGTTCGTTCATTCATAACCACCATTTGTTTGGAGGTGATGATAGAACTAAGTCCTTGGTCATTCCCCAGTAGGTCCAGCAAGGCTCGCTAAAATTTGGATGTGAATTGCACTCCCCTATCTGAAATGATGTACTGGGGTGCTTCTTGTAGTCTACAGCAGGGGTGTCAAACTCAATTTCATTGAGGGCCGCATCAGCATCGTAGTTGCCATTGGGAGGCCAGGTGGGTGTGGCTGACATGGGCATGGCCTACTGGGTGGGCATGGCCAGCTCCATGTCATTCACGTCGGGCACCTGTGTGGGCCTGGGCAGGAATGAGGCACATCTGAGGGTGGGGAAGGGTGGGTGGAATGGGGTGAGCGCCAGGGCATGGTCCACTGGAGGAGCCTCACTGAGCCTCAGGCTGTGCATGGGGCCCCTGGACAGTGGCATGGACTGCCCAGAGCCCTGGGCAGCAGAGGTCACGTGCCCAGCCTGGCCCTTGAGCTCCCATGGCACCAGGACTCCACAGCCCTGCCTAGCCTAGCCGCACTTCCCCAAGGGGGTGCCCAGCTGCACTTATCTCCTCCTCAATGCTGCTGCTGCTGTGCTCACTCTCCTTGGCCAGGTTGCTCATGGTGGGTGCAGGAGGACAAAGTGCATGGGTCAGAGGGAGGCCCACTCCCTCTCCATGTGAGGAAACCTGGCTTTGTAGCCAAAGCATCCTCAGCAATAGGATGGGAGGCCACCAGGTGAAGGCAAAAGGGCAACAGGGCTGCTGGTGGCCAAGTGCTAAAGCAGGACTTCCCTCAGACCCTCCCTCACTCCCTCTCTCTTATTCCAATCTCCTTCCTCCCTCCCTCCCTCCCTCCCTCCCTTCTCTCCTTTTTCTTTCTTTCTTTCTTTCTTTCCTTCCTTCCCTCCCTCCTTCCTTCCCTCCTTCCTTCCTTCCTTCTCTTTCCTTCTTTCCTTCCTTCCTCCCTCCCCTTCTCCCTGCCTCCCTCCTTTTCATTCCCATCTCCTTCCTTCCCTTACTTTTTTCCTGTTTCTCTCCCCTTCTTCCTTCCCTCCTTCTCTCTGTGCCCAGGAAGGGATGAGGAGAGGGGAGAGGTTGGCAGCACTTCTCTCAAAGAATAAGAGTTGGAAAAGACCTTTGAGGTCTTTAGTCCAAGCTCCTGTTCAAGCAGGGGGCCTATACCATCCCAGACAATGGAATATCCAATCTCTATTAAAAGCCTCCAGTGATGGAGCATCCACAACTTCTGAAGGCAAGCCTTTTCACTGGTTATTTGTTTTCACAAGTCCTTAGTTCTAGGTTGGTTTTCTTCTTGATTAGTTTCCATCTATTATTTGCCTTCTGATGCTTTGGAAAATAGGTTGACCCCTTCTTCTCTGTGGCAGCCCATCAAATATTGGAACACTGCTATCATGTCACCACCCCTAGTCATTTTCACTAAGCTAGACATACCCAATTCCCACAAACATTTGTCATATGTTTTAGCCTCCAGCCCCCTAATCATCTATGTTTACCATCCATTTAGACCAGATGGTCCCCCTGGTTTGGTTTATAGAACAGTGGCCACAAGCAGAGCCTTCTCAGATACAGCACCACCATTATAGAACTTTCTCCCAAGGAAAATATGAACAGTGCAACCCTCACCCATTTAGAGGCAACTCCAAACACACTGTTCAGCTAGGTATATGTAAAACAACAACACATTTTATGGTCAAACAGCACTAGTAAATTACTACTACTATTTTTCTTTCTTAAAATATATACTTTTAATATTGTTTTAAGCAGTGCTGGTGATGCTTTACAATAGCTGTCTTTGAGAGTTTTCTTGTAAACCACCCTGGATTTCTCAGAAACTTTTAATTTCATATTAGATGTTGATTTAATAAATTAGGCAGAAGAAACAAATGTTTAAATACATCTAAATCCCACAGACCTACTGCTTCCTAGGCGCATACTGCAGAGAAAATAAGGCATTGCATTTCTAGCCAGCATAGCCACAGGATGATGGGAACAGTGGTTCATGACACCCAAAATATATTAGTTTAGGTAAGGCTGGATTAAATTATAAAAGAGCAGATGAAGGGAAGTATTTTTGTCTCCGACAAAATAATTGGGAGAGGGGAGTTGACTTGGCCTTTTAATTTCAACTCACACCAATTCCTAACTTCCCATTCAATCCAAAGAGTTTTATTATTGCCTGGATTTTAGGGAGGGGAGGAGGCAAGAATAGACCACAAAGCTAATCTGCAAGTTTGCTCTCTAGCTGCCTGCACACCACCTTCCCGTGTATGTGTATGAGAGACAGAGAGAGAGATCCCCTTTTTGTAAGTTTACTTACTCTGCAACTCCCTGCTGGCTCAATCTCTCTCTATATATATCATACACACATACACACACACACACACACACAAACACCACACACACACACACACACACACACACACACACACACAGGTTAATAAAAAACAGGAGGGGAGAAAGGTGGAAGCTCTCCTTTTTTGTAAAACCTCACTTCCTCCTCCCCTCCTGGCTCTCTCTGTGTCTCTGTTTCTCTTACACACACACACACACACACACACACACACACACACACACACACACACCCTTCCTGTTTTCTCCCCCTCGTCCTTTTCCTCAGCTGCATCTGAACGGAGTGGGAGGAAGTTAAAAAAGGGGGTGGATAAATGGGGAAAGCTCTCCTTTTTTGTAACACCTCGGCTTCCTCCGCCTCCTCCTCTTCCACTCTTGATTGGGCCTGATGGGGTTAAGCTTGGAGGGGAGGGGCGGGCTAAAGCAAATGAGCTGCTGCTGCTGCACGCCACCAGCCCGGAGCACTCTCGCTGTTTTGTCTCGCTGTTTCCTGCACGTGCTCCAAGGCACCCTGCTGGGTTGCAGTGGGCCAGGGCTGGGGCAGCAGGGGCTGGTCCCTTGTCATTTCTGGGACAGCCCCGGGGGGGCCAAATCTGGGTCCTCCCCAGGCTGCATCCAGCCCGCGAGCCTTGTGTTTGACATGTCTGGTCTACAGATATGATGCAGGAATAGTTTTGCAAGACTCGGGCAGACGGGATATTTTGACAAAGGATAAAAGGCAGTTGCTTGGAGAATAAATCAGTCATCACTCAAATTACTGTATTTCCTGCATTTTGGGGGAGCTCTACAATAAACTCCATAGAAATCTCTCTCCAAGGTGCTGACAGCTCAGCTACTGTTTGAAGAAGTCCTGGAGTTTTTCCCTTGCCATCATTTTGCTGAGACACACACCAGACAGCAAGATAGCCTTCAATGTCGTTTTTGAGGGACAGTCACCAAAAATGCATTTTGACTAGGTGTAATGTTTTCATGAAACCAAAATGTTCCATTGTCTTTGAGTCATGACAAATCCTCAAAACCATGAATCTCTGACTTTCTGGAAATAGTGCTTTGCCCCCATCCAGGCTAGCCCATCTCAGATTGAGCAAACATTGCTGTGAGTCTGGAGTCATTTATCATTCTTTAGGGCAGTTTTTAGGGCAGAGGTCACATCTTTGGATATTGGGATTTTTCCTCTCCCCTGGGCTTGGGTCACTTGAGTGGCCAGCTGATGGGACAGGAGCACTGGCTTAATTATTTGTACTTTGGAGCAATTGTACTGTGGCATACATGGCACTGCCTTGGCCAGAAAATTCTTCCCACCAGAGAGATAGCAAAGGAATAAATCAAAGTGGTTAAAGTACTGGACCCATTTTGCTTGTTTAGGAGAGAGCTTACAAGGGGTTTTCTAAATTCTTGTCATGAGTCCACATCTCAAAAGGTATTTTACTCTCCTCTAAGAAGTGTCCCCAGGAAAGGAGTGGCTATCTTATGGAGTAAGCCTCTTTCTCCCATACCACCCATCATTGTTCAGTCTCAGAAAGTTTTGTGGAGGTGTAAGCACAAGGCTGCAGCTGCCTGCTCTCATTTTCCTGCAGCAGTACTGCTTTGACAGCCACATTGCTCACATCAGCTTGTATAACAGACAGCTTCATTGGATCAGGGTGCTTTAAAACTGGTTCAGCTGTGAACAAGTGCTTGAGCTTCTCAAAAGTGGCTTGACATTCCATCAAGCGGTTGACTAGGTTTGGGTTTGTCCCCCCTTTTGTCTTAAGTAACTTTGTAATGGGGAAGGCTATTTGGGCAAATGAAGGAATGAATTGCCAGGAAAAAATTGCAAACCCTAGGAAGCAGCTGCTGATTACTTCCTATTTCTACTGAATGTTCTGCAGGTTTCTCCTTTAAATCAGTATTCAGGTGGGGGGAGATGTTTAAAGCTCTGCCACAATGGTAGCACAGTTCATTTTGATTTACTACTGGTTATTCGTATGGTGTTGCAAAGCTATTTATATTTTCCCTCATGCCTAACTGGAGTTCTGTAGTATCTTCTGATTTCCCTGGAGATACCAATTTCAGATGTACTCTTAAATATCAATTCTGTCTTTATTAAGAGTGGTTTTTTTGAATACTTTATTTCAGAATTCCATGAAATAGTCAGTGTCTCGATACATTGTGCTGAGACAACAGCTGCAATATCCAGACAATTTTCAGTTGCATCCACCACAAAGGATGAAGTCAAAATAATAAGCTGGATGTTTTGCACGCTACATTTAATAAAACAGGCACCTTTTTTCTACAACTATATCATTTTAGCTTCAACAACCTTCTCAGAATTCTCTGTGTATAATGCCCAATCAATTGCTGCACTGGTGGTATCAAAGGCATTCATCTTCCCAATAAAATTAGCTCTCTGATCTATTCTTTTTCTTTATCTTCATATGGTTATGCATTGTTTTCCTCTATTTCTTTGTTTTTCTTCTTGCTGCCCACCCAATCCTCCCCAGCCCTACCCCAGACATCTGGTGATACTTAAAAAGCTTGCCCCGCCCACTCCCAGGATCCAATTCTGTCACTCTAGTTGCATCTTTTCTACTGAACAAACCAAAGGCACTAGAATATGGAATAAGCTTTTCTGGTGCTTTCTTTACTGAACATTCTAGGAGAAACTGACTTCAAGAATCACAAAATAGACAGGCAGGCCAAGATAATAGAATAGCAGTACTAGATCACATATATGTTTACTCAACCATAATAAATAATAATAATGCAAAATATGACAATGCCTTCTTTTGAATAGGCATTATTCCAAAACCAACTGTTTTAATGACAAGAAATTAGGTCAATGGGATATTTTATAGAGGCCTAATAATCATATCATTTACATATAAATATTTTTGTTTTACATTTATTAAAGTTAATTATTTTTCATTTTTATTCAAGCTCCACTCATTTCCTTTTCTGCCCAGTTTTGGATTGCATATGAGTTCTCCTTCCCCACTTTTGCTAAAGATTATGTCCCTCTGCTTTAGTTCGAGTAACCACTATTCATTTAGCTGCAATAGATTTTATTCCTTGCAATATAAAATAACAGTAATAAATCTTCCCACCATACACAGGCCTGGAATTCAAAAGCCATACAATCAAAGATAGACTCTTGGAAGATGTTGATTAGAGCAAAAAAAGGGATTATTATGCCTGGCTGCATAATGCTCCTGAAAGCCATCTTCAGACATTTCATTCCCCTTGTTCTCACCCCATATGAACTCTTTAGCATCATCATCATTGTCAAGATTTGAGTATTCACCCCCTCCCCCAGTGGTAGGATTCAAATATGTGAACAACTGGTTCTCTGTGTGGATGCCGCTTCCAGAAGTCCATTCTGGACCTGGACAACAAAAAAATAGCTACCAGTTCTGCAGAACTGGTGCGAATTGGCTAAATCCCACCACTGACCCCCCCCCATATAAGTAGGGTATTGATTTTTGAAGTGAAAAGATTGATTTCCCCCCACCTGTTTTATTACAAAGCTCAAGGCTTTTAATAAATGAATGTGTGGCCTTTCAGTGAATTAATGGAGCTTCCTCCATTGGACCCACTCTTAAGATATCATTTAGATATATTGAAAGTCTTATTTCTAAGGCTGTTAGAATGGACAGAATGCAGCTCTGAATAACATTGTGAATGATCTCAGGGCTGTGAAAAGACATAGCCAGATGATGTAAGATTGTGCTTTCATGCAGTTTATGCATCTCTACATCACAGACAATTTAGGGATCCTTTAGAGGTTTTTTTTTTCCTCCTTTATCACTACAATTACTATTATAGATACTGGAATAGTAGTTAGCATAGTGATTTAATGTTTTATTCATATTTTATTCATATTCAATTATGTTCATAATTGAAAATAACACAGGGAGAAGGGACATTGGTTACTCTCTTTACAGCATCTTCTCAAGAGAGTACATAGTCTAAGAACTATCCTTTTCCTAGCAATTATCTGGACAAATGTAAGGACTGCCTTTTATTACAGTGTGATCTATAAATAGAATCTGATCAGTTTTGATTACCTAAATATTCATATGTTTGCCATATGAATATTACTGTGTGCTATTATTGCTCTCTTAAAAAGTAATTTTGAACCTTACATTTAATTCCTTCCTCCTCAAAGGCCTATAATTTTCATTTTCCTGTGAGGTCTTGTTTTTGTTTGTTTGTTTTTGGTATTTTTGGGGGTGGGGGTGGGGAAGCCCATGTGAATAGGTAAATCTAAAATAAAACATGTTGCAGCTACAAACATCTTCCTAAATAAGCTAAGACTGATTTTCATCCAAGAATCTGAAAAACATTTTAAAACTACTATTTTAACCCCAAATTTTTACAGTTTTTAAATGTATTTATTTTATATGACTCTAGTTCAGAGTTCCCCAAACTTTCTGGGTTGGCAACCCAGAGGGGGTAGGGCAGTGGTTCTCAACCTTTCTCAGGTTGAGACCCCACTTGGCCCACCCATGCGCGCCGCGACCCTGACCTGGGCGTGTGCGCGGGTGTGCGCGCGCGCCAAAATTTTTTAAAAAAAAAAATAAAAAAAATCAAAAAAACAAAAACAAAATGGTGGCCGCAATGGGCGGATCCACGCATGCACGGATCGGCCCATCGCACGTGCCACGCATGTGCACATCCGCTTGTCACGGGCCGCCATTTTGTTTTTTTTTATTTTTTTTTAAAAAAAATTTAAAAATCCAAAAAAAACAAAATGGCGGCCGCGACAGGCCGATCTGCACATCAGAATTGAGAAAAAGATCACAAATGTTCAGAACAGAATCCAAACACAACACAACAAACTAACATATTAGGACTCAGCAGCCACCTATCCTAAGTCCTGGGAGAGCAACCAACTCATCAGGATGGCAGCTATATGGTTCTCTGGGATACTACTCCATACCAAGACAGAGAAGACAATTCTTAGGCCCTAATACATGACTGGAATGTCCACCAAATCTTTGGTGAGATTTGCCAAATCTTACCAAATATGCAGGAATTATGGAAAAGAGATAGTTCTTCAAATAACAAGGTCTATATCATAAAGATCTTCATAAGTGATAACTAGTACCTTGAATTGCAACCAGAAGTCCACTGACAAACAGTGAAGTTTGTGCACCAGCTCTGTTACATTACTATATTGTGGCATACGCATTACTACCCATGACACACCAACTTAGACCAATTGTAGACTCTGGGTGATCTTCAAGGGAAATTCAGATAGAATATATTAAAATAGTCTAACCATGACTAGATCATGAGTGATCATCTGAAGGGTTTTATACTAGACTGCACTGATTCCAAAATCACTCATTATACACTTATTCTAAATTCATGAGAACCTGAAGTCTTGTGCTTCCTGTTTACAGCATATTAAGCCTTTTGTAAACATTCCCTAAAATTGTAACATTCAAGACAAGGTTGAAAGGGAATTAAACTGCACTCACTGGAGCTTCAATAAGGTTCCCAACATGATGAAAGAGCCATCTTTATTCATATAGGAATCAGAGATTACTTCTATTATTGAATTTCCTGCTGACATAGTCCACATTTCTGTCATTTTAACACAGTAAAAGAAATTCTTTGTTAACAGTATAGGCAAACATAAGGAGACTTACCCTACTAAAGGATAGTTTAAATAAATATAATACAGACAAAAAATTAGATTTCTTAAATTTCACATTTATGTGTAATCCTTTTCAGTTTTTGACAACAGTAAACAATCCATGACAATTATATGCCAGCTGTAAACCATGATCTGGCTTAAAACAGAGTCTGCCAACAGCAAAATCAGTGACAGTACAGTAACTAAATGTTCTTGTTACACTGGTAGATGTAAATTGCTGACCAAGGTCATAATTTGAATTCTCTGATGTAACAAATGTTGATTGATGCAGTTTCTTGCATAATTACAGCCTTCTAACTAAAGGCAAAATTAGAGTTAAAATGATGTACATACTGAGCATACTTCCATGACATATTTAATTAAGTCAATTAAAGAATAAAAAATGAACATGCCATGCAAACCTAGAAACCTGATCATTTTTCAGTTAAATGAAGATCAGAGCACTTACTGGAGTGCCTAATTTATCTGTTGGGTAATTGACCTGATTCAAGCAAATCTTTAAAAGAAAGTGAATCTTAGGATAGCTCTCATTTCCACTATTGGCACAGAGAAAAGAACCTGGAGAATTCACAGACTGTTTCAATTCCTATGTTTTCTCTACTTTGTTAGAGAAAGTCCTAGAGAATACACAAAGAGATGAAATAATACACAAAGGGATTTTTTTCTTCATTTCATCAGATGCTCTAATCTTTGAATCTCAGAAACAGAATGTACCACATATGTTGAAGAACACTGAAATATGTTCTTCTCTCCAATAGATTCCTTCCCAACTTACACAAGTTTGATGACTATGCTTTAACTAGTGAGTCAGTGGACTGGAGAAAATTGGTTGCCAGACAAATAGTTCATAGGATGGCAAATTAAAGCCACAAACAGCAGGCAGCTTGGCAATTTTACACATTAATAGCAATAAACTCAGGTGTATTGTCAGTCAAAAAGTAATTACTGTCAGATGGATGTACCTGCATAATACACATGTTTGCAAATGTTTTTCTATCAAACATCGGATTATCTTGATACACCTTTATGCAAAACTAAATCCAACCCTTTTACATCTAAAACCATCTGGGAACAGTTTCCTGTCAAAAAGGAAAGCATAGATTTTTTTTCCAGCTATTAAAAGGAAATTTGTCTTTTCTTTACAGCCAAAGCAGAACTTAGGTTATTTTTCCTAAGAAATGAAATACACTATAAGAAATCCATATTAAATTGATGAAATACACAAGTGTGACTCATTCTTGTTATGTAGAAATGCAGATTGTTTACAAGTGCAGATCAAGTCAATCATAGAATGTATTTAGCTTATGCATATTTTCCTTGAGTAAGTATGATTTATTCATATTTTTATACATATGGTTCTTTCAGCTGCTCATCTTTCTTACAATAAAAATCCCTGTCTCTTTCTAGATAATCTGATATGTCACATAGGGAATAGACTCTTGAAGTGCTTTTATTATTTTAATTTTTTAGCCAAAGAGTAAATGTTAATATTCATGTTCTTCATCAGAAATGTTTTTCTTTGGGGGACAAATGTTTTTATTAACAATCAAAAGCTAAAAGCATTCTTTGGGATAACTGAATTAGATATTTTAAACAATGGAATTGCTGCCATGCACATCTTACCCATAGCTGACAGGAGAGGACACATGGAAATGATCAGTTGAGTTACATCATATTTTTTCTTGCTGTAGTAAAGTAGGTCCAGGAGCATCTCTCTAGTTTTTAAAAGATCTACCTTCACTTTAAGGATCAGGAATTGCCAACATCTCCTCACTTATATTTCTGGACAGCTGCACTTTGAATAATAATTAATTCCAGGCCTATTGCTTTTCATTCTGTCAAATGATGCCTTATTTTACAAGTGTCTTTCTGGAGATTAGATTGCAGAGAGAAGGAGAAAGAGGAAGAGAAAGAGACTGAAAAAGACAAAGAAAGAAGAGCCCAGATGGTAGCAGAGTTGTGGTATTTATAAACAATAATTTCTCATACCTTGTGCATCCAATATCCCTGATGGAATTGCTAGAGTTTTTCCAATTCTTCAAAATGTCATATGGGGAAGAGATGTTTCTGATCATGATCAATAGTTTATGAACTATCAAAATAAAAGATAATAGCTTCTGATTATCTGGCAGAACAAACCTCACAGCTGATATAAAAATATACCAATTAGGGGGCCATCATCATAAAAGAGAAATTACTTGCTTCTATCACTCCTCTGAAAGTGAAAGTTGTCATCTCAGAAGCTTCAGTGAAGAGCTGACCCCTATGATTTGCACACTTGTTGTATGTTTATTCCAACAAAGAACAGCACAATTTAACACAAACACCTGCTGTTTCTCTCTTAACTAATGATCTTTAGTAACTCTCCTAATGTGCATCTTATTCACCATAAGACAGGCATGTTAAACTTGCGACGTCTCACGACTTTTACTCTGAAATCTACCCATGTGAATGAGAATTCTGGCTTAGCTGCAAAGTAGTTAAATATAACATTGATTCAGTTAAAACCAAACTTAATCTGCAATTTTCTATAAGACTTGATATTTACTTGTAACATTCTTATATTGCGTATCATGCAAAACATTTGGATTAAAACAAAAAAAAAGTTTCCTTTCTTCCAACCATGGGGCACAAAACAATTATCCAAATAATAATAAGTTCATGACTGGATATTCTGAATCACTTGCGAGAGATCATAGACCTAGGTTTGTGCTATTAAGCCATAGATTTGTGCTATTGCAGTTTTTAGGGATATCATAGAAAGGAAAGAAAATGGCAATTTTTCAATACAGTGAAACTTCTCAGAGATCCATTAAATATGCAATATGTTGGGATTAGTCAATAAAGTACAGTGCACAAAAATAATTAGGAAATGAATAGAAAACACTATGGTGCAAGAATTCTCCATAAATATCAGGGCTCTTATGGAAATTTGCATCACAAACAGATCTGATTGATTACACCTTGGCATTTTTTTCTGAAAATACTAGGTTTATTCACATCCCAGTGATAAACAATCTTAATATGATGTTTCTAGAGATTTTTTGTAGGTCACCATCACAAAATACAAAAACCTAGAGCATAAACAAGCAAACAATTATGAACATTCAATGTGGTCTTGATGGAAATTAACAGTTTATATAGAAGTTAACTGCTATACTGCAGTTCTACTTTTTACAATCTCTTTTGCCTTGCAGCCCCCCAACTAGGGAAATTAAGCAGGCTCAAGTTGCTACTGTGAAACATTTACAAGAGATTGTAAAAAGTAGAACTGCAGTATAGCAGTTAAACATGCCAAGGTGTAATCAATCAGACCGGTCTGTCTGAAAAACTTTCTGTACATACTCCCTTGATTTGGCTGACAAAGAGGGGAGGAGAGCCTGTGGCTTGATGGTTAAATCACTGCCTAGTATGTAAACTGCCCAGGTTTGAATCCCATAAAGGGTGTGGCTAACTGATGAGAGCAGAATGAGCTCGAAATGGCCATATTAGTCTCCCAACTTAATTCTTTAACTCTTTGTCAAGAAAAAAGAAATCTGGAGATGTATACATACACACAGTGCTTTTTTTGTAAAAAAAAAAAAAAAAAAAAAAGGTGCCGGAACTCCGTTCTGGGCATTCTATGACAAAAAAAAGTCCTGTATATATATAGGCCAAAATGAACAGTCAGAAACATCCTTGAATCTGCTACATATATGGCATTCCAGGAAAAACACTTGGTACAGTAAAAAATCTCTGAGGAAACGGGTCCAAGATGGGTTCAAGAGGGGTCCAAGGAAAAGGGTCCAAGATTGCAGCCACAGAGGAAGCATGGTTACATCATGGGAAGAGAAGTTGCTTTTAAACTAAGTTATCTTAAACTAAGACAAAATGGTAGGAGGAGAGGGAAAGAGGGAAAGATAAGTCAGAGAAATAAAAAAGACTGGAGAAGAGAAAAGGAGAAAAAAGATCTGTGGAGCAGAGAGGAAAATCAGCTGTGGGACAGAGAGGAAAGCTGACTGAGGACAGCGTAATGACCAGCAGAGAGGAAAAACGGGAGAGCTGGTGAAATAGTGGAGCAGGGAGGAAAACCAGCCAGGGAGAGAAGAGGAGAGCTTATTGTGAACCATCCAGGCAGCCCTTTTTGCTGAAGGAAGCAGAACACTGGCATGACAGACCAGCAAAACGGGAGCCATGTGGCTGTGGAGCTGTTGGTGGGGGTGGTGAAATGCTGCAGCACAGTAGACCAGGGCCTGTGGACAGCAGTAGACCAGGAGTGACAGATGGTAGCAGACCAGGTGCTACAGACAGCAGTAGACCAGGGCCTACAGATGGCAATAGACCAGATGCTAAGGACAGCAGTAAGCCAGGGCCTATAGACGGCAGTATACCAGATCCTAAGGACAGCAGTAGACCAGGAGCTACAGATGGCAACAGACCAGGTGCTATGGACAGCAGTAGACCAGGGTCTACAGACAGCAGCAGACCAGGTGCTACTGGGACTTGACTGCAGGTGTCAATGAGGGAGCACGACAGAGGCAGTGGAGCAGTGGAGGACCCGACCAGCAGCTCAAGAGAACCTGGCTGAACATTGGAGATGGAGCGATGGCCAGAGATGGAGCAGCGGATGGAGGCAGTTGCTAGGAAGGCCCAGCAGAGAAAAACCAACTAGCAAACCTCCCCAGCTCAGAAAGATCAGCTATTAGGAGGATTTCAGGTGATGTAGCTGAAGGACAGACCTGGGGGAATGTTTCTCCTCTTCCCAGGTTCGATTTTTGCCTGCCGGTGGGTCCATTTAGATTGAAAGTCGTCCCGGAGAGGTGGCTACCAAGGGGTGAAGCTTTGAAGACCATGGGTTGGCAGTAGCCAGCTCACTGGAGCCAAAGGAGACCTCAGAATCAGCAGAAGGCACACCACATTTATGTGGTCCACCATTACCAGAGATGAAGAAGCTTAGAGTGGCAGCAAACAGCTAAGCTGGTTGAGAATACTTTTTCCTTTCTCACTAGAAGTGGATTCCTGTTTGGCAAATAGCTCTTTCACAGCCTGAGAGCGAAGCCTTTACTCTTAGGGAGGGGTGGAATTTTTCCTTCCTTTCCCCCCCTCCTGAATTTAGGTGGCAGTTTAAGCCTTTTAGCAAACTAAAAACTTCCTATATTTTAAAGCTGTCTGAGGCATAAGATAAATTTGGGAAGCTCCTGCTTCTATAGAGATTTTTTTGTCTTTGTTCTTTGTTGAAAAGCCACTGCAATTTTCTTTTTAAAAATCTTTTAAACTTTTACTTTTGATCGTTTTTTTTTCTCTTTTCCCTTTTAAACATGCTGGGAATTGATACTTAGTGCCACCTTGTGGTTACACTGAGAACTATGTCCACTTTCCCTTGATTGGAGCTTAATCAGATTAGTAGGGTAGGGTATCAGGTTTTAAGTTAAATATAACTAAAACAAAGATGTTAGTTAAAAATTTGAATTTTAATTCAAAACAGGAATTGGAAAGAATAACGGGATGTGAGATAGTTAAGAAAATTAAATATTTAGGAATTGATATTGAAGCCTCTAATGGGAAGCTATATAAAAATAATTATGAAGTTTTGTGGAATAAGACACAAATAGAATTGGAAAAATGGAAGAAATTACAATTATCTATGTTGGGTAGGATAGCAGCAGTTAAAATGAATGTATTGCCTAAATTTTTATTTCTTTTTCAAATGTTACCCATACTTAAAAAGGATGCGAATTTGGAGGAGTGGCAGAAGGGTATTAATAGATTTATTTGGAATGGCAAGAAACCAAGGGTCAAATTAAAAATTATTCAGGATACAAGGGAAAGAGGTGGTTTAAAAATGCCTAACTTTAAGTTATATTATCATGCTGCTGTTTTAGTAGCGATAAGTGATTGGGTCAATTTAACTAATGATAGAATATTGAATATTGAAGGGTAT
Source organism: Bothrops alternatus (assembly GCA_034064705.1). Taxonomy (NCBI): domain Eukaryota; kingdom Metazoa; phylum Chordata; class Lepidosauria; order Squamata; family Viperidae; genus Bothrops; species Bothrops alternatus. The sequence continues at coordinate 33,670,645 of JARGCV010000112.1, forward strand.
GATTTATTATATGGTTGGCATGCATATCTAGTTTATGATAAAAAGGTCGATAGGAGTTTCAAAGAGCACCTATTGAGAAATGCTCTGCTGCGTGTTTGGAAAAAATATCAGTATAAATTAAATGATAAGATTCCTGTTTGGACGGTTCCCAGACACGCAATAGAGAATATAAATAGAGAACAATTACATGATGTGGTGCCTTATGAGAAACTCCTATTTAAAGAAGGGAATCTCTTACTATTGAAGTCCTTGAATATTTTAAGAGAGGAAGGAATAATCCTTACTTGGTTTCAATATTTACAATTGCAGACTAGATGGAGAAAAGATTTGAAGATGGGTTTATCTCAAATAGATGAAAATTTAATTAAACAAATTAGAGATCAAAGGTTAATGCATATTAAAAGATTGTACAACGCATTGATAGAAATTGATTCGGAAACTGAATTAGTTAAGGACTGTATGATAAAGTGGGGACAAAATTTCGGACAACCAATCATGATGGAAATTTGGGAGAGGATCTGGGTGAAAAATGTAACATTTACACAAGCGCAACATTTAAGAGAAATTTTTTATAAAATGTTTTATAGATGGCATTTGGATCCGAAAAAATTATCATGTATGTACCCTAACTTACAACCTAAGTGCTGGAGATGTGAATGTATGGATGCTACTTATTTTCATGTATGGTGGACTTGTAAAAAAATCAAGGCTTTTTGGATAAAAATATGGTGGATACTTCAAAATATTTTGAAAAAACGTATTGAATTTTCACCACAGCTGTTTTTATTAGGTATTATAAAAGACTGCACCACCATAGAGATGAACTTGATTTTGAACTTGATTACAGCAGCGGGACTGTTGGTGGGACAATATTGGAAAAAGCCAGAATTACCATCTATTAAAGAATGGACTTTGAAAGTTATAAATTTGGCGGAAATGGCTAAAATATCTGCATACCTGAAAGATCATTCAAATGAAAAATATATGTTGGATTGGAAAAAATGGATAGAGTATATTCAAGGGAAATATCAATCTAAGAAATTGTATTTAGCATATAGTTAAATTTTTATTTGGATTATATAATAATTTTGTTTGATGTAGTGGGTTTTTTTTTTTGCTTTACCCTGTATTTACTTTGGGAAGTCGGGGGGGGGGGTAGGATGGGGGGTATAATAATGTACTCAACTGTAACACTTGTAATATATAAGAAAGAAATACTTATTGATATATGAGGGGTTGCTCAGACAGTACCTCTGGACTACATCTGGAGGGGGTTGAGAGGGAGGAGTGAAGGAGTGGAGGGAAGTAGGGTTGGAGGAGAGGAGGAGGGAAGTAGGAGACAGGGAGGAAGGAAGAGGGGGATGTAGTGAAGGGGGTGTTGCCGAGCAACACCCATAGTTACTTTATGTAAGCATCTAAAAGAATGTATGTTTTGTTTTTGTGTGGGAGAAAGTTGAAAAAGAATGTTTTAAGTTGAGTTGTATTTAATTTGATTCTTTGTTTAAAATTATAAAACCAATAAAATATTTGAAAAAAAAGATTGGTGTTTCCTCCCTTCAATCCCCTTCCTCTTCTTCATCCCCTTCCCCGGCCTTCCTGCGATCTTAGCTTGTGGCTCCGTGGCTTTTCTTTGCCTAGCCTAGCGAAGCTTTCTTTCATCTGTCCCATTCCCGGGAGCACCGAGGAGGTATGGCAGAAACACATGAAGGTGTCTCATAAAAAATAAAACAAACATGGAGTTCCAGCTAGTAGAGGCTTGGCAGCCAAGCTGCCGAGAAACAGGAGAACACAAAGCCAAGGAGAAGAAGGTGGTGGTTTCCTCCCAAAGGAGGCTCCTTTTCTTTACCCCTTCCCCTGGGTTTGTGGGGGAGGTTCTCATTTCTGACGCTGACAGGTGCTCCTTCGAGCTCGCCGCAAGCTTTCTTGCCCCCTTTGCTTCTCCCCTCACTTTCATGAGGATTGTGGTGCCCTTGGGAAGCTGATTATGCTTTGAACCTTAGGAGAGGAGGAGGAGTCCCTTCCTCCTTCCCTCCCTCTCTCCCTGTCAAGCCCCTGCAGGCTTGATGTGAATGGGTGGGGGGAAGGGTTGAGGATGACATTTGAGGCAGCAAAGGAGACCAGCAGCCCACGCCATTCTACCTGGCAGTGTGAGTGTCGGCTCCATGGGCATCCCAACCAACAGCTGAGTGGCTCCAACTTCTGGCCGCCGAACAGCTGAGTCCTCCGGGAGGCAACGTGAGGGCCCTGAGGGGTATTGCAAGCTTGCGGGGGGGGGGGAAGGAAAAGAAGATGGAAGGGAGTGAGGCCGCAACTGAGAAAGAGAAAAGGGGAAAAGAAGGAGGGGCGGTTGTGATGTTGGTGCTCAGGGCCACGACGCAAGTGGTCTCAAAGTGCTTCGTGCAGTCTCAAACCCCTTCCCGCCAAGGGAGTGCACCGCTCTGTCTCCTATCAGGTTAGCGCTTGTTGTGAAGTAAGGAGAGGGGAAGGGCGATACAGATCCCACTGACCTGCGTGCATGAGAAGAAGTCAATCCAGTTGCTGCACAATGAGTCCCTGGAGAGGGCAAGGCCATGCTCTGCGCCTGTGCTCTTCACACGCCCTCCTGCAGGGCACATTCGGTAGGGTTCATGCAGGCTGCCACCAAGCAGCATGTTTTCCACAAACATGTGAGCTGGGAAGGAGTGGAGCAGGGGGAGGAAGGCGACACTGCAGGGGGGAGGAAGGCGATGCCACATACCACCAGCCAGGTGGTTGTGTACCACCAGTGGTACACGTACCACTGGTTGAAATGCCCTGCAATAGAGAGAGTAAAGTTAAGAAGCTAGGAGCACAAGTAGTGTTCTCATCAGTATTTCCAATGAAAGACCAACACCCATTGAAGGGGAAAAAAATTCTAGAAATAAACCATTGGCTAAAGAGTTGGTATTGCCAAGAAAACTTTGCTTTCCTGGATCATGGACTGCATTTCCTACATGAATGACTCTTAGCAAGGGATGGGTTGCACCTCACGAAAACAGGCAAAAATGTACTTGGAAAAAGATTGGCCCAACTCATCAGAAGGGATTTAAACTGAAATTAAGGGGGAAAGGTGATCAATCTTTAGAATCTCTAGAACTCAAAATAAATCAAAAATCCCAACAAAACAAATAAAAAAATGAGATAGGCAGTGATGACGAAAAAGAAAAACTTAAACAACAATCAGGAGATGCAGGAAACATACCCATGGATAGGCATAAAAGTCTTAAACGCTTATATACAAATGCTTGAAGCTTGGGGAAGAAATAGGGTGAACTAGAAGCAATAGTACATGAGGGTGGGTATTACGTAGTTGGCATTACAGAAACCTGGTGGGATGAAACCCATGAATGGAATGGACTGATGGATGGATACAAATTGTTCAAAAGAAACAGATCTACAAAAAGAGGAGGGGAGAGGAGACGTCACCGATGACGTAGCTGACTATAGACCCTGGAGATGTTTCTCTGTCCCCAGGGTCTGGAATTCTTTCGCTGGCGGGCCCATCTGGGCTGAATGCCACCCTGGAGGGGTGGCCACCAAGGGGTGAACCTTTGAGGAAGGGGAGCCAGTGGTATCTGGCTCTCTGAACTCAAAACAGCCCCTGGAACTGGCAAAAGAAGGGCGGAGTGCTTCTGCGATCACCGCCATCACCAGCTGATTGTCGGAGACAGAAGACAGCTGATTGAGAACAAGCAACTGCTCCGGGTGAGATAACTTCAATATTTATGGCAAACTGGACCTTTTGAAATAAATTGCCTGCCTTTGAGCTGAAGCTGGAAGCTCGAGGGAGGGAGAAGGGGTTTTTGGATTCCCCCCTCCCTCAAAGTGGCAGTTTAAGCTTTATTATAAAATTTTTGAACTCTTTTTCAATGGAATTAAAGTAGAAGATCTTACTATATTTTATTATGGATGGAAAAGCAAGATTACTATGATATATATTCTTTTTTTTTTTTGGAAGAAGACAGCTCAATTGCCTTGCTATGGAACTTTAGCTTGCTGTTTCACTTTTTAAACTTTTTTTTTCTCCCTATTCAAACAACGGGGAAAGAAACAGCATCCCCTGGTGGTTATATTTTATCTTCTTTTTAATTTTTTTATTTGGATACATAGTAGCAAAGTTTGGCTTAATGCCCAGACACTTGGCTGTGTGCCCAGACATTCTTATCTTTTAGAGACCTTCAGGAGAGAGCTTTGGGTGTTTGTTTGTTTTTTGCCTAGTGTCTGGCTTCTTGCTATCTGTGACTGGTTGTATTTTCCGTAGTAAGGAAATGACACAAGAAGATCTTGCAAAGCTGCAATTGGATTAAAACCTGGTTACTGTTGTCTTGTAGGCTTGGTTTTTTTTCTTTTCTGGCTTATTTTTTTTTTACTCTTTTTCTAGAGACTTTGTGTGCTTCTTTGTCCATATCTTTTTCCTTTTTCTAGGGCTCCTCAATAATTTTTCTTTTTTGGATAATTTTCACTTCTTCTTTTGATTTTGATTTTTCTCTCTTATTTTTTTAAATTATTTTTGGTTTTGTCTCCTGATAATAGGAGGGCACTGGACTACTATTTTTATCCTTCTTTCACCTTTTTGTGCATTTTGGTGGATTACAATTGGCCAGTGGGCCTCCATGTTGGGTTACAAATAAAGTGGCCATCGGGCCTGTTATAAGATTACAAATTACAACTATAATAATTTGAAGATGAGTACTCTAAATTTGGCAAAAGGGGTGAAAAAGGGTTCTTCAGCTCCTGCCTCAACTTCGGTGAGTCCAGCCCCTCAAAAATCTATCACTACATTTCTACAGCAGGAAACCCAACAAGCTCAAAAAAACATACCCAGGCCATACTCCAGGCAATTGCGGATTGCAGAATGGATATGAAAAAGGACTTAGAGAGAAACTATGAAAATTTGAAGAATGATATCCTTAAGATGGACCAAACAATGGAAGCGTTTCAACAGGCGATGATAGATACACAACAAAGAATGCAGAAAATAGAAGACAAGTCAGCAGTGGTAGATGAGAAATTAGCCCTAAAAGAGGAAAACCAGAAATTGGCACAATCTAATGCGGAATTAGAAGGAAATATGGTGGTCATGAAGATGGAACGAACTTTGTATTTCTTAAGATTTCAAAATGTGATAGAAGAGAAAGATGAGAACTTACTAGACTTAATGAGTGGACTACTGGTGGATTTACTTGGAATGGAAAAGGACCAAATGAATAGGGAATTGAACCAGGTTTTTAGAGTCAACTCTAACTACGCAAAAAGGAACAGAGTGCCCAGGGAGGTCCATGTCAGATTTCTTAAAAGAAATCGACAAGATGAAATTTTGAGAATTGTAAGGGATCAACCTATGAAGTATAAAGATAAAGAGCTTGTAGTTCTTAAACAGATTCCTAGAAAAATAAGGGAAGCATGAAGAGATTATGAATTTTTAACAAGGAAACTGATTGATAGAGAAGTGAATTTTAGATGGTTGATTCCAGAAAGGATACTGATTTTTTGGGACTTGAAAAGATATAGACTGGACACCCCATTCCAAGCAGAGGAATTTTTCAATAAGCACAGAGCCTTTTTGGAGAAAGGTGATATGGAATTTAAGAGATCAGAAGGAACGTCTACTGCAGAGACTTCTAAGCAAACAGAGGAGGAGATACCAAAAAAGATGCAATCAGAAGAAGACGTCAGACCTAAAGATAAGCTCACCTAGAAGATTGAGATCCCGAAATAATTAAAATTATGGAGGAAATTGGAATATACTCAATAAATATAAATGGTCTCAACTTCCCATCAAAAAGGAGTAAAATATTTCATAGGCTACAGAAACTTAAAATTGACATAATTTGTCTACAACAGACTCATATTAAGAGACAACACTCTAGAATTTTAGAACAGCCAAAACTTGGCAAACTTTATTTCTCTTTGGCATTACAAAAGAAAAGAGGGATAGTGATATATATAAAAGAAAAGTTGAATCCAAAACAAATTTATTCTGATGAAGAAGGAAGAATAGTAATGGTGGAGATTTCATGGAATCAAAAACAAATATTGTTGGTGGCAATATATGCCCCCAATGAGAAACAAGAGCAATTTTATCAGCAACTATACGACAAACATGTGGACTTAAACTACCATAGTCTTTGTATACTGGGAGACTTTAATGCAATTGTGGATGCAGTTCGAGATTACAAAAGCCATAAACAAGGGAAGAAAGGAAGTAATATTTTACATAAATCTTATTTAAAAATGAAAGTTGAACAATGTTTGCAGGATATATGGTGAGAGATGAATCCAGGAATGACACAATATATGTTTTACTCTAACAGGCATAAATCTTGGTCAAGAATTGACATGATATGGATCTCCCATGACTTGAAGACTATGATACAGGAAGTTGAAATAGAATCAAATATTTGGGCAGACCATAACCGAATTAAAATGACATGGAAAGGATCTAAGAAAAGATTGAGATGGTCTCTGAATAAATCTATTTTGAAGGAAAAAGAATTTTTACAATTAGCAACAAAAGAAATGGATTTTTTTTAAGATCAATAAAAAGGAAGATATTTCTATTCAAAATGTTTGGGACATGGTAAAAGCATACTTTAGAGGTTTAGCTATAACTTATGCTGCCAAAAAGAACAAAGAAAAGAGAATCACACAGTCCAAATTGAAAAAACAGCTTGGTATATTGGAGCTGGAGTTACAAACTGATCCACAAAAGAAAAATGTGAAGATACAAATGGACTTAATAAAACATAAATTAAATCTACTTGAGACTGATACTATGGCACAACAGATTAAACGAGCCAAACAGAACTTTTTTGAAAATGCTAATAAACTGGGTAGATGGCTTGCATATAGATTGAAAAAAGAAAGAGAAAAAAAGATCAATAAGTAAATTACTGGATGAAAAGGGTGAAATACACTGTCATAATGATGGTATTAAAAAATTGTTAAGGCCTTTTATGAGCTACTTTATAAGGCTGAGATGATTTCTGAAGAGGCAATTCAGGACTACTTAAAAAAAACAAATCTTCCAAAAATATCAGAAAAAATGCGACAAAGGTTAAATGAGAAAATATCAATGATGAAGATCATAGAGGCAATTAAAAGACAACAGAAAGATAAGACACTGGGGCTGGATGGACTACCTGCAGAATTTTATGTAGCTTTACAAGATACTGTGACTCCTTTTCTGAAGGACTTATATAATGAAACTTTTATACAGACAAAAGTTCCGAACTCATGGACTGAAGCTAATATTACCTTGATACCTAAAGAAGATATAGATCCTACACAAATTAAAAACTATAGGCCAATATCGTTACTAAATATGGATTATAAAATCTTTGCTGTAATTTTGGCAGAAAGAATGAAAAATTTTTTAATAGAATTTATTCACCCAGACCAAAATGGCTTTCTTCCTAAAAGACAGATAAAGAACAACTTAAGGATTATTTTAAATATTTTGGAGTATTATGAAAATCATCCAGGGAACCAGATGGCACTTATATTTCTTGATGCACAAAAAGCATTTGATAATTTAAATTGGCAATTTATGTTTCAACAACTACAGGAAATGGACTTTGATGAAAACTTTTATTAAAGCAATCCAAGTGATCTACAAGAAACAGTCAGCAAGGATACTTATAAATGGAGACTATACAGAGAGCTTTGATATTAAAAAAGGCACAAGACAGGGATGTCCACTCTTCCCCCTGCTATTTATTTTTACTCTGGAGGTATTGACTAGAAACATCAGGCAAGACATAGAAATTAAAGGTCTTGAGATTAAAGACCAGAAATATAACTTACAGGCTTTTGCGGATGATCTGGTCTTTATCTTAGAGGAGCCTTTGGAAACAGCCCCTAAACTTTTGCAGAAAATTGAAAAATTTGGAGAAGTGGCTAGACTGAAAATAAATAGGGAAAAAACTAAAGTGTTAACAAAAAATTTAACTGATAAACAGAAAACTCAACTCGCCAAAAAGACAAATCTTCAAATAGTTAAAAAAGTTAAATATTTAGGTATCTATCTTAAGGTGAAATATACATTACTAAAAGAAGATAATTATGAGAGATTAATAAAACAAATAAAAATCAACTTGGAAAAATGGGAAAATCTCCAACTATCCTTGCTAGGAAGAATAGTGACTGTTAAAATGAACATTTTACCAAAGCTAATTTTTTTATTTCAAACAGTTCCTGTAAAGCTGGGTAAGAAATTTTTTGACGATTTAAACGCAATGATATTAAGATTTATATGGCAAAGAAAGAAAGCAAGAATTAAATTTAACTTCTACAAGAAGATGGAAGAAGAAAAATAAAAGAGACAATGATAGTATGGGCAAAGAACTTTGGATATTCTATAGAATTAGAAGACTGGCAAAAACTGTGGGATACAAATATTAAACTTACTAAAGCAGTAACATACAAAGAAAAGGGGCGTTGTCTTACCTGAACGCCTTTTCTCAGCATGGTGGTGTAGAATCCACTGATTGGGTAATTTCAGCCTTCCTGCTCAGAGAGACTAAGTCAGATCTTTAGTCATGCCTCCCTCTGGGCATGGCTCCCCAGTTTTGACGAGGCGAAGGATCCTGACAAGTCTGACGCAATGACTCCAAAGCAAAAAAAGACGTTCAGGTAAGACAACGCCCCTTCTCCAGCATGGTGGATGTAGAATCCACTGATTGGGACATACCAAAGCCCCTCATGTCCCTAAAGGGAGGGAAGGTATAGGCTGGTGTCTCTCTAGAGGAAACAACCTGTTGAAGAACCTGTCTGCCAAACGCGGCATCTGCCGCAGCAAACTTATCAATCTTATAATGTGTGATAAAGGAGGATGGAGACGACCACGTCACCGCCCTACAAATCTCCTCTACAGAAGCCTGGGTAGACCAGGCCACAGATGTCACTGCACTGCGTGTCGAGTGAGCTGTGATACATGCACGAACTGGGAGTGACTGAGAAACATAGGCCCTAGCGATGCAAGCCCTAATCCATTTACCAATAGTGGAAGAAGAAACCTTTCTGCCCATAGTGGAGGGCTGAAAGGAGATGAACAAGACCTCTGACTTGCAAAAGGCCGCAGTTCGTTTGATGTAATGTCACAGGGCCCTGCGCACGTCTAGCTTGTGCCACTGTCGTTCTAGACGATGTGAAGGATTGGGACAGAAACTAGGAAGAACCAGATCCAGGGATCTATGAAAACAAGTGTTCACCTTAGGAATAAAGGAGGGGTCCAATCTAAGGACCACCCTATCCTCATAGAAAGTACATAAATCGTTCCTAACTGAGAGAGTGGCCAATTCCGATATCCTCCTGGCCGATGTAATGGCAATCAGGAATGCTACCTTTAAGGAAAGAAAATGCAGAGAGCAAGACCTGAGAGGCTCGAATGGGGAAGAAGTTAAGGCCTGTAAAACAGTAGGTAAATCCCAAGATGGATACCGATGCACTGTCGGAGGACCAGAATTGACTGCCCCTTTGAGAAAAGCCATGACAGCTGGGTGTTGTGAAAGTGGGCTCAAATTGTGACAGGTGAGGACTGTAGACAAGGCCGCTACCTGCCTATGGATGGTGTTGGGTGACAAGCCTCTGGATATGCCCTCCAACAGATAATCCAAAATATTGGGAATGGTGACTGAAAGAGGATTGATGTTGCATGCCTCATTCATGCAGCTTTGCCATGACACAAAATCAGCAGGGCATTTTGGATTTGTAAAAACATTACACTTAATTAAATGGCAATTTTGGTGGCCATCCATAAAAAAGGACATAGAAAGTTACGTGGTCAGCTGCCCAAAGTGTGCAACTGCAAAGAGGTTGCAAGGGAAATCGCCCGGACTGTTACAAACAGTGGCAAATCCCTCCACCGCCTGGAGGGAAATAGCCATGGATTTTATAGTGGAATTACCAGAAAGCAATGGGAATACTGTTGTCTGGATGGTCACGGACTTGTTTTCCAAACAGGTGCACTTTATCCCTTGCCAAAAGATTCCCACCGCAAAAGCCTTAGCAAAACCTTTCGTCCAGCATATTTACAGATTGCATGGGGCACCCCAACACATCATCTCCGATAGAGGGGTGCAATTCACGTCTGCAGTTTGGAAGGAATTTTTATCCCTCTTAGGGACCACTCAGGGACTGACATCTAGCCATCACCCACAAGGAAATGGTCTATCTGAAAAACTGAACTCAGTAGTTGAGCAATATTTAAGATGCTTTATTAATTTTCAGCAAACAAATTGGATGGACTTACTCCCTTTTGCAGAAGCTGCCTACAATAATGCAGTCCACTCCAGCACAGGTTACACTCCTTTTCAAATAGCCATCAGGCAAAGTTTCAACCCCATGCCAGAACTAACCCCAAATGAACCGGCGATCCCATCACTGAAAGAATGGATGGAACAATTACAAAACACCTGGCCAATAGTTAGAAAAGCACTAGATGAAGCTAGGCAAGCATACAAAACACAAGCCGATAAAAAGGGGTTGAGCCTACACCATTCATTATAGGAGAAATGGTGTACTTATGTACAAAATACCTAAAGTCCTTACAAACCTGTAAAAAACCTGGAGCAAAGTATATAGGGCCTTTTCCAATTAAAAGAATTATAAACCCAGTAACAGTAGAATTAGAATTACCAAAAAACCTCAGACAAATACACCCAGCTTGCTGAAAAGAGAGCATCAGTCATCGTTACGGCCAAAAATCCCCCCACCACCACCTGCAATCATGGTGGAGGGTGAACAACACTTTGAAATAAAGGAAATCCTAGACTGTAGGAGATATCATGGAGCGACTCAGTACCTAGTTTCATGGAAACACCTCCCCGCCTCACAAAATGACTTGGTCCATAAACGTCATGTCAGAGCCCCGAAGCTATTAAAGTTTCACACAGTATCCTAACAAACCTGACTAACTTGTATACCTGTTTTGTTTTCTTTCAGGTGGATCTATCTTATTTTTAAGGGGGCAGGATGTCAGAATCCAATTATATTTCATCTCTAGTTATCGACTATGGAAAACCCCATTTCTGCTCTCTCTGGATTCTGTCATACGATGAAGGGGAAGGAGGGTGAACAAAGGGGTTTTATGGCCCTCACTTCCTTTGGTACAACTTCAAAGGGGATGGAATGTGGATCACCAAAACGACTAACAATGGGGCCATCAGCTTTCATCTACTCCTCTCTGAAGTCTCCCTTCCACTGGCAGTGAGGAAAAAGGGGGTGGGAATGTAACGCCTGGGACTGTCTCTGGAAGGAAAGTGAGGTGGGGTGGGCTCCTTGGGTCCATTTAAAACCTTGAACTGTAGGACTTGGGCCCCAGGTCCTGTCTAAAATGCCTGCAACCATTTTCTCTGAATAAAGAATGCCTGTTGGAAGAAATATTGCAAGAGTTCTGTCTTCTTAAGATGCAAAGTGGGGTGGGTCCTTACAGAAAGTTTTCTTTGAAGGTAAAGAAGCTTAATTTAAAGCTAAAGCTTTTCACAATTGCCAGAGCCTTTCAGTCTAGGTTGCAACATTATGACACATGACACGCCTGAGGCAGCTTAAACAGAAACAAAAAACAAAAAAGGAGACTTATTTTGTGAGCCTTTCTTGCTTTGCACTTGATTCTTGTGTCTTTAAGGGTACAGGGAAGGGATTTGGGGAGGGGGTGCATTCTTACTATACTGTGGAAGAGCTTAGAAGGGAGAGAGGAAGAAGGACCTACCAGCTAGCTCAGGAGTCTACAAACTTAGCAACTTTAAGACCTGTGGACTTCAACTCCCATAATTCCTCAACCAGCCATGAGGTGAAGTCCACAAGTCTTAAAAGTGCCAAGTTTGAAGACCCCTGAACTAGCTGGTAGTGGTGCTTATTAATAAACATGGATAAATTCATTATACATTTGTCAGTGCAAAGGGAAAGTGATTCAACAAAGGAACAGCCACCGAAGAAATTAAAACTAGTACTTTTTTACTTTTTTTCTACAGTTTGTAATATTTTATTAGATTATAGAATAAAATAGAAAAATACAAAAGTAAATAGTAGGACACAGTGGGGTGGAAGAAGGGGGCAAAAGTGAGGAGGAGAAGGTAAAAAGAACGGACTTCCTCTGTTGCAGTAGAAAGAAGCATTAACATTGAACCTCAACTTTTTACTTTTCCATAATATTATAAACTAGCCATTTCTATAACAACAAATGAATCTAATCAGTAAAACCCAAATTCCCCCCTTTTTTAGTTATCAAGTTTTTGACACCTTGCTAAGCACTGGTGGTACTCAAATATGGTCATGTCCTAAAAGTGGTACAATCTGTGAAAAGGTTAAAAAGCCCTGCCTTAGAGGTGCAAATATGGCACATCCTGAAACAGATTGCAGAACCAAGAAAGTGACGGAATCCTATAACAATATCTGTGCTGCTTCATGAAATCAGAAACAGGACAATTGGGCAGACTATATTGCAGTAGTCGAGTTTGCTTTCAACAACTTGCAGCACACTTCCACGCAGATGACACCTTTTCTTGCCAAAGTTGGGTATCATCCTCAGCTTTTTCCCTTCACCTAACTCGGCTCGCCTGTTCCTGCAGCTAATGACTATCTTGCTAGGTTACAAGCTGTCCATCAGTTGGTGCGATGGCAACTGGATAGCAGATTATAAAAAGATTGCTGAGTGGTCTCAGCGTGACACACCAGCTTTGGCTGTGGGAGATTGGGTATGGCTGTCAATCAGGCACCTTCCATGCAAGAAATTGGATCACCAGGGACTTCCAGTTTGATGTCATAATAACACGGATGCAGGAAGGCAGGGCTCTGCTTTCCTTGCCCGATTTCACCCTGCTGGGGGCCCTAAAAGGGTCTAAAATCACCCCAGAGAGGCGATGAAGAAGAAGAGGTGCCTCATCAATCATGGAGAGACAGTGGTTGATCCATTTGATCTGAGGAAAGCCCTCAGAACTGTCAGGGGAAAGACTGGCTGCATTCCTGTTGCCAGCCTCCAGCTACTGACAACCAAAGAAAGAAGCACTAATTAGCAGATTGTAAAAAGTGTGTTTGGAACTGGGTGAGAAAATTGATCCTTTCTTTACTATTTTACAACTAGATTTCCTGGAAAAAGCTCCCAAGAAGCTAAAAATCTCCAAACACAAGAAGGAAGGGGATTGCAGCCCCACCCTTCCAGAGGAACAGAAGGGGCATTTTAATTTTTTATGGGGGACATAAATATTTAAAACTATAAAGCTATAGTTTTGACAAATTTGAGAATTGAGAAAATTGTTAAGATTTTATCTTTGAAAGAATACTGGGGTGAAATACAAGAAATCAACCTCCTGTTTTAAGAGTCAGAAAATGGATATTGAATGACATCTAGTGGTGGATGAGAGCACAATAGCTGCAATGACTGAAACAGACCTGGCAAGAAACCTAGAAATAGATAATAACCTAGCTCAGTGGTGGCGAACCTTTTAGAGACCAAGTGCCCAAACTGCAACCCAAAACCCACTTATGTATCTCTGGGTGCTGGGTGGGCATGGCCCACTGGGTGGGCATGGCTATGGTGATCATGGCAGACTGAGTAGATGTTGACAGGGTGGGCATGGCCAGCTCAATGTTGCTCCTGGGGAGGGATGCCTGTGAGGGCCAGGCAGGGTTGGGGGAGATCCAGGGGGTCTGGTGGGTGGGGCAATGGGCAGGTGGGCATCTTGCTCAGATGATGGCTTGGAAGAAGGGGGCAGCTACACCCCCTCCCAAATTCTGCCGTCTCACAAAAGCAAGATGAAAACTCCCAAAAGTGACAAGGGAAAACAGTTAAAACAGAAGGGTATCTCGTGATGGTTTTCTTCCCTGGGTGGGGTGGGGGGCATGGGGGAGGCTCCTGAGCCCCGCAGCTCTTCCAAGGGAAGGAAGAGGAGAGTGGGAAGGGGCTGTGCTTGGATCGGGGCTCCTCGTGCCTTCTGCTGCTTGCCTGTGCTCTTCTGCCATAGATGCCGCGACTCCACTTGCCTGGCATGGTGGGGGTGCGCTCATGCTTGGGGAACGCACGTGGGGCTGCTGCCTCACTTGCCATGCTGGGGCTGGGCTTGGTGCAAAGCCTCCTCACCGCTTCTTCCCCCATGGATATCAGGAGCGCATGGCGGCAGCTGCCCTGGGATGAACGGTAGGTGGGGTGGACACACCAGGATGCCTCCCTTTGTGCTCCCTCAGCCTCTCCTCCCCCCTCCAGGCTGGGGCTGGTCAGATTCCCCCTGTGGGAAGCGCTGCACCTGTCCCTGGCCAGCCTTCCTCCTCCATCCTCCTCCTCCTTCTGCAGATCGCGGCTTACCGAGCTGGAGGGCGCCTTTCCCCACATGCAACCTCAGATGGAGGAGCAGGACAGCCATGGTTCTCACTCCCCTCTGTCCTCCATCTGCCTGAGGCCCGAGCTCGGCACACCCGGCTGGCCGGTTCATCCCTGTGCACGAGTGCACCCCTGCCCAGCCAGGCAAGTGGAGCTGCAGCATCTGCAGCAGAAAAGCGTAGGCAGAAAAGCACTCTCCTCCAGCCTCCATCTGTCTGAAGTCTGAGCTCAGCATGCCCGGCTGGCTGGCAACAGGCTGGAAAGCGCCGGACAATGGCAACTGCCCCGGGATGAGCTGTAGGTGGGGTGGACACTCCCAGTGTCTATGGGGGAAGAAGCTGTGAGGAGGCTCCATGCCCAGCTAGTCTAGCCCAGCCCAGCTTGAATGCATGGCTGCAGAGCGATTTTGCGGCACCTCAGTGGCCCGATCCAGGCTCCGGAGGTCTTTTTCATGCCTCCAGATGCATGGCCACGGAGCGATGTTGCGGCACCCCAGTGGCCCGATCTGGGCTCCAGAAGCCTTTTCCAAGCCCCCAGAGCTCAGATGCATGGCCGTGGAGTGATTTTGTGCCCCCCCCCAGTGGCCCAATCTTGGCTCTGGAGGCCTTTTCCAAGTCTCTGGAGCTTGAATGCATTGCCATGGAGCGATTTTGCGGCCCCCAGCGGCCCTATCCGGGTTCTGGAGGTCTTTTCCAAGCCCACAGAGCTTGGATGCATGGCTGTGGAGTGATTTTGCGGCCCCCAGCAGCTTGATCTGGGCTCTGGAGGTGTTTTCCAAGCCTCCAGAGCTTGGATGCATGGCTGCAGAGTGATTTTGTAGCACCCCAGTGCCCAGTCCAGGCTCCAGAGGCCTTTTCCAAGCCTCCGGAGCTTGAATTGGCCATGGGAGGGCACGAGATCATTCTGCAGCCATAGATCTGGGCAGCAGAGGCATTTTCCAGGCCTCCAGAGCCCGGATCAGGCTCCTGGCAGTCCACAAAATCACTCTGCAGGCATACCTGGACTCGTGCTGGTAGCTTCCATTCAAAAAAAGGTGCCTGTGTCCACCATTCAACCTGGATCTGCCTAGCTCTTTCAGCTTCTCCCTGACTCCCAGTGCAGATAGAAAGAGAGTGAGAGCGCTGGTGCATGTGGAGAGGGGTAGGGGAGCAGCCTGGCCCCGCCTCCCTCTAGGGTGACGGCGCACTTGTCCACAGGGACAGCTCTGTGTGCTGCCTAGGGCACGCATGCCATAGATTCACCACCACGGACCTAGCTTCTTTGTTGTTTGGTGACTTTTAACTCAACAGAGAACAGCTGGAAACAGAGAAAAATATTTTGGCATACTTACTATAGTGTGAGAACTTAACTGTTTTGAAACCTGTTGACATTCTTGGATTATAAACATATTCTGAGCTCTGACTTTTAATCTTAAGAATTATTTGGAGAGAAAGAAAAACTTGACTTTTGGCTATGTTTGTCTGGGGTAGGTTTTTGGATTGTTCTTAGGGTGGTTGAACATTTTGAACACTTTGAACATTTTGTTTTGTAAATTTTGGCTGATTGACAATTTCTGGATTCCTGAGCAGAAGGACTATTGCAAAATATAGTTTCAGTAGTGGACTTATATCGTGGAACCTATTGGATTATAAAGGCTATATATAAAGACCAGAAGAAGCAGATTAGACTTTGTTCTATGGACATTAAGATTGGTGGTATTAGATAAGACTAGTATTTGGGGATCACAGTAGTTCATGCTGTGAACTGTTGTTCACTGTGCATGCTCCTGCTCTGGTGCAGGAATTCCACAATCAGTTTCCTTCATGGCTGCACCCTAATTGCCTGACCTAGGGGAAGGGTCCTGTGCTGAGGGATAATGTTGTGGTCTGTTGGCTGCCAGCAGAGCTAACAGCAGAGTTAGATGAGGAGGTGGAGGTGGAGGGGGAACCTGGGTCAACTTTGGAGCCTTTGGAAGGCTTTGATGAGGAAGCAGAATCAGAAGCAGATGCAGAGCCAGGACCATCTGTCTGATCAGGCATAGAGGCAGTTGTCTTTGGGCCTGAGATGAGTGAGGGGGAGGAACAGATGGGGCCCATCTCAGATGTGTGTATGCATAGAGAGGAGAGGAGAATAATGGAAGGCAATAAGCCAGCTCTCAGGGAAAAGAAGATGTAGATGCTAGTCAGCCCCTCCTTGGCTGGGAAATAAATAGTAGGGGTTTGGGAGTGCCCTGTTGTTGCAGATAACCATTTGTTTTCCAGGGTACAATCAAGTTGAATTTCTTTACCAGAACTAGGTTTGTCAGGACTACTTGCTCTGTATTTGAGGTGCCAACTGAGTCTCCCTGTGGGGAAATAATAGATACTGAATTTGCCTCAATTGTGTGAACAAGGACTGTTTCTGTTTGGCTTAGTCCTTGAAAGACTTTCTATCTGGAGGTCTCAAGTGAACAGAGACTGTTCTTGCCCTGTGTCAGAAGGGGAAAAGACTTTCCTTTATGATTATTCTTTTTGGTTTAATCTAATCAACATGAACAATGATTGTTCCTGTTCTCCCACCTTATGCGTGCACAATAGGCTGGAGACAGCCTGTCTGGTCCCGGGCAACCACATGGTCTGCCTGGAGCTCTCTGCAGCTTCCTGCACCTGTTGAGTCACTCAGCAGACCCAGGACATAACACCCCTCCCCTCTTGGTTCAAAACAAGTGAACACTTACTATTTTGCACTACTATAAATCTAACACTTGTTCTTTTGAGCGTCTTCTGATTTCTAAGTACCCTTAAGCTTGCCCACCTACTGACAGGAATCTCATATAGTCCTGTAAATGCTTGGGTGGACCTCTGGCCTCCAGTGCAGTTGATCAATGTAACACACGACCATCTTCCAAGACCACTTTCTAAGACAACGGCCATCCTGACAGTACCCATGTCAACACATGTGTTAACATGTGATCATTGGCTGTTTCTGTAGCCACATCCCTTGCATTGAGGGGGGGACTCAGGGAAATTCTGAATAGATAGTATATGGGTAGCTAGAGTAGGATCTGGTTCAATAAGCTTTAAAGGTAACCTGCTAAGGCCATCTGCATGGCCCATTTCTTTGCCTGGTTTGTGAACCAGTGAGTAGTCATATGCAGAAAGGAAAATTGACCATCTCAACATTCTAGGAGAAATTATGTGTGGGGGTTTGCTTGTTGGTTGTAAACAACCCCAGCAGAGGCTTATGGTCTGTAAAGACAGTGAAATGGCAACCATATAAAAAGTCATGGAACTTTTTTATGCCAGCCACTATGGCTAAGGCATCTCTATCTATCTGTGCATAATTATGCTCAGCAGATGATAGAGTCCTAGAATAGTAGGCTACAGAGACTTGTGTTCCATCAGCCTTGAGGTGACTTAAGACAGCCCTGATCCCATAAGGGGATGCAGCACGGGCTATACACACTGGCAGCTGCTCATTGAAATGTGCAAGAACAGCATTTGAAGACAGCAATGCCTTGACCTCTGCAAAACTCCTTTCGTGGACTTGTGTCCACTTCCATGGAGTCTGTTTGCCCAAGAGCCAGTGTAACAGCTCTGCCACTGCAGCCTTGTTAGGAGGAAAGGAATGATAGAAATGTAGAAGCCCAAGGAAGGCTTGAAGCTCGCTCTTCGACTTGGGACTTGGGGCCTGCTGAATTGCTTTGAGCTTAGATTCAGCAGGATGGGTGCCTTCTGCATCTATGCAAAATCCCAGAAATTTGGTGGAAGTTACTCCAATTTTGCATTTATCTTTCTTCAGCTTTAGCCCCGCTTCGTGGAAACACAGCAAAACGGACCGAAGCCTCTCAGCCAAGTTTTCCGGTGATTCCCCTGCAATGAGGACATCATCTAAGTAAAGGCAAACCCCCAGAATATTGTGGAGTGTTCGCTCCATCACACCTTGGAAGATGTAAGGGGCTACGTTACCCCAAACTGCAGTCTTCTTACTTTGAAAGCTCCCCGGTGCATTACGATTGTCTGGCCCTCAGCCGTTGCTTTGTCCACCAGTAGCTGTTGATAGGCCTGAGCCAAATCAAGTTTGGCGAAAACTCGGCCTCCCTTGAGTGAGGCCAAAATGTGGCTCACCACAGGCACCGGATAAGAGTGCTGCTGTAAAGCTTTATTTAACGTGCATTTATAATCAGCACAAATGCGGACTTCACCATTGGCTTTCAGTGGAGTAACTATGGGTGTTTCTCATGGACTACTATCCACAGGTTCCAAGATACCTTGCTGGAGCAACTTGTCCAGCTCTGCATTAATCCTTTGCTTGAGTGAAAAGGGTACCTGACGAAGCTTAATCCTAATCGGCGCGGTGGATGCGTCTAACCACAAGGAAATTGGAGGCCCCTTGTACAACCCTAGCTCTGGGCTAAACACATCAGCAAACTTCTTGCAAACTTCTGCAAGGCCAGCTGTTTGCAAGCTGTGCAGCCCAGTCACTTGAATCCCAAGTGCCTTGAACCAATCAAGTCCGATTAGGCTCAGGCAGTCACCCTCAACCACAACAACGTCCCAAAAGCTTTCGAAGTTCCTATGCTGCATTCTGAGTTTGGCCTCCCCCTTCACGCTGACTCGGGAATTCTGAAAATCGGTAAGCACTAGATTCGACGGCCTGAGTTTAACTCACTGGCCGCTTCTATAGCAAATTTGTTTGAAGGTATTCTGGGATATGATTGACAGAGCGGAACCCATGTCCAGCTCCATCATTAAGGGGACCCCCTGCAATTTGACATCAATTCGTAGCTTCTTCTTAAGTGGCTTGTGGGCCCCTGTTTTCAAGATGCTCCTTTGGGATGCACAGTACCCCACCCTGTTCTGGCTAGGGACCCTGATAGCTTTCTGAAGCAATTCTTCCGAAGACCGGTCTTTCTGGTGACCCAAACAAATGGCGGCTATGTGGCCTTGCCTTCCACATGCCTGGCAAATGGCAGAGTGGAAATGGCAACCGGAGCGCTTGTGGTGTCCTCCATATCCGAAACACCGAGGGAATAGAGTTGCCTTGTCCTTTCACTCTTGAGGCCTTTTCTCTGCTGGCTGCTGCAATTGGTCAACCTCAATCTCTGAATCCTGTCCAGATACCTCTCAAGCGACCTCTTGATGGACTACGCTCGAAGTTGGAGGGTTCTTGGCAAGCCACAAGGCCTTCACAGTTCCGCCCACTGCTTCGTCGGCCGAAATCTCCCTCAGGGTATCCTGGAAGGAAACGTCTTCTCTGGCAAATGTCTTTTGCTGTAGCTCACGACTTCTCAGCCCACAAACTAGACAATCACAAAGTCTTTCTTCCAGGTTCTTACATTCGCATGGCCTCGCTGCTTGTCGCAACGCAGCAATAAAGTCCACAGCAGACTCTCCAGGACACTGGTCCCTCTGCTTAAATGCGTGATGCCATGCAATCACCAAAAGCTTCAGTTCGAAATGTTCACGTAGCATTTTCTTTAGCTCAGAATAAGCGATGGATTCAGGTGGTGCTGGGGCGACCAGATTTTAGGTAATATCAAATGTCTTTTGCCCACAGACACACAGTAACGTTGTGGCCTTGAGACTGTCCTCCTGAACTTGGTTTACCTGAAAATAGTTCTCTACCTGGGCCACGTACAAACTCCAATGCTCAGGATGTGCTGTGTCGAATTCTGACAGATGGCCTAGCTTGGACATCGTTGCTCCTCAGTGGCCTTGTCAATGCCTTGTGCTGCTTCGCTTGAGAAGGGGTTCCTCAATGAATCTTGCCAAGCTCTCCTCGAGCATTTTCGTACTGGCAGGCAGAGTCATGCTCTTCAGAACACCAAACTTCCCAGTGCTTCAGGCCTTCCGTGGTGAGTCAGCCTATCTTCTTTCATTGATTTCTTTCACCATGATCCCATCTTCATCGCCAATGTTCTGTTCTGTGCATTGGTAAGGCATTGAGATGAGGCAGACGAACAACAGATTCTTCTTTATTGAATCTCCAACAGAACCAAAACAAAATGGCATGGATTCCTTTATATACCCCTTTACAGGGACAATGTCAGCCAATCAATGCAACAGATTCTCCCATCTTGCGCGTGTGCAATAGGCTGGAGAAAGCCTGTCTGGTCCCGGGCAACCACGTGGTCTGCCCGGGGCTCTCTACAGCTTCCTGCACCTGCTGAGTCACTCAGTAGGCCCAGGACATAACAGTTCCTTCCTGTTTTAATAAAAGGGATTACTTGTGAGTAAGCAGTTTCTCATTACATGTGAAGGCTGAGTCAGAACACTTAGCAAGAGACTTTAGATAAGAGAAAAAAGTACAGAAATAGTCATCTTGGACATAATCACAGAGGGCAGGAAGGGATGTGGATGTGGATAGAGAGGAATGGTAAAGAAAGGCCTGCCATACATTAATTCAAAAGAGGAAAGTCCTAAAGGTTCCCTAGGAGCTATCTGCATGCAGAAGAGAGTGAGGGGCAGTGCTTGGACCCAAGTGAGGTGTGTCTCTTGGGCAAGCTTGGCAAGATGGCATTTAAGGATGCCATTTGCCCATTTAATGTGGTCCAATGATTGGGGCAATAAGCCAAATGAAACTGCCAATCAATGCCCAGGGCCTGGGCCACCTGTTGAGTAATACTGGAGATTAAGTGGGGCTCATTGTCTGAGCCAATACTTTGATAGGGGAAGGGAAAATGTAGAATAATTTCCTTCAGGAGGGCCTTGACCACTTCACGTGCCTTATTAGTACAGCAGAGAAAAGCCTCAACCCAACCAGAAAAAGCATCCACAGAAACAAGCAAGTACCGAAAGCCTTGCTTCCTTGGCAACTCAGTAAAATCAACTTCCCAAAAACTGGCAGGTGCATGGTCATACCTGAGTTTGTCCAAGCATTTGAGGTCTTGCTGGATTGTTCTTTTGACAATGACACATTGCTTGACAACTGTAAGCCTTATCAAAAATGCCTGGACAAATATAGTCCTTTATAAAAAACTCAGACATTACCTTGGAATCCCAATTACTTGCATGTAATTCTCTTAAGGGCCAATAATTCATGCACAGGGAGAAGGCATGTCCTATCCTTCTCCAGCCAATTTCCTTGATAAACAGCATCCATCTTTTAAGCTCTGTGCCTATCCTGAGAGATATACGTAGGAGCTGGCAGAGGCAATTACAAAG
The DNA here is from genome assembly GCA_034064705.1 of Bothrops alternatus. Lineage (NCBI taxonomy): Eukaryota > Metazoa > Chordata > Lepidosauria > Squamata > Viperidae > Bothrops > Bothrops alternatus. Next base: position 33,692,101 of record JARGCV010000112.1, read on the forward strand.
ATATGACTGCACAAACATACCAAGGGGATAAGGGACCTGAGGCAGCAGACTTTGCATGGTCAGCCAGGGCATTTCCCTTGCCGTTCTTACTATCATTCTTTCCATGGGCCCTTGAATGTATAATGGCTACCTTATTAGGAAGCAAAACAGCATCTAACAATCTCAGTATTTCATGTCCATATTTAACAGGGGTGCCTTGGGTGGTCAGCAGCCCTCGCTCCTTCCACAAGGCACCATGTACATGCACAACACCAAAGGCAAACTTACTATCTGTGAAAATATTAACGACCATACCTTCTGACAACTGTAAGGCTCTCATCAAAGCAATGAGCTCAATCTTTTGGGCCGAAGTTCCTGCAGGGAGGGCCGCTGCTTTCAATACATGATCTAAGGTGACCACAGCGTACCCAGCCAGCCTCTCTTTCTGATTAATAAAGCTGCTGCCATCTGTATATCAGTCCCTAACTGCATCCTCAAGTGGCCAGTAAACCAAGTATTGATGGCCAGAAAACACTTCTGCAATGGTTTGGACACAATCATGCTCAATGTCCTGTTCTAGTTAGGGAAGGAAGATAGCCCGAGTGGACCTGCCACTTCATTTTAAATGGGGGTTGTCAAGGAGAGCAATTTGATACCTCTCAAAGTGACTGGCTAGTAATTCTGTGATGCAAGTAATTCTGTGATGGAGTGAGGAGTTTCCACTACAATAAGGGCACCTGGAACAGGGGTGGGGCATCCCTATCTCTAGTGAGCCCTCCTCCTCATTGCCTCTTCTGCGAAGACCACTGCCTCCTTTTCCCATTAGGGATGTCCTCTGAGGAGCTTGAGTCAGAAGGACAACACTGCATTTTTCTTCTCTCTTGGCCCCTCTCACTGTAGTCTCGGGCCGAGCCACATATACTCTATAGGCTACTTCCAGAAGCTTCTTTATAGTGTCAGAGGAAGCCACACCCAATTTTTGCAATTTGCACCTGATATCTGGGGCACTTTGGCCAATAAAAAACACATTCACCAAACAGTGATTCTTGGGGGCTTCCGGATTCAATTACTGTACTTTCAAAAAGCCTGATAAAGACGCTCTAGGAAGTCACTTGGATTTTTTGAAGGCAGCTGATGAACATCATATATTTTTCCTATGTTCTTGTGTTTTGGAACAGCAGTGACAATTAGATCTTGGAATGCTTTTAAGTAATAATAATAATAGTAAAGTTGGGAGGGACCTTGGAGGTCATCTAGTCCAACCCCCTGCTCAGGCAGGAAACCCTGTACCATTTCAGACAAATGGCTGTCCAGTCTCTTCTTAAAAACTTCCAGTGTTGGAGCATTCACCACTTCTGGAGGCAGGTTGTTCCACTGTTCATAATGAGGGCCATCATAGCTATCAATAGACGACTTAGAGCAGTGGTTCTCAACCTTGGGGTCGCGACCCCATTTGGGGTCGCACGACCATTTCACAGGGGTCGCCGGGCACCGCCGGACGCCATTTTGTTTTTTTATTTTTATTTTTTTTAATATTTTTTTAAATTTTTTTTTATTTTTTTGGCGCGCGCGCACCGCGCATGCTCAGATCCGCCCGTCGCGGCAAAAAAAATGAAAAAAAAAATAAAAAAAATTAAAAAAATAAAATAAAAAAACAAAATGGCGGCTCGCGACAGGCGGATGCACACATGCGTGGCACGTGCAATGGGCCGATCCGCGTATGCGTGGATCCGCCCGTTGCGGCCGCCATTTTGTTTTTGTTTTTTTGATTTTTTTTATTTTTTTTTAAAAAAAATTTTTGGCGCGCGCACGCACGCGCCCAGGTTGGGGTCGCGGCGCGCATGGGTGGGCCAAGTGGGGTCTCAACCTGAGAAAGGTTGAGAACCACTGACTTAGAGTCTGTTTCTGAGAAAAGAGCCTTTCTCTCCTCAGCGAGTTTCTTTGCAGCAGTCACTACTAACTGCCTCTCTTCTGAGGTAAGGAAAACATCTAACATGGGCTGTAGGTCTGCCCAGTTGAGGTTGTGAGTACAGATAATGGACAGGACCAAATCAGTGTATTTATGTGGGGCTGCTGTATAGGAACTGAGCCTGTCCTTCCATGAATAGAGATCTGAAGTGGAAAAGGGAGTATAAACTAAGACCTTCTGGGTATCCCCCTTCCAATAGCAACATGTTCAGCTAAGGGGTAGAGTTCTTGATAGAATGGGGGAGCAGAAGGGGCAGCAGATTTCAGTGCTGGAGGGTAGCATAACCCACAGTCCTTTAACATCTGTTTATTCCCTTGCAAAGTCAAAAAAAGTGCATAGTAAGCTTCTTGATATTTGTCCATGCCCCTCTGGGTATAGTCTCCCATGGTCAATTGATCCCCCTGGGGGCCAGACATCAGGTATCAGAGCACAGTACTTAATTAAGGTTTCAATTTTCATATCCCAACAGGTTTTAAGCTTATCAAAGTTCCTGATAACACAGTCAAGAGGGTTGAGGGCACATCCCTTATTTTTACTCATCCTGATTTAAGATTTCCCCTGGGCTGAGCCCATGTATCTAAGTCATTCAGCCCCATGCACAGCCTGTTGGGCCATAAGAGATCCACTGACTTCCCTTGCAATGTGAATACCCTTGGTCAACAGCATAATCGCTTAGCAAGGAGCCTAGGCCTGGTCAACAGCAGGAAGTATATAAAAGGTACTCATGCACTACAACCACTCACAACCCATTGGAGCATGAGAGTACAGGGTTGCCCCCCCTTAGTTTCTAATCATCTCCAGACATAGAGGGTTAGGTGCAGCTGAGGCCAAGCTCTTCCCAGCTCTGGTCAATGGTAGGATACAATTCAGAAGAGATAAGCACTCTTACACGTCACGCAGATCACTCAAAACACATGTTAAGTGGGGAAAAGAAAAAGATCATGTCATGGTTCCAACTAATGAAACACTTCAAAGAACTTCCAGGCACTTTATCCTAAAAAGTCTTTTTATTCATGTGACAAAATGTTGGCATGGCATGATAAAAGGGGATGCTAAGATCTGAAATTTCCACCCACCGAGCAGTTATTTTTGCTAGCATTTCCCCTCCCTTATTTTGCTGTCATGATTTACGTTCTCCAATTAGTTTGAAGGGCAAAGGTTCTCTTCTGTTCTCTTTCGCGGGCTTTTCCCTCCTCCCTCATTCTCCTCTGAATTAACTCTAAGGTTACCAGACAGTTCTGCATATTTTGTCAAACCAAGAATATTCAATATTAGCAGCGTTGACATCCGCCCCCCTTACAAAAAGGACATATCTTGTAATGTAAACAAAAGCATATGTTAATGACTAGTTTTTTGTTCGTTGGGGTATTTCGCATGAAATTTTTTGAAAAGCCTGTCAGCTTTCACCTCACTGGATTTCACCCAGGTGGCTTCAGACAACGGGTATCCCTTCCATTCTACTAGGTACTGCAATTTCCCTTTAAAAATTCTAGAGTCAAGAATACATTTCACTTCATAGTGGGTCTGTCCCACAACTACGAGGGACCCAGGTGCCTTTTTCGGGGGAAGTCTTAAAGTGGAGCCCCGATAAGGTTTCAACAAGCTGTAATGGAAGACTGAGTGAATTCTCCCTAAAAGTCTAGGGAGTTTTAGTTCTACGGTGACCAGATTGATGATCCTTACTATGGGGAAAGGCCCCAAGAATTTTGGTCCCAATTTCCTGCTGGGAAATTTGAGGCATAAATATTTAGTTGACAAATAAACGTTTTCCCCAACTTGGAATGTTCTTTGGGGAGCCCTCTTTTTATCAGCCTGCTTTTTATAAGTTTCAAAAGTCTTTTTCAAAGCAGTTTTTGTGTTTTTCCGAACTTCTTCCCACCCCTTCACCCGTTGGTCAAGTGTCTGAGAAGTGGAGGGCACCTGAAGGTATTCAGGTATTGGGCCGAACTCTTTTCCTGTGGCCACTCTGAAAGGCGTGTAGCTGGTACTGCTGTGCACAGAATTATTGTACGTCACCTCCGCAAAAGGGAGGAGGTCAGTCCAGTTTTTCTGTTGGTAAGAAACGTAGCATCTAAGATATTGCTCCACAATTTTGTTAGCGGATTCTGCAGCCCCATTGGTGGCTGGATGAAAAGCAGATGATAGACCTTGGGATGATCCAATTAATTTAAGAAAACTCTTCCAAAACTTCACTGTGAACTGCACCCCGTCCGAAATTATTTGCTTAGGGGCGCCATGCAGCCAGTAGATATGTTTCAGGAGCAATTTGGTCAGTCGTTGGGCAGATGGGAGTCCTTTGCAGGTGATAAAATGAGCCTGCTTCGAGAACAGGTCTATTACAGTCCAGATGACAATATTTCCTCTACTTTCAGGTAGGTCTACTATAAAGTCCATAGCTATTTCTTCCCATGGTTGAGAAGGGTCTGCCACTGGCTGCAGTAACTGAGGGGTTTTCCCTGGGATTCTTTTCATTGTGGCACATACAGTACAACTTTTTACATAGCTTTCCACATCCCTTTTCAGCGCCGGCCACCAAAATTGCTGGCAGGTGAGGTGTAGGGTTTTCAAATATCCAAAGTGTCCAACCTGTTTTACATTATGGCTGTGTTTGAGAGCATTAAGACAGAGGGCTTCTGGCAAATATAGTTTCTCCCCTTTGTAAGCCAAGCCACCTCTGCACGTTAGGGAGTTTTGACTATCTTTGAACCATTGATCGGTGAGGAGCTCTCATTTTATTTTCCTTACCCCAGGGTCATCAGGATTGGGGACCTTGTGAGGCGTAAGTTGAACACTAATTTGTGGATTGGGGATAATTGCCTCGTTAACCTTCTCCTGTTCGCTTTTGTATTCGGGTAACTGGGGTAGCACATCAGCTAGGAAGTTCTTTCTTCCTGGTATGTACTTTAGAGTGAAGTTGAAGCAGTTAAAGTACTGTGGCCATCGCACTTGCTTTGGGGACAATTTGCAGGGAGCTTTCAGTGCTTCTAGATTTTTGTGATCTGTCCATACTTCAAATGGCACTTTGCTCCCTTCTAGATAGTGTCGCCAGTTTAATAGTGCCCACCTAATCGCGAAGGCCTCTTTCTCCCAGATTGCCTATCTCCGCTTGCTTTCAGTAAATTTCTTAGAGGTGTAGGCACAGGGTTGTAGGACCCCACTTTTGTTCTTTTGCAGTAACACAGCTCCATCTGCCACACCGCTGGCATCAGCTTGAATCACAAAGGGCTCCCCTGGGCAGGGGTGCTTTAGGACCAGTTCAGCAGCAAATAGTCTCTTTAAATTCTCAAAAGCTGTTTGACAGCCCATTGTCCATGCTAGTGGTTGGCCCGGTCATGACTTCCCTCCTCCTTTGCCTGTTTTGAGTAGTTCTGTAAGGAGTAGGGCAATCTCGGCAAAAGAGGGGATGAATTGACGATAAAAGTTGGAAAAACCCAGAAAGCTCTGGAGCTGTTTGCGAGTCTTTGGGGGCTGCCATTCGATTATAGCTTTCACCTTTCCATTTCAATACCCTCGATGGAAATTCTGTAGCCAAGATAGTCTAATCGGGTCTGGTGAAATTCACATTTCGACAATTTGGCATAAAGCTTGGCATTCAATAGTTTCTTTAACACTTCTCTCACCAGCTTTATGTGAACAGTCATATTTGTGCTGTATATCAGGATATCATCAAGATACACCAAAACCCCTTTGTACAAGTGATCATGTAGGACCTCATTAATCAACTGCATAAATATGGCTGGGGCCCCCTGTAGTCCAAATGGCATGACTTTGAACTGTTAGCTCCCCATGGGACAGTTGAAGGCAGTTTTCCTTCTTTTATTCTCACCCGGTAATATTTGCCTCTCTCAGGTCTAATTTAGTGAAGACACTACCCTTAGCCAGATGGGTTAATAAGTCCTTTAGGAGGGGGAGGGGATATTTATTTTCCACACTCACAGCATTGAGACCCTTATAGACTACACAGAGATGAAGAGATCCATCTTTTTTCTCTTTGAACAACACAGGGGCTCCCACGGTAGATTTGGCCCATTCGATGAACCCCCTCACTTGTTTTTTGTTCATGTATCGCTGCATCTCCTCCATTTCGAGGGGGGACATAGCATACATTCTCGGGCATGGGAGTTTGGCTCCTGGCACCAGTTCGATGGAGCAGTCATTGGGTCTGTGAGGGGGCAGGGCATCGCATTATTTTTCACTAAATACCTCCGCCAGGTCCCAGTATTCATTAGGGATGAGTGGTTCGCCTGGCAGCGGTGAGGCAGCCATGTGCGCTCGCTCATTGAGTGGCCTAAGGTGTCCCACAACATCTGTTGAATCAGCGGGAGGTTTAGGCCCTATAGGTAGTCTCACAGTTCTCATTCCTTTCTCCCACCAGATAAATGGCTTCCATTTGTCCAACCAGGCTAGCCCTAGGATTACAGTCTCAGTCATTTTTGGAGCCACTAGGAAGCGAATAAACTCCCAGTGTGCACCTATTTCTAGGCATAAGGGCATCCGTTAATTGTGTGACAAGAGTCCCTCCCATCAGGGAGCCATCGACTTGCTCAAACCTCACAGGTTTGGAAAGCTGTTTTGCCAGTATGCCCATTTTCATGGTAAAAGGCAGACTAATAATGTAGTGGGTGCATCCAGAATTAATTACACATTTAAGTCCATTTGTGCCCCAGACTTAGGGATTATAAGTTTGGTGGCCAGTGAAAAAGGCGGGATTTATCGACTCACCATCGAGTCGTTCTTTCCTTCAGCATCACTGTCAAAGGAGGATAGAGCAGGGGCGGGTCCACCTAGAGTCCTGGCATCCTGCTGTGTGGGAGGTGTAATCTGGGCAACAGGTTCTTGCATGACCCAGTTGGATTTTTCTCTCGTTAGCTGCTGAGCAGGTTTCTTTCTCATCGCTGGTTCCAGTCTGCTCTGCAGTCGGGGGTAGGGGACTGGACAGGTTGCCGCTCGATGTCCCTCTTGTCCACACTGAAAACATTTATTTGATGGGCCTGCAGATGGTCTGGGTCTCTCAGCCATCGCAGTAGTTGGAGGTTTTTGTGGGGGTGATTGCTGTCCAGGTTGCTCTGGCAGCTGCTCGGATTCAGGTGGGGGAGGCTTCTTATGGCGGGCGAGCTGAACATCTAGCTTCACTGCTGCCTGGTACCATTCTTGCAGCTGATCAGGTACGGCTCGATAAATGCAGGCCTGAGAGAGGTGATCGTCTAATCCCTCAATGAAGTGATGGATTAGGGATTGTTCAGGCCACCCCTCTATTCGACCTGCTATCTTGCGAAATTCCCACACATACTCCAGGGCAGGCTTGCCAGCTTGTTGTATTTTGTGGATCTGTTCTCTTGCTTTAAGACCAATAGATGGGTCCTCAAATCTTTCCCTCAGCCCTAGGAGGAAGAGTTGGGGGTCCTCCAATTCGGGAGTTTGTTCATCATATAAATAGTTCAGCCATTCAGATGCTTCTCCCTCTAGGCTGGATGCAATCACATTGTCCATGGTCCCCGGGTCCAGGTAGAGATAGGCCCAACAATTCAAATTAGAGCACACTTGGTTGAGGAAAAAACCCAGCTTCTCTGGGTCCCCATTGAAGGTTGCTCTGAAAAGTGATGCAATTATAGGCTGTTGGGGCCCCCACAGTGACTGTTGCTGCTGGCCCCATCCTGATTGCAGATTTGTGCCTAGGGGTTGCACATTTGGGGGCTGTGGCCAATCTTCTCACTTCTGGGCCCATCCTGGCTTCTGTACCACCCCAAGCCATTGCAAGGCCTCTATTAGCTATGGCAAGTTCAGATGCTGCTGATCATCTACCTGTGGGGGGTGCCAATCTGCATGTTGCTGCATAGGCCTCAGTCTGGGATTACCTCTCTTCAGGGCTGCAGTTCCTGGCTGGGGGAACCAGGGTCTGATCTGCAAGGGAGGGGCTGTAGGCTTCTCTCTGCAGAGATCGATTTCTGCTTTTCACATCTGGGGTTGGAAATCTTTTCAGTGACTCACCTAAAGCTTGAGTAGCAGGCCATTCGTTAGCACTGTACCATTCTGCTTTTAAAGTCTTTGCTCCCAGCTGGGAGATCTGCCAGAATTCATCTTCCCACAGCATGCTGTCTGTTGTTTCCTCCTCTGGGTTATCAGCAGCTGCTGGGTCTTGAAGCAAACTCACTTTTTTCATGATAGATTTTTCTTCCCTGAATCTTTACCAGCTCCTCTCAAGCCTAGAGATAGCAGATGGAGTTCAGGACCCCAGGTAGGTTGAAAAGGATAATCGATCTTAGCATAATGTCATGGTTCCAACTTATGAAACACTTCAAAGAACTTCCAGGCATTTTATCCTAAAAAGTCTTCTTATTCGTGTGACAAAATTTATTTATTTATTTATTTATTTATTTATTAAATTTCTATGCCGCCCTATTCCCTATGTCAGCATAGCATGATAAAAGGGGATGCTAAGATCTGAAATTTCCACCCACCGAGCAGTTATTTTTGCTAGCATTTCCCCTCCCTTATTTTGCTGTCATGATTTACGTTCTCCAATTAGTTTGAAGGGCAAAGGTTCTCTTCCGTTCTCTTTCACGGGCTTTTCCCTCCTCCCTCATTCGCCTTTGAATTAACTGAATTAATTAATTAATTAACTGAATTAAGTACCAGACAGTTCTGCGTATTTTGTCAAAGCAAGAACATTCAATATTAGCAGCGTTGACAGATCTTCTTATCTTGTCATCAGCCCTCCAGAGTGGAAAAGGAATCAAATAGAGGCAAACCATAAAAACCCTGCTCCTCCAAAATTTAGGAATTCCCAGAGGGTGCTTGGTGCTGTTCCTCTCCTGGGCTTCCCAAAATCAAGCAACTGCTCCTGCCTGGCTCACCAGAAATGTTTTGCTGGTTTTAAATGTGCCTTGATATAAAGAAAGACAGAGTCCAGGTATTTTCCTTGATAACCTTTCATGTTTATTCAGCTGAATAAAGATGGGTGTAAGGACCTGCCTCAGCTATCCCCCCAGAAAAGCACAACTCAGGAAACAGGCATTGTTTCAAAGAGGATCTTTTACTGAGAGATAGTGATTGCAGGGTAAAAGATAGTATCTGAAGTTCTCACGCAAAAGTGTTAAGCTAAGAGTCTGAAGGGACCTGACAATGGGCCCCTTTTAGCAACAGGGACTCTTGAACACATTTTGACACTCATATTTATATGCTTGTTACATTGTCCATTTCCCCACCCAGAAGCAATGGCACACTCTACCCAGACAAGCTGGCTCACTTTAGATAAGAAAAGAAGTACAGAAATAATCATCTGCCATCCTTAGAGGTCTTCCAAGGACATTGGGTGTCATCCTAGGGACTTTCCTAAGGAACTTTCCATGACATTGGCACAAATGCTTCCTCAGAACTGTTAATAGAAACATTGGATTCCTGGTCAACAAATCATTCAACTCACACACATTTGACTTTGCTATCTAATAACAAATTACAAGGCATCATAAAATGCTGGTGGAACTGTGTTTGTTCTCTGTAACAATTTCTGAACTGCATCCAGAGGTACTTGCCTATAACATTATTGTGAAACTGGGACTGGAGGGCTGAACCAATAGGACTATCCCTGCCACTACTGTGTGTCAAACAGGGACAACCAAAGGGTCAGATGTGGCCTGCATAGAATGCCTAGGTATATATTTTATTATTGTTTAATAATACTGATCTTTTCTTTTTTAACATTTTGTTTACCTGAAGGATAAATGATATAGACTATTCCTTGAATGTTTCAGTTTGATTTCCCCCCCCCCATTCCTTGATTCAACAAAGGCTTATTTGAGATTTGATAGCAGCATCTATAATAGATTTTTCTTGTGTTTTCCTTTCCATATTTCCCAATTGTATTTTATTTCTATTTCTATGGCTGATTTAATATAACGTTCTGATTACTGTACTAAACAAGTTACTTGTATGCAACACATGTCCACATTCAACTAGTCATCAAGTTCCAGAAATTTATTTCATATTTTAGTGATCATTGTATTAGTTTCACATTTTCCTAATACTGATCTTTCCTAATACTGATCAGTATTTTACTAATACTGATACTGTAGGTTAAAGGCTTATTTGAGATTTGATAGCAGCATCTATAATAGATTTTTCTTGTGTTTTCCTTTCCATATTTCCCAATTGTATTTTATTTCTATTTCTATGGCTGATTTAATATAACGTTCTGATTACTGTACTAAACAAGTTACTTGTATGCAACACATGTCCACATTCAACTAGTCATCAAGTTCCAGAAATTTATTTCATATTTTAGTGATCATTGTATTAGTTTCACATTTTCCTAATACTGATCTTTCCTAATACTGATCAGTATTTTACTAATACTGATACTGTAGGTTCTCCTGCTTGAGCAGGGGGCTGGGCTAGAAGACCTCCAAGGTCCCTTCCAGCTCTATTCTATTCTATTCTATTCTGTTCTGTTCTGATCCTTTGCACACCATTAAACTTCTGTGGCAATACTGACTTTTATTGTTTTATCAATGTATAAAATACAAAGAAAAATAAACATAGGAAATTAAGGGAAGAAAAAAGAAAGGGGGAAAGAAAATATGAGGTACAAGGGAAGAAAGAAAAAGGTGTTGACTTCTGACTCTTTTTAGCAGAGTTCAAGATAACATTACAGCCTCAACTTTTTACTTTTGCACATTATTATATAACTAGCCATTCCTATAACAAATCTATCTGATCAGCATAACCAAAGTCATAGTTTCATATTTTTTTATCACAAACACAAAATCTAGTAGAAGTGATATCCAAATAAAAAACATAAATATATTCTCCTCTTTGAATAGAACAATCAATTTAATCATGTCTGCTTTATCTTCCTTGCTGTTGAAATATGTATTTCTATTTGCACTTAATAATTTTTATAAACTATCTCCATTTATATTAATAAAATTCACTGTATTCTTTTAGATTCTTTAACCTTAAGGGGAAATACTTTTTTTATCCATTTTAAAACACAAAGATTTCTTTAAAAACATTTCTAAAATAAAAACATCCTATTACACCTTTTAAACTTCCTCTTAATATACATACATTAAAGTTTCACTTTCAGACCATTAAAATTCCAACTAGCTCCAATTAACTCATTAAATTTAGATCACTCCCTTCAAGTTACCCTCATAGAATATTTTTTTCTTGTATACATCCTTTTTAAAGCCGTAATTTTCTTTAAGCTAATACATCTTTTTTCTTTAACTTTCTCTTAACGTAGATTTTTTCAAATATACTTTAAATAATATTTTACAAACTTTAGGAAATACTTAAGCATTATTTATAAAGGAAAACTACATTTTCAGACTTTAGATTAAGACTTTCTTTTAATTACAAATATCAGACTGATGAAAATCCATCCTAATTCCAATGTCAGACAATGTCGGCTGACGGCCCCCAGGGGGAGAACCTTCTCTGTGGGAGCTCCCACATTATGGAACGAGCTCCCCCCCCCCGAACTCTGTACAATGACAGATCTACACACCTTCCGTCGGAAACTAAAAACGTTCCTTTTTCGACAGGCCGGCCTGGCATAGAAGCTCCGGTTTCAGTAGGGTTAGAATGTCCTAGGGGGATTGATTGAGTAAATTTTTTAAGATTTGTAAGTGTTGGGTTTTAAATGGGGATTTTATGGCCAAATTATTTAATTCACTTTTAATTATTTTAAATTATGTATATCTATATGTTTTTAATTTTAGGCTGTACACCGCCCTGAGTCCTTTGGGAGAGGGGTGGTATAGAAATTGGATTATAAATAAATAAATAAATAGATTGACTCATTAAGTTTAAGTCGCCCCTTCCAGCTTGTCTTCATGGAATAAAATCCCTTTCTTCTCTAGAATGTTTGTCAAGTAGTTATAAGCTTCTTTTTTTCTCAAGGATTTTTCAACCTTGTTAATGTCCATGAGCAAAAAGTCCCAAATGTGTCCTTTTAAATTTCAAAAATGTTCTTGGACTTCTTCTTTCAATTGTATTGGAAGGTTTATATTTAAACCATCATAATAAAAATTGGTGTTAGGTTTATATTCCAAAATTACAATTTCTCTGCATTGCCAGCTACTTGTGAATTGCCTCAGTGGTTTGGTAACTTTTTACACATATTTGCATCTCTGAAGTAGTTTGATAATTTTTAAACATCCTTGGAGCATAGCTGATGTATGAACTGATGGATTTTATTTAAAGATTTTTCAAATACATCTCTAATAATTTGTTCCTCCATCTTCTTACCTCCCTCTTTAGTCAAAGAGTAGCCTTTTTGTAAGCCACTTAAGAATTGCTGGCCAATCAGCAATCATAAAAAACAGAAAATTTTAGCCACTCACAGGAAAGCAGACTAAGCTACAAATTACTAAAAATAATGAACTAGAACCACAATTTTCTGCTTTTATATTTTTTCATCATTTTTTAAAAGATAGTCCATATTTCCTTATTTTAGTTTGCCTTAGCAGCCTTCTTCCTTGTTGTTTAACAAGAAGAAATCCCCCAAATAGTGCAGATCTTCAAAAAGGCTGTGGCTAAAGAGAACCTCTTTTAGCTTAATAAAGATTAATAATCCTTGAATTGATTAAGAAATAAAAGGCACAACTTACTGTCCATTTGAAAAATAAATTCCTAAATGGCTGCTTCTTCAATGAACTGATTGCAGCCCCCAGCTGCTGGTGTGCAGACTACTTTAAAGCACAGCTCCTGAAGCTAATGCAGACCTGTTGCTGTATGGGAGGATCTTGTGGGATGATTCTAGGACTTTTCCTAACCAAGGACAGTCATATCAATTAAAGGAATGCTGGTTCTTTCTGTTGCTAATTTGAAGAAGCTACATTCCAGGGAAAATGCCCTTCAGGAATCTTTCATTAGTTGGTCATCTTTTCACCAGAAGTCCTTGAACTTCATAATTAGAACATATATACAAGGGGTAGGCAGCCTTCTCTCTTTTATGACTTGTGGACTTCAACTCCCAGAATTCCTTAGCCAACCATGCTGGCTCAGGAATTTTGGGAGTTGAAGTCCACCAGTCATAAAAGAGCCAAGGTTGCCTACCCCTGATATATACAATCAATATGATTTTGAGCACCTGTGGTTTCTAGATTTTGAATAGTTTTAAATTGCTGTGAAAGCACCCCATTAACAAATTGTCATTAATGGAATTATGAAATCCAACTTTGTTTTTGAAAAATGAGAATTTTACATTTATATGTTGTGTATGCTTATTGTAACATGTATAATTTTATTACCATTTTTATATAAATCATTATATCAGTCAAAAGCATTAAATGGGTAAAACTATACACATACACACATGACTATTTATTCCAAAGATTTGTGAGCAATAAAATCTTCCTAAGGCATGTTTGTTGCATAATGCAATACATATACATACACATATACTGTATGTATGCATGCGTGCATATAGAAAGTTTTTATTGCTCACAAATCTTTGGAGTACATGCCTGGGATCAGTCATTTTAGTGCTAAAGTTTGAAAGAAGAGGAAGAGAAAAAAGATCATAAGAAGAATATCTAAATCTCTTAATCTATCATACACTGATAAAATATAAAACATCCCAGCATTAGAAACGAACACAACCATGTTGGTGGATATATTGAAAAGAGATCGAGCTAATGATAAACATCCAGCAAGAGCAAATATCTACTCTGACATAATGACATTACTACAAGGGACCCAACTTCCAACAAAGGCCAAGGCCTGGAAGAAAAGTAAGTTTTTAAGAATTCATTTGAATGAGGGTAGGGGCAATACAGATCTCTGAAAACATGCCATTCCAAAGGGCATGTGCTGTAACAAGAAAACTTGCTTTCTGAATCCCATTGATGACACTGTTTATTGAAAGGGTTTAAGGCATGCCAACTCTGATGGATTAACAGAGTGTTAATCTGGACACTGCAGGAAACAGATGAGTATCTCAGACAGGCAGGACCTATGCCATGAAAGTATTTATAGGTTACAACAGCAACTTGGATTTGACTCAGAAGATTATTGGTAACCAATGAATTTCACAAAGCAAAGATGTGACATAAGCATTTGTGGTATGCCCATAATTGCCCATAACTGCTGAATTCTGGACCAATTGCAATTTCTAAGTAGTATTCAAGAGCAAACAAAAATCCTGTGCAAAACACAAAATCTTGTCAATGTAGAATTGGCAGTTCAGTTGAAACCAGTTCTGAAGATTTGTTCCCACCGTACCATCCAGTAATGTTTTTGTGTGACCTAATTGTGTGTGTGGGTACCTGCACATGTGCATTCATATGTTTACAACTGCAATCCAGGCATATTAACTGAGTTATTTATTAATTAAAATGTATAGCCTGTAAAATAAAGTGCCTCGTTTCAAAACTTGATTCCTAATCTGCATACGCCAGCTTTTTTCTCTCACACTATTGATCACAGTCCCATAGAAAACTGCAGAAGTATGCACTTATTCCTTTTTCTCAGTGAGGGGAAACATTAAATAGCAGAAGGGTCAAAAATATTAACAGGGTGCAGTTTGGATGTTTGGAATACATAGCTCAATTGGAATGGAAGGAAAGAGAAAAGATGAGACACTTTGAAAGTAGTTGAAATAGTGGGAAGAAACAATTGGACAGGAAAGAGAAGAAAAATAGAAAACAAACCCAACTCAGGAATTAAAAAGTGATTAGTTTCAGTAGGTAGGTAACTCTCCCAAAGGAACAGCTAACATGTATATTACTATATAAAGGCATCTGTGTCTCTGAAAATTTTGTCATAGCAGTTGTTTATCTCTCTTTGACCTATTTCTCTGCCTTCAACATCTCTTTCTATAGGTTGTTTCAACAGAGAAAAACAAATATTCAGTTCACAAGTAATTATTTTGGGGGGGGGAACCTGCTCTTCCTTTAGAATAAAAACACTATCTATCTATCTATCTATCTATCTATCTATCTATCTATCTATCTATCTATCTATCTATCTATCTATCTATCTATCTATCTATCTATCTATCTATCTATCTATCATCTATCTATCTATTTATCTATCTATATTACAAATCCAAATTTCTTTTTTTTTTTGTTGACAAAGAGTTATATATAAAGAACTTTGAGGCTTTGTTTACCTTAAAGAATCATTTTATTGCTACATAGCTTTGGCATGTACATAATGAAGCCAAAAACTGAATCCTCCCTCCCCCAATCACCCGTAACAAAGCATAACTCACTCCTTCATTTAACAGTCATCAATCACATTCTCCAATTAGTTTGAAGTGTGAACTTTCCCTCCCGCAACTCCTCTAGTTACATCTGACCTTGGAAATACTGTACTGAGATACAATTGTGGCTATCTATTCCCCGATTACATACTTTCTCACCCACTATTCTAACATTGTTTGACTTTAACTCTAGAAGTGATATACAGGTTAAATAAAACAGGTTTCTTCTTCATTTATGTCAAGCAAGAACATTCGATGTTAGCAGTCTTGACACTATGTTTGTTTGTTCATTCTGTTTATTACTCACATTACTGCCATAAAAAGAGTTATGTATAAGGATGTTAATTAGATTGCTCATCCATCATGTGTTTCCTGACACTTTGGAAAAGCAAATCATATTTGATTCCAAAAGCAGGACATATTTTTTCCATAAGCAATTAAAGTTATTTATCAAGAAGTCACCCTAGATCAGGGGTCGGCAACTTGAAACACTGAAAGAGCCACTTGGACCCGTTTCCCTCACAAAAGAAAAAACTGGGAGCCGCATCATGCGCACGGAACAGGGGGCTTGATTAAAGAGTGGGGCCTAAGGAGAGACATGCACCGGCCCTGCCCCCATCCAGCTCTGGTATGGACGACTCTGCCGTCCTGGCTTCTCCTCCCCTCGGAAAAGACTGCTCTCCCCCCCATGCTCTCCCTCTCTGGGACTTTCTTCTTTCCGCCTTTTGGCACAAAGGTTCCGACGGAGTGGAGGAGGAGGCCGACGGGGAGAAGGAGCTGCTGTGGCAAATCTTCTGAGGCAGCAGCAGACGGTCGCTTGGGCTCACCTATCTCAGCCTGCTGCAGGAGGCTAGAGTTGAGGCTTCTGGCTTGCTCTGAGAGGGGTGCTCGGAAAAGAGAGGATGACAAGCGGAAAGTGGGAGAAAGGACGCCTTCCAGATCCCTGGTGTTCTTTTGCTGGGAGGGCGAGGAAGCAGCAGGCGGCCTCTCCTTCAAGCTTTGCCAAGTGACTCCGGAGTGAAGCGAGGTCCGAGTCACTGGAATGTCAACTTTGTGAAAGAGGGAGGCAGTGGTGGGATTAAAATAAAATGGGGGGAGGTTGAGGAAACCCAGCAGATGCCTATATCAGAGGGCAAGGAAGAAATGCAAGATTGGGGAGAGGAAGAAAGCTTTCGGGGCTTGCCCAGCAGGCAACTGCTCCCTGGTCTCAGAAATTGCCATGGCAGGCAGGGACCACGAGGAGCAGCCAGGATTGGAGGAGCAGAAGCACTGCCAAAGAGGAGGAAGGAAAGGAAAAGTGGGGGTCTTTAAATAGTCATGCCCACTTTTCCCCCTTTTTTCCTATTTTTTGCAATGACCGGTTGCAGACATCCATGTGTATGCGTGTCAGGTTTGGAAGCCTCCATTTAAGTCTGTGCGTGTGCACAGACATAGGCTGACTCCTCATCTCCTACCCCTGCTGCATCTCCTGTGGAGATGCGTTTGCATCTTTCTGTGTCTCTCTCTGCCACTCAAAGCCATCCTGCAGCTCGATCCTTGAAGTGGTTTCAATCAGCCATTGCCAAGCGTCTCCATGGAAGTCAATAGACAGTCTGATGGTGCATGGCCCGGACTGTCGGCATTGCTGTGGGACTACCCCCTGCAGTCCCAGCTAATTTGGAATGCTTCTCTTTGCAAATGAACAAGAATGGTTTCGGGGTTTCACTCGCCCACCCAGGTGGAGACCCTGTGCCACCCCTTGTCTTGTGGCCAGGGAAAGAGGTCCAGCCCTGAGCCTCTCCTGGAGGACTTTTTAGGCCCCGGAAACCCCCCTACCCCCTCCCCTGTCAGCCCAGGCACTGCAGCTCTGCAGCAGGAGGGAACCCTCTGGACCTTTGGTAGTCCCGGCTTGCTGGTGAGGCTTGCAAACTAGGCTCCCACCGGGGAAGTGGCAGGTGGAATGGCTATCCAGTGGAATTCATTAAGAAGTGCAGCAGACCATATGAGCCTTGCATGAGCCAACACACAGGCATGCCTATGGCATGGACAACATTGCCATATGTCAACGACGTGTCTGAGGCAACGGCGCAGATATTAGCGCCATGTAATATTAGCATCACCCAGACCAAACCCTGCGTGCTAAGGTAATGCACCTGAAAGAGCTTCTCCCCAACAAAGAAAGATTCTTGGTAGTATATAGAATAAAATGTGAGAACTGCCACTGCAATTACATTGGGGAGATGACTAAATGGCTCAGGACCAGGATTCTCAAGCATGAGCTGGCCATTAGATGGCAGGAGCAATGTTCACAAGTATGGGCACACATGGCCAGCTGCAATCATATGTTCGACCTTGCAGGGGCAGAGACCATTGCCCAGAATACCATCAAGGTTGTCCAACTACTCAAGGAGGCTTGGTTATCTGATGGACACTCAATCAATCACCACATAAACTTACTGCCAGCCTATCAGGCACTAAGGAAGTGGGAGGAACAATGTAGCAACTTGCAATGAGTGCAACGAGCGCCAACCATGCAGGATCAGAATGGTTGGTCCATGCGACAAAGAACTACAACTGCCAAAAGGGAGGAATCTCCAGTGCATCCTGTGCAAGAACTAAGGAGGTGGGCCAGAGCATAGCAAAAAGGAGGGGTGGCCATGGGACAAGAAGTGTTAGGCAACCAATATACAGCAACAGGCACTTGGACATGAACCAGACAGACAAGGAGAGCAACCACGAGGGAGGAAACTATTCTTGAGTCTAAGAACACATGGACTGATGCAGGACAGCTAGAAACAATATGACCAATTGGGGTGGATAGACCAGTAACTCACTCCATGATCAGGGTGCAAAAACAGCCGGCCTTATAAGCAAGCTCCCAAAATGCTGGCATTTTACTCTGATGATGTCGGCAGTTAGCTGATGAAAGCTAAGTGTATTAAACAGTTTTGTTTGTATTTTATCCTGCTGTTCGATTGTCTCTTTTAAACAGATAGATGGACAAACAGACAGACAGATACAGATACAGATACAGATACAGATACAGATACAGATACAGATACAGATACAGATACAGATACAGATACAGATACAGATACAGATACAGATACAGATACAGATACAGATACAGATAGATAGATATATAGGTAGATAGATTCATTGGATTAAAAAAACTACTTTGAAGAGTAAGAATATATTATCAGGAAACTGCAAATGAAATGGGAAGGGAAATACAGTATACATAGGCAGTTGAGTTTTTACAAGTGAAAGGTTTGATATGATATTCCCTTACCCTAATCCAACCTGCTTTGCCAAGTTCTGTTCATACTGTAGCTTCCTGACTCTATAGGTTTTACTTGAATACAATGAGATGTTATGAGAATCCCATTTCTATTACTAGGATGTTTATCAAAGTAGAAAATGAGAATTTTGTCTCTTTCTAACATCAAAAAAACTGAGGTCATGATACTGCAAGAAAGGAAAACATCAAAATAGAAATTTATGATGAAGAGAAGGTGTGGAAAAATCTACTTTTCTAGGATTGCAGATAGCTCAAAGCAGTGAACGTAGCACAGAAATAAAACATCAGATTGCACTGGGTCACACAGCAATGATGAACACGAGCCAAATATGGAAAAGCAAGGACATTAGCCTGGCAACCGAATGTAAATTACTTCACTCTGTTGTGTTTCCCATAGCTACCTATAGCAGTGAAAGTTACCACAGTTAAAAAAGCAAGATAGAAAGAAAATCAACTTGTTTGAGCTGCGGTACTAGAGAAGGAGTCTGCATATTTCTTGGACAGCAAGGTGACTAACAAGCAAGTACTGGAGTGCATAACACCACACTTACTAGAAAGCAAAATCACAAAACTGTGTCTCACCTACTTTGGCCATATCATGCAGGGGAATTTACTGGAGAAAGCAATTATGTTTGGAAAAGTTAATGGTAAATCAAGCCATGAAACAACGTGGTGTCTGGACACCATCAAGCTGACACCAGTCAGAGCATAGAAAAACTCGAAGTATTAGTACAAGATTGGAAGATGTGGCCATAGAATTGCCAAAGGTTGTCTTGACTGAATGGATAGTATCATCACAATCATTCATAGTTTGATACAGTCAAAGTCTTTCTATAATCAATGAAACACTTGTTCACTTCTTTTTAGTATTCTTTGGCTGTCTCATTTATTTAATATGCATTCATGACAAACACTAGATATTAAATAATTAATATCTCTCAATAAAAAGACTTGGACTTTCCATCATTACATCTATAGCTAGCTTGATGAATTTGATGCACGATTTTAAACTGTCATTTCCATTATGTGTTCATAGAAAAATGGATTTTCAACCATAATTACATTCTCTTAACCATTGCACTTATTCAACTAATCTGGAAAGTTGATACTTCTCTCCCCCCCCACCAAGTTTTTTATTAATTTTCCAATATTACATTTACATATTTGAAAAGTAGTGTGGTGGCTGAGCACAGTAATTCCATTACATTTGAATATCATCAGTACAAATCTCAAAGTATTACAACTAATTCTCTCTCTTTCCCCCATAATATCTACTGTCTCATATTCGGACCAACACAGTTCTTATTCTATCAATCAAACAAAAAATACCTTTCTAGTATTCATCAATAATCTTCAGTCTATACAAATCTTAATTGATTTGACATTCCATCTTTTAGACAATAACCTAGTAAGTTTTTCTTAACTTTAATTTCCCATTGATATTTAAATTTAACATTTAATCTTTATCATTTCCAAATTTTAAATGGCCCCAATTTCTAAGTCTCCTATCTCTTATTTGGGGCTAATAATTTTTTTCTTCTTTCTATTTCCTTCCTTCCTTCCTTTCCAATCCCCCCCCAAACCCAGTCAGCATTTGTACAACAAACCAATATACAAATTTAATTATTAGTATTTTACTAAGTTTTACTTAACCTTTGTCTCAACTCATAACAATATCTTAAATTCAAATCTTAGTTATTTTTAAACATTCAAACATTTAGCCAATCAGTGACTTGATAATTAATTTCCCCTTAATATTTTAATTTAACATTTAATATTTTTCCCAAATTTTTAATTAAGCACAATTCCTTTATCACAATTCCTCATACAATCTAATATTTAAAATACACACCTTATATATAAATTCTACCATCTATCTTAACAAACTAATAAAACAATATAATATTCTTATTTCAATATTTATACTTCTAGATTTTATATAACCAAAATTTTCTTTATCTCAAATTGTCACAATATCTTATGTTCAGAATACATATTCTATCCATTTGGATGTATTCTATTTTAGATCTCATGTGTAAATCTCTTTTATCTGTTTTTCTTTCTTATCTTCAAATTCCTTCTGATTTATAAGAAAAGTCCTTTCCTTGTTCTCTATTATCAGTTTATTTTTTGTGTTTTCCATTGTCTGAATTTGTTGAGTATCTAAGTCTTCTGTCATAGCATTTGGTTGTTTCACTTTCTCTATAGAATTCTATATAGATGATTCTTTGGTTGAAGTCATAGTTTGAGTTTGAGTTTGTATATCCAGACTTATATGGAGAGTTTGGATAATCGCTTTTAACATACAAATAATTTGTTCCTCTTCTTCCTCTGTGGGAGAAATCCATTCCTGTTCTTCTTCCATTGTAGTATATTAAACTAAAAAAAAACTTACAGTCAGAGAATCCATCAAGTGAGGAGCTGAGCTGAGTTTTGTTCCACTGGTTAATTGTTCTGTCAGGAAGTTTCTCCTTAGTTCTAGGTTGCTTCTCTCTTTGGTTAGTTTTCATCCATTGCTTCTTGTCCTGCCTTCAGGCACTTTGGAAAATAGCTTGACTCCCTCTTCTTTGTGGCAGCCCCTGAGATATATGTCCCCCCTCGTCCTTCTCTTCATTAAACTAGACATACCCAATTCCTGCAACCATTCCTTATATGTTTTAGCCTCCAGTCCCCTAATCATCTTTGTTGCTATTCTCTGTACTCTTTCTAGAGTCTCAACATCTTTTTTACATCGTGGTGACCAAAACTGAATGCAGTATTCCAAACGTGGCCTTACCAAGGCATTGTAAAGTGGTATTAATACTTCACGTGATCTTGATTCTATCCCTCTGTTAATGCAGCTGAGCACTGTGTTGGCTTTTTTGGCAGCTGCAGCACACTGCTGGCTCATATTTAAATGATTGTCCACTAGGACTCCGAGATCCCTCTCATAGTTACTACTATTGAACAAGGTACCCCTTATACTATACCTGTACATTTGGTTTTTCTTGCCTAAATGTAGAACCTTACTTTTTTCACCATTGAATTTCATTTTGTTTGATAGTGCCCAGTGTTCAAGTCTGTCCAGATCCTCCTGTATCCTAAGCCTGTCTTCTGGAGTGTTGGCTATTCCTGCCAGCTTGGTGTCGTCTGCAAATTTGATGATTTCCCCATCTATCCCCTTGTCCAAATCGTTGATGAAGATGTTGAAGAGCACTGGGCCCAGAAAAGAGCCCTGGGGCACCCCGCTACACACTTCCCTCCATGTAGATGTGGTTCCATGGAAGACCACACACTGAGTATGGCCAGCCAGCCAGCTACAGATCTATCTGGTGATGATGCTGTCTAACTCTCATTTTTCTATCTTATCAAGTAATAGGTTGTGATCTACTTTGTCAAATGCCTTACTGAAGTCCAAGTAAATTATATCCACAGCATTCCTCTGATCCACTAATTTTGTCACTTGGTCAAAGAATGCAATAAGATTTGTCTGGCATGATCTGTTTTTGACAAATCCATGTTGGCTTTGTTTGCCTGTAGGTGTTTGCTGATTCATTGTTTGATTATCTTTTCCAGAATCTTCCCAGGTATTGAGGTCAGGCTGATAGGTCTGTAATTTCCTGGATCCATTTTTTTCCCTTTTTTGAAGATGGGAACTACATCAGCTCTTTTCCAGTCCCCTGGTAGTTCCCCATTGCTCCAGGATCTTTGAAAATATAGTTCAGTGGTTCTGAGATCACATCTGCCAGTTCCTTGAGAACCTTGGGGTGTAATCCATCTGGTCCTGGTGATTTGAACTCATCTAGGCTGGACAGGTGCTCACTTACCATTTTCTTGCCTATCTTAACTTGTGTTTCTATTCTGTTTTTTATGGCACTGTTTTTGATAGGTTGGTCTGTTTTTTCCCTTTCTGTGAAGACAGATGCGGAAAATGAGTTAAATAATTCTGCTTTCTCCCTGTTGCTTGTCACCTTCTTGCCACTTTCACCCACTAATGGACCAATCATTTCCTTCACTTTTTTCTTGTTTTTTACATGTTGAAAGAAACTTTTTTTTGTTATTTTTGACTTTGGTTGCAAGCCTTAGTTCATTTTGAGCCTTAGCTTTCCTCACTTCATCTTTGCAGGCTTGGGCTATTTGCTGATATTCTGACTTAGTTATGTGTCCCTCTTTCCACTTTCTATACTTGTCCTTTTTATCTTTCAATTGATCAGAGAGTTCTTTATGCAGCCATGCTGGTTTCTTTTGAGAGCTGTTATTTTTCCTTTTAATTGGTATTGTGCTAGACTGGGCTTTTATTATCTCACTTTTCAAAATTTCCCAAGCTTCTTGAGTTGTCTTCCCCTGGAGGATTCTCATCCTGGAATCCTTCCCAAACCCTCTTTATGTTTATAGAAATTAGCTCTCTTGAAGTAATAATAATAATAATAATAATAATAATAATAATAATAATAATAATAATAATAATAATTGGAAGGGACCTTGGAGGTCATCAGGTCCAACCCCCTGCTCAGGCAGGTAACCCTATACCATTTTAGACAAATGGCTGTCCCGTTTCTTCTTAAAAACTTCCAGTGTTGGAGCATTCACCGCTTCTGGAGGCAGGTTGTTCCATTGGTTAATTGTTCTAACTGTCAGAAAGTTTCTCCTTAGTTCTAGGTTGCTTCTCTCCTTGATTAGTTTCCATCCATTGCTTCTTGTCCTGCCTTCAGGTGCTTTGGAAAATAGCTTGACTCCCTCTTCTTTGTGGCAGCACCTGAGATATTGGAACACTGCTATCATGTCCCCCCTCGTCCTTCTCTTCATTAAACTAGACATACCCAATTCCAGCAACCGTTCCTTATATGTCCAAGACTCTAGTTTAAATTCTATTGCTTGTGCTTCCATAATGTTGAATTCCAATATTGCATGATCACTTCCTCCCAAGGTTCCTATGGCTTCAACACCTTCTATTATTTCATCTCTGTTAGTAAGAATTAGATCCAAAATGGCTAATCCCCTAGTTCCCTTCTCTACTTTTTGGGAGACAAAGTTGTCTGCTAGGTTTGTCAGGAATCTGTTTGATCTTGCACTTGGTGCAGAGTTTGTCTCTCAGTTGATGTCAGGGTAGATAAAGTCCCCCATTACTATTGTGATGTGCTTCCTACATACCTTAGTTAGCTGACTAGCAAAAAGTTCATCTATTTCCTCTGTTTGGTTGGGTGGCCTATAGTATACACCTATGGCAATGTCAGTTCCCCCCCCCCTTTTATATTGACCCAAATGCATTCAAGACAGTTTTCATCATTGTTGTGCTCTATTTCTGTAGAGATGTAGTTATTTATTATATAGAGAGCAACTCCACCTCCTCTTTTATTTGGTCTGTTTCTTTTGAATAATTTAAATCCCTCTAGCTTTGTGTTCCATTTGTGGGTTTCATCCCACCATGTTTCCGTATTGGCAACAATATCATATCTGCCCTTATTAACCTGAATTTCTAGTTCACCCTGTTTGCTGTTCATACTCTGTGCATTGGTGTATAGACATTTGGGTCCTTTATGTGTTTACTTTCTACATAATCTGTGTGGTGCCTGAGTTCCCCTATTGTCTTACTACCTATTTAGTTAGTGGCACTCGCTATTAAAAGCTTGATTTTGCTTGACAGCAAGGTTGATGTTCTTGTCCACACACACATCTACGTTACATGCACCGATAGCTCTATAAATTTTAGATTGCCAGGGACAGGGATGTTCTGTATCAATTAGCTCACTGTCCCTGCTGTTTAGTTTAAATATTACTCCAGAAAATCTGTGAATTTATAGCTGAGTAACTCAGTCCCTTTCTTTGATGGATGCAAACCATCTCTTTTGTACATTTTTTCATTGGACCAGCTGCTGACATCGTGACTAATATATTCAAAGCCTTCCCCTTTACTCCACTTCTTTAGCCACATATTAAATTGTGCTATACGCTGGCCTTTTCCACTTGGTTTTTATGTTGGAAGAACCACTTGAAACAAGCACCAAATGTATGGAGAAAATAGAAAAATTTGGAGAAGTGGCAGGATTGAAAATAAGAGAAAAGACTAAAGTGTTAACTAAAAATCTAACAGAAAAACAAAAAAACCAACTAGCAAAAAAAATCTTGAAATAGTTAAAAAAGTTAAATACTTGGGAATGCGTTTAACAGCAAAACAATAAAAGTAGACAATTATGCAAGATTGCTAAAACAAATAAAACTGGATTTGAAAAAGTGGAAAAATTTACATCTTTCAAATCTGGGGAGAATAGCAACAATGAAAATGAATATCTTACCGAAAATACTCTTTCTATTCCAAATGATACCTGTAAGACTGGGAAAATCCTTTTCCGATGAACTAAATATAAAAATACTGAAATTCATCTGGCAAGGAATAAAAAGCTAGAATCAGACTGAAAATGTTACAAGAAGCAAAAGAAAGTGGAGGATTTGGACTGCCGGACAGGACATTATACTACCAAGCATTATATTAACATGGCTTAAAGAGTGAATAATGCTCCACTCTTTATACCTATTATACCTAAAGGGGCATGGCCTACAACTTGGTTGGCATGCCTTTCTGTGGTATGGGAAGAATAAAATTCATAGATAATTTCAAAATTACTTTATAATAAATGCACTTCTTTTAGAATGGGAAAAAATAAAAGCAAAAATTTATATCAGGATACCTGGATGGTTTTTAATAATGGAAGCATTTGCTTACGCAAATTTAATTAATTACAACAAAGTTGTGACCTATAAATATATTTTGAACAATGAAGGGAAATTGAAAGACAGACAAGATTTACAAGAACAAGGTATTGATCTATCATGGTGGCCATATTTGCAAATCCAAAAGAGATATGAAAAAGATATTAAAACAATGGGATTTTATAAAGAACAGACAGAATTTGATCAGATACTGCTAAAAACAGATGAGAAACTGATTAAGAAACTCTATAAATATCTGTTAAGCTTAAAGATGGAGGAGGAACAAGTAAAAGAAACAATGATAATGTGGTCAAAGAACTTTGGACATAATATAGAATTAAAAAACTGGCAAAGGTTATGGAAAAGAAATGCTAAATTAACGAAAGCAGTGGCATATAAAGAAAACTTATATAAAATGTTTTACAGATGGCATTTAACACCAGTGAGATTAATGGAAACGTTTAAAAATACTTCCAACAAGTGTTGGAAATGCAAACAAAAGTCAGGTACTTATTACCATATCTGGTGGACATGCCCTAAAGCTAAAAGATTTTGGTCAAAAATACATTTATGGTTGAGAAAATGACTAAAAAAAATAGAATTATTTTTGGTAGGAATAGTAGGAGCAAATTATGAGAAAGACTGTATATATTTAATTTTACATGTACTAACTGCAGCAAGAATTGTATTTGCCCAATATTTGAAAAATGAAAATTTACCAACTGAAGAACTAATTAAGAAAAGTTTAGAGTGTGCAGAAATGGATAGATTGACTTTAAAGATAAAAGAGAAAGAAGATTCAGTGTATTTTAGAACATAGGAAATTTTTTGTCAAATGCTAGAAAAGCGAGTTAGAGAGAAAGGAATGTGATATGTAACTGAGCGATTAATTAACATATTGTTTATGATAATTAATTATTATGCATTATTTTTTTAAATACATGAATCCAGACAACATGCTGTTTGCTAAATATTAAGAATGTTATTTCAAAAAATCCTAACCCTAACCCCAACCCTAACCCCTATATAAAAGAGGAAGCCAAAATCCTATCCAAGCTTTATAGTCTCCAGAGTTCTAGCTGAAATTCATTTCATGGTTCATCTTATGCTGAAGCCTAGCTAAATCTGCTTGACTACTGAAAAATCATGACACAATGGGATCACAGAAGCACTTGACCAATCAGGAAATGGTGCAAATGTTCTTTCTGGAAGTGCCATTATTAAAGTTTGTACTAGTTAGAAACATAATGAAATCATGTTGGAGTTCTTGTTCCCATTCAGACTGCAAGTGAGCCTTTCAGCTCCAATGCCAGAATATAAACTAAGAATCTTCTCTAAGCAAAGAACAAATGCAGTGACTGGGTGACAAATAAGACTAAACATTGGGAAAAGTGCATCATCTATCTTTTTAAAAAATGGTGGAAGGGATAATGTTTTTCCTCGTTTTTCACAGGATGACTATCTTTCAAGATACTACTTATACTGATAGTGCATCTATAGTTTCTCTAATGGGGCAAGTGATCTGTTGTCACCAGTCCCATAGTTCCAAAATAATTTCCCTCACATAGCTATATTTATACCTCTATTATTGTGTGAAATATCTAGTCATGAAACAATTTAGTTTGGTCCTGTAAGGTCCTGCCTTAGCTATTCCCTCAAGAAAGCAGAACTCTTGAAGCAAGCAGCATTTCAAAAGGAACTTTTATTGAGAGATAGTAAAGGCAGAGAAAGCAGGCAGGATCTAAAATTCCCATGTGAAAATGTTAGGTTAAAACTCAATCTTCAAAATCTCACCCAACTGTCCAGTCCATAGGGAGCCAATCCAGAGGTGCGAAGATGTTATGAGAATTCCGGTCTGAAAAGGTGATAAGAATTAGTTCTCAGGCACTGCAATCTTGTTTCCCTGGAGTTGAGACAAAGCCCCAGGCTCATCCCTCCCCCTCCCATTCCCAGGAAGATACATCAAAGCAAAAGAGGAATAAAGCAAAAAGCAAAAATGGATACATCACAGGAAGCCCCGAGATTCCCCCCTCCCTCCAGAATGTCAGCGTCCCAATAGGGATCAATGGAGACTTAACATACTGCCCCCCTAAAAGAAGAAGAAATCCACCTGGAGAAAATAGAAAACAGTAAAGGACAGAGAAGAGAGAGAGATGATTAGTTAGGTTTATCAGGGTAGAGAGCATCATTTAAGCAATCTATGTGCTCTAACATGTTTCTTGTGAACCCGTTCATTTTGGGATGTGGGGAGGTCTTTCCATGCTACAAGTATTGTGTTGTTCCATGGAGTTTTTGGGAGTCAAGGATTTCCTTAATTTCAAAGTGTTGTTCACTCTCTACCATAATGGATTGCAGCATCAGGGGAGCTGCTGGCCATAAAGGTGAGGTTATTTCAGGCTTTAAAAGGCTGCAATAAAATATAGGGTGAACGTGTCTTAATATTTTTGATAGCTCTAATTCTACTGTGATGGGGTTTATAATGTGTTTGATGGGAAAAGGTCTTGCACATTTTGGGCCTAATTTCTTAGACGGTTGTAGGGACTGCAGGAAACAAGTAGACAAGTATACCTGATCCCCAATACAGAATGGTTTAGGTCAGTGGTGGTGAACCTATGGCACCGGTGCCAGAAGCGGCACTCGGAACCCTCTCTGTGGGCACACATGCCATTGTCCCAGCCTTGCTTCCCCCTATGACCCCCTCTTCACCAGCAGCCCTCCTGAAGAAGAGTTGTGGCCAAGCGTGGCACATGTGGAGAAGTGCAGCCAAGGACATGGCAGCCAGGCAGCATAGACAAAAATCTGCCCTCACACCCCATTGTGCACAGTTGATGCTGCGGGACATGGGCAGAGGGCATGGCTGCCATGGCACTGCTGGGCAATTTGTGGTGGGCCCTGGAGATGGTGAATGGTCCTGTAGGCAGGCAGGGTGGGGGCGGAGCAGGGGTGGGGAAAGGGGTGGAGCAGGGGCAGGGCCAGTTTTTGGGCACTTGGTCTCTAAAAAGTTCACCATCACTGGTTTAGGTTCTACTCTTTTCTCATCGGCTGCTCTGGCTTTACAAACAACTGGCCAAGTATTTTCTAATTGATCAATCCACTCCTTTAATGAGGGAATGGTGGGTTCTCTGGCTGGTAATTTGGGCATTGGGTTGAAATTATGCCCCATGGTGACTTAGAATGGGGTGAAACCAGTGCTGGTGTATACAGTGTTATTATAAGCCACTTCAGCAAATGGCAAGAGGTCAGTCCAGTTGTCTTGTTGGTAGTTAATAAAGCATCTTAAGTATTGTTCTAGTACTGAGTTATTTGTTCTGTTCCCCCATTAGTTTGAAGATGGTGACTAGAAATCAGGCCCTGTTTCATCCCCAAGAGGTCCAAAAACACCCTCCAGAATTTTGGAGGAAATTGGATCCTTCTATCAGCGATTATGTGATATGGGGCCCCATGTAGATAATATACATGGTGAAGGAACAGTTTTGAGAGAGCCTTGGTGATAGGGATCTTCTGGCACAGGATAAAGTGGACCTGTTTTGAAAATAGATCATTAACCACCCAAATGCGCTTTCTGGCAGTTCTACGATAACATCCATAGAACTCTCTCTCCAGGGTGCTGAAGGCTCTGCCACCAGCTGCAGGAGGCCAGGCATTTTCCCTTGCCTCCATTTGGCTGCTGCACAGGTGGGGCAGCTAGCCACATAGTTTTCGATGTCCTTTTAAAGGGACAGCCACCAAAATTGTCTTTTTAAAAGGTGCAGAGTCTTTACAAATCCAAAATGTCCTGCCAGCTTCAAATCATGGCATGTTTGCATGGTTTTCAGTCTTTGACTGGCTGGGATGTACAACTTTCCCCTTTCCAGGCTAACTCTTCCTGCATCAAGCAGATGTTCTTGTGGTTCAGGAACCACTTGTCTTTCTCTACGGCTTGTTTGAAAGCCAGGGTAGTGGCATTATCTAGTGGTGACCCACCTTTTGCTTGTGCTCTCATGATCACTGGAGCCACCAATTGCCATACTGGGAGCAAAGGCTTTACCACTTCTGGTTTTGCACTATTATATTGTGGTAGCCTTGACAGGGCATCAGCTAGGAAATTTCCCCACCACCCAGTAGGTAGCAGAGGGTGAAATTAAAACATTGAAAGTGTTGGGTCCACCATGCTTGATTAGGAGACAATTTTCTTTTCAAAACAATTTTCAGAGCCCCTAGATTTTTGTGGTCAGTCCAAACTTGGAAAGGTATTTTACTCCCTTCCAGAAAGTGCTGCCAGATGAGGAGGGGCCATCTAACTAAATTGGCCTCTTTTTCCCACACTACCCAGCATTGCTCAGTTTATGTTAATTTTTTTGAGGTGTAGGTTGCAGTTGACCCTTCTCATTCGCCTGGTGCAGTATGGCCCCCACAGCTATATCACTGGCATCAGCTTGAATGACAAAAGGCTTTTCAGGTTCTGGATGCCTTAACACTGGTTATGTAGAAAAAAAGTCTTTTCAGCTTTTTGAATGTAGCTTGGCATTCCATAGTCCATTTTGGCAGCTGGTTAAGTTTTGGGTTGTCCAACCCCTTTGTTTTTAGCAAGTTGGTGATAGGGAGGGCAATTTGCACAATTGATGGGATGAATTTCTTGTAAAAGTTTCTGAAGCCAAGGAAACTTTGCAGCTGTGAGGGGGTGCCCATTCTAACACATCTCACAATTTCTCTGAGTCCATCTCCACCCGTCATGGGAAATCCGGTAGTTCAAGTAGTCAATTTTCTCCTTGTGAAACTTGCACTTTGAAAACTTAGTGTACAGTTTGGTAGTGTTGAGTTTTTTTAAGACTGTTCTGACTAATTTCACATGTTCAGATTTTGTTTCAGTGTAAATTAATATATCGTCAAGGTACACCAAACCCTCCTTGTACAGGTGCTCCTGGAGCACTTCATTTATCAATTGCATAAACACACCAGGGCCCCCTTGCAACTCAAAAGGGAGCACCTTGAATTGGAAGCACCCTAGGGGGGCAGTTAAAAGCAGATTTCTATTAATCCTCCTCCTTAATCCTGACTCCGTAATAGGCTTCCTATAAGAAAAACGAGGTAGAGAGAAAAGAATTTAACATGTATTAGTAAGTTTTATATATATATATATATATGTGTGTGTGTGTGTGTGTGTGTGTGTGTGTGTGTGAAGTGTTTATTTTTTAGATTGCACCCTGTAAACCCAAATATGGGAGGAAGGAATCATTCTTTCCTTTTGCTTGTTTCAGCTCAACCCAGAGCCATCTTGCAAGCACAAATATATATATGTTGTTTTAAAATTGTTGACAAAGAAATAAGGGATTTCTGATATAGCTATTTCGAGTTTCTTAACTCTTTTCAGTCAGAACTCACCCTTCCGGGATTCGAACCTGGGCAGTCTGCATGCTAAGCAGATGCTTTAACCTATTGAGCCACAAGTTCTCTCCCGCTTTGTCAGTAGTCAGGGAGTAAGGATGTGTGTCAAGTGTTTATTTTTTAGATTGCACTCTGTAAACCCAAATATGGGAGGAAGGAATCATTCTTGAGCCACAAGGTTCAATAGGTTAAAGCATCTGCTTAGCATGCAGACTGCCCAGGTTCGAATCCCGGAAGGGTGAGTTCTGACTGAAGAGAGTTAAGAAACTCGAAATAGCTATATCAGAAATCCCTTATTTCTTTGTCAACAATTTTAAAACAACATATATATATTTGTGCTTGCAAGATGGCTCTGGGTTGAGCTGAAACAAGCAAAAGGAAAGAATGATTCCTTCCTCCCATATTTGGGTTTACAGGGTGCAATCTAAAAAATAAACACTTGACACACATCCTTACTCCCTGACTACTGACAAAGCGGGAGAGAACTTGTGGCTCAATAGGTTAAAGCATCTGCTTAGCATGCAGACTGCCCAGGTTCGAATCCCGGAAGGGTGAGTTCTGACTGAAGAGAGTTAAGAAACTCGAAATAGCTATATCAGAAATCCCTTATTTCTTTGTCAACAATTTTAAAACAACATATATATATTTGTGCTTGCAAGATGGCTCTGGGTTGAGCTGAAACAAGCAAAAGGAAAGAATGATTCCTTCCTCCCATATTTGGGTTTACAGGGTGCAATCTAAAAAATAAACACTTGACACACATCCTTACTCCCTGACTACTGACAAAGCGGGAGAGAACTTGTGGCTCAATAGGTTAAAGCATCTGCTTAGCATGCAGACTGCCCAGGTTCGAATCCCGGAAGGGTGAGTTCTGACTGAAGAGAGTTAAGAAACTCGAAATAGCTATATCAGAAATCCCTTATTTCTTTGTCAACAATTTTAAAACAACATATATATATTTGTGCTTGCAAGATGGCTCTGGGTTGAGCTGAAACAAGCAAAAGGAAAGAATGATTCCTTCCTCCCATATTTGGGTTTACAGGGTGCAATCTAAAAAATAAACACTTGACACACATCCTTACTCCCTGACTACTGACAAAGCGGGAGAGAACTTGTGGCTCAATAGGTTAAAGCATCTGCTTAGCATGCAGACTGCCCAGGTTCGAATCCCGGAAGGGTGAGTTCTGACTGAAGAGAGTTAAGAAACTCGAAATAGCTATATCAGAAATCCCTTATTTCTTTGTCAACAATTTTAAAACAACATATATATATATGTGTGTGTTTTCTGAGGTTTTCGCGGGTGTTTGTATGTAGGTCTTTGGTTCTTCGGGTTTTCTCCCACGTAGAATTTGAAGTGTCTTGGCAACGTTTCGATGAAATCTCATTCATCATCTTCAGGCTGGTGCTTTTGGCTTCTGCTTCTAGGAGCATATATATATTTGTTTTCTGAGGTTTTCACGGGTGTTTGTATGTAAGTCTTTGGTTATTCGGGTTTTCTCCTGCATAAAATTGGAAGTGTCTTGGTGAAGTTTCGACGAAGTCCCATTCGTCATCTTCAGGCTGGTGTTTTCAGCTTCGTGCTTCTAGGAGCAATGTGTGATCGTAGCTATTTCTTCCTTTTAACTTCCAGTGGGGGTATGAACTGAATAGGTGGGAGCTTGGCTGTGTTCTGATTGGGTGGAGGTGTGTTCTGACTGTTTAAGGGCTTGGCTGTGCTCTGATTGGATGGGGGTTGGCTGTGCTCTGATTGGATGGGGGAGTGTTCTGTTTGGGTGGGGGCTTTGTTGTGCTCAGTTAGTCTGAGTTGCAGGGGGCACTGTTTGTTTCATGTGTGGCTGTAAGGAAGGAGGGGTTTGTTTCTGGCATTCTTGTAGTCTTCGGAGTTTGTTGGTGTGTGTGTCTGTCTTGAGGGTGGTCTGTGTTTCGGCTCTCCAGATGGCGAGTTGTTTGGATTTGTCCCAAAGTGCAGGGTGGATCTTGTTGCTGAGTTTGAGGTGAAGTGTGAGGAGATCTTTGTTGATTCGGTCTAGGAGGAATCTTTTTGTGTGAAGTTCATTTCTGATTAGGGCCAATTCTGTTCTTTTCAGGATGCGTTTGGTAGCTGCAGAGTTGGAGTGGAATTTCAATTGGAAGCATGTGGGGATTAAATTTTGATATTGGCAATTGCATAGGAATGCGAGGCCACATAAAATGGAAGCTCTTTGGACTTCAAGTTTTTCATAGGTCCTGGTCAGATGGTGGATTTCCTCCCCGTAGAGGTATGATATTTGTTTTCTGAGGTTTTTACGGGTGTTTGTATGTAGGTCTTTGGTTGTTCGGGTTTTCTCCCACGTAGAATCTGAGGTGTCTTGGTGACATTTCAACGAAGTCTCATTCGTCATCTTCAGGCTGGTGCTTTCGGCTTCGTGCTTCTAGCAGCAATGTGTGATTGCAGCTGTTTCTTCCTTTTAACTGCCAGTGGGGGTTTGAACTGATTGGCTGGGAGCTCGGCTGTGTTCTGATTGGGTGGAGGTGTGTTCTGATTGGTTAGGGGCTTGGCTGTGCTCTGATTGGATGAGGGGTTGGCTGTGCTCTGATTGGCTGGGGGAGTGTTCTGTTTGGGTGGGGGCTTAGTTGTGCTCAGGTTAGTCTGAGTTACAGACTGAGTTACAGATTGGAGATGGTGAGCTGCATAGCTGTTTGGCTTCGCGTTCGTGGTCGTGCCTCATCTTCATGGTGGGTGTCAGTTTGCTTCATGTATGGATTGGAGGGGTTTTAGGTGGCTAATGATGCAGCCGTGGTCTGGCTTCTGGTTTGTGGTTTGTTTCTACGTGGGAGAAAACCCGAAGAACCAAAGACCTACATACAAACACCCGCGAAAACCTCAGAAAACACACACACACACACACACACACACATATATATGTGTGTGTGTGTATATGTGTGTGTGTGTGTATGTATGTGTATATATGTATATATATGTATATGTATATATATATGTATATTCAGATTTCTTTTTTCTTTTTGCTGACAAGAGTTAAAGATTTAAGTGGGAGATTAGTATAGCTATTTCAGACTCATTGTCCTCATCAGCTAGTCACACCCTTTTTTTATGGGATTCGAACCAGGGCAGTCTACATGCTAGGCAGTGTATTAACCACCAGGCCACTGGCTCTCCTCCCCTCTTTGTCAGCCAAGTCAAGGGAGTATATATACAGAAAGTTTTTCAGACAGACCGGTCTGATTGGGTGTGGCTAGCTGATGAGGACAAATGAGTCCGAAATAGCTATAGTAGTCTACACACACACACACACACACACACACACACACACACACACCCCTTACTAATACATGTTAAATTCCTTTCTCTCTCTACCTCGTTTTTCCAGCCATTGATAAAAGGTAGCCCATATTCTGAAGCAGCAGTTCTCAACCTTTTTCAGGCCGAGACCCCGACCTGCGCCGCGTATGCGTGGTGCAACCCCGACCTGCACTGTGCATGTGCGGCGCAACGGCCCGCATTGCGCATGCACGGCACAATGGCCTGAATCGCGCATGTAATGTCGCTTGCATTTTCTTCTGAAAGTTATTAGCTTTTTCTTGTTGAAGCACTGCTTCAATTGATCTCTGATCTCTGAGGCTGAGGGTGCTTTCTTACCACTTGTGGTTAAATTCGGAACACTCATTTTATTTCTACTCCCCAAATCTTTTATCAAACTCTAATATTTTTTCTTAATACCCGCCTTAAACCAAGCCATTAATATTACGTTCAACACAATATCTTTTAAAATTATCTTAAGTAACTCTTATAGTTCTTGTCTGTAGTCTCTAGGCCAATAGGCTTTCTCAGCAAAGAGGTAAGAGCACAAAAAAGGAGAAAAAAAGAAATAAGAAAAAAAGTTTATAACCCACTTCTGTGGGTAGGGCTCACTTCCAGGGACGATTGTTCAAAATCCAAAATTGTCCCTCAGTCAAAGTTTATAATCCACCAGGACCTACTATTCAAAGTTGATAGTCCATAGGCTTCTCCAAGAAATATCTCCAATATTTCAGTTTCCACTGTCCATAAATAGTTCTCCAGTCAAACATTAAAAATTTGTAATCCACTAGGCTCCCCCAAAAAGTAGAAGAGATAAAAAAGAAAAAAGAAAAAAGGAGAAAAAAGGAAAAAAAGGAAAGCATAAAATTTATCCCAAGGTCCAACATTGCCCATCTGCCAATGTTATAATCCAAAATGTCTTACTAGCATTAATTCCTTACCATTCAGGCTGTCTTTAAATAGCTTGTAAACTCACAGCTCGAAGAGTACTTATAATCCAAAGAAGCCAGATGGCTCCGAAATAGTTTATATTTTTTTAGTTATAATCCATCCTGCAGAAAAAAAAAGCCCAAGAAAATCTTCTCCTTTTCCAGCTATAATCCACAGGACTATGAAGGTGAGGGACATCAAAAGGTTTAAACTGTAAACTATGTCTGGACGTCTAGCCAAGTGCTGAGACTCAAACAAAATATATAGATAAGGTTTGTGAAAGGCTTAATGTAGTTCTTTTCTCTTGCCACTAGATGTCATTAGATGCCCAATTTGTAATTTTCCAGTAATTTTAACAAAGTTTTGCTCTGATACTCTCCAACAGAAATATAAAAAAAGTTTAAAAATATTAAAGCTCTCCAAAATTTACATCTGGAGGAAGTTCTTAAGAACATAAAGTGGAATAGGAATAAGGGAAAATATTACTTTGGTGTGGGCAATGATAATCCTATTACTGGATCCTTGGAATGCAGCCTTGATCTCTGAGGTTCTGAACCTCATACTCTGAATCAGTTTACAGTATCTGTTCCTGAAACAGATCCAGGGTTCTGAACTTTGGCCTTAGACTTCCTTAATAATCCAACCCTGTCACTTCTCGACAAGAAGGCAGATATTTTATTTATTTTATTTATTTATTATTCACATTTATATGCCGCCCTTCTCCTAAGACCCAGGGCGGCTCACAACAACAATACAATAAAAATTTAAAATTAATTGCATTCACACAACATACAAACACAATCAGCTCACAGTCGCTGATGGAGGGACACTCCTAGGGCCCAGGGGCAGAGCACAGCTCATATGCCCCAAGCCTGTTGGCATAGATGCATTTTCAGCAGTTTCCGGAAAGCTAGGTGGGAGAGAGCAGTATGAACCTCTGAGGGAAGCTGGTTCCAGAGGGCTGGGGCAGCAATGGAGAAGGCCCTTGCCCTAGGCCCTGCCAGATGACATTGTCTAACAGACGGGACTCGTAGGAGGCCAACCCTATGTGCCCTAACCGGTCACTGGGATTCATGAGGCAGAAGACAGTCCCGCAAGTATCCTGGTCCATTGCCATAAAGAGCTTTATAGGTCATAACCAACACTTTGAATTGTGTTTGGAGACCAATAGGTAGCCAGTGCAGCTCGTGGAGAGCTGGAGTGATATGAGCATGTCTTGGGAGACCCAAGACAGCTCGCGCAGCCGCATTCTGGACTACTTGTAGTCTCCGGACATTCTTCAAAGGTTGCCCCATGTAGAGAGCATTACAGTAGTCGAATCTCAAGGTGACAAGGGCATGGGTGACTGTGAGGAGTGACTCCCGGTCCAAATAGGGCCGCAACTGGCGCACCAGGCAAACCTGGGCGAATGCCCCCCTCGCCACAGCTGAAAAATGATATTCTAAACTTAGCTGTGGATCAAGGAGGACACCCAAGTTGCGAACCCTCTCCGAGGGGGACAAAACTTCTCCCCCCAGGGTAATGGACAGACAGTTAGAATTGTCCTTGGGAGGCAGAGCCCATAGCCACTCCGTCTTGTTGGGATTGAGTCTGAGCCTGTTGGCACCCATCCAGACCTCAACAGCCTCCAGGCACTGGTTCATCACTTCCACTGCTTTGCTGTAGTGACGCGGGGTAGAGATATAAAGCTGGGTATCATCAGCATATTGATGATAACTCACCCCATGTCGACGGATGATCTCACCCAACGGCTTCATGTAGATGTTAAAAAGCAGAGGTGAGAGAACAGACCCCTGAGGAACTCCACATGGAAGAGACCTCGGAGCCGATCTCTGACCTCCTGCGAACACCGACTGCGACCGGCCAGAGAAATAGGAGGTGAACCACCGTAAAACGGTGCCCAAGCCCCTCCAACCGGCGCAGAAGGATACCATGGTCGATGGTATCGAATGCCGCTGAGAGGTCAAGAAGCACCAGGATAGTGGAGATATTGTTATGTCCTGAGCCTGCTGAAGCATTCAGCAGGCTCAGAAATGTTGCAAAGGGTCCCGGGCAGACCGCAAACTGCCCGGAACCAGACTAGCTGTCTCCAGCCTTGCGCACATGCGCAAGGTGGGAAACAGCCTCTGCAATGATTGGTTGATGCTGTCCTTTGCAAGCACATTATAAAAGGCCTGCATGCCGTTTTTCAGTTGTTGGTTGTAGATGAGAACAATAAAGAAGGCTTGTTGTTACATTATCCTCTTAATGCCTCCAACCTGCAGACTTAACAGTGGCGACGAAGATGGGATCGCTGTAAGACACAATTAACAATGAAGAAGAGAGGACTTACCAAGAAGTCCTGGGAAGTTTGGCATCCAGCACAGCGACTTTGCCTGCCAGTACAGCATCGCTGAAGGTGAGCTTGGCCAAGGGACCCCTTCCCGAGATAACAGGCTTGCAGCGAAGGCATTAACGAGGGTTACAGAAGATGTCTAAGATTGGCTGCTTGTCAGAATTTGAGATTGTTCACCCGGAGCACTGGAATTCGTATGTGGCGTGGGTGGAAAATTACTTCAGGTCAATCAGATAAGAGAAGACGGCCTTAAAGCAGCTACCCTGTTGTGTGTCTGTGGACAGGAAACATTTGATATAGCAGAGAATCTGGTGGCCCCGGCACTTTTGGAGTCAGTGTCTTATGCAGACTTGAAGAAGTTGCTGAAAGAACATTTCTACCCTAAACTTTCTGTGATTGCTTGGCGACACACATTCGAGCAGAGGGACCAGAGACCTGGTGAGTCTGCTGTGGACTTTATTGCTGCCTTAAGGCAAGCAACGAGGCCTTGTGAATTCAAGGACCTGGAAGAGAAGCTGTGGGGTTGTTTCATTTGTGGCCTAAGGAATCGTGAGCTGTGGCAGAAGATCTTCACAAAGGAAGATGTTTCGTTCCAAGATGTCTTGCGAGAGGTTGCAGCTGAAGAAGCAGTGGGCAGCACTGTGAAGGCTTTGTGGCTCTCCAGAAACCCTCCAGCCATCGTGACCATCCATCAAGAGGTCACTCAAGAAGATTCAGAACAGGATCCTGAAGAGGAGGTGGACAGGCTGCACCAGCCAGCAGTGAGAAGGCCGAAGGAGCGTCCAGACAGGGCCCCAGCATCTCCTCAGTATTTCAGGTGCAGACAATGTCACAAGCAAGCTGACTGCAGGTTCCGCTCTGCCATTTGCCGGGCATGTGGCAGGCAAGGCCACATTGTCTCCATCTGTTTGGGTCACCAGAAGGTTCAACCTTGGGAAGAAATGCTTCAGAAAGGTACCAGGGTCCCCAGCCAATACAGGATGGGTTTCTGCAGGACAGGGACACACAAGCCCCTTAAGAAAAAGCTTCACATTGATGTGAAGCTGCAAGGGGTTCCCTTGTCAATGGAGTTGGACACAGGGTCCGCTCTATCAATCATTTCACATGACATCTTCAAAACTATTTGCAGCAGTAGTGGCCTTCGAGTCAAATTCAGGCCATCAAACTTAATTCTCACTGAT
This sequence comes from Bothrops alternatus, assembly GCA_034064705.1. NCBI lineage: Eukaryota > Metazoa > Chordata > Lepidosauria > Squamata > Viperidae > Bothrops > Bothrops alternatus. The sequence continues at coordinate 33,730,334 of JARGCV010000112.1, forward strand.
TTCCAGAATTCCAGAGTCAGTGTGAAGGCTACGCTTAAAGTGCACCGTAAGGCTTTTGAGGGCCTACTAGATGTGGTGGTAGTTAGGGATGATCGCACGAGTCTTATTGGACTCGATTGGTTCGAGGCCCTTGGGATCCAAGTGACTGGGCTTCACAGCTGCAAACGTTAGGACTTGCAGAAGTCTGCAAGGAGTTTGCTGATCTGTTTAGCACAGAGCTTGGTTCATACAAGGGGCCTCCCATTGCCCTATGCTTAAACCCAGCTATCACACCTATTAGGATTAAGCCTAGAAGGGTGACTTTTGCTTTCAAAAGCAACATTGATGCAGAGCTGGACAAACTGCTCCAGCAGGGCATCTTAGAACCTGTGGACTCTAGTCCATGGGAAACCCCCATTGTAATGCCTCTAAAGGCTAATGGAGAAGTCCAAATTTGCGTGGACTATAAATGTACATTGAACAAAGCACTGCAACAACATGCATATCCAGTGCCGGTGGTAAGCCACTTTCTGGCCTCCCTCAAGGGGGGGGCAAATTTTTGCAAAACTCGATTTGGCACAGGCCTACCAACAGTTACCTGCTGGTGAGGCAACAACTGAGGCTCAAACAATCGTAATGCACAGGGGAGACTTTAAGGTCAAAAGACTGCAGTTTGAGGTTAATGTAGCCCCTGGCATCTTCCAAAGTGTAATGGAGCACACACTTCATGGTATTCCTGGGGTCTGTCCCTACTTTGATGACATCCTCATTGCTGGGGAGTCATCTCTAAACTTAGCTGAAAGATTAAGGGCTGTCTTGCTTCGTTTCCACCAAGCGGGTCTGAAACTGAAGCAAGATAAATACAAAATTGGAGTCACTTCCACTGAATTCTTAGGCTTCAGAATTGATGCTCAAGGCATCCATCCTGCTGAATCCCAGCTTCAAGCAATTCAGCAGGCCCCAAGTCCCAAGTCCAAAAGCAAGCTTCAGGCTTTCCTAGGACTCTTAAATTTCTACCACGCATTCCTTCCCTACAAGACTGCAGTGGCTGAGCCGTTACACTGGCTCTTGGATAAACAGGCTCCATGGCAGTGGACTAAGGTCCATGAAAGGAGTTTCAATGACGTTAAGGCCTTGCTCTCTTCAAATGCAGTCTTAGAGCATTTCAATGAGCAATTGCCAGTGTGCATCGCATGTGATGCATCCCCTTATGGGGTGGGAGCAGTACTCAGTCACCTGAAGGCTGATGGGACACAAGTCCCTCAAGGACTCTGTCATCTGCAGAGCGTAATTTCGCTCAGATTGACAGAGAAGCCTTGGCCATAGTGGCTGGCATAAAGAAATTTCATGATTTCTTATATGGCCGCCACTTCACGGTCTATACAGACTATAAGCCTCTGCTGGGTTTGTTTACAACAAACAAGCAAACCCCTCACATAATATCTCCTAGAATGTTGAGATGGTCAATTTTCCTGTCAGCATATGACTACACACTGATTCACAAACCTGGAAAAGAAATGGGCCATGCAGATGGTCTCAGCAGATTATCTCTAACACACATGGAGGCAGATCCTGCTCCTGCTATTAACATTCTCTCCATTCAGGAGTTGCCTGAATCTCCCCTCAATGCTAGGGATGTGGCTGCAGAAACTGCCACTGATCACACGCTTACATGCGTGCTGACATGGGTGTTGTCAGGATAGCCTGACATGTGTCCAGATACTGAGTTTCAAAGCTTTTGGCAAAGGAAGCACAAGCTTTCCACATTCAAAGGGTTCTTGTTAAGGGGTAGTAAGATAGTCATCCCAGCCTCATTGAGATCTAGAATCTTGATCTCTCTGCATGAGGGACATCCGGGTATAGTCCGGATGAAAGCACTTGCGCGCAGCCATCTCTGGTGACCTGGCCTCGATAAAGCCATCGAGGCCCAGGTGCATGGGTGTCAAGTGTGCCAACAGTCAAGGCCTGAAATGCCTCAGGCCCCTGTACATAGGTGGGTGGAAACACAAGCCCCTTGGTCAAGGGTACATATAGATTATACTGGGCCCTTTCAGGGGCAATTCTTCCTTCTCCTCATCGACAGCCATTCCAAGTGGCTAGAGGGTGTACCTGTTTCCTCCAATACTACTGCTAGGACCATCCAGGGGTTGAGAGGAATCTTCGCTTCTCATGGACTTCCAGATGTCCTGGTCTCAGATAACGGCCCCCAATTTACCTCTTTTGAGTTCCAGGCTTTCCTACAGGCCAACTTGATCTGGCATGCAACTTCAGCTCCATTCCACCCATCTTCCAACGGCCAGGCTGACAGGATGGTGCGCACTACCAAAGATGCTCTCAAGAGGATCACTTATGGCAGCTGGCATCACGGGTTAGCTGATTTCCTTCTTGCACATCGCACCACACCTTGCACAGCCACAGGAAAGAGTCCAGTAGAACTTCGCCGGGGTCGCCACCTCATCACAAAACTGGACAGGCTGCACCCAGACCGGGTGGCTTCACAGGTGTCACAGCCGCGGGCACCTAGGAGGCTACCGGTGGACGATCTGGTCTGGGCAAGGAACTACGGTCCTGGACATCTCTGGGTCACAGCAGTGGTATGCAAAGTTTCTGGGCTGCTGTCATATGAAGTGGCCTTGGACGATGGGGACATTCACAGGATTCAGCTATTGCTCCAGAACGGGGGTCATCCCAAGCTTCAGCAAGTGCTCCAAACAGGGAGTCTCCAGAAAGGGGGTTTGCCATGGAGACGGCTCCTGACTCTGGCACCTCCAGCACACACACGGGGCCAATGGGGTACTGGGGCACATCAGCCACTCAGGCCACTCCAGCTGCTTGTCTTGGGCTTGAGGGATAGTGCTCCCAAGAGGAGTCCATTGTGGACTTGGGGAATTCCACACCACCACTGGACTTGGGGAATTCCACCCCACCAAGGAACCCTAGCTTGGATTCAGAGGATCCAGCCAGTCAGCTGGGGCATCAAAGTCCTGGTCTGCCTAGCCTGGCAGGTGAGCTGGCAGGCCAGGCACACTCACCGACCATCAGAAGGTCACAGCAGGCGAAGGGCCCACCCAAACATCTTGAGGACTATGTGAGGTTTCTGTCAAGTCAAGGGAACATTACTAGTCCTTAAACAAATGCAGAACAAACACTCAGTAAAGGGGTGTTATATCCAGCATATTATTTGTTGTATTTTTTTCCTTTGAATAATTATAATGTAAGAGTGCTCTGCCTGTGTGTAGGCATATTGTGCTTCACAATAACATCCAGTCCATTGAACACATGTACCTGTGCTGATATACAATAAGGTATTATTGTTTCATCCAGGGGAGAGGTGTGTTATGTCCTGAGCCTGCTGAAGCATTCAGCAGGCTCAGAAATGTTGCAAAGGGTCCCAGGCAGATCGTAAACTGCCCGGGACCAGACTAGCTGTCTCCAGCCTTGCGCACATGCGCAAGGCGGGAAACAGCCTCTGCAATGATTGGTTGATGCTGTCCTTTGCAAAGACATTATAAAAGGCCTGCACGCCATTTTTCAGTTGTTGGTTGTGGATGAGAATAATAAAGAAGGCTTGTTGTTACACTATGTGTCTCCTCTTAATGTCTCCAACCTACGAACTTAACAGACATCATGGCAGAGACTGTACTGGCAGTGAGCACTGCTGCCTGCACAAAAAACCTGAATAGTGAATAACTGATTTACCTCATGTTTCTGTTGTCATTGTGTGAAATCCTTGCATAAAAGTGTTGTGTCCCACATGCAGCAGATCATGGAGGAAATGGCATTAGCTACTGAACCTTGTGAGAAAAGTGCTCCAGAAACTGATCAACTAAGTCATTTGTTTTACTCATTTCTCTCAGTTAGCAAGTTTCTTTACAAAGACCACAACAAATCAGGCCTGTTGAAAGAATTCTTCCTCTCTTTCTTTTCATGAAGGTTATTAACATACCTATCTTCAACAGCATAACTTTTTGTCTACAGTTAAAGACAAACAGCCTCTTGTTTTCAGCTATCTGAGCAGCTATCTGATTATTGGTATTGTCATTTGAAGGAGAATTCCATGTATGATGGGGTGCATTGTTATTTTATTCCAATTAATATCTCCACTTGGGTCAAATTATCTGTGACTGTTGAACATCATAGAAGCCCTACAATCCTGACGGGAATAGTTACAGGGTGATTGGCTCTAATTCCCGAGGTTTTGATTACTCAACTTGATGGACTGGTTAATGTAGGGTTTTTATGCACTATGTCTAAAGGCTTAATCATGGAATTAAACAAGGATCAATGGTTAGCCAGTGATGGAGCAAACATCATTACTGAACAATGTCCAGACAACACCATATTTTTCCCAGGAATTATATCTTGGTGGAGCAAAATGTCCTAATATCCTGTAAACCCTTTTGGCCAATGGTGCATATTGGAAAGATTAATTTAGAAATGTGTAACCTCACTATTCTATTGACAAGCTTAGTAATCTTTTTATCATACCCTGTTTGGATATATGCAGTCAGTTATGGATTGCCCAATGTACTAATTACAGTGGTAGGTTTAAACAATGTTTTAGTGATTCAGAAAGGTTGAATCTGCACTGTCCTTGGTATTTTCTTTGGAGACCATACAAAGGATATGGGGCAGTTGCTCCTCCAGATGTTTTTTGGGCAAGTGGTAAAAGAGGATTTAAAACCCTTCCTGGTATTTGGAAAGGATCTTTTACTCTTGCTTATTATGTAACTCCAGTTTCTGTCCATAAAAGCCTACAATGCACATTTATTCATGCTCAATTGAGATATAAGTGATGAATGATTTTGTAGCCAAAGAATTTATTCCTGGCTATCAACAACTCCAGCAAATCAATACAGATCACTTTGTTCATAACTTCTCTATGTTCTTGGAAACAGGTTAAAATATTACTGGGAAGTCATTATAGATGTTTAAGAAGAGATTGATTCAGTGGCATGGGTTGTTATGGATAATCAGATTTTCCAGTAGGCTGAGCAAGGAGGAGTGCGTATAATGCTGAACCATTCTTGTTGCAAGTGTGTCAACAATTCAGGACTGATTGAAGAAGATATTCATAAAATTTATCAACTTGCTGGTCTTCTCCCAATACTAGATGGTCTTGGGAGAAGACACATAACCTTTTTATGACTATCTGGGACACGTTGACAAGTTGGCTCCATTTTGGGTGGTTGAAAAATGTATTTCTTGGATTGTTTTTCTGATCTTTTTTATTTTTGTTACTTGTTGTTGTATTCAATGTTTTCCCCTTCGTATGGATACTTGTTCTTTGTTTAAATCAACTAGACCAAATGATTCTTCTGCTAAATAGTGAACTACTGCTCACTTCCTCTCACAATAGTTCAAGAAAGGAAATATGTTAAATTTTTATGCTATATGTTTTGAATATATCACAAATATAATATTAGTTAATATCTATATTAGCTATGAATATAGGCCTGTAATACAAACTTTTTATGAACTTCTGTTATGCAACCATAGTTAACTTTTAAATGAACTCACTAGGAAACTCACGTTGCTGGAATGAGTGTACTACTGATAAGAATTGATTCTGAGTGTGTGTATGCATAATTTATTAATGGTGATACCAGGTAGAACATCAGTGGGTGTACAGAATGCAGTAAATTGCATTTTTCATGGAATCTTGGAACAAGGAGTGAGGATGTAAAGTTTCTGATGTGGGCAGGGCAAGATGTACCGTACATATGGATTCTGAGTAAACAAGTTGGGTACAAAGAGAAGACTGGAATGAACCCAAACTCCGAAGTTCAAGATGACTCTTGTTGGAGACGGGGATGCCCTGAGTCTGCTTCCCAGCCCATTCTAATGCAGCCTGAGAGCGCATGTGAGTATTGTGTGAATGAGTAGCCTAATTGGGCAGCAATACTTATAGCAATTTAAGTAGCCTTGTTGGGTACAGTTATTTGCATAGCTTTATTGGGCACAGTTATTTGCACAGCCTTGTTGGGCATAACTTATTATGGTAAGATAACTTTTAAATTAGACAAGATATGTACAAATATAAAGGAACTAATTAAGTTTAATTGCATGCTTGCCTTACTTTTTGTCCGAATAACACAAGAATAAAAGAACTATTGGAAAACTTCACTTTGAGTGGTTTGAACTCAATTTTATGACAGTGGGTATGGGGAAAGGAAATCCTTCCTGAATGGTAACTGATTCACAATATAAGATTCGAGACTACAGTGAATAGTACAGCATTACAAGCAAACAGGCCAAGTTGCACCACTACTGACTTGGCATTACAGGCAAAAGACATTGTGCACTACAGCTGATCAGTCAGCTATTCATTAGAAAATCAACCATTTCTACGTTGTTCCTTCTAGGAAGAGGAATTTTAATAAATATGTATAATGGCCTCCATGATTTCCTGGATGGAGCTTTAGTGCATCCTTTGAGTTAAAGGGAAAAAGAATCTTCCTAGGATTTATAGAATTGACTGTGGATTCCAAGTCAAGGAATATATTTCCTGTACTATTAAAATGATATAGTAATATTTGGGATTTTTTTTCCTTGTAGCCATTGCCCAGTTTTTGCATTTTTTTTTTGCCCTTCCACAAATTTGGATCAATTTTATCCTTATTTTGATTATTACTTTTGCTGGCAGGCAGATGGATGGAGAGATAGATACTAAACTCCTTACTATAATTTTCTTCCAACTTTCTGATGGGTTAGAAATAATAAAAATAATCCAAACCACAATTGCAAAACATTGTTATACAAACAGATATGCCCCATATAATAATGTATACTTAACCCTAGGCATATAGTAAGATTATATAATCATTAACAACTACAACAGAAACAGCAAAGCCAGCATCAAGAAGGATATTCAGCCCAAAACTCTAGGTAGTACTCAAAATGGGATTTTGGCAGCCAAGTATTCTTTTTAAATATACAAAAAAAACATGAGTCTTCAGACTATATCATAATTGATGGAAAATGAATAACTTTCAACTTCTTTTAACAGCCATGAATACATGCCATATCCATTTCCTTTGTCCACCAGTTAATTTTCAATTTGCCACTATATAATTCAAAAGACATACAAAATGGAATAAGTTTTCCAAAAGAAAATATATAAAATCATTTATGTCCAAAAGAGAATATCTATAGGATATTACTATTTTATATAAACCATTTTTTATTTAAAGCATCACATAAATATGACTAATTAGTGCTGTCAGCTAAATATGTCATTGAATACTACTAAAAATAATGACACTAATACTTTGTAAGCATCAAAATTGAGAATAAAATATGTAATTGGACAAAATGAACACCATCCTTCTCAGTTTTCATTATCTTCGCAATACTATAACAAAGGAAAAATTTGGAGACACAACTGTGCAAATTATCTTTCAAGATCAGAGTGCAGTTATTCACATGAGAATGGTGAGAATATCTATTGCTAATGAAGAAAAACAGAGAAAGCTTTCATTTTCAAAAAACAGAGCATGTTGTATTGGATTACTAGCAGCAGGAAAGATTGTTTGGATTTTCACCATCTACCTTTTCCATACCACACAAAGTCTTTTGGGTCTGGATATGAAAACATGGGTGTGTCAGACCCCTCTCTTTTGCTTGCATGCCTTTAATTATTATGTACTCTTTTGAGGGGTCTCCATTCTGGTGGGAGGAGGCTGGGAGATGTATTTGTCTGTCCTTTGTGAAAGTGCCTCCCTCCATGAGAAAGGAATGTGACCTGAAGACATCTGCCTTATCTGGGAACGTTGGGAAATGAAACCAAGAGAGATCTTGAGATGGGTGCTAAATCACCTGGTTCTCAAAACAACATTGTATTTATGGAATGGCTGGATTTCAACCCAACGGTTGGACATTGGAGGGAGTAGTTTTGCCTGGGCATTATGATGTAACCTTTCACATGTGAATTCTTCAGACCTTGCTTCACTCTACTGCTATCACTCTCAATAAAAGTTCCTTTTAAAACAATGTCTGTTTCAAGAGTTCTGCTTTCTTGGGAGATCTAGTTGAGGCAGATCCTTACAATGAGAATGTTTGCTATGTGCTTATCTCCATTCACTGCCAAGAAAAACCCAAAGGGTTTATTTGCATTCACATGGCCTTTCCACCAACAAGACTTGCCCATTATTGAGGCATGTGAATTCACCCTGATTTTTCCTCTTAGAAACTATGGGTTGCAAGCATATGCTATAGAAAAATCCTTTCTCTTGTTCTGCTGTCCATTATAAATTGAGATAGGAATTTTCAGATATTTTTGTGACAAATTGGGGGAAGAGTTGATTGGTTAAGAGATTTCATATTTTAAAAATTCATAATGAAAGGGAAGAGATTGCCTGATTCACTTTCAAATGAAATTTTATTTGATGGTCTGAGAGAGAGGGTGCATGGTTCCAAAATTACAATTCTTGCTAGAAGGACAGTTATAAAAGAGTCTTATATTGAGTCTTAAATGAGGAAATATTCCATATCTTGAAAGGCATTTATGAGGCAGGAATCCTGACAGTGGGGTCTGAGAAGGGATGCAAAAAATATTTTACAGGTAGTCCTTGATTTACAACCATTCATTTAGTGACCATTCAAAGTTACAGTGGCTCTGAAAAAAGTCACTTATGACTGGTTTTCACACTTATGACCATTGCAGCCTTCCCATGGTCACATGATTAAAATTTGAGCACTTGGAAACTGGAATGTATTTATTATGTAGTTATGACATTTATGAATCTATTTATATATTTATGACATTTGCAGTGTCCTGAGGTCATGTGACCATCATATGTAACCTTCCCAGCTGGCTTCCAACAAGCACAATCAATGGGGGAAACCAGATTCATTTAACAACTGTATGTTTCATTTAATAGCTACAGTGATTTGCTTAACAACTGTGGCAAAAAGGTTATAAAATTGGGCACAACTCACTTAACAACTGTCTTGCTTAGCAAAGGAAAATTTAAGCTCAACAGTGGTCATAAGTTTAGGACTTCCTGTATTCTTTTGCGTGATAAACGTGTTTCCAGTAAAAATGTCTCTTTAAAAGGATGCTTGGGATTGAAGAGAAAAAGATTTTGGCACATTATAATGAGATGAGATGATAATATGGATGTGAACAGTGTTTCTTCAGAGTACAGAGTAAATAAAAAAACAGCCACACCCAAATGCTTAATAGAGAGCTAACACTGTTCTCTCCACCATTGTCCCAACCTCCTTTACATTTCGAAAGCAGGGAGGTTCTCAAGGAGTATTCACCACATTACAAATATCACAGAAGAGAAAACAAATAACCCTTTTTGTAATCCCAAGAACAGCATCCTATTTTTTTCATACTGATTGATATTACCCGAACATCGCTGCTATGATTAAATAAGAAGGAATAATCTTTCTTTCCTTCTCATTTAGGTCCAAATCCCATGAAATTGGAGCATGCTTGTCTCTTACTAAAAGAAAGGAGCACCTGACACTTGAAAAAAAATGTGGGCACACATCTCACCTATTCCAATCTTCCAATAGAAGATAGGCTTAGTAGGCAGCCAGAAGAAGCAGGATGTGATTTACTTCAGTCTGATGAATCTGCTTTGGTAAATGTCAGAAGCAAAGAATAGAGTATTAAAAATCATTTGCATCCAGTGTCGGAAAAGGTAGCAGAGAGAGAGAGAGAGAGAGAGAGAGAGAGAGAGAGAGAGAGAGAGAGAGAGAGAGAGAGAGAGAGAGAGAGAGAGAGAGAGAGAGAGAGAGAGAGAGAGAGAGAGAGAGAGAGAGAGAGAGAGAGAGATTTGCCCAAATAATGATGCATGGATAGAAATGGAGATATACCAACCCATACACAAATAGAAATATGGATACATAAGAACAGCAGAAGTCTCTTCCCTAGAAATCTGACAATATTAAGGTATAGTAATACTAATAATATCATTATTTGAGAAGATATAAAGAGAAAGGCACTCCATATGAGCTCTGATTCTATGTTAATCATTTTGTATTTATTGCCACTGGAGAAAGGCACTTTTGTTACGCAGACGGTGTTCATTGGCATCCCTTGATCATTAATACAGCACTGCCAGTAACAAAATGAATTAGCACTCAGAATACTAAAGATCACTTACAAGAAGAAACTGTTCCAGTGGGCTGGTCCAAGAGGACATTTGTGACCTTGTAATTTCTTTTTGTCTCTCTTTCTCTCTTGTTCTCTCTCTCACTTTCCTCCCTTCTAGTTAAAACCAAGGAATAGGAAATCTCCCCAGAACAGCTGAAAGTGGATGACTGCACAATTGAAATCATTTAACATTTCGCCATGTTTTTCAACCCTCTGTCTTCTTTCTTTTCCTCTTTCTTTTGCTTATTTCCAAGAACCAGAGAAAGAGCATTTCCCATGTCTGTCCACTTCTCCCCCTCTCTTTGTTTTTCCTAATCAACAGCATATAATCTACCCTTGGAAGCTAGATGCTTTGAATGTCTGCAATTCCAAGCATTCTGTAAATTTGGGACATAGCACTGTAGAAAGGGCATGAATACCAGACACAGAGGAATCAAAGCCCTGCTGTGCCCATGAAGAAATGTCAGAGGCATGTGACTTCAGCCCGAAGTACTGGTGATGGGCGAAATCCGGACCCTGGGCTCAGGCTGTTGCTGCTCAATGCCAGGTCGGTTGTAAATAAAGCTCCCCTCATCCATGATTTTCTCCTGGATGAGGAGGCCGACCTCGCATGTGTGACCGAGACCTGGCTGGGCCCGGAGGGAGGAGTTCCTCTCTCTGAGATGTGCTCAGCCGGGTTTCAGGTGTGGCATCAGCCACGACCCCAGGGAAGGGGGGGAGGAGTGGCTATTATAGCCAAGAAGACCTTTAGCCTACGCAGGCTCGCTGTTTCTGAGATTGCGGGTTGTGAGTCGCTCCTTGTGAAGTTGGACCTAGGGGTAGAGGTGGGCTTGTTGCTTGCGTGCCTGCCTCCCAGATGCATGTCAACAGCCCTGCCTGCGCTACTTGAGGAGGTTGCTGGGCTGGTGGTTGAGTTCCCCAGGCTTATTGTCTTGGGGGACTTAAATCTTCCGTCGCTCGGCGAATCCTCTGGGTTGGCGCAGGAGTTCATGGCCACCATGGCAACCATGAACCTGACTCAAGTAGTTCAGGGTCCGACCCACGAGAGGGGACACACTCCCGACATGGTATTCCTCTCAGAACAGTTGAGCAATGATCTGAATTTAAGGGACTTAGATATCTTGCCTATGTCATGGTCAGACCATTTTCTGCTACGGCTTGTTTTTAAGGCTCCACTCCTCCCCTGCAGGGAGAGTTTTCAGAGGACGCTTGGGGAAATACCGGATTCTCTCATTCACAGTTCGGCAGAGTCCCTGGTTACGGCCTGGAATATGGCTGCGAAGAGGTTTACTGAGGAACTCAGGGGGATGAAGCACCAGAAGAGACGTCTAGAGAAGCGATGGAGGAAAAGTAAATCTGTATCTGACCAAACACTATTAAGATCTTATATCAAGACTTATCAGGTGGTGCTCAAGGCGGCAAGATGCACGTATCATTCCGCCTTGATTGCATCTACAGAATCCCGCCCAGCCACCCTGTTTAGGGTGACTTGCTCCCTCCTTAATCGGGGGGGGGGGTTGATGCACCCTTGCAGGGTAGTGCTGAGGATTTTAATAAGTTTTTCACGGATAAAATCGCCCAGATTCAGATGGACCTTGACTCCAATTGGAATGCAGTGTCAGCTGACAATGAGTCAGTCGAGATGACAGGGACTCGTCTTGATCATGTTGTGTGGGAAGAGTTTGACCTGGTAGCACCCAATGAAGTGGACAAGGCCATGGGAGCTGTGAGTTCCGCCACCTGTTTATTGGACCCGTGCCCCTCCTGGCTGGTTTCGGCCAGCAGGGAGGTGATGCGGGGCTGGGTTCAGGAGATTGTCAATGCTTCTTTGAGGGAGGGGTCCTTTCCGGCTTCCTGCAAGGAGGCAATTGTGCACCCCCTCCTCAAGAAGCCTTCCCTGGACCCAGCTGTGTTAAACAACTATTGTCCTGTCTCCAATCTTCCCTTTATAGGTGTTCTGTCTAGCCCCTCTCAGCTGCCAAGAATCCCCTTAACGAGGTCGTTAAGAGTGCACACGAAGGCAGTTCAAAACACACGGCTTTATTTAACAGTTTACACAAGCACACTAAGAACACCAGTTATAAACTCACTGTGAAATCTCTCAGGTCTCTTCTTGAGCACAACGTTGCTCGTGACTAAAACAGAGGCTTCCGTTTCCCTGTTAATATAGCCTCCCAGGTCACGTTCGTCGTCCACCCAACTGACCCCTACGCCTATCAGCCCGTCGGTATCGTGGATTGAGCCAATTAGTTTCCTGGCCCACATCTGAGTCATCGTCCTCTGACTCAGCATGCATACCAATCTCCGTGGTATCTGGCTCAGCTGCCGGGAGGAGAAAACACCCAGAAGGGCCTGCCGGTGCTGAGTCATAATCATCATCGGACAAGTATCTAGCCTGGCCAGAGACACTCACAACACTATCCCCCCCCCGCAGGCCCCTCCTCCGGGGTCCGTCGTAAGGGATGTGGTTTGGAGGGGAACGCGGTATGGAAATCCCTTGTTAACTCAGGAGCCTCAATATCCTGAGCATCTACCCAAGTGCCAGCGGATGGCCCACCCCCGGTCAAGTCAACTAAATATTGGAAGCGGTCATCGAGCCATCGGGAATCTCGGATGCCGGACACCTCCAACCAGGAAACAGGAACGTGAGCACGGCGAGCTGTCGGGCCCGGATCAGGAGGTCGAAGCGGAGAATCAGGGTTGACAGGAACAAGCAAAGAGCGATGAAACACAGGATGGACACGAAGAGACCTAGGCAAAGTCAACCGATAGGTCACCGGATTGATGACTGTCTCCACAGGAAAAGGACCCAGGAAACGTTGATCAAGTTTGCGGTGAAGTCTCCCTGGAAACAAGTACTTGGTGGAGAGCCAGACCCGATCTCCAACAGCTAACGGCGGCGTGTCGCGACGCGAGCGATCTGCAACCCTCTTGTAGTCTTCCTTGGCCTTCGTCAAGTGCTGCTTCACCATCTCGTGGACTGACTGGAGTTCGGTTAAATAGTCCTCTGCAACTGGTACGGGAGAATCAAGGAGCGTGAGCGGGAAAAATCTGGGATGATAGCCGTAGTTGGCAAAAAACGGAGTGGTCTGAGTGGAAGTGTGCTGAGAGTTGTTGAAAGCGAATTCGGCCACGGAGAGGTATTTGGACCAATCGTTCTGTTGGTCGTTGATGAAACAACGCAAATACTGCTCCAGGATGCCAATCACTTTCTCTGTACCCCCATCAGTCTCTGGGTGATGCGTGGAAGCTAAATTAACTTGGACTTGCAGCGCGGACATGAGTTCTCTCCAAAACTCCGAGCTGAACTGGGTTCCTCGGTCGGACACTATTTTGTCAGGCAAACCGTGTAGCCGGAAGACATGTTGAATGAACAGCTGAGCAGTGACCTTGGCTGTTGGTATTCGTCGGCAAGGAATGAAATGTGCCATTTTGGTCAGCATGTCCACCACGACAAAGACAACGGTGTAGCCGGCAGAAACAGGTAGACAAGTTAAGAAGTCCATGGAAATAGCTCCCCAGGGTCTCTCCGGCGTGGGCAACGGCTGTAATAATCCCGGAGGGGCTCCTGTGGCGTGTTTTGCCTGACGGCACCGTACACATGAATTCACATAGGACTGAACATCATGGCGAAGTCTGGGCCACCAGAAAGTCCGAGACACTAAGTGAAAAGTCTTAAAGAAACCAAAATGACCTGCCGCAGGGTTATCATGGCACTGAGTCAGGATGAGACCCCGGAGTGGGCCCGCTGGAACATACAACAGGCTGCGGCAGCGCAACAGTCCCTCGGACAAGGTCCAAGGTGAGTCGGGACCCATCTCTTGTCTCTTTCGTATCGCAAAGTCATCCAGTTGTTGCGCTTCCCGAATCTGTCGTCGTAGATCTACCGGATCGTGCACTGCTGCGATCGATTCGACAGGCAGAATGGTTCGAAGCGGCAAGGGATCCTTGATCTGTAGATACTCAGGTTTACGGGACAGGGCATCTGCTCTTTTGTTGTACCCTTTCGGAATGTAGGTGACTTTGAAGTTGAATCGAGCGAAGAACAAAGACCAACGGATCTGACGTTGATTCAATTTCCTGGCAGATTGCAAGAATTCCAAGTTTTTATGGTCAGTCCGAACTTCAACTTGATAGCGAGCTCCTTCCAGGTGGTGTCTCCAGGTCTCAAAAGCAGTCTTGATGGCCAAGAGTTCTTTTTCCCAAATGGTATAATGGCTTTCGGAGGGACTCAATCTCCTGGAGTAATAAGCACACAGGAACAGGGGGCCGCCATCCTGGCGCGTTTGAAGTAGCACAGCCCCTACTGCCACATCTGAGGCGTCGGCCTCCACTACAAAGGGACGACAAGGATCTGGATACTTGAGAATGGGTTCCTGAACAAAAGCCTTTTTGAGGGTCTGAAACGCCTGTTGCTCGGCATCGCCCCACTGGAACTTAACGCCTTTCCATAACAGTCGAGTAAGGGGCGCAGTCAACGCAGAAAATCTCAGAATGAACATCCGGTAATAGTTCGCAAAGCCCAAAAGTCTTTGGACATCCTTTGCTTTGCATGGGGGTTGCCAGGTTTGCAAGGCTTCAACCTTGCCAGGATCCATGGCGATGCCTTGTGGAGAAATCACATGTCCCAGAAACTCAATGGTGGTTTGATAGAATTGACATTTCTCTAACTTGGCGTAAAGGTGATGCTGTCGTAAGCGTTGCAAAACTCACCGGAGATGCTGAAGATGAGTTGCTCGTGACGGGGAATAAATCAGGATGTCATCGAGGTAAACCACCACAAATTGATCCAATAAATCCCGGAAAATGTCATTCATGAAATGTTGAAAGACAGCCGGAGCATTGGTGAGTCCAAAGGGCATGACTGTATATTCAAAATGACCGTATCTGGTCCCAAACGCGGTTTTCCACTCGTCCCCCTCTCGGATGCGAACCAAGTTGTAAGCACCTCGTAGATCTATCTTGGTGAAGATGGTCGCTGATCGGAGACGGTCCATGAGATCAGGAATCAAAGGCAGAGGGTACCGGTTGCGCACCGTGATGGCATTGAGCTTGCGATAGTCACAGCATAGGCGTAAATCTCCGGTTTTCTTCTTCACGAATAACACAGGAGCTGACAAAGGCGAGGAAGAAGGACGAATGAAACCCCTGGCCAGGTTTTTGTCCACAAAGTCTTTTAATGCGGCCAACTCGGGTTCAGACATGGAGTAAAGGCGTCCCCCTGGAAGTTTGGCATTTGGCAGCAAATCAATGGCGCAGTCATATGGTCTATGCGGAGGCAATTGGTCTGCCTCTTTCTCACTGAATATATCCGCAAAGTCCGCTAGGTTGGCCGGCAAGGTGATGTCAGGGTGAGATGGTAGTTGGGCTGCGCAAACATGGCGTACGTGGTCAACACATTGTAAACTGGGAAAGGAAACAAAGTTCTGGGACCACACCACACAAGGATCATGGGTTCTCAACCAAGCTAAGCCGAGAACTACGGGGAAATGAAGTCCCTTGGTAATATAGAATTGGATGGCTTCTTCATGTTGTCCTATGACCAGGCGTATGGGCTGGGTCATAAACTTGATTGGTCCAGACAACAACTCACGACCATCAATTGTCTCAACCGACATAGGCGGCTTCACGGAGCACAAAGGTATGGCATGGTGACGAGCGAAAGCTTCGTCCATGAAATTAGTGGTGGCTCCAGAATCCAACAAGGCGTGTGCCGGAATGCCCTGGGCATGGTTTCCCAGACATATACTGGTTGCTAGGATCAGATGTCTCGGAGGACCGGGGTCTTCGTCTGCGGAACGAGGACTGGGTTTGACGCCTGCCCGACCCAATGTTTCCATTAGGCCGGGCTCTGGCCGTTTCCCGGCAAGGTGGCTTGAAAACTGCTGAGTGGGAGGTCGAGCTGGAACAGGAGTAGGACCTGCCGTACCACGTCGTTTCTGGGGGCAGGCCATAACGAAGTGACCCATCTCTCCACAGTACAGGCACAATCCCTCAGCTCTCCGTCTTGCCTTCTCAGCCTCGGTCAAGCAAGATCTAGCTGCACCGATATCCATGGGTTCCTCACAGGCCATGGGTACAGGACGCCTCTCGGTATAAGCCGGCAACGATTGGAGAAGACGTCTGGGTGCCGGGATGGGTGGGGTGATAGGTAGGGTCTGTAATCCTCTGCGCGGTGCAGGAACTGGCTTGGCATTGCCGGTGAATGGAACCATCTGTTTGGCCAGGCGGGCATCCATGGCTTGTGTTTGCGATTCAAGAGCCAAACAATGTCGGTATACTGCAGCCAGGGTTGGGGGTATTACAGTCACTTTCAACCCATTCAGGAGTTGGGCAGACAGACCATCAAGAAAGAGTTCTATGAGAGCTTCGTCATTCCACTTAATGTCTTGTGCTAGGCGGCGAAACTCTGATATATAGTCCGCTACGCAGCGCGATCCCTGACGTAGCTCTCGTATCCGACGGGTGGCATTTTGCTTACGAAGGGGATCAGCAAACTCCCTTTCCATCAACTGGCAGAATCCAGCATAATCGCTCAAGACAGGATCTTGTCCTTCTATTAAAGGAGACGACCACTCAGCAGCGGGGCCAGAGAGTAGACTCAATATGAACGCTACCTTCGTTTCGTCCAGCTGAAAGTCTGCTGGGGTTGAGGCAATGAATATTCTACATTGATTCAAAAAAGCAGGAAATTTACCATGTTCCCCAGTGAACTTATCCGGCAAGGCTAGGTAACACCTGCTTGGTCTGGGAGGGGCGGCTGGAGCTTGGGCTGTTGCAGCGTGAAGCTGTTGTTGCAATTGTCCAATTTGCTGCTGGAGAGATTGCACTAATTGAGACAGAGCCGGGTTATCAGCAAGTAATTGTTCCATGCTGGCACTGAAAGCTCGGACTAATGTTCGTCCTTTCTGTTATCTTGTTTTGCTGTTTTGGAGTCACGAGCAATCTGTTCTGTCTAGCCCCTCTCAGCTGCCAAGAATCCCCTTAACGAGGTCGTTAAGAGTGCACACGAAGGCAGTTCAAAACACACGGCTTTATTTAACAGTTTACACAAGCACACTAAGAACACCAGTTATAAACTCACTGTGAAATCTCTCAGGTCTCTTCTTGAGCACAACGTTGCTCGTGACTAAAACAGAGGCTTCCGTTTCCCTGTTAATATAGCCTCCCAGGTCACGTTCGTCGTCCACCCAACTGACCCCTACGCCTATCAGCCCGTCGGTATCGTGGATTGAGCCAATTAGTTTCCTGGCCCACATCTGAGTCATCGTCCTCTGACTCAGCATGCATACCAATCTCCGTGGTATCTGGCTCAGCTGCCGGGAGGAGAAAACACCCAGAAGGGCCTGCCGGTGCTGAGTCATAATCATCATCGGACAAGTATCTAGCCTGGCCAGAGACACTCACAACAATAGGTAAGGTTGTTGAGAAGGTGGTGTCACTCCAGCTCCAACGGTCCTTGGATGAGGCCGATTATCTGGGCCCTCAGCAGTCAGGATTCAGGCTCGGCTACTCCACAGAAACTGCTTTGGTTGCGCTGATGGATGATCTCTGGCGGACCCAAGATAGGGGACATTCCACTATCCTGGTGCTACTTGACCTCTCAGCGGCTTTCAATACCATTGACCATGGTATCCTTCTGTGCCGGCTGGAGGGGTTGGGAGTTGGGGGCACTGTTTTGCAGTGGTTCACCTCCTACCTCACTGGTCGGTCGCAGTCGGTGTTGGCAGGGGGTCAGAGGTCAACCCCTAGGTTCCTCCCTTGTGGGGTCCCTCAGGGATCGGTCCTCTCCCCTCTGCTGTTTAATATTTACATGAAACCGCTGGGTGAGATCATCCGACGACACGGGGTGAGATATCATCAGTATGCTGATGATACCCAGCTTTACATCTCCACCCCGTGTCACTTCAGTGAAGCAGCGGAAGTGATGTGCCGATGTCTGGAGGCTGTTAGGGTTTGGATGGGTGCTAACAGGCTCAAACTCAACCCCGACAAGACGGAGTGGCTGTGGGTTTTGCCTCCCAAAGACAATTCAATCTGTCCATCCATCATCCTGGGGGGGGGAGTTTTTGACCCCCTCAGAGAAGGTCCGCAACTTGGGTGCCCTCCTTGATCCACAGCTAAATCTGGAACATCATCTTTCGGCTGTGGCAAGGAGGACATTTGCCCAGGTTCGCCTGGTGCACCAGCTGTGGCCCTATTTGGACCGGGAGTCTCTTCTCACAGTCACTCATGCCCTTATCACCTCGAGGCTCGACTACTGCAATGCTCTCTACATGGGGCTACCTTTGAAAAATGTTCAGAGACTTCAGGTAATGCAGAATGCAGCCGCGCGAGCAGTATTGGGCCTACCCAGAAATGCCCACATTTCAACATCACTCCGCGAGCTGCATTGGCTGCCAATTGGTCTCCGAACGCAATTCAAAGTGTTGGTTATGATCTATAAAGCCCTACATGGCATCGGACCAGGTTACTTACGGGACCGTCTGCTGCTGCATGAAACCCAGCGACCTGTTAGGGCCCACAGGGTCGGCCTTCTCCAGGTCCCGTCAGCCAGACAGTGTCACCTGGCGGGGCCTAGGGGAAGAGCCTTCTCTGTTGCGGCCCCGGCCCTCTGGAATCAACTCCCCCCAGAGGTCCGTATTGCCCCCACCCTCTCCGCCTTTCGCAAATTGTTGAAGACACATCTTTGCCGACAGGCCTGGGGCAGTTAACACCTTGCCCCAGCCAGTGTATGTTCGTTGTAAGTTTGTTTTCGGATGATTGGTTTTTAATCTAGGGGTTTTATAAATGTATTTAATGTCAGATTTCTATATGTTATTATCTATGTTGTAAGCCGCCCTGAGTTTTTGGAATAGGGCAGCATAGAAATCGAAATAAATAAATAAATAAATAAATAAATAAATAAATAAATAAATAAATAAATAAATAAATAAATAAATAAATAAATAAATAAATAAATAAATAAATAAATAAATAAATAAATAAATAAATAAATAAATGTGGTAACAAAGGGAATGCCACCTGTCACTCTCTCAGTGCTTTGGATGTCAGTGTGTCATAGAAGAATATTAGCTCTTCTCTTAGAAATGCTAGTCTGCTACTGTTGACTTGAATCTCCCACTGTACAAATTGGTGAACTTAAATTGAACTAAAAATAAAAAAGGAGGGAGATGAAATTAAGCCATGGCTGGGTTTCTTTTGCTGTTTATGCTCCAGCTATTTTCTCCCTCTGTTACAGGGAAAGACAGGTACTTCTTTTTTTCACATGCCCACAAGAGGATTCTGGAGCATACCTGAATATTGGTTTCTTAATCCTACACCAAGGTATACACCATCATGCATAATTAAACTAGAATGACTATGAAGATTTATTCCTTCAGCGAGGGTGTTCTGCTAAGATTATATGTGTGTTTCTATATGTTGCCATGAAATGCTAAGAAATGGAGAAATAAAGCATGATGAAAATAAGTGCCCTATACATTTTAATGTGATTGTTGTTCACATACAGTTATACTATATGAACATCATCCTTCTGTTCTTTGAAAATCAGACTAGATTATAAGTAATAGATCCCGTCAAGATTCCTTGAATTTCTATATGTTGACTTTGGGCCAGTTACAAGATTGTCATTGTGGGGGGAAATGGAAGCATTCTTTATGTTGCCTTGAGTTCCTAAAGGAAAGGCAGAATACAAATCTAACAAAAAGTAATGAGTATTATTTTGTTTTTATTTTAAATGTATGAGTTATCTAGAAGCTGATGCATTTTGGATAATGTGCAGCAATACAGACGATTAATTCAATAAAATCATGTTGGTGATAACAAAAAGTGAAAAGTCTAACAGCAATTAGAAAAATAATTGATAATAAGAAAGTCTAAAATAGATAACATATTTTAATAAACTTAGCAAAGTTTCTAAAAATAACGATAATAATTTATTAAATGTATGTGCCTCATGACTTTTATAATTGTTAAAAAATATTTAAGATCAGAAATCAGAGAGAGAGAGATAGTGTGAGAGAGACAGAGACAGAGACAGCAATAGACAAGCACAAGCAGAACAATGACGGTAAAGAAAAGAAACTCAGAGGAAAACCAGAAAGAAAAAAGGGATATCAATCATCCTCATCAAAGGCCTGGATGAAGAACTAGGTCTTTAAGTTCTTTGAAAAACAGTAGAGTGGAAGACATTCAAATTTTGGGGCAAAGCACATTCCAGAGGGCATGTGCTGCTGCAGAGAAGGCATGCTTCCAGGGTCCCAAAATATGATATTGTTTAATTGATGGAACCCAAAGTGCACTAATCCTGCTAGACTGAACCTGCAGGGCAAATATTATGGGAGATAGGCAGTCCCTCAAATAAACAGGCTCTATACCATGTAAAGCTTTATAGGGGATAAGGAGCATGTTGAATTCTACTTGGAAGCAAGCTGGTGAAACACAGATATTAAAAGTATTCTGGACCAATTGAAACTTATGGACTAGTTTTCAAGGGCAGTCCCATGTAGAGTGCACTGCAGTAATCAAACCATGAAGTAAACAGGGCATGAGTGACTTTCTGAATGGCTCTTCAATCTAGAAAATGGTGCAATTGATACACTAGATGAAGTTGGGCAAAAGCCTTCCTGGCCAGTACTGCCACTGCTCATTGAGCAAGAGCTCTGACACTAGGAGGTCCATCAAATTACACACTATCCTTGAATGGGGAAGTACAACTCATTTAAGGTCAAAGTTTGAATATCTCCAAATCTGGGTGACCATCCACAGTCACTCAGTCTTGGTAGGATTGAAATGGTTCTTCCCCATGTATAGCTAAACAGCCTTCAGGTACTGGGACAGAACCTCAATAAACTTACTTGGCTGGCCCAGAGTTGAAAGTTATAGTTGGGTATCATATACTAACCCCAAACTAGTGGATGACCTTACTCAGTGGTTTCATATATTGTAGATGTTGAAAAGAGGGAGACAGAATAGCCCACACCAGAAGTGAAGGAATAAGGGGATTATTTGTCCATATCAATCAACACTGAATTGGAATTGTCCCAGAGAAAGCAACCATACTCCTGCGAAACAGTTTCTCCAATCCCCAGCTCTTGGAACTATTATAGAAGTATGCCATAGTTAGCGAAATTGAAAACTGTTGAGACATTAAGGAGCACAAAGATAGACATAGCACAACCACCACCAAGTGTGACCAAAGTCCGTACTAAATCCCAGTCTGAAATCTGTCTGAAATTCATCTAGATAAATTGCTTCCCCCAGGGTTCTCATCAGGTGCAAACTGGTCAGACCTGAATGGGGAAGTTGTGACTGGTCAATAGTTCTCAAAAATTGTTAGGTCCAGGGATGACCTCTTGACAAGTGGAAGCACCATTGCCTCTTTCAAGGCCGGGGGTACCATCACATTGGTCAAAGAGGTCAGTACTACTGCATGGACCCAACTGAGGCTCACCTTCTTCGCCTCTTTCGTGACTGTTATATTTTTTGGTTCTTTGGGTATTGAACAAAGCAGAGTGTTGAATCAGCAAACAAGTTTATTAACTCAGAACAGAAGCAGCCCTAAAAGCTGCTGCACAGCTATTTATACAGTTAGCCTCTAGGTGGCAACCAATAGATTTAAAGTAACAGTTTCCTGCCCCAAACCTCATTATCAGCTTGGAGACAGCCAGTCTGGCTTTCAGTAACAGCAACTGTTAAACAATACAGCAATGTAGGTCAGACATTAAGCAAGTGATTTAAAACAGTTGTGGCCAATACATTACAGTGACCCAGGAGGCACCTTGATCCAGTAAATAAATGACCAACTCAACAACACAGAGACCTTTGTCTACTTCTTTAGGACATTGTGGCAGTAGAAAGGATAACATTAAAAAGCTAGTCAGCTGCTATGAAATATTTCATTTTCTGGGACATCCACAAGCACCCCTAAGTCTTAGGAATTTTTTTCCTTGATGTTGTTCTTGATATAAAGTAAAACAGTTCTTTCAGGCTTCATGAACTGACATGAAAGAGAAGAAAGTGTATGCTTTTAAACGTGTTATGATTGTATTTTTGATACCAGAGTTAAATAGGCATTTGGAGATTTTCTGTCTTGGATATCAAGGTAATTTGGCTAAACATAGCTTTTTAACCTGCAAATTTTCACATTTGACACTTCAGTTCAGATAGCAAGCTGGGATAATCCTTAGTCAGTTGTGATGCTTTGATCCTGGTGGGATTCTGCAAAGCAATAAACTGGGGACCTCCACAAAGCATGTTAGCACAAATAAAGCAGCTATCCTAAGAACAGTTGAGAAGATGGATTCTTGGAAATTTCTTCAAAGGCTTTCCCAGGTTCTTTTGTACATTCTAAAAAGAGGCCCATATTAGCTTATGGTAATACCAAATGAGAACAAGTGTGATAATGTGTTAACATGTTTTATGAAAAGAAATAAGCTTTGTGACTAAAGGATTTGGATGCATTCTTTGCTACAGAAGTGGGTTTTCTGAAAAGATGGCATGCCATCCTGTTGATGTTCCTGGAAGAGAAGCCCAATATAGAAGGCGTCCTGGGTAGTAGCTGAATTGCTGCTTGCATATGTTAACCATCAATCTGCTGCTTCATTGGATAATTATTCTCTTTTCATTCTAATGAAACATCTATCACTTCTAACTTTAGCCTGGTATCCTGATTGTTCTGAGAAACACCATGTATCCACCGAACTCTTTGTTTTCTTGCCCTGAACTAGAGCTGAAGATACATTGCTCATCCCTTCCCCTGCAAATGAATAGCTTTTATTTGATTTCTCGTGCCAACAATGAAACTTTAGGATAATTTAGATTAAAATCCACTGCTGTTGGCAATCTTAAAACAAAAGTGGATTGCTGTGGATGATGCTCACTCCTTCCCCTTCTCTCCCTTTTTTTTGTACCCATTACATTTTCAGTTTCCAGAAGGAGCAGTTCAGAAACAGGAGTGCCCTTATCTGGGCCAAGGAATTAAAAGCAGATATTAGATGCCATTTTATTTAAATGAGTACGCTAACATAAATAACTGGCTGGTGTATTGCCCCAACTACTTTGTCTCAAATATTTGTAATTTACAAAGCTTTGCACTAGAAGCCTTCTCAGTGTCCATAAAAAACCATGGGGAGCTCAAAACAGTGATACCCGTGATGTGTTGTCATTGCCCCAAAGACACAGTTATGAAAATCGACCTTTTTCAACCTCAGTAAGTGTTGCCTGGGGAATTCTGGAAGATGAAGTCCAAACATCTTTAGGTTGCTGAGATTGAGAAACACTGATGACATCTTAGACAAGTACAGTAGTCCTTGACTTATAACCATAAGCAGATATTCGTCACTATTGCAAACTTATAACCATTCATTTAGTGACTGTTCAAATATACAACAGCACTGGAAAAAGTGACTTATGACCATTTTTCACACTTAGAATCATTATAGCATCCCGATAGTTACATGATAGTTATGTGTATGCTGGGCAACTGACTTATATATATGATGGCTGCAGAGTCTCAGTGTTACATGGTCACCTTTTGCAAACTTCTGACAAGTCAGTGGGGAAGCCAGATTCACTCAACAACCATGTTACTAACTTAACAACTGCAGTGATTCACTTAATAACTGTGGTAAGAAAGGTCATAAAATAAAATAAAAAGCTCACTTAAAAGCTGCCGTGCTTTGCAGCAGAAAGTTTGGCCTCAATTGTGGTCAAGGACTACTTGTATGCAAGTTGCTGATTTGGGTGGTGGGAATCTGATACACATCATTGCTAGTGTGATCTTGTCCCTGTGGACATCCATGTTGCAGGAAAGCAATCAGAGGTTATCTTTTGCTCCTGCTGTCTTAATCCTGGGACCCCTCATTCCTTGATGTTAAAAAACATGTCTGATGTTTAGTTGAACAAAATGTTACAGAGAATAGGACAGCAACTGCAGGTTTTCACCGGACTTTGCTAATTGCTTTCAGGGTTGGTGACAGGTCCTTGCATGCAAGTCTGTGCTTTGGCATTTTTCTTCCTTGCCTTAAAAATGAAATGTATGTCTCTCACATGCTCATTGGCTCTCATCATTTGATCTCTGATAAGACCCTTCCCGACAAAAAGCATTAATGATTGCAGATAAAATAAGTCTGTTCCAAGTGTCAGTCTCATTTGTTTATGTAATCATGTCATCATTTTATTAGTTGCCTCAATCGCTGAAGCAACCCTATGCAATACACAAAGATAAAATTCCAACCAATTGTAAGCATATATAAACCATCCTAAGAAATACCAACAGACAATGATAGGGTCACAAATTGACCTGTCCTTATGAAGCAGAGCCAACCAAAAAACTTAACATGCATGGTCTCAGTCCCCATGCCCCACTTACAATCTTGGTGAATCCTGATTTAATTATCTAATGTGTTATACTTCTCAAGTGATCACTAGAGAGATAATGACTGAGTTAATACAATGAAAGAACCACAGTTTCTTCAGCAGTTTTTGATTGGAATGAGGCAACAGATTAAGCCAGTCCTTAAAGGCACTGTGGTGGTATGTATATGTGAATCCAGCTACCCAGGGCTTTTTTTGTCATAGAACGCATGGAATGGCATTCCGCCACCTTTTTTTTGACAGATTTTCAACTTCTGCTGCCCCCAACAGGGGAATGGCAAGTGGTTAGTTCCAGGGCATGACTCATGTACTTGTGCCCACCAGACTCGGTTGCTGTTTCCTGCACAGGCTGTGCTACTCCCTCTGTTGGCTTTCAAAAGCCAATAGAAATTGCCTGGACCTGGTCATTGTCAGCTGTCTCTGCACTGCTGAGCACATCAAAAGTCGCGGCCAGCAAATGCTGCACATCCAAGTTGTCTTCAGCGGAGGCGAGTTGGCGGCAACTTTGCACCCCTCCCTGCTGCCCAATCACATTGTCTCCTTGTGAGAGAGGACTGGGGGATGGGAGGTGGGGAGCAGCGCTTAATTCCGCATAGAGGCTCAGATCAGGTACCTAGAATTAAATGTTAAAATGTGTGGATTTAAGCTAGTTTTAAAGTTGCAAATTTGGGAAAAAAATAAATGCATGCCTTAAATCAGAGCTTTCCAAATTTGACAACTTTAAGACTTGTGGTCTTCAACTCCCAGAATTCCTCAGCCACCCAGGCCTTAGATGCCAGTAAATGACCATTGATTGTCTTGTATATTAGGAGTTCTATCCCTGTGCTTTGCAATAATGGTGAAGAATCCTGGTGGATCACTCAAGGATAACTTACTGCCTTTGGGAAGGGTGCAGGCATGGTGACCAAATATGTTGTCCCTTGGAGGACATTTTTTGGGCAAGCCACCCAACAAATGGTATAGAACAGGGGTGTCAAACTGCCGGCCCGCCCATCCCATTGCCAGCAATGGCAAAAAAGTTGCAATATGTCACGACATGTTACGTGACATTGTGAGTTTGACACCCCTGGTATAGAGTCTCCTGCTTGCACATGGGGTTGGACTAGAAGACCTCTAAGGTCCCTTCCAGCTCTATTTTGATTGATTGTGTGCTACAGCCCAGTTTATCGGATGAATGGAATGACTAAAATAATGTCAAATTCAAGTTGGTTGTTGAGGGGCGGGGAAGACAGGGTGGTTATGCAAACAGGATAAAATATACATAAGTTAGTACTATTAGTTAGTACAGCTGACATATTCAATGTTATTAAAGATAGCATATTTATATACTGTCATAACTGACCATAAAATAAGTCTGAACCAAAGTTCTCTTTACTGAATAGGCTGCATTGTCCCCATACTAAATATCTTACAAATGTTTTACAAGCAACAAAAAATGAGTGATTCTCCCATTATTAAATGGAGTTCAATATATATCCAGGTAACTTGTCCTGTTACCAAATGGTCTCAGAAAGAATACATGTTTGCTGAGCTTAACTTTTGGTTTTGATCTGTTTGAGAAACTACTGATTTCTTTGCCAATACATTTGAGGAGTTAAGTGTGTTGGACCAATCCCTATAATGCCTAATCAGATAAAATTCAACAGGAAAGCTTACATAATTCAATTATTTTATGTAAAGTGTTTTGCAAGGTAAAGGAGCATCTTTTCCTTCTTCGAGAATCTGCATTATAAAAATAAAGGAGAATTAGCGCAAAACCTGTTTCACAGAAGTATTTACAGATGTTATTTTTTTTATAAATGTTTTATTAATTTTCTATTTTCACAAACAAGTGCTCAATAGACAATGTGATAACTGAGTCCATTGAAAATTCAGTAATACATATAAGTTTTTCCAGCTAGGTCCAATGTTACATCCACCAGTACATCCTCTCTTCTTCTGGTAATAATTTTTCCACATTATTATTATTATTATTATTATTATTATTATTATTATTATTATTATTATTATTATTTACAATTTTTATACCGCCCCCCTCCCGAAGGACTCGGGGCGGTGTACAGCCCAATTAAAACAACAACACACAAAAATTAAAATTATTAAAAATAAATTAAACAATTTGGCCTAATATTTAAAAACCCAACTAAAAACACAATCCCCTAAAAACAGTTATGGCCATTGTTGGAGCTGGAGCTATCATCCCAGGCCGGCTTGTCAGAATAAGTATGTTTTTAATTCTCGACGGAAGGAACGCAATTCCGTCATCGTACGGAGTTCGGGGGGGAGCTTGTTCCAAAGCGTTGGAGCTCCCACAGAGAAGGCCCTCCCCCTGGGGGTCGCCAGCCGACATTGTTTGGCCGACGGCACCCCGAGGAGACCCTCTCTGTGGGAGCGTACCGGACGGCGGGAGGTATTTGCTGGCAGAAGGCGGTCCTGTAGATATCCGGGTCCGATGCCATGGAGCATTAAGAAAATACATTTTTTTATAAACAACTTTTATTGGTTTTTTAATTTTACATCAAAGTGCTGAAGAAACACCGTGGTGATGGGGTAATCAATCATCCAGAAACAAAGTCGTACCTATATAACTCAAATTAATTCATTAAAAGTTCCCTCTCTATTTCCCTCAAATAGTGTAACATATTTAGGTTAATCCATTTCTACATGAAATTCAATCAATCAAAACAATCATCAATAGCATTACATCTATGTAAATCCCAATCCTGTTTTAAAGCTTAACTAATTTACATACCATATTCCAATTTAATCTTAAATAAACACATTATTAGCACTTCGGGTATCCCTTCTAAAAATGCATAATATTCCAATAGTAACATTCTAATATTTCCAGATATAGTCTATTTCTTAATCTACTAAATCATTAATTAGTACCATTTCTTCTCTTATCACAAATCTCTTGTTCTTCCATTACAAAATAATTATTCTACTTAAAATAAAAATATTACTCTACTCTATTTTAAATATATAATCTATCAATCAATCTATTTCTGTATATAAAAAAGTCATTTCAGTCATTAGATAACATTTAAATCTCATCCAAATCAGTATCATATCTAAAACAAGCATATTATTACAAATATCCTCTTACTAACTTCACATACTCAGTTAATTGTTAAGTCAGTCCAAATCTCTTAAGCCATTTTAATCCATTAAATAAGATTTTAAATCACATTTTTGAATCTAACTCTAGTTTTTTTTCTGTGCCAAACCAGTTTCCATAATACTGCATCTGTGTCGACAAATCTCAGTATTTGAGTACAGGTATTTATCGACACATCAATCTGGTCTAAGTTTTCTTCCCCTTCTTCCAATATTATCTGGGTAGTATAGTCATTTTTATTCCATGTTGTAATTACTAGTTGATTATCCAGGTTCTGAAAGTCAATTTCTGTTGCTTTTAAGACTGCAAATGTTTCAGCTGAAGTCATTTTTTGATCATCAGAGTTCTCCATAATTTGTACATTGGCTTGTGAAATATCCTCTTCTGTAGTGATTAGCTGACTTGTAAAATGATCAGTTAGAGTCTCAATTTGGAGTTTTAGATCCAGGGTTTTTCTAGAGCTCATTTGAGCTCTCTTTAAATTGTGTGCACTGTTGCATATAGGCCTCTTTAAAGCTAATCTGTGATCCTTTAGTGTTCCTTGGCCTATAGGTTGATCCATTAAAATTTGAGATTCAGTTTGTGATTCTGCAAAGTGATCTTTAATTTTTCTCCAAGATTTTATCTACTCTGTGGCTTCCAGGATTTTTTCCAAAATAAGCTCATAATCAAGCTGTGGTTAAGATTCCTCCATTTCCATAATAGAATAGTCTTTTAGTAGAAGCTTTATTTATTAAAAATCAAGAAATATTCACCTCCACAATTTCTAGTAAGCCAATTCAGCCCACAGTTGTTTCAAGTCCTTTAACTTTTCCCTTTTATTGTCATTTGAAGGTCAAATCCATCTTCAAACACCAAGAGAAAATATAATTGCAGTAACACTTTTCACCACAAGATTCCTCAGTAGGCTGTAAACTCTTTTAAGGATTTCTTTTTCAGGGTCCTGAAATATCCAAAGAATTAAATATCCAATAAACATTTACTAATTTATACTTTTGTTCAAAGCTTTTTTCCCCAGACAAACGCCGCTTTCTTAAGGCAGGGAAATCATTCAGAGGCTTTTTAACAGGAAAACAGTTAGGGCTCAGAGAGGGAAGGAAAGGTCTCACCTGGATTTCTCCACAGTGGTTCTTCTTCGCTTAGCTGTTCTTCAGACTTCCGGCTGGTGCAGCTGGGTGATCGGCCATTTTACTGGCCGATCTTTTCTTTGACGGCCCTAAGGAGCTAGCTCAGACCGCGGAAGGAGCTGCCACCCTTCCACAGTCAAAGAGGGCCTCCTCGATGGTTGTCGCCCCTCCAGGGTGACTTTTTGACCCGATTAAAAGGGGGAAAGCAGCCAGCAAAGAGATTAAAAGGAGGGAAAGCAGGCGGCAAAGAGATGAAGCTCTCCACCCAACTGCACACGCCGCGATCCGGAACCGGAAGTCTAGCAAATACAATTCTTATTATTGTTAGTAAACATACAATTACATATCAACATTTGTTACATTTTTCTAATAATATCAATAATATCAGTTTAGAATATTTTTCCTAGCCAAAACATATCTTAATTGCATTTGCATTCAATTTCCACTTATTTAAATCATATCCTATTTTTGCTTTATTTTCAATTTTAATTTCCCATCCATGTTCAAAGTGTCTCAATCATTTATAATTTCAAAACAAGTTGTATTTGGGTATTCTGTGTTGTGAGCCGCCCTGAGTTCTCCGGAATAGGGCGGCATAGAAATCGAATAAATAAATAAATAAATAAATAAATAAATTCTTAACATATTCCTATTTCCATTTCCCCACCAAAATATATTTTAATTACAAATCCTAGCTATCTAGTTATAAAAATGCTTCTATTTCTAACAATCTATTCTTAACCATATTCAAACCTCAATAGTATAGCATTCCCTCTATTAGGTCAAAGCTTCTATTTCTTTCAATCTTATTATAGCTTGCTTTCTTTGCCAAATAACTTTCCAAGTCAGTACATTTGGATCATCAAATAATTCTTCCTCTATTTTTGTATATGTTATTTGGAACAAGAAAAACAATTTGGTTAAAATGTTTTTGAAAGAGCTAGCCTATTGATATTCACTAAACTGCCTTCCTCCTTCTCTGATACCTCACAGTTTTAATAATGATCATCTTCCATTCCATCAGTTCTCCTTCCTTGTCATCCAGTATGTTCTAAAACCTTGGTTTATAAAATGTCTTTTCCATTTCCAATATTATTGTTATGAGTTTTCATTTATCTGGGTCTTGTCATTTATTTCCTCCTTTGGATCATCAATGTTTGTGTCAGCATTCTCTAGTTTTCCTTCTATTTTCTGGGTTGCTGGTTCGTTCTCTGTAGTTGTCTTCTGAGTTTGCAGATTTGAATTAGAAAATTGTTCTTTTATCTCCTTTGTGTTATTAGTAACCTGCTCACAAGCTAGAATAATTGTTTTTTTTATACCAATTTTAGCATGGAAAGAATTTCTCACTATATTTCATCAGTATTTTCTTGATGATATGGCAAGTTAAGGTGCTAGGGACAAATGTTAAAGATGATGTGTTACTATTTTATGCTCTTTATGAAATGTTTTTTATTGGACAGAAAAGTTTGAACTTTACTTATATCTGCTTAGGGGAGATTCAGGAACGGACAGTCGGTTGGATAAATCTATAAAGGCTACTTATAAAAACAAAACAAAATAAAATAAAATGGATGTTTCATACTCAGTGCAGATGTTATTTATATGAAATCTTCTGCATTTACTTATGGAATTCTAAACACTTGTTTGAAATCATCTGGATTGTAACATTCATCTGAAAGTCCACAAAATTGTATGATGTTGTCATACTTCAAAAGTGTAAGAACCCACCCCACTTTGCATCTTAAGAAGACAGAACTTTTGGAATATTTCTTCCAACAGGCATCCTTTATTAAGAGAAAATGGTTATAGGAGTTCTAGACAGGACCTGGGGCCCAAGCCCTACAGTTCAAGGTTTTAAGGGGTCCCCAGCAGCCCACCCCACCCTACGATCTTTCCAGCGACAATCTCAGGCGTTACATTTCCACCCCCTTTTTCCTCACTGCCGGTGGAAGGGAGACTTCAGAGAGGAGCAGATGAAAGCTAATGGCGCCATTGTTATGATTTAGTCCTTTTGGTAGTATCCACATTCAATTCCTTTGAAGTTGTACCGAAGGAAGTGAGGGCCATAAAACCCCTTTGTTCACCCCCTTCCCCTTCATCATATGACAGAATCCAGAGAGAGCAGAAATGGGGTTTTCCATAGTTGATAACTAGAGATGAAATATAATTGGATTCTGACATCCTGCCCCCTTAAAAATAAGATAGATCCACCTGAAAGAAAACAAAAAAGGTATAAAAGTTAGTCAGGTTTGTTAGGATACTCTGTGTGAAACTTCTTTAATAGCTTCGGGGCTCTGACATGACGTTTATGGACCCACTCATTTTGTGAGGCAGGGAGGTGTTTCCATGCAACTAGGTACTAAGTCGCTCCATGATATCTCCTAGAGTCTAGGATTTCCTTTATTTCAAAGTGTTGTTCACCCTCCACCATGATTGGAGGTGGTGGTGGGGGGATTTTTGGACATAATGATGACTGATGCTCTCTTTTCAGCAAGCTGCAATGAAATATTGGGTGTACTTGCCTGAGATTTTTGGGTAATTCTAATTCTACTGTTACTGGGTTTATGATTCTTTTAATTGGAAAAGGCCCTATATATTTTGGTCCAAGTTTTTTACAGGGTTGTATGGACTTTAGGTATTTTGTACATAAGTACACCATTTCTCTATAATGAATGGTGTAGGCTCAACCCCTTTTTATCGGCTTGTGCTTTGTATGCCTGCCTAGCTTCATCTAGTGCTTTTCTAACTATTGGCCAGGTGTTTTGTAATTGTTCCATCCATTCTTTCAGTGATGGATCGCCGGTTCATGTGGGGTTAATTCTAGCATGGGGTTGAAACTTTTTCTGGTGGCTATTGAAAAGGAGTGTAACCTGTGCTGGAGTGGACTGCATTATTGTAGGCAACTTCTGCGAAAGGTAGTAAGTCCGTCCAATCGGACTGTTGGAAATTAAGAAAGCATCTTAAATATTGCTCAAGTACTTTCTGTTTGTCCATCCCCTGTGGATGATGGCTAGATGTCAGTCCCTGAGTAGTCCCTAAAAGGGATAAAAATTCCTTCCAAAATACAGATGTAAATTGCACTCCCCTGTCAGAGATGATGCGCTGGGATGCCCCATGCAATCTGTAAATATGCTGGACAAAAAGTTTTGCTAAGGCTTTTGTGGTGGGAATCTTTTGGCAAGGGATAAAGTGCACCTGTTTGGGAAAAAAAAACGTGACTGTCCAGAAAACAGTGTTCCCATTGCTTTCTGGTAATTCCACTATAAAATCCATGGCTATTTCCCTTCAGGGGGCTGAGGGATTTGCCACTGTTTGTAACAGTCCGGCCGATTTCCCTTGCAACCACTTTGCAGTTGCACACTTTGGGCAGCCGGCCACGTAACTTTCTATGTCCTTTTTGATGGATGGCCACCAAAATTGCCATTTAATTAAGTGTAATGTTTTTACAAATCCAAAATGCCCTGCTGATTTTGAGTCATGGCAAAGTTGCATGAATGTGACTCTTTGGGTTGTTGGTATATATAACTTCTCCCCCACCCAAGGCAGCCCGTCTCTCATTGTGCACACATTTTTGTTTTTCTGGAACCATTCATCTGTTTCCAAACTTTTCCAGAATTCAATTCCGGTTTGGCTGCCCAGCTGTGGTTTTAATTTAGCTTGGGCTCTGGTGGTTACTGGTGCTGCCAGTTGTGATTCTACCATCATCGGTTTAGAGTCGGTGGCTCGCGTGCTGTTATATTGGGGCAAGCGAGATAGTGCATCTGCCAGGAAGTTCTTTCCCCCCGGCAAATGCTTGAGCATAAATTGGAACTGGTGAAAATGCTGGGACCAGTGGGCTTGCTTGGGGTTGAGCTTCCTGGCTGTTTTCAGGGCATCCAAATTTTTGTGGTCTGTCCACAATTGGAAGGGGATTTTGTTGCCTTTAAGGAACTGGCGCCACGTGAGTAATGACCAACGTATCCCGTATGCCTCTTTCTCCCATACGGGCCAGTGCTGTTCCATTTCCATGAGTTTCTTGGATGTATATGCACAGGGTTGCAATACTCCTTCATCATTTTCTTTTAATAGTACAGCCCCCACTGCCACATCACTTGCATCTGCCTGTATTACGAAGGGCTTATCCATGTCTAGGTGCCTCAGTACTGGTTCTGCAGAAAAAAGTCTCTTTAATCTCTCAAACGCTGTTTGGCACTCCATTGTCCATGTTAGTGGCTGGCTAGGTTTTACTGAGGATGCTCCCTTCATTTTTAGTAAGTTTGTGAGGGGCAGGGCTATCTGGGCAAATGAGGGGATGAATTGGTGGTAAAAGTTTGTGAAGCCCAGGAAATTTTGCAGTTGCTTTCTTGTGCATGGTGGTGCCCATTCTAATACTGCTCTGACCTTCTCTGGGTCCATTTCAATGCCCTGTGGGGATATGCGATAACCTAGGTAGTCTATCCTTTCCTGGTGGAATTCGCATTTTGAGAGTTTGGCATATAGGTGGGTGGCTCGCAGTTTCTTTAAAACCGCTCTGACTAGGTTGACATGTTCATCTTTTGATTCGGTGAAGATAAGAATGTCGTCTAAGTAAACCAGGACCCCCTTAAATAGGTACTCCCTTAGAACATCATTGATTAATTGCATAAATACTGCAGGGTCCCTTGTAAT
Source organism: Bothrops alternatus (assembly GCA_034064705.1). Lineage (NCBI taxonomy): Eukaryota > Metazoa > Chordata > Lepidosauria > Squamata > Viperidae > Bothrops > Bothrops alternatus. The sequence continues at coordinate 33,763,698 of JARGCV010000112.1, forward strand.
CCAAATGTCAAGACTTTGAATTGGTAGCACCCCATGGGGTACTTAAATGCAGTCTTCCATTCACCCCCTTCCTTAATTCTCACACAATAGTAAGCTTCCCTTAGGTCTAGTTTAGAAAAGATTTTCCCTTTCGAGAGGTGTGACAACATGTCCTTCATGAGGGGCAGAGGGTATAGGTTGCTTTCACTGATTGTATTCAGGTCCCTATAATCCACGCATAAGTGTAAAGAGCCATCCTTCTTCTCTCTAAAGAGCCACTTTAGGCTTGGCGGGTTCAATGAAACCCCTTTCTAGGTTTTTCTTTATGAATCTTTCCATTTCCTCCTTCTCCTTTTGGCTCATGGAGTATAATCTGGGCTTCGGGAGTTTTGCCCCAGACTTGAATTCAATGGCACTGTCTTTGGGTCGGGGGGGGAGCTCATCTGCCCTCTCCTCACTGAAAACCTCAGCAAGGTCTCTGTATTCCTCTGGTATTTCTGGTAGTCCCTTTTCCTCTCCCATGGATGCTTTTTCTGTTCTTGATTCTGGTAGCCCCCCTTGGGATTTTAAGTCCATAGGGTCCCCCTTTGGGAATTTGATTTCTGCCATCCTCCAATTCACCCAGGGGTTCCACTTTTTTAACCATTCCATCTCTAGGATCATTGGGCATTCCATGCCTGGAGTCACCACAAACGTTATGTCTTCCTCGTGTTTGCCCAGGGAGAGGTGTATTGGTAAAGTGGCTAGGGTAGCTGGCACCCCCCTGCTATGGACCCATCTAACTGGCCAAATGAGATTGGTCATTCCAGTCTCCTCAATGGAATGCCCAGATTCCCCACTAGCATCGGGCTAATGAGGCAGCGGGTGAGCCAGAGTCTCTTAAGGCTTTCATCTTCATGGTGTTATGTTTCCGGCTAATGAAACACTTCAAAGAACTTCCAGGCCTTTATTTCCCTAAAAGTCCTTTATTGTTACAAAATGTCAGCACAGGTATAACAGGCTTATGCTAAGAACTAAGTTCTCTTTCTCTGAGCAGTTTAATTATTAGCATGTTCCCTCCCTAAATTAGCTGTCATATCTCACGTTATCCAATTAGTGTGAAGGTCAAAGTTTTCCTTCCTCTTTCTTTCCCCGCGCTTTGCTCCCACCCCCCTCTGCTCTGTATTAACCCCAAAAACACCAGACAGTTCTGCATATTGTCAAAGCAAGAATATACAATATTTGCAGCGTTGACATTCGGCTCCCCTTACAAGAAGGGCATATGTTAAGCATTATCTTTCGGTTTGTTGGGGTGTTTCACATGAAACTTTTTGACCAATCTGTCAGCTTTCACTTCACTCGATTTCACCCATGTGACTTCAGACAACGGGTATCCCTTCCATTGTATTAGGTACTGCAATTTCCCTTTAAAAATTCTACAGTCAAGAATATGTTTTACTTCATAGTGGGTCTGTCCCGCAACTATGAGGAGCTCAGGTGCCTTCTTTGGAGGAGGTCTTAAAGTGGAGCCTCAATAAGGCTTCAACAAACTACAATGGAAAACTGGGTAAATTTTCCCTAAAAGTCTAGGGAGTTTTAGTTCCACTGTGACTGGATTGATGATCCTTACTATGGGGAAAGGCCCCAAGAATTTAGGTCCCAATTTCTTGCTAGGCAATTTGAGATGTAGATATTTAGTTGACAGATAGACCTTCTCTCCAACTTGGAATGTTCTTTGGGGAGCCCTCTTTTTATCAGCCTGCTTTTTATAGGTTTCAAAGGTCTTTTTTAAAGCAGTTTTTGTGTTTCTCCAAACTTCTTCCCACCTCCTTACCCTCTGATCAAGTGTCTGGGAAGCGGAAGGCAACTGAGGATATTCAGTTATTGGGCTAAACTCTTTCCCTGTGGCCACTCTGAAAGGTGTGTAGCCGGTGCTGCTGTGCACAGAATTATTGTACGCCACCTCCACAAAAAGGAGATCAGTCCAGTTTATCTGTTGGTAAGAAACGTAGCATCTAAGATATTGCTCCACCATTTTGTTAGCGGCTTCTACGGCCCCATTGGTGGCTGGATGAAAAGCAGATGATAATCCTTGAGATAATCCAATTAATGTAAGGAAATTTCTCCAAAATATCGTTGTGAACTGCACCCCCCTGTCCAAAATTATTTGCTTAGGGGCACCATGCAGCCAGTAGATATGTTTCAGGAACAATTTGGCCAGCCGTTGGGCAGATGGAAGTCCTTTGCAGGCGATGAAATGAGCCTGCTTTGAGAACAGATCTATTACAGTCCAGATGACAGTATTTCCACTACTTAAAGGTAGGTCTACTATAAAGTCCATAGCTATTTTTTCCCATGGTTGAGAAGGGCCTGCTACGGGTTGCAGTAACCCAGGGATTTTCCCTGGGATTCTTTTCATTGTGGCACATACAGTACAACTTTTTTACATAGTTTTCCACATCCTTTTTCAGTCGGTGGGTGAGGTGTAGGGTTTTGGCTGTCCCCAGCAGCCCACCCCACCCCAGTAGCCCACCCTACCCCACCATCTTTCCAGTGACAATCCCAGGCGTTACATTTCTACCCCCTTTTTCCTCACTGCCGGTGAAAGGGAGACTTCAGAGAGGAGCAGATGAAAGCTAATGGCCCCATTGTTATGATTTAGTTCTTTTGGTGGTATCCACTTTCAATTCCTTTGAAGTTGTACCGAAGGAAGTGAGGGCCATAAACCCCCTTTGTTTACCCTCCTTCCCCTTCATCATATGACAGAATCCAGAGAGGGCAGAAATGGGGTTTTCCATAGTCAATAACTAGAGATGAAATATAATTGGATTCTGACAAAAAAATTATCTAGTGTACAATAGTCAACCAAATGACTTTGGGACTGTAATCTTTAAATTTCTCACCTTCCAAATATGTGGACTAGCCTCCAAAATTCTTGGCAATGGCTGTGCTGTTTAGAGAAGATGAGAAGTTGAAAGTCAACCAATTGAAGGTGCTAGATTGGGGAAGGCTTCCCTGGGCATGTCCCTGAAGGACATAAAGGAAATGCCTGTATCCCATTGTCGTTCATTATTCACTGATACGAGCAATATCTTACAGCATTACTTAACCCTCTGTCATTGTCACATATCAGGGCAGGGCAATGATAGACACTCATTTTTATCCACAGTAACAAAATGAATGCCAAAAATTATTAAAAACCTTCTGAACCTAGAAGGTATTTTTGTAAGCATATTTCACAGAGAAAAATGATGTGGTAGAAATTTGGTGCTATTTTTACAGTTATTTCCATTTTTTGAAATCTTTTTACATCACTTGTGGATGTGAAAAATAATAAATAGTTTCATATGCATAACAGAGAGATAACTTATGTTGGACATGTATATGTTGCCTTCCAGAAACATTTTGTTTAATAAAATTATTGCAGCAAGTTGGTGATAAACTAAAAATAATGTAATTCATACAAACTTTTAGTGCAGTGGTTCTCAACCTTTTTCAGGTTGAGACCCCACTTGCGCCGCCCATGTGCGCGCGACGGCCCGATCCATGCATGCGCGGCGCACGCACGACAGAAAAAAATTAAATGGCGGACTGCGACGGGCCAATCCGCGCATGAGCGGCGTGCGCGTGACGGCCTGATCCGCGCATGCATGCGCGACGACCCGATCTGTGCATGCGTGGCGCGTGCGCGACAGAAAAAAACAAAATGGCGGACTGCGACAGGCCGATCCACGCATGCACAGCACGTGCACGACGGCCTGAACCACGCATGCGCAGCGCATGCGCGACAAAAAAAACAAAATGGCGGACCGCGACGGGCCGATCCGCGCATAAGCGGTGCGCGTGCGATGGCCCAAACCGCGCATGTGCGGCGCGCGCACGACGAAAAAAAAACAAAATGGCGGACCGCTGTGTCCAGCGACCCCCGCGAAACGGTTGTTCGACCCCAAATGGGGTCGCGACCCATAGGTTGAGAACCGCTGTTTTAGTGGAAAATGAATTTTTAAAAGGGTGCTTTGTGACTCTGACAACCTTAACATACCTAACAAGTTTATAAAATACAAGTTATAAAATATAACATCATAACTTGGGAAAAAGTGAATGTCATTACAGCATCATCACCAAATTACAAAAAGGAAGACCCAGGAAAAGCTTTCTCATTCTTTGGGGAATTGCAAATACTGTATCCCTTTTTGTCTTCTCATTTGGATAAAGGAATCATGCACATCTACATGTGCATATACTAAATTTGATTTTCAAACGACATAATATTGGCATTCAATTTCATTAAAATCACTTAACAATCACCTCTACAAAAGTTTGATATACTGATTAAAGCATCAGGCTAGAAACTGGGAGATTGTGAGTTCCATTCCCACCTTAGATCTAGAATCAGCTGGATGATCTTGGGCCAGTCACTTTCTCTCAGCCCTAGGAAGGAAGCAATAGCAAACCATGTCTGAAAAACCCTGCCAAGAAAACTTCAGGGACTTGTCCAGACAGTCCTTGAGAATCAGACCTTATTGAAGGAACGAAAAAAAAAAATACAATTTTTTGGTTCAAAATAACATTACAATGCCTATTAGTGTCATCTGTTTTTTTTTAAAAAAAACAACAATAAAGGTATGAAAAATGGCAATGAATCTGATTTGTATGTAGCAGGGGTAGTGGAGAGAGCAGCACTGATCAGTGCAATCAGCTGGGTGGGTCAGAGAGCCCCTGTGATCAGCTGGGCAGTGGGGGGGAATCCTGGGGTTCCCACTGGGCAGCTTGGAGAGCTCACAATCACACTGATCAGTGCAACAGTGGAAACAGAACTGCCTAGTGGGTCTGCGTGGGAGGCAGTAGGGGATAGACAGAGAGAAAGGGAGGGAGGGAGGGAGGGAGGGAGGGAGGGAGGGAGAGAGAGAGAGAGAGAGAGAGAGAGAGAGAGAGAGAGAGAGAGAGAGAGAGAGAGAGAGAGAGAGAGAGAGAGAGAGAGAGAGAGAGAGAGAGAGAAGCTAACCCAGAGAGAGAGAGCAGTGTGAGAGCAAGCCAGCGGCCCAAGGAGTCAACAGACATACCAGGAGGCTGCAGAGGAGAGCCATTTCAGGCGAGAGAGTGACCCAGTGATCAGAGGGGCTGTCAGGTACACCAGAGGATTATGGAGATGAACTGAGCCAGCCGAGTAGAGATGATTGGGCAAACAGTCAGAGGAGGAGATCCTGAGATGCTGGATCAGTGACTGAACTGAAAGACCCCAAGCTGGACTTTTGCGGCCCTTTCAGAGATAGTGCTACATGTGCAACTCTATTTGAATTTCAATCCTAAGTGTCAGTATTCTCAAGTCTCCATATTTTGCATAAAGTGGGTCCTTCACTGAACACAACACAAAATGTTCTATTCCTTTCCCAGGTGACCAATTCTAGACTACTCTTCAAGCACTACAAGAATGATTGAAAGAATGAAGAATGATTGAAAGAATACCAACCCAACTGTCATTTCCCTGCCTGTACAAACATCCTGCCAAAATCCAATACAGAAATTATTTTATTTAGAAAAGTAGAATACAATAGAGCTGGAAGGGACCTTGGAGGTCTTCTAGTCCAGCCCCCTGCTCAAGCAGGAGAACCTATACCATCTCAGACAAGTGACTGTCTAGCCTCTTCTTAAAAATCTCCAGTGATGGAGCACCCACAATTTCTGGAGGCAAGCTATTCCACTGGTTAATTGTCCTCAATGTCAGGAAGTTTCTCCTTCATTCCAGATTGCTTCTCTCTTTGATCAGTTTCCAATCATTGTTTCTTGTCCTGCCCTCTGGTGCTTTGGTGAATAACATGACCCCCCTCTTCTTTGTGGCAGCCCCTCAAATACTGGAATACTGCTATTATGTCTCCCCTATTTCTTCTTTTCTTTAGACTAGCTAAACCCAAGTCCTGCAGCTGTTCTTCATATGTTTTAGTCTCCAGACCTTTGATCATCTTAGTTGCTCTTCTCTGAATTTTTCTCCAAACTCTCAACATCTTTTTTGTGATATGGTGACTAAAACTGCTTGCAGTATTCCAGGTGTGGTCTTACTAGGGTTTTATAAAGTGGTACTAATAACTTGTGTGATCTTGATTAGATGCCTCTGTTTATATAACCCAGGATTGTATTAGCTTTTTTGGCTGTTGCTACACACTGTTGGCTCATGGTTAAGTGATCGTCCACTAGGACTCCAAGGTCCCTCTCACAGTTACTGTTTTTAAGCCAGGTCATGCCCAATCTAAGTATACTACGTCCACAGTATTTCATTGGTCTATTACAGTGTTTCTCAACCTTGACAATTTTAAGGCATGTGGACTTCAACTTCCAGAATTCCACAGCCAGCATTGCTGGCTGTGGAATTCTGGGAGTTGAAGTCCACATGCCTTAAAATTGTCAAGGTTGAGAAACATTGGTCTATTAGTTTAGTCACTTTGTCAAAGAATGAAATAAGATTGGTTTGGCAGGTTCAGTATTCCTTCCCCACTGTCTTTTGAAATTTCTAGGAAAAATATTTGGAAGCAACCATAAATGTTCCCCTCCCTTTTAATTTGTAAATACAGACAAAGGAATGTCTTGGGGGGGTTGACCCAGAAGTGGGGGAAAAGAGGCAGCTAGTGGCATTTTTGTCTAAAATTGACATTTGGGAAGTTTGGCTAGTTAGCATTTTTTATCAAGTGTGTGGGTAATTTTAAATCAGATAGCCGAAAGGCGGTAAACACTTGTTCATAGATGACTTTATGCCTTACGGCAGGCTCTGAGGTTGGTTAATAAGGGAGAAAGATAATATATACATTGACTCCAAGTATGCTTATGGAGTCTTGAATATTTTTGGAGAAGAGAAAAGTAAGAGGATTGATTAATAGTAAAAGGGAAAGAGTTGGCTCATGTAAAGTTGAAGGAAGATGTACTTGTGCAAGAAGAAAAGAAAGAAGTTAGTAAGTGGTGGAAGGGAAGGGAAGGAATGGATAATAGAAGGAAGAAGCAGGAAAGTTGCTTTTAAGTTGGTTTGAAGTGGATGTTGCAAGATGGGAGACGGATGTTGAAAAAAAATAAGAAAGAAAAGCAATAGCTAGGACCCAGAACCAGCCACTAAAGGGGGGCTCAAGGGATGGTTGAAAACAGGATGGTTGTATTTATACTTTAGCTAAACAAATCTGTGATAAACATGTGATATGTAAACAAGTGAATAAAAAGCTCTACAACATTTAGTGGTGAGGCCATTTCAATATAGGCCTCAACTGGAAAGCTGTTTTTGTCCCTTGAAATGATGTATGGGAGGCTTTTGTTACATGAAGGTTTAAGAATGTCAATGAAGAAGAGAAGAAAGTTACTCGTTATTTGCATAATCTGGCATAGGTTTTGTTTTCTATCTCAGTGCAGGTCCAGGCTGCCCTACCACCTGTCTCTGATCATTGTTGTTCCTGGAGAGTGGGTTCAGGTGAAAAGAACTGTCACCTAGAAATACCAGTCCTGGGTGGTCCCAACCATGCCAAGTCTTCCTGATTTAAGGAATCAAGGCGTGAGTCCATGGAAAGTCCCATCATTCCCTCTCCAGTGACAAGCTCTGCAGCTGGACGGCCTGAAAATGAAATTTCAACCTGCCTCACCTGTTGAACTGTTTCCATCTAAGTAGGAGAAAAAACCTCAGTGGATTGGACTACCCTGGAAATCATGTTCCTAGAACCTGGACTATGTATTGCAATATTTTTTATTCTGCTACTGTTGTTTCCCTTGTACCTTCTTTGGTAGAAGGAAGGACTATGGGCTCAATACTTTAAGGAACAAAAGGGAGTTGTGTTTATAACAAGACTATGTATTTCACTTGCAAAGGGGCAATAGGGTCAGTTGTTATGCTCCTGTCAACACAGTAAAGCTTTACCAATAACTTCAAATCTGGACATATGGAGGGACATATAGACATTACCTTTTGGGGAAGAATAACATGAGACTTATGTACAAGTTCCAGAATTTTCTTTGCTGCATGTAAAACTATTGACTATAATCAAGCTAAATGGACTAAGTGTGGAGACAGGCCTACTCATTTAACACCAAATATGTTTGCACATCCTATCCAACTTGGCACAATCAAAGGATTCCTGCAACCCGGTGTGCTTTGAGATAACCAGACCAACAGATTTCTCAGCATCATTTGGACTAGCTACAAATATGGGTTCAAGTTGATTTTCATGAACTGGAAATCACAATTGAAATTCCCTCAGTATCAATGATTTTTTTTATTGATCTGGCCCAAAATAATTGTTTCATTTCAAGAGATTCAATTGGAGAACATCACTTCTCATTTTAAATTTGATCTGGAAAGAAAAGGACCGTCCAACCAAATGGGCCCTATATTTCATCGTTGTGGCCCTAAATTGCATTATTAGGCCCCAGTCCCAACATTACATATAAGGAATATGTCAAAGAAATCACTGGCAGAATGCAAACGTTGGCTCATGTCTCTGTCCAAACATGGACAGGAGCACTGGATGTTGGAGGATGGTGTTCAGGAATGTCTGATATTTGGAAAAGGATATTGTTCATTACGGTTTTGGTCTTGGGAGGGTTGTTGTGTTTACCATGCCTTATCCTGCTTGTTCAGAGAATTGTTAGATCCACTATATCTGGACTAACTTTTGTTGCCACTCCTATCTATAATGATAAACCAGCTAAAGCACTGATTTTAATATCTTTATCTTCTGACTACACTCCTCTCTTCAAGAGTCCCTAAGCCTATTCAGCTTTTATATTAAAAAGGGAGGATTGAAGGGATTTTATTATGCTTTTGATTTTAATATGCTTAAGCTTGATATTAGTAATGTTGATATTAGTAGTGATAATTTGTAATCATTATATATAGCTATATATATATAGCTTGATTATAGTCAATAGTTTTACATGCAGCAAAGAAAATTCTGGAACTTGTACATAAGTCTCATGTTATTCTTCCCCAAAAGGTAATGTCTATATGTCCCTCCATATGTCCAGATTTGAAGTTATTGGTAAAGCTTTACTGTGTTGACAGGAGCATAACAACTGACCCTATTGCCCCTTTGCAAGTGAAATACATAGTCTTGTTATAAACACAACTCCCTTTTGTTCCTTAAAGTATTGAGCCCATAGTCCTTCCTTCTACCAAAGAAGGTACAAGAGAAACAACAGTAGCAGAATAAAAAATATTGCAATACATATTCAGGGGGCAGTTGGTTCCAGAGGGTGGGCGCTACAACAGAGAAGGCCCTCCCCTAGGACCCGCCAGATGGCATTGTTTCACTGACGGGACCCGGAGGAGGCCGACCCTGTGCACTCTCACTGGTTGAAGGGAAGTATGTGGCAGAAGACGGTCCTGTAAGTATCCTGGTCCAATGCCATAAAGGGCTTTATAGGTAATAACCAACACTTTGAATTGCGCTCGGAGACCAATAGGCAGCCAATGCAGCATGAGGAGAGTTGACGAAATGTGGGCACGATGGGGCAGGCCCACAACCGCTCACACAGCTGCATTTTGCACTAATTGTAGTCTCCGAACACTCTTCAAGGGTAGCCCCATGTAGAGAGCATTGCAGTAGTCGATCCTCGAGGTGACAAGAGCATGTGTGACTGTGAGTAGAGACTCCCGATCCAAATAAGGGCGCAACTGGTGAACCAGGCGAACCTGGGCAAATGCCCCCTTCGCCACAGCCGACAAATGATGTTCCAATGTCAGCCGTGGATCGAGGAGGACTCCCAAGTTGCGCACCTTCTCTGAGGGGTCTATAACTTTACCCCCCAGGGTAATGGAAGGACAGATTGAAATGTCTGTGGGAGGCATCACCCACAGCCACTCTGTCTTGTCAGGGTTGAGCCTCAATCTGTTAGCACCCATCCAGACCCTCACAGCCTCCAGACACCGGCACATCACCTCAACCGCTTCACTGATTTGGGCAGGAGTGGAAATGTACAGCTGAGTATCGTCAGCATACTGATGGTATCTCACTCCATGCCGATGAATGATCTCTCCCAGTGGTTTCATGTAGATGTTAAAAAGTAGGGGGGAGAGAACCGACCCCTGAGGCACCCCACAAGGGAGTGACCTAGAGGTGGACCTCTGACCCCCCACTAACACTGACTGCAACCGACCAGAGAGATAGGAGGAGAACGACAGTAACACAGTACCCCCCACTCCCATTCCCCCCAGCCGTCGCAGAAGGATACCATGGTCGATGGTATCGAACGCCGCTGAGAGGTCAAGAAGCACCAGGACAGAGGACTGGCCTCCATCCCGGGCCCGCCAGAGATCATCCATCAGAGCGACCAAAGCAGTTTTGGTGCTGTAGCCGGGCCTGAACCCGGACTGCAGAGGCCCCAGATAATCGGCTTCCTCCAGAGACTGCTGGAGTTGAAGTGCCACCACCTTCTCAATAACCTTCCCCATGAAGGGGAGGTTAGAGACCGGACAATAGTTAGTGAGAATTGCTGGATCCAGGGAAGGCTTCTTGAGGAGGGGGCACACGAGTGCCTCCTTTAAAGGAGCCGGGAAGGACTCCTCCCTCAAAGAAGCATTGACAATCTCCTGCATCCAGGTACGTGTCACCTCCCTGATAGCGGAAACCAGCCAGGAGGGACACGGGTCCAACAAACAGGTGGCGGAACTCACAGCTCCAATGGCCCTGTCCACTTCATCAGGAGTAACAGTCTCAAACTCGCCCCAGATGACCGGACAAGAGCATGCCCCTGTCCCCTTGACTGAATCATTATCAGTTGACTCTGCTATACAATTGGAGTCTAGGTCGGCCCGGATCTGAGCTACCTTGTCTGCGAAACAGTTGTTAAAGTCCTCGGCGCTACCCTGCAAGGGAGGCCCCAGACCCCTCGGGTTAAGGAGGGACCAGGTCACCCTAAACAGGGCGGCCGGGCGAGATTCCACAGATATGATCAAAGCGGAAAGATACAAAGATCATGCCAATTTAATCGCCTTCAAATAGGCTCTAATAAATGAGCTCAATCTGGTTCGATCAGATCTGAACCTACTTCGTCTCCATCACTTCTCTAGATGTCTCTTATGGTGCTTCATCCCCCTGAGCTCCTTGGTAAACCAAGGAGACCTCCTGGGGCCAGCACCATGGAGAGGTCGCAAAGGCGCAATCCGGTCAATAGCCCCCTTTGCGGCCGAATTCCATGCCGCTACCAGGGACTCCGCCGAATTGTGGATGAATGAGCTCGGTAATTCCCCAAGCGCCGTCTGAAAAACAATTGGATCCATCAGGCGTCTGGGGTGGAACCACCTAATCGGTTCTGCCTCCCTGCGGGGAAGGATTGGGGCCGTAAAATTCAGTCGTAGCAGAAAATGATCAGTCCATGACAAAGGCAAGATATCTAAGCCCCTTAAAACCAGATCATTACCCAACTGTTCCGAAAGGAAAACCATATCTGGGGCATGCCCACCCTCATGCATCGGACCCTGCACTACTTGGGTCAGGTCCATGGTTGCCATGGTGACCATGAACTCCTGTGCCAACCCTGAGGACTCGCCAAGTGACGGCAGATTAAATTTCCCCAAGACCATAAGCCTGGGGAACTCCACCGCCAATCCAGCAACGTCCTCGAGTAGCACAGGCAGGGCAGATGCCATGCAGCTGGGAGGCAGGTACGTAAGCAATATGCCCACCTGAACCCCGAGGTCCAGCATCATAAAAATGGACTCGCAACCCGGAATATCGGAAATAGTGAGCCTGTGTAGACTGAGGTTCTCCTGGGCCAAAAAAGCCACTCCCCACCCTTCCCTGGGGTCGCAGCTGGTGCCATACTTGATAACCTGGTGGGCACATATCCGAGAGGGGAACTCCCCCCTCAGGGCCCAACCAAGTCTCAGTTACACACGGCAGGTCGGTCTCCTCATCCATGAAAAGATCATGAATGAGGGAAGCCTTATTATTAACCGATCTGGCATTGAGCAGCAACAGTCTGAGCCCAGGGCCCGAGCTACGCTCATCACCAGGGACATGGGGTGAGCTAGGTTTTTCAGAAGGGCCAGAGCAAGGAACTGCTACGAGACAGCAGGACCGAGTTCCCCGAGTGCGGCCTACCCTCCTGCTCCCGCCATATCTGCCTCTTCCCTGAATGGTATATTCCAACCCTCAGTGACCCCAGAGTCCGCATCTCCCCAGTCCCTGGCCTCCCTCAAGCTCAGCAGGCCTGTCCATTCATCAGGTCCACAACCACCCATCCATTCAACCCAATTCATAGCACAGTCAATCCCCCCACATCATTCATAGTTAAAAATAAAAATTAAACAATATTAAGATTAAATAATAATTAAAATTAAATTAAACTAAACAGTCTTAATTTAACAATATTAAAACATGAATAATTAAAATTTACATAAAAAGTTTAAAAAAACCACATAATATTATAACTGGAGACGTAATGCCTCCCAAATATTGGGAGTGGCTAATCCAGCAGGGTCACTAAAACCCAAACTAAGGCCCGTAATAGAAGAAATAATGAAACAGGCGTGCCAAATGTTAATCCTGCCGAGATAGTTATAACTATCCCTGTGTTAATCCCTCCTAAGATGGAACCTGTAGTAGGCTTTAAGCTAAAGAGTCCAAAACTAAAGCCCACAATAGGAGTAGTTGTAAAAACAGTAGTAGTTGTAAAAACAGGAGTAGTTGTAAAAGCAGGAGTAATTGTAAAAGCAATAGTTGTAAAAGCAGTAGCTGTAGCTGTTAAGCCCCACACAGCAAAAGTCAACAAGCCGGTTCTAAAAGAGACGCCCACCGACATAATGGTGGCAGCGACAGAGAAGAAAAAACCCACCGACATAATGGAGGCAACAACGGAAAAAAATTCCCGAAAAACTTGCCACTTCCACCGACTCCCAGCTGGCGCGCACAATCCTGCCGCAATAGTTGTAACTGTTCCTGTATTAGTCCCTCCTAAGGTAGAACCTGTGGTAGGCTTTGAGCTAAAAAGTCCAGAACCAAAACCCACAGAAGGAGTAGTTGTAAAAGCAGTAGCTGTTGAACCCAACGTCGCAAAATTGGCTTGATTGAAATCACCTGCAACCACCAACACTCCATCCGGGTAGGCCTGTTGCTGTTTGTAAATAGCAGTTAACAAATAACTCATGGCCACGGTTATATTAGCATCAGGAGGTATATATACTACAGTTATTATCACAATGTTAAACTCACGAGGCAGATAAAAGGGGCCGCACTTCACTGCAAAAAATTCCAAATCAGGAGAACAGTGAGTGTCCATTATTTTAACATTTGTGTTCCAGTTATTATTTATGTAAACACAAAGTCCCCCTCCTCCTGCTCTTCCCAGAGACCATAGTTCTATCTGCATCCTGATAATTCAGTAGCCTCTCCTGGAATAGTAGTAGGGTCAAGCCACATCTCTGTAAAGACCTTGACACAGCAGTCCCGAATATTTTTCTGCAAGGAGATGATAAGTTCCAACTCCTCAATCTTATTAGGAAGAGATCTAACATTAGAAACAAAAAGACTTGGCAATGCAGGCTTGTAAGGCAATGCAGGCTTGTAAGGATTTGTTCCCAACCTTACACGCAGTCCGGCCCTACAGCCTCGTTTCTGCCTGCGTTTCCTTCATCTCCTTCGCTTCCTTCGTTTCCTTTACTCTCTAGCAGGAAAAATAATCCACGGCGTCATTCCAGCCAGTTCAGCTGGAGTGTTGTAACTTGAGATTCCTGGTTCAAAAATGCCTGTAGCATTTGTTTACGAGCATCTCTGAGGTCTTCCAGCTCTCTGCCTGCCTGCTGCTGCTGTTGTTTGCAGGTCTGTTTTTTTTAATCATCTTTTCTAGGATCTTCCCAGGTTTTGATGTTAAACTGATTGGTCTGTAGTTTCCTGGGTCTGTTTTTTTTTTCTTTTCTTGAAGATGGGAACCACATCAGTCCTTTTCCAATCCTCAGGTATTTCCCTGGTGCTCCAGGATTTTTGAAAGATGTGGTGCAATGGTTTTGAGATAACATCTGCCAGCTCCTTCGGAACTCTGGGATATAATCTGTCAAACCCCAGTGATTTATACCCCAGTGATTTATATTCATCAAGGTTGGATAGGTGTTCTCTTACCATTTTCCTGCTTATTTTAATTTTTGTTTCTAACTTGTTTTTTGCAGTGTGTTTTTTTGGTATGTTGGGCTATAGTTTCTTTTTGTGTGAAGACTGATGCAAAGTATGAGTTAAGCAGCTCTGCTTTCTCCCTGTTGCCTGTTATTTCTGTGCCATCTTCTCTCTTTAGTGGACCTACAGTTTCCTTGGCTTTTTTCTTGTTATTAATATGTTGGAAGAAACTTTTTTTATTATCCTTGATTTCTGTTGCAAGTCTTTGTTTGTTCTGAGCCTTTGCTTTCCTGACTTCATCTTTGCATGTTCTAGCTACTGATAATTGGCCTTAGTTATGTGCTCCTCTTTCCATTTTTTGTATTTGTCCTTTTTGTCTTTCAAATTGTCAGAGAGATCTTTGTGCAGCCATGCTGGTTTCTTCTCGAATTTCTTGTTTTTCTTTTTCAGTGGTATTGTGCTGGTCTGGGCTTTTATGATCATATTTTTCAGAGTTTCCCACGCTTCTTGGGTTGTTTTTTAGGATTTACATCCATGGGATCTTTCCTAGGTTCTCTCTGAGTTTGTTAAAGTCAGCTCTTTTGAAGTTCAAGACACTGATTGGATTGTTTTCTGTTACTAGTGTTTGCGTTATATTAAATTCCAGTAGGACATGGTCACTTTCGCCTAAGTTTCCAGCAACTCCCTCTATCACTTCTTTTCTATTAGTTAGAATTAAGTCCCATATGGCTTTATGTCTAATTCCCTCCTCCAGGTTACAATGGTCACAAGAGCCTTCTTTAATCACAAAGGCCCCATTAGAAGGTTTGTCAGAGACCATCTTAATTTTTTCTTGGTTCTTTCCAAATCATTTTTATTGGGTTGTGGTCTGCCCAAACATTAGTTTCTATCTCAACCTCTTGTATTATCATTTTCAAATCATAAAATGTCTATATCATATTGATTCTAGACCATGATTTATGCCTATTTGACTAAAATGTGTATTGTGATTTTTCTGGATTCCTCTCTCCATATATCTTGAATAGACAATTCTTCTTTCATTTTTAACAGGGCTTTGGGTAGAGTATTTCCTCCATTTCTCCCTTGTTTATGGCTTTTGTAGTCCCGAGTTGCATCCACTATTGCGTTGAAATCTCCCAATATGCAAATTTGGTAATTTAAATCCCCTATTTTATTGTGTAGTTGGTGATAGAATTGCTCTTGCTTATCATTGGGTGCATATATTGCAACCATCAATATCTGTTTTTTGGTCCACCATAATTTCCACCATTCGTATTCTCCCCTCTTTGTCTGCATAGACTTGTTTAGGATTCATCTTTTCTTTTATATAAAGGTCTATACCTCTTTTCTTTTGGGGTGCAAGTGTAAAGTAAAGCTTGCTCATTTTCGGTTGTTCTAAAATTCTGAAATGTTGTCTCTTAATATGTGACTCTTGAAGGCAAATTATGTCCATTTTTAACTTTTGTAGTCTTGTAAAAGTTTTTCTCCTTTTTAAGGGAGAATTCAGTCCATTTATATTTACTGATAAAATTCCAATCTCCTCCATGACTTCAGTTATATCTAGATCTCAATCCTCTAGGCGATCTTATCTGTCTCTGGTCTCTCAGTCTTGCTCCTTCCTCTGGGTAAGTCTTTTTAACTTCTTCCTCCTCTAGGCGCTCCTGCAGCACCCGTTTCCTCTTGCTTCTTAGGTTCAGGATCCCCTTTTCCAAAAAGGCTCTGCGGTCATCAAAAAATTCCGCTGCTTGGAACGAGGTGTCCAATCTGTATCTTTTTGAATCCCAGTAAATTAAGATCCCTTCTGGGACCAACCATCTAAAGTTCACTTTTTTATCAAGCAATTTCCTGGTTAAAGAGGGATAATCTCTTCGAGCCTCTCTTATCCTTCTGGGAATTTGCTTGAGCACTGCTACTTCTTTTTCTTTGTATTTTAGCGGTTGATCTCTTACTTTTCTCAAAATCTCACCTCGTGTGGATCTTTTAAGAAATCTAACATGAACTTCCCTGGGGACTCTGTTTCTTCTGGCATAGCTTGAATTGACTCTAAAGACCTGGTCTAATTTTCCTTCCATTTGAGCCTTTCCCATTCCTAAAAAAAATCTGCGAGTAGCTCAGTTATTAAGTCTAAAAGGTTCTCATCCTTATCTTCTATTATGTTTTGAAATCTTAAAAAGTATGATGCTCTTTCCATCTCTATCACCACCAGAGTGTCTTCCATTTCCTCATTTGTTTGGGCCAATTTTTGATTCTCATCTTTTAAGCATTCTAATTTCTGGTCGACTTCCACTGATTTGTCTTCTACTTTTTGGATCCTTTGTTGATTATCTGTAATTGCCTGTTGGAAGCTTTCAATTTTTTGATTCATTTTATCAAGATCATTTTTCAAATCTTCGTAGCCTGGGCTGCAATTGCCTATAATATTGCCTGGGTATCCTTTTGTTGGGCATCCATTTTTTCTTGCTGTAACACTGTTGTGATTGATTTTTGGTAGACTGGACTCGCAGAAGTTGAGGCAGGAGCAGAGAATCCTTTTCTCCCACGTTTAGTCAAGTTTGAAGCACTCATCTTTGAGTTAATGTCTTATATTGTAATCCACCAGGTGGCCCAATGGCCAATTGTAATCCAGTAAACTCCTATTGCTAGGAGGGAAAACCACAAAAAAAATGAAGAGGAAAAAATAGTTCCAAAAAAAGCTAAAAAATGGTGACAGGGAAAAGAAAAAGAAAAAAGGAATAAAAACAGTGGTAGTAAAAAAGGAGAGGAGAAAAACTCTCCCACTAAAAAGGAATATTCAAAAGGAGGTTCAAAGAAAGAGAAAAAGGAAAAAAAGGAAATAGGAAAAAACAAAAGAGCAAATGACAAAAATATTCAATTTATAATCCACCAGGTTCTGTTCAAAGACAGGGGGAAAAAAGAAAAGGAAAAAAGAAGAGAAAAAGTTCCTTAGTATTCAGTTCTTCTTGGCAGAATGTTTATAATCCAAGGAGGGAGATGGCTCAAAATATCATGTATCTAAAAGGAATAGTCTGTGTTGTACAGCCAAATCAAACCAGAAAAAAGCCTTCTTTTTCTTTTTCAACAAGCTTCAATGTCTTAGATAAGCATGTCTGGGAATACAGCCAAGCTTCTAGTTTGAATAAGCACCAGACAAAGGGAAAAAAAAGAAAAAGTTTTAAAATGTAACCACCAGGGGATACAATGTATCTGTTCCCAGCACTTAGGTAGAAAAAAAGAAAGAAGCCCAGAGGGGGGAAAAAGTTTGTAGGGTTTTAAAAGTAACAAGTAAAATTGCAGTGGCTTTTCAACTTAAAACAGAAAAAGGTGTCCATAAAAAAAACAAGCTTTCCAAGATTCTATTAGATCTCAGACAGCTTTACTGTGTTGAGAGTTTATTTTTAAATTGCAAAGTAGCTTAAACTGCCACTTGTATACAGGGGGGAAGGAGACTCCACCCCTCCCTAAAAGTAAAAGCTTCACTCTCAGGCTGCAAACAGGCTATTTAGCAAAAAATCCACCATCAGGGAAGAAGAGAGTATTCTCAGCCGGCTCAGCTGCTTGCTGTCAATCTACAGTGCTTTCTCCATCTCTGATGATCAGCTGTTAATGGCGGATCACATAAATGTGGTCTGCCTTTTTTCCACCAATTCCAGGGGCTGCTTTGGCTCCAATGAGCTGGCTACCACCAGCCCTTGGTCCCCAAAGTTTTGCCCCTTGGTGGTCACCTCTCTGGGGTGGCATTTGGCCCAAACACACCCACCAGCAGATGAAAATCGGACCTAGTGACAAGGAAAATGGAATTTTTCTTCAAAATAAACAAGAAGAAACTTCTCTCCAAAATGTATGGGACACGGCTAAAGCATATTTTAGAGGTCTGGCCATAACTTATACTGCTAAAAAGGATAAAGAAAAGAAACAATTACAGTTAAAGTTGAGAGAAGAACTCAAAAAACTGGAACTTGAGCTACAAATTGATCCACAAAAAAGGTCTTAAGAAACAAATGGAGATAATAAAACATAAACTAAACCTGGCCGAGATGGATATAATGGCAGTGCAAATTAAACAGAATAAACAGAACTTTTTCAAAAATGCTAATAAGCTGGGAAGATGGTTAGCATACAGATTGAAGAAAGAAAAAGAAAAAAGAATGATAAATAAGCTACAAGATTCAAAAGGAGAATTACACTTCCACAATGATGCAATGAAAAAAAATCATCTAGGTCTATTATGAGACACTTTACAAGGCAGAGGTAGTTTCTAAAGAGGGAATACAGGCCTATATGAAAGAAACTGACTTGCCAAAAGTCCTGGACAATATCCGAAACATACTAAATGGGAAAATATCAACGATGGAGATTATAGAAGCTATAAAAAGGCAAAAAAAGAGAGAGAAGACTCCGGGCCCTGATGGACTTCCTGCAAAATTTTACGTAGCATTACAAGATATACTAAGCCCGATGTTGAAGGAACTGTCCAGTGAAGTCTTTTCAGAGACTAAAATACCAAACTCGTGGACTGAAGCTAATATTACTTTGGTACCTAAAGAAGATACTGACCTCACACAAATAAAATATTATTGTAAGGGACCAACTTTTTTACAATGAAAAGGAGGACACAAATTAATTGAAGAAAAAATATCGTAAATAAAAGAAACATTTTATTCATTGCAACAATAATACAGAATACACTATAATATGATAAATGCATAATAAAAACATTTGTAACAATAACATTTTATATTGTAATTATGCTTACATGCCTATTAATTATTATTTAAATAATAAATACTTTTCCATTGAATGAATATTTTTTGTCAATGTATCATCTTCTAACAATATATTGGAAATATCTGAACAAGAAATATCCTTCATATTGAATTTTACGGCAAGTGCTGCAGCTAGAGTATCAACATTCAATCTCAATTTCTCACTTTTCCAAAAATCATTAGCAATTGAAAAAACCCTTTCAACTGCTGCATTAGTTCCAGGGCAGCACAACATAAATTGAATAAGAATAAATAAATTTTCACATGGAATATGTTCATTTTTGAAATGGCTGAATATTTCCACCCATCTTTTATCAATTTCAACGTGTTTATTTTCCCATTGTATTAATTTTTCAGAATTTAAAAATACATTCAGTCTTCTAATTTCTTCAAAGAGACAATTGTCGTCTGTTTTAATGTCTGGCATTTCTTTAGATAAAAACTCAACACAAGATTCAATATCTCTCCAATATTCTTGCGATGAAGTAAAAAAACACCATTGAAAACTGTTATTTCTTGTGATGTTTGTTTCAGACTGTTCTTCGATATATTGAAAACATGTTTGGTAAAAAATTCTGCACTTCTTTGATAAACTTTTCCATTATGATCAGATTTGATTCCTCTAAATCTGACAATTTTCTTTTTATAACTAAAGGAAGAAATTTTTCTTCAAATCGAGTTTTATATTGAAGGATAAAGTCATTCAAAATAAGACTAACTTCTGTAGCTGAAATGTGTTCACCTTCAATCTTTTGAATCATTTTGTGAAAAATAGATGCTTGATTATGTACAAAATACATTAATATCTCAGATATTTCATTATTGAAAAACGATTCCAGGATTTTAGGACATTTGTCTAAACTTAAAAAAATATGAACGGAGAGGCTCTATATCAGTTGTTAGAGCAAGCCATCTAACTTTTGAATATCCTAAAAGTTTTTTGTATTGAACATTCGTTTCTTCACAAAATTGTTTTAAAGTAGCCACACGAATGGTAAAACAACTAAAATACAAATAAATTGTAGTTATTATTACTTCTACATCAATTGGCATGGCACATGACGCCGTGTTGATTGCATTTGACAAAATATCTGCATTACAACCTATTCCTAGTATTTGCTTTTGGAGTAAATCTTGTAATTTTACATACACATTATTCACCCCTTTGCGTCTTCGCCCACCAAAATTTGTGTTTGTATTATCAGCTGTTACTGCAACAACTTTGGATTTCAAATTGTTTTCATTTATTACTCTGTATAGATGGTTTGACAAAATTTCAGCAATTTCACCCTCAATGGATTCTAAATTTAAAATTTTTACATGAATGCCCTTGGTAACATTAAAATATCTTACTAGTATTGGATACAATTTAGTTTCATTATGATTGGATGCATCAGATAAAACCGTTACAAATGCTGCAGTTTCCAAGTCTTCTGTAAGTATTTTGTCACAGTAATTTTTAAATACTGATTTAATAATACTGATTGTGGACTGTGGTGTGAATGTTGAATGTTTCACATTTTTTAAATATTTGTGGTTGGATTCAGATTATGATCTGTTGTTTTATATAGATGTTGTAAGCCGCTCCGAGTCTTTGGAGAGGAGCGGCATATAAATCCAACAAATAAATAAATAAATATAAATAAATAGCCTCGCATTTTGTCCTGGCGCATGAAAATTTAGCATCGTGAAACTTTTTCAATAATTTAGTTGTACAATCCATACTACTGTTTTTCATCTTCAGAATACTTTGAAGTTTTAAAAAACTTGTTACTTTACAACTGGAAGCAGATGCATCTGATGATTGCTTATGTTTCTTGGTGGTCAAATGTTTCGTAATAGCTGCTCTGCCCCCAACTGCAATACAAAATTCTCCACTGCAAATATTGCAGAAAACAATGTTATCCTTCTTTGATGTGATGAATGGAAATTCCTTATTCAATTTATCGTTAAAATGACATTTTCTCTTTTTTGATTTTTCCATCCCTAAATGGAAGTTAGTCTCCTCCAGGTATCTTTGGGACTAACTAGGAGATGATGTAGTTGGATAACAACGAGGGGTGAAAAGTTCCTACCAATTCACCTTTGCTGCAGACAACTTGCATGTGCAAAGTTTGCCGGCCAATATGGGGAGTAGCACAGCTCATGCAAAAGTTCAAAAAAAAACCATCAAAAAAGGTGCCAGAACGCCGTTCTGAGTGTTCTATGAGAGAGAAAAAAAGCCCTGCAGATTAGTCTTCAAATATCAAAAAGGAGGACATATAGGAGGACATTTTTCGAGGGAGGACAGAACTTACAAAAGGAGAACTAGCCTCCCTAAAGGAGGATGGTTGGTCACCTTAATTATTGACCAATATTGTTACTAAATGTGGACTACAAAATTTTTGCTTCAATAATGGCAGAAAGAATTAAGAAATTCCTGACTGAATTTATCCACACAGACCAAAACGATTTTCTACCTAAAAGACAGATAACAAACAATTTAAGGATCATCTTAAATGTTCTGGAATACTATGAAAATCATCCAGGAAACAGATGGCATTAATATTTATTGATGTGCAAAAAGCTTTTGACAATTTAAATTGGCAATTTATGTTTCAGCATCTGATTGAAATGGACTTTGGCAAAAATTTCATCAATGCAGTTCAAGCAATCTACTATAAACAAATGGCTAGGATAATCTTAAATGGAGATTATACAGAAAGCTTTGATATTAAAAAAAAGGTACAAGACAGGGATGCCCATTATCCCCTCTGTTATTTATACTAACATTGGAAGTACTGGCTAGAAATATTAGGCAGGACATGGAAATTAATGGACTGGAGATAAAAGAGCAAAAATATAAATTACAAGCTTTTGCAGATGATTTGGCTTTCATTTTGGAGGAGCCACTAGAAACAACTACTAAACTATTGCAGAAAATAGAAAAATTTGAAGAAGTGGCTGGTTTGAAAATAAATAGAGAAAAGACTAAGGTATTAACAAAAAACTTAACAGACAAACAGAAAACCCAACTCACAAAAAAGACAAATCTGCAAATAGTCAAAAAAGTTAAATATTTAGGAATTTACTTAACACCAAGATGTACAACACTAAAAGAAGATAATTATGAAAGACTGTTGAAACAAATAAAACTAGACTTGGAAAAGTGGAAAAACCTTCAACTATCACTGCTAGGAACAATAGCCACAGTGAAAATAAGTGTCCTGCCAAAACTACTCTTTTTATTCCAAACAATTCCTGTAAATTTGGGAAAGGCATTCTTTGATGATTTAAATGCAACAATATTGAGATTTATATGGCAAGGGAAAAAAGCACGAATCAAAGTGAAAATGTTACAAGATGCTAAAGACAGCGGGGGATTTGGACTTCTGGATTGGAGACTATATTACCAAGCAGCCATTTTACCATGGCTCAAAGAATGGATAACACTGAGAAATAAAATATTACTCTACCTAGAGGGGTTGGCATGCCTTTCTGTGGTATGGGAAAAATAAAATACACAGGTATTCCCAAAACCTTGCTATAAGGAATGTACTGTTTATAGAATGGGAGAGAATAAAACAAAAAAAAAATATTAAAATACTAGAGTGGCTTTCAACAATGGAAGCCTTTGCTTACCTAAATTTAATCAACTATGACAAAGTCATTACTTACAAAGATATTTTGGACAAGGACAGAAAACTTAAAGACAGGCAAGTCTTACAACAAGGTATTGACCTAGCATAGTGGCAGTAGTCTGCTTGCTAAAGCTCAGAAATGTTATTGGGGGCAACCCCATTGTTGTACCTACCCCTACCCCTATCCCAACCCAACCTTGAACCTTACCCTGAACCCCAATATCTATATTGACCCTATCCCTTCCCTAGTCTTATAAAACTCAATAAAATATTCTATAAAAAAGGTTTGTCATGAAAAAATGCATATGACTTTGCTCTAAAAGAAAAAAATGTTTGCCCTTGTAAAGATCTTGTATTTATCCACTTCTTTTCCAGTCACAATTATTTTAGCTCTTAACAAGACTTTTCTCTTTTCTCCCACTTAAACTTGATTTTCCCGTATTAGGTAAAGGGTGCTCAGACAGCATCACATTAATTTCAGTGCACACTAAGCTAATTCAACAAGCCAGCCTTTGTTAATTAGGCCTTCCAGGACGAGTGATAGTGAAGAAGGCCTCTAACTGTCACTGATCAATATTCCCAGCACAAGTAGTTCCAGCAGTCAATTATTTTTGTTTTATAGAAGGAATAAAAAGGTAGCCCTTCTCATTAGCAATCACTTTTGCAAAATCATTATCCCTCCCCCTGGGTCCCTGGCTTTATCCCATCAAGTTCAGCTGGTTTCACACAAATAACATTGTCGTTGTCTGCTGTACATTTGTCACAAAGAAGCTGGCCACAGCCTATAACAGAAGGGTATTCAGCAGTACCTCGAACTTTCCAAAGTCTGGAGCATGATTGATGAGGGAGTCAGTGGTCTGACAAAGCTACTAAGATTAGTTATTTGATCCCAGAGACATGGGCTGTGTTTGATTAGGTCTCAATAGAATACATACACAGTAGCTAATTTAGTATAATACTACCTGTAATTCTTCAGCGGGCAATGGGAAGGTGAGGGAACAAGAAACTTGGAGTGCTGTTCTTTGCTGGATATTTAGTGATTCTGTATAAAAAGTATGCAATCCAGCTAGGCCTTGGCCTATTGCTGCCACCAGCATAGTGACTATGTTAACAAAGTGTTGGAAGTCAGCACTCACCCACCCTCCTAGAGGAGGAAATATTTTGGGGGATAGTAAAAAGGCAGAATATTATATTTCCCCAAAGGATCTTAAAGGCAGAAAAGCAGGTCCAGTTTTTCTTAATAGCCCCAAGCAGAAACTCAGCAGGCCAGTTCTGTAGAAATGCAGATTTGGTAATCCTATTCAGAAAGACGGGGGGGGGGGGGAGGAAGGTTTGAGCTGATGGAATTAGAAAAACAAAGACTCCCAAGGACAGAGCATGACCTTTAGGACATAATTAGAATACCACCATTAGAATACCAAAAGCTCAGGTCAAAGTTCATTGCACAGGAATAGGAAGAACCTCAAATACAAAGCCACAGGAACAGGAACAACTCCAAACACAAAAGCTCAAGAAGGTATAAAAACCCATCACTATCCCACCACTGTCCCACTGTCAGCTGTCCTAGAATCACATGCTATTGCTGTTCTGTTCTTCAATAAACTGAACTTTCTTTCCTAAGCAGCCTCCATTTTGTTTATTCTCAACTTGGACTCCAATGATTTTTCTTTCAACAAAAGATTTTGCTAATTTTCTCAAGCTTTCCTATTTGCAGTTTTTATTTGACCTTCTACACCTGCAAGCCAAATGCCACATGCTAAATATAGTCCTACTGTGACATGCAATAAACAGCTTGAGCAACCTGTGATGCATAGTCTTTAGGAAAAGAAACTTTAAAAAGAGTGGGTTGCTTTTGTAAAAATAAAAAGCCAGATGCAAAAAAAAAGCAAATTATTCTGTCATTTCATTTTAATAAGAAAAGTCCTATTTTCTCTCCTATTGGTTCAGTGTAAAATTTAAAAAAAAGAAGGGCAAGAAGATGGGCGGGATGAGTTTCCAGGTTGAAATAAAAAACTTGGTTCGGCTGGTGTTATAACTAATGAGAATGTCTATGAAGCATCTCCCTTGCAGAGCATAATTTCCAGTCAAGTGGAAGAAGTTATAAGTGGCTTATGGGTAGATCCCATTCCAAGTTCTTCCTCAAAAGAACTGCTAATATGAATGGATTTGCACAAGTGTAAACAAAGGCAAGCTAGATGTGCCATTTATTTCACAAGGTTTTACATTTAACAATTATCTTAACTTTGTTCAGATCATGGGATGAAAACTGTTATATCCTGGGCCTGTGATTGACAAAGCAGGTGCAGGAAGCTGCAGAGAGACCCAGGCAGACCATGTGGCCTGCCCGGGCCAGACAGGCTGTCTCCAGCCTATTGCGCAAAGCGGGAAAATATGTTGCATTTATTGGCTGACACTGTCCCTGCAAAAGGGTATAAAAGGGATCAGCGCCATTTGGTGTTGTTCTGTTGGAGTTTGAATAAAGAAGCATCTGTTGTTACTCCTGCCTCGTCTCAATGCCTTACCAACGCACAGAACAGAACATTGGCAATGAGGGTGGGATCGTGCTGCAAGAAAAAAAACAAAAGAATAATAGGCTGACTCACCACAAGAGGCCGAAGTGCTTGGAAGTTCAGCATTCCAACTTGTGCAACTCTGCCTACCAGTACGAAGATGCTGGAGGAGACTCATCAAGATTTGTCCTGGAACCCCTTTGCAAGCCTGAGCAGCATGAGACATTGGACAAGGCCATCAAGAAGAAGCTATCGCTAAGATTGGACGTCTGTCTGAATTCAACACAACGCTGAATGTTGTGAGCTCCTACATTGCCAGAGTGGAGAACTACTTTAGAGTAAACCAAGTTCGGGTGGACGGGTTCAAAGCCGCAACATTACTTTGTGTCTGTGGGCAAGAGACTTTTGATATTGTTGAAAACTTGGTTGCCCCAGCACTGTTGGAATCCATCGCTTATGCAGAGCTGAAGAAAATGTTAAAGGAACATTTTGAACCAACATTTTGATTGCATGGCGTCATGCATTTGAACAGCGGGACCAACATCCTGGAGAGTCTGCTGCAGACTTCATTGCTGCCCTGTGTCAAGCTTCAAGGCATGGTGAGTTCAAAGATTTGGAGGAACAGCTACAAGATTGGCTAGTTTGTGGTTTGAGGAGCCGAGAACTGCAGCAAAAGATTTTTGCAAAAGAAGATGTTTCCTTCCAAGATGTGCTAAGGGAGATCACGGCCGAAGAAGCAACTGGAGGAGCTGTTAAGGCCTTGCAGCTTTCCAAGAACCCTACGTGTTCAGGATCAGTCCATCCAGAGGTTGCTTAAGAGGTATCCAAACTGGATTCCGAAAATGAGGTCGATCGTTTGCAGCAGCCATCGGAGAGAAGATCACAAGAGCAAGCTGACAAAGGGTCTGACAAGGCAGTTCCATTCCCTTGGTGTTTTGGATGTGGAGGCCACCACAAGTGCTCCGACTGCCATTTTCGCTCTGCTACTTGCCAGGCGTGTGGCCGGCAAGGCCACATAGCTGCTGTCTGTTTGGGTTGCACGAAAGACCGTCCATCGGAAGAATTGCCTCGGAAAGGTATCAGGGTCCCCAGCCAGAATAGGGTGGGTTTTTGCGCATCCTGAAGAAGCATACTGAGAACAGGGGCCACCCGGTCATTGAAGAAGAAGCTGCGTTATTGATGTCAAATTGCAGGGGGTCCCCTTAACGATGGAGCTGGACATGGGTTCAGCCTGTCAGTCAATTCCTAGAACATCCTCAAGCAGATCTACTGTAGAAGTGGCCAGAGGTTAAACTCAGGCCATTGAATCTTATTTTAATGGACTTTCAGAATTCCCAAGTCAGTGTAAAAGAGGAGGCCATGCTCAGAGTGCAGCATAGGAATTTGGAAGGGTTTTGGACATTGTCGTGGTTGAGGGTGACCGCATGAGTCTAATCAGACTCGATTGGAATTCATGTGACTGGGCTACACAGCTTGCAAACGGCAGGCCTTGCAGAAGTTTGCAAGGAGTTTGCTGATGTGTTCAGCCCAGAACTAGGGTCATACAAGGGCCTCCAATTGCCTTATGGTTAGACCCCTCCATTGCACTGGTTAGATTAAGCCTCGTCGGGTGCCTTTTGCGCTTAAGCAAAAGATTAATGCTGAGCTGGATAAACTGCTACAGCAAGGTATTATGGAACCTGTGGATAGCAGTCCATGGGAAATATCCATAGTCATGCCACTCAAGGCAAACGGGGAAGTCCGCATTTGTGCTGACTATAAATGCACGCTAAACAAAGCATTACAGCAGCACTCTTATCCGGTGCCTGTGGTGAGTCACATTTTGGCCTCACTCAAAGGAGGCCAAGTTTTCACCAAACTTGATTTGGCCCAGGCCTATCAACAGCTACCGGTTGATGATGCAACAGCAGAGGCCCAGACAATCGTAATGCACCGGGGAGCTTTCAAAGTCAGAAGACTGCAGTTCAGGGTTAATGTAGCTCCTGGCATTTTCCAAAGCGTGATGGAGTGCACACTTTGTAACATTCCGTGAGTTTGTCCATATTTCAATGATGTCCTCATTGCGGGGGAATCAATCGAAAACCTGTCTGAAAGGCTTCAGTCCATTTTGCTGCGTTTCCGCAAAGTGGGGCTGAAGCTTAAGCAGAAAAAATGCAAAATTGGAGTAACTTCCACTGAATTCCTGGGGTTTCACATAGATGCTGAAGACATCCATCCTGCTGAATCTAAGCTCAAAGCAATTGAGCAGGCCCCAAGTCCCAAGTTGAACAGCAAGCTTCAAGCCTTCCTTGAACTTATAAACTTTTACCATTCCTTCCTTCCCCACAAGGCTGCAGTGGCAGAGCCATTACACCGGCTCTTGGATAAACAGACTCCATGGAAGTGGACAAAAATCCATGAAAGGAGTTTTGCTGAGGTCAAAGCATTGTTGTCTTCAAATGCTGTTCTAACTCATTTCAATGAGCAGCTGCCAGTGTGTATAGCTTGCGATGCATAACCTTATGGGATCGGGGCTGTCTTAAGCCACCTCAAGGCTGATGGGACACAAGTTCCTGTAGCCTACTATTCAAGGACTCTGTCTTCTGCTGAGCGTAATTACACACAGATAGTCAAAGAAACCTTGGCCATTGTGGCTGGCATAAAAAAGTTCCATGACTTTTTGTATGGTCGCCACTTCACAGTCTTTACACACCATAAGCCACTGTTGGGGTTGTTCACAACAAACAACAAACCCCACACATAATTTCTCCTAGAATGTTGAGGTGGTCAATATTCCTTTCTGCCTATGACTATTCCCTGGTTCACAAACCAGGCAAAGAAATGGGCCACGCAAATGGCCTTAGTAGGTTGCCTCTACAGCTCTTAGAATCAGATCCTGCTCCACCTAACCACATCCTGGTTATCCAGGATTTGCCTGAGTCTCCCCTCAATGTAGGGGATGTGGCTGCAGAAACAGCCACTGATAACACGCTAACATGCGTATTGAACTGGGTGCTGTCAGGATGGCTTGACACGTGTCCTGGCACCAATTTCCAGAGTTTCTGGAAAAGGAAGCATGAGCTATCAACTTTTAAGGGTTGTGTCCTGTGAGGTAGCACGGTAGTGATCCCAACCTCATTGAGGACTTCCTGAAAGCCAAAATGAGTCATCATGCTACTTCGGCACCCTTTGGTGCACCACCAAAGACGCCTTGAAAAGGCTCACTCATGGGAGCAGGCACCACAGGTTAGCTGATTTTCTACTTTGCCACTGCACCACACCTTGCACAGCTACAGGCAAGAGCCCACCTGAACTCCTCTGGGGTCGCCATCTTATTACCAAACTAGACAGATTGCACCCAGACCGAGTGGCTTCACAGGTGTCACAGCCGTGGGCACCACAGGTGGGCAATCCAGTTTGTGCAAGGAACTATGGACCTGGACATCTTTGGGTGACAGCAGTGGTCTGCAAAGTCACTGGGCCACTGTCATACAAAGTGCCTTGGAAGATGGTCGCATGCTGCGTTGGCACATGACCAGCTGCGATGGAGGCTACCTAGTCACCCTTCCGCTCCTGACTCTGCTCTCGGGGGGGGGGGGAGGACCATGATCACGATCATGGATCTCAGTCTCTCTGTGAAAGTGGGGGTTTGCACTCTCCAAATAGGGGTTTTGCCAACAAGGCAGCTCCTGACTCTGGCACTGGGTCCATGGGACATTGCACACAGTCGGCTTTTCGTGCCACACCTACCTCAGGCCTTGTATCTACGGGACAGTGTTCCCAACTGGGGTCTCTCGCTGATCTGGGGAATTCCACCCCACCAAGGAACTCTGGTCTGGGCTTACCGGAAAGAGCCAGCTGAAATCAAATGGACAAAGGGTTGGGCCTACCGGACCAGGCCAGCTAGCAAGATCCGGGTTCACCCGCATGAAATGGGTCTCAAAGTCCTGGTCTGCCGAGCCTGGCAGGTGAGCTTGCAGACCGGGCACTTGCAGCAGCTCCAAGATGCTCA
Organism: Bothrops alternatus; assembly: GCA_034064705.1. NCBI lineage: Eukaryota > Metazoa > Chordata > Lepidosauria > Squamata > Viperidae > Bothrops > Bothrops alternatus. The sequence continues at coordinate 33,792,612 of JARGCV010000112.1, forward strand.
GAGTGGGTGAGAGGACCTCCAAAGTTCTTACAAGATTATGTACAAGTTGAATGTTTCCATGTAAATATAGGCATAGCTATAATCATTATGGCAGGATTAACATCTGGCATGCCTGTTTTTGTTATTATGTTCTTGAGCTGTTTTTTAACTGTTGTTTGTCCAAATTTTAAATAGTTAACTTGTTTAATACCATTTTAAATTGATTTGTTAGATGTTGAATGATGTGGGGGGGATTGAATGTTTGTGGAATGAATCGGGTTGAATGGATGGTTAGCTTATTGTTTTAATTTGTTTGTTTAAAGGGCGTTTTTTTGTGGGTGGGATAAATTAATGATATGGATGGAGTTGTGGTTGAGTGGAATGAATGGGATGGACTGGCTAGCCTGCCTGGCGCGGCAGAGGCGGAGGGGGAGGGGGGCGCTGGCTCTGGGGGGATAGAGGGCCAAAGTATACCGGTCTTGCTGGGGAGAGGCAGATATGGCAGGGGCCACAGGGTAGGCCATTCCCGGGGAACAAGAGCTCGCTGTTTAGAAGCGATCCCTTGCTCCGACCCTGTGAGTTCAGCCCGAAGTACTGGTGATGGGGAAAATCTGGACCCTGGGCTCAGGCTGCTGCTGCTCAATGCCAGGTCGGTTGTAAATAAAGCTCCCCTCATCCATGATCTTCTCCTGGATGAGGAGGCCAACCTCGCATGTGTGACCGAGACCTGACTGGGCCCGGAGGGAGGAGTTCCTCTCTCTGAGATGTGTCCAGCCGGGTTTCAGGTATGGCATCAGCCACGACCCCAGGGAAGGGGGGGAGGAGTGGCTATTATAGCCAAGAAGACCTTTAGCCTATGCAGGCTTGCTGTTTCTGAGATTGCGGGTTGTGAGTTGCTCCTTGTGAAGTTGGACCTAGGGTTCAGGTGGGCTTGTTGCTCACATACCTGCCTCCCAGCTGCGTGTCAACAGTCCTGCCTGCGCTACTTGAGGAGGTTGCTGGGCTGGCGGTTGAGTTCCCCAGGCTTATTGTCTTGGGGGACTTAAATCTTTTGTCGCTCGGCGAATCCTCTGGGTTGGCGCAGGAGTTCATGGCCACAATGGCAACCATGAACCTGACTCAGGTAGTTCAGGATCCGACTCACGAGAGGGGACACACTCCCGACATGGTATTCCTCTCAGAACAGTTGAGCAATGATCTGAATTTAAGGGGCTTAGATATTTTGCCTATGTCATGGTCAGATCATTTTCTGCTACGGCTTGTTTTTAAGGCTCCACTCCTCCCCTGCAGGGAGGCGGAACCGATTAGGTGGTTCCACCCCAGACATCTGATGGATCCAGAGAGTTTTCAGAGGATGCTTGGGGAAATACTGGATTCTCTCATTCACAGCTCGGCAGAGTCCCTGGTTACGGCCTGGAATATGGCTGCGAAGGGGGCTCTTGACCGGATTGCGCCGCTGCGACCTCTCTGTGGTAGCAGACCCAGGAGATCTCCTTGGTTTACTGAGGAACTTAGGGGGATGAAGCGCCAGAAGAGACGCCTAGAGAAGCGATGGAGGAAAAGTAAATCCGTATCTGACAGAACACTTGTGAGATCTTATATCAAGACTTATCAGATGGTGCTCAAGGCAGCAAGATGCACGTATCATTCCGCCTTGATTGCATCTGCGGAATCCCGCCCAGCCGCCCTGTTCAGGGTAACTCGCTCCCTCCTTAATCGGGGGGGGGGGTTGATGCACCCTTGCAGGGTAGTGCTGAGGACTTTAATAAGTTTTTCGCGGATAAAATCGCCCAGATTCGGATGGACCTTGACTCCAATTGGAATGCAGTATCGGCTGATAATGATTCAGTCGAGATGACAGGGACTCGTCTTGATCCTGTTGTGTGGGAGGAGTTTGACCCGGTAGCACCTGATGAAGTCGACAAGGCCATTGGAGCTGTGAGCTTCGCCACCTGTTTATTGGACCCGTGCCCCTCCTGGCTGGTTTTGGCCAGCAGGGAGGTGACGCGGGGTTGGGTTCAGGAGATTGTCAACGCTTCTTTGAGGGAGGGGTCCTTTCCGGCTCCCTGCAAGGAGGCAATTGTGCACCCCCTCCTCAAGAAGCCTTTCCTGGACCCAGCTGTTTTAAACAACTACCGTCCTGTCTCCAATCTTCCCTTTATAGGGAAGGTTGTTGAGAAGGTGGTGTCACTCCAGCTCCAACGGTCCTTGGATGAGGCCGATTATCTGGGCCCTCAACAGTCAGGATTCAGGCTCGGCTACTCCACGGAAACTGCTTTGGTCGTGCTGACGGATGATCTCTGGCAGGCCAGGGATAAGGGATTATCCACTATCCTAGTGCTACTTGACCTCTCAGCGGCTTTCGATACCATTGACCATGGTATCCTTCTGCACCAACTGGAGGGGTTGGGGGCACTGTTTTGCGGTGGTTCACCTCCTACCTCACTGGTCGGTCACAGTCGGTGTTGGGAGGGGGTCAGAGGTCGACCCCTAGGTTCCTCCCTTGTGGGGTCCCTCAGGGATCGGTCCTCTCCCCTCTGCTGTTTAATATCTACATGAAACCGCTGGGCGAGATGATCCGACAACACGGGGTGAGATATCATCAGTATCCTGATGATACCCAGCTTTACATCTCCACCCCGTATCATTTCAGTGAAGCAGAGGAAGTGATGTGCCAATGTCTGGAGGCTGTTAGGGTTTGGATGGGTGCCAACAGGCTCAAACTCAACCCCGACAAGACGGAGTGGCTATGGGTTCTGCCTCCCAAAGATATTTCAATCTATCCATCCATTAGCCTGGGGGGGAGCTTTTGACCCCCTCAGAGAAGGTCCGCAACTTGGGCATCCTCCTCGATCCACAGCTAAATTTGGAACATCATCTTTCGGCTGTGGCGAGGAGGACATTTGCCCAGGTTCGCCTGGTGCACCAGTTGCAGCCCTATTTGGACCGGGAGTCTCTTCTCACAGTCACTCATGCCCTTATCACCTCGAGGTTCGACTACTGCAATGCTCTCTACATGGGGCTACCTTTGAAAAATGTTCGGAGACTTCAGGTAATGCAGAATGCAGCCACGCGAGCAGTGTTGGGCTTGCCTAGAAATGCCCATATTTCGGCATCACTCCGCGAGCTGCATTGGCTGCCAATTGGTCTCTGAACCCAATTCAAAGTGTTGGTTATGACCTATAAAGCCCTACATGGCATCGGACCAGGTTATTTACAGGACTGTCTGCTGCCTCATGAATCCCAGCGGCCGGTTACGGCCCACAGAGTGGGCCTTCTCCAGGTCCCGTCAGCCAGACAGTGTCGCCTGGCGGGGCCTAGGGGAAGAGCCTTCTCTGTTGCGGCCCCGGCCCTCTGGAACCAACTTCCCCCGGAGATCCGTGTCGCCCCCACCCTCTCCGCCTTTCGTAAATTGCTTAAAACATACTTTTGCCGGCAGGCCTGGGGCAGCTAATACCTTGCCCCTAGCCAGTGTATGTTTGTGTGTATGTTTGTGGAATGATTGGTTTCTTTTTTAACTTAAGGGTTTTTATATTTATGTATTTTATTGTAATTTCTATCGTGTTGTGAGCCGCCCTGAGTTCTCCGGAATAGGGCGGCATAGAAATTAAATTAATAATATTAATATTAATAATAATAATAATAATAATAATAATAATAATAATAATAATAATAATAATAATAATAATAATAATAATAATAATAATAATAATAATAATAATAATAATGTAAGGTTCCTGTCCGTAAGCAGGCAGGTCTAGTGTTTCCTAGAAATCAGAACACGCTTAAAAGTGTACTGTGGTATTATAAAGTATTAAGTATGGTATGGAGAATGACTTGTAGTAGTTGAAATAGTAGTATCTATTTTTTTTAACCAAGATGGGAGGTGTGTTATGTCCTGGGCCTCTGATTGACAGAGCAAGTGCAGGAAGCTGCAGAGAGACCCTCTGTCTCCAGCCTATTGCGCATGTGCAAAGTGGGAAAATATGTTGCATTTATTGGGTGACACTGTCCCTGCAAAAGGGTATAAAAGGGATCACCACCATTTTGTATTGTTCTGTTGGAGTTTGAATAAAGAAGCATCTGTTGTTACTCCTGCCTCGTCTCAATGCCTTACCAATGCACAGAACAGAACAAAAACCATACTTACAAAAGTGGTAGGTCTAGAACTAAGAAGTAAGCAAGATCAAGACAAAAGCAAGCCAAAGAATTACATTTCATTTAAAAATAATTAGTATTGATGTAATTGAATGCAACAATATATCACTGCTTATAGAAGTTTTTGAAATGGCTGTTCTCTTATAAATTAGTAGCATCTTCTGCAGAGGCTTCAGAAATGAGATCAAGACTTTCAGCAGTCACATATAGTGAGGGCATCAGATTTTGCATCTCTTTTAGAAAGTATCCATGTATAGTAATGGATTGGGGGTAGTAGTTTTTAACCACCATGTGATCTGTGCTTCTGTTTTTGGAAGGGATTTCTGGAGAACTAAGGAAGAGGACTTTTTTTTAAAAGAAATATTATTTTGGTTTATATTGTATAGCTTATTGAATTTTAAATTACGTTAACGTTTTATTGTGCATCTTTTTTAATTCTATCTCCGAATTCACTGCATGGATGAATACTGTTTGAAACACATCAACTGACAGAATTTGTGACCCTAAATAAGAGAGATCTGGTAACAAAATTGTGAAAGCAGTAGTCTATATAGATCAGGGGTGTCAAACTGCCAGCCCATGGGCTGGCTGTGTCATAGCGAAACCATGCCCACCCCATTGCCGGCAATGGAAAAAAGCCATGATACATTGCGACATGTCATGTGACGTTGCGATTTGACACCCCTGATATAGATAGTGGGTGAATCTTGAACAGAAGTAGACTGCCCAGAACTACACACAACTGAATGAAAGGTGCTTATTTTCTAGCTTAATTATTGTGCTTTCTCCCACCTGCTATTTGCATTTTAGAACACTTTTGTTCCTCTGTCTAGATCAGAGGTGTCAAACTGCCAGCCTGTGGGCCAGTTGCATCATATAGATGCCACACCCACCCCAGCTACAGCAATGCAAAAAAAAATCACAATACGTCTCAACACGTCATGTGATGTGGCGAGTTTGACACCTGTGGTCTAAATGATGACTATCCACCTAATAGCTCCATACTGAGCAGGAAAAATAATGGAAACTTCTGGATCATGGATTATTGCCTGAGCCCTGAATAGTCAAGACAGTCACAACATTATGCTTGAGCTGCCAGAATGGAAATAGAGAAACATATTCCTACAAGAATAGATAAATCAACTACAAGATGAAATATTTGATGCATCTTCTTTAGGAAAGTATGTCATGTCAACTTATTTATGCACATGCCTTGAAAGTATTGAATAAAAACTTAGATAAATTTCTAGTCTTTATCATTTGAAAATAATGGAATGTTCAAATCCTAACAGTGAGGACAATTAACCAGTGGAACAGCTTGCCTTCAGAAATCGTGGCGCTCCATCACTGGAGATTTTTAAGAAGAGACTAGACAGTCACTTGTCTGAAATGGTATAGGGCCATTCTCCTGCTCAAGCAGGAGGCTGGACTAGAAGACCTCCAAGGTCCCTTCCAGCTCTATTATATTCTAAATGCAACAGTCCACAAATTCTAAACCTATTATTGCATATTTAATGCTGTCACGATAAGAATACAGGTAGTCCTCAACTTACAACTATACATTTAGTAACTATTCAAAGTTACAATGGCATTTTAAAAAGTGATTTACAACTAGTCCTTGCATTTACAATCAGCACAACATCTCTACAATCACATGGTTAAAATTTAAGCACTTGGCAATTAGTATGTATTTTTAAAGATTGCAATATTCCAGGGTCATGTGATTGCCATTTATGATATTCCCAGTTGTCGTTTGGCAACCAAAGTCAATGGGGGAAGGAGGATTCACTTAATAGCCATTCAATTTACTTAAAAACTGCTGTGATTCATTTAAAACCATTGTCATGGTTCCGACAGATGAAGCTCTTCAAAGAACTTCAAGGCATTCTTTACTTTAAAGAATCTTTATTCAAGAAGCATAGCATCAGCACTTACATAGCCAAAGCCAAAATCTAAATTCCCCTCCCCTGAGTACAAAGTATCAAAGCACAATTCCCTCCTCTAATTTACAGTCATCACATTCTCCAATTAGTTTGAAATGCAGACTTTCCTTCCAGTTCTCCAAACCCGCCAATTCTTATCATCTCTTATATCAAAAACCTTGGTTCTCACACTAGTTATAATATTGTTATGTCTAATTAAACTCCCATGCACAAATTCTGATCTCAGTTGTGGTCATAAGTCAAGGTCTAACTGTATGAAATATTTTTAAAAAACAAGGACTGTGATAGTTCTGCTTAGCTTGATGCACTATAGGGTTGATTGCCATGGCATTTATTGTCATTTTTTGGCCAAGTTTCATCTCTTTTATTAATCAACCTTAGGATCAACAGGAGTCTTAGGAATCTTTGACCATTAAAGGTCTACAGCTCAGCAGTTTGAGACCCAAGTGCCACTAGCTGGAGGCAGTTCCTATCACCTGTCCCAGCTCCTGCCAATCTAGTAGCTCAAAAGCATGTAAATGAATAGGTATCACATATAAGCATATAGGAAAGTAACATCATTCCATGTTTTGCCATATGTTCTGTGCTGCAGCATGATGTTATGTTGGCCACATAGCCATAGAAACATCTCTAGATAATGCTGGCTCAAGAAAAAGAGATGAGCACTGCCCTTAAAGTTAGTCACAACTATCAGGTAAACCTGGCAGGTACACCTTTACCCTTTTGCCTTAGAATCAACAATATTAGTGAGCATTAGAGATTGGGCTTCTCTGTAAGCTTTTATCAATCCAAAATGATTACTTTAAAGAATACTTTACCTAATTTTAAATTAAAATCTTTACGGTATTAATTGATGCTTAAATTAAATTTAAATTACCAAATGGTATTGTTTTGTAGTTCAACTATTACAAGAAGGTTATGAGTTTTTAAAAATAAGTTGACTAAGACATTGATTTAATAAAAATAATAATGATATAAACACTACATGACAGGGGAAACGAGTTTTTGCATACAGAGTGTCCCGCCATCAGTGCATGTGAATTGATTGAGTTTGTGTGTGGTATGAATGTGTTAATTTTAAAATTATTGTAGTCCGCCCCGGGTCTTTGGAGAGGGGTGGCATATAAATGTTATTTAAATAAAAAAAATGTAATGAGCCATAAACCTGTTTCAAAAGTTTACTTCCTTCTTCCTGGAAATGGTTACTAAGACTGGACTGCAAGAACCTTATGGGCTACAAGGCTTTACAATTTTGTTAATAATTAAAATATATATTAGGGAAAGAAGAGTGATTGATTGTAACTTAAGGGATGGTGATAATTTACTGAAGTGTTTGTACCTGTGACAAAGGGGTAAGTTACTTCTTTATTCATTTATTTTTTGTTTTTTCCTTTATTTTTGTATGTATATAAACTTATGTAAATAACTTATTTATATATTCTTTTCATTCAGTGTTCAAGGTTTCTAGCATAAAATGTATTGTGCAGTGACTTTGGACAACACCATGAGAAGAAAGTATCAAATTGCTCCAAAAACATACGCTCTGCAATATCACTTCCAGTAAAATGCCTTTTGCTATTTTTAACCAGCTAGGAAATGAAATTCCAGAAGAGATCTGAGTAATCTTAGCATTCTTGAAAAAAATTCAGTGCTTCTGTAATCTATGGCTACCTTTCACATTTTCTTTTCTTTAAACAGTAGATTGTAATGACAACTTAACTATAAAAAGACGTAAATAATTATTTTTCATTAGTATCAGATTAGGGATAAAGAAGCTAATGCATACATTTCCTAATAGTATAAATAAATAAAGGCCATGAATTTCTTGCAAAAAGAATAGAATAGAGCTGGAAGGGACATTGGAGGTCTTCTAGTCCAGCCCCCTGCTCAAGCAGGAGAACCTATTCCATCTCAGACAAGTGACCGTCTAGCCTCTTCTTAAAAATCTTCAGCGATGGAGCACCTATGATTTCTGGAGGCAAGCTGTTCCACTGGTTAATTTGTCTTCATTGTCAGGAAGTTTCTCCTTCATTCCAGGTTGCTTCTTTCTTTGATCAGTTTCCAACCATTGTTTCTTGTTCTGCCCTCTGGTGCTTTGGTGAATAATGTGACCCCTCTTTGTGGCAGCTCCTCAAATACTGGAATACTGCTATCACATTTCCCCTATTTCTTATTTTCTTTAGACTAGCCAAACCCAAGTCCTGCAGCCATTCTTCATATGTTTTAGTCTCCAGGCCTTTGATTATCTTAGTTGCTCTTCTCTGAATTTTCTTCAAACTCTCAACATCTTTTTTGTGATACTGTAGGTGACCAAAATTGGCTGCAGTATTCCAGATGTGGCCTTACTGGGGTTTTATAAAGCGGTACTAATACTTTGTGTGATTTTAATTCTATGCCTCTGTTTATACATCCCAGGATTGTATTAGCTTTTTTGGCTGCTGCTGCACCCTGCTAGCTTATAGTCAAGTGATCATCCACTAGGACTCCAAGGTCCCTCTCACAGTTACTGTTTTTAAGCCAGGCCATGCCCAATCTGTAATTTTTTATTTTTCCTGCCTACATGTAAAACTTTGCTTTTCTCCATACTGAAACTCATTTTGTTCGATAAGGTCCATTGTTCAAGTTTGTCAAGATCTTTTTGGATCCTGGGGTATTGGCTACTCCTGTCAGTTTGGTGTCATCTGCAAATTTGATGAGTTCCCCTTCAATTCCCTCATCTAAGTCATTGATGAAGATATTGAAGAGTACTGAGCCTAAGATGGAACCTTGTGGTACCCCACTGCTTATTTCTCTCCATGTGGATGTAGTGCCATTGAGGACTACTCATTGTGTATCATTTGCCAGCCAGCTACAGATCCATGTGGTGGTGATGTTGTCTATTCCACCTTTTTCTACCTTACCAAGGAGTAGAGGTGGTCTACTTTATCAAATGTCTTACTGAAATCTAAGTATACTACATCCACAGCATTTTGCCGGTCTACTAATTCAAGGCTTTTCAACTAGTGGTATTTGTACCACCTGTGGTGTTTTGCTACATGGCAGGTGGCACGTGACTGCTAGCCAAGTGTAGCAGGGGAGGAGAATGAGCCTAAGCAGCCTGAGAGAGAGGCAGCTGCAGCTGCATGACTAACTGGGCTCACAGAAGCCCCAGAAGCCAGCAGGGCTCCAGCTGATTGGCAATTCCAGAAGCAGCTCAGAGCTGGAGGTGTACTGAAGAAAAAGGGGGGTGAGGAGAGGAGAGGCTATAAAATGAGGTGGTTTGGGTGGGGGAAGGAAAAAAAGACAACAGGAAAGGTTTAATACCTTTAAACAAATGAAATTAGTTTTACCCCCTTTAATTGAGTCTGTCTATGGCTTTTAGAAAGTTTTCTTTGAAGGTAAAGAGGCTTAATATAAAGCTAAATCTTTTCATAATTGCCGGAGTCTTTCAGTCTAGGATTGCAACACGTGACACGCCTGAGGCAGCTTAAAGAGAAAACAAAAATGGAGGCTTATTTTGTGAGCCTTTCTTGCTTTGCACTTGATTCCTGTGTCTTTAAGGGTACAGGGAAGGGATTGGGGGGTGCATTCTTACTACACCGTGGAAGAGCTCAGAAGGGAGAGAGGAAGAAGGGCCAACCAGCTAGCTCAGGAGTCTACAAACTTAGCAACTTTAAGACCTGTGGACTTCAACTCCCAGAATTCCTCAACCAGCCATGAGGGCTGAGGAATTCTGGGAGTTGAAGTCCACAAGTCTTAAAAGTGCCAAGTTTGAAGACTCCTGAACTAGTTGGTAGTGGTGCATATTAATAAACATGGATAAATTCATCATACATTTGTCAGTGCAACGGAAAAGTGATTCAGCAAAGGAACAGCCACTGAAGAAATTAAAATTGATACTTTTTTATTTTTTTTCTACAGTTTGTAATATTTTATTAAATTATAGAATAAAATACAAAAATACAAAAGCAAATAGTAGGACACAGTGTGGAGGAGAAAGCAGGGGAAAGTGAGGGGGAGAAGGGAAAAAGAACAGAATTCCTCTGTTGCAGTAGAAGAAAGCATTAACATTGAACTTCAACTTTTTCTTTTCCATAATATTATAAACTAGCCATTTCTATAACAACAAATGAATCTAATCAGGAAAACCCAAAATCCCCCGTTTTTTAGTCATCAAGTTTTTGACTCCTTGCTAAGCACTGGTGGTACTCGTATATTGTCATGTTCTAAAAGTGGTACAATCTGTGAAAAGGTTGAAAAGCCCTGTGATAATTTAGTCATTTTATCAAAGAATGAAATAAGGTTGGTTTGGCATGATCTTCTAAAGGAGCGGTTCTCAACCTTTTTCAAGTCGAGACCCATGTGTGGCGCGACCCCGACCTGCACCGCGCATGCGCGGTGTGATGGCCCAAATCGCGCATGCGTGGTGTGCGTGCGATGGCCCGCATCGCGCATGCGCAGCGTGACGGCCCGAATCGCACATGCGTAGCATGATGGCACGAATCACGCATGCCCCCTGTGCCGGCCGAGGGGAAAAAGGGAAAAATGGCAGACTGCGGTGTTTGGCGACCCCCGTGAAATGGTCGTTCGACCCCAAATGGGGTCGCGACCCACAGGTTGAGAACCGCTGTTCTAAAGAGCAGCCAGGATTGATCTCCTCTAGGACTGACAGGTTTGATCGCCTTGCAGTCCAGGGGACTCGCAGGAATCTTCTCCAGCACCATAGTTCAAAGGCCTCGATTCTTTGGCACTCAGCCTTTCTTATGGTCCAACTTTCACAGCCATACATTGCAACTGGGAAAACCATGGCCTTGACTATGCATACTTTTGTTGGCAGGGTGATGTCTCTGCTTTTTAGTATGCTATCTAGATTTGCCATAGCTTTCCTCCCCAGGAGCAAGTATCTTTTAATTTCTTGGTTGCAGTCCCCATCTGTGGTGATCTTGGAGCCCAGGAAGATAAAATCTGTCACTACCTCAATTTCTTCCCCATCTATTTGCCAGGAATTGAGAGGGCTGGATGCCATGATTTTGGTTTTCTTTTTTTTCTTTTTTCTTTTACAAATATTTTATTAAGTTTTTTAAGGGTAAAAGGGGAATAAGGTCAACAAAGGTATAACAAAGGGAAACATACAAAAAGGTTAGACCAAAGGAAAAGGGTAAACACAATAGTGGGATTATTCCCACAAAATAACATTGCTTCAGCAAGTAGACCCGTCCGGGTGTATATATTAAATCTTAATTGTTAGTCTAATATTAAACAGTTTACACTAATTATTTTTTCTATAATCATGAAAATAACAAGTTGGTCAATATATCTTATTCATTTTACTAAATAACAATGCTTAATATAATATTACTAATATATTACTAATTAGTTGTAATAACTTTAAAATATTGATATATTACTTATTAGCTATAATTTACTTATTATTAAAATCACAAATAGGAAAAAGAAAAAGAAACAAAATCATCAAAATAGACATGAAAGATAAGTACAAATTATCAATTATCTCTTTAAGTTTCATAACTTTTTCTTGTTCTATCATGTTGCTAACCATTGGTAAAATTTGTCCCATGTTTTAAAGTAAATTGTGTCTTCTTTCCCCTTCATTTTTAAAGTTAATCTATCCATTTCCGCACATTCAAGTATTTTTGTTATTATAATCTAGTCAGATGGTAAATTTCCATTTTTCCAGAATTGAGCAAATGCTATTCTCACAGCTGTTAACACATGTAATATTAGGTACTCATTCTCTTTTCCATAATTCAAACCTAATATTCCTAACAAACACAGTTTCGGTTTAAATTTTATCTGTATTTTAATCATCTTTTCTAGCCACATATGAATCTTAAACCAAAATTTATTAGCATTAGGGCAAATCCACCAGAGGTGGTAATAAGTGCCTGGTTGTTGTTTACATTTCCAACACACATTTGAAACATTTTTAAACATTTTCTCTAATCTGATGTCATATGCCATCTATAAAACATTTTATATAAGTTTTCCTTATATGCAGCTGCTTTGGTAAATTTAATATTTCAGTCCCATAGTTTTTGCCATTCTTCTAAGTCTATAGAGTGACCAAAGTTCTTTGCTCTGTCCACTCCAAGCATCGGCCTGGTATTGCAGTGCCTCCAGGAAGCAAAGATACTTCTAAACGGAGACTATACAGATAACTTTGATATTTAAAAAGGCAAAAGACAGGGATGTCCATTGTCCCCCTTGCTATTCATTCTTACATTGGAAGTGCTGGCCAGGAATATGAGACAAAATCTGGAGATTAAAGGATGGAGATAAAAGATCAGAAATATAAATTACAGGCCTTTGCAGAGTGGACAGACCAATCAGTGTTTCCGTGTCCAGTTCTCATTGTTGCTTCTTGACCTGCAAATAGGTTTCTCAAGAGACAAATAAGATGGTCTGGTACTCCCATCTCTTTAAGAATTTGCCACAATTTGTTGTGATCCACACAATCAAAGGCTTTAGCATACTCAATGAAGCAGAAATAGATGTTTTTCTGGAACTCCCTAGCTTTCTCCATGATCCAGTATATGTTGGCAATTTGATCTCTAGTTCCTCTGCCTCTTTGAAATCCTGCCTGTACTTCTGAAAGTTCTTGATCCACATACTGCTGGAGTCTAGCTTGTAGGATTTTAAGCATAAGATTCCTTGCATGTGAAATGAGTGCAATGGTGCGATAGTTTGAACATTTTTTGGCATTAGCTTTCTTTGGAATTGGAATGTAAACTGACCTTTTCCAATCCTGTGGCTACTGTTGAGTTTTCCAAATTTGCTGGCAAATTGAGTGTAGTACATCGTCTTTTAAGATTTTGAATAGTTCAGCTGGAATACTATCACCTCTACTAGATTTGTTGTTGCTCAAATTTCCTAAGGCCCATTTTCACTTCACATTCTAAGATGTCTGGCTCGAGGTCAGTGACCACCCCATTGTGGTTATCAGGGATGCTAAGCTCGTTCTTGTATAGTTCTTCTGTGTAATTTTACCACCTCTTCTTAATCTCTTCTGCTTTTGTTAGGTACCTGCCATTTTGGTCCTTTACCATGCCCGATGTCATGTGTCTGAATAATGAAACAATTCAAAGAACTTTCAGGCATAGTTTAACCTAAAAAGCCTTTTATTAGTGTAGACCGGTGTCAGCACGGCATGGTGGATGCCAAGATCTGAATTTCCCTTCCTTTGCACATAACATTCCAGGCATTTCCCCTCCCCTATTTGGGGTCATGATTCACATCTTCCAATTAACCTGGAGGGCAAAGATTCACTTCCGTTCCTTTTCCCAGGCTTTCCTTATAATTCTCCTCCCCTTTCTCTGTCATCTGAATTAACTCTAAAAATACCAGAACGTTCTGCATATTTTGTCAAAGCAAGAATATTCAATATTAGCAGTGTTGACATCCGCCCCCCCTTACAAAAAGGACAGATCCTGAAATGTAAACAAAAGCATATATTAATGACTAGTTCTCGGTTTGTTGGGGTATTTCGCATGAAACCTTTTGACGAGCCTGTCAGCTTTCACCTCACTGGATTTCACCCAGGTGGCTTCAGACAACAGGTATCCCTTCCATTGTACTAGGTACTGCAATTTCTCTTTAAAAATTCTAGAGTCAAGAATACGTTTCACTTCATAGTGGGTCTGTCCCGCAACTATGAGGGGCCCAGGTCCTTCTTCAGGGGAGGTCTTAAAGTGGAGCCCCGATAAGGTTTCAACAAGCTGCAATGGAAGACTGGGTGAATTCTCCCTAAAAATCTAGGGAGATTTAGTTCTATGGTGACCGGATTGATGATCCTTACTATGGGGAAAGGCCCCAAGAATTTTGGTCCCAATTTCTTGCTGGGCAATTTGAGGCGTAAATATTTAGTTGACAAATAAATGTTTTCCCCAACTTGGAATGTTCTTTGGGGAGTCCTTTTTCTATCAGCCTGCTTTTTATAAATTTCAAAAGTCCTTTTTAAAGCAGTTTTTGTGTTTCTCCAAACTTCTTCCCACCCCCTCACCCATTGGTCAAGTGTCTGGGAAGCAGAGGGCACCTGAGGGTACTCTTTTCCTGTGTCCACTCTGAAAGGCATGTAGCCAGTGCTGCTGTGCACAGAATTATTGTATGCCACCTCTGCAAAAGGGAGGAGATCAGTCCAGTTTGTCTGTTGGTAAGAAACATAGCATCTAATATAAGAAAAATGGCATTAATGGAAGATATAAAATCTAGATATATGGAAATTATTGATGATTTACTTGTTTGATGATTAATGAATTGAAATATCTTAAAGTTTGATGTTATCTTGTTAGCTTAAAGTTGATTAATGGTTTATATAGCTTTAGGACAGATTAATACTTTAGTTTAAAAAAGAGATATAAGAGAAAAAAGGAGTGACTAATGAAATATATATTAAATCCTTTAAGAATGTATTTGTTCTTTTTTCTTTTCTTTTTTTTCTTTTTTTTTGTTTAGGATAATAGGGTTATTTGTAAGAAAATTATTATGTAATCTTGAACTAACTTAATAAGATGATTTCTGCTTGATAAGATTGATGTTATTGGTTATGACAATTTAATTGGATATGAGCTGAATTATGTTTAATGGATTGAAAAATTTAAGATTTGATTTTATCTGTTAGCTATAAGAGATTGATGAGTTGATAGATTAGATATATATAGGATAGATTAATGTTTTAGTTTAATTAAGGGATATTAGTGGATATTAGAGTTAAATAAAATTTACAATAAAAACTAAGGTACCAGAATATATTTGGAAGGAATACCCAAACTGATAGAGTTTGTATTTAAAGTTAATTTGATTATGGTTGTATAAATTGTTTAAAGTGTTAGAAACAGGTATAGGTTGACTAAATTTAAACCAGACTGAACTATTCTAAATAAACTATGTTAGTAAAGGGGAAAGAGAGGGAATACCAGAGGTATTGATTGAAGTATGTATAAATGTTTTGCTTTTGGATGATTGTTTAACTTAACACCATGGTGTGCTTTGAGCATTTTGTTGTTAAAATTAGAAAACCAATAAAATTTTTGCAAAAAAAAAAAAAGAAAAGAAACGTAGCATCTAAGATATTGCTCCACCATTTTGTTAGCGGATTCTGCAGCCCCATTGGTAGCAGGATGAAAAGCAGATGATAGACCTTGAGATGATCCAATTAATTTAAGAAAACTCTTCCAAAGCTTTGCTGTGAACTGCACCCCCCTTCTGAAATTATTCGCTTAGGGACGCCATGCAGCCAGTAGATATGTTTCAGGAACAAATTGGTCAGTTGTTGGGCAGATGGGAGTCCTTTGCAGACGATGAAATGAGCCTGCTTCGAGAACAGGTCTATTACAGTCCAGATGACAGTATTTCCTCTACTTTCAGGTAAGTCTACTATAAAGTCCACAGCTATTTCTTCCCATGGTTGAGAAGGGTCTGCCACAGGTTACAATAACCCAGGGGTTTTCCCTGGGATTCTTTTCATTGTGGCACAGACAGTACAAATTTTTACATAGTTTTCCACATCCCTTTTAAGCCCCGGCCACCAAAATTGCTGGCGGGTGAGGTGTAGGGTTTTCAAATATCCAAAGTGTCCAGCCTGTTTTACATCATGGCTGTGTTTGAGAGCATTAAGAAAGAGGGCTTCTGGCAAATATAGTTTCCCCCCTTTGTAAGCCAAGCCATCCCTGCACGTTAGGGAGGTTTGATTATCTTTAAACCATTGATCGGTGAGGAGCTCTCATTTTATTTTCTTTACCCCAGGGTCATCAGGATTGGGGACCTTGCGAGGCATAAGTTGAGCAGTAGTTTGTGGATTGGGGATAATTGTCTTGTTAACCTCCTCCTGTTTGCTTTTGTATTGGAGTAACCAGGATAGCGCATCAGCTAGGACGTTCTTTCTGCCTGGTATGTACTTTAGAGTGAAGTTGAAGTGGTTAAATTACTGTGCCCACTGTACTTGCTTTGGGGACAATTTGCGGGGAGTTTTCAGTGCTTCTAGATTTTTGTGATCTGTCCATACTTCAAATGGCACCTTGCTCCCTTCTAGATAGTGTCGCCAGTTTAGTAGCACCCACCTAATCACAAGGCCTCTTTCTCACAGATTGCCCATCTCCGCTCGCTTTCAGTAAATTTCTTAGAGGTTTAGGCGCAGGGTTGCAGGACCCCACTTTTGTTCTTTTGCAGAAACACAGTCCAACTGCCACATCGCTGGCATCAGCTTGAATTACAAAGGGCTCCCCTGGGCAGGGGTCCTTTAGGACCAGTTCAGCAGCAAATAGTCTCTTTAAATTCTCAAAAGCTGTTTGACAGCCCATTGTCCATGCTAGTAGTTGGCCCGGTCATGGCTTTCCTCCTCCTTTACCTGTTTTGAGTAGTTCTATAAGGGGTAGGGCAATCTTGGCAAAAGAGGGGATGAATTGACAATAAAAGTTGGCAAAACCCAGAAAGCTCTGGAGCTGTTTGTGAGTCTTTGGGGGCTGCCATTCGATTATAGCTTTCACCTTGGCTGGATCCATTTCAATACCCTCGTTGGAAATTCTGTAGCCAAGATAGTCTAATTGGGTCTGGTGAAATTCACATTTGGACAATTTGGCATAAAGCTTGGCATTCAATAGTTTCTTTAACACTTCTCTCACTAGCTTTATGTGATCAGTCATATTCGTGCTGTATATCAGGATATCATCAAGATACATCAAAACCTCTTTGTACAAGTGATCATGTAGGACCTCATTAATCAACTGCATAAATATGGCTGGGGCCCCCTGTAGTCCAAATGGCATGACTTTGAACTGATAGCTCCCCATAGGACAGTTGAAGGCAGTTTTCCACTTGTCTCCCTCTTTTATTCTCACCCGGTAATATGCCTCTCTCAGGTCTAATTTAGTGAAGACACTCCCCTTAGCCAAATGGGTTAATAAGTCCTTTAGGAGGGGGAGGGGGTATTTATTTTCCACACTCACAGCATTGAGACCCTTATAGTCTACACAGAGACGAAGAGACCCATATTTTTTCTCTTTGAACAACACTGGGGCTCCCATGGTAGATTTGGCCTGTTCGATGAACCCCCTCGCTAGGTTCTTGTTAACATATCACTACATCTCCTCCATTTCGAGGGGGGACATAGCATACATTCTTGGGCGTGGGAGTTTGGCTCCTGGCACCAGTTTGATAGAGCAGTCATTGGGTCTGTGTGGGGGCAGGGTCTTGCATTCTTTTTCACTAAGTGCCTCCGCCAGGTCCCGGTATTCATTGGGGATGAGTGGTTCGCCTGGTGGCGGTGAGGCAGCCATGTGCGCTTGCTCATTGGGTGGCCTAAGGTGTCCCGTAACATCGGTTGAATCAGTGGGAGGTTTAGGCCCTATAGGTAGTCTCACAGTTCTCATTACTTTCTCCCACCAGATAAACAGCTTCCATTTGTCTAATCAGGCTAGCCCTAGGATCACAGTCTCAGTCATTTTTGGATCCACTAGGAAGCGAATAAACTCCCAGTGTGCACCTATCTCGAGGCGTAAGGACTCAGTTAATTGTGTGACAAGAGTCCCTCCCATCAGGAAGCCATTGGCTTGCTCAAACCTCACAAACCTTTGGAAATCTGTTTTGCCCATATGCCCATTTTCATGGCAAACGGCAGACTAATAATGCAGTGGGTACATCCAGAATCAATTAGCATTTTAAAGTCCATTTGTGCTACAGACAAAGATTATAAGTTTGGCGGCCAGTGAAAAAGGCGGGATTTATCGACTCACCATCGGGTCATTCTCTCCTTCATCATTGCTGTCAAAGGAGGGTAGAGCAGGGGCAGAGTCTCGGCGTTCTCCTGCATGGGGGGTGTAATCTGGGCAACAGGTTCCTGCGCTCGATACATGCAGGCCTGAGAGAGGTGATTGTCTAATCCCTCAATGAAGTGATGGATTAGGGATTGTTCAGGCCACCCCTCTATTTGACCTGCTATCTTGCGAAATTCCCACATGTACTCCAGGGCAGGCCTGCCAGCTTGTTTTATTTTGTGGATCTGTTCTCTTGCTTTAAGACCAATAGATGGGTCCTCAAATGTTTCCCTCAGCCCTAGGAGGAAGAGTTGGGGGTCTTCCAATTCGGGAGCTTGTTCATCATATAAATAGTTCAGCCATTCGGATGCTTCTCCTTCTAGGCTGGACGCCATCACATTGACCATGGCCCCCAGGTCCGGGTAGAGATAGGCCCAGCAATTCAAATGAGAGCACACTTGGTTGAGGAAAAAACCCAGCTTCTCTGGGTCCCCATCGAAGGTTGCTCTGAAAAGTGGTGCAATTATAGGCTGTTGGGGGCCCCACAGTGGCTGTTGCTGCTGGCCCCATCGTGACTGCAGATTTGTGCCTAGGGGTTGCACATTTGGGGGCTGTGGCCAATCTTCTCGCTGCTGGGCCCATCCTGGCTTCTGTACCACCTCAAGCTGTTGCAAGGCCTCTATTAGCTGTGGCAAGTTCAGATGCTGCTGATCATCTACCTTTGGGGGATACCAATCTGCCCGTTGCTGCAAAGGGCTCAGTCTGGGATTCCCTCTCTCTTCAGGGCTGCAGTTCCTGGCTGGGGGAACCAGGGTCTTATCTGCAAGGGAGGGGCTGTAGGCTTTTCTCTGCA
The DNA here is from genome assembly GCA_034064705.1 of Bothrops alternatus. Lineage (NCBI taxonomy): Eukaryota > Metazoa > Chordata > Lepidosauria > Squamata > Viperidae > Bothrops > Bothrops alternatus. The sequence continues at coordinate 33,811,292 of JARGCV010000112.1, forward strand.
AGGATCGATTTCTGCTTTTCACATCTGGGGTTGGAAATCTTTTCAGTGACTCACCTAAAGCTTGAGTAGCCATTCATTAGCTCTGTAGCATTCTGCTTTTGAAGTCTTTGCTCCCAGCTGGGAGATCTGCCAGAATTCATCTTCCCACAGCATGCTGTCTGTTGTTTCCTCCTCTGGGTTATCACCAGCTGCTGGGTCTTGAAGCAAACTCACTTTTTTCATGATAGATTTTTCTTCCCTGAATCTTTACCAGCTCCTCTCAAGCCTAAAGACAGCAGATGGAGTTCAGGACTCCAGGTTGGTTGAAAAGGATTTGAGATCTCAACATGATGTCATGGTTCCAACTAATGAAACAATTTAAAGAACTTCCAGGCATTTTATCCTAAAAAGTCTTTTTATTCATGTGACAAAATGTCAGCATGGCATGATGAAAGGGATGCTAAGATCTGAAATTTCCAGCCACTGAGCAGTTATTTTTGCTAGCATTTCCCCTCCCTTATTTTTCTGTCATGATTTACGTTCTCCAATTAGTTTGAAGGGCAAATGTTCTCTTCCTTTCCCTTTTGTGGTCTTTTCCCTCCTCCCTCATTCTCCTCTGAATTAACTCTAAAAGTACCAGACAGTTCTGCATATTTTGTCAAAGCAAGAATATTCAATATTAGCAGCGTTGAGACTCAGACTGGATTTCCCTCTCTCCAGGAATTGATTTCTGCTTTTCACCTCTTGCTTTTGAAATCGTTCCAGTGACTCACCCAAAACTTCGTTATCTCTCCATTCTGCTTTTGAAGTCTTTGCTCCCAGTTGGGAGATCTGCCAGAGTTCTTTCTCCCCCGGCTGGCTAGCTGCTGCTCCACTCCCTGGGGAAGCTGCTGCTGCTGAGGTGCTGGCCTCAAGCCATCTTTCTCCTTCCATAATGAGATCTTCCCCAGATCTTTGTCAGTCTATCACCTTTAGTTTAGGAATAGTGACTGATGCCTGGGACCTCTTAATTGGTTTAAAAAATTGTGGATCTTGGCATGATATCATGTGTCTGACTAATGAAACACTTCAAAGAACTTTCAGGCATAGTTTAACCTAAAAAGCCTTTTATTAGTGTAGACTGGTGTCAGCACGGCACAGTGGATGCCAAGATCTGAATTTCCCTTCCTTTGCACATAACATTCTAGGCATTTCCCCTCCCCTATTTTGGAGTCATGATTCACATCTTCCAATTAACCTGGAGGGCAAAGATTCACTTCCGTTCCTTTTCCCGGGCTTTCCTTATAATTCTCCTCCCCTTTCTCTGTCATCTGAATTAACTCTAAAAATACCAGACAGTTCTGCATATTTTGTCAAAGCAAGACTATTCAATATTAGCAGCGTTGACACCCATCTTTGCATAAAACGTTTCCTTCATATCTCCAATTTTCTTGAAGAGATCTCTGGTCCTCCCTATTCTATTGTTCTCTTCTATTTCTTTGCACTGTTCATTTAAGAGGGCATTCTTATCTCTTCTAACTATTCTCTGGAATTCTGCATTCAATTGGGTGTATCTTCCTCTTTCTCCCTTGCCTTTCACTTCCCTTCTTTCTTCAGCTATTTGCAGAGCTTCCTCAGACAGCCATTTTGCTTTCTTGCATTTCTTTTTCTTTGGGATGGTTTTAGTTGCTATCTCTTGTACAATGTTGCGAACCTCCATTCATAGTTTTTCCGGTACTCTGTCTATCAGATCTAATTCCTTAAATCTATTTGTCACCTCTACTGTATATTCATCAGAGATATGATTTATTTCACACTTGAGTGGCCTAGTGTTTTTTCCTACTTTCTTCAATTTAAGCCTAAATTTTGCAACGAGAAACTCATGATCTGAGCCACAGTCAGCTCCTGGTCTTGTTTTTACTGACTGTATAGAGCTTCTCCATCTTTGGCTGCAGAGCACATAGTCAATCTGATTTCTGTGTTGGCTGTCTGGTGATGTCCGTGTGTAGAGCCGTCTCTTGGGTTGTTGGAAAAGAGTGTTTGCTATAAATATCGTATTCTCTTGACAAAATTCTATCAGCCTGTGCCCTGCTTCATTTTGTGCTCCAAGGCCAAACTTGCCTGTTATTCCATTTATCATTTGGCTTCCTATTTTAGCATTCCAATCCCCCATGATGATAAGGACATCATTTTTTGGTGTTGATTCTATAAGGTGCTGTAGGGCTTCATAGAACCGGTCAATTTCATCCACTTCAGCACCAGTGGTTGGGGCATAGACTTGGACTACTGTGATATTGAATGGTTTGCCTTGGATTCACACTGGGATCATTCTGTCATTTTGGGGATTGCATCCCAGTATTGCTTTTTCTTCTCTTTTATTGACTATGAAGGCTACTCCATTTCTTCTGAGGGATTCTTGCCCTCCATAGTATACCTGATGGTCCTCTGAATTAAATTCACCCATTCCTGTCCATTTCCTTCTCCAGTGGATCACATTTTGTCAGAACTCTCTGCTATGACCTTTCCATCTTGGGTGGCCCTGCACGGCATAGCTCATAGCTTCATTGAGTTATGCAAGCCCCTTCGCTATGCCAAGGCAGTAATCCATGGAGGGGTAATGAAATATAGTGATCTGCAAATGAAATTGAGTGATTGTGGAGGAATAAATCAATACCAATAGCAATAGGAGCTCTTGGTACAATAGTTGTACCAATAGCAATAGGAGCTCTTGGAACAATACCCAAAGGGTTGCCTAGATACATGGAAATTTTGAACTTATCAGACCTGAATATTATGACTTTGCAAAAAAACCACCTTACTTGGAACAGCCTATATTCTCATATGTTACCTTAACAGTTCTTAGACCTTGGTTAGAACTTTAACTGTTAAGTTTTTACCAGTCCTAAACTTTAAATTCAATTGAAGATTAATGAATAAAAAATAATAATAATAATAAGGTACTCAGACGTTACCTTAATAGTTCTTAGGTCAGTGGTTCTCAACCTTCCTAATGCTGTGACCCTTTATTACAGTTCCTCATGTTGTGGTGACCCCCAACCCCCCATCCAGCTGGCCGGGGAGGGGGGGGCAGGAAGGCCACTCTGCTGGCTCTGCCCAGCCTGGTTGGAGAAGCGCAGTTCCTCTCCCTCTTTCTCTCTCTCTTTACTCTCTATCTTTCTCTCTTTCCTCCCTCTTTCTCTTTCTCTCTTCTCTCTCTTCTCTCTCTCTTTCCTCTTTTTCTCTCTCTCTTTCCTACCTTTCTCTTTCTCTCTTTTCTCTCTCTTTTCCTGTTTCTCTCTCTTTCCTCTCTCTCTCTTTCTCTTTCATCTTTCTCTCTTTCCTCTCTCTCTTCTCTTTCTCTCTCTTTCCTCTCTCTTTCTCACTCTCTTTCCTCTCTCTTTTCCTCTGTTTCTCTCTCTTTCCTTTCTCTCTTTCTCTCTCTTACGGCAGCATCATTGGGGGTCCCCACTGCCCCCAGCCCGGCCTCCGCTGTGTCCTCAGACGAATGGGTGGGGAGGAGGAGCAGGACAGGAGGCAACTCCTTGCCCCTGCCAGGACTCCATGCTGCCCAGCCTCACCCTCTACCATTGATGGAGCCGCGGTGGGGGCTGGTGCCACGCAGCCTCTGCCAGCCCCTCTGCCAGCCTGGCTGCTCCCCCCAGGCACCCCTCTTGTCCTGGTGCCCACTTGAGCCGCCTGGGGGCAGCAGGAGAAAGAAGGGGAGGAGGAAGAGGAGGGCAAGGAAGCCACCACCAGCACTGGGCCCCAGGAGGAGGCTCTCCTTTCCTACCATTGCTGCATCTCCTTCTTCCTTCCCGGCAGCCTGGACTCTGGTGTGCCTTCCCGGCCAGCGGGGCCAATGGTTGGGCTGGCTGGGGATTACAGGGGCTGGTCTTTCTTGGACCGCGGCTTGCAGGAGGGCTGGCCTCCTCAGCGGATCCTCCAGCGGGCTGCTCCCAGCAGGGATCCCAGGGCTTCCCCGGGCAGCTCCAAGGCCATGAGGCCCTGGCTATGCTTCTCCCAGGGGGTGGGGCACCCGGGCACAGGGCCAATCAGGAGCCCTGCAGGAGGTAAGTCCGCCTGAGAGAAAGAGAGAGAGAAGGGAAGCAAAAGTGTCTCTCTCTCTCCCTCTCTCTGCAAATGGCAGAGAAGGCCATGCGGAGATGGATGCAGAGCGGTGTCTCGGTTCCTAAGACCATTGGAAATATGTATTTTCCGATGGTCTTAGGCAATCCCTGGGAAAGGGTCATTCGACCCCCAAAGGGGTCATGACCCACAGGTTGAGAACTGCTGTTTAGGTCCTTGGTTAGGACTTTAACTATTAACTTTTCACCAGTCCCAGACTGTGAATCAAATTGAAGATTAAATCAACAATAACAATAAAAACCATCTCAGGTTGTTCAGAGGACTCTTACAGGTGAAACAACTGTGGAAGAGAAAAACATGGCTTAAATGACAACATAAAGAAAGCAAAAGAGCCTTTGCTGAAGGAGGTGAACAAGGGAAAACTCTTGTAAACAACGAGATTGAAAGCAGAATATCGAAAGGAAACAATTGAGCATACAGTTTCTAACTGGAAAAAGAAGTCTATGCACAGTCAATACCTGAAGGACATTGAAGGAAAGGCAGATACAAAGCTAACATGGAGCTGATTGAGATCAGGAGTGCTTAGGAAAGAAATGAAGGGCTTCATTTTGGCTGCTCAAGAAGAAACCTTGCAAACTAATTCCCTGAAAGCAAAAATTCAGCAGCAGTAACAGCAGCAAATGTCGCTTATGCAATTGGAAAGATGACACAATGGATCATCTTATCAGTGGCTGCAGCAAGATCTCACAAATTGATTATCTACAACATCATGATCAAGTTGCCAAAATTATACATTGGAAGCTTTGCCAGAAGTTTGGGTTCAAATGCAGCAAAATTACTGGGAACACCAAGTTGACAAAGTTCTTGAAAATGAACAGGTCAAGTTCTTGTGGAACTTTTGAATCCAAAGAGACGGACATCCAGCCCACAATATGCCTGACATCACTTGTGGAAAAGAAAAAAGTGTGGTTCATTGATATTGCAATACCAAGTGATGCATGAATTGAAGAGAACCAGCTAAAAAAATAATGAAATACCGTGATCTGCAAATTGAAGTTGAGTGATTATGGAGGAAGAAATCAATGGTTGTACCAATAGTAATAGGAGGCCTTGGAGTAATACCCAAAGGGTTGCCTAGATACATGGAAATTTTGAACATATCAGACCTGAATATTCTGACTTTGCAAAAAACCACCTTATTTGGAACTACCTATATACTCAGATGTTACTTTAACAGCTCTTAGGTTCTTGGTTAGGGCTTAAACTATTAAGTTTTTACCAGTCCCAGATTGTGAATTGAATTTAAGATATAATAGTAATAATAATAATAATAATAATAATAATAATAATAATAATAATAATAATAACAATAATAATAATAACAATAACAACAACAACAATAACAACAACAACAACAACAACAATATGTCTGGAGACAGCAGAATAGACGAGAAAGAACTGGAGAAGATAACAAAATACGAAGACCTATAAATTGAAATAGAAAGACTGTGGCAAAAGCAAGCAAGGGTAGTACCAATAGTAATTAGGTGCCTTGGATGCAATCCCAAAACAACTGGAGCACCACTTGAACACCATTGGCATTGACAAATTTCCCATTAGTCAATTGCAAAAGGTGGCCTTACTAGGAATTGTTTCCATCCTGTGACAATATCAGTAATACTATCAAACATCCACATCTACTTATCCCAGGTCCTTGATAAGGACTCGATAAGTAGACAAAATGACAAATCCAGTCTGAACATCTGGCTGGCTATGCGATGATCCATAATAACAATAACAATAATAATAGAATAAATATGCCAAATCCAGTCTAAACATCTGACAAACTGCAACACATCATAATAATAAGCAATGAGGTACAACCTTGATTTGGTTTATTGGCTTGTGTGATCTGAGGAAGATGAGAGTTTTACCAAATTTTCAACCATACTGAACAGATCTCATCAGAAGAATGTTTCTCCCATTAATAATATGGTGAAACATAATTTATAGAAACCCATGCCAGATTGCTCAGCACCTGGTTAACAAGGAGCATGCTAGGTGTTGGAGTTCCTGGACATAAGATGACAAATGGGCTACAGGACTCAGGACTGTTGGCAAATAACCAGGGCCATAAGCTGCAGGAGTAGTGGAAGAAAATGGTCACTTCAATCTTGCTTGCTAAAAAGTGTGAATGTCACATGAGGTTTGGGCCAAAATGAAATTAGAGTGATGTTTCTTTTAAATGCTTACATTTTCTTCTGTAAAACAAACAAACAAATAAATCAATCAATAAGTCCTGAAAGTATGTTCACAAAGAGCTATTTTATCTGCTATCACTTTCTTTTCAAAAGTGTTATCATTTTCTGAAAGCATCAGAGGGGGGAAATTGGAAAGGTTAGCCACTGACTATATAACATTGTTAGGAAAGCAAACAGCTGCTATAAGAGAATATTTATCTTATAATGCCTTGCTCTCTTGGGAAGAGACGTTTAGTGAAGAGATTATCAGGTACTCTGAAAAAAATGTATATTTTAATCATAAATCTTTCTGGCACTCTGGTTGTTTTGTGCATTCTATATCCAATAGAAGCAAGAACATTGCATGTGTTTTTCACTGGGACATGAACAAAATGAAACCCATTTGTATTAACAGTACAGTTTTAACATGAGCGGTTATTTTTAACACAAAAGATACAACATCTAAAATAATTTCAGAATGACAATTTTGTGGTTCAGCTGTATGAAAGTGAATCTCATTTTTCTAAGTAGAACTTTGGGGGACAGAGCTGTATAAAATTTTGAAGAGGTGATCATGTCAAAGATGGTTCATGTGAAGTATATCTTTAAGTGGATTTGGGACCAATTTGACCATTTTACAAAAAAAATCAGAGCAAAACTGCTCATTGTTTTTATGACCTCATTTGGCACCTCCAGAATCCGAAAGGGACTTCTAGTGCACTATGCAGTGAATTTATAGTGAAGCATTGAAAATGCAGAAAGAAGTTCCTAAAACCAAACAAGGTCATGATGAGCCATGTTCTGTCCCCTGTGCTTCAAGATGTTGTGTCAAGAAATACTTCATGAGAGCCAGTTGTGGCCATTCTGCATAAGACTATTGGAGCATAGCACGAATATCAAAACCAATGCTTCTCAACCTTGATAACTGTAAGATGTGTGGACGTCAACTCCCAGAATTCCCCAGCCAGCTTGGGTTGAGGAAGGCACTGGTTGAGAAGTGCTAGTCTAGACCAAAAATTCATGGTCATTTATGATTAAAAGAAAATCTGCCATTTATAATGAGTGAATCAAGATAAAAACCAAATTGAATTTATAACATTAAATTGACAGGATTCTTTCTTTTTATTCAATTTAAGAGAAAGGGAGTTGAGCTATTGTAAACATATTTTAAAAATACAACTTACTGCAGCATTTGGAGTTCTGAAGAAGCTGGCAGATGTTATCTCAGAACCATTATATCATATCTTTAAAAGAAATCCTGCAGCACTGGGGAAACACCAGAAGATTGGAAAAGAGCTGATGTGGTTCCCATCTTCAAAAAAGGAAAATACAAACCCAGGAAACTACAGAGCAATCAGCCTAACATCAATATCTGGGAAGATACTGGAAAAAATAATCAAAAAACAGATCTGTGAACATCTAGAAACAAATAAAGTTATAACTATCAAAGGACCTACTTCAATCAATCCTCCCAAGGAAGCAGAACTCTTGAAACAGCATCATTTCAAAAGGAACTTTTATTGGGAGATGTTGAAAGCAGGAATAGAAGGCAGGATCTGAGGGTTTCCCACGTGAATCAATTAGTCAAAAGAGTCCAAAGTAACCCCACCCCAACTGTCCATCTGGATGGTTCTAACAGGCCAATCTGCAGGTGTGAAAGTGCCATGGGAATGGAGTGATAAGACGCCGCTTCCAAGGCTGTTAGGTCTCTGCACCATTTCTTCCACGGCTGGAGATAAGGCAGATGGGTGGAGGCACATTCCACTCTCATCCCAATAGAGAAACATCAAAGAGGATAGAGCAAGGAACAAAGCAAAGAAAATACACATCAGCACCCCAAGTATCCCTCTCCCCCCCCAAGAAGAATGGCAGAACGCAAAAAGAATAAGAAACCCATGCCCATAGAAAGACCGGGTTCTGGCATGCTGCCCCCCTTAAAAAAATGAAAGATCCACCTGGAGAGAAAGAAAATAACAATAGGGTGAGAAAAGTACAAATAGTTTAGTCAGGTTTATCAGGGTACTGGGAGTGAAATTTTTTAACAACCTAGGAGCCCTGACATGTCATTTATGAACCCACTCTTTCTGAGAAGAGGGAAAATCCTTCCAAGCTATTAGGTATTGTGTTGACCCATGCTGTTTCCTGGAATCTAGGATCTCCTTGATCTCAAAATGCTGTTTTTCTTCCACCATAATAAGTGGAGGAGAGGAACCACAGCTGGCATTAGAGGTGAGCTCAGTTCACGTTTTAACAGGCTGCAATGAAATACTGGGTGAACCTGTCTTAACATTTTAGGGAGTTCTAATTCCACGGTTACTGGTTTGATGACTATTTTTATGGACAATGGTCCCATGAATTTTGGCCCTAATTTCTTTGATGGATGCAAAGATTTTAAATACTTTGTGGACAAGTATACTTTCTCCCCCACTTTGAGCGGCTTAGGTTCTACCCGCTTCTTATCTGCCTGTACTTTATATGCTTTCCTAGCCTCGTCTAATGGTTTTCTCACTACTGGCCATGTATTTTGAAGTTGTGTGATCCACTCCTTCAGGGAGGGGATGGTGGGTTCATTTACTGGCAATTCAGGTATTGGGTTGAAGGTTTGTCCCATTGCAACCTGGAATGGGGTGTAACCCATGCTGGAATGAACAGCGTTGTTGTAAGCCACTTCTGTGAAAGGAAGTAGACCGGTCCAATTGTCTTGTTGATAATTAATAAAGCATCTAAGTATTGTTCCAATACTGAGTTTGAACGTTCTGTCCCACCATTCATTTGAGGATGATGACTAGATGATAAACCCTGGGTGATCCCCAGGAGGTCAGAAAAGGCTCTCCAGAACTCTGAAGTGAATTGCACCCCCCTGTCTGAAATTACACATTGTCGGTAGATATGTTGTACAAACATCTTTGCTCGAGCCTTGGCCGTGGGAATCTTGGTGCACGGAATGAAGTGCACCTGATTGGAGAATAGGTCTGTCGCCACCCAAATGACCGTGTTCCCTGCACTCTCTGGTAACTTTATGATAAAATCCATGGAAATCTCTCATCAAGGTGCTGATGGGCTTGCTACTGCCTGCAATAGTCCCAGTGTTCTATCCTGTCTTTGCTTTGCCACTGCACAAATGGGGCAGCTAGCCACATAACTTTCAATGTCTTTCTTTATGGATGGCCACCAAAACTGTCTCTTCACAAGATGAAGTGTTTTTATGAACCCAAAATGTTCAGCCCCCTTTGAGTCGTGACATAGCTACATAAATTTCAGTCTTTGGGCTTTAGGCACATATAGCTTCCCCCATACCCATGGTAGAATAGAATAGAGCTGGAAGGGACATTGAAGGTATTCTAGTCCAGCCCCTGCTCAAGCAGGAGAACCTATACCACCTCAGACAGGTGGTTGTCTAGTCTCTTCTTAAAAATCTCCAGTGATGGAACACCCACTATTTCTGAGGGTAAGCTATTCCACTGGTTGCTTGTCCTCACTATCAGGAAGTTTCTCCTTAATTCCAGGTTGCTTCTCTCCTTGATCAGTTTCCACCATTGTTTCTCATCTTTCCCTTTAGTGCTCTGGTGAACAATTTGACCCCCTCTTCTTTGTGGCAGCCCCTCAGATACTGGAACGCTGTTATCATGTCTCCCCTATTTCTTCTTTTCTTTAGACTAGCCAAACCCAAGTCCTGCAGCTGTTCTTTGTATGTTTTAGCCTCCAGGCCTTTCATCATTTTAGTTGCTCTTCTCTGAATTTTTTCCAAACTCTCAACATCTTTTTTGTCATATGGTGGCCAGAATTGGCTGCAGTATTCCAGGTGTGGTCTTACTAGGGCTTTGTAAACTGATACTAGTACTTTGCATGATCTTGATTTTATGTCTCTGTTTATACAACCCAGGATTATATTAGCTTTTTTGGTTGCTGCTGCACACTGCTGGCTCATAGTCAAGTGATGGTCCACTAGGACTCCAAGGTCCCTCTCACAGTTACTGTTTTTAAGGCAGGTATTACCCAATCTGTATTTGTGCCTTTGTTTTGTTTTTTTGCCCAAGTGTAAGACTTTGCTTTTCTCCACATCGAAACTCATTTTGTTGGATAGGGCCCATTGTTCAAATTTGTCAAGATCTTTTTGGATCCTGAGTTTGTCTTCTGGGGTGTTGGCTACTCCTGACAGTTTGGTGTCATCTGCAAATTTGATGAGTTCCTCTTCAATTCCCTCATCTAAGTCATTGATGAAGATATTAAAGAGTACTGAGTCTAAGATGAAACCTTGTGGCACCCCACTGCTAACTTCTCTCCATCTGGATGTAGTGCTGCTAAGGTCTACTCATTGAGTACGGTTTGTCAGCCAGCTACAGATCCATCTGATGGTGATGTTGTCTATACCACCTTTTACTAGCTTACCAATTAGTAGGTTGTGGTCTACTTTGTCAAATGCCTTACTAAAATCCAAGTATACTACATCCAATGCATTTCGCTGGTTTACTAGTTTAGTCATTTCATTGAAGAATGAGATAAGATTAGTTTGGCATGATCTGTTTTTAACAAACCCGTGCTGGCTACTAGTTATGACTTTGTTTGCTTCTAGTTAGCAATAATAATAATAACAACAACAACAATAACAACAACAACAACAACAACAATAATAATAATAATAATAATAATAATAATAACAATAACAATAATAATAATAATAAATTGGAAGGGACCTTAGAGGTCATCTAGTCCAAGACCCTGATCAGGCAGGAAACCCTATACCATTTCAGACAAATGGCTATCCAGTCACTTCTTTAAAACTTCCAGTGTTGGAGCATTCACAGCTTCTGGAGGCAGGTTGTTCCACTGATTAATTGTTCTAACTATCAGGAAGTTTCTCCTTAGTTCTAGGTTGCTTCTCTCTTTGGTTAGTTTTCATCTGTTGCTTCTTGTCCTGCCTTCAGGTGCTTTGGAGAATAGTTTGACTCCCTCTTCTTTGTGGCAGCCCCTGAGATATTGGAACACTGCTATCATGTCATCCCTCATCCTTCTCTTCATTAGACTAGACATACCCAATCCCAGCAACCATTCCGTATATGTTTTAGCCTCCAGTCCCCTGATCATCTTTGTTGCTCTTCTCTGTACTCTTTACTCTGTACTCTGTAGTCTCAACATCTTTTTTATATCATGGTGACCAAAACTGGATGCAATATTCCAAGTGTGGCCTTACCAAGGCATTGTAAAGTGGTATTAATACTTCATGTGATCTTGATTCTATCCCTCTGTTAATGCAGCCTAGCACTGTGTTGGCTTTTTTGGCAGCTGCAGCACATTGCTGGCTCATATTTAAGTGATTGTTCACTAGGACTCCAAGATCCCTCTCGCAGTTGCTACTATTGAGCAAGGTACCACCTATACTATACCTGTGCATTTGTTTTTTCTTGCCTAAATGTAGAACCTTACTTTTTTCACCATTGGATTTCAATTTATTAGATAGCACCCAATGCTCAAATCTGTCAAGATCCTTCTGTATCTTAAGCCTATCTTCTGGAGTGCTGGTTATTCCTGCCATCTGCAAATTGGATGAGTTCCCCATCTATTCCCTCATCCAAACTATTGATGAAGATGTTGACGAGCACTGGGCCCAGAACAGACCCCTGGGGCACCCCACTACAAACTTCCCTTCCATTGAGGACCACATGCTGAGTACAGCCGGTCAGCCAGCCATGAATCCATCTGGTGGTGATGCTGTCTAACCCACATTTTTCTATCTTATCAAGTAGTAGGTTATGGTCTACTTTATCAAATGCCTTACTTCAAGTCCAAATAAATTATATCCACAGCATTCCTGTGGTCCCCTAAATTTGTCACCTGGTCAAAGAATGCAATAAGATTTGTCTGGCATGATCTCTTTTTGACAAACTCATGTTGGCTTTTCGTAATGACTTTGTTTGCGTGTAGGTGTTCACTGATTCGTTGCTTGATTATCTTTTCCAAGATCTTCCCAGGTATTGAGGTCAGGCTGAAAGGTGTGTAGTTTCCTGGATTCATTTTTTTTCCTTTTTTGAAGATGGGAACTACATTGGCTCTTTCCCAGTCCTCTGGTAGTTCCCCAGTGCTCCAAGATCTTTGAAAGATATAGTTCAGTGGTTCTGAGATCACATCTGCCAGTTCCTTCAGAATCTTGGGGTGTAATCCATCTGGTCCTGGTGATTTGAACTCATCTAGGGTGGAAAGGTGCTCACTTACCATTTTCTTGCGTATCTTAACTTGTGTTTCTAATCTGTTTTTTACAGTACTGTTTTTGATAGGTTGGACTGTTTTTTCCCTTTGTGTAAATATGGATGTAGTTCTGGTTTCTCCCTGTTACTTGTCACCTTCTTGCCACTTTCTCCCACTAGTAGATCAATCATATCCTTAACTTTTTTCTTGTTTTTTACATGTTGAAAGAAGGGGTTTTTTTTGTTATTTTTGACTTTGGTTGCAAGCCTTAGTTCATTTTGAGACTTAGCTTTCTTCACTCCATCTTTGCAGGCTCAGGCTATTTGCTGATATTCTGCCTTCGTTATGTGTCTCTCTTTCCACTTTTTATACTTGTCCTTTTTATCTTTCAATTGATCAGAGAGTTCTTTATGCACTTATGCTGGTTTCTTTTGAGAACTGTTATTTTTCCTCTTTGCTGGTATTGTGCTGGACTGTACTTTTATTATCTCACTTTTCAAAATTTCCCAAGCTTCTTGAGTTGTTTTCCCTTGAGGATTCTCATCCATTGAATCCTTCCCATGCTCTCTCTAAGTTTGTTGAAATTAGCTCTCTTAAAGTCCAAGACTCTAGTTTGACTGTGTTGTATTGCTTGTGCTTCCATAATGTTGAATTCCAATAATGCATGGTCACTCCCCCCCCCAAGATTCCTGTGGTTTCAATACTTTCTATCATTTCATCTCTGTTAGTGAGAATTAAGTCCAATATGGCTGATCTCCTAGTTCCTTTCTCTACTTTTTGGGAGACAAATTTGTCTGCTAGGTTTGTCAGGAATCAGTTCGCAGATCTGTTTTTTGATTATCTTTTCTAGGATCTTCCCAGGTATTGATGTTAACCTGATTGGTTTGTAGTTTTCTGGATCCAATTTTTTCCCTTTCTTGAAGATGCACACCACTTTTCTAATCCTCTGGAACTTCCCCAGTGCTCCAGGATTTATGAAAGAAGTGGTGCAATGGTTCTGAGATAACATCTGCCAGCTCTTTCAGAACTCTGGGATATAATTTGTCGGGTCCCGGTGATTTATACTCATCAAGGTCAGATAGGAGTTCTCTTACCATTTTTTTTGCTTTTTGAAATGTTTGTCTCTAGTATGTCTTTTGCAGTGGTTTTGGGGGGGGTATGTTGGACTATATTTTTGTGTGTGTATGTGAAGACTGATGCAAAGTATGAGTTAAGCAGCTCTGCTTTCTCCCTGTTGCCTGTAATTTCCTTGCCATCTTCTCTCTTTTTTAAAAAACAAAAACAAATTTTATTGGTTTTTTAAGTTCTTAAAGCAACATATTCAGAACACACCATGGTGTTGGGGTAATCAAACATCTTAAAACAAAACATATATACATAATATAATCAATACATCAAATATTCCTTCTCTTTTTCCCTCAAATAGCATAGTATATTTAGAATATCCAATTCTAGCTTAAATTTATTCAACCTGAACCTATTTTTAAGCTTCATCAATTTCTACCACAATCAAATTAACTTTAAATAAAAACATTTTCAATTCAAATATCCCTTCCATATATGTTCTACTTTCTTAATTTTATCGAAATCTTATTTGTTTCTTCTTCCATTACTCTCCCTTATTTAGAGTAAAATATTAATCTATCCTGTACCTATCAAATCTATCAATTGATCTATCTCTTCAAGCTAAAAAAAATAATATCATACCTTAAATCATGTCATTCTATTAAACAAAATTCAAATCTCCAATTAATTATCATGACTAATAACGTCCATATCATCAGAAAATCATATCATCTTATTAAATTTCAATTCACTATTAGTTCACTTCAAATCTGAAACATCTCTTCAATTTTCGTCATTCCATTACATCATAATTTTCATAGAAATAAACCTAACATTCTAAAAGGAACATTCCTAATATTCTAAATTGTCTTTAATCCCATAAATAGAAAGATATCTCGTTTTTAAACAAAAATATTAATCTATCCTAGACACATCTAAATGTATGTATTTATCAAACTATTCTATAGATATCTAATCCTTCACTTAATCAATCTCTTTGAATTAACAAATTAATATCAAACCTTAAATCATTTCAATCCTTTAAGTAAAGTTTAAATTTCACATGTTATAGGACAAACAAGTCATCTTATTTAATTAACATTCAATTAATTATTGATTCACTCCAACTCTAAGACATCTTTTTACTTCAAACTCAAAATCTCAGTCCTTACATCAGCCTTTAATCCAATTTAAGAAATTTTAAATTTCATTTTTTAATCTTATTCTAGCTTTCCTCTTTTGCCAGGTAGGTTTTCATAACAGGGCTTCCCTTCCAGATAATAGGTCTCTTTTTGTTGCTTGTAGTGTCACTTGATTCAATACCAACCATCTTGATCTCTGATTTAATCCTCTGTTTCTCTTGTCCATAAAGCCTCGTTGCTTCAGAAGTCCAAAATTCAGTCTTTGCTTTTCCTGGTCTTGCTTGTAAGGCAAAATAAGATTATCCTTATCCTCAGTTAAAACCTCTTCTTGTATAATCTGTTTTGAAGTAAAGATTCTGGCTCTTAGTTCTGTAGTAGCCTCTTTTATTGTAGTACATATTTCTTCTTTAGCCTCATAGATCTTTTCCAGTATAAGTTTACAGTTTAAGTGTGATTGGGGCTTCTCCATTTTAGCAATAGTTGAAGAAGAGTCCTTTTCCTTTTTAGTGAAGGTTACAGTTGAACATGATCCACCCCCACAGATCACACAGGTAGCTCAAATTATCTTTTTTTCTTGAAAAATAGTTTGAAGGCCAAAGCTCTTTCATCTCCAAATAAACAACAATCCAATATTAAGTTTTGACCAGTAAGTGTCCTCAGTGAGCTAAAAAAAACTTCTTCAAATGCCAGTTTTTTCCTTTTTTCTATCTTTTAAAGGGAGAATAGAAAAAGAAATACTCTGCCGATATAATACCGCTCCAAAAAACACAAAAAACAGTTTTTTCTACAGCACAATGTAAGTAGGAATAGAGTATAGTCTTTAAATGAATATTTATTTGTTTTTTCTGTCCTTTTTATAAAACACATTTGTTCCCATGATTACTAAAGCTGCTTTCTCCAGATGGGGAAATAATAGCACAGACAGTTTCTACAGGCAAAAACAGCAGGGGTATGGAGAGGAACAAAAGCAATCTCACCCGGATCATCCGCGGTGGGTCGTTAACGCTTAGATGACGATGTGACTTTCGGCTGGTGCAGCAGGGTGATCTTTGCTCTGTCGGCCCTAAGGAGAAGCTGGAGATTCGGGGGAAGCTGCCACCCTCCCCTATCTACCAGCCAGCCTCCTCCTCAGTGGTCGCCCCTCCAGGGTGACTTTCGACCCCCTAGGGGATTTACCGGTGAAGAAAACTCCAGACGGCCTGGAGAGAAGTTTCCAGGCACAACCGGCGTCGCCGCAATCTGGAACCGGAAGTCCTTGTCATCTTCTCTCTTAAGTGGGCCTACAGTTTCCTTGACTTTTTTCTTGTTGTTAATATGTTGGAAGAAACTTGTTTTATTGTCCTTGATTTCTGTTGTGAGTTTTTGTTCGTTCTGAGCCTTTGCTTTCCTGACTTCTTCTTTGCATGATCTGGCTGTCTGCTGATAATTGGCCTTGGTTATGTGCCCCTCTTTCCATTTTTTGTATTTGTCCTTTTTGTCTTGGGAAGTCCATCATCCATTGAGCAGAGGTTTTTATGACTTAGGAACCACTCATCCATTTCCAAAGCCTGCCTGAATTCCACTCCTGCTTCACTATCCAGGGGTTTTGACTTCTTTGCTTGCAACTGTGTAACCATGTAACTGAGCCCCCAATTGTTTGGATGGTATGAGGTGGTTCACCACTTCTGTTTTGGTACTATTATATTGTGGCAACCTTGACAAAGCATCAGCTAAAAAATTCTTCCCCCCAGGCAGGTATTTCATAGTGAAGTTAAACCGTGGAAATGTTGAGACCACCTTGCCTGTTTTGGTGACAGTTTTCTGGGGGGTTTTAAGGCTTCAAGGTTTTTGTGGTCAGTCCACACCTGGAAGGGGATTTTACTCCCTTCCAGGAAGTGCCTCCATGTGAGGAGGTCCCAGCATACTGCAGAGGCTTCCTTCTCCCACACTGCCACCTTTTTTCTGTCTCTGTGAGTTTTCTGGCCATATAAGCACAGGGTTGTAGCCAGCCCTCTTGGTTTTCTTGGAGCAGTACCGCACCTACAGCTACGTCACTGGCATCTGCCTGTATGATAAAAGGTTTCTCTGTGCATGGGTGCTTTAGGACCAGCTCAGCCAAGAAAAGTCTTTTTAACTTCTTGAACGCAGCTTGACATTCCATAGTCCATTTCAATGGTTGGCTAGGTTTTGGTTTACCCTCCCCTTTCATTTTTAGCAAATTGGTAATGGGGAGCACGATCTGAGCAAAAGAAGGGATGAATTGACGATAGAAAGTAGCAAACCCTAGGAAACTACAATTACCTCCTCGTGTGTGGCGGTGCCCCTTCCAGTACTGCCCTGACATTTTCTGGATCCATCTCTATCCCATTTTGGGATATGCAATATCCCAAATAGTCAATATTTTCCTTATGGAACTCACACTTTGACAGTTTGGCATAGAGTCAGGCAGCCCGCAATTTATTTAGCACTGCCTTGACCAATCTGACATGCTCCTCCCTTGTTTCTGTGAAAATTAAGATGTCAACCAAATATACAAGAACCCCCTTGTAGAGGTGCTCCTGGAGGACCTCATTAATCAATTGCATGAACACTGCTGGTGCTCCTTGCAGTCCAAATGGGAGCACCCTAAATTTGGAAGCACCCCATGGGGCAGTTAAACACTGTCTTCCATTCATCTCTTTCCTTAATCCTAACCCTGTAATATGCTTCCCGTGGGTCCAATTTCGAGAATATTTTCCCCTTTGCTAGGTGGGCCAACATATCCTTCACCAGCGACAGGGGATAGGTATTGTTTTTGCTCACTGTGTTTAAAGATCTGTAGTCTATGCAGAAGCAAAGAGATCCATCTTTTTTTCTCAGAACAAAACCAGAGCCACTGTTTTTGGTCTCACTGGCTGTATGAAACATTGTGCCAAATTTTTCTCTATGAATTTCTGTAATTCCTCTAGCTCCCAGGGTGTCATCAAGTACATTTTGGGCTTAGGTAACTTGGACCCCAGTAGGATCTCAATGGCGCAGCCAGTGGGCTGATGGGGGGGTAGCTCATCGGACCACTCTTCGCTGAACACCTCAGCTAAATCCCAATATTCCTCGGGCATAGTTTCCAACCCCTGATCTTTCACCGCTGCTACCACTTCTGGGGTTTCTTTTCTCTTGGTCTTACAGTTTCCATCCTGCACCATGGGTCTTTCCTTTGGGAACCTCAACTCTCCGGTTCTCCAGTCCACCTTTGGGTTCCATTTCCTCAAGCATGTCATTCCCAATATTAGGGGCCACTCCATGCCAGGGATTACTATAAAAGTCAACGTCTCTGTGTGATCTCCCATTATGAGCTGGATTGGCTGGGTGGCAAGGATGGCTGGGATCCCCCCTGCAATGGACCCATCTAATTGGCCAAATGAAATTGGCTTCTTCAACCTCTTCACCAGGGTTCCTAGGTTCCCCACTAAGGTTGGGCTTATGAGGCAATGGGTGCAACACGAGTCCACTAGGACTTTCATAGTTACCTTTCTTGGCATCCCTGGACTCGACAGTTCTATGGTTCTGGTGAGTGGTGCAATGGGTCCACTTATTAGGGGTTCATTTTCAGAATTCCTATCGGGAGAGTCAGGTGGTTTTCCAACTGGAGCCAGAGTTCCTTCCCCTGGGGTTTCAGGAAAATGGACTTTGATGACCTCAGGGCTCTTCATGGCAGTCTCCCTGGGTCATTGCGGAGTCTCTCCAGGCTTTCCTCCACCAGCTCAATTAGGTTTTTACACAGGAGTCTTTGAATGACATTTTACAGTCCAGTGCCCCTCTTTACTGCATTTGAAGCAAGCCATTGAGCGTGGTGCTGCAGAGGAGTGTTTTGTCACCTTCCATTTTCTCCCTTGAAAAGGAGAATCTCCAGGTTCGCCCCAGATGCCTTTAAGGACCCGCTTCAAAACCTCACCCCAAGAAAGCAGGACACTTGGAGAAATTCCATTCCAAAAGGAACTTTTATTAGGAGAAGTTGACAGCAGGTAAAGAAGGCAGGATCTGAGGGTTTACTGCTTAGATTAATAGGTTAAAGGAGCATCAAGCAAACCTCACCTCAACAGTTCATCTGGTCAGTTCAAACAAGCCAATCCCTAGGTGTTAAATCCACTGTGGGAATGGAGCTGATAACAGAGTTCGTTCCCATGCCTGTGAAGACGTTGTTGGGCCTTTGTGCCTTTCCCTTCCACAGCAAGAGATAAGCCAGATGGCCGGAGGCACATTCCTTTCTCACCTGAGATTGACAACAAGGGGCAACAGTTCAAAGAGCAAGCAGATAGAAAAGGCAGAGACAATACATACATTCCCCAGAGCCTCCACCTCCACCCAGGAGAATGACAGAACCATAGGAAGAAACCAGAAAAGAACAGAACTAAGCCCCCCTAAAGGAATGGGTTCTGACATGCTGCCTCCCTTAAAAAAGAGACACCCACCTGCAGAAAAACAAAATAAAAAGACACATAAATAAAGGTTAGTCTGGTTTATCTGGATATTTAGCATGGAACTTACTAAGCAATCTAGGGGCTCTAACGTGATGTTTTTGAACCCTTCGTTCTGGGAGGGAGGTAGATGTTTCCATGCCACCAGGTATTGGGTGGAACCATGGTGTTTCCTAGAATCTAAAATCTCCTTGATTTCAAAATGCTGTTCCCTTTCAATCATAACTGGAGGAGGGAGAGGAGCTGCAGCTGACCTTAAAGGTGATTGCAGTTCACGTTTTAAAAGACTGCAGTGGAAAATTGAGTGAACTTGTCTGAGTGTCTTGGGGAGCTCCAATTCTACTGTAACTGGATTGACTATTCTTTTTATTTTTTATTTTTGTATAAGTATTTTTTATTAAATTTTTAAAAAAAACTTTTAACAATTATAACATAATAACATATTAACTCAACTGAAAACAAACAAATTACATATTAAAAAAACAATACAAATAGCTGCTCGGAACCCCCCTCCACAGCACCCTCCAGCAACCCACTCCTCTTCTACTTTTGCTCCTCCTCCTCACCATCCGAAGCGCTAACTAAAGTTCTCCCGAGCATCCTACAAAAATTATCTAATCCCTTAAACCCCCAACTACAGTTGAGAAGCATAAACTAATATATATTATCTCCCTCCCCCCTCCCCCCCAGGCTTCCCAGAATGAATACGGGGTAAAAACGCAAGAAACCCCACTAAGCTACTATTTTAAACTATTTAACTATATATCAAATCTAATTCTCTCAACTGATATTTCTTTTGCATATAATCAATCCATTTCTTCCAATCCATCAAAAATGTTTCATTTGAGTGGTTCTTCAGGTATGCCGAAATCTTAGCCATCTCAACAAGATGGGTAACTTTTAACGTCCATTCTTCAATAGAAGGTATTTCAGATGACTTCCAATATTGTCCCACCAACAGTCTTGCAGCTGTAGTCAAGTTCAAAATCAACTTAGTCTCTGTGGTGGAACAGTCCTTTGTAATACCCAACAAAAACAACTGTGGTACAAACTCAATACGCTTTTTCAAAATATTTTGAAGAATCCACCATATTTTTATCCAAAAAGCCTTAATTTTTTTACAAGACCACCAAATGTGAAAATAAGTAGCGTCCATAGAATCACATCTCCAACATTTGGGTTGCAAATTTGGATACATAAACGATATTTTTTTTGGATCTAAGTGCCATCTGTAAAACATTTTGTAAAAATTTTCTCTTAAATGCTGAGCTTGTGTAAATTTAACATTTTTCACCCATATTCTTTTCCAAGTTTCCATCATAATTGGGTATCCAAAATTACCTTCCCACTTAATCATACAATCTTTAACTAATTCAGTTCCAGAATCAATTTCAATTAAAGCATCATATATTCTTTTAATATGCATCACTCTTTGATCTCTAATTTGTATAATTAATTTTTCATCCTTTAAAGAAAAACCCATCTTGACATCTTTTTGCCATCTGGCTTGAAGTTGTGCATAATAATACCAATTATGAGCTATACCTTCCTCCCTTAATCTGTCTAATGATTTCAGTTCTAGGCTATTCCCTTCTTTATTTAAGAGTTTATCATAGGGCACCACGTCTTGAATTTGATGTATACCTATACTCTGTATTGCATGCCTGGGAACTGTCCATAAAGGAATTTTACCGTTTAACTTATAATAATACTTTTTCCAGACACGCAACACAGAGTTTCTTATTATATGCTCTTTAAAACCCCTATCCAGTTTTTTATCATAAACTAAATACGCGTGGAACCCATACACTATTGACTATTCTTTTAATAGGGAAAGGTCTCACAAATTTTGGTCCTAGTTTCTTTGACGGTTGCAGGGATTTTAGGTATTTTGTTGAAAGATATACTTTCTCCCATATTTGGAATGGTTTTGGTTCCATTCTTTTTAAAAATATTTTATTAATTTTCCAATTTTACATTTAAGTATTTAAAAAGCAACGTGGTGGCTGAGTTAATCAATACTTTGATAACATATAAAAATCTTTAGCACAAATCTCAAGTTACAACATCAAATATTTCCTCTCTTTTTCCCTTAACATCTACTGTCTCGTATTTAAGCTAATACAGTTCTTATTATATCAACTCAGTAAAAACATTTATCAATAAATTTTTAGCTTATACATATCTTAATTACTTTTTACATTCAATCTCCATAAACAATCCATATCCTGTTATTAATTTTTAGTTTCCCATCAATATTCCAATTTAACATATGATATTTATAATTTTCAGGCTTTAGGTAACCAAAATTTCCCTTATCTCAATTCATAACAGAATTTAATATTCAAAATACACATTTTATCTATTTGAATATAGTCTTGTTATATTTTCTAAAAGTTATCTATTTCCCATCATATTAAATCATCTACTTAATAATACAATATCCCCTTTAATAAATCAAAACTATTATATATATTGCCTGGGTTAATCAATAAATCAAACATATTCATAATAATTATTTTTTTTCTTTTAGTTCAAATTTTTAAATATTAAAGAGATTGAATCCTTATTTTCAACTAATTTCCAAATATTTTAAATCTAATGACCAAAATTCCTATTATCTCAACTTTTCCCTTTAATCTCTAATTAGTAAATGGACCAGTTCTTTTGAAAAATTGATGACTGGATGGTCTCCTTTGATTCAAGTAATATGTGCCAGAATGAAAGAAGACCAACCTGATAACTTAAAGACGTTGGTATGGAAACCTGGTTGGCAGAAAAAGAAAGCTAAAGTTAGGTTTAAAAAATTGGATCTTTTGACTTATTACTAAAGTCTCAACTAATGGGATAAAGGGAGACCTGGAGATGAAGGGAAATATGACTATTAGATTCAAATGTCATTGGAAAATTAATAATAATAATAATAATGATGATGATGATGATGATGATGATGATGATGACGATGACGATGGACTAATTGGCTTAATAATTAGGGTTTAGATTTATTAGGGAAATGGAAATTAAATATTAGGAATTAGCCTTGAACTATTGCTTAGCCCAGAAAATATAGATGATGGATTTGAGACAATAAAGATTACTCTATTAGTAAGCTGTGATGTACTAGGATGAGAAATAGAAAATGTTTAGGAAATAAATGAGAATATATTTAAGTAAGTAATATGTGTATTTTAGATATCATAACTTTTGTGTAGTGAAATAAATGAAATTTGGGTTACCAGAAATTTGAATATTATGCATGTTAAAGGCTAAAATTGGAATACTGTAATTAAAAATTAAGAATTATGTAAAACTTAAAAACAAGATATGGATATGTATAAGCAAAAAATAGATTGACAAATGCATTAATTGAACTTGTTATGGTTAGAAATTTACTAGTTTAAGTATGTTATATCAAATGTTAAGGGAAATAGAGAAGGAATTTTTGATAATGTAATCTGAGATATGTACTAAAACTTTTGTTACTGAACTATTGATTACCAGTCACCACATTGCTTTCTACATACTTGGATGTTAAATTGGAAAACTAATAAAATTTGTTATAAAAAAAACAAATAAAGTGATGGAAGTACTTGTAGTAGCAATTCCCCAGTTTTTGCATCAAGAAAATCATTGGGCTTTTAAATACTCAAGTTGATTCATTAAATGCTTCTTGCATAAAAGCACAGGTCTCCAGTTGTGGGGAAACATAAAAATCACTTAGTATACTCATCAGGTTTACTAATACCATTTCTATACATGGAATTATTTTAGCTTGCTCATATTTTGTATATAGTCAGTCTTATAAAATCTCGGTAGAGAACAAAAATAGACTAATTCAATTTATCTGACAATCGTCAATATCAGAGCATAGGCATCTTCTATACAGAGTCACACAGGGAACATTAATGCATTATTTTAACATTACTTCTATAACGCTATAACTAATGCATTATAGAAATAATCTATAAACAGGAGTTTATTGTACACTTCAAGATTATTCAGCAGAACCTTGTTTGCAGTGCTCCACCATGAAGCATCCCAGGCTTTTCAAGGATCCTTCACAGTGTACAGAAAAACAAAATTAGATATAAAAATAGGAGATTCTAATTTTTAAAAAACTTTAGTTTAAATCTGATACAGAAGTATGCTGGTTTTTCCAATTTAGCTTTGATTTATATATCAAGAACATTTGTCTTCACACAAAGCAAGAAAATGAAAATGCATGCTGATAATTGCTTGGCTACAAAGTACAAGGTTTGAATAAAAAGTAATGCCTCCAGTGTTATAAGTCAGCCTCAGATGGTTGTACTGACATGTTCTTTAGCATCTGTTCTTTCACATCAGTTACAGAAAGTTTCAATGAGAAAATATTGTGCTGCTATTATTTATGTAATGGAAGGCTGCAGTGAGTACTCATCAGTGCATTTTAAGTAGCATTACATTTTTGTCAGTTAAAGTAATCCCTCCAACTGAAAATCAACAACAAATCCTGATAATTTTATGAACAGTAGTACCGCTGCCCCTGTTGTTGACTTAGGACCATGGTGGTGAACCTATGGCATGCATGCCACAGGCAGCATGCAGAGTCATGTCTATTGGCATACGTGCCATTGCTGGGCCGAGCTGCTCCCTTCCTCCTCTCCATGCATACACAGTCTGGGAATGGGCGGGGCTATAAAAGGAGCAACTTTGGCTGGGAGCAGCATTTGATGCAGACAGCAAGCAAGCAAGTACAAGCCAGAGAAGCATTTGGTGGAGATAGCGAGCGAGCACGAGCCGACAGTGGTATGTTTCATTGGCCAGCCACACAGGGGAGGAGGAGGAGGAGGGGTGGCCTGGTGATTGAAGGTGCCTCAGTTGTCACTGGCCTCAGCAGGCCCCAACAAGGCAACATTCACTCACCAGATACCCAGCCTCGTGGGACGGTGATGATGGCGGCAGTGGCGAAAGGCACGGGCGGGGGCTACCTGCTTAAGCTGCCTTGCCTCGGCTTCGTGGGGTGATGGTGGCAGCAATGGCGGTGGAGGCAGTGGTGGAGGCAGCTGTGGCCCAGGCAGGCTCTGATAAGCCAGGCAGGGCCGAGGAGCCAGCCAGCGAAAGCAGGGCTGGGTGGGGGAATCAGGATCTGGCCTCTTTTACCTCGTCCAGGGGCTGGGGAGAAGTTGCCTGCTCAGCCTTATGCATGGCAGCAGTGGTGGAAACAGCGGCGGTGGCCCGGGCAGGCTCTGGTAAGCCAGGCAGGGCTGACAAGCCAGTCAGCCAGCCAGCCAGTGAGAACAGGATTGTGTGGGGGGATCTGGCCCCTTTTACCTTGTCCAGGGGCCGAGGAGAAGTTGCCTGCTCAGCCTCATGCGTGGCAGAAGTGGTGGAGGTGGTGGTGGCAGCAGCAGCCCGGGCAGGCTCTGGTAAGCCAGGCAGGGTCAACAAGCCAGCCAGCCAGCCAGCCAGTGAGAACAGAATTGTGTGGGGGATCTAGATCTGGCCCCTTTTACCTTGTCCAGGGGCTGGGGAGAAGTTGCCTGCTCAGCCTCATGTGTGGCAGCAGTGGTGGAGGTGGCGGCAATGGCCCGGCAGGCTCTGGTAAGCCAGGCAGGGCCGACAAGCCAGCCAGCCAGCCAGTGAGAACAGGGTTGTGTGGGGGGATCTGTATCTGGCCCCTTTTAACTTGTCCAGGGGCCGAAGAGAAGTTGCCTGCTCAGCCTCATGCATGACAATGGTGGCAGCGGAGGCAGTGGTGGCCTGGCAGGCTCTGATTAAGCCAGGCAGGGCCGAGTAGGGACAAGTGCTTCCCCGCCTACATCTGGGACGCCATCTCGCAGGTGCTGAAGGGCTACAAATGGAGCCTGGTGCCCATGCCAAGCTGCATGTCAAGCGGCCCATGAATGACTTCAAGGTCTGGGTGCAGGTGGCATGCAGGAAGCTGGCTAACCAGTACCCGCACCTGCACAACGCCGAGCTCAGCAAGATGCTGGGCAAACTCTGGCAGTGAGTGGGCCAGCACAGAGCCTGGGCAGTGAGGGGCTGAGGCCATGGGAGGGGGGTGGCGGCTCACCTCGGTTGGTCGGTCTGTCTCCCCCATGGCTGACCCTCTTCCCATGCTCATGATTCAGTGTCATGCAGACGATGGTTTCTCTGACTTGGGGGATCGGCCAGTTGTGTTTGGGCGCCGGAAACCCCGAGGGCTTGCAGTCGGCCTGGTTGGGTGTTGGTCCTTCCGTCAGTGTGCAGGGACTTTCTCCCTCCGAAGCTGCAAGCTTTAAGAATTGGAGCTAACCAACCGCCTCCCTTTGGACTGATTTTCCAGTGCCGTTGCCAGCGAGCGGCCAGGGGTATGGGCCGGCTATGGATGATGGGAGCTCCATCCTCCATTTGTTGGGAAAGCCATGTGCTAGGCTGGCCTGGGAGATTTTTAAGCCTGGGGGGGCTCCAGGGTTCAGTAAGCAGAAGAAGTGGCAGAGCAGCTGCTCAGATGCGGCATTTGGTTTAACGCTGCATGTGTTGAGACAATCGACTGACCTGGGCATGTTCAGACCTTTTTCCTGACTAAGCCACCTTGATAACCGATTCAACTTTCATCAGTTTCTGTCTGCAGGCAATTCCTGTCCTGTTGGGTGCCAATTTGATGAAGGAGGGGAGCTGCGTGTTGGAAGGGCTGAAAAATTAGGAGCTTCCTAATTTTAAGTGTTCAGGAGGGATCAGACTGGAATGGGGTGATGTAGTCCTAAACATACATGTGTATGCAAAACTTGGCTCTCATGGAGGTGTTTCCAAACATTGGCTTACAATAGGGATCTTCAAACTTGGCCCTTTTATGACTTGTGGACTTCAACTCCCAGAATTCCTCAGCCAGCATTCCTCCCTTCCTTTGAAACAAACAACCCCCCCCAATCCTCCAGTTCCTGCCTTCTGAATTAAAACGAGAGAAAGCCAAGTTTTTTTCTTTTGTGGTCTTTACATATTTAAACTACAGCTAGAAGGAAGTGGGGAAGAAAACCATTGCCAGACACTCTTCTGTTTTAACTTTTTTTCCTAGTCGCTTTTTTGAGTTTTCATCCTGCTTTCATGAGAGGGCAGTATTTGGGAGGGGGTGTAGCTGCCCCCTTCCCCCCCCAAGCCATCAGATGAGCAAGATTCCTCCTGCCTGCGCTTTTCCCCCTGTCCGAGGATTTCGTTGTTGAGAGCATTTTTGTTGAGGATTGGCTGGGGGCGCTGTTTGGTTTTTATTCCCCTCCCATCTGCTGGGTGGTTGCAGCATGTTTTGATCTCTTCTGTCGTACTTTGAGGTTACCCACAAAGCATGTTTATTTTTTGGAGGGATCCCCACTCCGGTTGCTAAGCTTGCTTAAACCCTTTTCCACCACCTCCTCCTCACCAGAGCTCCCCTTTGTCTGCAACCAGCCCTGGCCCCTGCCTCACCTTGCCTTGCCTCACGACAATGGCACCCCTGCCCTACCCCCTCCATTGCCTCACCTCACTCTGCAGGACAAGCCTCCTGCCCACTGATCCATCTGCTAGAGACCCCCTGGATCTCCCCCCAACCTGCCCAGCTCCCATAGGCATCCCTTCCCAGGAGCAGCATTGAGGTGGCCACGCCCACCCTTGCCACACCCACCTATGCTGCCATGACTACCATTACCACATCCACTCAGTGGGCCACGCCCACCCGGCACCTGGTGATGCATAAGTGGGTTTGGGTTGCAGTTTGGGCACTCAGTGTCTAAAAGGTTCGCCATCACTGACTTAGGACATTGGAGGCATTATTTTTCATCCAGACCTTGTACTTTGTAGCCAAGCAATATCAGAAGGCATTATCATTCTCGCACTTGAGATAGTTTATGGTAATGATTGTGTTGATAAGGGTACTGTATATTTCTGGGCCAGTAAATATAACTGTAAAGATGTGTGATCACACAAATCACACAAAGAGCTGATCTGTGTGATCATGACAAAGCAGATGACAGCAAAGATAAAAACTTTCAATTTGAAATTTTCCCACAATTGTTATCATGCTATGAAAATAGAAGCAGACAGCAGGCCCAGATAATATCCATAGCGTGTTCTTAGGGAATGTGCAAATGAGCTGGCTTGCATTCTTACAGATATTTTCAATCTTTCATTGCAACAAGCAGTGGTCCCATCATGTTTTAAGGTAGCCATTATTTTGCCAGTGCCAAAAAAGTCTACAATTACGGGTCTCAATGATTACTGAGGAAAGAAATACTCATGCACGAATGCTGTTTGTTGACTTCAGTTTGGCATTAAATACAATCATTCCTCAGCAAACAGGGCCTTTTAGGCTTTAATACTCCTTTGTGCAACTGGACTCTTTTTTTTAAAAAAATTTTTTATTGAGTTTTATAAGGTTGGAAAAGGGATGGGATTGGTATGGGAGTCAGGGTTAAGGATGGGGGTCAGGGTTAGGGTTGGAACAGGGATGGGAAAGACAATGTTCTTTTGACAAAAACATTCTCAAGCTTTAGCAAGCAGGCTATTGTTTGGCTACATGTATTCAGCAACACCAATTAATATAATAGTAAATAGCTATAGTCAATATGAGAAACAATAATCATAAACAATGTCAGTTAGTCAGTACATGTCCCTCATCTTATTAATATACATTCACAATAAGGTATCACATTCATTTCTCACTATCTTTTGGCTAACCATTGATTAAAATTGTCCCATGTTTTAAAATAAACTGAATCTTCTTTCTCTTAGAGTTAGTCTATCCATTTCTGCACATTCTAAAATTTTCTTAATTATGGTCTCTTCAGATGGTAAATTTTCATTTTTCCAATATTGGGCAAATGCTATTCTCACTGCTGTCAATATATGCAATATTAAATACTTATTCTCCTTCTCATACTTGGCTCATAGTATTCCTAACAAAAACAATTCTGGTTTAAATTCTATCTGTCTTTTAGTCATCTTTTCTAACCATATATGAATCTTAAGCAAAAACATTTTTCCTCTAGGGCATACCTGAGTGGAGTATTTTCAAAAGGTTTAAAATTTTCCATGACCCATGACCATGCTTAGCAATGTGCATGACTTAGCAATGTGCATGACTAGGCATAGAATAAGGAAGTAGAATTTAGCCAATAGAAAATGAGCACAGTAGCTATGAGGAAGGAAGTAGAAATAGCCATATAAGGAAATAGTTGTAATAGCAAGATATGATTGGAACACGTAGTTTAGTGATGTATGAAAAGGGGGGTGGGATGTAAACTAACTATAAATTCTGCTAACGCTTCTGTAAGGGTGTGGCTCTTCCTTGTAACCGTGAGGTGCTTGGTAAGGGTTCCACCACGCTTCGCAAACCGTTTTGAACAATAAACAGAACTTTATTTTTCTAACTCCGAAACTCGTCTCGTCTGAATTTCGTTAACACGGAATTCCTGCAAACAAATTGGAGGCACCGCTGGGATTCAATCCACTTCTGGACTCTGAGGGGTCCTCCTAAGGTGCACCCCGTTCCATTTTGAATGGAGGGGAACCACCCAGAGGCCTTAACGGCTCTTGAATACCCGTTAAAAGCATAAAAAGACGACTAATAGGAGTTGAATTATAAAGTAAAAGGGAAATAATTGAAAACGAGACGTCTGAGAAAGACCGGGTAACATCCGTGCACGGACCCTGGTGAATACAGAACACAAGATCCAGGGCGGTCAGATAGAGTAGTGAATGTGAGAACTGGTGGCGGTGCCGGGTGGAAGTCCTTTTGAGGGATCTCGGGGAGATCTGCAGGACGGTGTGAGCGAGGGGAATACTTGGGAAGTAATTCAAAAGACGGTGCTGTGTGATTAGAGGGGCCACCGGGAGGAACACAGGAACATACTCAAACCCCACCTGTGGGACAGATGGGAGGTAACACTAATTCAAAAGATTCAGGGAAAAAGTGTGTAAAACGGATCCGTAAAAATCCTAAACTCAAAATTGATCCTAATGGCCCTTTGGGTAAATTATTGGCCGGATGGGGTTCGCAACCCTACAATCGAGAGATTTTGAGGTTAGGATTAAACAAAGAAGATATGGTTAACCTTTGTTGTTTTATTTGGTGGGAGGATGATAACGTAGAATGGCCACTTATTTTCAGTGTCATAATTTATATACATATGTTAAAAAGAAGAAATGCAAAAGTTTAAACAATGAATTGGACTATGCCATCATCTGGGTTCCGATCTATGACATGCCGGGGAACAGATGTTGCCATTAAAAGGAAATTACAGAGAGGAAAGTGTATGTTTAGAGGGATACAGAGAAAGTAAGGCAGGAAAGTAAGACAAAGGTAGCAATAGTACAGTATGTAATGGGAGCAGGAAAAACCTCCTAGAAAAGAGTTTAAGCAGAGAAAATATAGGAGGGATGAAAGGAACCAGTATGTAATGGGAGCAGAGAAAGAGGATTTTGAGGTGGATACCAGAATAGGGAGAGCTTTGAATGTGGAAAGAAGGACCAATAGTTATTGATTTGTCAAGAGAAAGTATGAAATGAAATATCTGTATGTGAAGTTGTTTATACAAGTAGTTTGAATGGAAGTGAATGTGTGAATATGCTGATGTGCAAGTGTGTGTGTGTGTGTATGATACCTGAAAGGCAGGAATTTAGTTGCCTGCAATGTGAGATTGCTGGAAGAAACTGGGAATCATGAAAACTGTGGAGGTTGGGGGAGTGACTGTGGAAGAAGTTGTGAAAGGCAGATTTTATTGTTTTAGGGGTCAATTGAGAAGCGGTGGCAAGTGTTTGCCTGAGAAGAGTTCCATGAAGGATGTGTGAGAGAAATGCATGTGAAGGATTTTTGCAAAACTTCTTCCCCCTTCCCCCCCTTTCTTTCGTTTTTAGCTGGCTGTATTGCTTTAAGAGCGAGAGAGAGACAGAAAGAAGAAGGGGGCTGCTCGTTTTAACTTTTTTTTCTCTCTCTCTCTTCTTTCTCCGCTTGGAATTTTGCTTTGGGAGGAAGGTGGTGTGGATGTGAAATTTAATACCCATTCTTATAGTAATGAAATATGACACCTATACTATTTATTGTTTTATTTTATTTTTTTTGTTTTTATGTCTGTGTGCAGGACACACTGATAAAACATAATATCTAAGAGAATTGAAGGAATTGTAATTCAACCCTTGTTTAAAATGAAGGAGTTGAGAAAAATTTTGGGATTATAAATGAGCTATGTTGTTTTGAATAAAGATTTGTATGCAAACAAACTCAAGCAGAGTTTGGTGAGCGCTCCTTTGTTGGCTCTTTACTGAGCAATGTATTTGTAAATACGGACAAAAGGAATGGCTAGGAGACAAATAATGGAAAGACTACATGAAGGGAGTCATTGGGGAACGCAAGCTCTGATAGATGAGGTCTTAAAAACATATGCTGGCTTGAAAACATATGCTGCTAAACAAGTAACACAGAAATGTGTCATTTGCCAGAAAACAAATAAAAATCATGTAAAAGAGCAATTGAGAGGAGGGCAACCTCTAGCATTGTATCCTTTCCAAAATGTGCAGATTGATTTTACTGAAATGCCTCAAGTAGGCAGATATAAGTATATAAGTAATTGGATAAAGACTTTGCCACTAGCTTTATTCAGGTTAAGGACTCAACCTAGAAGGGATGTGGGAATAACACCATATGAAATGATGTTTGGCATCCCTTTGAGGGGTGGGAACATACAAATTGGACAATTACCCAGTAAAGATAAAGGGTTAATTCAGTACTTGCAAATACTGTCCCAGACTTTTGATTCTTTCAGAAAAACTGGCTATCTCGTACAGACACCTCAGTTGAGCTTCAAAGTACATTCCATTGAAGTGGGAGACGAGGTGTGGATAAAGACTTGGAGAAGAGAGACTTTGAAACCCAAGTGGGAAGGCCCTTTCTTGGTGCTGTTGGTAACGGACACAGCGATAAGGACCAAAGAGAAAGGCTGGACCCATTATACTCGAGCGAAGAAATCAACGGCTGAGTGGCACGTAATTCCAGTTTCTGGAAACCCTCTAAAAGTGAAATTTAAAAGACAATGAATGTTTTGATTCTCTTCCTGCTTCTAGGAACTGCTGCAGACCTGTGTGTTGGACAAAGCGAAACAGCCAGAAGTATGGGGAATAGAGTAAAAGATCTATGCAAAGAATGTATTCGGAAAACTAAACAAGGGACCAGAATAGTGGAAACTTTGTTATATTATACTTATAAGCCAGAATGCAATAATACAAGAATAGAACCTTGCATCTCAAACCAAACACAATATTCCAGATGTTATACAAAACAGGGAATTCAATGTTATGAACACAAAGCAGTGGGACCCATAACTGGAAGCATATATATATATTCGAATCCCAGAAGGGTGAGTTCTGACTGAAGAGAGTTAAGAAACTCGAAATAGCTATATCAGAAATCCCTTATTTCTTTGTCAACAATTTTAAACAACATATATATATTTGTGCTTGCAAGATGGCTCTGGGTTGAGCTGAAACAAGCAAAAGGAAAGAATGATTCCTTCCTCCCATATTTGGGTTTACAGGGTGCAATCTAAAAAATAAACATTTGACACATATCCTTACTCCCTGACTACTGACAAAGCGGGAGAGAACTTGTGGCTCAATAGGCTAAAGCATCTGCTTAGCATGCAGACTGCCCAGGTTCGAATCCCAGAAGGGTGAGTTCTGACTGAAGAGAGTTAAGAAACTCGAAATAGCTATATCAGAAATCCCTTATTTCTTTGTCAACAATTTTAAACAATATATATATATATATATATATATATATATATATATATATATATATATATATATATATATATATATATATATATATATATATATATATATATATATATATATATATATATATATATATATATATATATATATATATATATATATATATATATATATATATATATATATATATATATATATGGATATAAAGGGGGAACAGAAGAAATACAAACATTATTTACACATGCCCAAAGTCAAGGTGGTTATATAGCCCATAATCAGACAAGGGGAAAACAGAAAATATCTGTTTGCTTTGATACTTGTAAAGCAATAAGCATAGGACAAGGTCATAATGATGAGTATGGAGTAAGCTGCAGAAGTTATCAGTGGGAAAGGGACTATGTAAAAGAAAATAAATATATGTTTCAAATGGTAACACCCCAAGCAAGCACTGGCCACGTTGCCTTTGCTCCTAGCCACACATATTGGTATACAGAGAAAGAGCCAAAGAAATGGAGTAAGGGGCCAACAGGATTTAACATATCCATGGGTTCAGTAGCTACAGATTGTTCATCGGGACAATGCACACCGATATGTCTAGAAACATCAGTTCCTCAGATCTCATCTACTCAATATTATTATTTTGGTATAGGAATTGATGGAACAGGAAAGGATCCTTATGGATATATAATTATACAAGTAAAATCCACTAAATTAAGCAATCAACGTGTTAAAGTGTTCTGGGAATATGAAGAGGAGATTACAAAGATAAATCAACTCCCTGTTCCTCCCAAGGCCAAAAATATGTTTATTGAATTGGCACAGGAAGTGGCTAACAAATTAATATTAAAGAATTGTTTTGTTTGCGGTGGGACAAATATGGGGGATGAATGGCCATGGCATGCTAGGGAAGCAAACTATACTGAAATACAACAATGGAACAAGAATTTTAAAGTTCAATAGAAGGAATGATGAAAACCCAGACATCTATAAAATCAATGATGGTATTAAAAGAAATAGAGGATCAGATTCAGTTACTGGAAGGTATGGAAACAATTGGGCCAATGAAAGAAAGTATAGTAGAAAAAGGAAGATTGATTGAAATTCAGAAAAATATTAAACAAATTGCCAAATAAAAAATGGGGGATTGAGTGGAGTATTTTCAAAAGGTTTAAAATTTTCCATGACCCATGACCATGCTTAGCAATGTGCATGACTTAGCAACGTGCATGACTAGGCATAGAATAAGGAAGTAGAATTTAGCCAATAGAAAATGAGCACAGTAGCTATGAGGAAGGAAGTAGAAATAGCCATATAAGGAAATAGTTGTAATAGCAAGATATGATTGGAACACGTAGTTTAGTGATGTATGAAAAGGGGGGTGGGATGTAAACTAACTATAAATTCTGCTAACGCTTCTGTAAGGGTGTGGCTCTTCCTTGTAACCGTGAGGTGCTTGGTAAGGGTTCCACCACGCTTTGCAAACCGTTTTGAACAATAAACAGAACTTTATTTTTCTAACTCTGAAACTCGTCTCGTCTGAATTTCGTTAACACAGAATTCCTGCAAACATACCCATCAGATATGATAGTAAGTACCTGGCTTTTGTTTACATTTCCAACAATTATTCAAAGTATTTTTAAGCATTTTTGCTAGTCTTACTGGTGTCATGTGCCATCTGTAGAACATTTTATACAATTTTTTATATGAAGCAGCTTTAGTCAGTTTAATATTTCTATCCCATAACTTTTGCCAATCTTCTAAGTCTATAGAATATCCAAAGTTTTTTGCCCACCATGTTATCATTGTTTCTTTTACTTGTTCTTCTTCCATCTTCAAATTTAGAAGAAATACCTCCCGCCGTCCGGTACGCTCCCACAGAGTAGGTCTCCTCAGGGTGCCGTCGGCCAGACAATGTCGGCTGGCGACCCCCAGGGGGAGGGCCTTCTCTGTGGGAGCTCCAACGCTTTGGAACGAGCTCCCCCTGAACTCCGTACGATGACGGAATTGCGTTCCTTCCGTCGAGAATTAAAAACATATCTATTTTGACAAGCCGGCCTGGGATAGTAGCTCCGGTTCCAACAAGGCCATAATTGTTTTTAGGGGATTGAGTTTTTAAGATTATGTATTGGGTTTTTAAATGATTGGGCCAAATTATTTAATCTATTTTTAATAATTTTACTTTTTGTATGTTGATGTTTTTTATTGGGCTGTACACTGCCCCGAGTCCTTCGGGAGGGGGGCGGTATAAAAATCGTAAAAATAAAAAAAAATAAAAAAAAATAAATCTGTAAAGTTTCTTAATCAAGTTTCATCTGTTTTTAAAAGTATTTGATCAGATTCTATCTGTTCTTTATAAAATCCCATTGTCTTTGCATCTTTTTGATATCTTGTTTGAATTTGTAAAGGTCAATGCTAGGTCAATACCTTGTCATTATAAATCTTGCCTATCTTTCAATTTTCCTTCATTGTCCAGAATGTCTTTGTAAGTAACGACTTTGTCATAGTTAATTAAATTTGGGTAAGCAAAAGCTTCCATTGTTGAAAGCCACTCGGGTAGTTTAATATAATTTCTTCGTTTTATTTTTTCCCATTCTAAAAATAGTATGTTCCTTATAGCATGGTTTTGGAAATATCTGTATCCTGTACCACAGAAAGGCATGCCAACCAATTTGTAGGTCATGCCCCTCTAGGTACAGTAGTCTTTTGTTTCTAAGCATTATCCATTCTTTGAGCCATGGTAAAATGGCTGCTTGATAATATAGTCTCCAGTCCGGGAGTCCAAATCCTCCACTGTTTTTAGATTCTTGTAACATTTTGGCTTTAATTTGTGCTTTCTTTTCTTGCCAAATAAATCTCAATATTGTTGCATTTAGGTCATCAAAAAAAATTTCCCCCAATTTTACAGGAATCGTTTGAAATAAAAAGAGTAATTTCAGTAGAACACTCATTTTAACTGTAGCTATTCTTCCTAGTAATGACATTTGAAGATTTTTCCATTTTTATTTATTTAGTTTTATTTGTTTCAACATTTTTTCATAATTGTCCTCTTTTAATGTTGTACATCTTGCTGTTAAATAAATTCCTAGATATCTAACCTTTTGACTATTTGCAGATTTATCTTTGTTGTAAGTTGGGCTTTCTGTTTATCTGTTAGGTTTTTTGTTAACACCTTAGTCTTTTCTCTATTTATTTTCAAACCTGCCACTTCTCCAAACTTTTCTATTTTCTCCAACAGTTTATAGCCATTTCTAGTTTTTGTGCAACTGGATTCTTGATTTTCTTATTGATAGGCCCCAGTATGTGTGAGTTGGGACTAATATTTCTAAAACCATTTTCTTGAACACAGGTTCTCCTCAGGGCTACAGCCTAAGTCCACTACTGATCACTCTTTGACCCATGACTGTTGTACAAGGTTTGCCACCAACCATATTGTAAAGTATGCGGATAATACAATAGTAGTGGGCCTTATTCAAGATGACAAGGAGTTGGAGGGTTTGGTGAACTGGTGTAAGAAAAACAGCCTAGTTTTAAATGTTGGAAAAACTAAAGAGATCATTATCGATTTCAGAAAAGACAGGCACAGGCATACTCCTCTATGAATTAATGATTCACTTGTGGAGATGGGTAGCAGCATCAAATTTCTGGCTGTGCAGCTAACGAATATGCTGGCTTGGTCACTCAACAGCAAGACACTGGTGAAGTGGGCACAGCAGTGCCTGCATTTTCTGCACTGCAGGAGAAAAGTATAGACAGGATTGTCTGGGACACTACACATCCTCTTCATCCTTGTCACCTTCTGGGAGAACGCTTCATGGTATCCGAAGCAGAACATCCAGATTCAGTCACAGTTTTGTTCCATACAGTATTAACCTTGTGAACTCACAAACTTCCTCTTTCCGCTATGTATTCAAGATGGGCAGTGATTAATATTTATATTTATTTATATGTTGTATATAGCATGTTTATATGTGTGTTATGTATGTGTACACTTTTGATAGCAGGCAACATAATTTCATTTTTAATGTGTGCTATTTGTGCCCACGGTAAAAATGACAATAAAGATTATCTTATCTTAAAATCAAAGCAAATAATTTCATATGCTGATGACACATGAGCTCATCATTATGAGTCAGAAATAAAGTATTGAGCTTTAGAATATTATCACAAAGCTTCATTTGTGATAAACCTTTTCAGAACAAAGGCTTCAGCAAGAAATCTCATGGTTACAGGTTTTGGGAATGCAAAAAGTGTTATTCACATGGATTTTCTTGAACCTTGGATTACTATCTATTCAAAAAGTAACAATTGCAACATTCAAAACAATATATAAGCATATATTGAAGCATAAGAAGGATTTTTTGCTGCAACGCGACAATAATAGACTACATATCACAAGAGGCATTTCAGAAAGCAATACAAGTTTTGATGTCACCATCCTCCCCATCAACATGCCACGCTTGGCACCATGCAAATTCTACTTTATCCCAAAAGCAAAGGAATATTTGTATAGGAGACTGTTCAACTCAAATGAAGGAGACTGTTTAACTCAAAGGTGGAAAGGGCTCTCAGAACCTAACTGAAGAAACAAAGTGTGGAGTTCTTTCATGAAGAGGCTTATCCATCACTGGAAGAAGCATGTGAGTGGTGATTATGTGGAGATGCAGATGCAGGTAACAAAGTAGCTCATTTCAGGTCCTACCTTCCTGTACCATATTTTTAAATATCCTGATTTAAACTAAAATTATGTAGGTGTTGACATTATTTTTATTCAATCTTATAAAATTGTGAAGAGTCAAATCTGTCACTCCTACTTTTATTGAGCAGTAGTGTGACATGATTTCAAAAATTTCCTTTCTCAAAGGTTAATCTCAAAACTCTCTCTCCTTGACCTCCTTGACCTCCAAGTACTATGTTCGTGTTAACTGTCCTGATTAAATTTGAATTAGAGAATTGATATTTAAAGAGAGTTTTGTCAATTCTAAGTTCAGATTATAAAAAGTTATACTTGTTTGGTCCTCTATCAAGTTGGCCAAATATAAGTGACTTATCTCCCCTTTCAAATCAGAAATAGAAAAAAGAGAATTATTTTCCCTTCCCATTCTTTGCAAAGAGAAAATAAAGTACACTTATATTTCGTGTTTTCTCTATACACCTATTTATCTATTATTTTTTGGAGGGGAAGCATCTCTTCCCTGAATAGCAAGTGTGATGCAGCTTTGGTTATGTAAGGATCTGCAGTGTGAAAATAAATTTGCTATTAGCATATAAGATAATACAAAGACATTCAAAGAAGAACAGATAAAATTTCATCCCTTTAGTTTCAGAACAATGAGGAATTTGAGGCAGAATCTAAAACACATCAGCAAGACAGGTGATAATTGTCTTCTGCTGTGCCACTTTAATTGTTCCTTCCTTTTTTTTGCTGATGCATGAGGTGAAGGTTTCTACTTCCTCAGTTTCATTAGCCAAAAAAAATTACTTTACTGATTATGCATCACTAAAAAATTCTTGACTCCATTAAGGATAACCTTGAAAATGCTAAATCAGACATGTCAAACACAAGGCCCGGGGGCCAGATGCGGCCCGCGAAGTGGTTTCATGTGGCCCGTGAAGCCATCCTGGAAACAGTGAGGGAATGGCCCCCTCTGCCTTGGCCCTGGCCCAGGCCAGCTGGGAGCCAATGTACAATTTTGTGATGGCCATCTATGCTGAAACGCATTCAGTTTTAGCTCCATAAGCCTCCCCCTCCCATGTGGCCTGAAAGGAACAGTGAGGCTCCTCCATTGGACCATGCCTTGGCACTTGCCCTGGTCCCACCCCCTTCTGCCAGAGACCCTCAAATCTGTCCCATTCCTGCCCAGGCCCCCACAGGCACCCTTGACGCGAATGATGTAGAGCTGGCCACACTCACCCAGTAGGCCACACCCACTCTATCCACGCCCACCCAGTAGGCTGCACCCACCCTGGCCATACCCACCCAGCCCTCTGAGGGCAACTGCAATGCTGATGCGGCCCTCAATGAAATTGAGTTTGACACCCCTGTGCTAGATGAAGACTTTCTTCAGTGTTCACCCACATTCTGCCACATACGTGTCTGCAACTAAAGGTGCAAAGTAAGAGAATGCTAAGATTGACAATTCTTTTCAGCATATGTTCAAAGCATTCAGATCTTACTTCTTCCACCTCTCACCAGACATAATTCTCATTCAAGGGTCAAATGCCAGATGCTACACAATTGATAATGTCAAGATAGAAATTACAGCATTTGAGAAGGTCAGGAAACACCAAGTTCTAAGGTTTTCATTTTTCATTGTCTGTCATGCTTGATAAAGTTACTAGAAGAAGCAATCTGCCAGGAACAGAGATGGCAGAGATAGATTAATGTACATTATCATCCCTTCACCTACTTAAAGTAAAGCTCCAATCACTCAATGAATATCACATACAGAAGCTCCAATATAGCTTATGTTAAAATATTACTTTGTTACTTTCTTATTGTATTATAGTGCTGAAACCAATATATTTCCACATGTAACAGCAGAAGGTTTGAGGAGTAGCTGTATAGTCCTATGGCAGTGCCTTGTCATTTTCTTTGTGGAACTAAAGTTTCAGAATATATTTGTAGAACTGATTTATTTATAAATGGCAACAATTCTTTCTAAAATTTAGCATAACTTGCAATATGACTCATAATAATTTAACAAGACTTGTCAATGTCCTGTGGTTATCACTCACTAACCCAATAGCTTGAAGGTGTGGCACAGAGAAAAACTGAATAAAGAATAGAAAAATCTTTTTCTACCAGTCACCTATCTCTATTATACCTCCTGAATTCACGTCATTTCTCTATTTTATTCTACTCATCATTTGTGTTATCATTATTTTGCTCACAGTTGGTTATGGTCACTGTTACTACATTCCTTGGACAGCAAAAGTAACCAACAAGCAAGTAATAGAGTGCATAATACTAGACATGCCACTGGAAGGCAAAATTACAAAACTGCATCTCACTTATTTTGGCCATGTAATGCAGGGGAATTCACTGGACAAAGCAATTATGCTTGGAAAAGTTAGCAGTAAAAGGAAACCAGACTGCAAAAGAACACAGTGGCTGGACACCATCAGAGCTGACACCAGAGAATAGAAAAACTCAAAGTAGTAGTGCAACACAGGAAGATGTGGAGAGACCTGGCCCATAGATGCACCAAGAGTCAGACATGACTGAACAGATAACATCATCATCACTTTTATATTGTGTATTATTGTGGACTAGCATGAACCTCCACATAGATGGATATAACAATGGTTTTTAGGAATAAATTTCATAATGCTTTTGGTGGATGGGAGATAGTCACATTGAAGCCTCTGTATAAACTACTTCATGGCTCACTCTGATTTGTGCACCCAAGTCTGTCTGTCTGTCTGTCTGTCTGTCTATCCGTCCGTCCATCTATCTATCTATCTATCTATCTATCTATCTATCTATCTATCTATCTATCTATCTATCTATCTATCTATCTATCTATCATCTATATTTATCTATCTAAAATTATATGGAGAAAAAAATTATAAATGGTTGATTTAAAAGAATATTGTACAAAAAAGCAGCATCGCAAAGTATATTCACTGAAATAATCACTTAGAGAAAGCTTACCTGTTTGATGGACATTAAGAAGTCCCTAATTAGACAATATATGCAAGGTAAGCTCAAAATTCAAATAAAGACATTTTCAGCAAGAGGAGATAATGTATAACTAAAAGAACAACCATTGTCAAATATGGTGCTGAACCTAATTAGGTATTCTTTTTAGGAAAGAAACATTTTTAAATACTGTTTGTGGATCATTAGCAGTCATCTAACCTTCTCAAAGGTTTTCCGGTCATTACATGTCCATAGTCCCTCCGGATCTTGTTTAGCCTCGAAGAGATGATCACATTTCTCCTCCGATTTTATGTTCAATAGGAACGGTCCCTTCCCCTGAGGCGGGAAATTTCTTATGCATATTGCTTTCTCTCTCTGGGTTACCTTACTCCTCTCTGGTCTCCAATTTTGGTCTACTTTACAATTCCCTTTCCAGAATGGGAGTGGTGCTATACGTTCTTTACCCTCTCCACAATCTGACCAAAGAAATAAATGGTAGGAGTTCGCCTGATCCCAGGCCACTTCACCACACATCCCCACTTGGATCCAATTTATTATCTTAACACATGTTGAATATTGGATTACTTGTTCCCATCCCAGTGGTCTCCTGATTAGACAACGCCAAATATTTTTCATTCTCCAAAAGGTTCCCATATAATCATGAACATCCCCACTTTTATAACAAGGATGATTCTCAGTCTTTGGTTTTCCCCACTCCTCCTCCCGGCTGGTATATATCCAATCACATCCTGATTTCATTTGTTTAGGCAGGCCGATTTCATTGTGCCATTTCCCCCCCCCTTTACTAGAAAAACACACTGAAGCTTCTGCACCTTGTCTCCCTCCCCATCCCCATCCCCATCCCCATGTGAGGAGAAGGATACTTATTTTCGCTGCAAAGTCAATTTTAGAGGTCCAGTCTGTGTACTTGACCATTGTTCGGCAGGTTCACTGGCCTTCTTGGTTCAAGTGTAATGAGTCCAGCCCTTTTCTGCGGTGCATACGGCAGTATCAGTGGTCAGCAATACTTGGTAAGGCCCCTCCCAGTTAGGTTGGAGTTTCTCATTCTTCCAGGTTCTGATCCTCACCCAATCTCCAATCTTTGTGGAATGCACTTTAAAGCTCAGTGGCGGAGTTTGGACTAACCATCCACTCTTCCTGGGAAAATCAAAAGTCTGGGACAGAGCCTGCAAATATTTTAAAAGTACTTTATCTTTACTGGGCAATTCCCCCATCATAATCCCAGAATCCCTTATAGGCATACCATATAACATTTCATAAGGTGAAAGTCCAATGTCTTTTCTGGGCTGAGTTCTAATTCTCAGTAAGGCTATCAGTAGGGCTTTCAACCAATTTAACCCTGTTTCTAGAAATAGTTTAGTGAGTGCACCCTTTATTTTCCCATTCATTTTCTCCACTTTTCCACTTGAAGGAGGATGCCAAGGACTGTGTAGATCCCATGTGATTCCCAGGGCAGTGGCTACCGTGTTTCCCCGATAGTAAGACACCCCTGATTGTAAGACGTATCGGGGTTTTCAGGGGGTCGGCTAATATAAGCCGTACCCCGAAAGTAAGACATATTACTCCTGCCCACTTCCGCCTCCTGCTTAAAATACTTAAATACTTAAAATACTTAAATACTTAAAATACTTAAAATACTTAATATACTTAAAATACTTAAAATAAAACTGACAATTGTTTTCCAATCAATATAAGCCGTACCCCGAAAGTAAGACATAGTGGGGTATTCCATGTGTAATTTTTCCCGTGAAATGTCGTCCCCGATCACTGTCTATCCTTTTGACAATTCCATACCTAGGAACGACATGGTCTAATAAAATTCTGACTACCGTTCAGGCTGTCTCATCCACACATGGAAAAGCCTCCACCCATCCTGTAAGATGGTCCACAATCACTAACAAGTATCGGAATCTTCCCACCTGTGGCATTTCAGTGAAATCAACCTGTATATTTTGAAATGGGTATAATGCCAATGCCAAAAATACTATGCATTTTTGGGTAGCCTGTTGGGCCGCCGTGTACACTTTCAATCCTG
The DNA here is from genome assembly GCA_034064705.1 of Bothrops alternatus. Classification (NCBI taxonomy): domain Eukaryota; kingdom Metazoa; phylum Chordata; class Lepidosauria; order Squamata; family Viperidae; genus Bothrops; species Bothrops alternatus. The sequence goes on from JARGCV010000112.1 coordinate 33,852,811, forward strand.
CATACTTCTTCAATAACTCATCTATCAAGGCCTGAGTTCCCCAATGACTTCCTTCATGCAATCTTTCCATCAATTGTCTCATCACTGTATAGTTCAGTATTTGGCGACCATCAGGTAACCACCATCTTCCTTCAGCATCTTCTTTTTCCCCTATTTTCAAGAGTCTCTCTTTCTCTTTCTCATTAAAGAAAGGCACTTCCTGTACTTCTATTACTTGAGGCACAAGAACATGTAGTTTTTCTATCTCGCCCTCCTGTCCAGCCTTCTGAGCTTCCTGATCTGCTAACCTATTTCCTTTCTTCTCAATCTCTTCCCCCTTTTGGTGTGCCCTCATGTGCACCACAGCAACCCTTTTAGGTAATAGGAGAACATCCAACAGTTGCTCCACCAATTCTAAATGCATTAAATCTCTCTCCGTGCTGGTTATGAATCCTCTTTCCTTCCAGATTTTACCAAAAGTATGGACAACTCCAAATGCATACTTAGAGTCAGTAAAAACAGTCAATACTTTATCCTGTCCCATTCTCAGGGCTTGTTTCAATGCATATAGTTCAGCAGCCTGTGCTGACCAATGATTGGGTAATCTACCACTTTCCAACAAGGCCCATGATCCCTCCTGAATTATAGCATATCCATTGTGATGTTTTCCTTGGATTACTCTTGAGGACCCATCCACATACCACCTTTCCCCTTTATTCAAAGGTTGATCTTGCAGGTCTGATCTTATTTTGGTTTCTAAATCTACTATCTCAGTACACCAGTGGTCAGGTTCTGGTAAATGCTCAATGTTCCCAGCCAAAAATTGTGCAGGGTTCAAAGCGTGATCAGTTGTCAGAACTAAATCTGGATGATCTAGCAAGATCCCCTCATACTTCAACAAGTGACTATCAGTCAGCCATCTCCCCACCTTCTGTCTTAACGGTGTTCGGATTTGATGAGGGCTACTTACAACCAATGCCCCTCCCATTGCTATTTTATCACTTTTCTTAACTAGACTAGCCACAGCTGCTATAGCCTGGATACAACCAGGCCAACCCTGTGCTACAGGATCAAGAATTTCAGACAGATAGGCAACCGGCTTCCTTTGCCCAGCCCAATTTTGTGTCAAAATTCCCAGAGCTACTCCTTTATCCACTGTGGCAAACAGATGGAATGGAGTCCTTGGATTAGGTAGACTCAACACTGGTGATCTGATAAGTTTTGTTCTCAATGTTTGAAATACTTGATCTAGTTCCTTATTCCAATTCACCTTATAGGGCTTGTTTTGAACCAACTGTTCGTACAGGGGTTTTGTCCATTTAGCGTAGTCCTCTATCCATAGATGACAATAGCCTACCAGCCCCAAAAACTTTCTTAATTCTTTCTCAGTTTTTGGTCTTGGCTGCTGGATAATTCCCTGTATTCGTTCTTCACTAATTTTTCTAGATCCTTTACTAATCAAATGTCCTAAATATTTCACTTCTCGCTCCACAAACTGCAGTTTCCCTTTACTAACTCTGAGTCCCTGCTCAGACAGGAAGTTTAACAACCTTATCATTCCTTGTTCTGTCTCTACCTTCTTTTCTCCAGAAATCAACAAATCATCTACATACTGAATTAAATTTACTCCCCTGGGCTGTGGGAACCTTTCCAAAGTTTGTTCTAAAACCTGCCCAAACAAATTAGGTGATTCGGTAAAGCCTTGCGGTAACACCGTCCACTGATATTGTTGCTTCCTACCTGTGAATGGATTTTCCCATTCAAAGGCAAACAACAGCCTGCTTTCGGAGTCCAGTGGACACGACCAAAAGGCATCCTTTAGATCTATTACACTAAACCATTGATGTATTACTGGAATCCGTCCCAGAATTGTATACGGGTTTGGAACCACCGGATGTCTTGTTTCCACGATCTGATTCAATAACCTAAGATCCTGCACCATCCTGTAATTTCCATCAGGTTTCTTCACTGGTAGAATAGGAGTATTGTAGGGTGACATAGTTCCCTCCAATAATCCATCCTTTACCAGTTGATCAATTACAGGTTGAAGTCCTTTCCTGCCTTCCATTGATATATCATACTGTTTCTGTCTCACAACTTGGGCTCCTGGTTTTAACTTTATTTTTAACGGAGGAATTTCTAACCCTCCCCTATTTCCTGGTTGTACCCATACCTTCGGATCTATTTTCTGCTCAATTTCTTCAGTTAATACAAACACTGATTCTTCTCGGAAGGAGATGGTCAAACCTAGTGCCGATATCATATCCCACCCCATTATATTTATTCCTGCTTCAGGGATATATAACATTGCCAATGTTCTGATTTTTATTCCCAAATATTCTATAGGAATTGGTTCTAATTTTTGTACTTTAAATGACTCCCCTTTTACTCCACTTACTTTGATTTGGGAGTTTGAATCAAATTTTACCCCTTCGGGCAAGGTACAAACTGATGTACGGGAGGCACCAGTATCTACCAAAAAGACCATCTCCTTTGTTCCCACTTTTAAATTTATCAAGGGCTCCCTGTGAGAACACTTAAGAAGGGGCCCCTGACTCCCCTAGTAAGAGTCTTCAAAATCTTCTTCCATCATTCGGTTCATTTGTTCCACTGAAGCTAGGGACGGGCACTCTCTCTTGAAATGCCCAACCTTTCCACAGTGAAAACATGTCTGTATTCCTTCTCTACTAAGCCCACCTACCTGTGTCCCTCTTCCTCTTGCCATCATACCTCTTCCCCTCATTCCTCGACCTCGTGGTCCACTTCTCATCGCCCCTTTCCCTTCATTTTGAAACACCTCCCTCACCACAGTCGCCATCAACTTCCCTGTCCTTGTACTCTCTCATTTCCCTCTTTCTTCTTCCCTATTCACATATATCTTTTGAGCTTCCCGCAATAATTCATCCAGAGTCTTAATAGTCCAATTTTCCTGTTTCTGCAATTTTCTTGAAATATCTGGCCAAGACTTGGTCACAAATTGGACTTTAACCAATTGAATATTCAAAGCATCCTCTGGATCTGCTCCCGCATATCTCCTCATCCCATCTTTAAGTCTCTGAAGGAATGTAGCGGGGGGTTCATTTTTCTCTTGTTCTATGTTTATAGCCTTTACCATATTTTGGGTCTTAGGAATTGCCTCCTTCATTCCTTTAATTATGATGGAGTGCAAATCTCTCATCCGCTCCTTATGTTCCTCATCATTATTATCCCAATTTGGTCTCTGAGCCAGGAATCGCTGTTCCCCAGTCGGGACCCCTGCCCCCGCCGGGTGGTCTCTCTCCTATACCTTTATAGCTGCACTCCTTATCAAATTTCTTTCTTCTGGGCTAAATAAAATACTTATGATATTCATCATCTCGTCCCAGGTATAGATGTTTGCCCCTAGTAACAGGTCAAGTTGTTCACTTGCTCCTAGGGGGTCATCTATAAAATTCTTCATTTCCCATTTAAAGTTTCGGACTTCCGAAGCCCTTAACGGGTCTTGCACATAGGAGGAGCATTAAGATCATCTACCCCATTCGGGACCTCACGTAAAGGAAAAGAGGTCACCTTCTCCTCGGGGTTCCTATTCCTCACTGCAGACCCAATTCCAACCTCCTGTTTTTGAATCTCTGCCGGGGGAGAAAATGGGAAAATTGGTCTCCCTGGTATCTGGCAGTGTATAGCCAAATTAGGGATTCCATTTTCCTCTCTTTCTCTTTCTTCTGGACTTAACGGTCCATCTCCCACTGGACTAATATAACCTCGCTCACCACTACGAGGGGGTGGCAAAGAATGGATACTTATATCGCTAGGCGGAGTTAATGGAGCCTCCGGATAAATTCCGTGGGGTGTTTCTTCCCTCGGAGCTGATGGGCGATTTATATCATCCATTGGTTTCAATGTATAAGGTGGTGGTATTTTCTTCAAAAAGTCCTCTTCTTCACTTTCCTCCCTGTAAATTTCTTTTAATGGCAACATCTGTTCTCCGGCATCCCATAGATCCAGAACCCAGATGATGGCATAGTCCAATTCATTGTCTAGACTCTTACACTTTTTCCTTTTTACATAATTATAAAGGTTATGACACTGGAAATAATCATTTAACCCATCCCGGGGCCATTCTACATTATCATCCTCCCACCAAACAAAACAACACAGGTTAACCATATCCTCCTTATTTAATCCTAACCTCAAAATGATCCTGTTATATGGTGGAGATCCCCATCCTGCCAGTAATTTACCCAGCGGTCTATAAGGATCAACCTTGAGTTTAGGATTTTTCTTAATTATTTTAAGACATTTTCCCTTTTCTGTGGATCCAAAATTCCCTCCCATATTTACCTATGAGAGCACCCAGGTAGGTGAGACTATTTGACTAGGAATGCTCTTGGAGTTTTATCCCCTCAATTCCCCAGTCGCCTCTTGTTAGAAAGTGTCACTCCTGTCTGGAGTGAGACCCTTATTCTTATACCACCCTCCGTCTCCTGGTTCTTATGCGAACCACATTCACTCCATCCTGCAGATCTCCAAAGAGACCCCTCAAAAGGACGTCACTCTTCTCCTTCTCAAATCTCCAAACACACTTTCCCTACCCTGACTGCCCTAGTGTATTCTGGTGTTTAACCATTATACTCACCAGGGTCTACACATAGAGTTTCCCAGTCAACATCAACATCAAAGTCTGCCCAACATCAAAGTCTGCCCTCAGGCTGTTCCTCGCGACAACCTAATTGCCTCCAATTATCAGCTATTTTACGGGTCTTCAAGAGCCCCTTAATGGCTCTATAAACGCCTTCCGCTCAAATGGAGCAGGGTGCACCTAAAGGAGTAAACAGAGCCCCTGAAAGGGATCGAATCCCAGCACGAGCCCCCAATTTGTTTGCGGAATTTCAATGAATTCCAAGGAGGCGTTTGGTTGAAGAAAGGAAACAGCTTTATTTCTAAGAACGGTTTGCAAAGCATGGTGGATCTCAACCGTTGCAGGAAGAGACCACACCTTGTTACAGAAGCACTATAGCAGTGGTTCTCAACCTTTCTCAGGTTGAGACCCCACTTGCCCCACCCATGCGTGCCGCGACTCCGACCCGGGCGCGTGCGCGTGCGCACACACGCCCGCGCCGAAATTTTTTTTAAAAAAAAAACAAAAAAAAAACAAAAAAAATGGCGGCCGCGACGGGCGGATCCGCGCATGCGCAGATTGGCCCGTCGCACGCGCTGCGCATGCGCGGATCCACCCGTCGCGGCCGCCATTTTGTTTTTTGTTTTTTTTTTTAATTTTTTAATTTTTTTTATTTTTTTTTTTCGGTGCAACGGGCGGATCTGCGCATGCGCGGTGTGCGCGCGCCAAAAAAATAAATAAAAAATAATTAAAAATAAAAAAACAAAATGGCGGCCCGCGGTGTCCGGCGACCCCCGTGAAATGGTCATGCGACCCCAAATGGGGTTGCGACCCCAAGGTTGAGAACCGCTGCACTATAGCAATTATAACCTCCTATCCTCATCCCATTCCACGTCAGCTAGTCTGGCATGGTGGGTTACAAACCTAAGCAAGCGACACAATGGTGCACTATATGTAAGAGAACACTACATACCTACAGAAATGCACATGATCAAAGATAAAATCCTTCCAGAATGTATATGGGTCAATATTAAAAGAGAAAAAAAGTTATATTACCATTGGCCACCCAACCAATCAGAAGTAATAGATGAATTCTTTGCCAACCAGTTAACAAATGTATGTAGGAAGCATACCACAGTAATAATGGTAGACTTCAACTATCCAGATATCAACTGGGAGTCAAACTCTGCAGTGCGCAGGAGATCAAATAGATTCCTAACCAACCTAGCCGACAACGTTTTCATCCCAAAGGTGGAGAAGGGAACTAGACATAAAGCCATACTGGACTTAATTCTAACTAATAGAGAAGAAGTGATAGAGGGAGTTGAAGATACCAGAATCTTGGGCAAAAGTGACCATGTCATACTGGAATTTAATATAACGCAAACAGAAAACAATGCAACCAGTGTCTTCAACATCAAAAGAGCTGACTGTAACAAACTCAGAGACAACCTAGGAAAAATCCCATGGATGAAAATCCTAAAGGGGAACACAACTCAAGAACTGTGGGAAACTCTGAAAAATGTGATCATAAAAGCCCACACCAGCACAATACCACTGAAAAAGAAAAACAAGAAATTCAAGAAGAAACCAGCATGGCTGCACAAAGATCTCTCTGACAAACTAAAAGACAAAAAGGACAAATACAAAAAATAGAAAGAGGGGCACATACCTAAGGCCGATTATCAGCAAACAGCCAGAACATGCAAAGATGAAGTCAGGAAAGGAAACTCTTGATGAATATAGATCACCAGGACCCGACAGATTACATCCCAGAGTTCTGAAGGACCTGGCAAATGTTATCTCAGAACCATTACACCACATATTTCAAAAATCCTGGAGCACCGGGAAGTACCTGAGAATTGGAAAAGGGCTGAAGTGGTCCCCATCTTCAAGAAAGGGAGAAAAAAATGATCACATAAAACTACAGACCAATCAGTTTAACATCAATACCTGGAAAGATCCTAGAAAAGATAATCAAAAAACAGATCTGCGAACAACTAGAAGCAAACAAAGTTATAACCAGTAGCCAGCACAGGTTTGATAAAAACAGATCATGCCAAACCAATTGTCATGGTTCTGATAGATGAGACCAGTAGGAATAAATAAATAAATCTGAGGCAATTGCTTTCCTCAAAGAACACTTTTAATGGCTACATAGTATCAGCACAAACAAAGGTGAAACCAAGACTGAAAGTCCCCCCCCCAACATTACATGGTAACAAGTTGAACTTCCCTCCCCTGTAATATGTCATAAATCACAATCCCCAATTAACTACATTGGCGGGCTTTTTAACGGAAGCTTCCACCCGCCAAAACCTTGGTTCCCACAGGAAAGTTATTGTTATGACTAAACCAGAAGAAAGCATCTTCTCCCTCCCATTGCTGTGAAAACGTAGTGAAGATGGCTGCTGCCAGAATCATTTGAAGGTTTGACAGTTGGATCCTCTAAAGAAGAGAGAATTCCCATAGGTAAAAAAGGAGTTAGAGTCAGGAATACCCTTAGGCTTATTCAGATGCTTATGATAAAATTTACATATTAATTTATCAGCACTTTGCATCCAGGTGGCCTCTGATAGTGGGTACCTTTTCCACTGCACTAGATACTGTAACTTTCCCTTGTACAATCTTGAATCTAGGATTTGTTTTATTTCATAATGAGTCTCTCCCTCCATGACAAAGGGATCAGGTGCCTGATTGGGAGGAGGTTTCAATGAGGACTCTCTGTATGGCTTCAATAGGCTGCAATGGAACATAGGGTGAACTTTCCCCAAAAGGGGAGGACGCTTTAATTCCATGGTGACTGGGTTTATAATCCGCACTATGAGGAAAGGTCCAAGGAATTTTGTTCCCAATTTTTTACTAGGCAGCTTGAGACTTAGATATTTTGTAGAGAAGTAAAAGCGTCCGGTACGCTCCCACAGAGAGGGTCTCCTCAGGGTGCCGTCGGCCAGACAATGTCGACTGGCGACCCCCAGGGGGAGAGCCTTCTCTGTGGGAGCTCCAACATTTTGGAACGAGCTCCCCCCCGAACTCCGTACGATGACGGACTTACGCACCTTCCGTCGGGAACTGAAAACTTTCCTTTTTCAACAGGCCGGCCTGGCATAGAAGCTCCGGCTCCAACCGGGTGAAAATGTTTTAGGGGGATTGTCTAATTTTTAGGATTTTTGTAATTTTTAGGATTTTAGGATTTGTATATATTGGGTTTTATAGATTTTATGGCCTAATTTGTTTAATTTATTTTTAAATATTTTAATTTTGTACATTTATATGTTTTTTAAATTTTAAGGCTGTAAACCGCCCCGAGTCCTTCGGGAGAGGGGCGGTATAGAAATTTAATAAATAAAAATAAATAATAATAATAATAATAAACTTTTTCACCCACACAAAATGGCCTCGGGGGGGGGCTTTCTCTTTGTAGATTTTTGAGGCTCTTTGTAGATTTTTGAGGCTTTTGTTAGAGCCACTTTCACATTGTCCCACACAGTTTTCCAAGAAGTCACCCATTGATCTAAAGTTTGAGAAACAGAAGGGTCCTGAGGGAGTTCAGGCCTAAGAATGAATTCCCTACTAGAAGTGAGCCCAGTGCTGCTATGTACTGTGTTGTTGTAAGCCACCTCAGCAAAGAGGAGGAGCTCAACCCACATTGTTTGTTGGTAATCAGCATAACACCTGATAAATTGAGTTAGCTTTTTCAGCAGCTCCATTAGTAGACAGATGAAAAGCCAATGACAAACCCTGCATGGATCCAATCAGTTTCAGAAAGTCTCTCCAGAACTTGGCAGTGAATTGCACCCCCCTATATGAAATAATCCGCTTTGGAGCTCCATGGAGTTGGTAGATATGTTTGAGAAACATTCTTGCCAGCTTCTTTGTGGAGGGAAGACTGGTGCAGGCAATGAAATGAGCTTGCTTAGAAAAAAGGTCAATCATAGTCCATATTACCATATTTCTTCTACTTTCTGGTAATTCCATGATAAAATCCATAGCAATTTCTTCCCAGAGTTGGGAAGGGTCTGCGACTCACTGCAATAATCCAGGGGACTTACCTGGACATTTTTTCATTGTTGCACAAGTTGCACAGCTTTTCACATAATTCTCAACATCTTTCTTTAGCCTTGGCCATCAAAACTGCCATTGAATTAAATGCAAAGTTTTTAGGTAGCCAAAGTGGTCTGCTTGTTTGCTATCATGGCTGCACTGGAGGGACTGAACTCTGAGGGTTTCTGGTATATAAAGTTTTGACCCCTTCCAAGACAACCCATCCTGACAAGTCAGTATGGCTTTATTTGCCAGGAACCAGGAATCGGCTTTCAACCCCTCCTTTAGCCTCTTTGTTAACGGGCTATCAAGTTCAATTGATTTTGTCTGTGATGGCCCTTTGTTACTTGAGAGATCGATTCTGGTTGCAGAATAATGGAGTTCACAATTTCCTTTTGATGGTTTTTGTATTGGGGCAATCTGGATAAGGTGTCAGCTAGTAAATTTTTTCCTCCTGGGATGTATTTTAGTGTAAAGTTGAAACGAATAAAGTATTGTGCCCACCAAACTTGTTTAGCAGATAACTTATGAGGAGTTTGCAGTGCCTCTAGATTTTTGTGATCAGTCCATACTTCAAAAGGCAAGTTGCTCTCTTCAAGGAAATGACACCATGTAAGCAGAGCCCACCTTACCATGAAAGCCTCTTTTTCCCAGACTGCCCACCTTTGTTCAATGTCCATTAACCTTTTGGAGATGTAGGTGCAGGACTGCAAATCCCCACGCTCATTCTTCTGTAAAAGAACGGCTCCTACAGCCACATCTCTGGCATCAGCCTGGATGATGAATTGTTTTTCAGGATTGGGATCTTTAAGAATGTGTTCTGCTGCAAGCAGTCTTTTTAAATTCTCAAAAGCTGTCTGGCATTCTATGGACCATGGCAGGGGCTGGCAGGGTCACGGCTTCCATTTTTTCCCTGTTTTTAACAGTTCAGTAATCGGTGAAGCAATCTCAGCAAAGGAGGGGATAAATTGTCAGTAGAAGTTTGCGAATCCCAAAAAACTCTGGAGTTGCTTACGGATCCAAAGAGGCTGAGATTTTAGCACAGCTTTCACCTTAGCTGGATCCATCTCAATGCCTTCACTGGAAATCCTATATCCTAGGTCATGGGTTGGCAACCCCCGGCTCCGGAGCCGCATGCGGCTGTTTCAGCCGTCTTCTGCGGCTCCCTGTCCTCCTCCACCATGTGCAGCCCCCCCAAAAAAAGTGGGACTAAAGAAATTCAACCAATCAATTCAAACTTCTCATGAAAAAAATCCTCCAGAAATTTGAATTGATTGGTTGTTCCTTCTTCGGACTGCATGTGGCACCAGCAGAGGAAGAGCCAGGAGGATTGCTGGAAAGGTGTCCATTCGCTGTCCTCCAGAGGCAGAACCTGGGTAAGGAGCCGCAGGTGGGGTAGGCTAGTCTTGGGGTGCCCCGGGCCCACCTCTTCCCTGCCCGGCAGGTCTCCCATCGCCCTGTTCCACTGCCACCTCTGCTAGCCTGGGAAGGTACTGGGGATTGCAGAAGCTTCCCCTCTTGGCCCGCGCCTTTCGGCCGTCCCGCAGGCAGCGGATCTCCGTGGCCTCTTTTGAGAAATTCCCCCACAGTGCCCGCCCGGCCCTTTTTCCACCTGCTGCATGGTGCCTCTTGGTTTCAAAGGTTAAACAAGACTGAACATCCCCCCCCAAAGTTACATGGTAACAAGTTGAACTTCCCACCACTGTGATATGTCATAAATCACAATCCCCAATTAACTACTTTGGCGGTCTTTCTAATGGAAGCTCCAACCCACCAAAGCTTAGGTAGCTTGACCTTGGTTCCCACAGGAAAGTTATTGTTATGACTAAACCAGAAGAAAGCATCTTCCCCCCTTCCATTGCTGTGGCAACCGAAAACGTAGTGAAGATGACTGCAGCCAGAATCGTTTGAAGATTTGACACCAATCTTATTTCATTCTTCGATAAAGTGACTAAACTAATAGACCAGGGAAATACTGTGGATGTAGTATACTTAGACTTCAGTAAGGTATTTGATAAGGTAGACTACAACCTACTCCTTGGTAAGCTAGAAAAAGGTGGAATAGACAACATCACCACCAGATGGATCTGTAGCTGGCTGGCAAACCATACTCAATCAGTAGTCCTCAACAGCACTACATCCAAATGGAGAGAAGTAAGCAGTGAGGTACTACAAGGCTCCATGTTAGGCCCAGTACTCTTCAATATCTTCATCAATGACTTAGATGAGGGAATTGTAGGGGAACTCATCAAATTTGCAGATGACGCCAAACTGGCAGGAGTAGCCAACACCCCAGAAGACAAACACAGGATCCAAAAAGATCTTGACAAATTTGAACAATGGGCCCTATCCAACAAAACAAGTTTCAATGTGGAGAAAAATCAAAGATACAAGTACAAATTGGATGAGACCTGGCTTAGAAATAGTAACTGTGAGAGGGATCTTGGAATCCTAGTGGACAAACACTTAAACATGAGCCAGCAGTGTGCAACAGCAGCCAAAAAAACTAATACAATCCTGGGTTGTATAAACAGAGGCATAGAATCAAGATCATATGAGGTAATAGTACTGCTTTATAAAACCCTAGTAAGACTATTCCTGGAATACTGCAGCCAATTTGGTCACCATATCACAAAAAAGATGTTGGGAGTTTGGAAATAATTCAGAGAAAAGCAACTAAGATGAGAAAGGGCCTGGAGACTAAAACATACGAAGAATGGCTGCAGGACTTGGGTTTGGCTAGTTTAAAGAAAAGAAGAAATAGGGGAGACATGATAGCAGTATTCCAATATTTGAGGGGCTGCCACAATGAAGAGGGGGGACACATTATTCACCAAAGCACCAGAGGACAGGATAAGAAACAATTGTTGGAAACTGATCAAAGAGAGAAGCAACCTGGAATTTAGGAGAAATTTCCTAATAGTGAGGACAATTAACCAGTGGAATAGCTTGCTTCCAGAAATCGTAGGCGCTCTATCACTGGAGATTTTTAAAAAGAGGCTAGACAGTCACTTGTCTGAGATGGTATAGGTTCTCCTGCTTGAGCAGGGGGCTGGACTAAAAGGCCTCTAAGGTCCCTTCCAGCTCTATTCTATTCTATTCTATTCTATTCTATTCTATTCTATTCTATTCTATTCTATTCTATTCTATTCTATTCTATTCTATTAACATACCGTAGTTACCAACATGATTCACTGGAACATCTGTAAAAATTATCATGTGCCATAATGAAAAATTGGTGGGAACAGAGTTGAAAAAGTAGTTGCGAACAAGCAGGTTAAAATATCAGATTTATGAATACAAGTTGATAAAATCTTGGCTCATAATGCACCAGATTTACAATAATTGTGATTGAAAATAAGAATGTGTGGATAATTGATGTGGCAATAGTAAAATACAAAATAAACATTGTAGAATATCATAAAGTATCAAGATCTGAAAATTGAAATTGAAAGATTATGGCACAAACCAGCCATGATAATACAGTGGTTTTGGGCTCACTGGATGCCATACCAAAAAATCTTGGATGGCACTTACAAAATATACACATTGACAAAATTTTCATCTGTCAATTACAAAAAGTCACACTTTTTGGATCTGCACATGTTATACACACATTATACATTACAACACCTTAGATTCTTGGGATTGTGCATTAAGGCCAATACCAGCAAAAGAAGTTAGAGCATTATTGTGGGGTGATCTCCCATTCTCTCTTTTTCTGAAGAGATTCAAAAGACCAATCTATTCATCAATCTTTTGTTCTTTATAGTGGTCATCATCCTTTCACATTCACAGAGATGTTTTCAGTCAGCCTTGTTTCATGCTGGAAATCTCAGATTATTTATTGTTTAGCTTTGCACAAGTAGTTGAATTTTCCTATTTCCCAAATTATTTCAGTTTCTGTGTATTCTAGCTGAAGAATAAATACACTTTGCTAAAAGCTTTAATTCTTAATAATGTACTGCAGATTTGTGACTTGGCATCAGGTCTACTATACTATATGCTCTATGTGTCTTTTTAGTTCTTGTTTATCACAAAGACTGAATTAAATGATACATTTAAGATACAGCTTAATAAAAACTGTAGTATGATTTTTCAAGATATCAATATCAGCATGACCAAGTATACGAAACTAATGAGCAGATGAATTGTGTGAAGCAAGTAGCTGGAGAAGAATCTGTAATGAGGTAAAACTGTCAAGATCTAGATTAAGTTAATACCATAACTTGGTATAAATGAAATCTTTAAAGTTTTTCCCACAGCTGTAGTCTTTCATTATTGAATCTTTCCACATCCTAAGTACCAGAATTGTAACACAAGATGAAGCTATTCTAAAAATACAAACAGATGAAATTTAAAGATATATTTCTAGAGTTTCAAAAGATGAACAAAAAGAACATTATTTTTAGTTATTATATATTAATTGAACCTACATTTCAAGAGTTTTATTTTTGCAGTTCCGGAATGCGCCTGGAAACTTTTCTCCAGGCCGTCCGGAGTTTCCTTTGCCGGTAGACCCCCTAGGGGGTCGAAAGTCGCCCTGGAAGGGCGACCACTGAAGAGGAGACCAGCTGGTAGATAGGGGAGGGCAGCAGCTTCCCCCGAGTCTCCAGCTTCTTCTTAGGGCCGACGGAGCAAAGATCGGCCTGCCGATCACCCTGCTGCACCAGCCGAAGTCACATCGTCATCTAAGTGTTAACGACTCACCGCGGATGATCTGGGTGAGATCCCCTTTGTTCTTCTTCACACCCCTGCTGTTTTTGCCTGTAGAAGCTGTTTGTGCTATTATTTCCCCGTCTGGAGAAAGCAGCTTTAGTAATCGTGGGAACAAACGCGTTTTACAAAAAGGACAGAAAAAAATAAATATTCATTTAAAGGCTATATTCTATTCCTACTTACATTGTGAGGTAGAAAAAAAACTGTTTTTGTGCTTTTAGGAGCGGTATTATATCGGCAGAGTATTTCTTTTTCTATTCTCCCTTTAAAGATAGAAAAAAGGGGGAAATGGTGTTTGAAGAAGTCTTTGTAGCTCACTGAGGACACCTACTGGTCAAAATTTAATATTGGATTGTTTATTTGGAGATGAGACAGCTCTGGCCTTCAAACTGTTTTTCAAGAAAAAAGATAATTTGAGCCAGCTGTGTGATCTGTGGGGGTGGATAATGTTCAACTGTTCAACTGTAACCTTCACTAAAAAGGAAAAGGATTCTTCTTCAACTATTGCTAAAATGGAGAAGCCTCAATCACATTTAAACTGTAAACTTATACTGGAAAAGATCTATGAGGCTAAAGAAGAAATATGTACTACAATAAAAGAGGCTACTACAGAACTAAGAGCCAGAATTTCTACTTTAAAACTTAAAACTGACTCCCTGATTACACTTGACTACTCTACAAAACAGATTACACAAGAAGAGGTTTTAACTGAGGATAAGGAGAATCTTATTTTGCCTTACAAGCAAGACCAGGAAAAGCAAAGACCAAACTTTAGACTTCTGAAGCAACGAGGCTTTATGGATAAGAGAACCAGAGGATTAAATCGGAGATCAAGATGGTTTATATCAAATCAAGTGACACTACAAGCAACAAAAAGAGACCTATTATCTGGAAGGGAAGTCCTGTTATGGAAACCTACTTGGCAAAAGAGGAAAGCTAGAATAAGATTTAAAAATGAAAACGAAAATTTCTTAAATTGGATTAAAGGCAACCTAGAACTATGGACTGATTTAAGGACTGAGATTTTGAGTTTGAAGTAAAAAGATGTCTTACAGTTGGTCTGAATCAATAATTAATTGAATGTTAATTAAATATTGAAATGATTTAAGATTTGAGATTAATTTGTTAATTTAAAGAGATTGATTAAGCGAAGTATTAGATATTTAGAGAACAGTTTGATAAATATATACATTTAGATGTGTTTAGGATAGACTAATATGTTTGTTTAAAGACGAGATATTTTTCTGTATAAGGGATTAAAGACAATTTAGAATACTAGGAATGTTCCTTTTAGAATGTTAGATTTATTTCTATGAAAATTATGATGTAATGAAACAACATGCTTACACGCGTGCTGACATGGGTGTTGTCAGGATGGCCTGACAAGTGCCCTGATACTGAGTTCCAAAGCTTCTGGAAAAAGAAGCATGAGTTTTCCACTTTCAAGGGATGCCTGTTATGGGACAGCAGGGTAGTGATCCCAGCCTCATTGAGGTCTAGAATCTTGAACTCTCTGCATGAGGGACATCCTGGTATTGTCAGGATGAAAGTGCATGCATGCAGCCATCTTTGGTGGCCTGGACTCGATAAAGCCATCGAGGCACAGGTGCATAGGTGCCAAGTGTGCCAACAGTCTTGCCCTGAAATGCCTCAGGCCCCAGTGCATAGGTGGGACAAAACTCAATCCCCATGGTCTAGGGTGCATATAGATTACGCTGGGCCCCTTCAGGGGCAATTCTTCCTGGTTGTTGTCAATAGCCATTCCAAGTGGCTAGAGGTTGTTCCTGTTTCCTCCACTACTACTGCCAGAACAATCCAGGTATTGAGAGGAATTTTTGTATCACACAGCCTGCCAGATGTTCTGGTTTCAGATAATGGTCCTCAATTTACCTCTTCTGAGTTCCAGGCTTTCCTTCAAGCCAACATGATCCAGCATGCAACTTCATCTCCTTTCCACCCATCCTCCAACGGACTTGCTGAGAAAATGGTGCACACCACCAAAGAGGCCCTCAAGAAACTGACTTATGGTAACTGGCATCACAGGTTAGCAGATTTCCTTCTTGCATACCGCACCACACCATGCACTGCCATATGGAAGAGCCCTGCTGAACTACGCTGGGGTTGCCGCCTCATCACAAAACTGGACAGGCTGCACCCTGACCGGGTGGCTTCACAGGTGTCACAACCGCGAGCACCAAGGGGACTTCAACTGGGTGATCTGGTCTGGGCTCATAACTACGGGCCTGGTCATCTCTGGGTAACAGCTGTGGTCTGCAAGGTCTCTGGGCCGTTGTCCTACAAAGTGACATTGGGCGATGGCCGCGTCATTCGCAGGCACATAGATCAGCTGTGTGTGATACTGGACTCTCACCCTTCCGCTCCTGGCTCTGCTCTGGGGGGGGAGAATTATAACATGCATTCTGGGGGTCAGTTTGGTCCTCACTAGCCGTTGCTGAGGCCATGGATGTGTTATCACAAGGTTATGCAAGTGCTCGGGACAGGAATTCAATGGATAGGGGGTCATCCCACACATCCACAACTACTCCAGACAGGGAGTCACACCGGGGGTATCCACATTCTTCACAAATGATAGATAGTGCTCCAGACAGGGAGACTGACTGGGGGTATCCAAACAACTCACAAAATACAAGAGAACAAGAATTCTGGCAGGGGCGAGGGCCCAATTCTGCAATTGCTCCTAGAAGAAGGTCAACAGGACAGGGGGTAGCCAGTGAGGCGACTCCTGACTCTGAAACCTTGGGCATGGGCTTAGAGGCTTCCGGGTACTGGGGCACTTCTGCTACCCAGTGCTCTCCATCTGCTGGCCGTGGGTTCGAGGGACAGTGCTCCCAAGAAGGGTCCATTGTGGAACCGGGGACTACCAACCCTCCAAGGTATGCTGGCTGGGACTTAGAGGGTCCAGCCAGCCAGCAGATGGGAGGGTCTACCAGGTCTTGGGGGCAACAAAGTCCTGGTCTGCCTAGCCTGGTAGGCAAGCAGGTGGGACAGGCAACTTATCATATCACTCCAGCCCTCCGTGAGCTGCACTGGCTACCAATTGGTCTCCGAACACAATTCAAAGTGTTGGTTTTGACCTATAAAGCCCTTTATGGCAATGGGCCAGGATACTTGTGGGACCGTCTTCTGCCTCATGAATCCCAGCGATCGGTTAGGGCA
Source organism: Bothrops alternatus (assembly GCA_034064705.1). Taxonomy (NCBI): domain Eukaryota; kingdom Metazoa; phylum Chordata; class Lepidosauria; order Squamata; family Viperidae; genus Bothrops; species Bothrops alternatus. Next base: position 33,869,330 of record JARGCV010000112.1, read on the forward strand.
CATAGGGTTGGCCTCCTACAGGTCCCATCTGTTAGACAATGTCATCTGGCGGGGCCTAGGGCTAGGGCCTTCTCCATTGCTGCCCCAGCCCTCTGGAACCAGCTTCCCTCAGAGGTTCGTACTGCTTCCTCCCTCCTAGCTTTCCGAAAACTGTTGAAGACACATTTATGCAGACAGGTTTGGGGCGTGTGAGCTGCACTCTGCCCCTGGACTGTGATTGTATGAGTGAAATAAATTACCTAGTTTTTATATACCGGTAGTTATTAGTAATTTTAATTGATTTTATATTATGTTTTCACTTGTATTCTCATTGTGAGCCGCCCTGGGTCTTAGGAGAAGGGCGGCATATAAGTTTAAACAAATAAATAAAATAAATAAATAAACTTTACCGGGGTCTCCAGAAAATCTAAGGCAGCAAAACACTGGCCTGCCTCACTTAGAAGGTGAGCAGAGGGGCCAGGTAAGTTCTTCTGGCCCTAGGAGGTCGCAGCAGGCCAAGTGCCAACCCAAACATCTTAGGGATTTTATGAAGTTGCTGTCAAGATCAAAGGGTTCTAATCACAAGGGCCCTAAATAGGAAGATTATTTGTAATATTTTTTTATTTCGGGTACATTTATGCCAAATAAGTGAAGGAGGGTTGTCTGAGGACAGCCTCGAGTATTCCACACTCAGTGCATTTGATTGTTGGAATTATAACACTCTCCCAAAGGAATAACGTGTGTGGTGTACAGGCATGTTCAAACTAGGAAGGAGGGATGTTGTGTCCTGAGCCTGCAAAAGCAGGCTCGGGATGTTGCAATGGTCCCGGGCATTGCAGAAACTGCCTGGGACCAGACTGAGAGGCGCCAGCCTCGCGCGCATGCGCAAGGCGCGAAAGCACTCCGCATTTTGTTGCCATTCTGTCTGGGGCTCTGGGCAGAAAAAGAGAGACCTGCATGCCTTGCTGGTGGTTGGGGTGTTGATGTAAACAAATAAAGAGCTGTTAACTGTACAATGAATCTTCATCATTCGCCAATGATCAAAGGACTTAACAGAACCAGTTCTGCTTGAAGACCTAGTTTGAAAACAAACCATGCTATGTATGTGACTCTTCCTCTAGGAAGTTCTGAGAGGTTTTGTTTAGCTTACCATGTCACTGTTGTTTACAGAGGCCAAAGTCTACATGCTGTTAGAACTTCATGAAGCAATCTTATGAAGAAAAGCAGCCAAAAAGCAGCAGAGCAACTTACAGCCGAAAGGCAGCAGCAGCAGCCGGACCGGTGAACCAGCATCCAGTAAACCAGCATCCAGTAAACCAACAGCCAGCAACCAGCAGTCTGCAACCTGCAACCAGCAGCCTGCAACCGGCAGCCTGCGGCCAGCAACCGGTGACCAGCGGCCAGTGACCAGCGACTGGCGACCAGCAAGTCCAGGGGGGCTTGGAGCCAGCTCGCCTGTCGGAGGTGTCCATCTTGTCCTTCGCTGGCTCGCCCCGCTTCTGCCATTGCTGTCTGGCTTTATGTGGCTTTTTGGGGATTTTCAAACAGGAGAGCTTTTTGGTTTCCCTGCTTTTTGCCACCAATTGTTTCTCGGCCTCTACTTTGCCGAGTTTTGGTCCCGATGCTGGCTTGTCCTTCATTTCCATTGTACTGGCTTGCTGCCTCCCCTTTCGAGGCAAGCTGCCAGAGATCTTGGAATAGGCCAGCTTCGGCTTTGACAGCGCTTTTCTCCTCCTTCTCCCAGCAACTAGAACTGAGGGAAATTTGGAGGAGACTTTTGCTGGCCTTGACCCTGGACTGTTGGAAAGGACTGGAATTGTGGAAGCGGTTATCATGGCTAGCGGGCCTGCTCTGTTGGCTGGGTGCCTCCCACTAAATTTTTAAGACCTGTGGGTGAGGCCTTTGTTGCTGCCGCCATTATGTTGGACTTTTTCGAAGGCCTTATCTTTGGGACGTTGGGTTCCATAATTACTGTTACTATAATTATTCCTCCTGTGGGTTCTGTTTTGGACTCTACTACAGGTTTTATCTTAGGAGGGACTAATACAGGCACAGCTATAGTTATTGCAGCAGGATTAACATCTGGCATGCCTGTTTTTATTTTTTTTATTACTATGTTTTTAAATTGTTTTAATTACTATTTGTTTAAATTTTTAAATAATTCAAGTTGTTTAATACTGTTTTAACTTATTTTTGTTGGATGTTATGAATGATGTGGGGGGGATTGACTGATTGTGGAGTGAATCGGGTTGAATGGATGGGCGGTTGTAAGATGAATGGAAGGGCCGGCCTGTCTGCAATTGTGGAAGCTAGTGAGGTGGAGGAGCCTTGCTCTGAGGGACCAGAGGGCCAGGCTATACCGGTCCTATGGGGAAGAGGCAGATACAATGGGAGGCCTGGGGTAGGCCGCTCTCGGGGAACAAGGCCTCGCTGCTTGAAAGCGATCTCTTGTTCCGGCCCCCGGAACCTCTCCCGGAGTACTGGTAACGAGCGAAATCCGGACCCTGGACTCAGGCTGCAGCTGCTTAATGACAGGTCGGTGGTAAACAAAGCTCTCCTCATCCGGGATTTAATTCTGGATGGGGAGGCCGACCTGGCATGCGTGACTGAGACCTGGCTGACACCAGAGGGAGGAGTTCCCCTCTCTGAGATGTGCCCAGCTGGGTTTCAGGTATGGCATCAGCCGCGACCCCAGGGAAGGGGGGGAGGAGCAATAAATGGACAATTCTCCGGATGGAAAGAAGTGAGAAGTGGTGTACCCCAAGGTTCAGTTTTGGGACCTTTACTTTTTAATTTATTCATCAATGATCTGGATGTAGAAGTTAATAGTGACGTAGCCAAGTTTGCTGATGACACTAAATTGTTCCGGGTTGTGAAAAGTGAAACTGATTGTCGGGAGCTCCAGAAGGATCTCTCGAAATTGTGTGAGTGGGCAACAAAGTGGCAAATGCATTTTAACCTAAACAAGTGCAAAGTTATGCACATCGGGGCAAAGAACCCCAATTATACTTACCAACTGATGGGGACCAAACTTTCTGAGACAACCCAAGAAAGGGATCTTGGGGTTTTGGTGGACAGCTCGATGAAGATGTCAACCCAATGCGCAGCAGCAGTAAAAAAAGCAAATTCCATGCTTGGCATGATTAGGAAGGGAATCGAAAATAAGTCAGCAAGTGCTGTATTGCCTCTGTACAAATCGATGGTGAGACCACACTTGGAGTACTGTGTACAGTTCTGGTCACCGCACCTCAAGAAGGATATAATGGAACTGGAAAAGGTGCAAAAAAGGGCAACAAGAATGATCAAGGAAATGGAGCGCCTCCCTTATGAAACCAGATTGCAACGCCTTGGTCTCTTCAGCCTTGAAAGACGGCGTTTAAGGGGTGACTTGATCGAAGTGTATAAAATCATGCATGGGATAGAAAAGGTGGATAGAGAAAAATTCTTTTCTCTATCACACAATACCAGGACAAGGGGGCACTCCCTAAAGCTCATAGCTAAGAAAGTGAGGACAAATAAAGGGAAATATTTCTTCACCCAGAGGGTCGTTGATTCATGGAATTCACTTCCAGAAGGGGTCGTGACAGCTGTCAGCCTTGACAGCTTCAAGGCAGGGCTAGATAGATTCATGGATGCAAAGTGTATCGGTGGTTATTAAAACGGATGTCCATGTGCCGCCTCTATGTTGGTTGAGGCAGACAGGATTCCCTTGAGTACCATTTGTTGGGGTTCAAGGGAAAGGGAGGGTTTTGCCTTCTCTTTCTGCTCAAGATCCCCATGTACAATTGGTGGGCCACTGTGTGACACAGAATGCTGGACTCGATGGGCTTTGGCCTGATTCAGCATGGCTCTTCTTATGTTCTTATGTTCTAACCCATGAGAAGGGACACACACCTGACTTGGTTTTTCTCTCGGAACAGTTGAGGAATGATCTGATATTAAGGGAATTAGAAGTTTTGCCCATGTCATGGACAGATCATTTTCTGCTGCGGCTTGAGTTTACGACACCAATCCTCTCTCGCAGGGAGCCGTAACCGATTAAATGGTTCCGCCCCAGACGCCTGATGGATCCTATTGGTTTTCAAAGGGCGCTTGGGGAATTGCCGGATTCGCTCGTACACAGTTCGGCGGAGTCCTTAGTGACGGCCTGGAATATGGCCACTATGGGGGCTCTAGACCGGATTGCGCCATTGCGACCTCTCTGTGGTAGCAGACCCAGGAGATCTCCTTGGTTCACCGAGGAACTCAGGGGGATGAAGCGCCAGAAGAGACGTTTAGAGAAGCAATGGAGGGAAAGCAGATCTGAATCTGATCGAACCAAATTGGGAGCTTATATTAAGACCTATTTGGAAGCAATCACTGCGGCAAGATCTCAGCATCTTTCCGCATTGATTGCGTCTGCAGAATCTCGTCCGGCTGCCCTGTTTAGGGTGACTCGCTCTCTCCTTGGTACGGGGAGGAGAGAGGAACCTTTGCAGGGCAATGCCGAAGAATTTAACAGCTTTTTCGCAGACAAGGTCGCTCAGATCTGGGCTGACTTGGACTCCAATTAGAATACAGTGTTGGCTGACAATGAGTCAGTCGAGATGACAGAGGCCCGTCTTAGTCCTGTTGAATGGGAGGAGTTTGATCTGGTAACTCCTGATGACGTGAACAAGGCCATTGGAGCTGTGAGTTCTGCCACCTGTTTACTGGACCCGTGCCCCTCCTGGCTGGTTTCAGCTAGCAGGGCGGTGACACGGAGCTGGGTCCAGGCTGTTGTTAATGCTTCACTGAGGGAGGGGTCCTTTCTGGCTCCCTTAAAGGAGGCACTTGTGCGCCCCCTCCTCAAGAAGCCTTCCCTGGACCCGGCAGTTTTAAATAATTATTGTCCAGTCTCCAACCTCCCCTTTTTAGGGAAGGTTGTTGAGAAAAGGTGGTGGCACTCCAACTCCAACGATGCTTGAATGAAGCTGATTATCTGGGCCCTCAGCAGTCTGGGTTCAGGTCCAGCTAGAGCACGGAAACTGCTTTGGTCGTCCTGACCGATGATCTCTGGCGGGCCCGGGATGGAGGTTATTCCATTATCCTGGTGCTTCTTGACCTCTCAGCGGCTTTCAATACCATCGACCATGGTATCCTTCTGCGCCGGTTGGAGGGGCTTGGAGTGCGGGGCACCGTTCTGCGGTGGTTCACCTCCTACCTCTCTGGCCGGTTGCAGTCGGTGTTTGTAGGAGGTCAGAGATCGGCTCCGAGGTCTCTTCCGTGTGGAGTCCCTCAGGGGTCTGTTCTCTCACCTCTGCTTTTCAACATATACATGAAGCCATTGGGTGAGATCATCCGTCGACACGGGGTGAGTTGTCATCAGTATGCTGATGACACTCAGCTCTATATCTCTACCCTGCGTCATTACAGCGAAGCAGTGGAAGTGATGAACCGGTGCCTGGAGGCTGTTGGGGTCTGGATGGGTGCTAACAGGCTCAGACTCAATCCCGACAAGACAGAGTGGCTGTGGGTTCTGCCTCCCAAAGACAATTCCATCTGTCCATCCATTACCCTGGGCGGGGAAGTCTTGTCCCCATTGGAGAGGGTTCGCAACTTGGGTGTCCTCCTCGATCCACAGCTAAGTTTAGAATACCATCTTTCGGCTGTGGCGAGGGGGGCATTCGCCCAGGTTCACCTGGTGCGTCAGTTGCGGCCCTATTTGGACCGGGAATCACTCCTCACAGTCACCCATGCCCTTGTCACCTCGAGACTCAACTACTGTAATGCTCTCTACATGGGGCAACCTTTGAAGAATGTCCGGAGACTGCAGGTGCTTCAGAATGCGGCCACGCGAGCCGTCTTGCGTCTCCCAAGACATGCTCATGTCACTCCAGCAGTCCATGAGCTGCACTGGCTGCCAATTGGTCTCCGAACACAATTCAAAGTGTTGGTTATGACCTATAAAGTCCTATATGGCAATGGGCCAGGATACTTGCGGGACCGTCTTCTGCCTCATAAATCCCAGCGACCGGTTAGGGCACATAGGGTTGGCCTCCTACGGGTCCCGTCTGTTACACAATGTCGTTTGGCGGGACCTAGGGCTAGGGCCTTCTCTGTTGCTGCCCCAGCCCTCTGGAATCAACTTCCCTCAGAGGTTCGTACTGCTCCTTCCCTCCTAGCTTTCCGAAAACTTTTAAAAACACATCTATGCAGACAGGCTTGGGGCTTGTGAGCTGCGCTCTGCCCATGGGCCTTTGATTGGGACTGTATGTTGTATGAGTGGGTATAGTTTTATTGTTTTTTATATCGTATATTATTATTTTAACTAATTTATATTTTGTACTTGTATTATTTGCTGTGAGCCGCCCTGAGTCTGAGGAGAAGGGCGGCATATAAGTCAAAGTAAAGTAAAGTAAAGTAAAGTAAAGTAAGATCAGTTGTGTCCAGTTCTGAATCTATTTTCATGCAGTTAATTTAACCTATTATGGAAATTCTGGTACTTTTTTCCATCCTGGGTTGTGTTTGAGGACTGAAGCTAAGGCAGTAGAATAAAGAAGTGCAAGATGTAGCTTTTCAACTGGCAGAGGAAGGAAATCAGATGACATGACATGACTTGGACCTGATTTTACAATGTTTATAGTGGTCATTAAATGAAGCACTGCAATGATTAAGCAAATCAAATGGTTGTTAAGTGAATCCAGTTTTCCCAATAGGTGTTTCTTGCCATTTTTCCAAAAAGGGTTACAAATTATGATCACATGGTAGCAGGATGCTGCAACCAGTCATAAATACAACCTGGTTTCCAGGCAACTAAATTCTGATCATGTAACCACAAGGGTGGTGTGATAATCATAACTACAAGTAGAAGTTCTATCTTCAATCTATCTCCAAAATGGTGGCAGCGTAAAAAGCAGTATCGGATCATGGGGAGTTACTAAATTAAGTAGTGAGGGAAGTCAGAGCCCCAGAGAAGGAAATATTAAAAGGGCAGAAAAATATATTTCCTCAAAAGGATTTTTAAAAGCAGAAACCAACTCTGCCCCCAAATCTCTCTGAACCAAGCAGGAGCCAGCCCTATACAAATGCAAATGTAAAACCACCAGAAAGTTGGAGCCAGAAACTCAAGAAGACAAAGACTTAAAATCTGCATACCCCACCCCAACTCTAGGAGCCATCAGCCCCATCACCAGGGAAGCAGGATATGATACCAGAGAGGCACACCTAAACTCAGGTCAGAATACGTGACACAGGAAATAGCCTCAAAGTTCATGCCACAGGAACAGGAAACTATTCCAAACAAAAGGCTAGAGAGGGTATAAAAACCTACTACCCATGTGCTCAGGCCCTTCTCTTCTCTGGTCTTTCCAGCAAGAACCATCTTTCTGGCTCTTCAGTAAATTGCAACCTTCTTCCCAAAGCAATTGCCATGGTGTTTATTTATCCCCGGCTTGGATGAACCAGGATGAAGACTTTTCTTTCAACAATTTGGCACCCCAGAGATGGGACTCCAAGCTAACCTCTGAGACTGATAAGCCCCATCTTGCAGGCAGCAGACCCCTTGTGTCTGTAGATGGATTTCCCAGGCCTTGCCCATGTGGAGCCAGGGTAGTAAAGGGAGTTTGGGGTTTGAGTTCAAGGGCTGCCTTGGAAAGAAGGTGAAGGTGAGTACCTCTAAATTTTAAGTTTAAAGCCCAGGGGAACAAAGGAAATATGTGTATGTCTATGTATGTGAGTGAGAAGACCCTTTTTTCCCAATCACAGTTGAATTTTGCTCCTTTTGGTCTTTCCTAGCTGCAGAAAGGATCTGTTTGATTGGCAGAACCTGGAAAGCACGGGGGTTTGGCAAGAGTGTAGGACTTTTTGTTAGGGAAAAGGGAGAGGCTGTGTGAAAATGGAATGGAATGAGTGAATGAGAGAATTGGATTTGGGCAACTAGCTGGTAAGGCACTGTAAGCAAAGCCCATCTGTAGGAGAGCCCGGTACTAAAGTGCACAAAGCATAGGTCCTCCCAGACTTCTCCTAAGTCTGAAAACTGCAGGCAGGGTGTAAACGGAGGCCGGGTACCTGTGCGGCAGGTCTTCCTCAGACAATTTATTTTTGAGGTCCACAAAGTGATGGTAGAGAGTTCCCTAAACTGGAAGGGCCATTACTTCGTGTAGGGAAGCGGAGTCTTCCTGTGCAATTTTTTAGTGCCCAAAAACTGTAGGCAGGGTGGCAGGGTTGTTGTCACTAAGAGCAGCTGAGAAGTGCTGCTAGGAAAAACCCGACTAAGCCAGATTGAACCCCACATCGGAAGGGGAACATGGGTAGCTGCAGTTCGAGGGTTGGAATTAGGACACTTATTGGAGATTTGCTCAAGGTGTGGGACGAGAAGCGAGTGCCTGTCCTGGATGGTATGAAAAAGGAAGCAAGCAAGACAAATTTGTGAAGAATGGGCTTTGCTAGGGCTTTGCTGAGAAACAGTTTGGCTAAATAAAGGTACTTTAAGGGAAAATAAGAAATAGTGATTCTCTCTCTCTATCTCTTTTCTCTATGCAACCACGTGGTATGTTTAAGATCTGTGCCTTTCCTAATTTGAGTTATCTGAGATTTATGGTGGGAATGACTAGGATGTGTAAAACTAAGACTTCTGTTTCCTTTTCTGTTTTTCTTGTCTTTGTGTATATACGTTTGTCAAAGTCTTTGTGTGTGAGGTAAATGTGACTGTTAACTGTTTCAAATCCAAAAAGAGAAAAGAATTTTAAATTCTGCTAGAAATTTTGCTTAAAATAAGCCACAAAAAGAAAATACCTCACCTCTGTTTGTCTGGCCAACAAACAGAGTGAAGAAAAATGTGTTTGTTTGTTTGTTTTTTCTTTTCCTCTTTCTCTCTGTGTACTCTTAAGAACAGCCCAAAGTTAGCAGGTGGGAATGTTTTAAGTTCATCTGCTAAAAAGGTTTCACTCTTGCATTTAATAATATATAATAAAGTTGGAAGGGACCTTCGAGGTCATCTAGTCCAACCCCCTGCTCAGGCAGGAAACCCTATACGAACTTTATCAAATGCCTTACTGAAGTCCAAGAAAATTATATCCACAGCATTCCTCTGGTCCACTAATTTTGTAACTGGGTCAAAGAATGCAGTAAGATGTGTCTAGCACGATCTGTTTTTGACAAACCCATGTTGGCTTTTAGTAATGACTTTGTTTGCCTCTAGGTGTTCGCTGATTCTTGTTTAATTATCTTTTCCAGAATCTTCCCAGGTATTGAGGTCAGGCTGATGGGTCTGTAGTTTCCTGGATCTATTTTTTTATTTTTATTTTTGAAGAGGGGAACTACATCAGCTCTTTTCCAGTCATCTGGTAGTTCCCCAGTGCTCCAGGATCTTTGAAAAATATAGTTCAGTGGTTCTGAGATCACATCTGCCAGTTTCTTAAGAACCTTGGGGTGTAATCCATCTGGTCCTGGTGATTTGAACTCGTCTAGGCTGGATAGGTGCTCACTTACCATTTTCTTGCCTATCTTAACTTGTGTTTCTAATCTATTTTTTATGGTACTGTTTTTGATGTTGGACTGTTTTTTTCCCCTTTTTGTAAAGACAGATGCAAAAAAATTTGAATTAAATAGTTCTGCTTTCTCTCTGTTTAGTGCCAAGTATCTCAGTCCCTTTCTTTGATGGATGAAAACCATTTCTTTTCATTGGACCAGCTACAGACATTATGACCATTCAGCATGAATCCCCGGCTAGCTACACAGAATGGTCCTCAAACATGAGCTCTTATTTATTATATATATTTAGTATATATAATATACTCTTTCATGGTTTCCAAAATTGTCATTTCTGATTTTTTGGTCAGTGTCTGTTGTTGGGTTAATTTCCTTCTCAATTCTGTCTAAAAGGTGTTAATTTTGTTCCAGGGGGAATCCAGTGTTAATTATTTTATTGTTGTATACCTTTTGGTGTTTCTATTCTAATTCTGTCAATTCTACTTGCTGTTAGCCAGTTCTGCATTCCTTATAGCCAGTGTGTGTTTTAAATGTTTATTTAGCCTCAGGCTACCGCTGAGTCAGACTAGTTTGTATTGGGTTCTTCCTGTATTTAATATTATTATTATTATTATTATTATTATTATTATTATTATTATTATTATTATTATTATTATTATTATTATTATTATTATTATTATTATTTATTTGACTTCTATGCCGCCCTATTCCGGAGAACTCAGGGCGGCTCACAATATAATAGAAATCAACATATAAAAATACATGTATATAAAACCCCTTTATTTAAAAAAAACCAATCATTCAACATACACAGAGACATACACTGGCTTGGGGCAAGATGTTAACTGCCCCAGGCCTGCCGGCAGAGGTGTGTTTTAAGTAATTTACGAAAGGCGGAGAGGGTGGGGGTGACACGGATCTCCGGGGGAAGTTGGTTCCAGAGGGCCGGGGCCGCAACAGAGAAGGCTCTTCCCCTAGGCCCTGCCAGGCGACACTGTCTGGCTGATGGGACCTGGAGAAGGCCGACTCTGTGGGCCCTAACCGGCCGCTGGGATTCATGGGGCAGCAGACGGTCCGGAAGTAACCTGGTCCGATGCCATGTAGGGCTTTATAGGTCATAACCAACACTTTGAATTGGGTTCGGAGACCAATTGGCAGCCAACGCAGCTCACGGAGTGATGCCGAAATGTGGGAATTTCTGGGCAAGCCCAACACTGCTTGTGCGGCTGCATTCTGCATTACCTGAAGTCTCCGAACGTTTTTCAAAGGTAGCCCCATGTAGAGAGCATTGCAGTAGTCGAGCCTCGAGGTGATAAGGGCATGAGTGACTGTGAGAAGAGACTCCCAATCCAAATAGGGCCGCAACTGGTGCACTAGGCGAACCTGGGCAAATGTCCTCCTCGCCACAGCCGAAAAATGATGTTCCAAATTTAGCAGTGGATCGAGGAGGACGCCCAAGTTGCGAACCTTCTCCAAGGGGGTCAAAAGCTCCCCCCCAGGCTGATGGATGGATAGATTGAATTATCCTTGGGAGGCAGAACCCATAGCCACTCCATCTTGTCGGGGTTGAGTTTGAGCCTGTTGGCACCCATCCAAACCCTAACAGCCTTCAGACATTGGCACATCACTTCCGCTGCTTCACTGAAATGACACGGGGTAGAGATGTAAAGCTGGGTATCATCAGCATACTGATGATATCTCACCCCGTGTTGTCGGATGATCTCACCCAGCGGTTTCATGTAGATATTAAACAGCAGAGGGGAGAGGACTGATCCCTGAGGGACCCCACAAGGGAGGAACCTAGGGGTCGGCCTCTGACCCCCGCCAACACTGACTGCGACCGACCAGTGAGGTAGGAGGTGAACCACTGCAAAACAGTGCCCCCAACCCCAATCCCTCCAGTCGGTGCAGAAGGATACCATGGTCAATGGTATCGAAAGCCGCTGAGAGGTCAAGTAGCACCAGGATAGTGGAAAATCCCCTATCCCGGGCCCGCCAGAGATCATCCGTCAGCACGACCAAAGCAGTTTCCGTGGAGTAGCCGAGCCTGAATCCTGACTGTTGAGGGCCCAGATAATTATCCTCATCCAAGGACCGTTGGAGCTGGAGTGACACCACCTTCTCAACAACCTTCCCTATAAAGGGAAGATTGGAGACAGGACGGTAGTTGTTTAATACAGCTGGTTCCAGGGAACGCTTCTTGAGGAGGGGGTGCACAGTTGCCTCCTTGCAGGGAGCCGGAAAGGACCCCTCCCTCAAAGAAGCGTTGACAATCTCCTGAACCCAGCCCCGCGTCACCTCCCTGCTGGCCGAAACCAGCCAGGAGGGGCACGGGTCCAATAAACAGGTGGCGGAACTCACAGCTCCAATGGCCTTGTCCACTTCATCGGGTGCTACCAGGTCAAACTCCTCCCACACAACAGGATCAAGATGAGTCCCTGTCATCTCGACTGACTCATTGTCAGCCGACACTGCATTCCAATTGGAGTCAAGGTCCATCCGAATCTGGGCGATTTTATCCGCGAAAAACTTATTAAAATCCTCAGCACTACCCTGCAAGGGTGCATCAACCCCCCCTTGATTAAGGAGGGAGCGAGTCACCCTAAACAGGGTGGCTGGGCGGGATTCCGCAGATGCAATCAAGGCGGAATGATACGCGCATCTTGCCGCCTTGAGCGCCACCTGATAAGTCTTGATATAAGATCTTAATAGTGTTCGGTCAGATACAGATTTACTTTTCCTCCATCGCTTCTCTAGGCGTCTCTTCTGGCGCTTCATCCCCCTGAGTTCCTCAGTAAACCAAGGAGATCTCCTCGGTCTGCTACCACAGAGAGGTCGCAGTGGCGCAATCCGGTCAAGAGCCCCCTTCGCAGCCATATTCCAGGCCGTAACCAGGGACTCTGCCGAACCAAGAATGAGAGAATCCGGTATTTCCCCAAGAGTCCTCTGAAAACTCTCTGGGTCCATCAGACGTCTGTGGCGGAACCACCTAATCGGTTCCGCCTCCCTGCAGGGGAGGATTGGAGCCTTAAAAACAAGCCGTAGCAGAAAATGATCTGACCATGACATAGGCAAGATATCTAAGCCCCTTAAATTCAGATCATTGCTCAACTGTTCTGAGAGGAATACCATGTTGGGAGTATGTCCCCTCTCGTGGGTCGGACCCTGAACTACTTGAGTCAGGTTCATGGTTGCCATGGTGGCAATGAACTCCTGCGCAAACCCAGAGGATTCACTGAGCGACAGAAGATTCAAGTCCCCCAAGACAACAAGCCTGGGGAACTCAACCGCCAGCCCAGCAACCACCTCAAGTAGCGCAGGCAGGGCTGTTGACACGCAGCTGGGAGGCAGGCACGCAAGCAACAAGCCCACCTCTACCCCTAGGTCCAACTTCACAAGGAGCGACTCACAATCCGCAATCTCAGAAACAGCGAGCCTGCGTAGGCTAAAGGTCTTCTTGGCTATAATAGCCACTCCTCCCCCCCTTCCCTGGTGTCGTGGCTGATGCCATACCTGAAACCCGGCTGGGCACATCTCAGAGAGAGGAACTCCTCCCTCCGGACCCAGCCAGGTCTCGGTCACACATGTGAGGTCGGCCTCCTCATCCAGGAGAAGATCATGGATGAGGGGAGCTTTATTTACAACCGACCTGGCATTGAGCAGCAACAGCCTGAGCCCAGGGTCCGGATTTCGCCCATTACTAGTACTTTGGGCTGAACTCACAGGGTCGGAGCAAGGGATCGCTTTTAGACAGCGAGCTCTTGTTCCCCGGCAATGGCCTACCCTGTGGCCCCCGCCATATCTGCCTCTCCCCAGCAAGACCGGTATACTTTGGCCCTCTATCACCCCAGAGCCAGCGCCCCCTCCCCCTCCCCCTCTGCCGCGCCAGGCAGGCTAGCCAGTCCATCCCATTCATTCCACTCAACCACAGCTCCATCCATATCATTAATTTATCCCACCCACAAAAAACCACCCTTTAAACTAGACAAATGAAAACAATAAGCTAACCATCCATTCAACCCAATTCATTCCACAAACATTCAATCCCCTCCACATCATTCAACATCTGACGAACCAATTTAAAAAAGTATTAAACAAGTTAACTATTTAAAATGTGGACAAACAACAGTTAAAAAACAACTCAAGAACATAATAACAAAAACAGGCATGCCAGATGTTAATCCTGCCGCAATGATTATAGCTATGCCTGTATTTACATGGAAACATTCAACTGGCTCCTTGAAGCACCTGATATCCAGCATGCTAATAATTTCCCCATGAGAAGCATAGAGTCTTCTAGAACGAGTGGGAGAAAATATAACGCTAGTGACATCATCTGCTTTTTGAAGCCATACACATTCCGATGGATTTCCCTCAGCATTCCAAAGTATAAGCTCCCCTCCTTCTGCTCCCAAAGCCAATAAACTGTCTTTGCTCATATTTAGGCTTAGTACTGAAGAAAAATGTCCATTAGTCCACTTCTTTGCCATCATATCTCAAAACAAACTCAAAGCAAAGAACCAAGTTATCCCAATACCAAACTCTCTTCCGGCAAAGAAAAACTGCTGGGTCTGTTTAACACTCCCACTTCATTCTCGGCTTATCTCTCTCACCATCAATCAGTCCTTTCCAAATTCAAATTCCAAGCTTCATTCCTCTCTTTCACCATCAGTCAGTCCTTTTTCAGTCAATCCTTTTCAGCTCCATTTCCTCTCACTATTCCTCCCAAACGTCTCTCCGTTCCTTCGCACTCAGCTTCTCACAAATTCCAGATTTTTCTTCCAACCTCAGTCCGTTCTCCTCAGTTACTTCGGCGTCTCTCCCGCAGCCAGCCACACTCTGATAGGGTTTTCAGATCTTCACTACCCTCAGGTCTGTTTCAGGGTTTTTTTTCCTCTAGTTTTTCCTCTACCAAGGTATTTTCTCTTTGGGTGAGGAGGGGGTGTCCTGCCTGCTGGGTTCCTGCCCCAAGGTCTGGAAATCATTCTGCAATGTGTTCTAAATGGGTTTTATCTATCTATCCTTTTCCTAAAAAATGTGTGTTTAGCTACAAGGGCCTCCTGTAGCTCAAGTTTGCTTGTGTAGGGAAATAATCTTCTTAAGTTACTTTTCTTATCCTATCACTAATTGGGGAAACTACTAAGAAGCTTTTCCTGAAACATATAAGTATTTTTCAATCTCTAAAACAATGTGGTCTATTTTAGAATAAATGTTAAAGGCAGATACTCCTGCCCCTGGAAAACTGCATACCTTAAAATGTTAGGCTTTTAAAATTATTTGGAGCTTTCATCATTCTCAAGCTGCCTAGCATTTTTTTTCTCCTCAAGTTGCAAGTCCTTGTCTTTAACATATTGCAAATGTTCAAGTTCAGAAGTGAAACATTTCACGTATGTTCTCTTACCAGAATCCAGGTTTTTCTTTTGTCATCTGGGATGTCCTCATTTTGTCTACCTATCTGTTTCTTTAACAACTACAGTATTAATGCCTTTTCAAACTGCCTGCAAGCTACTCACCCTCATGTAAATCTTATTTTCTTGCTCTTTGTTCTCCCTACCTTTTGTCTGCCTCTCCTAGGAGAGTCCACCCAGAAAGGGGGGGGCAGAATCTTATTATCATGTCTTTCAGCCCTGCACAGATGACCCCTCCAACATTTGGAAAAAGAGCACACTGACCCAGATGCTGCCTCCATCCATTTGAGTCATGGAATTGGGTTTTGAATCCAGCCATCCACTAAAAAGCCACCATGCAACCTGAGTGGAACATCTTCCCAAGTCCTACCATTCCCCCAGATGCCTGTGAAAATCTACAAAGCATAAGGAAGAAATCCTGGAGCCACTGGTCCCCATGTGAAGCCTCAGAAGAGAAAACTAGAAAGACTAGAATGGAAAGTCATTGTAAAGCTTTTCTTTCTTGCCCCATTTGTATTGTAACAAGCCAGTTGAATGTATTCATGGAGAGATGGCATTGGGGAATAGTTGGCACAGCAAGTACTGAACACCTTGGACTTTTATCTGGTGGGAGGGAAAATTTATCCAGAATGTTTGTATTGCCTGTTTTGTATTAGTAGCTGCACACACACACGCACACACACACACACACCATTCATAATCACAATTGAGTCTCTTTCACCTACCTTCAGTAAAGTTCCCCAGGCTGATTTTTGCTCTATTGCACCAAAGCTTTGTAGGCACAACTGCCAGCAAATTCCAAGGGGGAGGGAACCGGTCCCCTCAGGCAATTTTGCAATTCTTATGCCCTGACTGAGGAAGTAGCAGGAAAGAGATCCCCAAACCTCAGCCCTGAATATCTTGCACTGGTGGACTCAGATTGGGAGTCCTAGAGCTCACTATGTGCACTTTAAGAAAATATGTAATAGCCTGGCTTGCATGGCTAGCCTCAATTGGACATTACAAACCTGGATGCACTGAACTAAGAGTTAAGGCAGGAAACGACCCTTGAAAATGGGCAGCCAATAGTTATGTACTGAGGAAAACCATGGCTGTGAAGAATTTTGGGAGGGATGTGCAAACCTGACTGGAAGCTAAAAGTGACATCCAACATTTGAAAATGAATGATTGGCACAGAATATTGAACACTATAAATATATTTTCCACCTAACAAAATTTTTGCCCTGACTTTTAGAACTTTATGGGTTGGAAGCTCCCCTTTTGGGAGTACTGAAGGGATCTTTTTCTGCTGCTTCCATTAATGTCTTATTTTTTGGCTTAACAGTTTAAACGATTGTCTCCCAAGTCTCCCTGACCAAATCAATTTTAATCTTGTGCCAGTAAGTATATCATTCTCACCCTTAAGGCACAAAGCAGGGATTGAGGGAAGTCAGAGCCCCAGAGAAGGAAATATTAAAAGGGCAGAAAAATATATTTCCTCAAAAGGATTTTTAAAAGCAGAAACCAACCCTGCCCCGAAATCTCTCTATCCCAAGCAGGAGCCAGCCCTATACAAATGCAAATGTAAAACCATCAGAAAGTTGGAGCCAGAAACTCAAGAAGACAAAGACCTAAAATCTGCACACCCCACCCAAACTCTAGGAGTCATTAGCCCCAGGATATGATAATAGGACTAACCAGATGACCAGGAATTAGGAGACAGTATTAATTGTGAATACATATAGATGGCTTCTCTCTCTTTGGTCACTTGTAATCTTGGATGCAGGGTCAGGAAAGGACAGCAAGGACAACACCCAATGTCCTAACCCACCCAAGAACATACGATATCTTTAAGGAACACTCAAATGGGAACATGTTTAGCTACTTCTGCTTTCTCCCCTCTTATCTACAGTGTGCCAGACTTACTGGGTGCAATCTTTATCTCATGTGTGCCAGTTTTGCTGGATGGGTTGCTTATGTAATTATACAGAATAAATACAAGGATTTCTTGTCATTTGTTGCTCCTCTCATTTAGAGGGGTCGTCTCTATTCAGCTGAATAAAAACGTAAAACTTAAAGCACTTTCTGGTTTCCTGTATTTCTTTAACCAGCAAAACTTCAGAATCTGCATATCATTTTTGGTGAGCTCTAGCGCAGGAGAGGTGCTTGGTTGGTCCTAGGGAGGCTCAGGAAATGGGAAGGCACCAAGCACGCTCCAGGATTTCCTGGAGGTGCCCCCCTTCTTGACTCTTCACTGTGGTTTTTAACAGGGACCAGTTTTTTCTTCTTTTTGGTTGCCTTTTACTTGATTCCTGCATACTCAGGAGGGCTGAAGATAAGGTAGGACACACAGATATACATTACTTTGTTGCACCGATTTGCCTGGCAGAGTGTGTATGTGTGTAAAAGTGTGTTTGTTTCCTTGAATTATTTCCCACCATTGACCAGAGCTGGGCGGAAGGGTTTGTGCCAGCCGCACCTAGCTCACCTTTTGGGGTTCCCCCTTTTTGGGATCCCTCTTTTTGGGGGTTCTGGGGGGCTTAGAAAGCAAGGGGTGCTAACCTTATACTCTCGTGCTTCAACGGGTTGTGAATGGTGTGTGGTTTGTGGTTGCTCCTTATATATTTCCCGCTGTTGACCAGGCCTAGGCGTGATACTGATCTTAGTCAAAGGTCAGTGGATCTCTTGTGGCCCAACAGGCTGCGTAAATGGTGTGAGTGACTTGAACACATGGGCTCAGCCCAAGAAGATCAGTTAGAATGAATAAAAAGGAAGGAATATGCCCTCAGCCCCCTTGAGTGTGTCATAAGAAACTTTGGTAAGTTTAAAACCCATCGGGATATGAAATTGAAACTCTAATTAAGTACAATGCCTTCTGTCACCAAGAATACCCACTGTGTGGCCCACAGTATGAACCATAACATTGGGAGTTTTTGAAACCATGGGAGATTATGCTTAAAGAGACATAAATCATGATCAGCATGCTTAATATGTTCTTTTTTTTGTGGGACCTTACACGAGAATAAGCAAGTGCTTCAAGACTGTGGGTTGTGGTAACCCTCCATAGCACCACCTTTTCCTGCTTTAGCTTCTGCTCCACCACCCTATAAGGGGATCTACTCCCTCATGGGGCAAGTAGCTATTAGAAGGGGGGAGACCAATAAGGTCCTGGTTCATACCCCCTTGTCCACATCTGATCTTTATGCATGGGAGGACCGATTGGGTTCTTACACTGAAACCCCACGCAAATATCCTGAATTGGTTGTGTTCATTTTCAAACTTATGCCACTAACTGGGCAGACCTCCAAGCCATGCTGGATGTCTTTCTAACAACAGAGGAAAGGTGTCTGGTAGGAAATGCTGCTAGAAATAATAATAATTAAAAAGAAGTTACAATATTTGAGAATACATCATGTCAGTTGTGGGACAAATGAGCAGGCATTTTATTTCCTCTCTGGATACAATTCCTGTAGCAGCAAATATAGCAAAAAGAGAATGTGCAGAACAAAGGAATGGTGAGTAACTCTGACTTGGGAGAAAAAGTAGGCTAAAAATGAATAAAAATGGTTGACACTGAACATAGCAAGCTGCCAGAAAGTGGATTTTATTACAGAAGCCAGACAAAGAACTGATTCAGCAATGACTTCTGGACTGGTGAGTCAAAATCACCTAAATGCGTGGTACAATTGGTACTCTTTCCTATTTTAAGTTTTTTTTAAAAAAAAATAAGTTTATTGGTTTTTTTATTTTTACAACAAAGTGCTCAAGGCACACCGTGGTGTTGGGGTAGACAATCATCCAAAAACAAAACATTTATACATAATTCAATCAATGCCTCTAGTATTCTACATGGGGCTACCCTTGAAGAGTGTTCGGAGACTACAATTAGTGCAAAATACAGCTGCGCGAGCAATTGTGAGCCTTCCACGTCGTGCCCACATTTCGCCAACTCTCCGCATGCTGCATTGGTTGCCTATCGGTCTCCGAGCGCAATTCAAAGTGTTGGCCATTACCTATAAAGCCCTTTATGGCATTGGACCAGGATACTTACAGGACCGTCTTCTGCCACATACTTCCCTACGACCGGTGAGAGCGCACAGGGTCGGCCTCCTCCGGGTCCCGTCAGCGAAACAATGTCGTCTGGCGGGCCCTAGGGGGAGGGCTTTCTCTGTTGTGGCGCCCGCCCTCTGGAACCAACTGCCTCCTGAAGTCCGCGTTTCTCCCACTCACCCGGCCTTCCAAAAGAAGGCCTAACTTTGCCGGCAGGCCTGGGGATGATTGTGGATTGTTGTGTGACTGATGAATATGTGTGGGGTTTTATTTTTAAATATTTTTTGCTTGGACTTAGATTGTAATTATTGTTTTATATATATGTTGTAAGCCGCTCCGAGTCTTCAGAGAGGAGCGGCATATAAGTCCAAACAAAATAAATAAATAAATAAATAAATTCCCTCTCTTTTTCCCTTAAATAACATAATTTATTTAAAATAGTTAAATCTAGCTTAAATTTAATCAACCTATACCTGTTTCTAACACTTTTAAAAATTTATACAACCATGATCAAATTAACTTTAAATACAAACTTTATCAATTCGGGTATCCCTTCCAAATATATTCTAGTTCCTTAGTTTTTATCATAAATTTTATTTGATTCTTCTTCCACTAATATCCCTTAATTAAAATAAAACATTAGTCTATCCTATATGTATCTAGTCTATCAACTAATCAATCTCTTTTAACTAACAGACAAAAACAAAAAATAAAATAAAAAGAAAAATCAGACCTTAAGTTCTTTCAATCCATTAAACATAGTTCAAATCATATCCAATTAATTGTCAAAACTAATAACATCGATCTTATCAAACAGAAATCATCTTATTAGATTAACTCAAGATTACATAATCATTTTCTTGCAAGTAACCCTATTGTCCTAAAAAAGGGACACATTCTTAAACTATTTAATATATATTTCACTAATCACCCCTTTTTTCTCTTACTTGTAACTCATAATCTTAATCCTAAAATCAATCCATAAATCTAAATTGCCTTTAATCCATTACCTAAAAATATCTCCTTTTTAAGCTAAAATATTAATCTATTCTAAAGCTATCTAATCCATCAATTAATCTCTTTAAACTAACAAAATAACATCAAAGTTTAAGATATTTCAATTCATTAATCATCAAACAAATAAATCATCAGTAATTTTCATATAGGTAAATTTTATATATCTTCCATTAATCGCCCATTTTTATTACATCTAACTCATAATCTTGG
Source organism: Bothrops alternatus (assembly GCA_034064705.1). Lineage (NCBI taxonomy): Eukaryota > Metazoa > Chordata > Lepidosauria > Squamata > Viperidae > Bothrops > Bothrops alternatus. The sequence goes on from JARGCV010000112.1 coordinate 33,889,423, forward strand.
TCCTTAAATCAGTCCATAAATCTAGATTGCCTTTAGTCCATTACATAGAACTTTAACTTTCACTCTTTTTTTTCAGTCTTATTCTAGGTTTTTTCAAATGCCAAGTAGGTTTCCATAGAAAAGCTTCCTTTCCAACTGATAAGTCTCTCTTTGTTGCTTGTAGTAGCATTTGGATCAGTGAGAACCATCTTGGCCTCTGAATTGGCCCTCTGATTTTTTTAACCATCAAGTCTCGTTGCTTTAACATTTCAAGTCCCAGTCTTTGCTTTTTCTGATTCTCAACACCATAGGTGAATTGCATATAAGGCAAAGTCAATTTCTCTTTATTCTCAGTTAAGTCTTCTTCTTGTATAGTCTGTTTTATAGAAGAATCAGGTGCAATCTGAAAGTCAATTTTGAAGTTTGAAGGAGAGATTCTGGCTCTTAATTCTGTAGTAAACTCTTTCATTGTAACACATATTTCCTCTTTAGTCTCATAGATTTTTTTCCAGAATAAGTTTACAGTTTAGATGTGAGTGCAGCTCCATTTTAAAAAAAATGGTCAAACATCCAATTAACTTTCTTATAAAGAAATCATCTCCTCTCCAATTGCAATATTAGCTTTTAGCCAGTAGATGTCCTCAGTAAGCTATAAAATCTTTTTTCAAAACTCATTTCATTTTTATTCTTTTCTTTCCCTTTCCTTTTTTTCTATTTTTTCAGGGAAACATAGAGGAAGAAGTACTCAAAAAAAAAAAAAGAGAGAGAGCGACAACAACATAGACTAATAATAAAGTTCTTAGGAAGAAAAAAGAGTTTTTTCCAATACCCCAAAAGTACTTGTATGAAAAAGAAACGTAATTTTTAAGTCTTTGTTCTATTCTTTTGTTCACGAGTAAAAGCTGCCTTTCCAAGCCAGGGAAATATTTCCAACAAAGCTCTTACAGGAAAAAAAAAAAAGCAAAAAAAAAAATTAAAAAGGGGGGGGAAGAAAGATCTCACCTGGATTCACCACGGTGGGTTTGAAGCTTAGCTGTTCTTCGACTTGCAGTTTCTAGTGGCTAAGTGATTGGCCATTTTACTGGCCGGTCTTCTTCTCCATCGGCCCTCAGAGTCTGGCCCAGACAGCTGGAGGAGCCACTGCTCCTCCACAGCTGAGCAAAGCCTCTTCGACGAAAGTTGCACCCTCCAGGGCGACTTTAGACCGGTATAAGGGTCTACCGGCAAAGGAAAGGTAGCCGACGAGACGAGTTGCTTCGTGCGACTAGGAGCGCCGCGACCCGGAACCGGAAGTCCTATTTTAAGTTTTGATGAGATTTGTAAGAAGCTTGTTCTCTTACTTTCCTAGCTTGGTTTTTTTTTTCTTTCAGCAGGATTGATTAATCCTATCACCCAGGGGAGCAAGTGACTTGCTGATGAAGTTTTTGTCTTGTGATAGGTGCTGGTATGTTTGAGGTTAATACTGGCATTGTTTTTTTTTATGTGTGTGTAGGGCAAACCTGTCAGCTTTCTTTTGGTATGTTCACGATTTGTGCTTATCTTTTTCCTTCATGTGTCTCTTGGACATCTGCCTGAGGCTATTGACTGAGCCAGGTGGGGGGAGGAAGAGAGAAGAGGAAGAAAAAAAAACTTTTCTCTGGTACTTTTATTTTTCGGCTTGACTTTTCTGAGAAAAGGGAAATGAAGCAGCCTTTTGTATTTGTAATTGTTGGTTTCTGGGGCTAGGTTTTCTGTTTTTCCTCCATGCTGGCTCAGTCCACATGTCACTACAGAGCCAGGGTTCCCTGCCCACAAAGCCCTGCCCTAGTGGAAGGGGGAAGAAGTGGGACTTGCGGAAGAGGATGGCAAGGAATGGTAGGGCCCCCTACCACCGAGAGAGAAATGGGACAATGTCACCCAAATTCCAGGCACCCCCCCCCCGAGCACCCATTGCAGTCTTTTGCCCTAAGACAGGACCAGTGTCGTATCTGTATGATATTTGGCCACTGGACCAGGGAATGTCTTTTATGTTCCCTTCCTAACTATCTTATAAGGTGCTGTTCCACAACCATGCTCCAGATAAAGGGGGCTGGGGGCCTTTGTCTCCCTGCTCTTATGGATGATTCTTCCTCTTCACCCCTGATACAGTTCAAAGTCAGAGGAAAACAATACCCTTTTTTGATTGGTACAGGAGCATCACATTCAGTATTAAATGAGCCTCCTGACTTCCTTCCTCAACAAACGTTCCAGGTCTTTGGGGCCAATGGCCATTCTGTGTCAGCTGTAATACTCAACCCTTTGGAATGCTTTATGGGTGGTATTCGCCTTATTTATTTCTTTACCAGACTGCCCTATGCCTTTTAGGATGTATTTGCTTGCTAAAGTTACAAGCCACCATCTTTGCTCTCATGGCTACGCCCTTGTATCAGGCCACTAAAGATCTGAAGGTTTCTACTGATACTGTATGGGAGGTCTTCAGTGGTATATTCTCTTTTTTACCAGTTGGCTCCCAGGATGGGGATGGTTTAGGGAATTATTCCTTGTAGCATTTCTTATTGTTTCCTGCTGTGTCCTTCACTGCTTGCCCCTAATCACCTCTGCTTGTCCTAAACAATGTGGGCAACTTACTACAAAAGCTTATCCTTTGTCTCTTCAATTGGGCTGTCATGCTCCTACGCTCGAAGCATGAAAGGGGGGATTGATGACCAGGAATTAGGAGACAGTATTAATTGTGAATACATATAGATGGCTTCTCTCTCTTTGGTCACTTGTAATCTTGGATGCAGGGTCAGGAAAGGACAGCAAGGACAACACCCAATGTCCTAACCCACCCAAGAACATACGATATCTTTAGGGAACACTCAAATGGGAACATGTTTAGCTACTTCTGCTTTCTCCCTTCTTATCTACAGTGTGCCAGACCTGCTGGGTGCAATCTTTATCTTATGTGTGTCAGCTTTGCTGGATGGGTTGCTTATGTAATTATACAGAATAAATACAAGGATTTCTTGTCATTTGTTGTTCCTCTCATTTAGAGGGGTCCGTCTCTATTCAGCTGAATAAAAACATAAAACTTAAAGGCACTTTCTGGTTTCCTGTATTTCTTTAACCAGCAAAACCTCAGAACCTGCATATCAAACCCATCACCATAAAGAATACCAGAGAGGCACACCTAAACTCAGGTCAGAATACGTGACACAGGAAATAGCCTCAAAGTTCATGCCACAGGAACAGGAAACTATTCCAAACAAAAGGCTAGAGAAGGTATAAAAACCTACTACCCATGTGCTCAGGCCCTTCTCTGGTCTTTCCAGCAAGTACCATCTTTCTGGCTCTTCAATAAATTGCAACCTTCTTCCCAAAGCAGTTGCCATGATGTTTATCCCCGGCTTGGATGAACCAGGATGAAGACTTTTCTTTCAACAGTAGGAAGGTACTAAGAGAGGGGGGGAAAGGGAGAAAAAAGAAGCAGAAAGTTAGATAAGGAAGATAGAAAGGATAAACGAAAAAAAGAAATTGGGACAAGGAGGAAAACACCAGAAAACAGAAGCACAGCGAATGAATGGCTGCACGTGGAGTCACAGGCAGCTGGCAGCAGAGAATGAGAGATCCAGCTCAGAAGCACAACTAAGCAGCCCAAAGCTGGAAGAAAAAGGCAACTGAGAGCAGCAAACCAGCAGCTGAACAGCAGGTGGCTCTCACAAGGTGGGAGACTGTTGTAAGCAGTGAACCAGTGGGCCACAGTATATTGACTAATTGCCTACACCCATACCTCAATCTAGGCAGCCCAGCTGGAGGGGGCAGGCAGGCAGCCCGACCCAGGACCCAGCAAACTAGAGGCAGCCCAAATACCACAACCCTCTCCCTGCATCCTTCCAGCCTCATACCCCACCCTAGTGACTTGCCCCAGGTGGAAGACTTGATCAACATTCCTTCCCCAGTGAGATCAGCAGCCCCCTCCCTCACCTCCTGCTAGCCTGGCAGCCCATCTGGTCTGGCAGAGGAGACAAAGGGCCTGGAGCAATCCGTTGGCTGTGAGAAATTGGTGGTGGCAAAATCTGTGGAGGGGAGAAACATAGCAGCAGCAGCAACATAAATGCTTTGAGCTAAAGAGCTCTGATCTCTAAAGTAGCCGGCTGAGAGGAGCAGACCAGACAGCACAGCTGAGCTTACCGGAAAGCTGAACAGAGGCCTCCCCAGAGCAGAGATTAGCACCAAAAGACAGAACGAAGCTGCCAGAGAAAACAACAAAAGGGTGAACAACGGAAGTGAAGGCAACAATTAAGTTTGAGGTCCCTATAGGAAGGGAGGGAAGACTCCAGTAAAGAATAAAAATAAATACAGGACAGAAAACAAAAGCTAAATAAATAAGCAAATAATAAAGACAAGAGTGGAACAAGGAAGAAAACAAGGAAGAATAGGACTAATAGAGTGGCAAATCTTAACAAAGCAAATCTTAAATAATAAGGGAGGGAGGAAATGGAGCTCAAAAACTTAAAAAAAAATAGAGGGAAGAAAATGATAAATAAAACTAACATAATGGTAAGAAGGTTAAATAAATAACAAGGTACAAACAGGCAGAAAAAAGTATAGGAAAAAATAGGCATAATTACCTAGAACAGAGAAGGAAGAAACAAGACTAACAGCCAAGCACATCTACCAACCAAAATGAGGGATTTTCAAACAACAAACTTATGGAATAGGTGACTGATACTATTGTGGTATGCAATATCTGTTCCATGTATGTGCTTATGCCCAAAGAACACCCAAATTATACATGCATTAGATGTAAACTATGTGAACTACTAGAGGAAAAAGTAAGGGACTTAGAGGCAACTCTAGCCAAACTCTAACCTATACAAAAAAACTATACCCAAACCAAACCAAATAATGAACAAATAACTCCCAGAGGATTTGACATGTCTGATCTAGATCAAGGGGTGTCAAACTGCTGGCCCGTGGGTTGGTTGCATCATGCGAAGGCCGCGCCCACCCCAGCTCTGGTAATGCAAAAACGCCATGATACGTCGTGACCTATCACGTGATGCGGTGAGTTTGACACCCGTGATCTAGATCATGTAACTCAAGCACTGTATGTCAACTTATAATATTTGCCTATTTATCAATGACAATAGCTAGAATAGCTCTCAAACTTCTATGCAAAACTGGATATTTTGCATACATTTGAGTAAGTCATTCTAATTTCAGCTTAATGTATGTTACATTCTGGCCTAAAATAAATTAATAAACTACTTCACTAACATAGGACACTGTTGGGTAATTGGTGTAGGTTTACTTATTTATTTAGGTCAATTTAAAACACGTTTTTCTCAAGAAGCTATGCAGAAATACAGGCACAGTGCTTTCTAAAGTGCTTGCCAAATGCTTTCTAAAGTACTTGCCAAATGATTTTTAAAAAGTTATATTGCCACGAGTAATCACAAGTAATTTACTGTTGCAGAGATATCTAAATAACCTTAGTCTAGGTTAATCAACAAGGAAGTTATCTCTTTTAAGTTTTTTTTCATTTATATGACATTGAAAAGAAATTCAGAATGCAGGTGTTCATTAAATTGCAAAAATAACAAGCTCTGTGAAATCCCCAGTTGTGCTTCCAAGAGGTCAGAAAGGTTTTAGAATTGACATAAGGTGACAAACAAGTTAGAACCAAGCCTTGTCACTGGCGCATAACCAGAATTTTTAGTTTGTTTTATGCATATAATCTAGATCTGAGGTAAATACTGCAAGTGTAGATGCAGCTAACTGTTTTGTGATAGTTCGCTGAATCTATACAAATAAATCTGATCTGCATGTAAAGGATCTGATAGAAGGAACTAATCATTTTCAGGACACATTGATATATTCGCTAATTCACTTGTACACATTCCAAAGAGTATTCAAGAATGTACCCTTGGCCTGTAATACAATGTGAGAAATCTTTATTAGGTATTACTCATGCCATTTATGAAACAAGGTTCATTGGAACCCACAAAACCTCTTTATGACTATCAATATGAAAGCCCAGTGAGACAAGCAAGGAGCCTTTTAGGCAAATCTATAAACCATGGGTGTCAAACTCGCCATGTCACGTGACGTATTGTGACGTATCATGACTCTTTTTGTATTGCCGGCAATGGGGTGGGCACAGCTTCGGTATGATGAAACCGGCCCATGGGCTGACAGTTTGACACCCCTGCTATAGACCACTTATGTTCTTTTACTCAAAAAATCAGTAATAACCTATTCTGGAAGCCTGAGGACAAAGTCCAAGAATTTGCCAGTTAGCAAGTTGCCAAGTAGGAAAAATATTGATATATTATGTTAGTCTATGTGTTTGATTAGGGCTAAGTGTTTCTATGAAATGTATTTATTATGGTTTGAAAATCCTGACTAAATGTCTTAGCAAATCTATCATGGACTAAGTTACTTTGTGTAAAAGATAATTATAACAGAAAGCAATCTCAACAGTGATGACAATTATGAGTCTACACTACATACTTATATGATAGTTTATTAATTAAACTTGTGTACAAAATCTAAATATGAAGATCAACCAAGCAGAGTATTTATAATTTTACAAAATGTTTTACAAGAAACATTGCCTCTAAATAAAATGACACACAATTAATTATTTTGCATTACATACATAAATACTGACTTTTAAATCACTGTTATAAAGATGTAATTTCTACAGTCAATTGAGTTAGCAAATAGGTGGCCCTGTTTTTTTTATGCTACAATAAAATTACATAAAAGGGAGGAGTATTTTTACATATAGATCATCTATTAATTATTTTTTAAATTGCACCTTACCATTATATTCAATAGAGGTAAACAATCATGCCTCTAATTGAATTATGATTTTTGGCATTCAAAACCTAGATCCAACAACATCTGGAGGCATTAATTTCCTTTTTTTAAAAAAAATAAAGTTTGAGGTCTTAAAAAACATGCAATCATTAAAAGCATATTTCTGGAGTAAAATGTATAACTGTATATGACAGTGGTGGCAAACTTATGGCACGCGTGCCAGAGGCAGCACTCAGAGCCCTCTCTGTGGGCACACGCGCCATCGCCCCAGTTCCGCCTCCCCCCCATGGCCCCCTCCTCACCAGTAGCCCCCCTGGAGATTCGCCCCCAAGCGTGGCCCGCACAGAACAGAGCAGCCAAGGACATGGCGGCCGGGCAGCGGGGACAAGACTCCGCCCTCATGCCCCATCGCACGCAGATGATGCTGTGGGGTGGGGACGGAGGGCATGGCTGCCATAGTACTGCTGGGCTGCTTGGGCGATCTGCAGCGGGCCATGGAGGCGGTGGGTGGCTGGGGCAGAGTGGGGGTGGGCACGCCAGGGGCGGGGCCAGTTTTTGGGAACTCGGTCTCTAAAAGGTTCGCCATCACTGGCATATGACATTTATAGTTATATGCCCACAGGTATTAATCAAAATAAATGTTATTATCACAACTGCTTTTATATGTCCTTTTTAAAAAATAAGAGGAAATAAAATGAAGTTGCTAACTTCCATGCTTACATTTTTTTGAAGATTAATTTGCAATTAAATCCCATTCCTGCATAAAAGAGCACTAATATATTTTGATAAATCTTAGTGATTTCAATATAATCAGTTTTTAAAATCTGATTAACAGAAACTAATTAATAGATTTTTCTGATATATTTCCCACATACATATATAACAACTGTTTTCAACTGAATAAAGAAACATTGCACCAAATAGTATTGTGTTGGCAGCATTTGGCAATTTCTGCTTTTTAAGCAATCAAGTAATTGAAAACACTGAACTAATTTATAAAACATACTGTGGACACCTAAAGTCAAACTGGTCTTATTTAGATCAAATCTTTTGTTTTAATAAAATCTTTGTGAGGCTTTTTTTTTGAAGTTAGAAAAATAAAAACATTGAAAGTGAATACACATAGACTATTTCTTGATAACTTGAATCTTTTTAAAAATGTCTTTTCATTATTTGTTGCCATTATCTAAACCAGGGGTGTCAAACTCAATTGCTTTGAGGGCCGCCTCAGCATTGCGGTTGCCCTCGGGGGGGTGGGGGGGTGGCCTACTGGGTGGGAATGGATGGAGTGGGTGTGGCCTACTGGGTGGGCATGGCAGCTCTACATCGTTTGCATCAAGGGTGCCTGTGGGGGCCTGGGCAGGAGTGGGACAGATTTGAAGGTCTCTGGCAGAAGGGGGTGGGACCGGGGCAAGCGCCAAGGCATGGTCAATTTCTTCATTCCTCACAAAGGGTGACACCTCTCCAGCATGCACCCAGAGGGCAGAACCGACACAGCAGGGGCTGCTTCCTCGCTGTTTCTAGACGGCCTTGTGGAGCTAAGACTGAATGTGTTTCAGCATAGATGGCCACCACAAAATTGTACATTGGCTCCCAGCTGGCCTGGGTCAGGGCCAAGGCAGCAGGGGCTGTTCCCTCACTGTTTCCAGGATGGCTTCGTGGGCCACATGAAACCTCTTCGTGGGCCGCATCTGGCCCCCGGGCCTTGTGTTTGACATGTCTGATCTAAACAGAAACCAGTCCATATTGTATATAGACTCTTAAGCATATTTTATGCATGCAAGTCTTTACAGATATTGTAGCAAGTAATGAATATGTCCAAGTCTTCTCTAATTGTATCTGCATATTCAAGCTATCAAACATAATGTCAAGGTTCCGACAGACAGAGACAAATAAAGCAGAACTCCAAGGCTTGGAAATTCTTCATTTTCCTTATTCAGTTTTAGTTGACACATATGCTCACAAGAACCATAAATTTTCTGAAATAATTCAAAGTCATTGTTTTCTTTGCTTTCCTGTATGCTCTTCAAAAACATTTATTTGGCCTCTTTTTTTCTTTATTCTTAATCTTATTTATGAAAATAAAAATAATATGTATTGTGGTTGATTAAACATGTATGCAAGAAACTGTGACTATCCTTTAATTTTCTACTCTAGTGGCTATGAACAGCATTGTTTTTCCTTTAACTTGATATAAATCAAAGCATGTACTGGAGGGTTAATGTTTCTCTAAGAATACAGGATGCTAATTTTTTTTCTAATGAACAAGAGGAAAGAAAAAATGGTAAATACTTAGTTAATAAAGTTGTCCATGAAGTTCCCTATACTTCATTGTTTAATTCAATAAAGTTTTGTTTAAAGTAGAGATGCAGGAAATTTTCAGATTTAACTTAATTCAATTGATGTTGTCAATATTTTATTATTTAATAAAATAACTCTGACATCATGACTTGGTCAACACGTGCCCTACAATCTTCTCCCTGTATGAGGATTCAGTTTTCCTGAGTAATCAGATAAATTACATCCTTCTATTTGCACAAAGATATTCCTATAGTGAAATGAAAAACAAGCTCCTTCTGAGCGGGACATCCATATTGTTGGATGCAGAGAAATATGCAGAGAAATATCTTTATTGGTGGTCAAACACTGAAAAGGGTAACTATAAAATGTCTAGTTTCTCTTCCTTTCTGACATAACTTTGCAGTATCAATTGCTTCTTCTATAGAATTTACACGTTGCCAGCTGGAATTCCTTTTTGCTATCTTGTGGTAGTGTACAAAAACCTCTTCTGCTATTCTTTCCTCCATCTTCCCTCACTTGCATTCATTTCCACCACCATCACCACCACCACAATCCTATAGTAGGCCATTATTCGCATAAATAAAGTGTGACTATGATATACCAAGAGGGTGGCAACAGATGATGGTAGAAGGGAGACTCCCAGGAACTAGCATGAGGCAATTCCTGTAATGAGAATGGGAAGGGGTAATGAGAAAGAAGTCCAGAAGAAATACTGGAAAACTGTTTTGGCTTCCTATGTTTCAAAATGTCATGGATAACTTACAGCTCCCAGATGTAAAAGGCCCTAGACCTCACATGACAAACTACTTCTAAAATAAAAGTCTAGTTCAAAGAACGTAACCTCAACCCTAGCTTATATTTATCCATTTTGTGATGTATTCGATGATATTAGTAGCATCTAGCTATGAGACAGACGTTATTTACATTTCAGTTAGTGTTGTAGTGTTAAGTACTCTATCTGGTTTCAGTTCCAAGTCTGAAAAAAACAACAACAGTTTGATCATTGTTCTTCATAACTTGGGAAAAACAATCTCCACTTAAACTCTCATGTCTACTTCATGGGTACAAGATAATGTTTCTTCCTCAAATGGACAGGAATCTTTCTCCATTTAATGGGATTTCTGAAAGCAAATTAGGTAGAATATTGAAATTCTACTCAGTTACTAAATAGATATTATTAGGTCATGTGACTATGTATCATGAAATGGACAGGGATTGTTATGTTTTTTCTGTATCAGCCACAGATAACTTAGGTTTAAATGCATGGTTTACATCTGTTTAAAAAGCTATGTAAAGATATTAATGAAAAGTGATAAAGCGGGGTGTCATGTAGCATATGCTACAGTAACAGGTAATTGCTATAATTATATATATGAAAATATTTACATTTTCATAGATATTGATTGTTCTGATAATATGAATACAGCTGATCCTTACATTATATACTGTACTGTATAGCAAAATTAGTACAAACATGCTTTCTTCAATTAGTCCATATAGATTTATATACAATTCATACTTGGTAAACATTCATTAAAACAATAGCTTATTCCACAATTCAATAAAGATGGATTTTTCTGGTCTTTCAAGAACTTCTTTGAATTGTTTTCCAGCTGGTTAATAATTTGTGGCAACTTAGTATTTTTCAAGGGGTGGTTTGTAGTGACATGGATGGTGCTGCTTCTGATGAGGTCCTAAAAAGAAAAAAAAATACTATAACCCTAGTTCATAATTACTAGTTGTTGGCAATCCTTAAATCCCTGCAGATTTGTCCCACAACAGTACAACATTGTTATTTTTCTGGCCAAAACAATATTATTCTGTAGTCCTGTGACTTCTATTAACTTCAAAAGCAAATCAACGAAATCTTTTGTTTGACTCCAGCCCCCAAAAAACCCCAAACTGTGGGCTACTTGGAGTTCCTTGCCCATTCCCTATAAACCTGAGACAAAATTCTCAGAATGACTGAAGAAACCTGGATAATAATACAATTAGAGCACTGGTTTCTGATTGATCAGGGATCAATTATATTTGTCTTCATTTCCCTTATTTCTTCATTTCCTGCTTTTGCCTGTGTATTCATTTTCGGAGCCTGCCATTCTATTGGGGGAAGGGTGTTTGCATGGGGGAAATAGTTTCTTTGCTTTGTTCTGTGTGAAGTGCCCTCCTTCGGGGTGTGAGGAATGCGACCTGAAAACATCTGTCTGTCAGAATCCAGTTATATTTCATTTCTATCTATCTTCTCTGATATAAAACCAATTCTTACTCTCTCCTGCATTCTGTCATACTATTAAGGGGGAGGGGGATATGCATGAGTTTTTTTATTACTTTCACTTCCTCTATTCACTACAAAGTAACCTTTTGTTGATTTGCTTTAGATCTCCTAGCCATAACAATGTAGCCATTTGCCTTTCATCCTATGCTCCTCTGAATTTCTCCTCCTTTACCGGACAGTGAGAGAAAAGTGGGGGGAGAAAAAGATGCAGCATCTGGGATCTGTGTGAGGAGATGTTGAATGATCATGCCAATGGAGCCGGATTGATGTTATGTCTCCTGGAGTTGACACCTAGAAATCTGCCAGTTTGAATCATCCGGAAGAACTACGGGGTGGGGGGGCTGCTTAGGGATATTTTAAAACATCAAAGTGTAAGGGAATCCCTCAGATCCTGTCTATCATGCCCGCTATCAGTTTCTTTTAATAAAAGTTCCTGTTGGAAGAGACCGTTTCGAAGAGTTCTGCTTTCTTAAGATGTGGATTGAATTGGGTCCTCACATTAGACAAGATCTGCAGTAATAGTCAACATGGAAGGGAGAATATTACCAGCGGACTTTGCAAAAAATACAATGTCAGACGACGAGGCAGGGAAGGGAGAAACCCCCACGGAGAGGGAGCCTTTCCCCCGACTGAAAACCTGCCAGCTGTTGGGATCTGAAAGGTCATACTCCTTAGAAGAAGAAGTGATGGAGATGTGTTACCACAAACCTCGGTGGTCAATGGGCATTGGAAAGAAAGGCGAGTGGGAAAAGAGATCGAGAAAGGTGACCCTGAGACAGGGGGCCAACCAACCAGAATGGAATTAGGAGATGGAGAAATCCCTGCATGTGAGTGAAGAGGAAGGAAGTTGGGCACGGCACTTGAACTGGATCCTAGAGAAAGCTATCGACCTGATGAAAAGAACCCTTGGCTCCCTAGGGGAGGAGAATTCTGAGCCCCACGGCCGCACCAGTACCTAGAGCTGCAGCTGGAGGGACACTGAGGGGGAATTGGAACCTGCAGTCCCAGGGACGTCTGCTGATCCAGTAATGACCACTTCAGCAGCCCCCACCCCCGCCAACCGGCAGAGGCCAACCGGATGGAAGACAATACCACCAATGGCGAAGGCACCGATCCATTCAAAGACTCCCGCCACTGGATGCGAAATTCAAGGGGGGGCTGACACGCTTGGGGTTTTTCCTAACCCAAGTCCTACGCTACATGGAGAAATATGGGTGGCACATCCCTAACGACAAAGCTCGTATCCGTATCATGCAATCTGCCCTGGACAGACCGGCCGCAGATTGGGAGGTGAATTTACACAATTCCGATGCCCCAGAGCTCAACGACTTCAACAATTTCATGTCCTCTCTGAGAAGGCGATTTGAGGACCCCCTGGCTGATTGCAAAGCCTGCAAAAGAATCAAAATGGTGAGGCAAGGCAGATGCCCGGTAGCCGAATATACGCAAGAATTCCAGGCCATTGCCAGCAAGCTGAACTAGCTGGAAGACAGCCTCCTTAGCCATTTCAAAGACAGCCTAAATTATGACCTGAATGATGCTTACCTGCCCCGGGGGGGAGCCACACCAACTCGACGAGTGGTACGTCCTGGCAGAGGAAGCAGAGATCGACCTACTGAAGAGGCACCGCCAAGGAAAACTATGGGGCCGCTTGCCACCTGAGCTGATGCGTGAGCCAGCGAAGCCACTGGCTATGGCAAGAAGCCAATGGGCTGTTTCAAATGTGGGAGAGAGGGGCATTGGGCTGTAGAATGCCGCTCAAAAGCCCCCCAGCATAACCCAGACAGATCACTGGTTAGTAAATCTGGGAAGTCCCCAGCTAAGCCAAAAGAACCCGCCATGAGAGCGATAGAGGCTGTGGAATCCCCAACCTCTGCCCAACGTGGGGAAGGGACTCCAGTCTACACTGCAGGGCTGGTGGACGCCTCAAATGACAGATCAGAGGGTGAACCCCTGGTAAGTGGATGCATCGCACCCATCCTCAAGACAGTGACTATATTAATTTCCTCCATGTCCGAAGCTGTCAAAGTGAAAGCCTTAATAGGCTCTGGCTGCACCCGCTGCCTCATTAGCCCAATGAACATAAGAACATAAGAAGAGCCATGCTGAATCAGGCCAAAGCCCATCGAGTCCAGCATTCTGTGTCACACAGTGGCCCACCAATTGTACATGGGGATCTTGAGCAGAAAGAGAAGGCAAAACCCTCCCTTTCCCTTGACCCCCAACAAATGGTACTCAAGGGAATCCTGCCTGCCTCAACCAACATAGAGGCGGCACATGGACATCCGTTTTAATAACCACCGATACACTTGGCATCCATGAATCTATCTAGCCCTGCCTTGAAGCTGTCAAGGCTGACAGCTGTCACGACTCCTTTTCCTTGATCATTCTTGTTGCCCTTTTTTGCACCTTTTCCAGTTCCATTATATCCTTCTTGAGGTGCGGTGACCAGAAATGTACACAGTACTCCAAGTGTGGTCTCACCATCGATTTGTACAGAGGCAATACAACACTTGCTGACTTATTTTCGATTCCCTTCCTAATCATGCCAAGCATGGAATTTCCTTTTTTTTTACTGCTACCTCACTATTAACTGGGCATTCCAGTGAGGAGACTAGAACAACCAATCTCATTTGGCCAGTTAGATGGGTCCATAGCAGGGGGGGTGCCAGCTACCCTAGCCACTTTACCAGTCCACCTATCCCTGGGAAACCATCAGGAAGACATAACGTTCATAGTGACCCCAGGCATGGAATGCCCAATGACCCTAGAGCTTGAATGGTTAAAAAAATAGAACCCCTGGGTAAATTAGAGGATGGCAGAAATCAATTTCCCGAAGGGGGACCCTACGGACTTAAAACCCCAAGGGGATCTACCAAAACTAAGAACAGAAAAAGCATCCATGGGAGAAGAAAAGGGCTGCCCAAAATAAATGAGGAATACAGAGATCTTGCTGATGTTTTCAGTGAGGGGAGGGCAGATAAGCCCCCCCCCACCAGCCCACGGACTGTGCCATAGAATTCAAGCCCGGGGCAAAACTCCCGAAGCCCAGACTATACTCCATGAGCCCAGAGAAGGATGAAATGGAAAGATTCATAAAGAAAAACCTAGAAAGGGGTTCATTGAACCTGCCAAGTCTAAAGTGGCCGCTCCGGTCCTCTTTAGGGAGAAGAAGGACGTCTCTTTATGCTTATGCATGGCTCATAGGCTCTTAAATATAATCAGTGAAAGCAACCTATACCCCCTACCCCTCATGAAGGACATGTTATCACACGTCTCGAAAGGAATTTTTTTTACTAAACTAGATCTAAGTGAAGCGTACTATCGCATGAGAATTAAGGAAGGGGATGAATGGAAGACCGCATTTAATTGCCCAATGGGGTGTTATTTGGATTACAAGGGGGTCCCGCAGTATTTATGCAATTAATCAACGAGGTACTAAGGGAGCGCCTATTTAAGGGGGTCCTGGTTTATTTAGATGACATCCTTATCTTCACCAAATCCAAACAGGAACATGTCAACCTAGTCAGAGCTATTTTAAAGAAACTGCGAGCTGCCCACCTATATGCCAAATTATCAAAATACGAATTCCACCAGGAAAGAATAGACTACCTGGATTATCGCATATCCCCACAGGGCATTGAAATGGACCCAGGGAAGGTCAGAGCAGTATTAGAATGGGCACCACACCGCACAAGAAAGCAGCTGCAAAGTTTCCTGGGCTTCGCAAAACTTTTATCGCCAATTCATCCCCTCATTTGCCCAGATAGCCCTGTCTCTCACAAACTTACTAAAAACAAGGAAGAATCCTCAGTGAAACCTAGCCAGTCACTAAAATGGACAATGGAATGCGAAGTGGCATTTGAGAGGTTATAGAGACTTTTTTCTGCCGAACCAGTACTGAGGCATCCAGACATGGATAAGCCCTTTGTAATACAGGCAGATGCAAGTGATGTGGCAGTGGGGGCTGTACTATTACAAGAAAACAATGAAGGGGTATTGCAACTCTGCACGTATACATCCAAGAAACTCACCGAAACGGAACAGGGCTGACCCATGTGGGAGAAAGAGGCATATAGGATACGTTGGTCATTACTTACATGGCGCCAATTCCTTGAAGGGAATAAGATCCCTTTTCAGGTGTGGACAGACCACAAAAACCTGGAAGCCTTGAAAACACCCAGGAAACTCAACCCCAAGCAAGCTCGCTGGTCCCAACATTTTCACCAATTCAACTTTACGCTCAAGCATTTGCTGGGGGAAAGAACACAAAATCAGCAGGGCATTTTGGATTTGTAAAAACATTACACTTAATTAAAAGGCAATTTTGGTGGCCATCCATGAAAAAGGAATAGAAAGTTATGTGGCCAGCTGCCCAATGTGTGCATCTGCAAGGAGGTTGCAAGGGAAATTGCCCGGACTATTACAAACAGTGGCAAATCCCTCAGCCCCCTGGAGGGAAATAGCCATGGATTTTATAGTGGAATTACCAGAAAGCAATGGGAATACTGTCATCTGGATGGTCACGGACTTGTTTTCCAAACAGGTGCACTTTATTCCTTGCCAAAAGATTCCCACCGCAAAAGCCTCAGCGAAACTTTTCGTGCAGCATATTTACAGATTGCATGGGGCACCCCGATGCATCATATTCAATAGGGGAGTGCAATTTAGGAAGGAATTTTTATCCCTTTTAGGGACCATTCAGGGACTGACATCTAGCCATATTTAAGATGCTTTATTAATATTTAAGATGCCTTATTAATTTCCAGCAGTTGGATTGGATGGACCTACTCCCTTTTGCAGTCCACTCCAGCACAGGTTATACTCCTTTTCAAATAGCTACCGGTCAAAGTTTCAACCCTATGCCAGAACCTATCCCAAATGAACCAGTAATCCCACTGAAAGAATGGATACAAAAATTACCAAACACCTGGCCAATAGTTAGAAAAGCCTTAGATGAAGCTAGGCAAGCATACAAAGCACAAGCAGATAAAAAAAGAGTTAAACCCACACCATTCATTATAGGAGAAATGGTATATTTGTCTACAAAATACCTAAAATCCCTAAACCCTGTAAAAACTTGGACCAAAATATATAGGACCTTTTCCAATTAAAAAAATCATAAACCCAGTAACAGTAGAATTAGAATTACCCAAAAATCTCAGGCAAATACACCCAACTTTTCACTACAGTTTGCTGAAAGAGAACAACAGTCACCCTTATGGCCAAAAATCCCCCCTCCAATCATGGTGGAAGGAGAACAACATTTCGAAATAAAGGAAATCCTAGACTCTAGGAGATATCATGGGACAACTCAATACCTAGTAGCATGGAAACACCTCCCCGCCTCACAAAATGAATTTGTCCATAAACGTCATGTCAGAACCCCAAAGCATACAGAGTATCCTAACAAGCCAGACTAACTTTTATACCTGTTTTGTTTTCTTCATAGGTGGATCTCTTTTATTTTTAAGGGCGGCAGGATGTCAGAACCCAGTTTTATTTCATTTCTATCTATCTTCTCTGATATAAAACCAATTCTTACTCTCTCCTGGATTCTGTCATACTACTAAGGGGGAGGGGGTATGCATGGGTTTTTTATTACTTTCACTTCCTCTATTCACTAGAAAGTAACCTTTTGTTGATTTGCTTTGGATCTCCTAACCATAACAATGTAGCCATTTGCCTTTCATCCTATGCTCCTCTGAACTTCTCCTCCTTTACCGGCCAGCGAGAGAAAGTGGGGTGGGGGAAAGATGCAGCATCTGGGATCTGTGAGGAGATGTTGAATGATTGTGCCAATGGAGCCGGACTGATGTTATCTCTCCTGGAGTTGATACCTAGAAATCTGCCAATTTGAATCGTCCTGAAGAACTGCAGGGTAGGGTGGGGGCTGCTTAGGGACATTTTAAAACATCGAATTGTAAGGGAATCCTTCAGATCCTGTCTATCATGCCTGCTATCAGTTTCTTTTAATAAAAGTTCCTGTTGGAAGAGACTGTTTCCAAGAGTTCTGCTTTCTTAAGATGTGGATTTAAGTGGAGATGTCTTATCTCCAGACAACGGAGCCTGGGACCATTGGGAAACGAAGCTGAGAGAGTCCTTGAAAGAGGTGCTAAATCGCCTGGTTCTCATAACAGCCTGGCCCTTGTGGATTGGTTGGAGGTTGGGGGAAGGAGTTTTGAATTGCTATTTTGACATATTCTTTTGCAAGCTAAATTGGCAGACCTTGCTTTGCTCTCTTGCCATCACTAACTCTCAATAAAAAGTTCCTTTTGAAATGACGCCTGTTTCAAGAGTCCTACTTTCTTGGGATGTCTAGTTGAGGCAGGTCCTTACATAAAGCAAGGTCTGCAATAGTACCTAACCCAGAGAGGCATCTGCCCTACTGAAGGGGGTCATACAAAATATGTCTCTGCATGGCAGCGACATGGGAGAAATTGGAATTTAGGACTGCAGTGAGCCGCTCATCCAGATCTTTCCCGGAGAAGGCACCTCCACCTGGGTGGAGAAAGCTGCTGCCCTAGAAGATTCCTTGAGGCCAAGATGGTCATTTGGCATCGGGGGAAAAGAGGACTGGGAGGAAAGAGTCCAAAGAGTTATTTTCACACGAGGAGGTTGGCAGAAGACCCAAAAGAAAAAGATGGAGCTGATGAAGAATCAGATAAGCAATCAGATTTGGTGGGGATCCTGAAGTGAGCCATGACTTACATGATGGAAGCTTTTGAGGACTTAAAAGCCAAATCCCTGGACTGCCCAGAAAAAGAAGGACTGGCCGAGGTTGAGCGCAGAAGAGGGGAGACTGAGGCCATGGCTGGGGCCACAGGTTCAACTGAGATGCCAGCAACCACTCCAGTGGTGCAGTAGCGAGCAGCCAGCCCCCCAGAGAGCTTGGACCCCACAACAGCCCAGAGAGAGGATTTCCCCAGATGAGCCGAAGTTAGTTCCATTGGGAGTCAATTTTGACGGGGATCCCAAGCAGTTGGGGTTCTTCCTAGCCCACATCCTCACAAGTGTATGGGAGGGCTCTGCCCAATGATGCAGCCAAGATCAGGGTCATCACCCTAGCCCTGGAAGGAACTGCAGCCTGATGGATGGTAACCCTATATAGCTGTGACACTCCTGAACTCAGAAACTTCAACTGGTTCATGACCGCACTGAGGCGCCATTTTGAAGACCGCCTGGCAGACCAAAAGGCACGGGACTGTACAAAAACAATAAAACAGGGACGTCAACCGATGGCTGAATATGCGGAAAAGTTCCCTGACCTGGCCTGCCGCCTCAACTGGCCCAAAGACATCCTAATAAGCTGCTTCCAAGATGGGTTAAACAACAACTTCTATGACACGTGTGTTGCCTGCAGAGCACCTGCCCTCCTGTACGAATGGTGAGTCCTGCCTGAAGAAGTGGAAATTGACCAGACCCACAATCTGCACCATCCCACAAAGCTGGGGAGATGCACCCAGCCTGAGAGAAGGGAAGAGGCAGCAAAACTCCCACTAACCAGCTGCGCTCCACTGCCTATTTCAAGTATGGCAAGGAAGGGCACTGGGCTGTGGAATGCTGTAGCAAGATTCCAGCTAGGATGCCGGATCATCCCTCTGGGGCAAAGTCAAGCAAGCTGACTCAACACCCAAAAGACACAGTCCTGAAGTCCACCGAGGTTGTGGAGTTCCCCTGAACCCCAAAGACAGGGAGTAGAGCTCCAACCCCATCAGACGATGAGTCGGGGACATTGGAGAGTGAGTATGACAACCCATTGGTAAATGGGCTGATCTATCCCATAACTATACCCATAGAACTGTCGATCCCAGGCACAGGGAGGACGATGGCCCTAACTGCACTGCTGGACTCAGGATGCATTCAGTGCCTAATAAGCCCAGCCTAGTCAGGAAAATGGGGATTCCCCTTAGGAAACTTAAAGACCCCATCACATTCTGCCAACTCAGTGGATCAGTAAAAGGGGGCATCCTGGCAAGCTTTGTCACTGAACCCGTGTCAACTTTGAAAGAGGCTACATGAGTGAAATATATAGATATAGAGGCAGATAGATTGATGAAAAAGTTTTATGATGAATACCCTCACAAGCCTTGAGGGAATACCTAACCTGATTTTTGTTTCCCCTGCAGGAGACTCTTTCTTTCTGAAGAGGAGCTGACTGTCAACTTTGAAAATGAGCATGGCTGCAGCCATTTTCCCTACTCATTTTTGGCTGACACATTGCATGGAGGGAGGGGGGGGTTTAACCAGATGTTTCGCTAGACTAAACAGATTTTCTCCTGTTGGAACCAAGGTCATCGGCTGCTCCTGGGACTGCAGGCTGGGAGTTTCATGAAATGCCTGCCAAGAAGATGTATTGGGGAACATAGTAGCTTGCATAGCTTTAGGGTGGGATTTCTTAACTTTGTATTGTAGATTGTTATGTGTCTATTCAGACTTGGTTTCCTTTTTGACATGCCGATACTTTGTATCAATAAACATGTTGAGGAATTTCCAAGCCTCAGAGTTCTGCTTTATTTGTCTCTGTCTGTCGGAACAATGACACCCTGGGGCTAACCATGGGCAGCCACTAAGATACTTTGGCATTTAATGTGGCTCCCAGCATGGAATGGCCCCTCATTCTTGGGCTAGCCTGGTTAAAGAAATGGAACCTCCTAATCGACTGGAGAGAGGGATGACTAAGGTTCCGAAGGAGGAGAGATCCCCCTGGAATTGCCCATAATTAGAGTGGAAGGTCCAAAGCAAGAATTAGCCTCTGCACTAAGCAAACAGGAGCTTTAGAGCATTCCGAAAGAATACTGTGATATAGCTGAGGTTTTCAGTGAAAAGAGGTCAGATGAGTTTCCTCCTTACTGACCTACAGACTGTACAATTGAGATCATCCCTGGGGCTAAATTGCCTAAACCAAAGCTATATTCCATGACTCCTAGGGAGCTGGATGAATTATGCAGGTTTATTGACAGGAACTTAGCCGGGGGTTCATCCAGCCCACCAGACCCTGGGTAGCAGCCCCTGTAAT
This sequence comes from Bothrops alternatus, assembly GCA_034064705.1. Lineage (NCBI taxonomy): Eukaryota > Metazoa > Chordata > Lepidosauria > Squamata > Viperidae > Bothrops > Bothrops alternatus. The sequence continues at coordinate 33,909,786 of JARGCV010000112.1, forward strand.
ATTCAGAGAGAGGAAGGATGGGTCTCTTTACCTCTGTGTAGACTATAGATGTTTGAATGCAATATCCATGGAAAATACCCCTCCCTCTGATGAGGGACATGCTAGCTCACCTAGTGAAAAGGAAAGTTTTCTAAGCTAGACCTGGGGGAGACATACTATTGCATCAGAATTAAGGAGACTACTTTCAACTGCCCCTGCATTGCTTCCAATTCAGGGTGCTCCCTTTTGGACTACAGGGAGCCCCCGCTGTGTTCATGCAACTAATCAATGGGTTCCTCCATGAGTACCTGTTTTAGTGTATTTGGACAATATCTTGATATACACTGAGATGAAAGCCGAACATGTGAAACTAGTTAGGGCGGTCATAAAGAAGCTCCGCACTGTTAAAATGTATGCTAAGCTCTCGAAGTGTGTATTCCATAAAGACAGAATTGATTATCTAGGCCACAAGGGGATGGAGATAGACCCTGAGAAAGTGTGGGCTGTTATGGAGTGAACTCCTCCCCATACCTGGAAGCAGCTACAGAGTTTTCTGGTTTTTGCCAACTTTTATAGGCAATTCATCCGTTCCTTTGCCCAAATTGTGTTCCCTATCATGAACTTACTGAAAACTAAAAGAGGGGGTTAACAGAAGCCTAGCCAGCCATTAAAATGGACGGCTGAATGTCAAGCTGCGTTTAAGAAACTTAAAAGACTTTTTCCGTGAAACCAGTGCTAAAACACCTGAAAAGCCGTTTGTGATTCAGGCAGATGCTAGCAATATGGCAACTGGGGTGGTATTACTGCAGAATAACCAACTGGGTCAGTTACAACCCTGTGCCTGCACGTCTAAAAAATTAACTGAGACTGAACAATGATGGGCAGCTTGGGAGAAGGAAGCCTATGACATGAGGTGGGCGCTCTTGACCTGCAGGCATTTCTTAGAAGGGAGTGGAATCCCTTTCCAGATCTGATCATAAGAATATTGAACCTTTGAAAACCCCTAGGAGGCTTTCTCCGAAACAGGCTCATTGGGCCCAGCACTTCCATTGTTTTAACTTCTCCATCCGCCATCTGCCAAAAGGAAAAAACTTCCTGGCAGATGCTTTGTCAAGAATGACCCAATTAACAGTGTGAAAACAGAGGTAATTAAACCTCTAGTTTCCCCACAACAACTGGCAGCTCTGGCCACTACAAGGGTGCAATCTAAGAAAACCCCACCATTGGACAATGTTGGGGAGTTCAAGAAAGCACTGGAAAAGGATGAGTGGTTCTGCAGCCATAAAAATCTCTGTTCAATACAAGATGGTTTGGCTTGGGTTGGAGAGAAGCTGTATGTGCCTACAGACCAGAGACTGAGAATCATGCATGTCACGACTCTAAAATTGCAGGACACCTTGGGTTTGTAAAGATTCTGCACCTGCTTAAGAGACAATTTTGGTGGTCATCTTTAAAGGACATTGAAAACTATGTGGCCAGCTGCCCTATATGTGCTGCTGCTAAACAAAGGCAGGGAAAAATGTTTGGCCTCTTGCAGCCGCTGGCTAGACCTTTAGCACCCTGGAGAGAGATCTCCATGGATTTCATTGTGGAGCTAGCCGAAAGTGCGGGAAATATTGTCATTCGGGTTGTCACTGACATGTTCTCCAAACAAGCCAATTTTATCCTGTGTCAGAAGATCTCAACTGCAAAAACTTTTGTTATTTGTGCAGCATATGTATCATCTTCATGGTGCCCCAAGATGCATCATATCAGATAAGAGTCTTCAATTCACCTCTAAGTTCTGGAAAGCTTTTCTGGACCTGTCAGGTTCTGATCAGGGACTGTCATCTAGTCATCCTCCTCAAACGAATGGGGGGACAGAACAAATGAACTCAGTTCTAGAACAATACCTCCGTTGTTTTATTAATTATCAACAGGACAATTGGACTGATTTGTTGCCATTTGCTGAAGTGGCTTATAACAATGCAGTGCATTCCAGAACTGGGTTCACTCCTTTTCATGTGGCTAATGGCCAGAGTTCCATTCCTATGCCTGAATTGCCTGCCAACGAGCCTGCTATTCCTTCTCTTAAGAAATGGGTTCATCAACTGCAGAACATATGGCCTGTGGTTAGAAAAGCTTTAGATCAGTGGTTCTCAACCTTTTTCAGGTTGAGACCCCACTTGCCCCGCCCATGCGTGCCACGACCTCGACCTGGGCGCGCACGCGCACGTGCACGAGACGGGCCGATCCGCGCTTGCGCGGGGCGCACGGGCCGAAAAAATAATAATAAAAAATAAAACTAAAAAAACCACAACAAAATGGTGGACTGCGACGGGCGGATCCGTGCATGCGTGGCGTGCGCGTGACGGGCTGATCTGCGCATGCACAGCGCGCGCACGCCCCAAAAAAATAAAAAAAAAATTCAAAAAAAAAATTCAAAAAAACAAAAAACAAAATGGTGGACCGTGACAGGCGGATCTGTGCATGCACGGCGCATGCACGCGACAGGCCGATCCGCGCATGCACACGCCAAAAAAATAAAATAAAAAAAAACCACAACAAAATGGCGGACCACGACAGGCGGATCCGCGCATGTGTCGTGCACGCATGACAGGCCGATCCGCAGATGTGCGGCGCGTGCAACCCCAAAAAAAAAATTTAAAAAAAAAATAAAAAAAATAATCAAAAAAAAAATGGCGGACCGCGACGGGCGGATCTGCACATGTGCGGCACGTGCATGACAGGGCGATCCACGCATGCGCGGCACGCGCACGCCCCCCCCAAAAATAAAAAAATAATTAAAAAATTAAAAAAACAACAAAATGGCGGACTGCGAAGGGCAGATCCGTGCATGCATGGCGTGCACGTGACGGGCCAATCCACGCATGCACGGCGCGCGCACGCCCAAAAAAAATAAAAAAAATTCAAAAAACAAAAAACAAAGTGGCGGACTGCAATGGGCGGATCTGTGCATGCACGGCGCGCGCACGTGACAGGCCGATCCGCTCATGCACGGGGCGCACACGCGAAAAAAATAAAATAAAAAAAAACCACAACAAAATGGCGGACCGCGACAGGCGGATCCGCGCATGTGTCGTGCACGCATGACAGGCCGATCCGCGGATGTGCGGCGCGTGCAAACCCAAAAAAAAATTTAAAAAAAAATAAAAAAAATAATAAAAAAAAATGGCGGACCGCGACGGGCGGATCTGCGCATGTGCGGCACGTGCATGACGGGCCGATCCACGCATGCGCGGCACGCGCACGCCCCCCCAAAAATCAAATTCAAAATAAATTAAAAAACAAAACCAGAATGGCGGTCCGCGATGGGCGGATCCGCGAATGCGCGGCGCGCGCTCGCGACGGGCCAATCCACGCATGCACGGCGCACGCGCAGAAAAAAATAAAAAAAATAAAAAAAATTCAAAAAAAATATGGTGGACTGTGACGGGCGGATCCACGTGCATGACGAGCCGATGCGCGCATGCACGGCGCACGCGCCAAAAAAAATTAAAAAAATTAAAAAAAAACACCAAAATGGCGGACTGCAATGGGCGGATCCGCGCATGCGCAGCGCATGCACGACGGGTCGATCGACGCATGCGCGGTGCGCGCACGCAAAAAAATAAATAAAAAAATTCAAAAAAAATAAAAAAATTCAAAAAAACAAAACAAAATGGCGGACCACGGTGTCCGGCGACCCCCACGAAACGGTCGTTTGACCCCAAATGGGGTCGCGACCCATAGGTTGAGAACCACTGCTTTAGATGAAGCCAGAGAGGCTTATAAGCCACAGATTGTCAAAAAAAGAATAGAGCCTAAACCTTTTCATGTGGGGGACAGAGTTTACCTTTTCAGTAGATGGTCACTAGAACCATCGAAGAAATTGGGACTGAAATACATCGTCCCTTTTCCCATTAAACACCTCATTAATCCTGTCACCGTGCAGCTGGAAGCCCCTAAGAGTTTAAGACAAATCCACCCAGTTTTCCAGTGCAGTTTGTTGAAACCTGAAATCACCTGTAAACTACAGCCAGCTGCTGCTCTTGTCCCTCAACCCATTATGGTACAGGGTGAGCAACACTTTGAAATTAAAGACATTTTAGATTCATGCAAACATCATGGGTCCACACAGTACTTAGTGGCCTGGAAGGGCTTGCCCGCTTCACAAAATGAATGGGTTTATAAAAAAACATATTAATGCTCTTAGATTGCTCAAATGCTTTCATAAACATTATGCAGATAAACCTGATTAATGTTGTTGTTTTCTCCTTTTCCCTCCTATTTTGTCTTTCTATTGGGGGGCATATATCAGGGCCCCTCAAATATATTTGCCTTCAATTCCCTTATTTCATCCTTTTCTGCTTTTGCCTATCTATTCATTTTCAGGGCTTGCCACTCTGTTGGGGGAGGAGTGCTTGCATGGGGGAAATAGCTGCTTTGCGTGGTTCTGTGTAACATGCCCTCCCTTGGGGTGTACGAAATGCAACCTGAAAACATCTGTCTTATCTCCAGACAACGGATCCTGAGACTGTTGGGAAATGAAACTGAGAGAGTCCTTGAAAGAAGCGCTAAATCCCCTGGTTCTCATAACAGCCTGGCACCTGTGGATTGGCTGAATTTCAACTGGATGGTTGGACATTGGGAGGGAGGAGGTTTGAATTGCCATTTTGACATATTCTTTCACACACTAAATCTGCAGACCTTGCTTTACTCTCTTGCCATCACTAACTCTCAATAAAAAGTTCCTTTTGAAATGATGCCTGTTTCAAGAGTTCTACTCTCTTGGGAAGTCTAGTTGAGGCAGATCCTTACAGATCCATTTCACATACTGTCAATTCTTCAAGAGTCGTTCTTGGGGGACTTCCGGTGGCTCCGTTGGCGTTGCCATAGCCTCCTTCGGAGGCTCCGTTCTCCCGGGATCTGTCAAGCCGCAAAACAGCGATCATCAGCTGTTTTTTGCGGTGGAAAATCCCCCCTTCGGGAGAAGAAGTGGTGAAGAGCATTGGGCATGGGTTGAGCTCCTCCAAAAACCCCCTGAAAAAGTTTTCAGGGGGAAAGAGTGAGAGCTCCCCAGGCGCTCGAAGACGCTCCAGCCCGGGACGCTTCTGTCAGTAGACAGAAAAAGACGCCGCGACCACCCCTGCGGAAGATAAGTATCTAAGAGTGATCTATATGCAGGCGGAGTGAATGCAGGAGATCAACATTGAAAGTAACTTTTTATATTTTACTTCTGACCACAACTATTCTTACAATCAACATAACAACTTAAGATGGCGATCGCTTTCTAACAGAAGTGAAAGTGACTTTCTAGAACAAAGGCTTAGCAATCGCTCAGACTTAAAGTTTAAAATTCTACAAATTTTAATTAAAAATTTAGGATTTGAAAGAAGATAAGAAGGAAGAGGAGGGAAAATTTTTGGCAATATATATTTTTTATTTAAAAGCAATTTTTGAGAGCTTTTATAAAAAGTGGATTGATTACAGAATGGCTGCCAGACAAACTAAAATAACATCTGCGAAGGTTGCAGTATCCTCACCGGCTCAGCCCTCTAAATTACAAACACACAGTTTTTCTGCTCCCCCGGCTTCTTCAATATCTACACAGCCTCAAGACCTCTTGCCTATTCAATCCCCTCCAGAATTGCTGACTATGAAAGATCTGCAGGCTGCATTATCAACAATGACTGATAATATAGAGAGAAGCATGGAGAAAATTGGGGATGAATTGGAGAAAAAGATTGTAACTCATGCTGAGGAACAAATTAAAGGAGTAACTGATGAATTGGAGAAAATTAAAGAAACAATTGAGACTCATAATACTTTGATAAGAGAAGATATTGTGGAAGCTTTCAGGGGGGGTTGGGACTATACTTTGAGGGTGGAAGAGAAAGTGGAAGGGGTGGAGCAACAAATAGAGGAAAAGTTGGAAGGAATTAAAAGTGATATGCAAGATGTTATGGTACAATATAATCAAATGATGTGGGCTGTCAGAATAAGAGGGCTGAAAGAGGATGCAAATCAGACTCAGGAGGATTTGAGAAGGATTTTTGGAGAAGCTCTGGCACAATTTATAGATGAGGGGGTACAAGATGTGTCTTGGCAGATAGATAGGATCTACAGAGTTAACTCATGGATTGCAAGACAAAGAAATTTACCTAGAGACATTTTGATTTATTTTGTTACAAGAAGATTTAGAAATCATGTGCTTACAATATCTTATAACAAGAAATTAACTGTGGCTGGTCAAGAGGTTGTGATTTTGAAGAAGATTCCTCCGAAGATGTTAAGAGCAAGAAAAGATTATGCATTTTTGGTGGAGGAACTTAGAAAACGTGGCTTACAATATAGGTGGGAGGTCCCAGCTGGACTATCATTATCTTACCAGGGTAATAGATACCGCTTGAATTCTACTTGGAAAGCAAAAGATTTTTTTGAAAATGTGATGAAGGCTGGTAAACCCCCATCTCCAACATCGAAAAGTACAGAATTACATAAAGAAGGAAACAAGGACCAAAAATTACAACCACAGCTTGAAGAGCCACAGCCTCTTGGTGCAACAGGAGAAGGAGTTTTATTGAAGCTGCCTGAGCGGAGCCTTGATATTTTCCAGCCTCTGGAGGTAGAGATGTCTAAAGATCAAAGGCAAACTCGGGCAACTACTAAACGTAAGGAACAAAAAGAAAAGGAGCAACAAGAACGGTCTACAACTCACGTAGCAGTATCTACAAATGTGGAAGCCATGGGAGCTCGACCAAAGAAGATGAAAATTTCGAATTGGTCATGCAAAGGCTTTCTGGGTCTGGTCATGTCAAATAAATTTTTGACATGGAATGTCAATGGTTTAAATTCTCCACAGAAAAGGAAGAAAATTTTTCATTATTTGATTCAATGTAAAAATGATGTAACTTGTTTATAAGAAACACATATTAGAAATACTGATCAGAAATATTTGATAAATAACAAATTAGGCACACACTTTGTTGCAGCGGCTGCTGAGAAGAAGAATGGAATTGTTATCTATGTTAAAAATCATATAAGAACTAAATTAATAGAATCAAATACACAAGGTAGATATTTAGCAATTGAAATTTTAAAAGATGGGAAAAAAGTTCTTTTGATGAGTATATATGCGCCAAATCAACAACAAGGAAAATTTTACAAGTTAATATATAAAAAGTTAATACAATTTGATTATAGGTCTTGTATTATAATGGGAGATTGGAACGGTGTGATAGATACTGATTTAGATAAAAAAGAAGATACTATCAATTCCTCAAACACGTTCTAAGTTGCCTAAATCTTTTTTTGATATAAAGGATGATTTTGATTTGATAGATATATGGAGAGAAAGAAATGGCAAAGAGCAAGAATTTACTTTCTTTTCTGACAGGCATCAGTCATTTTCTAGAATTGATTTTATATTAACTTCAAGTGACTTACTTTTTACTTTAAAGAAGGTGAAGATCCTACCTAAAGTTTTAACAGATCATAATCCGGTTTGGATGGAGCTAAAGGAAGGTCAAAGACCTAAAAGATCTTGGAGATTAAATGAAAATTTGTTTAAATATGATGTAAATGTGAATGAATGTAAAAATGTCATGAAGGAATTTTTTATGTTAAATATGCATAAGGGTACAACTATAGAAATGGTATGGGATGCAAGTAAAGCGTATATGCGTGGGGTTTTAATTGATTTGAATAAAAGGCATAGATGTAAACAAGAGAAAAAACGGAAGGAGTTAGAGGAGGAAATAAGAAAGAAGGAACAGTTATTAATAAAGAGACCAGACGATAGAAATATTAAAGAGGGATTAATAACATTAATAATTATAAATATATATAATAATAAAAACATTAATAATTTTACAGAAACAATTTGATTTGTTGATGACAGACCAAGTTGCTAGGAATATACAATATGCAAAACATAACACGTTTTTTAATTCTAATAAGCCTGGCAGATGGCTGGCCTATACATTAAGGAAAAAACAAAAATCCCGAATAATTGAAAAAATAGAATATAAAAAGAAAGAGGTGTTTCAACAAGAAACTATTAAGAAAGTCTTTTTAGAATTTTATTCTAGGTTATATGCTGAAGAGAAGGTACAGGAGAATGATATAGATATTTTTTTGCAAAATGAAAATGTATCAGTAATTAACAATGAACAAAGAGATAGATTAAATACATTGATTACATCAGAAGAAATAATTTCAGTGATTAAACAATTGAAAATGGGAAAATCTCCTGGGACTGATGGGTTAACGGCGGTTTATTATAAGCATTTTCAAATGGAAATGGTGGAACCTCTTAGAGAGCTATTTGTTAATATACAAAAGGGGGGTCAGGTCCCACCTTCATGGAAAACAGCCTGTTTCTTTAATTCCCAAAGAGGGAAGAGATAAAGCTCAACCAGAAAATTTTAGACCTATTTCACTGTTGAATACAGATTATAAGATTTTTGCAAAAGTGATGGCTAATAGATTAATGACAGTTTTACAACAAACAAGTCATACTGATCAAACCGGTTTTTTACAAGGGAGACAGATGAAAACTAATGTTAGACAACTTATTAATATAATAGAATATTTGGAGAAGCATACTCAGGTGCCCGCAGTTCTTATGTTTTTGGATGCGGAAAAAGCATTTGATAGATTGAATTGGTTGTTTTTGAAAAAAATGATTGTTAGGATGGAAATGGGGGATCAGTTTATTAATTCTATATTGGTGATTTATCAGAAACAAACAGGACAGGTTATTGTGAATGGGGATTTAACAGATTCATTTAATATAGAGAAAGGTACTAGACAGGGATGTCCATTATCCCCTTTGTTGTTTGTTTTAACTTTAGAGGTTTTACTGAATAGGATAAGAAGAGCAGATGATTTAAAAGGTATAGAGATTAGACAACAAGATTATAGATTACGTGCTTTTGCAGATGATTTAGTTGTGACATTGACTCAACCAATACAGTCAGCCAAGAGATTGATGGAGATAATTAAAATTTATGGTAGGGTATCAGGTTTTAAGTTAAATATAACTAAAACAAAGATATTAGTTAAAAATTTGAATTTTAATTCAAAACAGGAATTGGAAAGAATAACGGGATGTGAGATAGTTAAGAAAATTAAATATTTAGGAATTGATATTGAAGCCTCTAATGGGAAGTTATATAAAAATAATTATGAAGTCTTGTGGAATAAGACACAAATAGAATTGGAAAAATGGAAGAAATTACAATTATCTATGTTGGGTAGGATAGCAGCAGTTAAAATGAATGTATTGCCTAAATTTTTATTTCTTTTTCAAATGCTACCCATACTTAAAAAGGATGCGAATTTGGAGGAGTGGCAGAAGGGTATTAATATATTTATTTGGAATGGCAAGAAACCGAGGGTCAAATTAAAAATTATTCAGGATACAAGGGAAAGAGGTGGTTTAAAAATGCCTAACTTTAAGTTATACTATCACGCTGCTGTTTTAGTAGCGATAAGTGATTGGGTCAATTTAACTAATGATAGAATATTGAATATTGAAGGGTATGATTTATTATATGGTTGGCATGCATATCTAGTTTATGATAAAAGGTGGATAGGAGTTTCAAAGAGCACCTATTGAGAAATGCTCTGCTGCGTGTTTGGAAAAAATATCAGTATAAATTAAATGATAAGATTCCTGTATGGACGGTTCCCAGACATGCAATAGAGAATATAAATAGAGAACAATTACATGATGTGGTGCCTTATGAGAAACTCCTATTCAAAGAAGGGAATTTCTTACTATTGAAGTCCTTGAATATTTTAAGAGAGGAAGGAATAATCCTTACTTGGTTTCAATATTTACAATTGCAGACTAGATGGAGAAAAGATTTGAAGATGGGTTTATCTCAAATAGATGAAAATTTAATTAAACAAATTAGAGATCAAAGGTTAATGTATATTAAAAGATTGTATAACGTATTGATAGAAATTGATTCGGAAACTGAATTAGTTAAGGACTGTATGATAAAGTGGGGACAAAATTTTGGACAACCAATCATAATGGAAATTTGGGAGAGGATCTGGGTGAAAAATGTAAAATTTACACAAGCGCAACATTTAAGAGAAAATTTTTATAAAATGTTTTATAGATGGCATTTGGATCCGAAAAAAATTATCATGTATGTACCCTAGCTTACAACCTAAGTGCTGGAGATGTGAATGTATGGATGCTACTTATTTTCATATATGGTGGACGTGTAAAAAAATTAAGGCTTTTTGGATAAAAATATGGTGGATACTACAAAATATTTTGAAAAAGCGTATTGAATTTTCACCGCAGCTGTTTTTATTAGGTATTATAAAAGACTGCACCACCATAGAGATGAACTTGATTTTGAACTTGATTACAGCAGCGAGACTGTTGGTGGGACAATATTGGAAGAAGCCAGAATTACCATCTATTGAAGAATGGACTTTGAAAGTTATAAATTTGGCAGAAATGGCTAAAATATCTGCTTACTTGAAAGATCATTCAAATGAAATATATATGTTGGATTGGAAAAAATGGATAGAGTATATTCAAGGGAAATATCAATCTAAGAAATTGTATTTAGCATATAGTTAAATTTTTATTTGGATTATATAATAATTTTGTTTGGTGTAGTGGGGTTTTTTTTTGTTTGTTTTACCCTGTATTCACTTAGGGAAGTCGGGGGGGGGATGTAGGATGGGGGGGTATAATAATATACTCAACTGTAACACTTGTAATATATAAGAAAGAAATACTTATTGATATATGTGTACCCCCTCCCTCTGATGAGGGACATGCTAGCTCACCTAGTGAAAAGGAAAGTTTTCTAAGCTAGACCTGGGGGAGACATACTATTGCATCAGGATTAAGGAGACAAGTGGAAGACTACTTTCAACTGCCCCTGGATTGCTTCCAATTAAGGGTGCTCCCTTTTGGACTACAGGGAGCCCCCGCTGTGTTCATGCAACTAATCAATGGGTTCCTCCATGAGCACCTGAGTTCCTCCATAAGTCATTCTTGGTATTTATTTATATTATTTTAAATTCATACATACAATTTATGGGCTGCCTGATTCCCAACCACTCTGGATGACTTATAGTTAAAAATACGAAAAGCGATAAAGATCAAAAGAGATTATGAGTATCCCTAAGACAACATATGACAAGAAAAAACCTCATTCATTAGGGTCTCAACCTTCACAAATGAAGGGCTGTAGACTCTAGGTCTTCATACCATATAAACTATAGAAACTGGTCATAAAGAAAGGATGAAAACTACTGCAAAATGGTGCCTCCACATCAAAATCTTATAGCTAGTCCTGAGGATTACTGGGATTAATGGCACTGGAAGTGTCTTAGAGAACAAGGAATACAAGGAGGGATGTACCCATCCCAGTTCTTACATGAGACCAACAACAGGTTATCTTCTAGCTAGCCTTGACCAATCATGTTGGACAAGGATATAACAAACAGATGTCTTAAAGATCCAAGAAGATGTTTTTGTTTGATTTAGAGAGTTCTTGAGAAAGAGCATAATTCTGAGTTTATTAGGGTTAGCCTAGATCAGGGGTAGGCAACCTTGGCTCTTTTATGACTCGTGGACTTCAACTCCCAGAATTCCTGAACCAGGACAGCTGGCTCAGGAATTCTGGGAGTTGAAGTCCACGAATCATAAAAGAGCCAAGGTTGCCTACCCCTGGCCTAGACCAAGGGTGTCAAACTGGTGGCCCACGGTTTCATTATACCGAAGCCGCGCCCACCCTATTGCTGGCAATGCAAAAAGAGTTGCGATACGTCATGACACATCATGTGACATGGGGAGTTTGACACCTGTGGCCTAGTCTATTAAGCTTACAGTCTTGCTTGAATAACCTTGCTACTTTTTCTTGCTACCCTTATCTAAACATGCAGAAGATTTGATAGCAATTGCCAGTGCTTTTTTTGTTTAAAAAAAAAAAGGTGCCGGAACTCACACACATCATACAACCCGCCTTGCCTACCTTACAAGGTTCCATCCAAAAAAGGTGCCAGAATTCCGTTCTGGGCGTTCTATGACAAAAAAAGCCCTGGCAATTGCTACTTGTACATCCCAAATATTTGTGATCATCAGTGAAGTGAAATCTTTTTAGTATCATCGTCCTTTCTTTCTTCCCCTCACATTTTCTCATTGGAAATATATGTTTCAACACTCCTTACCAGTGCCTTAAAATTCTCAGATGCAAGCAACCAGATCCACTTGTAAATAGCCTCAGGCTGTAACTTTATTGTTTATCATCTATGTCCCAAGAATGTCACCAGACTGCTTCCCTTACCCTGGGAACAACTAGATAAGGCTTCATGGATTTTAGAGGGGGTCATGCTTATGCCACTTGCAGCTGCAAATGATTCCAAACTAGGCCCTCACTTGACCCTCCTTCCAGCCTAGTTGGCAATTCCCCAACATCAACTCTTCAGAATTATCCACCTTAGATCTCTTTGTTTTTATGCCTATCATAAATAAAAGGAAATAATCTATCTATTAATAATATGAACTATTAATTATTAATATGAATTAATAATTATTTGGTCCATATCTCAAATGAAACTAACATGTACCCTCACGTGAGTTATTATAGTCCAATGTATTAATTGTATAGATGTAATATTTGGCAATTAGAAGTAATCATTTCACTTGGAAAATTAGACATTTCTCACTAGCATCAGAATTCATGAACAGAATTCAAATGCTTAATAAATCACATGAATAGTTATAATAATTATGAATTAATTTCATACTTGCCCATAAATCTTTTGGATTCCTATATATGCCAGTATATCAAAGAAAAAGGCTATGGCTGAGTGATAGAAAAAAGTATATGTGAAGAAAGTTCAACTCCCACAAATTCCGAACAGGATTACCAAAGACTCCTTTCCTCTGGAGAGACTGCCAGTTCTGTAATGTTGTCTGATCATGCATGGCAAAATTGAAATACTTACTGCCCTCTCAAAATTGCTGTTTCCTTTGTCCAGAACTTACTTAAAGATGGCAGACAGCTTGAAAATAGGCCCACTTTTAAAGAAAAACTCTTAAGACTAATGTTTAGCAGCATACAAAATTTTAGAAACATTCCAAGATGGAAGTTTTTGAGATTCTTGAGTGCAAAGGATAAACATTCAATGTAAAATCTTGAAATTATAAGAAAGCCAGATATGAAATAAAGTAAAGATTTGGACTGCACCTATTGATAAATGCTGTTCTAGATAGATTTTACAAAATTTTCCTTTGTTTGAAAATATTTAAGCTTTAATCCATTAATGAGAAAGATTGTAAAGAAGGTAAATCAAAGTTGAGCTACATATAAGTTAAGCAGCTGTTTCAAACTAATCTGACTGCTAATTTTGGATTAATTATTAACCATCTTTTATCCTAAAGAAATCAAAGACTATGTTTGGGCTGTTAGGTCAGATGGAGAAGAGTATGTCAAAAAATAATCAGAATGTATTATGTTCCATATAAGAAAGAGATGCCAATGCATGCATCAGAATAAGTTATTGTAGCATGTCAGCACTCACTCTGTGTTGATATCAGCAAATTGGGTGTTTGAAATGATTTTATTGTAGCTGGTCCCTCACTACTTGTGGTTAACACTTGAACCTCTAAACAGTAAAGAGTTGATGGTCTTAGGTTGGATACTGTCAACATATGGTGATCCTAAAAGGAAATGAAAACAGTGACTTGAAATAAAAGAAGAAATATATTTGAGGCATTCAGCAGGTTCAAGAGATAAATCAACTCAGCTTCTTCCTTGCTTCTTCCCTCCTATCTATCCCCCTCCCCCCCCCCACTGAAAAGGTACAGACTTACTACTGACAATATTTGTGACTGGGAGATAATGCTGTTTGGTAAGCTGTTTTGCCTGCTTTCTGTAGTGACTTTTGCCAAAGTGACTTGAAACCCTGTCATTGGTTGGTAAAGATTTGCTTTTGATATTTTCCAGGAAAAATAGCCTGTAATATTAATGTCCTGAACAATGAAAGAAGCAGAAAGATTCTCTGGTTTTGCCAATACTTTTGAGATAATAGGATCTGTAAAACAAACACCAACACCAAGAGAGAAGTTAACATCTCTGTCAATGTTAAGTAAATTTTAAAAAGATATACTTTAAGGGAGCCTACAACGTGTCATATAAACTTTGCTACTATATGGTGAGGATGGAATGCTTACTCTCAAATAAATTGCTCACCACTATATCACTTATTTTACCTACCATGAACATAGTTTTGTTTCATACATTGCACTTCAATTAGTAAACATTACCACAAATTCTAATTTCATTATTTGATATTGTTCTGTAAGTGATGTATACCCATTTGCTAATTCTATGAATTAGATTACATATTATTATGTAAATCAACTTTATCTGTATGTTTTATATATGGCTAAAATGTTTTTTAAAAAACATAACTATTGAGGTAGATGAAAATTGAGATAATAATAATGATAATGAAAAATCACTAAAAATCATTAAAGCAAAATAGATGTGTCTGTATAATTTCTGGAAGAAAGCTGTGTCAGCAAATGTATGACTAACCCAAAAGTACACTGAGTTCAGCAACAATGTATTAAGCATAACCTCCTTCATTGTATGTTCATGGGAACTAACCCAAGATGAAATACATTGTAGATTTGCATGCGTGTTTCTTTGTTTCTGAGAATTGTATGTGAGCTCCTTTGTTCCTGAGAATGGAAAGCTATAAAACTGTAGAGTGAACCCCCCCTCGGGGTTCAGAATGTTCTGTTAACTACTTCTGAACCATGTGCACATATTAAAAACTTCTCTGCTGCCCCAGGAAATCGTAAAAGTTTCTTTCGGTTTCCACAAGATTTATGGCGACTTCTCCGCCGGGACTGAAGCTTTTAGGAAACTTTTAGGAAGAGGCCTTTGACCTTCCAAGACGGATTGCCCTGTTGGAATTACCCTCTTTTGACGACGACATCTCCAAGCCGGCTCCGTGGCCTTTGTCTACGGGGAGACCTCGACGGGAAGGGAGGGAAATTAACCCATCAGCGAAGCACTCCAGTCAAGGATCCGCGGGGGTAGCAGACGGGTCGTAAATCAACAAAAGGGTCTGGAACGCCTGCAGGCAAGTATTGTAAAAAGGGGATACCTGATCCCATTTGGATCGGAAGAGGGGAGTAATTACCCCCTAGAAGACAAGGAGGCATCCTTAAGTCTTCAATAGGTAGGTACTGTGTGGGTGGTTAAACCATCGCATTTCCTGCTTAGTGACCGTTGGAACGTCCGGCACTACAGGTCGATTGGTAGTGTGTTAGGAGATGGGAGGTAAACAAACAAAGAAGGGCGTTGGTCAGACGCCACTTCAGTGCATGTTAGAAAATTTCAAAAAGGGTTTTTCTAGGGATTATGGAGACCCAAAACCAAATCCAGCCATGTTAAAAAGATTCTGTGAATCTGAATGGACCACCTTTGGCGTAGGGTGGCCCAAGGAGGGATCGGCGAATCCCGAACTCGTGGCACGGGTTCATCAAAATGTGACTGGAAATGGTCATTGGGACCAATATCCCTACATAGACCAATGGCAGATCAATATTGCAGAAAAGCCTCGATGGTTAGCAAAGTGTCAGTTAGAATGTGCTAAGATATATTTGGCAAGCCAAAAAGCCAAGCCTCAGACAAAAGCTAAGATTTTCAAACATGAAGACAGGGAGGAATTACAGGCAGTTAGACCCCCTGCCTATGCTCCCAGAACAGAAGAAGGAGGAATAAATCAGCCAATTCCACCCCCTCTGGTTGAAAGAAATGAAGTCCAACTTCAACCAGAAGAAGAAATAAAAATAAAAGCAGATGAAATAAAAATAAAAGCAGATGAAACCATTCAAAAGAATGAAGAGGAAACCCCTGTTTCTAGCCGGACTAGAATCAAGGTGAAAACAAAAGAGAACTTAGCTCCTTTAAGAGAAGTCTTGGTCCCTGGACCAGACAACACCAATATTTCCATGCTCCAGTATGTTCCCTTTACAACCACTGATCTCCTTAATTGGAAACAACAATTTGGCCCATTTTCAGAAAAACCTCAAGAGATTATTGACTTAATTGAGAATATCATACAGACACACAACCCCTCCTGGGATGATATGCAACAGCTTATTTCTACTTTACTGGACATGGAAGGGAGAGAAAAATATAGATTAGGAAAATTGAAAGTACTTGCCCGAAGACACCCAGATGGAGGAGTTAATTGTCAGGAGAACAGAAATTCTGACGCTGTTGAACAAAGACCAGACTGGAATGCTAATGACCCTGAACACCAAACTTTATTACAAAGATACAGACTTTTGTGTTTAGAAGCTTTGAGGGAAGCAGCAATTCGTCCCGTTAATTATGCTGCAGTAACTCATATTTGGCAAGAGAAGAATGAAACACCCACCGCATTCCTCAGCCGACTGATAGAAGCCTATAGAGTAAACACAGGTCTTGATATGGAATTAGCACAACATCATCCACTCTTAATTGAAAGATTTATTACCCAGAGTGCCCCAGACATAAAGAGAAAGCTACAGCGTACAGAAGGTGCCTTAGGGAAAAACGTAGCAGAGATTATGGAAATTGCACTTAAAACGTTCCGTAACCGTGACAAAGAGGAGGAACGTAAATTAGATCAGAAAAAGAAAAAAAAAGCTGAAATGTTAGCCATCGCCTTGGGAGGGATGAGTATTGGACCCAACCAATGTGCCATCTGTAGACAGGAGGGACACTGGCAAAGGGAATGCCCCCAGAGGAATGGCCAGCCTAGGGGACAATCTCACCAGTATGGAAGAGGAAGAGGAAGAGAATTTAGAAGGACTTTCCAGAGAGGCTACAGAAAAAGCTTCCGTGGAAGAGGGAATCCAGTCTATCCTTGTCAGACAGGAGGAAGAGATGAAAACATGATCGGCTTAGCTGACATGGAATGGGAAGACTGAAGAGGACAGGGTTCTAGGGCCCCACCTCCAGAGCCCATTGTTAAAATACAGGTGGGAGGACAGACTATCCCCATGTTAGTTGACACCGGAGCGACACGTTCCGTCCTAAATAAATTTATTGGCAAAACTTCTAATCAGACCATTCAAATTCAGGGAGTATCTGGAGAAACTCAAATCCGATCACTCCTGGAGCCCCTAACATGCCAAGTAGGACAAGGAATCATTAATCATCAATTCTTATATGCTCCTGAATGTCCAGTAGCCTTATTAGGGAGAGATCTGCTTACAAAATTAAAAGCTACAATATCCTTTGACCATGACAAACAATTAATGCAAGTGCGCCACCCAGTGGAAGAAATATGGCGCTTGATGATAATTACAGAGGGAGAAACAGGAAATTCTAATTGGCAACAATTTAATGTCCCTCTCCTGTGGGCAGAGGACAACCCCCCTGGGTTTGCAAAATATGCCACTCCAGTTATGGTAGAACTGAAGCCTCATGCATATCCTGTTAGGGTGCCTCAACGATATTGTACTCCAGAGGCTGCAATTGCTATTCAAGAATTAATCCAAAAATACTTAAAAGCAAAAATCATTAGAAAAATTCAGTCACCTTGGAATACTGCAATTCTACCTGTTCGTAAGCCAGACGGACAATGGAGACCTGCACAGGATTTAAGAATTATCAATGACTTGACCTTGACCCTACACGCAACTGTTCCCAATCCATATGTTCTTTTGAGCACAATACCTGCTTCTGCTAAATGGTTTTCAGTTGTAGACTTAAAAGATGCATTTTTTACCATCCCCTTAGCGGAGAGTTGTCAGCCAATCTTTGCATTTGAATGGGCTGACCCAAAGACACAGGTTAAGACTCAATACACCTGGACTAGGTTACCACAAGGCTTTAAGAATTCGCCAACATGTTTTGGTAACGCCCTAGCCCAAGATCTTGCATATTTGAAGTTAGTTAGGCAAGAGGATTGTTGCCTTCAATATGTAGATGATGTTCTGATAACTGGACAAAACAAAGAGGATTGCTTTGAAAATACATCCAGATTGCTCCAGTTGTTACAAGACTGTGGTTATAAAGCGTCCAAAAAGAAAGCCCAGTTAGTCCAAAAGACTGTAATGTATTTAGGCTATGAACTATCACAAGGGCAAAGAACTTTGGGCCCCCAGAGAAAGCAAGCTGTGCTACAGATTCCCATACCCAAAACAAAACAGGAAGTTAGAGCCTTTTTGGGAATTACAGGTTTCTGTAGAATTTGGATTCCTAACTATGCTCTCACAGCTAAACCATTATACCAAGTTTTAAAAGGACCAGAAAAAGAACCTTTGTTATGGCAACAAGAACAAACCCAAGCAATGAAACAGCTTCAACAGGCTTTAACCACAGCACCTGCTTTAGGACTACCTGATATATCTAGGTCATTCTCACTTTATGTCGATGTGAGACAAAATGTAGCTTTAGGAGTTCTTACCCAAAAGCAAGGAAATTGGAACCAACCAGTCGCTTATCTGTCAAAACAGCTAGATATGACCTCGCAAGGTTGGCCACAATGTTTAAAAATTCTAGCAGCAGTTATGTTGTTACTGCAGGAGGCAAACAAGTTAACCTTTTCAGCTCCAGTAGTTGTTTATACTAGCCATGCACTGCAGACAATTATTGACAATAAGGGACATTTATGGATCAGCAATCAAAGGATGCATAAGATACAAGCCTTTTTATTAGAAAATCCACAAGTCACATTGCAACAAAGTTCGACTTTAAATCCAGCCACTTTAATGCCAATACCAGATTCAACTAGGCCTGTGCATAACTGCATACAAACAATAGAGCTACAATATTCTTGCAGACCTGACCTTACAGATCAACCCTTGCACAATCCAGACTTTCAGTGGTTCACTGATGGATCCAGCTTTATAGATCAAGGAATTAGGTATTCTGGCTACGCAGTTGTTTCTCAAACTTCAATTGTGGAGTCAGCACAGTTACCTAGCCAAGCAAGTGCACAATTTGCAGAATTATATGCCTTAACCAGAGCATTAGAAATAGCTGCAGGAATGACTTTAAATGTATATACAGATAGTAAATATGCATTCCTGACTATACATGCTCACGCTAAAATAAACAGAGAAAGAGGATATTTGGACTCAACAGGCAAGGTTATCCAATATGCAACTTTGATTAAAAGACTTATCAAGGCAGCACAGTTGCCATCTAAAGTTGCAATCATTCATTGTCCTGGACATCAAAAAGACTTTAGCCTTATTACCCAGGGCAATAGGAAAGCAGACAAAGAAGCCAAAAGAGCTGCGTGGGAAGGCCCCCCTCTCAACTCAGATGTCACTAGGTTCATGTATTTGGACACTTACTTAGAACAACTTGATCCTACATATACACAGGAGGAAACCCAAAAATTGAAACAGGATGTACAAGCTGAACTAGTTAAAGGCTGGTACACACTTCCCGATGGACGCATCGCTGTTCCTCTTGCACTAGCCCGCCCACTTATTTTTCAAGCCCATAAGCAACATCATTTAGGAAAAACTGCATTATTACAACAGCTTGAACATTTTTTTTATCTTCCTTTTGCTTCTTCGCTAACAGCACAAGTATGTTCTCAGTGTTCCACTTGTGCCCAAACCAATGCACGTCAAGGACCAGTACTACCACCTGGTCAACAACCGATCGCTTATTTTCCAATGGACTATGTCGTTGTTGATTTCACTGATATGCCTAGAAGTAAGAAATACATAGCTTTGTTAGTTATAATAGATACCTATTCAGGATGGATTGAAGCCTTTCCAACTGTAAATAAGAAAGCTATACAGGTTGCCAGAATATTTCTGAAAGAGATTATTCCTAGGTTTGGTTGCCCTTCTAGGATTTCATCAGATAATGGTCCTGAATTTGTACACCAAATCAATAAGTCTTTAGCCCAAGCATTAGGAATCAAATGGAGATTTCATTGTTCTTTCCACCCTCAATCAGCTGGAAAAGCAGAATGAGCTAATCGCACAATTAAGACACTTATTACCAAATTTTGTTTGGAAACTCATCTTCATTGGCCAGATGTTTTGCCTATGGTTTTGTATGCAATCAGACTGGCCCCTCGCACTAGATTACAACTTAGTCCTTATGAGCTCATGTTTGGCCGTCCCCCTTGTTTATTTAAACCTGACAGTCAGGGTTGGCCGGACTTGGCTCATAAAGGTGGGATAGACCAACAGAAATTGTTACATCAGTTACAGCTTCATAATTTGGCTGTTTCAAACTTGCGCCATTATATAATGGAACAACAACCCCCTCCAGTAGTTACAGCAACACATGGGTTCAAACCAGGAGACAGAGTGTGGGTGAAACACTGGAAATCAGATCCCTTGAGCCCAAGATGGAAAGGACCGTATACTGTTGTTATGTGTTCTCCTTTGGCAGTGAAAACCTTGGAGGGAAAATCCTGGATCCACTGGAGTAGATTGAAAGCAGCTGCACCTGCAGATCCAGTAACTTACAAGGTGGATAAGACTGACAAACCTTTGGTATTGAAGTTTACAAGAAATACACCCTGTCGAACCCTACCGGCAACGGGTTCTCAACACACGGTGTGAAGAACAACCTTGCTGACTTCAACCTTGCTGAGACACTCCAGACGCTGTCTCTCTACGCACGGTGGAAGATATGAGGATTCAACAGCTCATCATACCTGTTAGTTATTTAATATGGGGAATATACATACACATTCCTACACAAATCGTTGCAAAGGCTACACGAGAGGTCATAATGCAAAAACCCTATAATAAAATATTGAGTACCACACACAAAGAAATAACAAATACACAGGGAAACCACGGTTGTCAAAACTGCATTAAGACTACCAAACAAGGAAACCAGATAACCAAAACTTTGATTTATCATACAATAAAACCAGAAGGGTGCCAAGATAGCTCACCTAGCTCTTGTACATACAACAGAACCACATACAAGGTGTGTAGAAAAGGAGCCCAAGATCAGTGTTATAATCCCAAGTCTGATCCAGATCGTTGGGCCTTACAAATAAAAACACATAGAACAAGAAGTAGCTATAAGGACAAGGCACTATTAGGGATCTCACACTGGAAATCCAACCCAGACTCCAGTTTTAGCGTCACCTTTGATGTTTGCAAAGCAGCTAATTATTGGGCTGCAACATATGGTTGTGGAGGGATCAGTAATATCCACAGATATATCCCAAACCATAAGTACTTGTGCCCACCAGATGGATGTGAAGTCTCTGCGGTCAAATGTAAGTGGTGGTCATGTATTAAGTGGCATACCCAAGACCCAAAAGAGATGGACCACATCTTGTTTGAAAAGAATGAAACAAAAGCAGATTCCTGTGGAACAGATAACTGTAATTTAGTGACTCTCACAGTTAAGAATGGCAGTTGGTTCCTGGAACAAAAGAGATGGGAAAGAAAGAAATGGATGTTTGGGATAGGAATAGATGGCAAAGGCTATGACCCAATGTCAGAGGTGGAAATCAAAATTATAACTACAACCAAAAGACCAGAACAAAAATCATTATTTTGGTCCTATTATGAGGAAATGGAAAACATAAATATTCCTGAAGTATCTAGACAAATAACCAATACCTTTGTTAAGTTGGCTGAAGACATTGCTCATACTTTAGGCGTGTCTAATTGTTTTGTGTGTGGAGGAACAAATATGGGAGAAAGATGGCCATGGGAGGCACAAGAGTTAAATTATACCAAGGTACTAGAGATGTCTAATAACAATAATTTAACCTATACAAGTGGGAAAGATGGTGATTGGACTCTCACTTCCAACTTGGTAGGACATGTCTGTTACTTAAGAAACAAGACAGAATCTTGCATAGCAGTAGGTGACCTCCTATGCACAGGGACATGGGAAAATGGTAAATGGTGGTCTGGAATCAATGAGACCACTGATATGGACCATCATGCCCTTACTAACATACCTGGGATGTCATATCTAAAAGACCCCACAAATACCAGTCTCCATTGGCTAGCACCAGATGGAATGTACTGGATTTGCGGAAAAATGGCATACGGACAACTACCTGAGAATTGGTGTGGATCTTGTGTATTGGGAATAATTCGACCAGGATTTTTTCTGTTACCATTAAAAACTAAGCAAATTCTTGGAGTTCCCATCTATGATGAAATTGGCAATATAAGACAAAAAAGGGAACCAAGTGCATACACCCAATGCGCAGGAATCACTTGGCAAAAAGATGAATGGCCACCTTGCCGCATCATCCTAGTTTATGGCCCGGCTACTTGGGCGGAGGATGGAATGCACATGTTCCGGTGCAAACCTGGAAAGGATTTAATTTAGAAGATGTATTTTCAGGATGGTGGCCAAAGTTACCAGGTCTACAAACCATCATAGTTATAGCAGTTTTGTTAATTCTAGGATGTATTTTGATTCCTTGTTTAATCCCATGTTTGATAGCAATGATTCGAAGGATTTCAGAAAGTACCGCCCAATTAACAGCAAAACATGAAACAATGTTAGCCTTATGGGAATATAAGATGGTACCCGCTCAAGAACCTGAATCCGATGTAGAATAATGGAAGTTTAAGCTGGAAAACTTCCAAAGGGGGGAAATAATGAGGTAGATGAAAATTGAGATAATAATAATGATAATGAAAAATCACTAAAAATCATTAAAGCAAAATAGATGTGTCTGTATAATTTCTGGAAGAAAGCTGTGTCAGCAAATGTATGACTAACCCAAAAGTACACTGAGTTCAGCAACAATGTATTAAGCATAACCTCCTTCATTGTATGTTCATGGGAACTAACCCAAGATGAAATACATTGTAGATTTGCATGCGTGTTTCTTTGTTTCTGAGAATTGTATGTGAGCTCCTTTGTTCCTGAGAATGGAAAGCTATAAAACTGTAGAGTGAACCCCCCCTCGGGGTTCAGAATGTTCTGTTAACTACTTCTGAACCATGTGCACATATTAAAAACTTCTCTGCTGCCCCAGGAAATCGTAAAAGTTTCTTTCGGTTTCCACAAGATTATTACTATTTATTGAATTGGGTACAACAAAAACTGTATAATTTATTTATATAAAATTTAAACAGGAAGCATATTCTTCTTTCATAATTTTAAAAATATCAGGCCTTTATATAAATATGAGCCAATTAATATTTGAAGATACTAAATTCATTGTATGGATATTAGGATATCAAACTCCAAGATATCAGGATATCAAATATCAAAATTATAACATATGATCCACTTAAAGCTAATTAAATGTTTGATACATTTCAGGCCAATACAGCTATTAATCTTGTTCTGGAATAAGTATGCATATATTTTATAGTGTGTAAAATATAAACTATTTTAGCTATAAAATATAAAATATATACACACTTATTCCAGAACAAGGTTGCTAGTTGCACAGAAATAAAATTCCCTATTAATGACCAACCCCACATTCTATTCTCTAAAGGACAAATGCTTTTGGCAATTTTCTTGCTGTTTAACCAAGACAAAACTGTTCTAAAACCATTGTTCAGCATTTCCTAAGTATTATTTCTTTTTGCTTTAGTCTCAAAATTGAGTCATGTGACTCCCTCAAAAATCTAAGATGTTAGAGAATGTTTGACAGCATTTTAGTATTATTTATTGTAAACATTTTAACAAACGTTAAGATAATTTGTGGTACCAGAACTGAAACTACTACTTACAATACTATATTTTGTCAGTGTGTAGGAAATTTTATGATCTGGAACAGCCATAGCAACAAACCAGCCAATGAGAGCTGTTTTTGCTTAAGACATAGTATTGGCTGTGTGAGGCATGTGATCCAGCCTAGGTCTGGGTGTGTCTTAGTCTCCTCTGTTGTTTTTCTGATCTCCAAATTGAGAGTTGTTGATGTTCCCCAGAGCTGAATGAAACTGTATGTATTATGTTTTTATATATATATTATAGATAAAGTTTTTCAAAACTATGCCTCCTGCTCATTTTGAATGTGTGCTTATTTTTTGCACTTATTTTTGCGCTGGAAAGCTGTAAACTAACAATTTTTCTATCTAAAGAAATTTTCTGAAGAGATGTGACCTATCAAAGAAAATATAGAATGTTTGGAGATAGCTAGACTGGCTATGAAAGGCATCACATCCAGTGGTGGGATTAAGCCAGTTTGCACCAGTTCAATAGAACCGGTAGCTAAATTTTGCTGCATTTGTAGAACTGGCTGGTTTCCAGAAGTCCAGTCTAGGCTTCAGAGGCCTGGAGGAGGCCTCCCAGGCCTAGAACAACCTCCGGAAGTGCGTGGATGCCACTTCTGGAAGTCAGTTCTAGGCCTCAGATGCCTAGGCCTGCATTGAATAAGAGAACTGGTTGTTAAGGTATTTGAATTCCACCACTGATCACATCTTACCAGTTTTTTTAAAAAACCATACTAATGTGTAATGTTTTGATGTATCTAATGCCTACACTATATTCTTATGTTACATATAAACTTGTAAAATGATTTTATTTAATGTAGCATAAAAAGGAGGTAGTAATGAAGGTCATATTGAGAACTTCTAACTTAGTGACTTTCAGATTACAAAGAAAATTAAACTTGTGGTTGTTTCTTTTGTATTTTCTATTCATATTAATTAATCTGCATTTACAATACTAATACTTGTAAATTGTTACATTAAGAATTTTAAAGCTCTTCATATAATGATGAAAGCAATCCATTTTAAAAGCTGGTGTTTGAGTATTTAGCTATTTAAGCAATTTATTTCACTATAATTGTTTGGATCTTACCTCCTTTAGCCACACAGCTTACATGCTTGTGTTTTTTCCCTTTTAGATAAGAACAAGGTGGAGTCATAAAGAAAATGCTTTCAGATTTCAATTGACCAATGGATCTTACTGGCTGAACTGTAACATTATACTTGCACGAAAAGGACAGGTTCTGAAGAATTATATAGTTTTCCTATGAGAGACATAAACCATTTTATTATCCTCTTTTTGGGTTTAAATTTAATATTTTCCAAGCAATCAATGCAAAAATACATTTTTAGAGAAAAAGACAGCTTACAAAATATGCAGATATGTTCATATATCATTTATTTATTATAGGAAGATGAAATAGGTGATGAAATAGGTAGAGCTGAAGGCAACACATTCAGCCCAAATCTCTGAATAACTTCATATAGAGGAAATTTCATAATATGGCACAAGTTGAAAAGGGAAAAAAATGTGCCACATATTTTAATGGAACTGCAAATTGTAGTGTTCTTCGGTATGGATTCCACTACCACATGGGTGGACAGTAAATTCTTTATCCAAAAGCTTGCACAAACAAGTGTCTTATTTGGTGAAAAGGAATAAAAAAATAAACTATATTGGATAATTTAATCCAATAAAGTGTAAGAAAACCATCATTGATTTTTTTAAAAGCATACTTCAGAATTAAACACAAAATTCTATTTCATGGAGAATTATACTGTATGTAACATTGCACAACTCAGGAAAAGTTTCTGATTACCATTAATAAGGATTTTCTAACTGGCTTAAATGGATTTAAATAAATTGTAAAAGTTGACAGAAGAAAATATACAAAAATCTGCATCAGTTTTATGGAAATAATGTAACTTGTTCTACCTAATCCTAGAAAATCAGTTTGTACCACAAACAAAAGATGGAACAATTCTCTTCCAGTCTCAGCTTCTTGAAATAACCATAATTGGTAAGAACCACATTGAAGCAATACGTCGCCTTATAATGCCTTATATAATTACATATTTAAAATTACAAGTATATGACTTCCAAGCGCTATCAATTTGGAGTTACAGCAAGGATAAAGTTTGATAAATAGACAAATTCTTGAAATTCTTATTAATTTTCCCAAGGCATACTACTATATTTCTTCAACAAACCTCAGAAAAATGGAAACATAATTCATACCAGTTTTAGTAAGATTTTTTTTTTAAAAAAAGCAAAATAGATTCAGTTTTCCCTAACATAATAACTCCAGAAACCCTAGTGCTGTCTTCATCTACAATACAATTGCCATGCCAGCTGCAGCTACTGACCATACAAAAAGAATTAATTAAAATCTGGTTCTTCATCATAATAAATAAGCTAGATCAAGCAGCCTTCCTCAACATAGACCACTTCAAAGGATTCAAATCACATAATGCACATCCACTAGAGCTAATGGCCATATTCAATCTATAGGAACTGCAGCCAAATACATGTGGAAGACTCCAAGGAACTGAAGTCACAATAACTTTTCATTACAAAGGACAAAATGAATGCTTTGAAGCATAGAATAAATTTGTATTGGAGATGTAAAGGGGAAGATAATGGGATCTTTAAAGATCATTTATACACTTCCTCACAAAATATAGGATCATATCTTTTACAGTTTTTGATACTTAAAATTTAACTTACATATGTTACATCATTGAATTTTTCAAGTTCTTCGGTATTGTTGTAAGAACATAATTCTGGGAACCACTGAACATGATATCCTTCCCTGCTGATGGCATCTATCAGTGAAATAACATAACAGGAGAAAATTAATAGAAGCTTACATTTAAAGTTTTTGATTTTTTGGAATAGTTCATGCAAAGATACGCATACAATACTGGACATATTTATCATTTATAGGAAAAATGTGTAAAATGAATATGGATATACCTTTTACAACAGTGATGGTGAACCTTTTAGAGACCGAATGCCCAAACTGCAACTCAAAACCCACTTACGCATCGTCAGGTGTCAGGTGGGTGTGGCCCATTGGCTGGGTGTGGCCAATTGGGAGTGTGGCCCATTGGGTGGGCGTTTCCCACGAGAAGTTGAAATTGACTGAACCTTTTTGTTTTTGCACATGGCAGCGGAGGCCTAAAATGAAAAGGTTTTATAAAACCCAGCTGAAGGCCTAGGACTGGGGAGACAGTGCGTGTGCCCACAGAGAGGGCTCTGAGTGCTGCCTCTGGCACCCATGCCATAGGTTTGCCACCACTGTTTTAGAATATTGAGAGTTAGTCTGAGCAAATTTCAAAGATCTCAAGCTGATCTGGTGTAGCAGTTTTTATGCAGCTGTTAAAATATCACACAGGAGAATGGAATTTGCAATTTTAAAAGTCCACAGAAAAGTGGAATTGGAAAGTGCAGAAAAATGGACACAATATACTACAGAGTGATTACAAATCTATGGCAGAATGCTACACATTTAGATAATCTAAATATGTAAAAGGAGAGAACAAAAAAGATAAATGAAAAAAAAAATCAATTTAAAATAGTTTAGCCTGTATGCTGTAACCTGTAACCTATTTGGAGTTGCTTCCATCCAATGTATTTCTTGTTGGCAAATATAACCAACAGTCTACATCTGGATTATATTCTCTTGCTGTCTTGGAATGTCTATGAACTATAATTGGAGTTATAACCCAGAAGCCGCCCCAGACACTGAGCAGCTGAGCTGAACTTGGGAGTTCGGAGGGGGAAGAGAAGAGCGGAGCTGTTGTGCAGCCATTCCCCCCAACCAACCAGCCGCCCTAGATGCTGAGCAGCTGAGCTGCTGAGCTGAACTTGGGAGTTCGGAGGGGGAAGAGAAGAGTGGAGCTGTTGTGCAGCCATTCCCCCCAACCAACCAGCCGCCCCAGACGCTGAGCAGCTGAGCTGAACTTTGGGAGTTTGGGGGGGAAGAGAAGAGTGGAGCTGTTGTGCAGCCATTCCCCCCAACCAACCAGCCGCCCTAGACGCTGAGCAGCTGAGCTGAACTTTGGGAGTTCGGAGGGGGAAGAGAAGACCTGAGCCGTTGAGCAGCCATTGCCCTAATCAGCTGACTCTTGAGGGCAATTGTTTGTCATTATGTTTTCTGAGTTGTTTTTACTTACTGTTTGTCCAAATTTTAAATATTTATACTTATTTAATACTATTTTAATTGAATTGCTAGATGTTATGAATGACTGGGGGGATTGACTGTTTGTGGAATGAATCGGGTTGAATGGATGAATGGAAGGTTAGCTTATTGTTTTTAAATTGTTTAGTTTATAGGGTGGTTTTGGGGAGAGATACATCGATGGCATGGATGGTGTTGTGGTTGAGTGGAATGAATGCGATGAACTGGCTAGCCTGTCTGGCACGGC
The DNA here is from genome assembly GCA_034064705.1 of Bothrops alternatus. Classification (NCBI taxonomy): domain Eukaryota; kingdom Metazoa; phylum Chordata; class Lepidosauria; order Squamata; family Viperidae; genus Bothrops; species Bothrops alternatus. Next base: position 33,937,867 of record JARGCV010000112.1, read on the forward strand.
AGAGACGGAGGGGATGGGGGATGCTGGCTCTGGGGTGATAGAGGGCCAAAGTATACCGGTCTTGCTGGGGAGAGGCAGATATGGCAGGAGCCATAGGGTAGGCCATTCCCGGGGAACAAGAGCTCGCTGTTTAAAAGCGATCCCTTGCTCCGACCCTGTGAGTTCAGCCCGAAGTACTGGTAATGGGCGAAATCCGGACCCTGGGCTCAGGCTGTTGCTGCTCAATGCCAGGTCAGTTGTAAATAAAGCTCCCCTCATCCATGATCTTCTCCTGGATGAGGAGGCCGACCTCGCATGTGTGACCGAGACCTGGCTGGGCCCAGAGGGAGGAGTTCCTCTCTCTGAGATGTGCCCAGCCGGGTTTCAGGTATGGCATCAGCCACGACCCCAGGGAAGGGGGGGAGGAGTGGCTATTATAGCCAAGAAGACTTTTAGCCTACGCAGGCTCGCTGTTTCTGAGATTGCGGGTTGTGAGTTGCTCCTTGTGAAGTTGGACCTAGGAGTTCAGGTGGGCTTGTTGCTCGTGTACCTGCCTCCCAGCTGCGTGTCAGCCCTGCCTGCGCTACTCGAGGAGGTCGCTGGGCTGGCGGTTGAGTTCCCCAGGCTTGTTGCCTTGGGGGACTTAAATCTTCCGTCGCTCGGCGAATCCTCTGGGTTGGCGCAGGAGTTCATGGCCACCATGGCAACCATGAACCTGACTCAGGTAGTTCACAGTCCGACTCACGAGAGGGGACACACTCCCGACATGGTATTCCTCTCAGAACAGTTGAGCAATGATCTGAATTTAAGGGGCTTAGACATTTTGCCTATGTCATGGTCAGATCATTTTCTGCTACGGCGTGTTTTTTAAGGCTCCAATCCTCCCCTGCAGGGAGGTGGAACCGATTAGGTGGTTCCGCCCCAGACATCTGATGGATCCAGAGAGTTTTCAGAGGACGCTTGGGGAAATACCGGATTCTCTCATTCACAGTTCGGCAGAGTCCCTGGTTACGGCCTGGAATATGGCTGCGAAGGGGGCTCTTGACCGGATTGCGCCGCTGCAACTTCTCTGTGGTAGCAGACCCAGGAGATCTCCTTGGTTTACTGAGGAACTCGGGGATGAAGCGCCAGAAGAGACGCCTAGAGAAGCGATGGAGGAAAAGTAAATCCGTATCTCACCGAACACTTGTAAGATCTTATATCAAGACTTATCAGGTGGCGCTCAAGGCGGCAAGATGCGCGTATCATTCCGCCTTGATTGCATCTGCGGAATCCCGCCCAGCCGCCCTGTTCAGGGTAACTCGCTCCCTCCTTAATCGGGGGGGTTGATGCACCCTTGCAGGGTAGTGCTGAGGACTTTAATAAGTTTTTCGCGGATAAAATCGCCCAGATTCGGATGGACCTTGACTCCAATTGGAATGCAGTATCGGCTGATAAGGATTCAGTCAAGATGACAAGGACTCGTCTTGATCCTGTTGTGTGGGAGGAGTTTGACTCGGTAGCACTTGATGAAGTCGACAAGGCCATTGGAGCTGTGAGCTCCGCCACCTGTTTATTGGACCCGTGCCCCTCCTGGCTGGTTTCGGCCAGCAGGGAGGTGACGCGGGGCTGGGTTCAGGAGATTGTCAACGCTTCTTTGAGGGAGGGGTCCTTTCCGGCTCCCTGCAAGGAGGCAATTGTGCACCCCCTCCTCAAGAAGCCTTCCCTGGACCCAGCTGTTTAAACAACTACCGTCCTGTCTCCAATCTTCCCTTTATAGGGAAGGTTGTTGAGAAGGTGGTGTCACTCCAGCTCCAACAGTCCTTGGATGAGGCCGATTATCTGGGCCCTCAACAGTCAGGATTCAGGCTCGGCTACTCCACGGAAACTGCTTTGGTCGCGCTGACGGATGATCTCTGGCGGGCTCGGGATAAGGGATTATCCACTATCCTGGTGCTACTTGACCTCTCAGCGGCTTTCGATACCATTGACCATGGTATCCTTCTGCACCGACTGGAGGGGTTGGGGGTTGGGGGCACTGTTTTGCAGTGGTTCACCCCCTACCTCACTGGTCGGTCGCAGTCGGTGTTGGCAGGGAGTCGGGGGTCGACCCCTAGGTTCCTCCCTTGTGGGCTCCCTCAGGGATCGGTCCTCTCCCCTCTGCTGTTTAATATCTACATGAAACCGCTGGGTGAGATCATCTGACAACACGGGGTGAGATATCATCAGTATGCTGATGATACCCAGCTTTACATCTCCACCCCGTGTCATTTCAGTGAAGCAGCGGAAGTGATGTGCTGATGTCTGAAGGCTGTTAGGGTTTGGATGGGTGCCAACAGGCTCAAACTCAACCCCGACAAGACGGAGTGGCTATGGGTTCTGCCTCCCAAAGATATTTCAATCTATCCGTCCATTAGCCTGGGGGGGAGCTTTTGACCCCCTCGGAGAAGGTCCGCAACTTGGGCGTCCTCCTCGATCCACAGCTAAATTTGGAACATCATCTTTCGGCTGTGGCGAGGAGGACATTTGCCCAGGTTCGCCTGGTGCACCAGTTGCGGCCCTATTTGGACCGGGAATCTCTTCTCACAGTCACTCATGCCCTTATCACCTCGAGGTTCGATTACTGCAATGCTCTCTACATGGGGCTACCTTTGAAAAATGTTCGGAGACTTCAGGTAATGCAGCATGCAGCCGCGCGAGCAGTGTTGGGCTTGCCTAGAAATGGCCACATTTCGGCATCACTCCGCGAGCTGCATTGGCTGCCAATTGGTCTCCGAACCCAATTCAAAGTGTTGGTTATGACCTATAAAGCCCTACATGGCATCGGACCAGGTTATTTACAGGACCGTCTGCTGGCTCATGAATCCCAGAGGCCGGTTAGGGCCCACAGGGTGGGCCTTCTCCAGGTCCCGTCACCCAGACAGTGTCGCCTGGCGGGGCCTAGGGGAAGAGCTTTCTCTGTTGCGGCCCCGGCCCTCTGGAACCAACTTCCCCCGGAGATCCATGTCGCCTCCACCCTCTCCGCCTTTCGTAAATTGCTTAAAACATACTTTTGCCGGCAGGCCTGGGGCAGCTAACACCTTGCCCCTAGCCAGTGTACGTTTGTGTGTATGTTTGTGGATGATTGGTTTTTCCTTTTTTAACTTAAGGGTTTTTATATTTATGTATGTTATTGTAATTTCTATCATGTTGTGAGCCGCCCTGAGTTCTCCGGAATAGGGTGGCATAGAAATTAAATAAATAATAATAATAATAATAATAAATTAACCATTTTACTAATATTCATCTAATTCTGCAAGTGATTTTACTAATTTGCTTTTAAAAAATCATGAAAGTTCTTTCAATATTCCTCCTTTCTAGTTTTCCCCCATAGCTATGGGAAACACAATCATCCAGATTTATCTCCATTTAGTTGCCAGGCTGACATCTTTGCTTATCTATACTTAATTCATGTTCAGGTTTCAAAGCATCAGGGGCAGCAGCAAACAAGATTTGGAGCAAGGTAAGTCTGGCTTGCTTATACGAATTAAGAAGGCATGATAGTCATGACAGAAAATAATTGATATAATTTACTTCATGAAAATACACTGCATTTAAAATGTAGACTGTCATAGCAATCATATTAAACTAAACACTGATGTTTATAGTAAATGCCTACACTTATTTGCAGTTAACTACATTGGCTCTGCTCAAATGCATACAGTGAGTAACCCAAAAGGAGTGCAAGCTAGCAATACCACAGATTTTTTTTATGCAAAAACCTTCAGTAGAGCTTTTGTTTGCTTTCCATAATATTTGTTTTATTCTGTCTACTTTTACCAAGCAATCCATTTTAAGTAATTTATCTCACATATTTCAAGATTCTTTTTCTTATCTTACCTAAATGTATTTCGATTTATACTAGGCAAATATTAAAATAAGTTATTCAGATGCCAAGTTCACTGATAATTGTTTAAGATGTAGGAAGAATAGACAATCTGAGACCAAACCAAGCACAATTTCTATTGATTAAAGGCTAACCCAACACAAAAGTCCTTTTTAACAGAAAATTGTGAATGAATTATTATGTCAAGATGTTACATTATTCTTGAAAAAATAATAAAACATCTTAAACTATGCTGAACTAAAATGTAAGTTTAGAACACAGATCTAAGTAGACACTACTAATGCAAATCTTTGCCTATTCAAATAGGATCCTATACAACTGTGCTGGGGCTGTTCCCGTGTGTTATTGCTAATGGTCTCTGCATCAGAGATGACTTATGACTCAGTCTTGCTATTCAATAATATGTATGCATACAAAGAAAGATAACGGCCATGATCAAGCTAAAAATGGGGGGGGGAGTTTTGAGACTATAACTATGCTCTGTTTTTCTTCAGATGGTATGTCCAGTACCTAAATGTTGCAATAGGAAACTGATGTTCACATCAACTCTAAGATCCTACATGGCAGCATTTTTTTTCATGTTGACCATCAAAGGCCATGGCTAGACCACTTCTTGAGTCATTTGTACAGCAATATTAGTCTCCCGTAGAGAATCTTCTACAGATCACTTAACTACCATTTTCTTTTTAATATAGTTAATTATTTCCTAGACCCATTAAGATTCTGACTGATCTGTCAAGAGAAGCCTTGTACCTGAAACAAAGAACAAAAGGCCTCTATAATTGATTAACAAAGATAAACTGATATTATTATTATTATTATTATTATTATTATTATTACAATAGTAATAGTAATAATAGTAATAATAATAGTAATAATAATAATAATAAAAGTACATCAGATGGTTGAAGAAGAAAAAATGGCTTTGGAAGAATATCTGAAGAACAATGATGAAGATGCAGTGAAATTAGTATATCAGGAAGGCTTACTGACTACTGGAGAGACCAAACTGGCCTACAAGAAAGACCAATGAAGAATAGAACAGAGGAATGGGAAGACAAAGCACTACATGGTCAATATGTTAAAAAAATAGCTGGGAAAGCAGATAATAACAAGACCTGGCAATGGCTAAGAGCAGGAAAATTGAAGAAAGAGACCGAGGGACTAATTCTGGTTGCACAAGACCAAGCCTTAAGGACAAATGCATATAAAGTCAAAATTGAGAAGACAGCAACAGACAGTAAGTGCCACCTATGGAAAGAAGCTGAAAAAACAGTGGACCACCTGGTAAGCTGCTACAAGCAGCGGCATGACAAACTAGCAACAATGGTGCATTGGAAGATCTGCAAGAAATATCATTTGCCTGTAAGCAAAAACTGGTGGGATCATAAAATAGAGAAAGTCATAGAAAATGATAAAATTAAACTACTCTGGGACTTCAGAATTCAAACAGACAAGCACCTGCAACATAACACCCCGGCCTTAACAATTGTCGATAAGAAAGACAAAAAAGTCTGGATAGTGGATGTGGCAGTGCCTGGAGACAGCAGAATAGACGAGAAAGAACTGGGGAAGCTAACAAAACACAAAGACCTACAAATAGAAATAGAACGACTGTAGCAAAAGCAAGCAAGGGTAGTACCAATAGTAACAGGTGCCTTGGGTACAATCCCAAAACAACTAGTGAACCACTTGAACACCATTGGGATTGACAAATTCGCTATTAGTCAATTGAAAAGGCAGCCTTACTAGGAACTGCTTCCATCCTGCGACGATATCTGTAATACCATCAAACATCCACATCTGCCTATCCCAGGTCCTAGGTAAGGACTCGATAGGTAGACAAAATGCCAAATCCAGTCTGAACATCTGGCTGACTGTGTGATGATCCATAATAATAATAAAGTTGGAAGGGATCTTGGAGATCATTGAGTCCAACCCCCTGCTCAGGCAGGAAACCCTACACCATTTTGGACAAATGGCTGTCCAGTCTCTTCTTAAAAACTTCCAGTGTTGGAGCATTCACCACTTCTGGAGGCAAGTTGTTCCATTGGTTAATTGTTCTAACTGTTAGGAAGTTTCTCCTTAGTTCTAGGATGCTTCTCTCCTTGATTAGTTTCCATCTGTTGCTTCTTGTCCTGCCTTCAGGCGCTTTGGAGAATAGCTTGACTCTCTCTTCTTTGTGGCAACCCGAGATATTGGAACACTGCTATCATGTCCCCCCTCATCCTTCTCTTCATTAAACTAAACATACCCAATTCCAGCAACCATTCCTTATGTTTTAGCCTCCAGTCCCCTAATCATCTTTGTTGCTCTTCTCTGTACTCTTTCTAGAGTCTCAGCATCTTTTTTTACATCGTGGTGACCAAAACTGGATGCAGTATTCCAAGTGTGGCATTACCAAGGCATTGTAAAGTTGTATTAATAGTTCACGTGATCTTGATTCTATCCCTCTGTTAATGCAGCCTAGCACTGTGTTGGCTTTTTGGCAGCTGCAGCACACTGCAGACTCATATTTAAGTGATTGTCCACTACGACTCTGAGATCCCTTCTCACAGTTACTACTGTTGAGCAAGGTATCCCCTATACTATACCTGTACATTTGGTTTTTCTTGCCTAAATGTAGAACCTTACCTTTTTCACCACTGAATTTCATTTTGTTAGATAGCGCCCAGTGTTCAAGTCTGTCCAGGTCCCTCCTGTATCTTAAGCCTGTCTTCTGGAGTGTTGGCTATTCTTGCCAGCTTGGTGTCATGCACAAATTTGATGATTTCCCCATCTATCCCCTCGTCCAAATCGTTGATGAAGATGTTGAAGAGCACTGGGCCTAGAACAGAGCCCACTATACACTTCCCTCCATGTAGATGCAGTTCCATTGAGAACCACATGCTTGTTTTATCCATAGTCCTATATGTTTATCCAGGTTGATACCAAGTATTGGAATTGCTTATGCAATTCACAGAAATGACTGCTCTTGATCAAACATTGAGAAACGGTATCAACACAAGCCCTCCTTTAGTCAGTACATTAGAGTTCAAATGGCATTTTCTCTTCACCAAAATCTTATTAACTCATAGCACAGGAAGGATACAGGTGGACACAGAAGAGGGCATGGCCAGAAAGTCTTATAAAGAAAGTAGTATCAGTCTAATAAGGAAAATGGTTGGTTCCATTCCTATAGCAGGCTTCATTACATGTCTTCCTGTCTTCTCAATGAGCCAACAACTTCCTTGAATCAGTGGAAATGGTGGTGGTAAGCAAACAGCTTTTTCCTTTCCTTTGGTTATATAGCTTTTGATTCTAGTTAATATGCCCACCAATGCCATCTCCATTGCTGCAAGAGAGTTGCTGCCTCCACGGATGTAATAAGGAGGGTGGTATTGCCAACAGTTTTGACATAAATACCACTGAACAGTAATAGCTCAATCAACTTTAGATTTGCTTTGCTTAGTTTAGATCCTTAACCTACTTCTACAACTTTCCCCCTTTGTATTTATTAGTCAGAACCCCCGAGGAAGCAAAAATCAGAAACATAAAACTGCTATTATTATTAGGGTTGAAAAGTTGAAAAAAAACTTTAACAACAGTATCTAGGTCAAATCAACATTATATAAAAAGGGGCTGTAACTCTTGGGTCAGATTGATAATGTATACATATGCAAATTAATACTAAACAGAATGCATATCTGTAAGCAAGATTCTTCTCTACTCTCCTCCAAATATATCCTTAGGAAAAAGTTGGAAACCTTTGCTTCTACATTAACTTAAATAATAAATGGCACCAGCCACGACCCCAGGGAAGGGGGGGAGGAGTGGCTATTATAGCCAAGAAGACTTTTAGCCTACGCAGGCTCGCTGTTTCTGAGATTGCGGGTTGTGAGTTGCTCCTTGTGAAGTTGGACCTAGGGGTTCAGGTGGGCTTGTTGCTCGCGTACCTGCCTCCCAGCTGCGTGTCAACAGCCCTGCCTGCGCTACTCGAGGAGGTCGCTGGGCTGGCGGTTGAGTTCCCCAGGCTTGTTGTCTTGGGGGACTTGAATCTTCCGTCGCTCGGCGAATCCTCTGGGTTGGCGCAGGAGTTCATGGCCACCATGGCAACCATGAACCTGACTCAAGTAGTTCAGGGACCGACTCACGAGAGGGGACACACTCCCGACATGGTATTCCTCTCAGAACAGTTGAGCAATGATCTGAATTTAAGGGGCTTAGATATCTTGCCTATGTCATGGTCAGACCATTTTCTGTTACGGCTTGTTTTCAAGGCTCCAATCCTCCCCCGCAGGGAGGTGGAACCGATTAGGTGGTTCCGCCCCAGACGTCTGATGGACCCAGAGAGTTTTTAGAGGACGCTTGGGGAAATACCGGATTCTCTCATTCTTGGTTCGGCAGAGTCCCTGGTTACGGCCTGGAATATGGCTGTGAAGGGGGCTCTTGACCGGATCGCACCGCTGCGACCTCTCTATGGTAGCAGACCCAGGAGATCTCCTTGATTTACTGAGGAACTCAGGGGGATGAAGCGCCAGAAGAGACGTCTAGAGAAGTGATGGAGGAAAAGTAAATCTGTATCTGACTGAACACTATTAAGATCTTATATTAAGACTTATCAGGTGGCGCTCAAGGCGGCAAGATGCACGTATCATTCCGCCTTGATCGCATCTGCGGAATCCCGCCCAGCCGCCCTGTTTAGGGTGACTCGCTCCCTCCTTAATCAGGGCGGGGTTGATGCACCCTTGCAGGGTAGTGCTGAGGACTTTAATAAGTTTTTTGCGGATAAAATCACCCAGATTCGGATGGACCTTGACTCCAATTGGAATGCAGTGTCGGCTGACAATGAGTCAGTCGAGATGACAGGGACTCGTCTTGATCCTGTTGTGTGGACGGAGTTTGACCCTGTGGCACCCGATGAAGTGGACAAGGCCATTGGAGCTGTGAGTTCCGCCACCTGTTTATTGGACCCGTGCCCCTCCTGGCTGGTTTCAGCCAGCAGGGAGGTGACACGGGGCTGGGTTCAGGAGATTGTTAATGCCTCTTTGAGGGAGGCGTCCTTTCCGGCTCCCTGCAAGGAGGCAATTGTGCGCCCCCTCCTCAAGAAGCCTTCCCTGGACCCAGCTGTATTAAACAACTACCGTCCTGTCTCCAATCTTCCCTTTATAGGGAAGGTTGTTGAGAAGGTGGTGTCACTCTAGCTCCAACGGTCCTTGGATGAGGCCGATTATCTGGGCCCTCAACAGTCAGGATTCAGGCTTGGCTACTCCACGGAAACTGCTTTGGTCGCGCTGACGGATGATCTCTGGCGGGCCCAGGATAGGGGATTTTCCACTATCCTGGTGCTACTTGACCTCTCAGCGGCTTTCGATACCATCGACCATGGTATCCTTCTGCACCGACTGGAGGGGTTGGAGGTTGGGGGCACTGTTTTGCAGTGGTTCACCTCCTACCTCACTGGTCGGTCACAGTCGGTGTTGGCGGGGGGTCAGAGGTCGACCCCTAGATTCCTCTCTTGTGGGGTCCATCAGGAATCAGTCCTCTCCCCTCTGCTGTTTAATATCTACATGAAACCGCTGGGTGAGATCATCTGACAACACGGAGTGAGATATCATCAGTATGCTGATGATACCCAGCTTTACATCTCCACCCCGTGTCATTTCAGTGAAGCAGCGGAAGTGATGTGCCAATGTCTGGAGGCTGTTAGGGTTTGGATGGGTGCCAACAGGCTCAAACTCAACCCCGACAAGACGGAGTGGCTATGGGTTTTGCCCCCCCAAAGATAATTCAATCTATCTGTCCATCAGCCTGGGGGGGGAGCTTTTGACCCCCTCGGAGAAGGTCCGCAACTTGGGTGTCTTCCTCGATCCACAGCTAAATTTGGAACATCATCTTTCGGCTGTGGCGAGGAGGACATTTGCCCAGGTTCGCCTGGTGCACCAGTTGCGGCCCTATTTGTTTGTTTTTTTTTATTTAGGAAGGAGGGAGGGAGGAAAGAAGAGAAAGGAAGGAAAGAAAGAATGAAAGAAAGGAAGGAAAAGAGAAAGAAAAAGGAAGGAAAGAAAGAAAGAATGAAAGAAAAGAAAGAAAGAAAAAAAGGAAGAAACAAACTAAGGCTTCCAATCCAAATCAAAGGCCAGGCCAAGGGAAGAACGGACGCCACGAAAGGCAGTTTATTACTGGATAGGAGGATCTTGAATGGGGCAGTGGGGGGGGGCTTCGCAATGGTAGAGCAAAGTCAGTCTCTAAAAGTTGCCTTTCCCAGCTCAGGGACTCTTTTTAAAAAAAAATTTAAAAAATGTGGACTTCTACTCCTAGAATCCCCCTGGCCTGCCTGCTTGCTGGCTGGGCATTCTGGAAGCTGAAGCCCAGCCCTGCTGGCTCGGGACCTTCTAGGTGTCGAGACCCTTGGCCAGTTTTAAGAGGTGGACTTCAAACTCCCAGCCTGCCCCAGCCGGGAGTGACCTTGAACCCCTGGCATGCCCCAGCCAGGAGGGTGACACGACACCAACTCCCCAATACCTCCCAGAATTCAGGCTGGCTGGGGAATTCTGGGAGTTGAAGTCCACCCATCTGGATTTCAACATTCTCAAAGCGGAGAAACGCTCAAAGCGGAGAAATGCTGTTGCGGCCCTATTTGGACCGGGAGTCTCTTCTCACAGTCACTCATGCCCTTATCACCTCAAGGCTCGACTACTGCAATGCTCTCTACATGGGGCTACCTTTGAAAAATGTTCGGAGACTTCAGGTAATGCAGAATGCAGCCGCGCGAGCAGTGTTGGGCTTGCCTAGAAATGCCCACATTTCGGCATCACTCCGCGAGCTGCATTGGCTGCCAATTGGTCTTCGAGCCCAATTCAAAGTGTTGGTTATAACCTATAAAGCCCTACGTGGCATCGGACCAGGTTACTTACGGGACCGTCTGCTGCCTCATGAATCCCAGCAGCCGGTTAGGGCCCACAGAGTCGGCCTTCTCCAGGTCCCGTCAGCCAGACAGTGTCACCTGGCGGGGCCTAGGGGAAGAGCCTTCTCTGTTGCGGCCCCGGCCCTCTGGAACCAACTTCCCCCGGAGATGCGTGTCGCCCCCACCCTCTCTGCCTTTCGTAAACTGCTTAAAACATACCTTTGCCGGCAGGCTTGGGGCAGCTAAGATCTTGCCCCTAGCCAGTGTATGTTTGTGTGTATGTTTGTGGAATGATTGTTTTTTTTCTTTTCAACTTAGGGGTTTTTATATTCATGTATTTTACTGTGATTTCTATTATGTTGTGAGCCGCCCTGAGTTCTCTGGAATAGGGCGGCATAGAAGTCAAATAAAATAAATAAATAAATAAATAATAGCTCATATTAATTATAATGTTTAAAAATGCCAACAGTATATCACAAAGCAGTCAGACTTTCTCTATTTGTATATCTAAAATTACCAGGAAGCTATTTGAATCAAAGTTTATTAATAACCAACAAATTATTTAGGGAAGATAAGGTATGGTTTTGCATCTACCTTCTGTTTTCTTCCAGTAGACTTTCACTTGAAGTTGGTCATCTTGGAAAAAAGGTACTCCAATTTCAAGAAGTTGATTAAGTCTACTTCCTTTGAAGAATGAAATATCACTAGCTTTGCCAATGGTAGATGTCCATTCTTCTGTAAAAGAAAATATTTCTGAAAATTTGCCAGTTGCCAGTTGCATAGTGGCTGTAGAAACAAAGTGTTTCAAATGATACTTTAAATGCATCTAATAAGAGATCACTGGATTACAAATAAAAATAATAAAAATACAATAAAAGGAACAATAATTAATATTTATTTATAAAACAGGAATAAACATAACTTTGCCAATTGTTGGCAGCTAATTCTAAACGAAAGTTATTAGTTTCAGAATATCTAGACATTTTCAAATTTTCTTGTTTGCTAAAATACAATATGATCAATCCTAGCTGGTAACCTAGCTATTCTATTTTCTTTCTTTTTTTTTTAGATATGTTTTATTAATTTTATAATTTTAACAATAAATGCTTAATAATTAGATAAACAAAAAGAATTCCAGAATAAAAACATACTTATACAACTCTACTTAATACATTCTTGTTCATCTTTCTATTGCCCTCTCCCACACAAAACAAAAATCAACATACATTCATTTAGATTCATATATACAATACTTTAAATGAAATAAAACAAATACCTACACTTGACGATAGGTGCTGCTCGGACATCACCCCCCCACCACATCCACCCTCTCTTCCTCCCTGTCTTCTCATCCTACTTCCCTCTTCCTCCACCTCTCTCCTTCCCTCTCTCCACTTCCTCTTCTCCTCCAACCTTCCTACTTCCTTCTCCCCTCTTACACTCTTCCCCCTTCAGATGTAGTGCAGAGGTGGTGTCCGAGCAACATCCCTCTCCAAATTTCTCAGTAAATATTTTTATTATTATATATTACAGGTATTACAATTGAGTACAAAACCATCTAACACCCCCCAACCTTCCCCCCCACCTTCCCGGAGTGAAAACAGGGTAGTTTAAAAAAAACAAAAAAAAAACACAAAAAAATTATTATATAAATCCTAATAAAAATTTAACTATTTAACTCTGTTCTATTCTATTCTATTCTATTCTATTCTATTCTATTCTATTCTATTCTATTCTATTCTATTCTATTCTATTCTATTCTATTTTATTCTACTCTACTCTACTCTACTCTACTCTATTCTAAACAAGTGAAAATAATTCTGCATTTTCTAAAGCAGCTTAAAGAATGAATCAAATATTAATTGTGTAACAGGAAATAAAGGGTGCCCTTCAATTGAATGTAATTTGATGAAACTTTCATACATGTAGAAATCAGGGTAATTGGACCTTGATTAGCAAAGGTTTTATCTGAATATAAATTGAATATGATCTGCAGCAGGAAACAGAAATTGGTAACTATAAAAAAGGAGTTTGTTTCAGTTACCCTGCTGTAATATGTATATAGAGATTAGATGAGAGGTTTCAGTGCACATAGCAAGCACTAAAGGAAACAAAATATGATATATCTTTAAATCTGTTTTGTAATCCTCTAGCAAGTCCTTGGAAATAAAATATTTAACATTAACTAGCATTAATCCTAACACTCTACAGTAGAATATTCCCAGTGTACTTAAATAGGGAAAAATGAGATATATCCAGAAGACATGCATTAATTTGCTTAATGTCACAAATACCAAAACATCTGGCATTTTTTACTATCTCCCAAATAGATGACAGACTTATACTTTCCCTATTTGTAGGATGTATATGTTTCTTAAGGATTAGATGTACATTCTACTTTTCATTCATGACCCAAAGATGCTGTTTATGTAGTGCATCCCCCCCACAACCAATGAGATAGTTTGGACTAAGAGAGTGTGATTGGATAAAAGTCATTCCATAAGCTTCCATGGGTGTGGATAAATAAAACTTTGGGTCTTTGTCCTTAACTACTAAATCACATTGTGATAATTATGATTTATTTATATATTTGGAAAAACTCCAAATATGTATATATTGTAAGAACTGAATATCAGTATTTATTTTTCTATACATGCCCAGACAAAAAAAGATTATTAGATTCACAATTTCCCCATCTATGAAGTTGCTCCCAAGAAAGCAGAACTCTTGAAACCAGCATTGTTTCAACAGGAACTTGTATTGAGAGTTAGTGATAGCAGGAAAGCTAGGCAAGATCTAAATTCTTTCTCCATGAAATGTTACATTAAAACTGCCCTTTCAAACTCCTCCCCAGTGTCCAACCATCCAGTTTGATTTTAGCCAATCCATGGGTGTGAAGTTGTTATCGGAACCAGGCGATAATGTGCAGTTCTCTTATCTGACTGGCGATAAGGCAGATGACTGCAGGTATATTCTTCCCTCCTTTCACACCCAGAGAGAGTTACTTCAAAGAAGATAGAAGAAAGCAAAGGAAACACATCCCAGAGCCTGCAGAACTCCCCCCCCTCACAGAGCAAACCTCCCCCCTCCCAACAGAATGGCAGTACCCGAAAATGAAATGCATAAGTAAATGAAATGGGTAAAATGCATTGAGGGCTGACAGAATTATTCCTAGCCAAACTGGAATACCAAGGAGAGCATACCCAGTAAACTACTTAGAAATGGAAGAGAGAGAGAGAGAGAGAGAGAGAGAGAGAGAGAGAGAGAGAGAGAGAGAGAGAGAGAGAGAGAGAGAGAGAGAGAGAGAGGGAGGGAGGGAGGGAGGGAGGGAGGGAGAGAGGGAGAGAGGGAGAGAGGGAGAGAGGGAGAGAGGGAGAGAGGGAGAGAGGGAGAGAGAGAGTTAATGAGAGAAACTTTACTATTGTTTTATGGAAAATACCACTTACTGTTGTTGATAGTTGTCTGAGTAGAATTAAAGTAGAGAGACACTTTTGCACTTTTCAGTCGTATTTGACCCCAGTATGTAACTGCCTGGAGTTCCACCATGTAATTTCTGTTGGGTTGAAGGTGTTCAAGGATCACATAATTTTGAGACTATAAGGGAACAAAATTAAGTTGCATAAATCAATTATAGTTTTGCTAACATTTTATTTATGTCAGAAGCAAATAATAGCCATATAACATTCAATGGCGAGTAAATAAAATAGGCATAAAATAGGTCACAAAATATAGCAAGTTTAAAATATGTAAAATAAATAAGGTTAAAACTAAATGACATTCGCTCAGTATCGGGCCACGTCGACAGCATTTTCTCTCACTAACATGAGGTCTTTCTCCATACATGTTGAAGGGCATTGTACGCACCATAGCATATGTGAGATAGATTGTTCTTTGCCACATTAACACAGAGTTAATGCTAACACTGAGACAATTTAGTTGTTACATATTCTATCAAATGAATAGGGTACTGTTGATTTCTCCTTTACTAATTACTGAGGTTCAAGAAAAAGGGTCATTTTATAAACTATATCATCATCATCATCATCATTATTATTATTGTTATTGTTATTATTATTATTATTACTATTATTTTATTAGCATTCTGAATTTTACCAGACTCTACACAATAAAAACATGAAAACATATAAACAATTTGTACAACAGGACATTATAAAGCCTAGAACCCTAAAATAATCTTAAAATATAAAAAAGCAAGAAAAATCAGCAACAGTCCATTAAACTTTGAATGCCTGCCTGAATAAAACCACTTTAGCAATTTAGCAAGGAAGTAATTTAAATAATAAAATGTAATTCATTCAATGTTTGTCCTTCTGCCATGAACTTCTAAAATATTTTAAGTACCCATTTCCCCTATCCTCTTTTACAAAGTGTTCTTCAAAATGCTGTTCAGAGACTAGAAGGCCTCTAGTCTAAAGAAAATCAAATATACTCGATAGAAGCAATTGAGATATATATATTTTAGTATCTCATTCTATTTCCTTTTTTACTTACTCCATCTGTAGTCTTCCTTCTCTTCTTTTTTGCTTGGAGAAGAGCCTTGCTTCTCACAGTCCAGCTCCAAAAGATTTTGTAATGATGGACTGGAATATCAGGTTTCTCTGGGGCATCCCAAAAAATCCTTATGTTTATACTTCCATCACTGTTTACTGTAGAGTTGGCAATCCTGAGATTGGATGGAGCAGGTGGATTTGATGGATCTGATGGGAGGTGGGGAGGAGCTTTGTAGGAATGAATTATTTCTTCATAATCAATATCAACATGTTCCAAATGTTAGGAATACAATTTTAGAATAAAAAGTAAAGTTAAGTGACACGTACTCTGTAAAATTTCTACACGTAGACTGTAAGATTTCTACACAAAATTTCTACACATAGACTGCAAGGGGCCAAGGCATCGGGATAGAATGTGTATAATGTGTGTTTTTGCTGTGACTAGGTGTGGCTCAAATATTTATTTGGAGTCCACCATGCTTAGCAAACTGTTGTAGCCAATAAATCTCTGTCTAATTTCAACTTGTTGTTGGTGTTATTCAGTAGGCTAGAATTTCTACCAACAGTTTTGACGCCCAACGTGGGGCTCGAGACCGGGATCATTTGTCTGCACCAAATCCAGAAGGTGACGTGGAAGGCATGCCCTGTCAATTTTGACAGTCTATCTCATCTTGTTGGTAAAGGAGCAGCAACGCTTTCCTCGGCCAACCCATAGAGTTGATATTAGACAGAGATACGAATTGAACCGGTGTGTGTGTGTTGCTGGCTTCCGGGAACTGGGCAACTCCGTGCACAGACCTAGGTAAGTGTTCTGGGGTGGCCAGTATACACTGCCTAGGCAGTCGGTGGGAAGACTGGGTAGGCCTGTGTGAATTTGAGACAGTGTGTGCGTGACTCCCAAGTATCCGCTTAGCGAAAGTGGACCTCTGATATGCAAGTGCATAACTAGGGGGATCAGGGGGAAGTGAATTAAGGAATTTACGTGAAGTCTCAATTAGAATACACAGGACGGTAAACCAGTATGGGCAACACAGGGAGTACTCCAGAAAAGAAGTGTTTGAGAAAAATAAGGAGGAACCCCAAATTAAACATAGCTAAAGAAAGTCCATTAGGGATTTTGTTGAGTAATTGGGGAAAACCTCTGTATAATGAAATAATTAGTAAATTAGACATAACCAAGGAAGATATGGTTAATTTGTGTTGTTTTGTCTGGTGGGAAGATGAAAAAGTAGAGTGGCCTAGATTAGGAACAAATGACTATTTTACTTGTCAGAATTTATATGAGTATGTGTCAAGGAAAACATGTAGATCATTGGTCAATGAATTAGACTATGCTTTAATTTGGAACCCAGATAAATGGGTCACCTTGACTATCAGTGACGCATGGGTGGCGCAGGTGGGGGTCTCGGCCTGAAAAAGGTTGAGAACCGCTGCTATAGACAATACACAAAAAAGAGGGAGTTAAGAAGATGGAGGAGAAAATTATTAGAAATGTATTTGAAAAATCTTTAAATAAAATCCCTCAGCTGTGCTATCATAGATCAGCTATGCTCCAAGGATGTTAAAAAAAATTCTCAAACTACTTCAGAGATGCCAGTATGTGTAGAAAGTTATAAAACCATTGAGGCAATTTCACAAGTAGCTGACAATGCAGAGGAGTCAATTGCAATTTTGGAATATAAACCTGACACCAATTTCTATTAAATATAAACCTCCAACATATATATTAAAATATATATTTCCTTTATATATAATGCTTCAGTAATTCCTAAAGTTTGTGAAATATTATTGAAAGTGTATTTGAAAGATCTATGATAAGAGAAAGAAAAAGAAAAAGATGTATTAATTTAAAGAAAAGGTTAGAGTTTTAAAGAAGAAAAATTTCTATGAGGGTAACTTGGAGGGAGTGATCTAATGGGTTAATTGGAGTTATTTGGAATTTTATTGGTTTGAAAGTGAACTTTAAAGAATGTACATTAAGAGGAAGTTTTTAAAAAGATGTATTAGAAAGTTTTGATTTTAGAAATGTTCTTAAACAAAAGTTCAGTGTTTTAAAGTGGATAAAAAAAGTATTTTTCTCTTTAAGGTTAAAGAATCTAAAAGAATACAGTGAATTTTGTTAATATAAATGGTGATACTTTATAAAAATAATAGAAATACACATTATTTCCACAGCATAGAAGATAAAGCAGAAATAGTTAAATTGTTTTATTCAAAGAGAATATATTTAATTATGTTATTATTATGTTATTTTAATTTATGTTATATTAAAGCCCATCTTATCAGAAGGGCTTTAAACTAAAATTGAGGGGGGTGGGGGAACCAATCGTCAAGATCTTTAGAACCTGATTCCAAGCAAAAACCACTAGATAAGCAACCATATAAAGAGGTAGGGAGTAAAGAGAAGAAAGAAGAAAGAAAGGAAAACCACAGTGAAGCAGAGAGTGATGGAAAGGATGTCCCAAAGGTGCTTTTTTCACGAGGCAAATGCACTTAAGCAAGAAAAACCAAAGGTACAAATACAGATTATTTATTTATTTAATTGGATTTCTATGCCGCCCTATTCCAGGAACTCAGGGCGGCTCACAACATGGATAGAAATCTAACATTAAAACACATTATAAAAACCCCTCAATCAAAAACCAATCATCCAAACAGACATGCAACAAACATACACTGGCTGGGGCAAGGTGTTAACTGCCCCAGGCCTGTCGGCAAAGATGTGTCTTCAGTAACTTGCGAAAGGCGGAGAGGGTGGGGCAATACGGATCTCTGGGGGGAGTTGATTCCAGAGGGCCGGGGCCGCAACAGAGAAGGCTCTTCCCCTAGGCCCCGCCAGGCGACACTGTCTAGCTGACGGGACCTGGAGAAGGCTGACTCTGTGGGCCCTAACCAGTTGCTGGGTTTCATGAGGCAGCAGACGGTCCTGTAAGTAACCTGGTCCGATGCCATGTAGGGCTTTATAGGTCATAACCAACACTTTGAATTGGGTTCGGAGACCAATTGGCAGCCAATGCAGCTCGCGGAGTGATGTTGAAATATGGGCATTTCTGGGTAAGCCCAATACAGCTCGCACGGCTGCATTTTGCATTACCGAAGTCTCCGAGCGTTTTTCAAAGGTAGCCCCATGTAGAGAGCATTGCAGTAGTCGAGCCTCAAGGTGATAAGGGCATGAGCGACTGTGAGAAGAGACTCCCGGTCCAAATAGGACCGCAGCTGGTGCACCAGGCGAACCTGGGCAAATGTCCTCCTCGCCACAGCCGAAAGATGATGTTCCAGATTAGGCGAGACCTGGCTCAAAAAGAGTAACTATGAAAGGGACCTTGGCGTCCTAGTGGATGATCACTTAAATATGGGCCAGTAGTGTGCGGCAGCAGCCAAAAAAAGCTAATACAATCCTTGGTTGTATAGATAGAGGCATAGAATCAAAATCATATGAGGTATTATTACCACTTTATAAAGCCTTAGGAAGGCCACACCTGGAACACTGCATCCAGTTTTGGTCACCACATTACAAAAAAGATGTTGAGACTTTGGACAAAGTGCAAAGAAGAGCAACTAAGATGAGACTAAAACATATGAAGAACAGTTGCAGGATTTGGGTTTGGCTAGTCTAGAAAAAAAAAGGACTAGGGTGGACATGATAGCAATATTCCAGTATTTGAGAGGTTGCCACAAAGAGGTTGCCCGAGGGGGTCAACTTATTTTCCAAAGCACCAGAGGGCGGGACAAGAAACAATAAATGGAAACTAATCAAGGAGAGAAGCAACCTGGAATTAAGAAGAAACTTCCTAACAATGAGGACAATGTAGAGCAATTAAAATGATCAAAGGCCTGGAGATGAAAACATATGAAGAACAGCTGCGGGACTTGGGTTTGGCTAATCTAAAGAAAAGAAGAAATAGGGATGACATGATATCAGTATTCCAGTATTTGAGGGGCTGCCACAAAGAAGAGGGGGGTCAAACTATTCTCTAAAGCACCAGAGGATGGGACAAGAAACAATGGTTGGAAACTGATCAAAGAGAGAAGCGACCTGGAATTAAGGAGAAACTTCCTAACAGTGAGGACAATTAACCAGTGGAACAACTGGCCTCCAGAAATCATGGGTGCTCCATCACTGGAGATTTTTAAGAAGAGACTGGACATTCACTTTTCTGAAATGGTATAGTTTCTCCTGTTTGAACAGGAGTTGGACTAAAACAGGGATTTTCAACCGGTGGTACGTGGCGTTGCCTCCCTTCCCCCCACGGCGTCGCCTTCCTCCCCCCCCGCTGCACTCCTTCCCAGCTCACTTGTTTGTGGAAAACATGCTGCTTGGTGGCAGCCTCCACGAACCCTACCGAATGTGCCCTGCAGGGGGCGCATGAAGAGCGCAGGTGCAGAGCAAGGCCCCGCCCCCAAGGGATCACTGTGCAGCAACCGGATTGACTTCTTCTCGTGCACGCAGGTCAGCGGGATCCATATCGCCCTTCCCCTCTCTCTTTTTACTTCACAACAAGGGCTAGCCTGATAGGAGACAGAGCTGTCCACTCCCTTGGCAGGAAGGGGTTTGAGATCACAGGAAGGGGTTTGAGACCGCTGGTGTCACGGTCCTGAGCGCCAACATCACAACCGCCCCTCCTTCTTTTCCCCCTTCTCTCTCTCTCTGTTGTGGACTCACTCTCTTCCATCTTCTTTTCCTCCCCCCTCACGAGCTTGCGATACCACTCAGGGCCCTCACGTTGCCTCCCAGAGAACTCAGCTGTTCGGCGGCCAGAAGTCAGAGCCACTCAGCTGTTGGTCAGGACATCCATGGAGCCAACACCCACACTGCCAGGTAGAACGGGGCCGGCCGCTGGTCTCCTTTGCCGCCCCACATGTCGTCCTCGACTCCTCCCCCTGCCCGTTCACATTGAGCCCGCAGGGGCTTGATAGAGAGAAAGGGAGTGAAGGAGGAAGGGACTCCTCCTCCTCTCCTAAGGTTCAAAGCATGATCAGCTTCCCAAGGGCGCCACAATCCTCACGAAAGCGAGGGGAAAAGCAAAGGGGGTGAGAAAGCTCGCGACGGGCTCGAAGTGCCAGGATCAGCGCCGGGTTACAGCTGATTTGCGCTTCTGCTAAATTAGCAAGCAGCATGTTTTCCAGCAAAGCACAAGCAAGTGAGCTGGGCAGGAGCCCAGGAGAGCAGCTACAGCTGATCTGGACTTCTGGGCTGCTCTGCAGAAGCGTGGATCAGCTGTAGCTGTGCACCCCGATCCTAGGCTCCTACCCAGCTCACTTGCTCGCACTTTGCTGGAAAACATGCCGCTTGCTAATTTAGCCCGGCGCTGATCCTGGCACTTCTGCTAAATTAGCATGCGGCATGTTTTCCAGCGAAGCATGAGCAAGTGAGCTGGGCAGAGCTCTCCTCTGCCTCTACCTCTACGCATGCACAGGCAGGTTTGGCATGTCGCCATGGCCACCGGCAGCACAGCCACCAGCCACGCTGGCAGCCTGTCCCCCTCCCCTTGTCCCTTTCTGGCCACAGAGGGGGGGAGGAAGGAAGGGACAAAGAGGGAGGGAAGTAAGGGACAATAAGATAGGTAAGGAAGGAAGGAACAATGGAAGGGAGGGAGGGAAGGAAGGAAGGAAGGAAGGAACAATGAGGGAGGGAGGGACAATGGACGGGAGGGAGGGAAGGAGGAAGAGACAATGGAGGGGAAGGAGGGAAGGAAGGAAGGGACCAAGGGAAGGAAGGAAGGAAGGAAGGAAGGAAGGGACAATGAGGGAGGGAGAGAGGGAAGGAAGGGACAAAGGGAAGGAAGGGACAATGGAAGGGAGGGAAGGAGGCAGAGACAAAGAGGGAAGGAAAGAAGGGACAATGGGAGGGAGAGAGGGAGGGAAGGAAGGCTCCCATGCCTGTCCCACCCCTCCATCAGAGACCCATGGATCCTCCCATATCCCCACCCGCACCCCCCACAGGCACCCTGCAACCTGAGTGATGAGCTGGCCACGCCCCCCTGGCCATTGACTTCATTTGTCAAAAAGTTGCAAAAGGTGATCACATGACCCTGGGGATGCTGAAACAGTCATAAGTGCCATTGTAACTTCAAACAGTTACTAAGCGAATTTTTGTAAGTCGCGGACTACCTGTACTTTATCATTTTTTTCCTTTTTTTGGGTCATCAAGTTTTTGACACCTTGCTGGGCGACTGGTGGTATTCAGATATTTCCTTATCCTAAAAGTGGTACAATGGGTGAAAAGGTTGAAAAGCCCTGGACTAGAAGACCTCCAAAGTCCTTTCCACCTCTATTCTGATCGATAGATGTTTTTTATTTAGATATCACATGAGATTTTTTGTGATGAAAAAAATGAAACTTTGACTTTGGTTTTGCCGATTAGATAGATTTGTTGTTATAGAAATGGCTAGTTATATACTAATGTGTAAAAGTAAATAGTTGAGGCTGTAATGTTATCTTGTACTGGATTCAAAAGAGTCAGAAATCAACACTTTTTCTTTCTTCCCTTGTACCTCATATTTTTTCCCTTTTGTTTTTCCTTCCCTTAATTTTCTATTTCTATTTTTTTGTATTTTATACATTGATAAAACAATAAAAATCAAACCTCTGGAAAAAAAGAAAGGAAATATTAGAATCTTTTTTCCAAACTGCTGAAATAGGATGCTCAATCTGAACAAATACCTTCAAAAAGACAAATCATAATTCCACAATCCACATAATTAAAAGGAAATGCATAAATAAAATATAAGCAACATATAAAATAAGACAGCAGCATGAATATTAATCTTCAAGATTAACATTCCATTGTTAATAGGCATGCATTGTCCAACCTAGCAAAATCTTATTTTCATGTTTCATTGTATCACATTGAAGTAAATAGCCTTAATTATTGCTGCTAATATGTTTTCTAATGTAAAAAGGAAGCAACTTCATTTAGAGCACTTGCAGCACAAAGCATTAGTAGAACGTTTAATTCTTACTTCAAAAACAAAATTATTTGTCTTTGGAATTATTTGTGTTATTTGTTTAAACCTATTGCTGATTGTAAGGACCCACCCCACTTTGAATCTTAAGAAGACAGAACTCTTGGAATATTTCTTCCAACAGGCATCCTTTATTAAGAGAAAATGGTTGCAGGCATTCTAGACAGGACCTGGGGCCCAAGTCCTACGGTTCAAGGTTTTAAGAGGTCCCCAGCAGCCCCACCCCACCCCACCATCTTTCCAGCGACAATCCCAGGCGTTACATTTCTACCCCCTTTTTCCTCACTGCCGGTGGAAGGGAGACTTCAGAGAGGAGTAGATGAAAGCTGATGGCCCCATTGTTGTGCTTTAGTCCTTTTGGTGCTATCCACATTCAATCTCTTTGAAGTTGTACTGAAAGAAGTGAGGGCCATAAAACCCCTTCCTTTATTTCAAAGTGTTGTTCGCCCTCCACCATGATTGGAGGTGGTGGTGGGGATTTTTGGCCATAACGATGACTGATGCTCTCTTTTCAGCAAGTTGCAATGAAAAATTGGGTGTATTTGCCTGAGATTTTTGGGTAATTCTAATTCTACTGTTTCTGGGTTTATGATTCTTTTAATTGGAAAAGGCCCTATATATTTTGGTCCAAGTTTTTTACAGGGTTGTAGGGACTTTAAGTGTTTTGTAGATAAGTACACCATTTCTCCTATAATGAATGGTGTAGGCTCAACCCTTTTTTTATCGGCTTGTGCTTTGTATGCCTGCCTAGCTTCATCTAGTGCTTTTCTAACTATTGGCCAGGTGTTTTGTAATTGTTCCATCCATTCTTTCAGTGATGGGATCGCCGGTTCGTTTCGGGTTAATTCTGGCATGGGATTGAAACTTTGACCGGTGGCTATTTGAAAAGGAGTGTAACCTGTGCTGGAGTGGACTGCATTATTGTAGGCAACTTCTGCGAAAGGGAGTAAGTCTGTCCAATCAGACTGTTGGAAATTAAGAAAGCATCTTAAATATTGCTCAAGTACTGAGTGACACCGTTCTGTTTGTCCATCCCCTTGTGGATGATGGCTAGATGTCAGTCCCTGAGTGGTCCCTAAGAGGGATAAAAATTCCTTCCAAAATGCAGACGTAAATTGCACTCATCATCAGAGATGATGTGTTGGGGTGCCCCATGCAATCTGTAAATATGCTGGTCAAAACGTTTCGGCAAGGCTTTTGTGGTGGGAATCTTTTGGCAAGGGGTAAAGTGTACCAGTTTGGAAAACAAGTCCGTGACCATCCACACAACAGTATTCCCATTGCTTTCTGGTAATTCCACTATAAAATCCAGGGGGTGGAGGGCTTTGCCACTGTTTGTAACAGTCCGGGCGATTTCCCTTGTAACCTCTTTGCAGTTGCACACTTTGGGCAGCTGGCCACATAACTTTCTATGTCCCTTTTTATGGATGGCCACCAAAATTGCTGTTTAATTAAGTGTAATGTTTTTACAAATCCAAAATACCCTGCTGATTTTGTGTTGTGGCAAAGCTGCATGAATGTGACTCTTTGGGTGGTTGGTATATATAACTTTTCCCCCACCCAAGGCAGCCTGTCTCTCATTGTGCACACATTTTTGTTTTTCTGGAACCATTCATCTGTTTCCAAACTTTTCCGGAATTCAATTCCGGTTTGGCTGTCCAGCTGTGGTTTTAATTTAGCTTGGGCTCTGGTGGTTACTGGCGCTGCCAGTTGTGATTCTACCATCATCGGTTTAGAGTCGGTGGCTCACGTGCTGTTATATTGGGCCATGCGAGATAGTGCATCTGCCAGGAGGTTCTTTCCCCCCAGCAAATGCTTGAGTGTAAATTGGAACTGGTGAAAATGCTGGGACCAGCGGGCTTGCTTGGGGTTGAGCTTCCTGGGTGTTTTCAGGGCTTCCAAATTTTTGTGGTCAGTCCACACCTGGAAGGGGATTTTGTTGCCTTCAAGGAACTGGCGCTACGTGAGTAATGACCAACGTATCCCATATGCCTCTTTCTCCCATACGGGCCAGTGCTGTTCTGTTGCTTTTACTGATTGTATTCAGGGCCCTATAATCCACACATAAGCGCAAAGAACCGTCCTTCTTCTCTCTAAAGAGGACCAGGGCAGCCACTTTAGGCTTGGCTGGCTCAATGAACCCCCTTTCTAGGTTTTTCTTTATGAATCTTTCCATTTCCTCCTTCTCCTTTGGGCTCATGGAGTATAATCTGGGCTTCAGGAGTTTTGCCCCAGGCTTGAATTCAATGGCACAGTCCGTGGGTTGGTGGGGGGGGAGCTCATCCGCACTCTCCTCACTGAAAACTTCAGCAAGGTCTCTGTATTCCTCTGGTATTTCTGGTAGTCCCTTTTCCTCTCCCATGGATGCTTTTTCTGTTCTTGATTCTGGTAGCCCCCCTTGGGATTTTAAGTCCATAGGGTCCCCCTTCGGGAATTTGATTTCTGCCATCCTGCAATTCACCCAGGGTTCCATTTTTTTAACTATTCCATCCCTAGGATCAATGGGCATTCCAAATAACAAACGTTATGTCTTTCTCATGTTTGCCCAGGGAGAGGTGTATTGGTAAAGTGGCTAGGATAGCTGGCACACACACCCTGGTATGGACCCATCTAACTGGCCAAATGAGATTGGTTGTTCCAGTCTCCTCCACGGAATGCCCAGATTCCCCACTAGCATCGAGCTAATGAGGCAGCGGGTGCAGCCAGAGTCTATTAAAGCTTTCACCTTCACGGCTTCGGGCATGGGGGGGAATTAATATAGTCATTGTCTTGAGGATGGGTGCGATGCGTCCACTTACCAGGGGTTCGCCATCCGAGCTGTCTGAGGTGTCCACTGGTCCTGCAGTGTAGGCTGGAGTTCTTTCCTCCTGATGAGCAGAGGTGGGGGATTCCACAGCCTCCATCATTCTCATGGCAGGTTCTTTTGGCTTAGCTGGAGGCTTTCCGGATTTGCTGGCCAGTGATCTGTCTGGGTTGTGCTGAGGGGCTTTTGAACGGCATTCTACAGTCTGATGCCCTTCTCTCCCATACTTGAAACACCCCATTTGCTTCTTGGCCGTAGCCGGTGGTTTCACTAGTTCGTGTGTCAACTCAGGCAGTGAGCAGCTCCATTGTTTTCCTCGGTGTTGCCTCTTCAATATGTCGATCTCTGCTTCCTCTGCCAAGACGTACCATTCCTCAAGTTGGTGTGGGTCCCCACGGGGCAGGCAAGCATCATATAGGTCATAATTTAGTCCATCTTTGAAATGGCTAAGGAGGATGTCTTCTGGCCAGTTCAGTTTGCTGGCAATGGCCCGGAATTCTTGCATATATTCAGCTACCGGGTGTTTGCCTTGCCTCATTGTTTTTATCCTTTAGCGGGCTTTGCGATCAGCCAGGGGGTCCTCAAATTGCCTTCTCAGAGAGGACATGAAATGGTTGAAGCCGTTGAGCTCTGGGGCATTGGAGTCGTGCAAGTTCACCACCCAATCTGCGGCCGGCCCGTCCACGGCAGATTGCACGATCCGGATATGGGCTTTGTCACTGGGGATGTCCCACCCGTATTCCTTCATGTAGCTGAGGACTTGGGTTAGGAAAAACCCCAAGCGTGTTGGCTCCCCCTTGAATTTCACATCCAGCAGCGGGAGTCTTTCAATGGACCGGTGCCTTTGTTGTCGGTGGTAGTGTTTTCCATCCAGATTGCCATCTCTGGGTTGGCAGGGAGTGGGACTACTGGATCAGAAGGTTCCACTTCCCCCTCGGTGTCTCTCCCTTTGTGGCTGCAGGAGCTGGGGCGGCCGTAGGGCTCAGAATTCTCCTCTCCTAGGGAGCTGAGAGGTCTCTTCATCAGGTACGGTGCCCAGCTCCCTTCCTCTTCACTTGTGTGCAGGTGTTTCTCCATCTCCTGCTTCCATTCTGGTTGGTTGGCTCTCCCGTCACAGGATCACCTTTCTTGATTTCTTTTCCCACTCGCCTTTCTTTCCAACGCCCATTGACCACCGAGGTTTGTGGTCTCGTGTCTCCACCACCTCTTCTCCTGAGGAATCTGACCTCTCAGATCCCGACATTTGGCAGGGTTTCAGTTAGGGCAGCGGCTCCCTTCCCGGGGAGTTTCCTCCCTTCCTTGCTCCGCTGTCTGACATGGTAATTTTTGCAAAGTCCCCCGGCAAGGTTCTCCCTTCCAGGTGGACTAATTCTGCAGGTCCTGTCTAATGTAAGGACCCACCCCACTTTGCATCTTAAGAAGACAGAAGTCTTGGAATATTTCTTCCAACTGGCATCCTTTATTAAGAGAAAATGGTTGCAGGCGTTCTAGACAGGACCTGGGGCCCAAGCCCTACGGTTCAAGGTTTTAAGGGGCCCCCAGCAGCCCCACCCCACCCCACCCTCTTTCCAGCGACAATCCCAGGCGTTACATTTCCACCCCTTTTCCTCACTGCCGGTGGAAGGGAGACTTCAAAGAGGAGTAGATGAAACCTGATGGCCCCATTGTTATGCTTTAGTCCTTTTGGTGCTATCCACATTCAATCTCTTTGAAGTTGTACCGAAGGAAGTGAGGGCCATAAAACCCCTTTGTTCACCCCCTTCCCCTTCATTGTATGACAGAATCCAGAGAGGGCAGAAATGGGGTTTTCCATAGTCGATAACTAGAGATGAAATATAATTGGGTTCTGACACTGATCACATGTATTGATTTAACCAAAGATGACTGTGCAATGAAGAACATTAACACAAACCTTTTGAGGAGTGAAAGTGTTTGCTGGGAGCTGTAAAACCTCTTGTTCCATGTACATTTATGGCTGCCACTCTAAACTGGTACCACCTGCTGGGTCTGATGTCAGTCAGTTGTAATCGCTCATCTGTGGTCTGCAAAATAAAATCTACTTAATATACACATTTACTATTTTTGTGACCTCCATTAATGGACTTTTTATGCTTTGCTTATTGAAAGAGGAATTCCTTTTCCCATTTTTCATAAAATAAAAATTGGACTAGGTAAGATTTTTCAAACCATCTACTTCAGCCAGGATCCAACAGAAAGAACTTTTGTCTGACTGAATTAAAAAAAAGTTACTCTTTCAAAGTTTTTTTCCTGATGTAAATGCTGTTGGAATCCATCCCACAGCATTTTGTAGAAGCAGACAATATGCAAATAACACACACACACATACACAGTGTGTGTTACACCCTCTGTGTGTAATGCATACTGTCTGCTTCACACACACATAATCTTGCGTATCTTACTATTATAAGTCAGCATGAAAAACAAGCCCAAATCTCCCCTTCAAAGCTATCCTCTTAAACCGAAGGCCACAGAAAAAAAGATTTATATTATCTGTTCTTGCTGTAAAAACATTACATTATTAAAACCTGTTCCAATACAGAACTAAAAACAGAAGCATGCCTCCATTCTGTTCCTAGAACAAAACAAATACATCTAAAACATATGCAACAATGGTCTGAACTGGGAAGACTGGTAGTATCTTTTTTCAAGTCCAAAGCACAGAATTACTTTACACGTTTCTACCAGAACAAGAGATGACCCCTTATAATTGTTGCTATCAGATTGCCACATACTTGGTAAGTTGCAGACTGAAAGCCTGCAAAGACTTATTTTCAAATTAAGCATGATAGCAATAACATTTAAACTTATATACTTCCTCATAGAGCTTTACAGCACTCTCTGTGTGGTTTACAATGTCAGCATTATTTGCATATTGCTTCCAACAATTTGGGTCCTCATTTTACTGAGCTCAGAAGAATGGAAGGCTGAGTCATCCTTGAGCCCCGCGAGGATCAAACTCCAGGCCGTGGGTAGAGTTAACCTGCAATACTGCATTCTAACCACTGCACTATCAGAGCTCTCATGATCTCCCTTTCTCTTCTACTCCTTCTGAAGCTGACTGTCAAGTGCTGGGGAAATCAGGAGACTCACGCAGTTTAAATGAGTATAAAGATTTATTGCAAGCTTAACCTCTCTACAAGAATCTGAGCAAGGGAAATTAGTGGGAAATAAGAAAGCATTCAAGGTGGGCTGGACTTAGATCTCTGGTGGGCTTACAGGGATTCATGACTTATGACATGTTTGACCCCTCTCTTGAGCTCAGCCTGGTCATCTCCTACACAGACCGGAAGAAAGAAACCAAAATTTTTCTTTGATCTTACACAGTATTTCAGATATGCAGCACAAACGTCAAAGAGAGAACCCCATACTTCACTAAGGAAGGTCCTGGGTGTGTTTAATGTTTTATGGCAATTAATACCAGCCAAAAATGTTTAATCTCTGATTAACAAAAATGATATTAAGGAAAATCTTAAAGGTAATAGAATTCTATTAAAAGGACTGACCTGTGCTACAATTTGCCAACTTGTTGCATCATCCTCACTCGGATGAATCCCATAATTCCATCTCCTTTGTACCACATACAGCACAGGTTCAATGGAGATATTAAATTTTGAAGACCATTTAATTTCCAGATGTCCAGACTGAAGTTCACTAAATTTTAATTCCTTTCTGGGTTTTAAAGGAACACCTAAAATATATAATATCCATAAAAAGAAATTGTGTTCACAACTATTTGATTTTGAGAAGCAAGTGTATATCACATATATAGAATACCTACCCTTACATTTTATGTATCTACCTTTATTTGCCTTTAGTTGAAATATACCACAAGTATTTCAACTGGAGTTATAGTATATTAACTTACATATTAATTATCCCAATAGCAAATACACTTTTGCTTATGTTGCTTTATTGTTTTAAACAGTGCTTTTTTTGTAAAAAAAAAAAAAAAAAGGTGCTGGAACTCACATACGTCATACAACCCGCCTTGCCTACCCTACAAGGTTCCATCCCAAAAAGGTGCCGGAACTCTGTTCTGGGCGTTCTATGGCAAAAAAAGCTCTGGTTTTAAAATATGTTGTGTGCTACCTTTAATACTGAAAATACTTTCAGTAAGGCATTTGACAAAGTAGACCACAACCTGCTGCTTAGTAAGCTAGAAAAAGGTGGGATAGACAACAACACCATCAGATGGATCTGTAGCTGGTTGACAAACCGTACTCAGAGAGTAGTCCTCAATGGTACTACATCCACATGGAGAGAAGTAAGCAGTGGGGTAGCACAAGGCTCCATCTTAGGCCCAGTACTCGTTAATATCTTCATAAATGACTTAGATGAGGGAATAGAAGGGGAACTCATCAAATTTGCAGATGACATTAATTGGCAGGAATAGTCAACATCCCGGAAGACAAACTCAGGATCCAAAAAGATCTTGACAAACTTGAACAAATCCTACAAAATGAATTTTAATGTAGAAAAAAGCAAAGTTTTACATTTAGGCAGGAAAAATCAAAGGTATAAGTACAGATTAGGTGAGATTTGGCTCAAAAACAGTAACTATAAGAGGGACCATGGAGTCCTAGTGGATGATCACTTGACTATGAGCCAGCAGTGTGTAGCAGCAGCCAAAAAAGCTAATACAATCCTGGGTTGTATAAACAGAGGCATAGAATCAAGATCATGCAAAATATTCGTACTGCTTTATAAAAACCCTAGTAAGACCACATCTGGAATACTGTAACCAATTTTGGTCAGCATATTACAAAAAAGATGTTGAGGCTTTGGAAAAAGTTCAGAGACGAGCAACTAAAATGATCATAGGCCTGGAGACTAAAACATATGAAGAATGGCTGCCGGACCTGGGTTTGGCTAGTCTAAAGAAAAGAAGAAATAGGGGCGACCTGATAGCAGTATTCCAGTATTTGAGGGGCTGCCACAAAGAGGGCATCAAACTATTCTCCAAAGCACCAGAGGGCAGGACAAGAAACAATAGTTGGAAAGTGACCAAAGAGAAAAGCAACCTGGAATTAAGGAGAAACTTCCTAACAGTGAGGACAATTAACCATAGAACAGCTTGCCTTCAGAAATCATGGGTCCTCCATCACTGGAGATTTTTAAGAAGAGACTAGACAGTCACTTGTCTGAAATGGTATAGGTTCTGCTCCTTAAGCAGGGGCTCGACTAGAAGACCTCCAAGATCCCTTCCAGCTCTATTCTATTCTATATAAAGATTCAGAAATGTCTCCAAAATGATCTGTTCATTTTATTAATTTGCATGAGTCAAACCATGCAGAATCTCAGTACAAGTATTCTGTTTAATCATTTAACATAAAACTTTCCAACCACAAATCAATTAATAAAGGAGGGGAAGGGTACTGTGTTGCGTATTTAGGTTCAATAAAGAGTTAGGTAAGAAGTCGAACATGACTTCACAACTAACAACAACAAAGATCCAATTAATATTCACTTCCATTGCTGAAAAAAGAATTTTTAAAATTGTAATCCTAAGTGTTAAAAAAAATATAGGAGTAACATTTGGTTGCACATATAAATAAGTCATGCTTGTTTAATAATCAAACAGCAACCTACAGAAACCTATTGAGAAAATATGAACAATTGTAATGTCAGCATCTGTAGTAATTTTTCACTTCTATACCTTAAGCATATTTTAAAAAATGATTTAAGCATCCCAGGATGAATTCTCCCTACCCACCTTTATACAACTTTATCACAATGTTAATTGTTAATACAAACTATTATACACACCTCACTTGAATTTTTAACCAAAATCAGACCTGATTTTTTTCAATTAAAATCTAACTTTGGCCTGACTTGGCATCCATCTTATTACAACCCCTAGTCATGGCAACACAAAAACAGTGTGGGAATGTTAGTATATTTAAATTGTGGATGAATACACAGACATATACTCTTTCTCTAGTCACTTCTATTAATAAACTCTACCTTTATAAAGATTTTTGGGCACTTGACATGTATATCCACATCCATTAGAACAGCATTTTTTCACCCCAGAGCATTCATTGTCAGCCTCACAACTTTCAACACAGGCAGCTGCAAAGCCACTGGCCTTCTCAGGTGCTGGGCAATCTCCTTGCTTCACTGACAGGATGTATTTCAGGAACTCACAGCTAGTTAGACATTCATAGTTCTTCCTGGGGAAAAGAGGCTAAAGGAAAAATAAGATAATGGTACAAAGTTTTTACTGCAAAAAAAAAAAAAGTCACAGTGAAATATGTTGGTTTGCTTTTCAGGAAATTCTTTACTTTCCTTATTGACCATTTCCTCCTTCAGGGAAAATATATGACTTTAAAGCATCAATGCATTAAGTCCTTAACATGATAGAAACAAATAAAGATATGGCTGAAGGACTAGAAACAGCAGAAACACTAGGTGAAATTAACTATGCAATACTGAAGTCCTTGATTTGGAGAAAAAATGTATCATTTGGACTTAAAATATGGATTTTTTTCCAAAAAGAAAACAGTCTCAATGCAATCATTGTTTAATAAAACCAGTAAAATGCTAACATATAAGAAAGAAATGGCAAAAGTACTTAATCTCTATTTTGGCTCATGTCACCAAGTAGAGGGTACATGTTATGCCAAACAATTATGTAGAAAAGATGAAGTGTAGAATCAATGCTTGAAACTGATACAGGGAACCCATTTAATTTGAATGTTTAAAAGTGCAGCCTGTATATTTACATTTTGGGGTTCTAAAGGAACCATAGTGGTGTTTTCATCTATATTTCCAAACAAAGGCCAACATCCAATGAGGGAGCAAAGGATTTTAGAAACAAACCATTGGCTTAAACACTAGTGTCATCAACAGAACTTCAGCCATGATATAAGTAGGAGATATAAGAAACATACCCAAGACCCATAAAGGACTCAGATACATGAATGCTCAAAGTTTAGGGAACAAACAGGGTGAACTTGAGGTACTAGTACATGAAAGTAAATATGATATAGTTAACATTACTGAATCATGGTGGGATGAAACTCATCACTGGAATGTACTAATGGAACAATACAAACTATTCAAAAGAAACAGATCTAACAAAAGAGGTGGTGGGGTTGCATTATATATAATAGATCACTACATCTCTTCAGAAATCCACAAAACCAAGGATGAAAATCTCCTAGAATCCATATGGGTCAATATAAAAGGAAATGTTGTGAGCCGCCCTGAGTTCTCCGGAATAGGGCGGCATAGAAGTCAAATCAAATCAAATAAATAAATTAATAAATTAATAAATTAATAATAAAAAATGAGGACTAAAAGTGCTTTTGAGATTATTTTTTTTAAAGAGATTTTAAAAGTTTGCAGTATAAGTTGGGATGTAAAAAGCTGGAAGACAGCATCAATGACATCTATTGGCAAACTACAGCACTACAATTTATTATGCCTAAAGGATACTTGGCTGGAAGCCCAGACTCTTCTTGTTTTCAGAAACTTTCATTTTTGAAGACTGCAGCTGGGAAAAGGAGGAAAAAACCCTCTTGGGCTGCTTATCTATGTGGCAGAGACAATAAACTATTTTGAAACTGGCCTACCTGGACTATGAATATAAATATTAACTGACTTTTAGAGCTGTGTCATGGAGCTATTTCCCTATAGAAGAAACATGCATTATTGATTGAGATGATGGAATACTTTGGACTATAAACCTTTCATTGATGAATAATTTTTAATTGCCCTTCTCTCTCTGGACAGAAAGGATGTGTTTTTCATTGGACAAAAAAATTTGAAAAATTCAAACTTTACTTATATTTGTGGAGGGGACTGATAGGCCGGCTGGATAAATTAGGAGTTCAAATGACAATTGACTGAAACTTTTAAATCCTAAATAGATTGGACTATAAAGACTAGATACAAAAACAAAATGGATGTTCCATACTTAGCTTCAAATGGTAAAAAAAACATCCCTAACATCTGTCCCTAAAATCCCCAGCTTGACATACCAACAAGAAAATGTTAATGAACTTCAGAAAGAAATTCTTTCTATGTTAAAATCAATATAAGAGACAATTGCCTTAGCTCATGATGAGACTAAAAACAACAAAAAGGAGATAAAAAACAATTATTTAATCTAAATCTACAAACTCAGAAAATGACTACAAAGAAGGAACTAGCAACCCAGAGAATAGAAGGAAAATCAGAGGAAGCAGATCCAAAGATGGAGGACTTAAAGAAAGGAACTAACAGACAGACTCAGACAAATGAAGAATTAGAAGATGCAGCGATAATATCGGAAATGGAAAAGATATTTTACCTGTCAAGATCTCAGAACACACTTGAGGATAAGAAAGAAGAGCTGATTGAATGGAAGATAGAGCTGTTAGAAGAATTGTGGGAAATTGGAGGAGGGAGGCTGTTTAATGAATATCAGTGGACTGAGTGTCCTTCCAAAAATACTTTAATCAAATTGTCTTTCTTATTCCAAACAATATACACAAAAATAGAGGAAGAATTATCTGATGATTCAAATGCATTGATTTGGAAAGTTAGTTGGCAAAAGAAGAAAGCTAGAGTAAGACTGAAGAAAATAGAGGTTTTGACCCATTAGTTGGGATATTATACTATTAATCAGATGTTTGAACATGGCTGAGAATAGATAATTGTTAGAAATAGAAGTATTGTTGTTATTATTATTACTAGAAAGACAGGATTTGTAACTAGAATATTATATTTTGGTATGAGAAAGGGAAATATGAAAACACTAAGAGGGTTTGAATAAGGGAAGCTTATATACCAAATATAACTTACTATGAGAACTTATAAGTGATAGAAACCTTTTGAACACTGATGGGAAATTAAAATTTTAAAAAAGCGGGAAAAACAGAATATTAATTGAACAAATGGATATTAAGTGCAAATGCAATTAAGATATATTTTGGTTAGAAAAGATATTTTAAACCAACATTATTGATATTATTAGGAAAATGTAATAAAGATGTTGATATTCAATTGTATATGTATTAACAACAATAAGAATTGTGTTTGCCTAATGTGGGAAAATGTATACTACTGGAAGAAAAGAGGAAGCATTGGATAGTGTAATATTTGGCCTAGATTGAAAAAGTTAATATGTACCACTGAATTACTAATATACCCACGACAACAAGTTGTTTATTAAGTACTTATGATTGTAAAATTAGAAAATTAATAACATATTTATATAAAAAGTATAAAAGGAAAAAAGAATGACATTGCTATAGGTGTATACTACCAGCCCCCCAACCAAGCAGAAGAAATAGATGAACTTTTGCTAAACAACTAACAAATGTATGTAGGAAATATTCCACAGTAGTAGTGGAAGATTTTAACTACCCTGATATCAACTGGGAGACAAACCCTGCAGCAAGTGGGAGATCAAACAGATTCCTAACCAATCTAGCTAACAATTTGTCATCCAAAAAGTAGAGGAGGGAGGAACTAGAGGAAAAGCCATACTGGACATAATATTTACTAATAGAAAAGAAGTGATAGACAGATTTGAAGTTGACAGAACTTTGGGAGAGAGTGACCATATCATATTGGAATTCAGTATAATGCAAACCAGTGTCTTAAACTTTAAAAGAGCAGATTTTAACGAACTCAGAGAAACCCTAAGATAAATTCCATGGATGAAAATCCTAAAGCAGAAAACAACTCAAGAAGTTTGGGAAACTCTGAAAAATATGATCATAAAAGCTCAGTCCAGCACAATACCACTGGAAAAGAAAAACAAGAAATCCAAGAAGAAACCAGCATGATTGCGCAAAGATCTCTCTGATAAACTGAAAGACAAAAAGGACAAGTACAAAAAAATGGAAACAGGGACACATACCCCATGTTTCCCCAAAAGTTAGACCCAGCCCGATAATAAGCCCTAGCTTGATTTTTGGGGTGGGGGGTGGGCCTAATATAAGCCTTACTCCAAAACTAAAAATCAAGGATGGGGTAGGGGGGTGAAGCTGTCCCATGCACCCCAAACCTGCTTACCTTACCAGTAGGGCCACTACAGCCAGGCCTCTCACACCCCAACACCTGTCACACCACTACTTGATTTCTTCTGCAGCCGCTTGCTGCCACTTGTGGCCAGTAGCCATGTGGCACATTGTATTGTTGCTGCTCCTGCCGGCAGGCCACTACATGGCACTTTGGGCCACTTTCGCTGCTTGTGCAGCGCTTCAGGCCACTTTTGCTACTTGCGCAGTGCTTCAGGCCACTTTCGCTGCTTGCATAGAGCTTCGGGCCACTTTTGCTGCTTGCGCAGTGCTTCAGGCCACTCTCGCTGCTTGCATAGCGCTTCGAGCCACTTTCGCTTCTTGCGCAGTGCTTCGGGCCTCTTCTGTTGCTTGCACACTTCAGGCCACTTCTGTTGCTCATGTGCTACAGGTCTCTTCTATTGCTTGCAGCAGAAGGCCACATGGCGCTTTGGCCTTTTTTCAGTTGTGGAAATGGCTCGAAGAGCCATGTGGCGTCCTGCCGGGAAGAGTGGCAACGACACAATGCACCACATGGCATCTGGTCACAAGTGGCACAAGCGGCCACAGAAGAAGTCAACTAGCGGCACAACAGGTGTTGGGATGTGAGAGGCCTGGCTGTGGTGCTCCTAAATTCTCTGAAATTAAGACCTAGTGCCTCTTTTGGAGGCAAAAAAAATATAAGACCAGGTCTTAATTTCAGGGAACCATGGTAGCTAAGGAAGTTATGCATCAGTCTTCAAACATAAAGAAACTATAGCCCAAACTACCAAAAACGTAACTAAAGACAGACTGGAAATGAAAATAAGCAAGAAAATAGTTAGAGAACACCTATCTGATCTTAATGAATACAAATCACCAGTACCTGGTGGATTGCAGCCCAGAGTTCTGAAGGAGCTGGCAAATGTTACCTCAGAATCATTGTACCGTATCTTTCAAAATCCTGGAACACCAGGGAATTACCTGAGGATTGGAAAAGAGCTGATGTGGTTCCTATCTTCTAAAAAGGGATAAAACAGACCCAGGAAACTACAGATCAATCAGCCTAATATCAATACCTAGGAAGATACTGGAAAAGATAATAATAAAAAAAACCAGATTCGTGAACATCTAAAAACATAGTTTTAACTAAAAGCCAGCATGGTTTTGTTAAAAAGGGATCATGCTAAATCAATCTTATTTCATTCTTTGACAAAGTGACTAAATTAGTAGACCAGAAAAAGGCTGTGGACATAGTATACTTAGACTTCAGCAAGGCATTCAGCAAAGTAGATCAAAACCTACTTCTTAGTAAACTAGAAAAATGTGGGATAGATAGCATCACCACCAGATGGATTTGTAACTGGCTGACAAACTGCACTCAATGAGTCATCCTTAAGAGTACTACATCTACATGGAAGGAAGGAAGCAGTGGGGTAGCACAAAATTCCATCTTAGGCCCAATACTCTACAATATCTTCATAAATGACTTAGATGAGGGAATAGAAGGAGAACATCAAATTTGCAGATGACAGTAAGCTGGCAGGTCTAGCCAACACCCCAGAAGCTCAGGATCCCAAAAGATCTTGACAGACTTGAACAATGGGCCGTATCCAACAACATGATATTTAATGTGGAGAAAAGCAAGATTTTACACATAAGCAGGAAAAAGGTACAAATACTGGCTCAAAAACAGTAACTGTGAGAGGACTCCTTGGAATCTAGTGGATGATCACTTGAACATGAGTCATCAGTGTGCAGCAGCAGTCAAAAAAGCTAATACAATCTTTGGTTATATAAACAGAGGTATGGAATCAAAATCATGTGAAGTATTAATACTACTTTATAAAGCCTTATGAAGGCCACACTTGGAATACTGCATCCAGTTTTGGTCACCACATTACAAAAAAGATGTTGAGACTTTGGAAAAAATGCAAAGAAGAGCAAGTAGGATTTAAGGCCTGGGAACTAAAACATATGAATTAGAATCAGAATAACAGAGTTGGAAGGGGCCTTGTAAGTTATCTAGTCCAACCCCATTGCCCAAGCAGGAGATCCTACACCATTTCTGACAGATGGCAGTCCAGTCTCTTCTTGAAAGCTTCCAGTGATGAAACTCCCACAATATCTGAAGGCAAATTGTTCCATTAGCTGATTGTTCTCACTGTCAGAAAATTTCTCCTTATTTCTAGATTGAATCTCTCCTTGATCAGTTTCCATCCATTATTCCTTGTCTGGCCTTCAGGTGCTTTGGAAAATAGGTTATCCCCTCCTTTATGTGACAGCCCCTCAAATATTGGAAGACTGCTATCATGTCTCCCCAGGTCCTTCTCTTCACTAGACTAGCCATGCCCAGTTCCTACAAATGTTCTTTATATCTTTTAGCCTCCAGTCTTTGTTGCTCTTCTCTGCACATTTTCTAGAGTCTCAACATCTTTTTTATAGTGCAGAGACCAAAATTGGTTGCAATATTCTAAGTGTGGTCTTACTAAGGCTTTATAGAGTGATATTAGTACCTCTTGTGATGTTGATTGAATCCCTCTGTTAATACAACTTAGGATTGCATTGGCTTTTTTGGCTGCTGCCACACACTGTTGGCTCACATTTAATTGATTGTCCACTAAGACTCCAAGATCCCTCTCACAATTACTGCTATTAAGCCTGGTTTTACCCAATCTATATTTGTACTTTTGGTTTTTCTTGCTTAAGTGTAAGACTTTATTTTTCTCTACATTGAATTTCATTTTGTTACATAGGTCTCAGTGTTTATGTCTGTCAAGATGCCTCTGGATCTTGAGCCTATCATCTAGGGTGTTGGCTATTCCTGCCAGCTTAGTATCATCTACAAATTTGATAAGTTCCCCTTCGATTCCCTCTTCTAAGTCATTTATGAAGATGTTGAAGAGTACTGGGCCTAGGACAGAACCTTGTGGCACTGCTTACTTCCCTCCATGTAGTCATAGTACCATTAAGGACCACAATGAGTATGGTTTGCCAGCCAGTTAAAAATCTGTCTAATGGTGATGCTGTCTATCCAAGAGGTAGTCTACTTTGTCAAATGCCTTGCTGAAGTCTAAGAATACTATGTCCACACCATTTCGCTGGTCTACTAATTTAGTTACTTGGTCAAAGAATGAGATAATATGGGTTTGGCATGATCTGCTTTTAACAAACCTGTGCTGGCTTCTATTTATAACTTCCTTTGTTTCTAGATGTTCGCAGATTTGTTTTTTGATTATCTTTTCCAGTATCTTCCCAGGTATTGATGTTAGGCTGAATGGTCTGTAGTTTCCTGAATCTGTTTTTTCTTCCTTTTTTAAAATGGGAATCACATTAGCTCTTTTCCAATCCTCTGGTAGTCCCCTGGTACTCCAGGATTTTTGAAAGATATGGTACAATGGTTCTGAGATGACATCTGCCAGCTCTTTCAAAACTCTGGGATGTAATCTGTCAGGTCCCAGTGATTTATGTTCATCAAGATCAGACAGATGTTCTCTTACCATTTTTTGTTTATTTTAACTTTTATTTCTAGTCTGCCTTTTTCAGTTATGTTTTTGGTAGATTAGGCTATAATTCATTTTAGCGTGAAGACTGATGCAAAGAATGAGTTAAGCTTTCTCTCTTCTGCTTGTTACTTCCTTGCCCTCTTCTCTCTTTAGTGGACTGTTTCCTTGATTTTTTTTCTTGTTATTTATGTGTTGAAAGAATCATTTTTTATTATTATCTTTGACTTTTGTTGCAAATGTTTATTCATTCTGAGCCTTTCCTTTCCTGACTTCTTCTTTGCAGATTCTGGCTATCTGATGATATTCTGCCTTGTTAGGTATCTTCTTTCCATTTTTTTGTATTTGTCCTTTTTGTCTTTGAGTTTATCAGAGAGAGCTTTGTACAGTCACACTGATTTCTTGTTAGAGTTCTTGTTGTTCTTTTTCAGTGGTATTGTGCTGGACTGGGCTTTTATGATCATATTTTTTAGAGTTTCCCAAGCTTCTTGAATTGTTTTCCCCTTCAGGATTTTCATCCAAGGAATCTTTCCCAAGTTCTCTCAGAAGTTTGTTAAGTTTGTTAAAATCAGCTCTTTTAAAATCTCTGGTATCATTATGTTCTATTTCTTTTATTTGCATTATATTGAATTCCAGTATGACATGGTCACTCTCACCCAAGGTTCCTGCAGTTTCAACTTCCTCTATCACTTCTCTGTTTTTGAGAATTAAGTCCAGTATGGCTGTCCCTCTAATTCCGTCCTCTACCTTTTGGACAACAAAGTTGTCAGCTAGATTGGTCAAGAATCTATTCAATTTCTCATTTGGTTCAGAATTAGTTTTCCAGTTGATGTCAGGGTAATTGAAGTCTCCCATTACTATTGTAGCATGTTTGCTACATATATTTGTTAACTGGTTAGCAAAAAGTACATCTATTTTTTCTGCTTGGTTGGGTGGCCTATGGTATACATCTATGGCAATGTCATTCCTTTTTTTTTTATATTGACCTATATGCATTCTAGATTTTTGGTCTCGTGCATTTCTGTAGCAATATAGTGGTCTTTTACATATAATGCAGCTCCACCTCCTCTTTTATGGGGTCTATTTTTTTGATCAGTTTGTATCCTTCTATCAGTGTGTTCCACTCATGGGTTTCATCCCTCCAAGTTTCAGTAATTCCAATTATATCATATCTACCTTCATGTATTAATAATTCTAGTTCACCCTGTTTGTTCCCCAAACTTTTTGCACTTGTATATAGTCATTTTAGATCTTTATGTC
Source organism: Bothrops alternatus (assembly GCA_034064705.1). Lineage (NCBI taxonomy): Eukaryota > Metazoa > Chordata > Lepidosauria > Squamata > Viperidae > Bothrops > Bothrops alternatus. The sequence continues at coordinate 33,977,631 of JARGCV010000112.1, forward strand.
TGACTCTGGGTATGCTTTCTATGTCTCCTATTTGGTGTTTGTGTTTGTCTTCCTTCCCATTCCTCCTTACCTCATTATTTGATTTGTTTTGTAGGGGCTTTTGCTTGTAATTAGGTCCTGGAGATCCTAAAGATTGGTTACCTTCCCCCCTCAGTTTTAGTTTAAAGCCCTCCTGATAAGTTGAGCCAGGTATTTTCCAAAAACATTCTTCCAGATTTTTGTGAGGTGCAGCCAATTCCTTGCAAAAGAATCCATCATGGAGATAGTGCAGACCATGGTCCAGGAATCCAAAGTTCTTTTGATGACACCAACCCTTTAGCCAGTGGTTCACTTCTTGAATCCTTTGTTCTCTTACCGGGTGTTGACCTTTTGTTGGCAGTATAGAAGAAAAAACTAATCTTGCACCTAACATCTTGACCTTCTTGCCTAGCTGTTCATAATCATTCAATATTGTTTTCAGGTCCATTTTTATGTCATTTGTCCCTACATGTAGTAGTCGAAAAGGGTAGTAATCTGTGGGTTTTATTATTTTGGTTAGGTTCTTAGCCACATCTTTAATTTTTGCTCCAGGGAGGCAACATACAGCTGCAGCTGGGCCTCTCTCAGCAGGCAAGGTTCACTGTAGGCCACTGCCCTTGTTGGTGTTTTCCTCTTAATTGCTCCAATTTTTCTTCTCTTTTTCCCTTCTCCAGTCTTGTTTCTTTTCCTATGACTTATCTTTTCCTCTCCACCTCTCCTCCTACTGTTTTGTCTTAGTTTAATATCAGCTTTACTCCTCGTGATGTAACCATGCTTCCTCTGTTGAGAATGCAAGTGGGCAATCTCCAAATCATTTAAATAAATTTAAATGTAAAGCTTTTATTTAAATAATAACAGCTAGTATTTTAAATCTGTCAGACTTCTTTGACTTCCTCAGAAGACCAATATCTTAAACTTTCAGAACTGAAATCCACATACAGTAGGTACAGATCTGTGACTCTTTCCTTAAAGATATATGAAGAAAAGTTGCAGGAATTGGGTATGGTTAGTCCAGAGAAAAGAAGGACTAGGGTGGACATGATAGCAGTATTCCATTATTTGAGAGGTTGCCACAAAGAGGAGGGGGTCAACTTATTTTCCAAAGCACCAGAGGGCAGGACAAGAAAAATTGGATGGAAACTAATCAAGGAGAGAAGCAATCTGGAATTAAGAAGAAACTTCCTAACAGTGAGGACAATTAATCCTTGGAACAACTTGCTGTCAGAAGTCGTGGGTGCTTCATCAGTGGAGGTTTTAAAAAAGAGACTGGACAGTCACTTGTCTGAAATGGTATATCTGCTTAAACAAGGAGGTTGGACTAAAAGACCTCCAAGGTCCCTTCTAGCTCTATTCTGACTGATATAGTCATCTAGCTAAAATCTACTGAGATGTGGGCAAATAACTGAATGAGAGCAAATATTTTCATTATCTTTTTACAAAGTATGGGGGAAAAGAATCCAGGGAATAGTAGATCAATCAGCTTGATACAGTGACCAAGAAAGTTCCAGAACAGAATCAGTGTGTAGCAACTGAGAACAGTATGTCAAATGGTAAAACTCAACATGGATTAATCAATGCTGATCTTGATTTCCTCAAAAAGATTGTGGCAATGCTATTGGTGTACTATATCTTCATTTTATGAAAGTGTTGATAAAATAACCAGTGACATTCTATTATTAAAATAAAATTATTACATTTATATGCTGCCTGGCTCCCTATGATACTGGTATTTTACATACTTAAAGCATTTAAAAACCAAAAGCAATACAAAAAACACAGAAAAAAGCACAAGTCAGAAGAAGAATGATGGTAAAGAAAACAAACCCAGAGGAGAACACAAAGCAAGAAAAAATCATCCTTCTCAAAGGTCTGGGCAAAAAGCCAGGTCTTTAGAACTCTTCCAAATACTAGTACGAAGGGAACCACTTAAATTTCAGGAGGAACTTCAGTTCAGAGGCTTCACTGGTTATTCTGCATGTTATTATAATTACAAAATAGTGAAGTGTGAGATAGAAAATATGACAATTAGAGGAATTTATAACTGGATCAAAATTGATATTCAACTCTCATTGATGCTCATCAAACTAGACATAGGCATGGAGGGGCATCTTATACTCAAGCGATTATTAATAACTTGAATGAAAGAAAAATGAATGTTTATAAATTTATAGATCTTACAAATGTAGATGGAATAACTAAGCACATAAAAATGGAAGCAAACTTCAAAATTGTCTTGAAAAATTAGAAGCAGTTTTCAAAGCATAGATCATGACCCACCCAGGGCCCTACAGGAAACTAGGTAGAGGAATGAAATATTTCTAAAATGGATTAAGCATACACAGGAAAAGCAAAAATGCTGTCAACACTTCTGCTTGTGAGATGTCAGCACTTGTTTCTGCTTTTTGAGGGAAAGCCCACCATGGGCTTTTACAGGCTAAATGGGTAATAACACTCAGAGCAAGTTTGAGAAATGGTTAAACTCATGGGTCTAGCTGTTAAAAATTGTTAAAGATTATTTATTATTTAATCACAGGAAGTTAATATGAATTCATTTACTATTTTAAGTTAGGATTCCCAAACTATGAATCATGACTTGCTATAAGTCAACAGCAAATCTGAGGAATTGTACGTATAAATGTGGATTGCTGCCTAAACTTACAACTGGCTCTTTTGAGCAAAGGTTCTGACAAGGCTACTTACAATTTGTGCAGACTAAATGGCCTTCAGTCAACTTCTTCTTATAGCATGCATAAAAAATACACAAGTGACTTCTAAAGTTTTTTCACACCTAACATACCTCACAAAAAGTTTGGCAATGGTTTTTCTTCAGATCCCAGAACTCTTTGCAAGGTTCCAAACACTGAAAAGAATAATTTGAAAACATGTCAGGAAGTAAATAAGATATCTAGTTCTTTAATCAAGATAGGAATTTAAAACATAGTTTTTGAAAAAAACAAAAGCTGTATCAGTGCAGAAAAGTGAACATATAATATATTCTGAAAGAACAACAGCACAGTTAATTGGCTTCAGCATGGAAAACTGCAATTAAATTAGCATATTTGATATTTCTTATTTATAGTAGTATTTATTTCTTTTCCTCATGCTCCATAAATATGATCATCAACATCTCATCAATGACTTATGATATCAAAAATTTTAGAAAAGCCTCTTTTTCTGGGATGCCAGTAAATGTGTCAGACCCTCAATGTATTTCTTTCTTATGCTCTCACTTTTGGGTTCTGCCATTCTATTGGGGGGGGGGACCTAGGGGTCTTATGCAATGTACTTCCTTTGTTTTGTTCTATCCTCTTTGGAGTATCTTGGGGGGTGGTGAAAGGAATGTGCCTCCAGCCATCTGCCTTATCTCCCTTCAGTCAACTTCTCCTTATAGCATGCATAAAAAATACACAAGTGAATTCTTGGTAAGTGGACCCATCACACCAATTACCAGGCCCATAGAACTGCTAATCCCAGGTATGGAGAAGAAGGTGGTCCTGAAGGCATTACTGGACTCGGGCTGCACCAGATGTTTAATAAGCCCAATCCTGGTGGGGAATCTGGGGATTCCTGTAAGGAGACTAAAGAAGACAATTTTGTTTGGTCAATTAGACGGGTCTATTGCAGGGGGTGTCCCAGCCACCCTCACCATGATGCCCATGGAATTAACCATGGGGGACCACACTGAGACCTTAACTTTTATAGTGACCCCTGGTATGGAATGGCTCCTAACTCTAGGACTGGCCTGGTTAAAAAAATGGAACCCGTAGGTGAACTGGAGAACAGGGGACTTGAGATTTCCAAAAGGGAAACCTCACTCACCCGATAGTCACCATAGCCCCAAAGTGAAGCTTGAGCGTGAAGTGGTGGCAGTACTCAATGATCGGGAATTAGGGCATACCCTGGGAGTACCAGGACCTGGATGAGGTTTTTAGCAAGAAGGGCTCTGATGAATTGCCCCCCCACTGTCCCACAGACTGTGCTATTGAGATTAATCCCAAAGCTCAGTTGCCAAAACCCAAGCTCTATTCGATGACCCCCTGAGTTAGAAGAACTGCGCTAATTCATAGATAAGAATTTGACACGCCATTTCATTCAACCGGCCAGACCGAAAATGGCCACTCCGGTGCTATTTTGAGAAAAAAGATGGGTCTCTTTGTCTTTGCGTGGATTATAGGTGTTTGAGCACCATGTGTATGGACAATGTCTACCCCTTGCTGCTCATGAAAGACATGCTAGCCCACCTCTCAAAGGGGAAGATATTCTCCAAGTTAGATCTGCAGGAAGCATATTACCAGGTTAGAATCAAGGAGGGGGATGAGTGGAAAACTGCTTTCAACTGCCCCCTGGGGTACTTCCAATTCAAAGTACTTCCATTTGGGCTACAGGGAATACCCACAATATTTATGCAGCTAATTAACAAGGTTCTCCATGAGCATTTGTACAAGGGTTTTTGATGTACCTGAATGACATATTAATTTACACCGAAATGAAAGCCGAGCATGTGAAGTTAGTCAGAGCAGTCCTAAATAAGCTTTGTGCAGCCAAACTGTATGCCAATCTTTTGAAATGTGAATTCCACAAAGAAAAAATGACTATTTGGGCTACTGGATTTCTCATGAAGGGGTAGAAATGGACCCAGAAAAGGTACGAACACTTTTGGAGTGGGTCCCACCACATACCCAGAAATAGCTGCAAAGTTTTCTGGGCTTTGCAAACTTCTATTGGAAATTCATCCCCTCCTTTGCTCAGATTGCACTCCCCATTACTAACTTACTAAAAACCAGGGGGGGTTTTGAAACCTAGACAGCCGCTAAAATGGACTATGGAATGCCAAGCAGCATTTTAGAAATTGAAAAGACTTTTTTCCACTGAGCCAGTGCTAAAACACCCAGATCCAGAAAAAAACATTTGTCATCCAGGCAGATGCGAGTGGCATACCAGTGGGTGCAGTACTACTCCAGAAAAACCAGGAAGGCCAATTGCAACCTTGCACCTACATCTCAAAGAAACTCACAGAAACCGGGGAGTGTTTCCTGTGACGTCGCTGAAGATCTGGGGAAGAGACTCTCCTTTCCCCAGGTCCGATTTTCATCTGCCGGTGGGTCCGTTCAGACCGAAAGCCGCCTCGGAGACATGGCCACCAAGGGGTGAAAATTTGGGGACCACGGGTCAGTGGTAGCTGGCTTGTTGGAGCAAAGGAGCACCTGGAATCGGTGGAAGAAAGGCAGCTCGCATTCATGCAATCCGCCATTAACACTTGATCATTGGAGACAGAGAAGCAGCGCAGAATGACAGCAAGCAGCTGAGTCGGGTGAGAATACTGTCTTCTTTCCCAGTAGAGGTGGATTTCTGGCGAACACCTCTTCTACAGCCTGAGAGCGAAACCTCTTACTTCTAGGGAGGGGGTGGAGTTTTTTCTCCCCACTCTCCTGAATACAAGCGGCGGTTTAAGCCATTTTACAATTTAAAAAACTTCGTACATAGCAATGCTGTCTGAGGCTCAAAATAAATTTGGGAAGCTACTGTTCTTTTTATAGACGCTTTTTTCCTTTGTTCTGTGTTGAAAACCCACTGCAATTTTACCTGCTATTTTTAAAATTCTACAAACTTTTTTTCCCCTCTTGATTACTTTTTATCTTTCTTTTTTTTTCTCTATCAAATGTGCTGGGAACTGATACTTTGTGTTCCCTGGTGGTTACATTGAGAACTATTTTCACTTTCTCTTGTCTGGAGTTTATTCAGATCAGAAGCTTGGCTGTATGCCCAGACATTCTTTATCTAAGACCTTGAAGCTTGTTGAATAAAAGACTTCACTTTGGTTTATTTGGCTCCACAAGACAGACTATATTTATAAATAAATGGTACTTGGAGCCATCTGCCTCCTTGGATTATAATTATTGTGCTTTGGAACTATAATAAGCTCTCTTAGAAGAATTGGAAACTAAGAAATCTTTCTGAACAGAATTTGGTGGATTATAATTTTGATATTTTTGCTTTTTTTCTTTCTCCTTTTTTATCCTTTTTATTTTGAGAGTATTTTTCCCTCTCCTCTTTTTATTATTGTCTCCTTTCTTTTTTCTTGTTGCCATTTTTTACCTTTACCTTTTTTTCTTTTTTAACTATTTTTATGGATTTCCCCTCCTAGCAATAGGACCCTACTGGATTATAATTGGCCATTTGGCTACCTGGTGAATTACAATATAAGATATAAAGCCAAAGGTGAGCATTTCAAACCTGTCTAAGCTTGGGAAAAAAGGATCTTCTGCCCCTGCTTCGACTTCTGCGGGCCAAGTTTATCAAAAATCAATCACGACAGTGCTGCAGCAAGAAAAAAAATGGATGTTCAACAAAAAGACACCAAGGCAATATTGCAGGCAATTGCAGCCCAGACGGCATCCTTGATAAAAAAAGTATGAAGACTTGAAAAATGATCTTGATAACATGAACCAAAAAATTATCAACATAAGATTCTCAAATTGAAAATTTTAAACAGACGATTACAGATAATCAACAAAGGATCCAAAAAATAGAAGACAATTCAGTGGAAGTCGACCAGAAATTAGAATCCTTAAAAGATGAGAATGAAAAATTGGCCCAAATAAATGGGGAATTGGAAGACACATTGGCGGTGATAGAGATGGAAAGGGCCTCATACTTTCCAAGATTTCAAAACATAATAGAAGACAAGGAAGAGAACCTCTTAGGCCTGATAATTGAGCTACTCACAGATTTCCTAGGAATGGGGAAGAACGAAATGGAAGGAGAACTAGACCAGATCTACAGAGTTAATTCAAACTATGCCAGAAGAAATAAAGTGCCCATGGAAGTTCACGTCAGATTTCTTAAAAGATCTGTATGAGATCAGATTTTGAGAAAAGCAAGAGATCAACCGTTAAAATACAAAGAAAAAGAAGTAGTAGTGCTTAAACAAATTCCTAGAAGGATAAGAGAGGCTCAAAGAGATTACCAGTTTTTAACCAGGAAATTGCTTGAAAAAGGAGTGAATTTTAGATGGTTGATCCCAGAAGGGATCTTAATCTACTGGGATTTGAAAAGATATAGACTGGATACACCACTTAAAGCACTGGAATTTTTGACAATCATAGAGTGTTTTTGAAAAAAGGTGATCCTGAACCCAAGAAGCAAGAGGAAATGGGTGTTGAAGGAGCGGCTAAACAACTAGAGGAGGAAGAAGTTAAAAATACATATTCAGAAGAAGGAGCAAGACCGAGAGACCAGAGACAGATAAGATCAACTAGAAAATTGAGACCTAGATATAACTGAAAGACATGGAGGAGATTGGAATTTTATCAATAAATATAAATGGACTGAATTCTCCCTCAAAAAGGAGAATTTTTTTTACTAGACTACAAAAATTAAAAATGGACATAATTTGCCTCCAAGAGACACATATTAAGAGACAACATTTCAAAATTTTAGAACAACTGAAAATGGGCAAACTTTATTTTACACTTGCATCCAAAAAGAAAAGAGGAATAGCCCTTTATATAAAAGAAAAGATGAATCCCAAACAAATTTATGCAGACGAAGAGGGGAGAATATTAATGGTGGAAATTATGGTGGATATTGATGGTAGCAATAGATGCACCTAACGATAAGCAAGAACAATTACATCAACAATTACACAAGAAAATAGTGGACTTAAATTACCAAAATCTTTGCATACTGGGAGACTTTAATGCAATAGTAGACGCAACTCTGGACTATAAAAGCCATAAACAAGGGAGAAAAGGAGGAAATATTTTACCTAAAGTGTTTTTAAAAATGAAAGAAGAATTGTGTATTCAAGAAATGGAGAGAGAGAAACCCAGAAAAATCACAACATACATTCTATTCAAATAGACATAAATCATGGTCTAGAATTGATATGATATGGACATTTTTGACTTGAAAATGATAATACAAGAGGTAGAGATAGGAACTAATGTTTGGGCAGATCACAACCCAATAAAAATAACTTGGAAAGGAACCAAGAAAAAACTAAAATGGTCTCTGAATAAACCTATATTGGAAGAAAAAGAATTCTTACAACTAGCAACAAAGGAAATGGAATTTTTTAAAAAAATAAATAGGAAAGACGAAACATCCCTTCAAAATGTATGGGACACAGCTAAAGCATATTTTTGATGGTTGGCTATAACCTATACTACTAAAAAGAATGAAGAAAAGAAACAACTACAGTTAAAGCTGAGAGAAGGACTTAAAAAACTGGAACTAGAGTTACAAATAGACCCACAAAAGAAAGCCCTTAAGAAACAAATGGAGATAATAAAACATAAACTAAACCTGGCTGAGATGGATATAATGGCACAACAGATTAAACGGACTAAACAGATTTTTTTTTTGAAAATGCTAACAAGCCAGGGAGATGGCTAGCATATAGATTGAAGAAAGAAAAAGAAAAAAGAATGACAAATAAGCTACAAGATTCAAAAGGAGAACTACAGTTCCACAATGATGCAATGAAAAAAAATCATTAAAGATTACTATGAGACACTTTACAAGGCCGAGGTAGTTTCCAAAGAGGAAATACAGTTGTATTTAAAAGAAACAGACTTGCCAAAAATCCAGAGAATATTCGAAATATACTAAATGGGAAAATATCAATGATGGAGATTATAGAAGCTATAAAAAGATAAAAAAAAAGACAAGGCTCCAGGGCCAGACAGTCTTTCTTCTATGTAGCACTGCAAGATATATTAAGTCCGATGCTGAAAGAATTGTGTAATGGAATCTTTTTGGAGACTAAAATACCAAACTTGTGGACTGAAGCTAATATTGCTCTGATACCTAAAGAAGACACTGACCCCACACAAATAAAAAAGTATGAACCAATATTGTTACTAAACATGGATTACAAAATTTTTGCCTCGATAATGTCAGAAAGAATTAAGAAATTCCTGACTGAATTTATTCATACAGACCAAAATGGCTTTCTACCTAAAAGACAGATAAAAAATAATTTAAGGATTATTTTGGATGTTCTGGAATACTATGAAAATCACCCAGGGAAACAGATGGCATTAATATTTCTTGATGCGTAAAAAGCATTTGATAATTTAAATTGGCAATTTATGTTCCAGCAGTTGATGGAAATGGACTTTGGGAAAAACTTTATAAATGCAATCCAAGCAATTTACCACAAACAAACGGCTAGAATAATGTTAAATGGAGATTAAACAGAAAGCTTTAACATCAAAAAAGGTACAAGACAGGGATGTCCACTATCCCCACTGCTATTTATACTAACATTGGAAGTATTGGCCAGAAATATTAGGCAAGACATAGAAACTAAAGGACTGGAGATAAAAGAGCAAAAATATAAATTACAAGCTTTTGCAGATGACTTGGTCTTCATTTTGGAGAAGCCACTAGAAACAGCTATCAAATTGTTGGAGTAAATAGAAAAGTTTGGAGAAGTGGCAGGTTTGAAAATAGAGAAAAGACGAAGGCAGTGGTAGTCAGCCTGGTCCCTACCACCCACTAGTGGGTGTTCCAGCTTTCATGCTGTGCGGTGGGGGTTCTATCCGAGCCATTTAAATTTTTGGATCCATCGAGCCCTCCGATCGGCTCACAGAGCTTTCCAGCAGGCACGGGGTGTTAGCCTCAGCTGGGCGATCCCCCGCGGAGCTCTCAGAAGGCGGACAGCCTTGCTGAAGCGTGCCGTCATCGCAAGGCTCCCGTCGACTTCCTCGACGATCCGGATCGCAGCAGAGGCTGCACAACAAGATAAAATCACAAGTGCCTCATTTTCGGCTCTGGAGGGTGGAAATTAAAGACACAACGAACAACAAGCTTCCCCTCAGGGCCCCTCAAGGCTGGGAAGGCCCGGCCGAAATACAAGCAGCCGCTAATTTTGGTGCGGCCGCCATTTTGAGAGCCACACAGAGCCCTCAGTCATAGAGGTTTTAGGCATCTCTGACAAGAACGAGGCTCTCTCTTCAACCTGCTGTGACAGGCATGGATCGGGGGCAAACCAGACTCCACTGGGCATTCCCTCATGACCAAGGTAGAAGCCATAAAGGCCTTCTATTCATTCCTGCTTGCCCAGTTAGATTTGTGAGAGTGAGCACGTGCCTATAACTTCAAACAAAATATTGTGAGTCCATGTCTCAAAAAAAAGAAATACGCTCATGGCTATTTGCCAGAGTATCTGAAGATGGGTTTCATAGAATCTGTTGTAAATAAATAACATCCAATGTGTTTATTGTGTCATAAAACATTATCCAATGAGGCAATGAAGCCAAGTCGATTGCGAGAACATCTTTCTACAAAGCATCCAAATGATAAGGACAAGCCCATTGAATATTTTAAGGAAATATATAAAAAATTTCAAAATTCTTCAACAATTGTTGCATCATTTAAGAAACAACATGCAGCGAACGAAGATGGATTAATTGCCGCTTATCGCATTTCACAATTAATTGCAAAAAGTGGTAAAAGCTATAATATTGGAGAAACTATAAAAGAATTTATTTCAACAGTAATGCATCAGGATATACCTGAAAATTTAAAAACGTTGCCCCTAAGCCAGTGGTTCTCAACCTATGGGTCGCGACCCCATTTGGGGTCGAACGACCATTTCGCGGGGGTCGCCGGACACCGTGGTCTGCCATTTTGTTTTGTTTTTTTGAATTTTTTGAATTTTTTTATTTTTTTTTAATTTTTTTTTTGCATGCGCGCACCGCGCATGCGCGGATCGGCCCATCATGCGTGCGCCGCGCATGCGCGGATCCACCCGTTGCAGTCCGTCATTTTGGGTTTTTTTGTTTTTTTTAATTTTTTTTAATTTTTTTTGGCGCGCGCGCGCCATGCATGCACGGATCGGCCCGTCATGCACGCGCCGCGCATGCGCAGATCCGCCCGTCACGGTCCACCATTTTGTGTTTTTTTTTAATTTTTTTTTTTTTGAATTTTTTTAAATTTTTTTTTCTGCGTGTGTGCCGTGCATGTGTGGATTGGCCCGTCGCGTGCGCGCGCTGCGCATGCGCAAATCCGCCCATCGCGGTCTGCCATTTTGTGGGGTTTTTTTTTAATTTTTTTTTTATTTTTTGATTTTTTTGGGGGGCGTGTGCGCGCCACGAATGCACGGATCGGCCCTTCACACGCGCACCATGCATGCGCGGATCCGCCCGTCGCAGTCCTCCATTTTGTGTTTTTTTATTTTTTTTTTCAGTGCGTGCGCCCCGCGCATGCGCGGATTGGCCCGTCGCGTGCGCGTGCCGTGCATGCGCGGATCTGCCCGTCACGGTCCGCCATTTTTTTGGGTTTTTTTCAATTTTTTTTTGAATTTTCTTTTGATTTTTTTGGGGTGTGCGCGTGCCGTGCATGCGCGGATCGGCCCATCATGCACGCGCCGCGCATGCGCAGATCCGCCCGTCACGGTCCACCATGTCTGCCCTAAGCGATAGCACAGTAAAGTGATGGAATTGATGAAATGGCAGTTAATGTTGAAAAAAAACTGATAAGTATTCTCCAAAACTCTTCATTTTCCATGCAATTGGACGAGTCTACCACTGCAGATAATAATGCTTTATTGATGGCATGTGTACGTTATTTTGATGAAAACAATACATTACAAGAAGAAATGCTATTCGCAATAAATCTTATTACAGATACAAGAGGATTATCTATATTTAATACTGTGAAATCATACTTTACAAAAAATAATATTCCTTTGAATAATATTGTTGCATGCACACTGATGGAGCACCATCAATGGTAGGTTGCTATCGTGGATTTGTTGCTTATTTGAAGGAAGAACTGCCAAAAGTTTTATGTATTGATTGTGTGGTGCACAGACAACATCTTGTAGGAAAACATCTAAGTACAACTCTCCCTACATCATTAACTATAATAATTCGAGCCATAAACAAGATCAAATCCAAACCAAAAAATGATAGAATGTTTTGACAGCTTTGCCAGGACAATAATGAAGATTTTATTACATTACTTTTGCACACAGAAGTTCAGTGGCTGTCAAAGGGTACATCTTTGGCTCGTTTTGTAGCATAGTGTCATACAATTTTTTGAAAGTAATGAGACCAATCTGTGTCAACAGTTAAAAACAGTAAAGAATGATACCTTTTATTTGGCAGATATTTTCAAGAGATTTCATGATGTCAATTTGCAGCTTCAAGGAGCTAATAAAACTCTTATAGGTTGCCAAAGTATTGTGTCATTATTTATTGACAAACTTGAATTATTTCTTTATAATCTATTGAAGAGACAATTTCATCAGTTTCCTGAATTATCATCTATAAAAGATGATGTAACTCCAGAGGATACTGACAGATTCAGTAGCCACCTCAACGAACTTAAATTGGACATGGAAAAATGATTTGAAGATATTTTGAAATTGAAGGTGTATGACTGATGAAAAATCCTTTTACCACAAATATTGAAGAGGCTGATACAACTTGCCAAGAAGAACTGTTAGAAATTAGATATGATGAAGAAAGTAAACATACATTAGATAGTGGTGAATATGAAAACCTATGGCAAAGTAAAAAAAATGCCTGTCTTAAAGCCAAATATGTGGGAAATGATATTCAGTTTATTGATACCTTTCCCTACCTCATATCTTGTGGAATCAGGCTTTAGTGCTGTTAATCATATTATGACCAAAGAAAGAAACCGTCTGAATATTTCCGAAAGAGGAGACCTTCGTTTGTTCCTTACAAACATTGAGCCAGATATCCAGTATTTAGTTTTGCAGCAGCAGCCTCAGGGATCTCATTAATAATTTAATTAATTAAATGTAATTTCATCAGACTTCCTGCTTCTATGTATGCAAAGTATAAATAAAAAGATAGATTTAACTACAGTAAGTTGTTTTATAAAGATTTATTTTGCCAAACTTACCGAAAGTCCGACATAAAGTATTTGGTAATTAATTATTATTATATGCTTTAACTTGCTATAACTCTGCTTTATAAAGTTTATAAAGTAAAGTTTCTTCCCTAGTTTATAAATCACCATTATTGTGGAACTGGTGGGTGGTTAGAAAATTTTTACTTCTAACAGAGATACAAAAGTGGGCGGTAGCTGAATAATTATAATTCTCTCATTAATATAAGTTTGAGAAATCTGTACTATAGGTGCATCTCGAACTACAATGTGAAAAAATGTAACAAAAAATATCTTGTATCAGTGACAAACTATTAGATATACTTCATAGTGTGCTTTTTCCATAGCCACATACATCCTAAGGATTTTAAAAAGGGGTTTCTTGAGCATAATATACCCACCCAGCAAATGAAGAATAGATCATCAGGTTGAAATAGTAGCAGGAATTACTAGAGAGAAAATCCAGAAAACAATATCTCACTTTATATTTATGAAATAGTCCTGATCTATAACATTTTCCTTTCCCAGCAATTATGTAACAGATTCACAAATGAAAATAAGAACAATTGCAGATTTTACCAGAAGCATACAGCTAGACTAACTCCAGTAACGGACACAGAATAATTCCAATCTCACAGATATCAATCCCATTTCCATATCTATTCTGGTAAGTTAGGACCTTACCATCAACCACAACTCAAAGGGGCATTGTCTTACCTGAACGCCTTTTCTCAGCATGAGGATGTAGAATCCACCGATGGGTAATCACAGCCTATCTGCCCAGCTTAGACTAGGTCAGAACTTTAGCCCCGCCTCCTGCAGGAAGTGCCTTCTGCTTCCAGTTTTGACCAGGCGAAGCTTCCAAGACGAAAGTCCGACCCCATGGCTCCAAACAAAAAAACACAACAACAAATACACCTGCTTAGACTGATTAGAGGAGGGCGTGGATCCTACATCCTCATGCTGAGAAAAGGCGTTCAGGTAAGACAACACCCCTTCTCCAGCATGAGAGGATGTAGAATCCACCGAAGCCCTACATACCAAAGCCCTACATTGTCCCTACGGATGGGAGTCTAGGCGAGAGTCTCCCGAGAAGAAACACCCTGCTGCAACACTCTCCTGCCAAACGAGGCATCCGCAGCAGCAAACCGGTCAATCTTGTAATGCTTAACAAAGGAAGACGGAGAAGACCATGTCGCCACCCTACAAATCTCCTCCATGGAGGCCTGAGTAAGCCAAGCCGCCGAGGTAGCCGCACTCCTCGTGGAGTGAGCCGTAATATTAGCTGGAAACGGTAGTGACAACAAAACATAAGCCTTAGCTATACAGGCCCTGATCCACCTGCCAATGGTTGAGGAAGAAACCTTCTGACCCATGGACAATGGCTGAAAGGAGACAAACAGCACCTTCGATTTACGGAAAGCCAAAGTCCTCTTGACATAATGGAGTAGGGCCCTACGAACGTCCAAGGTATGCCATCGTCTCTCCAGACGATGGGAAGGACGCAGAAAAAAATTAGTGAGTACCAGGTCCTGAGACCTGTGGAACCAGGAATTAACCTTTGGCACAAAGGAGGGATCCAAACGTAAGGTAACCTTGTCATCAGAAAAGGTGATCAGGTCCTTGCGAACCGAAAGAGCCGCCAGCTCCGAAATCCGTCTTGCTGAAGTAATAGCTACAAGAAAGGCTACCTTCAATGAAAGATAACGGAGTGAACAAGTCCCCAGGGGTTCGAAGGGCGAAGAAGTAAAAGCCTGCAGAACCTTGGGCAGGTCCCAGGATGGAAAACGATAAACTACAGGAGGCCGTACCGCAACAGCCCCTTTCAAAAAAGCACATACAGTGGGATGTTGCGATAAAGGGGCCAGGTTATCGCAGGAAAGAACAGTTTGTAAGGCTGCCACCTGCCTGCGAATGGTAACAGAAAGAGGATCTAACCCATGTCTACCACACCAGGTGGAAAATTTTTTCCACGTGGCATCATATATTCTGCTAGTGGAAGGGCGATGGGAAGCCTGGATAACCGAGATAACGCCATCCGAAAAAGATTGTCTAATTAGCCCTTCCTGCTCAAGTGCCAAGTGGCTAGTTGTAGCCACTGAGGGTCCGGATGCTGAAGGTTCCCCTGACTGATGCGGAGGGAGTCTCCACACTGGCGAGAGTGACAGGTCCACAAGGTCTGCAAACCACGGACGTCGTGGCCAGTACGGAGCAATTAAGATCACCTCCGCCTTTTCCAGGAGCAACTTGTGGATCGTTGCTTGCAGCAACGGAAGTGGAGGGAAGGCATACAGCAGCCCCCGAGGCCACCTGCATCTGAGGGCGTCCGTCCCTTCCGCTCCCCATGTCAGAAACCTGGAAAAGAACCGGGGAAGTTGAGTGTTTGTCAGAGATGCGAAGAGATCCAAAAAAGGGCGGCCGAACCTGTTCGAGATTGCCTCGAACAGAGTCGGGTCCAGTCTCCACTCTGCGTGATCTACCATGACTCTGCTGAGAGAATCCGCCTGGCGGTTTGCCTCCCCTGATATATGTTCTGCCTTGATAGAACCTAGGTGTGACTTTGCCCACAGGCCCAGATCCCGGGCCTCTTGCATGAGAGCCGCCAATCTGGTCCCTCCTTGCTTGTTCACGTGTGCCTTTGCTGCCACGTTGTCCGTTAGGACCAGAACGTGACGCCCTGCCAGAAGAGAGGAGAAGTGAAGAAGAGCTAAGTGAATGGCCCTCAGTTCGAGCCAGTTGATGTTGTGGGCCACGTCCTGTGGTGACCATCTGCCCTGGGCTAAATGGACCTGAAAGTGAACCCCCCAGCCGAACTGGCTGGCGTCGGTGGTCACTGTGAGTCTGACTGGTTCCCTGAAAGGTGTCCCCCTGGACATGGCGGATGAGGTCCACCACCGGAGAGATGAGAGGACCAGGTGTGGAACCCTGACCTTTCGGGACGACGCACTTTGGTTTAGTCTTTGAAAAGGAAGAAGAAAACATTGGAGGCTTCTGGAGTGAAGCCTGGCCCAGGGAACGATCCCCATACACGAGACCATCTTTCCCAAGAGCTGGGATAACTGCACTAGAGTGACCAATCTTTGCCTTCGAATGAGTTGCACAAGCTTTCGAATGCTCGCCCGATGCTCCTGGGAAAGATGGACCATACATGCGTCCGAATCTATGACTGCCCCTAAATGTAACAGCCGCATTGTGGGAACGAGGTGACTTTTCTTGTAATTCACGGAAAAGCCGTGATCCTGAAGGGTGCATAGCGTGACCCGTAGATCCGCTTGGGCGGACTGTAGGGAACTGGATAGGATCAATATATCGTCCAGATAACATTGGACGCGCACCGGCAGCTTGCGCAGGTGAGCCCCCAAAACAGCTAGCACCTTCGTGAATACCTGAGGGGCCGATGACAGGCCAAACGGGAGGGCCCTGTATTGAAAATGTCGATTTTTGTGGCAGAACTGGAGAAACTGCTGATGCTCCTGCCTGATCGGAATGTGCAGATATGCCTCTGTCAGATCTATGGATGAAAGCAGATCCCCTCTTCGAATGCTGGCCAAAATGGATTTGAGGGACTGCATTTTGAATTTTTTGTATATCACATAGTAATTTAGCCTTTTGAGGTCGAGGATCGCTCTCCAACCCCCCGATGCCTTGGGCACGACAAACAGAATGGACTAAAACCCCCGTTTTTCCTGTCCTGGAGGAACCGGTCCTATGGCCTTTATTTCTACCACATGATCTATGGCCAAGTTTAGTAACCGTGCTTTCGATGGATTGCGTGAGACCGGGCATTTTATGAAATGACTTGGAGGAGGGGAGTAAAACTCTATGGCTAGACCGTAAGTTATGGTCTCTCTTACCCAAGAGTCGGTCGTGGTAGCCTGCCACACTTCGCTGAACAGCACCAGGCGACCTCCAATGGGACTGTCCCTGGCGTCACTTGGACCACCTGTAGGGCCGGCCTCCTGCACCTCGAAAGGGACGTTTTGATGAAAACTGGCCCCTGCCTGAGGAAGGGCGGTCCTGGGAGCGATCCTGTCTGAAGGAAAAGGATCGTGAGCTTCTGGGCCAATCCCAGGACTGACCCCCACGAAAGGGCTGCCTCCATTCCCCGGAGCCGCCCTGGCAGAAACCTTGTCTGTGGAACTCTTGTTGAGGCCGCCTGTCCGATTTTTTAGAAGGATGGGCTAGGATTTTTCTCTTGTTCTTATCCTCAATAATGTAAGGATCCAAAATGGACCCAAACAACTTGGAACCAGAATACTTGGAGGTAGATAGCCGCCACTTAGACTTCAAATCTGTCCTCCACAGTTTGAGCCAGAGAAGCCTCCGAGAGGCTACTGTTGCCCCAATCGATCTGGCTGAGTATCGAGTGGTGAACAAAGATGAATCCGCCATGTACTCTGCTGCTGTAAGCAGCTTGGTCAATGTCTGATGAGTACGTACCTGGTCAGGTGGGACACTCGATTGCAGTTCCCGGAGGCACATAATAGATGCCCTGGCAAAAAGGGAGACTGAGGTAGCAGCCCTGATAGACCAGGCCGAGGATTGGTGAGCCCTGCGGAACGAGAACTCAAATTTTTTGTCCTCCGCTTTCATGGCCTCAGCCATGTCCCCTGGGATGGCAGACGTGCAAAAAAGAGATATTAGAGGCTCATCTACCGACGGCACCTCCAAGATGGAGGCGAAGGAGGAGGAAACATTGAACAGCTTTTTCTCCATATTGTTTGGAGAAGGGACAGTTGCTAGTGACGCCCACTGGGACTGCACCGTGGTGCGAAAAATCTTGGGACAAGATTTACTTTGTTTACTTACGGGACCGTCTTCTGCCACATACTTCCCTTCGACCGGTGAGAGCGCACAGGGTTGGCCTCCTCCGGGTCCCGTCAGCGAAACAATGCCATCTGGTGGGTCCTAGGGGGAGGGCCTTCTCTGTTGTGGCGCCCACCCTCTGGAACCAACTGCCCCCTGAAGTCCGTGTTTCCCCCACTCTCCCGGCCTTCCGGAAGAATCTAAAAACCTATCTATGCCGGCAGGCCTGGGGATGACTGTGATTGTGTGTGAATGATGAATATGTCTGGGGGTCTTTTAAAATGCTTTTTAGATTTGGTTTTAGATTTTTGAAATGCTGAGATGTTTTTATTTATGTTGTTAGCCGCTCCGAGTCCTTGGAGAGGAGCGCCATAAAAATTTAATAAATAAATAAATAAATCTGCATCTCCTCCGACACCGGAGGGAGCAAGAGAGGATTGGAATCATCCTCCTCATCAGAGGAGGCAGACTTAGCCACCTTAGCTTTTGCCGAAAGGTTCAGAGTAGCACAGGCCTTGAGAAGGAGGGAACGAAAGGAAGAGGGGTCGAATAAACCTGAGGTCGATGCCTGTTCCGGAGCAGCGTCCTCATCTTCCGACATTGGGATGTCAGTCATCTCCAGGTCCACAGATCCCTCCTCTGCTATCTGTGAAGAAGTCTCAGAGACACCAGAAGCTTGGGTAGCTGCCCGCCCCGTGCGGGGAGGGAGCGCAGATGAAGGGAAGGACCTTTGAGGGAGCGGAGGACCCCTGGATGAAGACATGAATTGATCAAACGCTTGCTGCATAAACGAATGAAATTGGTCAGACCACTGACCGTGCTGTTCCCTGGTACTAGGCCCTGCCTCAACCTGGGTGGCTGCAGATTCAAGGTGTTCAGGAGAAGATGGACTAGAGTGAGGGGAACCAACCTGTTCAGTTTCCCCCTGAGACCATGGCCTAGGTCGCTGCCCAGATTCCAAATGAGGCTCAAAGGGAATAGGAGTGTCCAATGGGGCGGGGGAAACCACTTCAGCCCCACTGGCTCTGAGCCTCTGGGCCTTGGAAAACTCCCTTTCCAGTGCCTGGTGCCTCCTCGTGGCCTCTCGCTCGGCTGCCTTCGACGGCTCCTTAACCAGGTGCTTAGTTTTAGCCTTCTTCTTGCCCCCCCCATTTCCAAATCAGTAGATCTGCATTTTTGCGTAGCAGGGGGGTTCCTGAGCCTTGGTATGCCTGGGACGAAGCACTGTCTGCCATGCTGTCTGGAAGGTCCAGTAAAGGTATCCAAACAAAGGGGGGGAAACTCACACGCACACACGCGGCTCCTAAACTGGCCGCAACCAGCTCAACGCCAAAAAAACCGGCAAACGTGAAAGAGGCAGACATCGATCACCCCACCCTCACGGGCAACCCGGCGCTCTCTTCCCCACTCCGAGCCAACTTGCAGTTAGAAGTAGCGGTGGGGCCGCTATCCAGGGAGCCGCTTCATCCGTCAAAGAGAGGCGATGGGAAGAGACCTCCTGAAAAGCTCTGGAGAGGGAGCGATGCCAAAATTGGCTCGGGCAGTGACAGAGAGCCAAGGGAAATCACCCCCTAAAGCTCCAGCGGCCCGAGCCCTTGAGGCCTGGAAACCCAAGGCCTACCTTGTGCAGCCAAGAAGTCCTACCTAAATCAATTTAAACAATTTAAAATTTGGAATACTAGTTTTAAATTAATCAATCAGAAATTAAGCCAAATAGAAATAATTCAAGCCAAAAACAAATTCAAACTAGTCTAAACCGAGGAGCCAACAAAACTTGATGTTGCCGGGCTGTAGACTAGGTCAAAACTGGGAGCAGAAGGCACTTCCTGCAGGAGGTGGGGCTAAAGTTCTGACCTAGTCTAAGCTGGGCAGATAGGCTGTCATTACCCATCAGTGGATTCTACATCCTCTCATGCTGGAGAAGATTCATATTCCTGCTCATATTTCAGTGTGATATATACCATAATCTGTTTAAAAAAATTTCTACTGCATTCTACAAACAGAACACATACATATTTGTGTAAAATGATAATATTAAAAATTAAAAACATTGTTCAAGATATTATTAGTAAAACTACTTATTACATGCAGATGGCACTCAAGATAGCCAATGCCACGCTAAGATAGATGAAGTAGTAGCTATGAAAATGCTTACTAGTTCTGGATAGCTCTCTCTGCTCTTATAAACCATTCTGCAAACAGTTGCTGTTGCTGTTGGAAGGCTTGGACTTCAGCATGTCATCTATCTATTAAACAAATGTACAAGTTTGCTTCTCTTATGTGTAGAGACTGGAAGCCTCAAACACCCCAGCAAGACCATTTGAGAGTAATGCCAGACATGCAGAGATCACAATAATTGTAAACTTATGAATCCATGCAAACACTTCCTACATGATTTGTTTCATAAATCACATATGTTAATAAATATCATCCTCAATATCTTTTTGCATTTAATTGCATTTATTTTATTTTATTTATTTATTTTATTTTATTTTTATTTTATTAAATTTCTATACCGCCCCTCTCCCGAAGGACTCGGGGCGGTGTACAGCCTAAACTTTAAAAAACATATAAATATACAAAATTTAAAATAATTAAAAATAAATTAAATCATTTGGCCAAAATCCTAAAACCCAAAACATACAAAATTTAAAATCTTAAAAAATACTCAGAAGCTTCTATGCCAGGCCGGCCTGTCGGAAAAGGAATGTTTTTAGTTCCCGACGGAAGGTGCGTAAATCTGTTATTATACGGAGTTCGGGGGGGAGCTCGTTCCATAACGTGGGAGCTCCCACAGAGAAGGCTCTCCCCCTGGGGGTCGCCAGCCGGCACTGTCTGGCCGACGGCTCCCTGAGGAGGCCCTCTCTGTGGGAGCGTACCGGACGGCGGGAGGTATTTGCTGGCAGTAGACGGTCCTGTAAGTATCCGGGTCCGATGCCATGGAGCGCTTTAAAAGTGGTCACTAACACCTTGAACCGCACCCGAAAGACCACCGGCAACCAGTGCAACTCACGCAGGAGCGGTGTTACGTGGGAGCGCCACGACGCTCCCATCACTACCCGCGCGGCTGCATTCTGGGCAAGTTGGAGCTTCCGGATGCACCTCAAGGGGAGCCCCATGTAGAGAGCATTACAGTAGTCCAGCCTGGAGGTCACGAGGGCATGAGTGACTGTGCGTAGCGAGTCCCGGTCTAGGAAGGGACGCAACTGGCGCACCAGGCGAACCTGGTGGAACATCCTCCCGGCCACGGCCGTCAGATGGTCCTCTAAGGACAGCCGTGAGTCCAGGAGGATTCCCAAGTTGCGAACCCTTCCTGTGGGAGCCACTGTTTCGCCCCCAATACACAGCGATGGAATCAGCTGGCTGTACCGGGACGACGGTAACCACAGCCACTCGGTCTTGGAGGGGTTGAGCTTGAGTCCGTTTCTCCCCATCCATACCCGCACGGCCTCCAGGCACTGGGTCAGCACGGCAAGGGCATCGTTGGGGTGGTTTGGCGTGGAAATGTACAGCTGGGTATCATCAGCGTACTGGTGGTACTCCACGCCAAAACCACGGATGATCTCACCCAGCGGCTTTACATAAATGTTGAACAGTAGAGGCGAGAGGACCGACCCCTGAGGTACCCCACATACGAGGGGTCTCGGGGTCGACCTCTGGCCCCCTGTCAACACAGACTGCATCCGGCCAGAGAGGAAGGAGGAGAACCACTGCAAGACAGTGCCTCCTATGCCCAGCCCCTCCAACCGTTGCAGCATGATACCATGATCGATGGTATCAAAAGCCGCCGAGAGGTCCAATAGCACCAGAACAGAGGAGCAACCCCTGTCTTGGGCCCGCCAGAGATCATCCACCAAAGCGACCAATGCTGTTTCCGTGCTGTAGCCAGGCCTGAAGCCCGACTGGAACGGATCGAGATATGACGATTCCTCCAGGTGCTGCGGGAACTGTCGGGCAACCACACTCTCAACAACCTTCGCAAGAAAGCGAAGGTTGGAGACGGGACGGTAGTTTGATAAAACGGCTGGATCCAGGGCAGGCTTCTTGAGGAGGGGTCTCACCACTGCCTCTTTCAAGGCAGCGGTAAAGACACCCTCACTCAAGGAAGCGTTGATAATTGCTCGGAACCAGCCTCGTACCACCTCCCGGGAGGCCAGCACCAACCAGGAGGGGCACGGGTCCAGTAAACATGTGGTCGCCCTAAGTCCCCCCAGCAACCTGTCCACGTCCTCGGGGGTCACGGGGTCAAACTCAACCCAGGTAACAGTCTCAAGACCAGCCTCCGCCTCTCCCATTGGACATACCCAGTTGAAGTCGAAGCCTTCCCGTATCTGAGCGATTTTATCATACAGATATTTTCCGAAATCCTCAGCTCTACCCTCTAAGGGGTCTCCCCTCACCTCCTGATGAAGGAGGGAGCGGGTCACCCTAAACAAGGAGGCTGGGCGGTTATCTGATGACGCAATAAGAGCAGTGAGGTAGGAACACTTCTCTGCTCTTATCGCCATTAGGTAGGACCTAATATGGTCTCTTACCAATGTTCGGTCAGATTCGGCACGGCTCGATCTCCAACTGCTCTCTAGGCGTCTTTTCCGGCGT
Organism: Bothrops alternatus; assembly: GCA_034064705.1. NCBI lineage: Eukaryota > Metazoa > Chordata > Lepidosauria > Squamata > Viperidae > Bothrops > Bothrops alternatus. The sequence goes on from JARGCV010000112.1 coordinate 33,999,924, forward strand.
TTCATCTCTCTCAACCCCTCGTTATACCACGGGGCCGGTCGAGACCCACGCCGAATCAGAGGCCGCAAAGGCACAACTCGATCCAGGGCACCGGCAGCCGCCCTGTCCCAGGCCGCCACCACCTCTCCAACCGAGTCGTGTGTCAGAACCTCAGGAATTGGCCCAAGCTCTGCCTGGAACCGCTCGGGTTCCATCAGCCGCCTGGGGCGGTACCATCTCACCGGTTCCGCCACCCTGCGGTGGGGTGCAACGGTCCGAAAGTCCAAGCATAGGAGAGAGTGATCAGACCATGACAGGGGTTCAATGACTATATCCCCTACACTCTGACCACTCAGCCACTGTCCAGAGACAAAAACCAGGTCAAGCGTGTTCCCCCCTGTGTGTGTGGGGCCTTGAATTACCTGGGTCAGGTCCATGGCTGTCATGGAAGCCATGAACTCCCGAGCCTCCCCGGACGCCCCGCCCCCGGACGGCAGGTTGAAGTCACCCATGACTATTAGCCTGGGGACTTCAACCACCACCGCGGCGACAACGCTCAGGAGCTCGGGCAGGGAGGTTGATACGTGGCAGGGCGCCAGGTACGTAATCAACACCGCCCTCGGACCACCTAGGTCCCACTTCACCAGAAGGGATTCACAGCCTGCCGTCTGAGGAACAGTGACCTCCCTCGGCCTGAAACTTTCCCTGATCACGACCGCCACTCCCCCACCCCTGCCTTGAGCTCTCGGCTGGTGGAATGCAAGGAAACCCGGTGGGCACATTTCCACCAGAGGGACACCGCCCTCTGGTCCCAACCAGGTCTCCGTTATACCCGCCAGGTCTGCTCCCCCCTCTGAGATTAAATCTTGAATGAGGGGGGCCTTATTTACCACAGACCTGGCATTGCACAGCATCAGCCTACAGCCAGGGCCCTGTGGTTCTGAACAACCCCGAGAACAGGTTGAGCCTTGGGGGTCGGAGCGCACGACCGCTCGTAAGCAGCGGGTGCGCGCTCCCTTATTATGATACGGCCCCCTGCTCCCACCATACCTGCCCCTCCCGCTAACGGTACTTATTGGAACTGAGTTAGTCTTAATCAGCCCCCCGTCCGCACCCTCGGGACTCCGTCCCCTTCCGTCGCCTGGCCTGTCTTCTTGTTCCCTTCTGACAATTTCTTCCCCTGCCCTAAACACTCCTTCCCCACCCCTCCCCACCCTTAAAACTTTGACTAAGTACCTATTTAAAAAACCCCAAAGCCCCTTTTTTGATGCATGCCATCTCTCAGGACTCCAAAGTCCATCCTCGAGATGGGCCCTTGATAGAACAGAGGGCCATAATTGCGAGAGGGGGGAGTCTCGCAATGCAAGAAGCGTCCACTTCGAGTAAGCAGCCAGTCAAGTAAGATGAATCGATAGGGTCCGGCAAGAAACCAGGCAGTCAAGTCTGAATTAAGGTCCAAGTACCAAGTTTCTATCAGGGTGATGGTAAAAATAATAATAATAATAATAATAACAATGAAGAAGGTAGATTTTGAGTGGTCCGAGCAGGAAAAGCCCCTATGTTGTTCCATCCTGCTTCGTTTAATCCACGATCCACAGATTCGCATATGTGCTGCCAGGGGCAAGGACCAGGTCTCTGAAAAGGGGTCCATAAGGGCAGCACCAGAGTCATAATCCGGGATTCTTTCTTCAGGGCTGTCTTACTGCCCCTCCTGATAGTGCTCAGTTCAAGCTCATGGGGTGGGGGAGGCCACTGCAGTTCTCCCATTTGGCCTCACCGTTGGACGCTCGTTCACCAGTTCATAGGGGGGGGAAGCATGACCACGTTGTTTCCCTCACTGCCAGGTCCATGCTGCCCCCTCTATCCCCTGCAATTCTCAGCTGTCTCCCCGAGCCACTAGCTCACATGATGGTAGGGGGGGGCGCCGCTGATCTTCCCTTTTGCAGCAGCCTCCCAGCACCAACGCCTCTCGACTGCCTACCTGAGCATAATGATGGTAGAAGGGGGGAGGGGGAGGCCAGCTGCCAAGCTGTTCCCCCTCGCAGCGGCCTCTCAAAGCCAGGAGCCTCTCAGCAGTCTTTTCAAGAGTCACTCGTTCACATGGTGGGGGAGGGGGGAGCCGCCGAGCTCTTCTCTTTCGCGGTGGCCTCCCGACTCCCAGCTGGCTTCTCACCTCACCGCAGGCCGCAGGGGGAAGTACGCTGTTACCACCACTCAGCTTCGTCCATTCCCGGCAAGAAGGGAGCTGACAGACATATCTCAGGGAGACTAAGATGTTCCGCTGCCAAAATCCCAGGGGTCCCAGATGTTTCTCGGCCCCTGGGGGGAGGTCTCTAGCCATTCCCCATCGGAGGCCCGGCTGCTCTCACAGGGAAGCGTCCATCTTGCGCATGCTCTAATGAGGAATCTAATTAATTTAATTTCCTCTGATCTACACACATTACAAATCATCTTTCTTTATCTTTATCTTTCTTTATCTTTATTTCGACTTATATGCCGCCCTTCTCCCCAGACTCAGGGCGGCTCACAACAGAAATACAAGTACAAAAATATAAGTAATTTAAAATAGTAGTACAATATAAAACTATAAAACTATACTCACTCATAAAACATACACTCCCAATCAAAGGCCCAGGGGCAGAGCGCAGCTCACACGCCCCAAGCCTGTCTGCATAGATGTGTTTTTAAAAGTTTTCGGAAAGCTAGGAGGGAAGGAGCAGTACGAACCTCTGAGGGAAGTTGATTCCACAGGGCTGGGGCAGCAACAGAGAAGGCCCTAGCCCTAGGTCCCGCCAGACGGCACTGTCTAACAGACGGGACCCGTAGGAGGCCAACCCTGTGTGCCCTAACCAGTCGCTGGGATTCATGAGGCAGAAGACGGTCCCGCAAGTATCCTGGCCCATTGCCATATAAATCATAAAAAATAAATCATAAAGCATAAAGACCCTCCTGTAAAACATCCTTCATGTAACAGCCCAAAAACTGCTAAATCTTGATCTAAAAGTGCTAGTATTTAATGGATAAGACTTCATTTTTTTAAATTTTGAAGTTAATATGCAAATAAAAATGCTAAGAAGCAACTTAGAACTTTATCATTTTATATACCATTTCACTGTGCACATTTTGGAGGAATAAAATCACCTTGTGATGGTTATTGCAAAGCAAATTATTCAACCATAAATTATCCAAGACAATAAATTCATACCAGATTAACCACTGTATATAAATTCTGAAACTTTTTTTTGATAAAACTACATAAATGCTCAAAAAAATTTTCAAAAACAAAAAATGTCTTTAGTAAAGCAGTGTTGGAAGTCAGCACCCATTGTCAGGATCCAGTTATATTTCCTTTCTATCTACCTCCTCTGATCAAAAACCAATTCTTACCCTCTCCTGAATCCTGCCATACTCCTAAGGGGGAAGGGGGGTATGCATGAGGGTCTTATTACTTTCACTTCCTCTATTCACTACAAAGTAACCTTTTGTTTATTCACCTAGGGTCTGCTAACCATCACAATGTAACCATTAGCCTTTTATCCTATGTCTCTCTGAACTTCTCCTTACTGGCCAGCTAGGAAGGTGGGGTAAAAAGATGCAGCCTCCGGAATCTGGTTTATTTATCCATCATCAAAATAAAGTGTGAGGAGCTATTGAATGATCATGTACAACGGAACCGGATTGATGTTATCTTTCCTGGATTCAACACCTAGAAATCTGCCAGTCTGAATCGCCTGGAAAAACTGTGGGGTGGGGGCTGCTTAGGGACACTTTAAAACATGGATTTGTAAGGAAATCTCTCAGATCCTGTCTATCATGCCTGCTATCAATTTCTCTTAATAAAAGTTCTTGTTGGAAGAAACCATTTCCAAGAGTTCTGCTTTCTTAAGATGTGGATTGAAGTGGTTCCTTACACCCATCCACCCTCCCAGAGAAGGAAATATTTTGGGAGATATTAAAAGGCAGAATAATAGAAAAATCTTAGGCAGAAACTACCCCCTCCCCAAGTCTCTCTGCCCCAAGCAGAAACCAGCTTTTAGAAATGCAGATTTGGGGCCACCTATTCATAAGCAAAATGCCTTCAGCCACAGCCCCAGAAAAGATTTGAGCTGATGGGATTAGAAAGATAAGACCCCTAAAATCTACATCCCCCACCCAAAATCTAAAGACATGACCTTTAGGACACAATAGGATTAATCCATCACTATTAGAATACCAAAAGGGCACACTGAAGCTCAGGTCAAAGTATGTGGCACGGGAACAGGAAGAACCTCAAATACAAAGCCACAGCAACAGGAAGAACCTCAAATACAAAGCCCAATGTAGGTATAAAAACCCACCACTCCTAATTCCATTTTGTTAGCCATTCCAGAAACATGCTGTTGACACTGAAGTTTCTGGCAACTAAATAAACAAGAAACTTCTTTCCAAACAGTCTCTATTTTATTTATTCCTGGCTTGGATTGGACCTGAAGATTTTTCTTTTGACAGAAGAAAAAAGAATGAAATCACTGTCATTAAATACAACTATTCTAAATTTATTAGAATTATCATACTGCAATTTCTGAATTTCTATTGTTCTAACTAACAAGCTTCTTTTTGTAGAGAATTTTCTAATTAATGATTGAACAGCTAATGAATCACCATTTCATCTATCAATATTGAAGAAAAATGTTGTCCTTAATTAAAACATAAAAAAGAATGATTGCTTAATACTACAAAAAATCTGAAAAATGCCATCAAATAACAATATATATTTAAGATTTAACAGTATATATTTAAGATTCCTGATTATATTGGACTTTGATGTGACTATTAGCAAAGAATTTTAAAGGTAAAGATAAAAATTTTGGCATACAAACTTAAGTATTAGAAAAATAATTAGTTTATTAGTGCAAAGAATTATTAGATTTTTCTGCCTTGTTAAATACAATTCCAAGGATATAAATAATTAAACATAGTGACAGAAAACATAACTGGTGGAAATAATTTGAGTAATTAATGACACAGACTGAAAATAGGAAACAATAGCTAAAGTAATCCCCAACAATTTCATGTTGGTCTACAGTTCCCCAAATTCTCAGCCATCTAATCAACCACCAATAGGATTATGGAGTTGTAATCCAACCCATGAAGACCATGTTTGGAAAGACTGAGCTAAAACATAAGGCAAGATGTCCTTAGATATCACCAGTCTAGTATTCAGTCCACGTTTTCTGAACAAGTCAGGGTAATTACAACTACAAAAGCAGCAGACAGCTTTGAATTTACCCTACGAGAAGACAAATTTAAAACTTATCAACAGATATTCAGAAAAATAAACTGTGACCATACTAATAAGAGCTCACCCTGACTCGGCTAGTCTCTCTCCTAAAATGCAGTCGGTGTTTTCATCGAGAACAATACAAATAAAATATTTATTGTTCACTTCCACAAAGCACCAACTGAAATACATTAATCAATACTGGAAACGGAAGAAAATTCTTGAAACTTATATTTGTAAGAGTAAATTCTAAAGGAATGCTTACTTTGGTTACAAATTCATGGAAAGCTTTCATCACTTATTCATCTGGCCTTCTAGGTTTGCATAAATATATTTCATAAATAAAGAAGTTTGCATAAATATATTTCACTTTGAAAATAATTGTGCGGTATTTGTTTAAAATGCCATTTTAATGAAATTTTCCACTATTTTTAAACAAAAAACTTTTAAGAATAGGGTTTCATGAAGAAGAATGGGAAAATAGATCAATATAATATTTCATGAACTCTATCAGTTTCAATATTCTACTTGGAAATAAATCTATCTTCACTTTTGTTTGTGTGCTTAGCAAAGTAATTGCTATTTTTCATTTCAATCATCATTTATTTAATTATTTTATTCATTTTTTAAAAATTATATAGCTTACTCACTCACAGTGAATCTAGGTGGCTTACAGAAAATAAAAACACAAAGTGGAGGGAATGAAAATAATAAAAAATAAATAATAATCCCAAAACCCCATCCCCTCAGTAACAATACACACATCAGCCATCAGCCATGACTTCAGGGCCTTCCAAAAGATTGTCAGAGTGGGGGCCAGTCTAATTTCTGGATGGATCATGTTCCAGAGGGAGGGAGCTGCCACTGAGAAGGTCCTTCTTCTGGGTTCTGTCAGGTGTACCTCCCTAGAGGACAGGATCTGCAACATTCCTTGCCTCCCAGCTGTAGTGGGTTGGGTGCATGTGACTGGCAAGAGACGGTCCCTCGGATAACCTGGTCCCAAGCTATGAAGGGCTTTAGAGGTGACAACCAGCACTTGAATTGCATCAGAAGCAAACTGGCAAACAATGCAGCTCCCACAGGAGAGTTCACACATGGGCCCACTGCAGTCTGTACAAAACCATGCAGGCCACTGCATTTTGAACCAACTGGAGCTTCTGGATGCTTTTCAAAAGCAGCCCCTTGTAGAGTGCATTGCAATAGTCAAGATGGGAGGTGACTAGGGCATGAGTAACTATGAAGAGGGATTGTTGGTCCAGGAAAGGGCACAACTGGTGCACAACTATGGTGCACTAAGGCTCTCCTGGCCACAACTGTCACCTGCTCTTTGAGCAGGTGTCATGAGTCTCTTTGAACAGGAGTAGTGAGATCCAGATTACCTACTGGATCTGTTTGGGGCAGTGCCATCCCATCCAAGAGCAAAGGTGGCAATTCTTCATGCACCAAAGAACTCCAAACCCAGAGCCACTCAGTATTGCCAAGGTTCAGTTTCAACCCACTGCCCCATATCCAGCCCCTAACAACTTCCAGGCACTACAAGACAAAGGTCATTGTATTGCTTAACTCACCACAGGCTGAGACATACAGCTGAGTATCATTAACATATTGATGATGTCTCAGTCCATGGTGATGGACGTCACCCAATGGCTTCATGTAGATGTTGAATAGGAGAGGATGTTGTGGTTCCTCAACTGCCAGCAGATCTGGCAGCTGAGTCAGATGAATAGATGAGGGGGAAGGGAGGGGCGTTGTCTTACCTGAACGCCTTTTCTCAGCATGATGATGTAGAATCCACCAGTGGGTAATCTCAGCCTTCCTGCTCAGTTGAGACTAAGTCAGAAATTTAGCCACGCCTCCTTCTGGGCTGTACCTTCTCAGTTTTGACAAGGCGAAGCAAACATGACGAAGGCCGACGCATTGCCTCCTCCTACTATGACACATGCCTAGATGGACATGAAGGGTTGGCATGGATTCTACATCATCATGCTGAGAAAAGGCGTTCAGGTAAGACAACACCCCTTCTCCAGCATGATGAGTGTAGAATCCACCAGTGGGACATACCAAAGCCGCTCATGTCCCTACAGGGGGAAAGAGTCTAGGCTTGTGTCCCATGAGAAGAAACTACTTGTTGGAGAACCCTCCAACCAAACGAGGCATCCGCCACTGCAAATTTATCAAGCTTGTAATGTCTTATAAATGACGAAAGGGAGGACCAAGTTGCTGCCCTGCAGATCTCCTTGATGGATGCTTGGGTGGACCAGGCCGCTGAGGTGGCTGCACTGGGTGTGGAGTGGGCACTGATGTGTGTAGGAACTGGAAGAGACTGTGAGAGATAGGCACGGGCAATGTATGCCTTAATTCACCTTCCAATGGTCGAAGAGGAGACCTTCTGACGCATGGAAGAGGGTTGGTAAGACACAAACAGGGCCTCAGACTTACGAAGGGCAGAGGTTCGTTTAACATAATAGCGCAGAGCCCTGCGCACGTCTAATTTATGCCACTGTCTCTCCAGACTATGTGACGGATTAGGACAAAAGTCTGGAAGAACCAGATCCTGGGATCTGTGGAACCAGGTATTAATTTTCGGAATAAAGGACGGGTCCAATCTAAGAACCACTCTATCCTCGAAAAAGGTACACAAGTCACTTCTGACGGAGAGCGCAGCCAGTTCCGAAATACGTCTGGCCGACATGACTGTGACTAAAAAGGCAACTTTCAGAGAAAGGAAATGAAGTGAGCAAGACTGGATGGGTTCGAATGGTACAGATATTAGTGCTTGCAGCATGCGTGGTAGGGATAACGAACTGTAGTTGGCCTGGCGTTGGCTGCCCCTTTGAGAAAGGCACTGTCTGCTGGGTGTTGCAATAATGGAACCAGATTGTCACAAGTAAGTATTGTTGACAAGGCCGCTACCTGCCTGTGGATAGTGCTAGGTGATAATCCTTTATCTATGCCCTCCAATAGATAATCCAATATGTCAGGGATGGTGACCGACAATGGTCTGAGATGATACCTAGTACACCACGTGCAAAAGTTCTTCCATGTGGCATCATAAATCCTATTAGTCGAGGGGCACCTTGAGGCTTGGATCATCGAGATCACCCCGGATGAATAGGATTGCCTGGTTAAATTATCCCGCTCAAGTGCCAGGCGGCCAACTGGAGCCACTGGGGATCCAGATGCTGAAGGGCCCCCTGGCTGAGGGAGATGCGATCTGGAGGAATCCTCCATGGCAGTGAGATTGAAAGATCCACAAAGTCAGCAAACCATGGTCGCCTGGGCTAGTGTGGAACAACTAATATGATTTCCTTCTGCTCCTGAAGCAGCTTGCTGATGGTTGCCGGTATCAGTGGGAGGGGAGGGGAGGCATATAGTAGTCCTCTGGGCCACTTGCTGCGAAGGGTGTCTGTTCCCTCCCTCCCCGGGGATGGGAACCTGGGGAAGTATCTGAGCAGTTGTGAATTTTTCGGGGAGGCAAACAGATCCAATTGGGGCTGTCCGAATCTGATAGAGATCTCCCTGAACAGAGCTGGATCCAGGCGCCACTCCAAGTAGTCGACCATAACCCTGCTCAGGGAATCCGCTTGGTGATTTGCCTCCCCCGATATGTGTTCTGCTCTGATGGATCTCACATTGGACTCTGCCCACGCACCCAGGCCCTGAGCTTCTATCATAAGAGACCTGGACCGGGTACCTCCCTGCCTGTTGATGTGTGCTTTGGCTGCCACGTTGTCCGTCAGTATTAGGACATGCTTTCCCGCCACTAAGGTAGAGAACTGACGGAGTGCCAGATTAATGGCTCTGAGCTCGAGCCAGTTTATGTTGTGGGTCAAGTCCAAAGGCGACCATTGACCATACGCTAGATGAGTCTGGAGGTGAGCGCCCCAGCCAAACAGGCTGGTGTCTGTGGTCAAGGTGAGCCTGATAGGTTTCTTGAAGAGGGACCCCCTGGCCATTGCCAATGAGGTCCACCACAGAAGTGATGATAGTGTTTGGTGTGGGACCCTCACCCTCCTGGTGGATGAACTCATGCACCGTTTCTGGAAAGGAAGGAGAAACCACTGGAGGTTTCTGGAATGTATCTGGCCCACAGGACTATCCCTATACAAGAGACCATCTTCCCCAACAGTTAGGACAGTAGTACCAAAGGGACTACCTTCTCCCTACAAACTCGGTGGACAAGAGTCCAGATGCTGGTCCAGCGGTCCTGAGAAAGGAAGACTTTGCACAGATTTGAATCTATTATCGCTCCTAGGTGAAGGAGGCAAGTTGAAGGGATTGTGTGACTCTTCTTGAAATTCATGGAAAACCCGTGATTTTGAAGAGTATTGATGGTGATTTCCAGGTCCGATTGAGCCAAATGGAAAGAACTGGACTGGATAAGTATGTCGTCCAGATAACATTGTATGCGCACCGGAATCAACCTGAGATGGGCTGCCAAGACCGCTAAGATCTTTGTAAATACCCGTGGGGCTGAAGAAAGGCCAAACGGGAGAGCCCTTTACTGGAAATGCCTGTGCGCGTAACAAAACCGGAGGAATCTGCAGTGTTGTGGGAAGATTGGGATGTGAAGATATAAGCCTCCATCAGATCTATGGATGAAAGGAAATCTCCCTTCCTGATGCTGGCTAGAATGGACTTGAGGGTCTGCATCTTGAACCTTTTGTAAATCAAGAAGTAGTTCAGACCCTTTAAGTCCAATATCTCCTTCATCTCTAACGTTAATCTGTCCATTTCTGCACAATCTAAAATTTTCAAAATTATAATCTGATCTGATGGTAGGTTTTCATTCTTCCAAAACTGGGCGAAAACTATTCTTGCAGCTGTCAATACATGTAGTATTAAATAATCATGTTCTTTACCATAGTTAGGTCTTAATATACCTAACAAGAACAGCTCTGGTTTAAATTCTATCTGAATTTTCATCATCTTTACTAACTATCTATGAATCTTAGACCAATATTTTTTTGCAATAGAACATGTCCTCCAGGTGTGATAATAAGTACCCGGTTTTTGCTTACATTTCCAGCATGTATCTGATAAATTTTTAAACATTTTCACTAAACGAACTGGTGTCATATGCCACCTATAAAACATTTTATATAAGTTTTCTTTATACGTTACTGCTTTAGTAAGTTTAATATTTTTATCCCACAATTTTTGCCAATCTTCTAATTCTATAGAATATTCAAAGTTCTTCGCCCATACTATCATTGTCTCTTTTACTTGTTCTTCTTCCATTTTCCAATTTAATAAGTATTTATAAAATTTCTTAATCAAATGTTCATCTGTTGTTAAAAGTATTTTATCAAGTGGAGTCAGCTCTTTGTAAAATCCCATTGTTTTTATGTCTTTTTCATATCTTGTTTGAATTTGCAAATAGGACCACCATGTTAAGTCAATACCTTGTTGTTGAAAGGTTTGCCTGTCTTTGAGTTTTCCATCCTTGTCCAAAATGTCTTTATAACTAACAAATTTATCGTAATTAATCAAATTCGGATAAGCAAATGCTTCCATCGTTGAAAGCCCCTCAGGAATTTTCATATACATTTTGTGTCTGACTTTCCCCCATTCAAAGAGTACAGCATTTCTTATAGCATGGTTTTGAAAGTACTTATGTATTTTAGCTTTCTCATACCATAAAAAGGCATGTCAGCCTAGTTGAAGATCATATCCCTCTAAATAGAGAATTCGCTTATTTCTCAGAGTAATCCATTCTTTAATCCAAAGCAAAGTAGCTGCTTGATAATAAAGTCTCCAATCCGGAAGTCCAAAGCCCCCTCTCTCTTTTAAATCTTGTAGAAGTTTACATTTAATTCTTGTTTTCTTTCTTTGCCATATGAATCTTAATATCACTGTGTTTAAATCGTCAAAAAATTTCTTACTCAACCTTACAGGAACTATTTGAAATAAAAAAATTAGTTTTGGTAAAATGTTCATTTTAACAGTCGCTATTCTTCCTAACAATGATAATTGGAGATTTCCCCATTTTTCCAGGTCGATTTTTATTTGTTTTATTAGTCTCTCATAATTATCCTCTTTTAATGATGAATCTTTTGCCGTAAGATAGATACCTAAATATTTAACTTTTTTAGCTATTTGAAGATTTGTCTTTTTGGCGAGTTGAGTGTTTTGTTTATCAGTTAAATTTTTTGTTAACACTTTAGTTTTTTTCCTATTTATTTTCAATCCAGCCACTTCTCTAAATTTTTCAATTTTCTGCAAAAGTTTAGGGGCTGTTTCCAAAGGGTCCTCTAAGATAAAGACCAGATCGTCCACAAAAGCCTGTAGTTTATATTTCTGGTCTTTAATATTAAGTCCTTTAATTTCAATATCTTGCCTGATGCTTCGAGTCAATACCTCCAGAGTCAAAATAAATAACAAGGGAGAGAGTGGACATCCCTGTCGCGTGCCTTTTTAAATATCAACGCTCTCTGTATAGTCTCCATTTATGAGTATTGCTGATTGTTTCTTGTAGATCGCTTGAATTGCTTTAATAAAGTTTTCACCAAAGTCCATTTCCTGTAGTTATTGAAACATAAATTGCCAATTTAAATTATCAAATGCTTTTTGTGCATCAAGAAATATGAGTGCCACCTGACTCCCTGGATGATTTTCATAATACTCCAAAACATTTAAAATAATCCTTAAGTTGTTCTTTATCTGTCTTTTAGGAAGAAAGCCATTTTGGTCTGAATGAATAAATTCTATTAAAAAGCTTTTCATTCTTTCTGCCAAAATTGCAGCAAAGATTTTATAATCCACATTTAGTAACGATATTGGCCTGTAGTTTTTAATTTGTGTAGAATCTGTGTCTTCTTTAGGTATCAAGGTAATATTAGCTTCAGTCCATGAATTTGGATTTTTTGTCTGTATAAAAGTTTCATTATACAAGTCCTTCAGAAAAGGAGTCACGGTATCTTGTAAGGCTGTGTAAAATTCTGCAGGTAGTCCATCCAGCCCAGTGTCTTATCTTTCTTTTGTCTTTTAATTGCCTCTATGATCTCCATCATTGATATTTTCTCATTTAACCTCTGTTGCATATTTTCTGATATTTTTGGGAGATTTGCTTGTTTTAAATAATCCTGAATTGCCTCTTCAGAGATTGTCTCAGCCTTATAAAGTAGTTCATAAAAGGTCTTAACAATTTTTTTGATACCATCATTATGACAGTGTATTTCACCCTTTTCGTCCAATAATTTACTTATTGATCTTTTTTCTCTTTCTTTTTTCAGTCTATATGCAAGCCATCTACCAGGTTTGTTAGCATTTTCAAAAAAGTTCTGTTTGGCTCATTTAATCTGTTGTGCCATAGTATCAGTCTCAAGTAGGTTTAATTTATGTTTTATTAAGTCCATTTGTATCTTCACATTTTTCTTTTGTGGATCAGTTTGTAATTCCAGCTCCAACATACCAAGCTGTTTTTTCAATTTGGACTGTGAAATTCTCTTTTCTCTTTATTCTTTTTAGCAACATAGGTTATAGCTAAATCTCTAAAGTATGCTTTTGCTGTGTCTCAAACATTTTGGATAGAAGTGTCTTTTTTTTTAATTGATCTTAAAAAAAATTCCATTTCTTTTATTGCTAATTGTAAAAATTCTTTTTCCTTCAAAATAGCTTTATTCAGAGACCATCTCAATCTTTTCTTATATCCTTTCCATGTCATTTTAATTGGGTTATGATCTGCCCAAATATTTGGTTCAATTTCAACTTCCTGTGTCATAGTCTTCAGATCATGGGAGATCCATATCATGTCTATTCTTGACCAAGAGTTATGCCTGTTAGAGTAAAAGGTATATTGTATCTTTTCTGGATTCATCTCTCACCATATATCCTGCAAACATAGTTCATCTTTCATTTTTAAACAAGGTTTAGATAAAACATTACTTCCTTTCTTCCCTTGTTTATGGCTTTTGTAATCTCGAACTGCATCCACAATTGCATTAAAGTCTCCCAATATACAAAGACTATGATAATTTAGATCCACAAGTTTGTCATATAGTTGTTGAAATAATAGCTCTTGTTTCTCATTGGGGGCATATATTGCCACCAACAGTATTTGTTTTTGATACCATGAAATCTCCACCATCACTATTCTTCCTTCCTCATCAGAATAAATTTGTTTTGGATTCAACTTTTCTTTTATATATATCACTATCCCTCTTTCCTTTTGTAATGCTGAAGAAAAATAGAATTTGCCTAATTTTGGCTGTTCTAAAATTCTAGAGTGTTGTCTCTTAATATGAGTCTCTTGTAAAGAAATTATGTCCATTTTACGTTTCTGTAGCCTATGAAATATTTTACTCCTTTTGGATGGGGAGTTGAGACCATTTATATTTATTGAGTATATTCCAATTTCCTCCATAATTTCAATTATTTCAAGATCTCAATCTTCTAGGTGAACTTATCTGTCTCTGATCTTTAGGTCTAACGTCTTCTTCTGATTGCATCTTTTTTGGTATCTCCTCCTCTGTTTGCTTGGAAGTCTCTGCAGTAGGCATTCTCTCTGATCTCTTAAATTCCATATCACCTTTCTCCAAGAAGGCTTTGTGCTTGTTGAAAAATTCCTCTGCTTGGAATGGAGTGTCCAGTCTGTATCTTTTAGAGTCCCAAAAAATCAGTAGCCCTTCTGGAATCAACCATCTGAAATTCACTCCTCTATTAATCAGTTTCCTTGTTAAAAATTGATAATCTCCATGCTTCCCTTATTTTTCTAGGAATCTGTTTGAGAACTACCAGCTCTTTATCTTTATACTTCATAGGTTGGTCCCTTACAGTTCTCAAAATTTCATCTCATCGATTTCTTTTAAGAAATCTGACATGGACCTCTCTGGGCACTCTGTTCCTTCTTGCGTAATTAGAGTTAACTCTAAAAACCTGGTCCAGTTCCCTATTCATTTCGTCCTTTTCAGTTCCAAGTAAATCTGCCAGTAGTTCACTCATCAGGTGTAATAAGTTCTCATCTTTCTCTTCTATCACATTTTGAAATCATAAGAAGTACAATGACCATTCCATCTCTATGACTGCCATATTTCCTTCCAATTCTGCATTAGATTGTGCCAATCTCTGGTTTTCCTCTTGTAGAGCTACTAATTTCTCATCTACCACTGCTGACTTGTCTTCTATTTTCTGCATTCTTTGTTGTGTATCTATCATCGCCTGTTGAAATGCTTCCATTCTTTGGTCCATCTTATGGATATCATTCTTCAGGTCTTCATAGTTTCTCTCTAAGTCCTTTTTCATATCCGTTCTAGAATCCGCAATTGCCTGGAGTATGGCCTGTGTATCTTTTTGTTGGGTTTCCTGCTGTAAAAATGTAGTGATAGATTTTTGGGGCGCCGGGCTCACCGAAGTTGAGGCAGGGGCTGAAGAGCCCCTTTTCACCACTTTCACCAAATTTAGTGTACTCATCATCAAGTTATTATACTTGTAATTTGTAATCCAATAACAGGCCCAGTAGCCAATTTATTTGTAATTCAACATGGAGGCCCACTGGCTGATTATAATCCACCAAAATGTGCAAGAAAGTGAAAAAAAGGAGAAAAGAGATAGTCCAGTGCCCTCCTAATATCAGGAGACAAGGCCAAAGTATTTAAAAAAAAATAAGCGAAAAAATTAAAAACCAAAAGAAAAATGAAAATTATCCAAAAAAAATGATAATAATAATGGTAATATCAAGGAGCCCTAAAAAAAGAAAAAAGAAGATATGAATAAAAAAGCACCCAAAATCTCTAGAAAAAAAGTAAAAGAAAAAAGAAAAAAAAGAAGCCAGGAAGGGAAAAAAAGCCAAGCCTATAAGGCAACAATAACCAAGTTTTAATTCAATTGCAGTTTTGCAAGATCTTCATATGTAGTTTCCTTACTACAGAGATTACAAGCAGTCATGGACAGCAAAAGCGAAACTAGACAAAAACAAAAACAAAAGCCAAAAAGCTGTCTCTTGAAGGTCTCCAAAAGATAAGAGTGTCTGGGCACACAGCCAAGTGTCTGGGCATTGAGCCAGACTATACAGCTATACAGCTATGTATCCACTGTTTCTTTCCCCGTTGTTTGAATAGGAAGGGGAAAAAAATTAAAACAGTAAAACAGTAAATTAAAGTTCCATAGCAAGGCAATTAAGCTGGTTTCTTCCAAATAAAAAGAGTATATATCACAGCAATCTTGCTTTTCCATCCATAATAAAACATAGTAAAATCTTTTATTTTAATTCCATTAAAAAAGAGTTCAAAAGTTTTATAATAAAGCTTAAACTGCCGCTTTCGGGGAGGGGGGAATTAAAAACCCCTTCTCTCTCCCTTAAGCTTCTAGCTTCAGTTCAAAGGCAGGCAATCTGTTTTAAAAGGTCCAATTTGACATAAATATTGAAGTTATCTCACCCGGAGCAGTTGCTTGTTCTCAAATAGCTGTCTTCTGTCTCCGACGATCAGCTGGAGATGGCGGCAATTGCAGAAGCACTCCGCCCTTCTTTTGCCGGTCCCAGGGGCTATTTTGAGTTCAAAGAGCTGGCTACCACCGGCTCTCCTTCCTCAAAGGTTCACCCCTCAGTGGCCACCCCTCCAGGGTGGCATTCAGCCCATATGGGCCCACCAGCGAAAGAAATCCGGACCCTGGGGACAGAGAAACCTCTCCAGGGTCTATAGTCAGCTCCTCACCGATGATGTCTCGATGGGGTTTCTTGAGGTGGGGCATTGTATGAAATGATCTGGAGGATTGGAGAAGAACTCTAGGGTGAGGCCATGCCTTATGGTATCTAACACCCAAGAGTCAGTGGTGGTGACCTCCCAAGCATCGCTGAACAGAGCCAGGTGACCCCCCTATGGGAGAGTCCTCCTTGGTGTCACTTGTTCCGCCGAGCCCCAGAAGGGTCGTGTGGACTGGTACTGGCCCTTGGCTCCAGGATTCTGGCGGTCCTGTCGATCCTGTCTAGGGGGAAAGGATCAAGATCCTCTGGGCCATTCCCAGGACTGCCTGGCCCGAAAGGGCTGCCTCCAATCCTAGGTACCTCCTGTACGAAAAGGCTGTCTACGGAAATCCTGTTGAGGCTTTCTATCTGACCTCTTAGAGGGGTGTTCAAGAACCTTGCGCTTGTCCTTTCCCTCTGTGAGGTACGGCTCGAGAACTGGGCCAAATAGATGTGTCCCACTATATCGGGCTGTCGATAGATGCCACTTGGATTTCAGGTCAGCCCACCACTGTTTCAACCACAGCAGTCTGTGGGACAAGACTGTGGCCGCAATGGATCTGGTGGAGTACCTGGCAGAGTGGATCGACACGTCTGCCACATACTCAGAAGCTGCGACTAGTTTACCCAATGTCTCGTGTGCTCGCACCTGGTCAGGAGGAATGAGAGCCTGGAGTTCTCTGAGCCACATGATGGATGATCTTGCGAAAAAAGATGATGATGTAGCCGCCTTAATCACCCATGCCGAGGCCTGGTGAGCTCTGCGGAGAGAAAACTCGAATTTCTTTTCTTCCGCTTTCAGGGCCTCTGCCATATCTCCTGGAATTGTGGAGGTAGAAAACAAAGAAGTTAGTGGAGTGTCCACAGTAGGCACCTCCAGGAGAGAAGAAAAGGAAGAAGAGACATTGAAAAGCTTTTTCTCAGTGCCACTAGGAGAAGCAAGAGTGGCCAATGAAGACCACTGTTTCTCTACCGTACTGCAAAAGACGTTTGGGCAAGGAATTTGTTTCTCCTCCACTACTGGGTCTGAGAACAAAGGGTTCCAGTCCTGGGCAGAGGAGGTAGATGGTTTAGGATCCTGTTCAGGAGTAAAGTTGGCCGTGGTGCAGGCCTTCATGAGTAATGACCTGAATAGGGAAGGGTCAAAGAGACCAGATGTTGGTGACGGATCTGGCCCCAGCTGCTCTTCCTCTGACATGTGCATGTCAGCCGTCTCCAGGTCCACGGATCCTTCCTCACCTAACTGAGAGGATGTCTCAGAATTGCCAGAACCGGTTAACAGGGCATGGCCTGTTGGAGGTAGGGAAATCTGGGGAGGAGGTGGCACCTGCGAGGGTCATTGACCCATGGAGGAAGCCATAAATTGCACAAATGCATGGTGCATAAAGGCCTGAAATTGATCAGCCCACATGTCCTGTTGGTTGGTGGAACGGACGCCCGCTGCTGTGGGAGTATACGTGGCTTCAGGGCCCTGTTGTGTTGTAGAAGAGGAGGAAGGAGGGGGACCAACCTGTCCAGTTTCCCCCTGAGGAGACCATGCCCTAGGGGCATCGTGAGAAGGCACGAATTGAGGCTCAAATGGGGAATGGTCCAGTGGAACGGGGGGAACCACTTCAGCTTCACTGGACATGAGCCTTTGAGCTCTGGAGAACTCCCTTCCCAGCGCCTGATGTCTCCTCCAGGCCTCTCGCTCAGCTGCCTTGGAGGGCTCCTTAGTGGATGAGGCCTTTGCCTTGGGTTTTTTCTCCCCCCCCCACATCCAATTCAGATGATCTGTGCTTTTTTTGTGCGGGGGGAATATCAGAGTCCTGCGATGGCTGAGGAGTTGCACTGTCTGCCATTGCATCCTGGATATTCCGGGTAGGAGATGTTCAGGAATGGGGGGAAACCAACATGCAGACCTGGTTGTCAGAGAGGGAAAACCTGCACTCTGAGCAACAGCAATGGCAAACAGCCAGACAGTCCACTAGATCTTCCTGTCTAGGTCTTGCGGCACAGCGCCACAAAACTAATTGGGACAGGTGGAATCTAACTGCAATTCCCCCTCGTTGAGTGAAATTTAGGAAAGAAATAAGAGTTCCTGCTGCAATGGAAAGATATGGCCAATAGATGAATTCAAAACTGTGGCCGCGTCTCTGTTCCTGTTGTCTTTTTGACAGATTGGACAGGACTGTGACCCTTATATACAAGGAGTGCTGGAGTATGTCCCCCCCCCGTTCCAAGTCTGTCGCAGCAGGCCAAGATAAGGGCTTAGAAAACGCCCAACTGTTCACTCAAAGTGCACGAGGGCCTTTTCAAAATGCTGTCTGCGCCTGTTAATGCTCCCAAAATGGCGACTGCGCCAAAATAAACGGCCGACAGAAAGTGGTCAGACCTTGCCAGGCCTTTAAGAGCCCTGAGGGAGCTCTACCTGGTAGCTAGAGGGTCTTTTCCCTCTCGCCCTGAAACTAGAGTGAATAATAACTTGCAGTTGAGTCACACAGCCTCTGCTGCGATCAGGAGCGTCGACTGCTGCAATCAAGGCCTCGTGGTGACGAAGCGGTCCAGATGAGGCCGTCTGGCCTTCCAGGGCTTCGAGGGAAATCGCCAGGTAAGGCAAATCCCCGTTCTGCGCAGATCAGCTCAATCGGAGCTGTTGCTGCTCCGGTAAATCTTGAATGACCACAAAATCAGCTTGTATGGAGCCTGCAAGGCTCGCTGGAAGTGAAGCTGCAGTTAGCTTCAAGGAATAAGTCTGTAAAATTTGTAGCCAAATTGTAGAAAGTCTAATCTAATATAACTTTAGAATTTGAAAATATTAAACTAATCAACTTACTAACTTATCTCATTCAACCTAGTCTAAACAGAGGAGCCAAACTAATTGTGTCCTACTGAGCTGAGACTAAGTCAAAAACTGGGAAGGTACAGTCCAGAAGGAGGTGTGGCTAAATTTCTGACTTAGTCTCAACTGAGTAGGAAGGCTGAGATTACCCACTGATGGATTCTACATTTATCATGCTGGAGAATGTCTGGGTTCACATGGGAATCTGCAGAAGGCTCTGAGGAGCAAGAAGACTCAGAGCCAGATGTGGAGCTAGCTCCATCTACTCATACTCAGGCAGAGAGACAACTCTGTTGGGGGCCTGAACTGAGCGAAGAGGAGGAACAGCTGGAGCCTGTTCCAGATGTGCATATGCGCAGAGAGGAGAGGTGTGCAGGACAATGGAGAGGGGTGGGGCAGCTCTCCAGAAAAAGTAAGAGACTCTAAGAAACCAAGCCCTGGCTGGACTATAAAGAGCAGAGGTCTGGGAGGTGCTGGTTGCCACAGGCAAGTGTTCATGCTCCAGTATCTTGTTTTTCTCTTGGATTTCTTTTGCCAGGACTCTTTGCCAATTATCCAGGTTTGTCAGATTTCTTTGTGTTTGGTTTGAATTGCTAATCAAGCCTTACTGCAGAGAACTCAGACTTTGTAGTTATCACAGCCAACTGGGAGCAGAGACCGCTACTGTTTGTTTTAACACCTAAGGACTTGTTATCTGGAGTTTATTCCATAAATGCCTTATTAAAATAAAAAGGGGTTATGTTCTCACGAGTTCCTGCCTTGCTCATGCTTTGTTAACTGAAAAGGGGTTTCCCACACAATTAGCTGTTGAGTAGCATTCGCGAAGGCTGGATCAGAACAGAAGAGAGTACTGATCCCTGCAACACCCCACAAAGCAGTGGGTGAGAGCTGGACCTCTCGCCTCCTATTAACAGTGACTGAGAGTGGCCACAGAGAAAGGAAGTGAACCAGAATAGCACAAAGCCCCCCACTCCCTTCCCCTGAAGCTGCTCTAGAAATATACTATGATCAATGGTATTGAAAGCCGCCAAGAGATCAAGTAGAACAAGGATGGATGCTTTAAATTAAAATTGAGGGGGAACAGTGACCAATCTTTAGAATCTCTAGAACACAAAACCAATAATAAATCTCAAGAAAACAAATCAAATAATGATGTAGGGAGTGATGAGAAAAACTCAAACAGGAGATGCAGTAAACATACACACTGACAGGCATAAAGGTCTTAAATGCTTATATACGAATGCTCAAAGCTTGGGGAACAAACAGGGTGAACTAGAAGCAATAGTACATGAGGGCAGGTATGACAAAGTTGGCATTACAGACACCTGGTGGGATGAAACCCATACTGGAATGTAGAAATGGATGGATACAAATTGTTCAAAAGAAACAGATCTACAAAAAGAGGAGGAGGAGTTGCATTATATGTAAGAGAACACTACATATCTAAAGAAATGCACATGATCAGATAAAATCCTTCCAGAATGCATATGGGTCAATATAAAAGGGGGGGGAAGCAACATTGCCATTAGGTGTATATTGGCCACCCAACCAATCAGAATAGATGAACTCTTTGCCAACGAGTTAACAAACGTATGTAGGAAGCATACCACAGTAGTAATGGGAGACTTCAACTATCCAGATATCAACTGGGAGACAAACTCTGCAGCAAGTGGGAGATCAAACAGATTCTTAACCAACCTAGCCGACAACTTTATCATCCAAAAGTTGGAGGAGGGAACTATAAGTAAAACTATACTGGGCTTAATTCTTATTAATAGAGAAAAAGTGATAGAGGGAGTTGAAGTTGCTGAACCCTGGGTGAAAGTGACCACATCATGCTGAAATTCAATATAATGCAAACACAAGCAAAAGAAAAAGTTGGAAAAAGTTCTGAAAAGAACAACTAAAATGATCAAAGGTCTGGAGACTAAAACATATGAAGAACAACTGCAGGGCTTGGGTTTGGCTAGTCTAAAGAAAAGAAGAAACGGGGTGACATGATAGCAATATTCCAGTATTTGAGGGTCTGCCACAAAGAAGAGGGGGTGAAACTATTCTCCAAAGCACCAGAGTGCAAAATAAGAAACAATGGTTGGAAATTGACTAAAGACAGAAGCAACCTGGAATTAAGGAGAAACTTCCTAACAGTGAGGACAATTAACCAGTAGAACAGCTTGCCTTCAGAAATCATGGGTGCTCCATCATTGGAGGTTTTAAAAAAGAGACTAGACAGTCTGAAATAGTATAGGTTTTTCTGCTGGGCAGGGGGCTGGACTAGAAGACCTCCAAGGTCCCTTCCAGATTCTATTCTATTCTATTCTATTCTATTCTATTCTATTCTATTCTATTCTATTCTATTCTATTCTATTCTATTCTATTCTATTCTATTCTATTCTATTCTACTCTACTCTACTCTACTCTACTCTACTCTACTCTACTCTATTCCCCCCATCCCAACAGAGATCATCAAAAAGCATGACCAATGCAGTTTCTGTCCCATATCCAGGCCTGAATCCTAACTGGTAGGGGTCTAAATAATCCATTTCATCCAGAAACCTCTGAAGCTGCTGTGCAATCATCTTTTCAACAATCTGTGGGCTGACCACAATCCGATAAAGCTGATCTGGAGAGGAGTAAAGAAGAAATCACGGTGGACATTGAATCAATTCTTATTAAAAGAGAAAGAATTTACAAAGAAAATAAAAAAGAAGACACTTCACTCCAGAATGTATGGCCTACAGCCAAAGCATACTTCAGAGGATTAGCTATAACTTATATGGCTAGAAAGAATAAAGAGAAAAAGCAACAATGTACAATGCTAAGGGAAGAGTTTAAGAAATTGGAGCTAGAACTTCAATGCTATCCACAAAAGAAAATCTTTAAAAGACAAATGGAGATAATTAAAGATAAACTAAACCTAATAAGTCAGAAGAATTGGCTCAACAAATCAAAAGGGCAAAACAATTTTTTTCAAAAATGCAAATAAGCCAGATGGCTGACTTATAAACTGTAAAAAGAAAGAGAGAAAAAGTTGATAAACAAACTGCAAGATGAGAAGGGAGGTATGCAATTCCAAAATAAGGCAATAAAAATAGTTAAAGAATATTATTAAAAACTATATGATATAGAAAAAATCTCTCTGAAAAAACAATATATGGGAAAAGCCAATCTACCAAAAATTCCAAAAAACTTTAAAAACATGCTAAGTGAAAAAATAACAATGATGGAACTAATGCAAGCTATAAAAAGACAAAAAAATGATAAAACCCCAGGACCAAATAGGCTACCTGTAGAGTTCTATAAATGCTTTCAAGATACATTAACCTCTCCAATGAAGAGAAGGAAGTCTGTAATGAGATACTATTAGAGGCTAAATTACCAAATACATGGATGGAAGCAAATATTACCTTAATATCAAAAGAGGACTCAGATTTGTTATAGATAAAAAAAATTATAGACCAATATCACTATTGAATGTGAATTATAAAATTTTTGCATCAATAATAGCAGAGAGATTGAAAAGATTTTTGATTGAATTTATTCATCCAGATCACAATGGATTTTTACCAAAAAGACAAATAAAGCACAACTTAAGACACAACCTGTGTATATTACAGGTGACCCAACAAATCAAAAGAAATAGATAAACTGTTTGCCAACCAGATAACAGGAGGGTAGGCCGCACTCGGGGAACTCGGTCCTGCTGTCTCGTAGCAGTTCCTTCTTCTGGCCCTTCTAAAAAATCTTGCTCTCCCCATGATCCTGGTGATGGGCATAGCTCAGGCCCTGGGCTCAGGCTATTGCTGCTTAACGCCAGGTCGGTTAATAATAAGGCCCCCCTCATTCATGATCTTCTTATGGATGAGGAGACCGACTTGGCGTGTGTGACTGAGACCTGGTTGGGCCCTGAGGGGGGAGTTCCCCTCACGGGTATATGCCCACCAGGTTATCAGGTATGGCATCAGCCGCGACCCCAGGGAAGGGGGAGAGGAGTGGCTGTTTTGGCCCGGGAGAACCTTAGTCTACGCAGGCTCACTGTTTCCAAAATTCCGGGTTGCGAGTCCATCCTTATGACGCTGGACCTAGGGGTCCAGGTGGGCTTATTGCTTACGTACCTGCCTCCCAGCTGCGTGGCATCAGCCCTACCTGTGCTACTTGAGGAGGTTGCTGGGCTGGCAGTGGAGTTCCCCAGGCTTATGGTTTTGGGGGACTTCAATCTGCCGTTGCTTGGCGAATCCTCGGGGTTGGCACAGGAGTTCATGGCCGCCATGACAACCATGGACCTGAACCAAGTAGTGCAGGGTCCGACGCATGAGGGTGGACACGCCCCGGATATGATTTTCCTTTTGGAGCAGTTGGGTAATGATCTGGTTTTAAGGGGCTTAGATATTTTGCCTTTGTCATGGACCGATCATTTCCTGCTTCGACTGAATTTTACATCCCCAATCCTTCCCCGCAGGGAGGCGGAACTGATTAGGTGGTTCCGCCCCAGATGCCTGATGGATCCTATTGGTTTTCAGATGGCGCTTGGGGAATTACCGAGCTCCCTCATTCACAATCCCGCGGAGTCCCTGGTAGCGGCATGGAATACGGCCGCGAAGGGGGCTATTGACCGCATTGTGCCTTTGCGACCTCTCCGTAGTGCTGGCCCCAGGAGGTCTCCTTGGTTCACCAAGGAACTCAGGGGGATGAAGCGCCATAAGAGATGTCTAGAGAAGCGATGGAGACGAAGTAAGTCCGGATCTGATCGAACCAGATTGAGCTCATTTATTAGAACCTATCTGTAGGCGATTAAGGCGGCAAGATCTCTGTATCTTTCTGCTTTGATCGCGTCTGCGGAATCTCATCTGGCTGCCCTGTTTAGGGTGACCCGGTCCCTCCTTAACCCGAGGGGTCCGGGCCCCCCCTTGCAGGGTAGTGCCGAGGACTTTAACAACTGTTTCGCAGACAAAGTGGCTCAGATCAGGGCTGACCTAGACTCCAATTGTGTAGCAGAGTCGACTGATAATGATTCAGTCAAGGGGACAGGGACATGTTCTTGTCCGTTCATCTGGGGGGAGTTTGAGGCTGTTACACCTGAGGAAGTGGACAGGGCCATTGGAGCTGTAAGTTCTGCCACCTGTTTGTTGGACCCGTGTCCCTCCTGGCTGATTTCGGCCAGTAGGGTGGTGACACGTACCTGGATCCAGGAGATTGTCAACGCTTCTTTGAGGGAGGGGTCCTTTCCAGCTCCCTCAAAGGAGGCACTTGTGCGCCCCCTCCTCAAGAAGCCTTCCCTGGATCCAGCAATTTTGGCCAACTATCGTCCGGTCTCCAACCTCCCCTTTGTGGGGAAGGTTGTTGAGAAGGTGGTGGCATGTTAGCTCCACCAGTCTCTGGAGGAAGCCGATTATCTGGGACCTCTGCAGTCAGGGTTCAGGCCCGGCTACTCCACCGAAACTGCTTTGGTTGTTCTGATGGATGATCTCTGGCGGGCCTGGGATAGAGGCCAGTCCTCTTTCCTGGTGCTCCTTGACCTCTCAGCGGCATTCGATACCATCGACCATGGTTTCCTTCTGTGCCGGCTGGAGGGATTGGAAGTGGGGGGCACCGTGTTACGGTGGTTCTCCTCTTATCTCACTGGTCGGTCGCAGTCGGTGTTTGTGGGGGGTCAGAGGTCCACCTCTAGGTTACTCCCATGTGGGGTGCCTCAGGGGTCGGTTCTCTCCCCCCTACTTTTTAACATTTACATGAAGCCACTGGGTGAGATCATCCACCAGCATGGAGTGAGATACCATTAGTACGCTGATGATACTCAGCTGTACATTTCCACTCCTGGCCATATTAGTGAAGCGGTTGAGGTGATGTGCCGGTGTCTGGAGGCTGTGAGGGTTTGGATGGGTGTTAACAGATTAAGGCTCAACCCCGATAAGACAGAGTGGCTGTGGGTGATGCCTCCCAAGGACACTTCTATCTGTCCTTCCATTACCCTGGGGGGTGAATCTATAAACCCCTCAGAGAAGGTTCACAACTTGGGAGTCCTCCTCGATCCACAGCTGACATTGGATCATCATTTGTCAGCTGTGGCGAGGGGGGCATTTGCCCAGGTTCACCTGGTGCACCAGGTGCATCCTTACTTGGATCGGGAGTCTCTCCTCACAGTCACACATGCCCTTGTCACCTCGAGGATCGACTACTGCAACGCTCTCTACATGGGGCTACCCTTGAAGAGTGTTCGGAGACTACAATTAGTGCAAAATGCAGCTGCGCGAGCAGTTGTGGGCCTTCCGCGTTGTGCCCACATTTC
Source organism: Bothrops alternatus (assembly GCA_034064705.1). Taxonomy (NCBI): domain Eukaryota; kingdom Metazoa; phylum Chordata; class Lepidosauria; order Squamata; family Viperidae; genus Bothrops; species Bothrops alternatus. Next base: position 34,024,951 of record JARGCV010000112.1, read on the forward strand.
ACCAACTCTCCGCATGCTGCATTGGTTGCCTATTGGTCTCCGAGCCCAATTCAAGGTGTTGGTTATCACTATAAAGCCCTTCATGGCATGGGACCAGGATACGTACGGGACCGCCTTCTGCCACATACTTCTCTATGACCGGTGAGAATGCACAGGGTTACCCTCTTCCGGGTCCCTTCAGCGAAACAATGTCATCTGGCAGGCCCTAGGGGGAGGGCTTTCTCTGTTGTGGCACCCGCCCTCTGGAACCAACTGCCTCCTGAAGTCCACATTTCTCCGACTCTCCCGGCCTTCCGGAAAAATTTAAAAATTCATCTTTGCCGGCAGGCCTGGGGATGATTGTGGTTGATTGTTGAATTGAATGTGTGTTTTACTGTATATTTTAGATATCTTTGTTTGGTTTTTTTATTGTAATTTATTGTTATATATATGTTGTTAGCCGCTCCGAGTCCCCGGAGAGGAGCGGCATACAAACCCAAATAAATAATTAATAAATAAATAAATAAATAAATAAATAAATGCATGTAGGAAGCATACCACAGTAGTAATGGGAGACTTCAACTATCCAGATATCAACTGGGAGACAAACTCTGCAGTGAGCAGAAGATCAAACAGATTCCTAACCAACATAGCCAACAACTTTGTCATCCAAAAGGTGGAGGAAGGAACTAGACATAAAGCTATACTGGACTTAATCCTTACAAATAGAGAAGTGATAGAGAGAATCGAAATTGCCGGAACCTTGGGTGAAAGTGACCACGTCATACTGGAATTTAATATAATGCAAACACAAGCAACAGAAAACAATCCAATCCTGGGCAGATGCATGGAGGCGAAGTGAGTCTCCAGCGTCTGGTTTTATCCTTAAATGGTGGTGAAGCTTGGTATGGTAATTTGTTATTTCCCAAAAAGAGACTTGGCTCAAAGCCCAGACTTTGATAAGACCTCCTTGTCCTTGGTACTATCTCTGAAGACTTAGTTGCAAGAGAACAGCTGGGCAGCAAAATTGGCTTATTTGAACTGTGAATGTAAACCTTTACTGACTTTTGCTTAACAAATAACTTTTACTAGAAAGACTATCCACAAAGAAGTGAAGGAGATGGATGAAGACCAGGAAAAGATTCTTGCTATGCTGAAAGCAATACATGAAACCATTCTTTTAGCTTGTGACAAAATGAGACCTAAAATAAAAGATCAAGATGCCAGCTAAGATGTACAAAGCCAAATTGTGACTACTCCCAAAGAACTAACAATGCAGAAGATAACAGAAGAAGCAGGACAACCAAATATTAAGACAATTGACCAACAAATACAGCTGATGGAAAATCCAGAAAAGGAAATGACAACACTGAAAATGGAAATGACTTTCTATATGAATCAGAAGGAATTTGAGAAAGAAGTAAAATAGATTGAATGGAAGACAAATATATTAGAGCAAGCATGGGGAACTGGAATAACAGGGAGAAAAATTAACGAATACAAATGAGCTAGTCCTTCCAGAAAACTGGCAATCAAATGGTCTCCTTTAATTCAAATAACATATATAAGAATAGAGGGAGATCTATTTGGTGATTTAAAGGCGCTGATATGGAAGCCTAGTTGACAAAAGAAGAAAGCTAGAATAAGGTTGAAAAAATTGGGGCTTTGATTCATTAGAGCGCATTTTATATTGCCAATTAGTGGGCTAAAGGGAGATGTTGAGACAAGAGGAATTTTGGTTATTAGATTTAAAATATTTGGAAATCAGTCGAAAATAAGGATTTTACCAGTTCAATATTTAAAAATTAGATCTATAAAGGAAAAGAAAATTAAATATTATGAATATGTTTGATTTATTGATTAATCTACACAATATATATAATGGTTTTTGGTTTATTAAAGTGGATATTATGTTATTAAGTAGATGATTTAATATGGTGGGAAATAGATAACTCTTAGGAAATAGAACAAGATTATATTTAAATAGATAAAATGTGTATTTTGGATATTATAGTTTGCTATGTAGTGAAATAAGGGGAATTTTGGTTACCAAAGTCTGCAAATTATAAACATCAAAGGTTAAATTGGAATATTAACAAGAAATTAAAAATTGACTAAAAATCAATAAGAGGATATGGATTGTTTATGAAGATTGAATGTAATTAAGATATGTATAAGCTAAAAAATTATTGATAAATGTAATAATGATGTCCTTATTAAAACGATATAATTAGAAATGTACCAACCTGAAGGTATGATAGTAATTGTTAAGGGAAAAAGAGAAGAAATATTTTGTAGCCTGAGATTTGTACCAAGATATTGTTATTAAGCTATTGATTAACCCAGTCACCACGTTGCTTTTTAAATATTCAAATGTAAAATTGGAAAATTAATAAAATATTATAAAAAAGAGAAAACAATCCAATCAAAGTCTTAAACTTCAAAAGAGCTGACTTTAACAAACTCAGAGAGAACCTAGTTTAGGGTGACTCGCTCTCTCCTTGATACGGGGAGGAGGGAGGAACTTTTGCAGGGCAATGCCGAAGAATTTAACATCTTTTTCGCAGACAAGGTCGCTCAGATCCGGGCTGACTTGGACTCCAATTGGAATGCAGTGTCGGCTGACAATGAGTCAGTCGAGATGACAGAGGCCCGTCTTAGTCCTGTTGAATGGGAGGAGTTTGACCTGGTAACTCCTGATGATGTGGACAAGGCCATTGGAGCTGTGAGTTCGGCCACCTGTTTACTGGACCCGTGCCCCTCCTGGCTGGTTTCGGCTAGCAGGGAGGTGACACGGAACTGGGTCCAGGCTGTTGCTAACGCTTCATTGAGGGAGGGGTCCTTTCCGGCTCCCTTAAAGGAGGTACTTGTGCGCCCCCTCCTCAAGAAGCCTTCCATGGACCCGGCAGTTTTAAATAATTATCGTCCAGTCTCCAACCTTCCCTTTTTAGGGAAGGTTGTTGAGAAGGTGGTGGCACTCCAACTCCAACAGTCCTTGAATGAAACTGATTATCTGGGCCCTCAGCAGTCTGGGTTCAGGTCCGGTTACAGCACGGAAACTGCTTTGGTCGCACTGACCGATGATCTCTGGCGGGCCCAGGATAGAGGCTACTCCACTATCCTGGTGCTTCTTGACCTCTCAGCGGCATTCGATACCATCGACCATGGTATCCTTCTGCGCCGGTTGGAGGGGCTTGGAGTTCGGGGCACCGTTTTACGGTGGTTCACCTCCTACCACTCTGGCCGGTCGCAGTCGGTTTTCACAGGAGGTCAGAGATTGGCTCCGAGGCCTCTTCCATGTAGAGTCCCTCAGGGGTCTGTTCTCTCACCTCTGCTTTTTAACATCTACATCAGTGGTTCTCAACCTTTTTCAGGTTGAGACCCCACTTGCCCTGCCCATGTGCGGCGTGACCCTGGCGCGACAAAAAAAACAAAATGGTGGACCGTTACGGGCCGATCCGCGCATGACGGCACGTGCGCAATGGCCCAAACCGCGCATGCGCGGCGCGCGTGCGACGAAAAAAACCCAAAAAAAACAAAAAAAATGGCGGACCACGACGGGCTGATCTGCGCATGCGCAGCGCGCGCGCGACAAAAAAAACAAAACAAAACAAAACAAACAAAACAAAATGGTGGACCGCGTTGTCCGACGACCCCCGCGAAATGGTCGTTCAACCCCAAATGGGGTCGCGACCCATTGGTTGAGAACCGCTGATCTACATGAAATTGTTGGGTGAGATCATCCGTCGACACGGGGTGAGTTATCATCAAAATGCTGATGATACCCAGCTTTATATCTCTACCCCGCGTCATTACAGCGAAGCAGTGGAAGTGATGAACCAGTGCCTGGAGGCTGTTGAGGTCTGGATGGGTGCCAACAGGCTCAGACTCAATCCCGACAAGATGGAGTGGCTATGGGTTCTGCCTCACAAGGACAATTCCAACTGTCCGTCCATTACCCTGGGGGGAGAAGTTTTGTCCCCGTCGGAGAGGGTTCGCAACTTGGGTGTCCTCAATCCACAGCTAAGTCTAGAACATCATTTTTCGGCTGTGGCGAGGGGGGCATTCGCCCAGGTTTGCCTGGTGCGCCAGTTGCGGCCCTATTTGGACCAGGAGTCACTCCTCACAGTCACCCATGCCCTTTTCACCTCGAGATTCGACTACTGTAATGCTCTCTACATGGGGCAACCTTTGAAGAATGTCCGGAGACTGCAAGTAGTCCAGAATGCAGCCACGCGAGCCGTCTTGGGTCTCCCAAGACATGCTCATATCGTCTTCCGGTGGCTCCGCTGGCGCCGCTAGAGTCTCCTCTGTGAGGCTCCGTTCTCTGGGCTTGTAAAGCCGCAAAAAACAGCGCACACCAGCTGTTTTTTGCGGTGAAAAATCCCCTCTTCGGGCAAAGGAGAGGTGTAGAGCATCGGGAGCAGGGTTGAGCTCCTCTTAAATCCCTGAAAAAAAAGTTTTCAGGGATCAAGAGTGTGAGCTCCCTAAAGCTCCGGAGGACGCTCCTGCCCAGAGACGCTTCTGTCATCAGACAGAGAAAGACGCCGCGACCGCTTCTGCTTCTAAAAATTACAACACAGGAGAGACTGTAAGCAGACTGAGTGAATACAGGAGTTCTTAATGGATTGCAAGTTTTTTTTATTGTTTTTCTGGCTATATATTTCTAACTTCTACAATCAACATAATGCTTTCAAAATGGCGTATAGCTTTCACTGCTTTCATTGTTAGAGGAAAGTGCTGGAAAGTGAAAGTGAATTCTTTACTTTTTTCTCTCTTCTTGTTCTCGTAAGTGAAGCCAGAGAGATGGCTGTAGGAATTGATTTACAGCCAGAGTGATTGTTTTAAATTTAAAATGGAGTGGAATTTACATTCAAATGTTAAACCTATTTTGGACTGTATTGATAAATTTCATGAAGAAAGGCTTGAAATAGTGAAGAGTTTTAAGCAAGAGTTTAAAGAAATATTGAAAGAGACTATTACAGAAATATTAACCAGATTCTTTTTTCCAAATGAAATTGATCTACAATCGACTGCTGAACATTTTATAATACAATCTAAAGAAGAAGAACAAGAACAATTAACTAGATTCTTTCTTCCAAAGGAAACTGATTTACAATCGACTGATGAACATTTTATAATACAATCTAAATTAGAAGAAGAACAAGAAAAAGAAGAAGATAGTACTGAGAATAAAGAGAATAAAGGGAAATGGATCTTGCTTGATAAACAGTTCATCTATGGAGAGGAAGAGGATTTGTTTCAAGAAAGGAAGGGATGGCTATTCCTTTTAGATAAGCAGCAAGAAGAGGATTTAATTGAGAAAAAAGAGACATTGATTCAGTTTAAGAAGCAACTTACTTATGGGGCTGAAGAAGTAAAGAAGAGAGACTTATTATTTGGAAGGGAGGCCTCGTTATGGAGGTTTACCTGGTTGAAAAAAAAACCTAGAATTCGATTGAAGGAATGAAATTTAAAATTGTATGTAAGGAGCTATGGGTAATTTAAAATTATGGACTGAATTAAGGACTAAGATTATGAGTAAGTTGTAAGAGAAGATGATTAATGGATATAATTAAATTGATGAAGAATGTATTTGCTTTGAAATGATCTAGGTTTGATATTAGATTGATTGATTGATGGGATAGATAAGCATTATCTGATTGGATAAAGTTGAAGGAATGTAAGTTAGAAATGGAATAAATAGACTGTATTGGTTATGGAGGTTTATTTGACAGATGAGAAAGCCCAGAAGTCGATTGAAGAAATGAAATTTATAATTAAATGAAAGGAATTAAGGCTAATCTAAGACTATGGGCTGAATCAAAGACCAATTTTATAAGTAAGATGTAAGAGAGGATGTTTAATGGAAGATATATTAAATTGATTAAGAACAAAAAAAATTTCTTTTTTTTTGTTTGAATTGAGGGGTTTATTGATATTATTTGTTTATTTTTCTAAAAAGATGATTTTTTTTGATGTTTAATGGTTTGAAAGAGGTTGATTACTGGAAGATGTATATAAAACTTGATTGTTTGGGTGATTTTATATAACCTCTCAATGGATTGAAGTGATTTAAGGTTTGACTTAGATTGATGGTTTAGATATGTAAATGAAAATTATTATTCTTAACAAGATGATTTGTTTGCTTTGTCTAATGGATTGAATTGATTTAGAGATTGCATATAGTATATAGTTTAAAATTCTTGTTAGGATTATATAATAATTTTGTTTGATGTCGTGGGTTTTCTTTTGTTTTACCCTGTACTCACTCTGGGAAGTCGGGGGGGGGGGTTAGGGAGGGTTTATAATTTTATATATGATGTTTTCTCAACTGTAATTGGGGTTGATGTAAGAATATGTAATTACTGTCATTAAGGGGTTGCTCGGGTGGCCTCTGGGCACCACATCTGATGGAAAGAGGAAGGAGGAGTGAAGGCTGATGTAAGTGGAAGTTGATAAGAAGGGGGAAGAGTAGGATGGAGATAGAGAAGGATGGAGGGAAGTAGAAAGGAAGTAGAAAGAAGGATGGCAAGAGGGGGGATGAGTAGGGATAGGTGGGTATAGAGAAGAGAAGGAGGGAGAAAAGTAGGTAGCTAGTTGGTATGTGAGGGGGGAAGGATAGGGTTAGGGGGATGTGGTGGTGGGGGTACCGGGCAGTAATGTTAATTGTTTGGCATGATTATTTTCAGTTGAGCTATTGGTATTTGATGTATTGAAAAATGTATTTATGTTTTGTTTATGGATGATTGTTTATTTTAACACTATGATTTGATTTGAGTAGTTTCTTTTTTCTGTAAAAATTTAAAAAAACCAATAAAATATATTTTAAAAAAAAAAAGACATGCTCATATCACTCCAGCTCTCCGTGAGCTGCACTGGCTACCAATTGGTCTCTGAACACAATTCAAAGTGTTGGTTATGACCTATAAAGCCCTTCATGGCAATGGACCAGGATACTTGCGGGACCGTCTTCTGCCTCATGAATCCCAGCGACCGGTTAGGGCACATAGGGTTGGCCTCCTACGGCTCCCGTCTGTTAGGCTATGTCACCTGGCGGGGCCTAGGGCTAGGGCCTTCTCCATTGTTGCCCTAGCCCTCTGGAACCAGCTTCCCTCAGAGGTTCATACTGCTTCCTCCCTCCTAGCTTTCCAGAAATTGTTAAAGACACATTTATGCCGACAGGCTTGGGGCATATGAGCTGTGCTCTGCCCCTGGGCCTAGGAATGTCCCTCCATCAGCGAATGTGAGTTGACTGTGCTTGTATGTTGTATGAATGTGATTAATTTTATTGTTATAATTTTATTGTATTGTTTTTTGTAAGCCATCCTGGGTCCTAGGAGAAGGGCGGCATATAAGTTCGAGTAATAAATAAATAATAAATAAGGAAAGATTCCATGGATGAAAATCGTAAAGGAGAAAACAACCCCAAAAGCATGGGAAACCCTGAAAAATGCAATCACAAAAGCCCAGACCAGCACAATATCATTGAGAAAGAAGGGGCGTTGTCTTACCTGAACGCCTTTTCTCAGTACGGAGATGGAGAATCCACCAATGGGTTTTCTCTGTCTGCCTGCTCTTGAGACCAAGTAGCCAAACTTGACATGCCCCCTCTTGCTAGGAGATCCAGTCTTGACGAGGGCAAAAGTGGCTGAAGGTGGACGAGGTGTTGGCTCTCAATCCCTTAATACCGGCCTAACTGACCTAAAGGGTGGGTATGGATTCTCCATCTCCTTACTGAGAAAAGGCGTTCAGGTAAGACAACGCCCCTTCTCCAGTACAGGAGATGGAGAATCCACCAATGGGACATACCAAAGCTTCACTGTCCCTAAGGGTTGGAAACAGATAAGGCCGGATCAACATTCCCGGAGACTACATGCTGAAGGACCCTCTGACCAAAAGGAGGCATCCACAGAAGCAAAGTGGTCAATCCTATAATGGCGTATGAATGGGGAGAGCGAGGACCATGTCGCAGCCCTGAAAATCTCCTCAATGGACACCTGAGTGGCCCATGCCGCAGATGTCGCAACGCTGCAAGTGGAATGGGCTGTGATATGACTTGGAGTCGGCAGGGAAGAAGACTGGTATGCCTCCGCGATACAGGTCCTGATCCACTGCCTATAGTGCCAGTGGACACCTTCTGTCCCAGAGAACCCAGACGGAAGGAAATAAAGAGGACCTCAGATCTGTGAAGAGGCACCATACGTTTATTGTAACGCCACAGGGTCCTGCGGACGACCAGAGTGTGCCACTGTCGCTCCAAGTCATGGGCAGGATTGCGATAAAAATGATTGAGTAAAATGATTTCCTATGCCCTATGGAAAAGTGAGTTGACCTTGGGCACGAAAATGGAATCCAACCGAAGGACCACCCGGTCTCGGTGGAAGATGCAAAGGTCATTCCTGACCGAGAGAACAGCCAGTTCGAAGATATGCCTGGCTGACGTGATGGCGACTAAAAATGAGACCTTAAGGGACAAGGTCCATAATGGTATATTAGCAATGGGCTCAAAGGGTGGCTTTGTTAAACCGCAAAGCACATGAGGCAGCTCCCAAGAACGGTACCTATGCACCATAGGAGGCCTGGTATTGTATGCACCCTTGATGAAGGCTCGTATTCTAGGATGGTGAGCTAAAGGAACTGAATCTGCACAAGTGAGTAACGTGGATAGGACTGCCACCAGCCTATGAACGGTCGCAGGAGCCAGGCCTCTGTCCAGACCATCCAGAAGATAATCTACAATCTGGGGGATGGTTAATTTGTAGACATCCAGTTGTCACCTTCTGCACCAATGGCAAAAATTCTTCCAAGTAGAATCATAAATGCGATTGGTCGCCGGGCAACGAGAGGCCTGAACCATAGTGATTGCCCGTGATGAGAAGGGGTGTTGTCTTACCTGAACGCCTTTTCTCAGCATGAGGAATGTAGAATCCACGAATGGGTTGTTTTAGTCTTCTAGCCCAATCAGACCAAACAATCAAAGTTGCCACCCCCCTGCAGGGTCTGACCATGCCCCAGTTTCGAAAAGGGTGAAGCTAATGATTGTGTGACATGATGGCTCCAGAATTGCTGACACTAACCTAACTGCCAATAATAATAATCAGGGAGGGGGTGGATTCTACATTCCTCATGCTGAGAAAAGGCGTTCAGGTAAGACAACGCACCTTCTCCAGCATGTAGGGAATGTAGAATCCACGAATGGGACATACCAAAGTCCCTATGATCCCACAGGTGGGAAGCAGGTTGGTTAAGTGTCGGCGTTGAAATGGACCACTTGTTGTAGAACTCGACAGCCAAAAGAGGCCTCTGCGGAAGCAAACTTGTCGAGCTTGTAGTGGCGAATGAATGGAGAAGGGGATGACCACGTAGCCACCTTACAGATGTCCTCTATGGACGCCTGAGTTTGCCATGCCGCTGACGTGGAAGCGCTCCGAGTAGAATGCACTGTCAGGCGACTAGGGACAGGTAAAGAGTAAGCCTGGTAAGACTGAGCGATACAGGCTTTGATCCACCTGGCTATAGTAGAGGAGGAAACCTTCTGTCCCTTGGAAGCTGTGTGGAAAGATACAAATAATGCCTCCGACTTGCAAAAAGGAGCTGTCATCTTAATGTAATAACGCAGTGCCCTGCGTACGTCTAGGGAATGCCACTGCTTCTCAACTGAGTGAGAAGGATTGGGACAAAAGTTTGGTAGTACAATTTCCTGAGTCCGGTGAAACAGTGTATTCACCTTGTGAATGAATGAGGGATCTAACCTAAGCACCACTCTATCCTGGTGGAAGGTACATAGGTCTTCCCTGACTGAAAGAGCAGCCAGCTCTGATACGCGCTTTGCCGACGTAACAGCCACTAGGAATGCCATCTTGTGTGACAAAATACGAAGAGGACAAGACCTGATAGCTTCAAAGGGAGATCTTGTGAGTGCCTGTAGAACTCGAGGTAGTTCCCAAGAAGGATACCTGTGTACTACCGGAGGTCTGGTGTTGGAGACTCCTTTCATAAAGGACCGAATTCTGGGATGATGGGACAATGGAGTGGAGTTGGCACAGGTGAACATCGTAGAAAGAGCAGCCACCTGCCTAAGCAAGGTGTTGGGTGCTAAACCCTTATCCACTCCATCCATGAGGTATTCAAGAATTACTGGAATATTGACGGAAGATATAGACAAACCCTTAAGGGTACACCACTCATAGAGGTTCTTCCAAGTGGCATCATAAATCCAATTAGTCGCCAGCCATCTATAAGCTTGGATCATAGATATCACCCTTCAAGAGTAAGATCCGCGCACCAGGAACTGGCATTCAGATGCCAGACGGCTAGTTGCAGCCACTGTGGATCTGGGTGCCGTATAGCCCCTTGCATTAGAATTATCCTCTCTGGAGGAATCTGCCATGGGGGAGCTACGGCAAGGTTCACGAGATCTGCGAACCATGGACACCTCGGCCAATACGGGGCCACAAAGATTAGCTCCACTCGTTCCTGTAACAGCTTCCTGATGACGGCTGGGATCAAGGGAAGAGGTGGAAATGCATATAGAAGGCCCACTGGCCAAGGACTGTGGAGGGCGTCTGCCCCCTCCAAACCCTGAGATGGGTACCGAGAGAGAAACCGAGGAAGCTGAGCGTTCGCCGGAGATGCAAACAGGTCAACGTTGGTTCGACCGAAATGGTGAGTAATCTCCCGGAAGAGATGGGGATGCAGACGCCACTCTGAATGATCGAGTAGATCGATTCAGAAAATCCGTCTGATGGTTCTCCACCCCTGAAATGTGTTCCGCATTTAGGGACAACAGATTCCGTTCCGCCCATGACCCCAGATGCTGGGCTTCTGACGTTAAAGTCCGAGATCGAGTGCCACCCTGTCTGTTGACATGGGCCTTTGCTGCCACGTTGTCTGTCAGAACCAGCACGTGATGGCCTGCCACTTTCCTGCGGAAATGGCAAAGTGCCAGGTGTATGGCTCTGAGTTCTAACCAATTTATGCTTTTCCTGAGATCCCTTGGAGACCACCGCCCCTGGGCGAATTGAAGATGTAAATGTGCTCCCCATCCAAACAGACTGGCATCTGTGGTCAAGGTTACTCGAGTCAGTTCTCGGAACAGGGACCCCTTGGACAATGCCAGAGACAGCGAACAGATGAGGGATGTAAGTGTCTGTGCTGGAACTCGCACCCTCTGTGGAAAGCATGCTACCCCTCGTTTCTGGTAGGGGAGTAGAAACCACTGTAGTTCTCTCGTGTGAAGCCTGGCCCAAGGCACTATGGCAATACATGAGATCAGTTTCCCTAACAGCTGTGAAAGCAGAAGTAGGGTCACACGTTTTTCCTTGCGCACCTTGGTGATCATCGTGCGTATACTGACCTGACGCTCCTGAGACAGGAAAACTTTGCACTGGTTGGTATCTATTATTGCGCCCAAGTGGAGCAAACGGTTTGTTGGGATCAAATGGCTCTTTTGAAAGTTGACCATAAACCCATGATCCTGGAGCATCCTTATCGTCAGTGCCACGTCTGATCGGGCGTTCAGTGCTGAGGACGACTGGATTAGGATATCGTCCAAGTAGCACTGAACGCGGACAGGTACCAACCTGAGGTGGGTGGCGAGAACTGCCAAGATTTTGGTGAAAACCCTTGGAGCTGATGATAGGCCGAATGGCAAGACCTTGTACTGATAATGATGGCTGGAATACCTGAATCTGAGAAACCATCTGTGACTTGGATGAATGGGAATGTGCAGGTAAGCTTCTGGCAGATCTATGGATGTGAGAAAATCCCCCAGCCGAATGCTGCCTAGAATGGAATGAAGAGTCTGCATCTTGAATTTGTGGTACACTAGGAATGAATTTAGGGCTTTGAGATCTAAGATCACCCTCCATCCTCCCAAGGCTTTTGGAACCACGAACAGGATGGAGTAAAAGCTTAGTCCCCATTGATCTGGGGGTACCCGCTCTATTGCCTCTATGCTTAACAGATGATGAATGGCCTCCTCCATGAGGCCTTGTTTCATGGGGTTTCGTGATAGGGGGCAGGTGATGAAGCGCCGGGGTGGGAGGGTTAGAAATTACAGAGACAAACCGTCTCTGATGGTAGTGAGAATCCAGGTGTCCGTGGTGGTGCTTTCACATTTGTGGAAGTACAGTACTAGTCTTCCACCGATGGGTGGGATCTGACTCAAGTCACTTTGACTTCCAGAAAGGACGACCTCCCCTGCCACGAAAGGGCCGCTTAACCTGGAATTATGGCTTTGGCTTGTCTCTGTAGCCGGACCGGTCCGAGGAATGGTCGGGTCCCACTTGAAAAGGCCGGTACCTGCTCCAGGAAGTTTGGTCTGAACCAGACTTAAATGATGGATGCCGATTGTATGGCGAAAAGCATCTGCCCGTCTTTTTGACAATGTGAGATAGCACCTTGACCTTTTCCTTATTTTCTGTCAGGTAAGGAGTAAGAGCCTCCCCAAAAAGGTGACCCTTTTGATATGGTGCCGCAGCCACTCTCCACTTGTGCCTGGTGTCGGCCTTCCAATTTTTGAGCCAGAACAGCCTACGTGCAGCCACGTTAGAAGCTATGGATCGAGCCGAATATTTGGCCGATTGCAGAGACACATCGGCCGTGTATTCCAGTGCGGCCCTCAACTTGGTGACATCCTTACCTCATCTGGGGGATATCCTAGCCTGTAATTCCCGGAGCCAGATCAGTGAGATTCTGGCAAAAAAAGGAGTTAGAAGTTAAGGCTCTAATAGCCCATGCCGATGCCTGATGAGTCCTGTGGAAGGAAATCTCAGATTTCTTCTCCTCGGCCTTAAGGGCTTCTGACATATCTCCTGGAATTTTGGTGTCTGATAGTATGGGAGTGAGAGCCTCGTATACTCCCGGAACTTCAAGAACATCATTGAGGGAAGGGACTGTATTCAAGAGTTTACGATCTATTCCCACAAGAGTAGAGAAGGTTCCCAGAGACCCCCATTGATCTTGAATTGATTTTAAAAACATGGGGGGACAAGGTATCTGTAGGTTCTTTGTGACCGGTTCCAGAAACAGTGGGTCAGAACTTTGACCAGAGTCCTGATCAGCCGTTTGTGGTTTCACCGGCTCAATCTTTCCAGTGACATAAGCCTTGCGCAAGAGTGAATGAAAGGAATTTAGATTAAACACCCCTACCATAGGAGTGGGCTCCGCCTGAGTGTCTTCCTCGTCTGACCACATGGCCTCTTCGGGAATTTGCGCAGAATACTCCGATATCTCGCTCCCTTCAGATTGAGGTGGAGAACCGTGATCTGAGATCATGTACTCCCTGGGATGCGTAGTTTCTGTGGGCATAGGGGGTTTTGATGGTCCAGGGACCAGAGTGACCCTCCCTGAGGATGCCATTGCCTGAGCCACTGCTTGTGAGATCATGGCCTGGAGTTGGGCTGTGAATGAAGGATGCTCAGGGGCCCGAAGGCCCACCGCCGTCTGAGTGAAAGATGCCGATGGAATTTGAGGAGGGGGAGCTGCAGTAATCCCCCCTTGAGACCCACATGACATCGAGGATGGGCCAGGTTCAGTGACTGGAATTGAATCTTGGATCTGTATTTTCAGATCCTGATCAAGGATAGACAGATTGTCCCGATCGTATCCAAGCAAAGACCCCTGATCCAGGGTTTGCTCGGGGGACTAATCCGTGGCAAAGGGGAAGGATGATGTTCCCCTGATGTGGATACACGAGGGGAAATGGAGACAGGTTGTGTCTCCGCCACGTATCGCTGGGCCTTAGTAAATTGTCGTTCCAGTGCCTTGTGCCTGCTATCTGCTTGCTTATCAGCCGTCTTAGAGGTCCATTTAACCTTGGCCTTAGCAGGTGCCTCCTGACTGGGTGACTTGCGCTTTGCATTTCCACTGGAGGTGGAAGCCTGTGGAACAGTGTTATCTGCCATAATGAGAACAAGTAATAGAGAACAGGTTTTCACCAGGAGATCCCTGGATCGATCCTGGACTGTAGGAGAAGTAAATCAGGTTTTCACCAGGAGATCCCTGGATCGGCCCTGGTCTGCAGGAGAAAAAGGCTACAGCCCACCTGAGTGGTACAGGCCTTCACAAGGGTCTGTGAGGTCCTGCCCGCTGTTAAGCATGGAGTCACAACGTGATATAAGCTGCGTTGCAGTCAGGGGCTGTCCTCCCCTTCAATTTTTCAGGCCCACTGTGATAGTGAGACAATTGGGCTGATAAAATGTCAAATGTCAATTAATGATAAGTCTATATATGAATATAGATATATATCTTGTTTATTTTAATTCTATTTTATTTTATTTTAATTTTTAATATATTTTTTTTTACCCTTGTGTCTCACTTAGTGATGGCTAGGACAGTAACTGCCGACCACTAGATGCAGACAGCGGGGGGAAAAACAGGCAAGGCAAGCAGCAATCCAAAGTGTGACACTGGATATTTGAATGAAACAGGTAAGTAACTCAGTATGGTCTCAATACTACAAGTAAGAAGGAGTGAAAGACTCAAGCTATTTCCCCTATGGCCACGAGGTAACCTAAAATGGCATCTACCAAGAAGCTGAAGCAGAGAGGTAAGGAGGATCTAAAAGAGTGGAATTTGAACTCCTATGCCCCCCACATAGAAAAAAATCACCAAATAAATTAGATTGCTTTGCGACTGAGAAGGCTATAAATAGGTCAAACGATCTATTTAATGGTGTGCGATCATGCGGAGCCCAAAATTTATTTATTTATTTGTTCGGGCTTGTATGCCGCTCCTCTCCGGAGACTCGGAGCAGCTAACAACATATGTATAAACAACAAATTACAATAAAAATCCCAAACAAAAAATATCTAAAAATACAATAAAACACCCACTCATATTCAACAGTCAACCACAGTCATCCCCAGGCCTGCCGGCAAAGATGAGTTTTAAGATTTTTTCGGAAGGCCGGCTCAACCTTGCTCCCGATGCTCTACACCTCTCCTTTGCCCGGAGAGGGGATTTTTCACCGCGAAAAAACAGCTGGTGTGCGCTGTTTTTCACGGCTTTACAAATCCAGATGACGGAGTCTCACAGAGGAGAC
Source organism: Bothrops alternatus (assembly GCA_034064705.1). Taxonomy (NCBI): domain Eukaryota; kingdom Metazoa; phylum Chordata; class Lepidosauria; order Squamata; family Viperidae; genus Bothrops; species Bothrops alternatus. Next base: position 34,039,979 of record JARGCV010000112.1, read on the forward strand.
CCTAGCGGCGCCGGCGGAGCCACCGGAAGCATCGGGAGCAAGGTTGAGCCTTCTTAAACCCCTGGAAAATAAGTTTCCAGGGATTAAGAGTGAGCTCCCTAAGCTCCGGAGGACGCTCCTATCCAGAGACGCTTCTGTCTTCGGACAGAGAAAGACGCCGCGACCACTTCTGCCTTTTTTAAAGCTAACACTGGAGAGACTGTAAGCAGGCTGAATGACTACAGGAGTCTTAAAGGGATTGCAAGTATCTTTATTGTTTCTTTTTGGTTATACATTTCTAACGTCTACAATCAACATAATGTTTCAAAATGGCGTTTAGCTTTCACTATTTTCATTGTTAAGGAAAGTGCTGGAAGTGAAAGTGGAACTGTTACTTTTTTCTCTCTTCCTGTTTCTTCAAGCGCAGCTAGAGAGTCAGCTGTGATTATTTGAAACTTAAAATGGAGTGGAATTTACAGCCAAATGCTAAACCTATGTTGGATCGTGCTGATGAATTTTATGAAAAAAGGTCTGATACACAGAAGATTTTTACCCAAGATTTTAAAGAGATTAAAGCATCTTTGAAAGAGATTAAAGCATCTTTGAAAGAGGCTTCTACAGAAATATTAATTATATTAGCTAAATTCTTTCTTCCAAATGAAGTTGATGTACAACCGACTGCTGAACAATTTATTTTACAATTTGAACATGGAGAAGAGTTAGATCAATTAACTGGAACTTTTTCTTCAAATGAAACTTATTTACAATTGTCTGCTGACTATTATACAACACAAGAGAAATCAGAAGATCAACAGGGAAGAGAAGAGGATAGTTTTGAGTATAAAGACTACAACTGGATTTTGCTAGATGGAAAGTTGGTTTATGGAGAGCAAGAGGTTTTGTTTCAAGAAGGGGAACTCTGTCCAGCCGGGCAGCAAGAAGAGGATTTAATTGACAAAAGAGAGACTTTGTTTCATTTTATGAAGCAATTAGACTATAAATGGATTCGGTTTGATGAACAATTTATTTATGGAAAGCAAGAGGATTTGATTCAAGAAAGCACGACTCAACTCAAGAAGCAATTTATCTATGGGGTCGAAGAAATAAAGAAGAGAGATTTATTATTTGGATGGGTGGCCTTGTTATGGCGGTGTATTTGGTTAAAAAGAAAACCTAGAATTCGTTTGAAGTAGTGAAATTTAAAACTGTATGTAAGGATGTTTGGGTAATTTAAAATTATGGAATGAATTAAGGACTAAGAATACGAGTAAGATGATTAATGGTTGACATAATTAAATTGATGAAGGATGTATTTGTTTTGATGATCTAGGTTTGACATTAGATTGGAATGTAAGTTAGAAATGGTACAAATAGTTTGTTTTTATGAGAGAGCCCAGAAGTTGATTGATTAAATGAAATTTATAACTAAATGAGAGAATTAAGGTTAATCTAAGATTATGGGTTGATTTAAAGATTGAGATTATAAGTAAGTTCTAAGATAGGATGTTTAAATGATATATCAAGATATATTATTATAAATTAAATTTATTAGATTTGACTTAGATTGACGGTTTAGATGTAAATGATAATTATTATTCTTAACAAGATGTTATATATATTTTTTTTAGAATTGAGGGATTTATTGATATTGTTATTTTTAATATTATCTGTTTAATTTTAATAAGATGAGTCTTTTCTTTTGTGTTTTGTTTAAGGGATTGATTTGATTCAGAGAATGTATATATTATATAGTTTAAAATTCTTGTTAAGACTATATAATAATTTTGTTGGATGTAGTGGGGTTTTCTTTTGTTATACCCTGTAATCATTCTGGGAAGTCGAGGGTTAGGGAGGGATTATAATTTTAGAGATGATGTTTTCGGGGAGGGAGATAATAAGTATTAGAATATGTTTCTCAACTGTAGTTGGGGGTATTTAGGGACTATATAATTTTTTCAGGGTGCTCGGGAGAGCTCTAGTCACCGCATTGGAGGGTGAGGAAGGTGGAAGGAGAGGTACCGGTATGTCTAGAGGGTTAGAGGGTGGAGAAGGAGTAGAGGAGAATTGAGGGAAGAGGTATAGAAAGGCGAAAGTATGTAGTTAGAAGGATAGAAGAGGGGGTTAGGATGTAGGAGGATGTGGTGGGGGGGGGGTTCCGAGCAGCTATTTGTATTGTTTGTTAATTATGTTATTTGTTTGTTATCAGTTGAGTTATTATATTTTTGTGTTAAAATTTGTTAAAAGTTTATAAAACTTAATAAAAAAATAATTTAAAAAAAAATTAAAAAAAAAAGATTTTTTCGGAAGGCCGGGACATTCGGAGAAACGCAGACTTCAGGAGGCAGTTGGTTCCAGAGGGCGGGCGCCACAACAGAGAAAGCCCTCCCCCTAGGGCTCGCCAGACGACATTGTTTCGCTGACGGGACCCAGAGGAGGCCGACCCTGTGTGCTCTCACCGGTCGTAGGGAAGTATGTGGCATATGGAAGTATGGCGGCCGTGATGATCTGATCAGAGAGGGAACAAGCTTGGGGAAAAAGATCCTCTTCTGCAAGTAATCAGATGATGAGTTTAGCTAAAGAACCCACCTTGTGGATTTTTAAGCAATTTATAGCTGACAATCAACAGTAATAAGAAAGGAAATTGAGCAAAGTGAAGATCGAGTCTTCTAGAGCCTCAAAATGGCGCCCACGGCTGTTTGAATAGGAAATGAACCCAGGAAAGTCAAATCAAAGTTTTCAGACGAAAACGAGCATTTAGAAGCTTCGTATTCACAGCGACGATCGTGGGAGTGGGGTGTGTGGATTGCAATGCAGAGGCAGCGATCGCAACGATCAGCTGTCTGCCTCTGAAAAGTCTAACAGAGAAGGGAATTGATTCAATAAGAGGAAAATGGTGCAGCACTGAGCCCAGAGCTGAACCAATACCCCCCAAAGAAGGAAAAATGGGTAGAGAATCTACAAATGGCAATAACTACCTTTCTCAAACTAAATTGGGAGCCAAATTCTCACATCTCTTCAGGGCTGAGACCAAACGAAACTGGGGCATGGTCAGACCCTGCAGGGGCGTGGCAACTTTGATTGTTTGGTCTGATTGGGCTAGAAGACTAAAACAACCCATTCATGGATTCTACATTCCCTACATGCTGGAGAATAACTCCTGTGTCATGATGCTGTGCTCAAGCACTAAATGGTCAATTGCAACCACTGAGGGTCCGGGTGTTGGAGGACCCCTTGGTGCAAGGACACCCAATGTGGAGGAATCTTCCTCGAGGGAGACCAGGAGAGATTCATCAGATTGGTAAACCAGGGCCTCTGTGACCAATACGGGGCCACGAGGATCACTTCTGCCTGCTCCTGCAGCAGTGTGCGGATGATCGCCGGAACAAGCGGGAGAGGATGGAAGACATAAAGGAGACCCTGCGGCCACAGAGTCTGCAGAGCGTCCGTCCCCTCCGCCCCTGGAAGATAATAACGGGAGAAGTACCTGGGGAGTTGGGCATTGTTTGACAATGCAAACAGGTCAAGGATCGGATGGCCAAACCTGCGGGAGATCTCGGAAAGGAGATTCGGATGCAATCCCCCTTCCGAGGGGTCTACTGTAGAGCGACTCAGAAAGTCTGCCTGCTGGTACTTGACCCCTGAATGTGTTCGGCCCTGATAGGAGCCTGGTTGGACTCTGCCCAGGAGCCCAGTAGCTGTGCCCTCGGACATAAGGGACTTTTACCTAGTGCTCCCCTGCCAGTTCATTTGGGCCTTGGACCCCACTTTGTCCATGAGGATCGATACGTGATGGCCCCTGATCCAGAGTTGGAATAGGCGAAGAGCTAAATGGATGGCCCTGAGCTCCAGCCAATTGCTGTTGTGTCTCAACTCTGCACGGGACCAACGGCCCTGTGCAACCGAGACTGTAGATGGGCACCCAACCGAATAGACTGGCATCTGTCGTAATGGTGGTGCAGTCCAGCTCCTTGAAAGGTGACCCCTTGGACACTGCTTGAGAGAACCACCGTCATAGAGATCTGAGGGTGTGGACCAGGAGCCTGACCTGGCGATTTGATGCGCTAGCATTTGCCCGTTGGAATGGCAGGAGGAACCATTGAAGTTCCCACAAGTGGAGTCTGGCCCAGGGAACAATGGCTATGCAGGAGACCATCTTTCTCAGAAGCTGGGAGAGCAAGACCGGTGGAACGGTGCGGTCCTTGTACACCCGACAAGCCAGATCCCTGATGCTGACCAACCACTCCTGGGCGAGATAGACCATGCAGTTTGTGGTGTCTATGATGGCTCCCAGATGCAGAAGCCTGAATGAGGGAACCGTCTGGCTTTTTTTTTTTTTTGGAAGTTGACCGAGAACCCGTGCTGTTGGAGTACCTGAATAGTTAGTTGCAGGTCCAACTGAGCTGCCCGGAAGGAGGACACTTGGATCAAGATGTCGTCCAGGCAACACTGGACGCGTACCAGTACCTTCCGTAAGTGGGTGGCCAGTATAGCTGGGATCTTGATGAATACCCTGGGAACCAAGAGTGGCCAAAAGAAAGGGCCCTGTACTGGAAATGCTTGCCCTTGCAAGAAAACCTGAGGTGAGCTGGATGGATGGGGATGTGGAAATACGCTTCTGTGAGGTCTATTGACGCCAGGAAGTCTCCTAGTCTGATGCCTCCCAGGATGGACTGGAGTAATTGCATCATGAACTTCTTGTATGTGATGTAATAATTAAGACCCCTGAGGTCCAGAATTGCTCTCCATCCTCCTGAGGATTGGGGAATCACAAAAAGGATGGAGTAGAATCCCCTTCCCATGTGATCCGGTGGTATCGGTTCTATGGCCTGAATCTCTAGAAGATGTTGAATGGCCTCCTGCGTGAGTCTCTGTTTGAGTGGATTCCTTGAAATGGGACAAGAGATGAAGCGGTCTGGGGGACTGGCTAGGAACTCCAGGGACAGACCAAACTGGATGGTTTGTAGGACCCAGGCATCCGTGGATGTGAGTTCCCACTGATGGAAGAAGTGGGCAGCCTTCCCCCAATGGGAAGTGCGATGTAAGAGTCGCTTGGACCTCCTATAGGGGTGACTTGACCCTTGAAATGGCCCCTTAGATTGGTTCTGTTGCTGAGGCCGAAAGACCGGCCTGTCATACAGACGGTCACATGGCCTGCCCTGCCTGGGTGTGTATGAGCGGTAGGGCCGAGTGGCAGTTGAACTTGCTGCCAGCCGAAAAAACTGCCTGTAGACATATGGAGTGGGAAGTTTGTCAGACTGTTTATTCAAGTGAACCATGACCTTCCGCTTGTCCTTGTTTTCCACATGGTACGGGGCCAGGGCCTCCCCAAAAGATTATAGCCCAGATATGGAGCAGTTGCCAGATGCCATTTTGCTTTGGCGTCAGCCTGCCAGTGTTTCAGCCACAGTATTCTTCTGGCTGTAATGTTGGCTGCAAGGGACCTAGATGCAAAGGAGGCCGACTGAAGCGTTGCGTCCACAGCATATTCAATGGCTGCCACCATTTTGCTTAGGTCCTGGTGAGTCTGGATGTCCTCAGCAAGGAGTTTGGCCTGAAACTGACGAAGCCATAATAGGGTGGTCCGAACAAAAAAGGACACATAAGTGACCGTTTTAATTACCCATGCTGCTGATTGATGGGTCTTCCCAAAAGTGTGGTCCCATTTTCTGTCGTCTGCTTTAAGCGCCTCCGACATGTCCCCATCGACCGCAGTCTGGGATAGCAAAGGGGTCCAGGCTTCGTCTATCTTGGGGACCTCCAAGGTCTCAGTGAGATCTGTGGAAGTGCTAAAAAATTTTATATCAGTCCTGCTTACAGAAGGAAAGGAGGCAGGGTAGGCCCACTGTTTTTTGACCCCTTTAAGAAAATTAGAGGCACATGTAACGTGATGTTGTGCTGCCACCGTTTCAACAATTATTAGATTTGGACTGGAATCCAATGTTGCCTGCGGCAGAGGGAACTGATCGGACTCTATGTTTGCCGTTGATGTGGCCTTGCGAAGCAGGGGAGGAAACAGAGTTGGATTGAACAAGCCTCCCAATGGGGAGAGTTCAGGGGGAAGCTCCTCCTCCTCTGACAGATTAAATTCTGGGTGCTCCTCACCCTGCAGGGATGAGTATCCGCTCATGGAGGTATGTGCAGGAGATGTGGGTTCATGAAGTATAGGAAACCCCTTAGGAGGGACATAAGTTGGCATGCCCAACATACAAGTCCCCTGCCCGGAAGGATGGGAGGACCATTCTGCTAGAGCGCGGTCCACAATCCTAGATAGCAAGACCTCAAGGTGTCCATCGGACAAAATGTCTCCAATGTCTGGTCCCCTGAGCCCTGCAGTCACTGGTGTGAAGGTGGCCTCTGGAGCTGAACCCGAGATGGTTGCTGTGTGTTGTGTCATTTCAGACGGGGAACTAAGTGTGGTGGGTGTCCCTATGAGAGACCATATGCCCTGGGCCGAGGTTGAAGGACCTAAAGGAAGGTCAAATTCCGGGGCCACCATTTGATCTGTCTCCAATCCGGCCTCTCTCTGTGCTCTGGAGAACTCCTTCTCCAGAGCCTGGTGCTTACGACTGGCTTGCTTTTCCGCCAACTTGGAAGGCTTCTTGAGTGTGGTCTTGGCCTTAGATTTGGGCTTGCCTGCTGCCTCCTGTTCAGAGGATTTGTGGCAGCCATAACTGGATGGAGAGACAGTGCCCAGGAGGTGAGGCATCATGGAGTCCTCCATCCTGGTTGAGCAGTCTCAGGGAAACTGAGACGAAGCTCTGGCAGGCAAGCCGTTGGCAGAAGCGAGATTGGAACAAGTAACAAGACTGCTCCCCTGACCACCTGACCAGCAAAAAATTCTCTCTGGGCTTTGGTCACGGCAATTGAGTCAGATGCTGAAGGCACGGTTGGGGACCCGATCCGGGCTCTGCCCGGAGGCTTTAGGTGGCCAGTCAAAGTGCACCAGAAAAAAGCCCCAATGAAGGGCACAGAGGGCCTGAGATGAGGCCTAGCAAAAGGAATGTGAATTCAAAATGGTGGTTCCAAAACAAGATGGTGGCCTGAGAATTTGGGCCTAGTCAATAAATTCTTGGTATGGATGGTGAGGCCCAATAGCAGTGGCTAGACAGGGCTAAAATAATTCCTCAGATGAGCTGAGAATTAGTCAGAATAAAGGGAAGCCTTGTAGAAAATCTTGGGACCTGCAATCAGTGCAGGAGTTCTGATAAATAGGCCTGAGGGAGGGTCTCACAATGTTCCCAAGATGGCGGCTGCAGCCGACTCCGCTAAAATTCCTGGGGTGGCCAAGGTAGTGTGAGTGGCCTGAAGTCTCAGGGAAAGACCCTGTGGCACACAGAGGCCCACAGCACTCTATCTGGCTGATGAACTTTACAGGGCTGGGTGAGTGGTGTGCCCAAAATGGCAGCCGTGGCGCACTTAGCTGCAGTTACCTAGGGCTGACAAGGATCTGCTAGCATTCCTGAAGCCCTTGTCCCTGAAAAACGCAACCAAACCGAATTAATTGCCAGCCGGATCTGTTTCTGATGGCCAAGGAAACCTCCGTTGAATGTGAGAACTCGGCAGCCATCCAAAATGGTGGCCACGACTTTCGGGCCATTGAAAACAGTCTCCGGAGGTGTGGAAAATGAAGGGGAAACTCTGGGGCTGATTGCGGCAGCAATGCTGAGCGCTGCGCAGAAAGACCAACAGGGGAATTGGTAAATGATTTTACCAATTCTTGGCTGATTGTGCTGGTTGAGTCAGTGTCACAAGCAAGTCATCCGCAAAGGCACATAGTCTGTAGTCATGTTGTCTAATCCGTATACCTTTTAAATCATCTGCCGCTCGTATCTTGTTCAGTAAAACCTCCAGCGTTAAAACAAACAGCAAGGGGGATAGAGGACATCCCTGTCTAGTACCTTTCTCTATATTAAATGAATCTGTTAAGTCCCCATTCACAATGATCTGGCCTGTTTGTTTCGGATAAATTGCCAATATGGAATTAATAAACTGTTCTCCCATTTTCATCCCCCCAATCAGTTTTTTCAGAAACGGCCAATTCAGTCTATCAAAGCCTTTTTCTGCATCCAAAAACATGAGAGCAGCGGGCACCTGGATATGCCTTTCCAAGTACTCTATTATATTAAGAAGTTGTCTTACATTAGTTTTCATCTGTCGTCCTTGTATAAAATCAGTTTGGTCCAGGTGAATTATTTTTTGTAACACTGTCATTAATCTGTTAGCCAAAATTTTTGCAAAAATTTTGTAATCCGTATTCAATAGTGAGATGGGTCTATAGTTTTCTGGTTGAGCGTTGTCTTTTCCCTCTTTAGGGATTAGAGAGATGTAGGTTGTTTTCCATGACGGTGGAACCTGACCACCTTCTTGTATGTTGACAAATAGTTCTCTAAGGGGTTCTACCATCTCCTCTTGAAGATACTTGTAATAGGTCGCCGTTAACCCATCAGTCCCGGGAGATTTTCCCATTTTCAATTGTTTAATCACTGAAAGTATTTCTTCTGGTGTGATCAATGCATTCAGTCTATCTCTTTGTTCATCAGTAATTATCAATAACTTTTCATTTTGCAGAAACTTTTCTATCTCATTATCTTGTGTCTTCTCTTCAGCGTATAATTTGGAGTAGAATTCTATAAAAGCTTTCTTGATCGTTTCTTGTTGAAACTCTTCCTTTCCTTTATACGCTATCTTTTCAATTATGCGGGATTTTTGCTTTTTCCTTAGTATATAAGCCAGCCATCGACCAGGTTTATTAGCATTAAAAATTGTATTATGCTTTGCATATTGTATATTCCTTGCCACTTGATCTGCCATCAACAAGTCAAATTGTTTCCGTAAAATCTTGATTCCATCTTTGGTATCTTTGTCCTCCAGTCTTTCTATTAATAATTGCTCTTTCTTACTTATCTCCTCTTCTAACTCCTTCCTTTTTTGTTCTTGTTTGCAACGGTGCTTTTTGTTCATGTCCATGAGAATCCCATGCATGAACGCCTTGCTAGCGTCCCATATCATTTCTATAGGTGTCTCTTTATTCATATTTATGCTAAAGAATTCCTTCATAACATTTTTGCATTCATCCACATTTATATTGTATTTAAACAGGTTTTCATTAATTCTCCAGGATCTCCTAGGTTTCTGTCCTTGCCTTAATTCCATCCATACTGGATTATAGTCTGTTAGAACTTTGGGTAGGATTTTCACCTTCTTTAGGCTAACAAGCAGTCACTGGATGTTAATATAAAGTCAATTCTAGAGAATGACTGGTGTCTGTCTGAAAAAAAGGTAAATTCTTGCTTTTTGCCATGTCTTTCTCTCCAAATGTCTATCAGGTCAAAGTCATCCTTTATATCAAAGAAGGATTTGGGCAACTTGGAGTGTTTTTGCGGATTTGGTGATGTCTTCTTTTTATCTAAGCCGACCTCTATGACGCCATTCCAGTCTCCCATTATAATACAAGATCTGTAGTCGAATTGTATTAGCTTTTTATGTACCAATTTGTAAAATTTTCCTTGTTGCTGATTTGGTGCATATATGCCCATCAAAAGAATTTTCTTATCATCTTTTACAATTTCGATTGCTAGATATCTACCTTGAGAGTCTGACTCTATTAATTTAGCTCTTATATGCTTTTTCACATAGATGACTATGCCATTCTTCTTTTCTGCTGCCGCTGCAACAAATTGTGTGCCTAGCTTGTTGCTAGTTAAATATTTCTGGGCCGTGGTTCTGATATGTGTTTCTTGTAAGCAAATTACATCATTTTTACCTTGATTCAGATAATGAAATATTTTCTTCCTTTTCTGTGGGGAGTTTAACCCGTTAACATTCCATGTTAAATATTTACTTGTCATGATCGGCTTCAGAAAACTCTTGCCAGACCAACTCCATTTCCCCCCCTGCTTTTTTCTTTGGTCTCGCTCCCATGGTTTCCAGATTGGTATTTGTACTGCCTTGTTGGTTCTTTTCTTGCTGTTCTATACATTTAATAGTAGCTCTCATCTGCCTTTGATCTTTAGGCTTTCCTGCTTCCAGGGTTTTAATGATATCCATACTCCGTGCAGTCACTTCCAGAGAAGCTCCTTTATCTTCTCCTGATGCTGCAGCGGTCTGTGTCTCTGGGGATTTTGATCGTTGTTTTAAGTCCATTCCTCTTTCTTGTGGCCAATCTACATTTTCCGGTGCTGTGGGCAAAGGTCTCCCCGCCTTCAGTTTCTTTTCAAAAAATTCTTTTGCTTTCCAGACTGAGTTCAGGTGGTATCTTTTACCATTATAAAATAATGACATTCCAACTGGGGCTTCCCATCGATATTGTAGCGCGCGTGTTTTCAGTTCAGTGACCAAAAACGTGTAGTCTTTTCTTTCTCTTAACATCTGGGGGGGGATCTCCTTCAATATCACCACCTCTTGCCCCTCTACATTTAATCTCTTGTTATAGGATGTTGTAAAAATAAGATCTCGGAATCCCTTTGTTACAAAATAGATAACCACATCTCTTGGTATATTTTTTGTCTTGCGATCCATGAGTTAACTCTGTGGATTCTGTCAATTTGCCAAGAGAAATTTTTAGCCTCCTCTCCTAGAAATTTTTTCAAGGCTTTTACAAAAATTCTTTTCAAATCTTCTTGCTTCTCATTTGGGGATTCTCCCAGTTCCCTGACCCTAATTGTTGTCATCATCTGCCGATATTGCATCATAGTTGAGTGGTCCTGCACCTCACTTTTCATCTCAGCAAGTTGTCCCTCAACTTGTCTCTCCACCTCTTCCATCTTTTCTTCAACCCCCTCCCAGACCCTCTTAAAAGTTTTCACAATATCTTCTCTCATTTTCTTATTGTGCGTTTGCATTGTTTCTTTGATTTGGTCTAAGTCTTCAGTAACAGCTTTGCTTTGATCTTCCATCTTCTTCTCCAATTCTCTACTTTGTTCCTTCACCTTCTTTTCTAGTTCTTTGCCATGTCTCTCCATCTTCTTATCCATTCGCTCTATCTTCTTATCCATTTCCTCTATCTTCTTTTCCACTGCCTCCATCGTTCTCTCCAGTTTTTCCATCCTTTTCTCAGAATTGTCATTTATTACTTCCAGCTTTCTCTCTATTTTTTCATACATTGCTGACATTGCATCTTTTAAATCTTTCATCATATGCATTTCTGGAGAGGCCTGAGTAGACAGGGGGGCCTGGAATTCTGTAGGTATGGAGGAAGATGGGGGGGCAGGTAAGTTGTTCCCTGGTATTTTTTTTTTAAATATAAAATTCTTTTATTAAAACAATCAACATTGAACATAAAAACATATTGTGCAGCAATCATCATGGCACCTGATATACAATACTAAGTATTAGTCATTGAAAACGTCTGAATTAGTAAGCCTTTTTCCCACCCCTCGCGTCTAGCCTCAACTATACTCCTGTTACACTTTGTTTGATTGGTGTTTCTCTTATCTGGTTCCATATTAATGTGGTCAACATTAAACCAAGGATCCTATTGCTAAACAATCATCCTAGAACTTAGCATACAACATTAGGTATTAATCTTTGTAAACATCTGTTTTAGTAAATGTTCTTCCCTCCTCCCTTCCCTCTTCAAGTATACTCCGAGTACCTTTTGTTTGGTTGGTGTTTCTCTTATATATGGTCTATCTGCTGTATCTAGTCTGTTGCATATTGTTCGTTTGCGCTTCTGAATTGACTTCATCCCCTTACTAGTGCAATCTTTTATGGTCCCTAACCAGAGATCCTGAGGTAAAAATTTCATATCCTGAGGTAGAGATTCAGTCCGCTTTAACAGTATTAAAGCAAACAACATTAGTCCTAAGATTATGTTAAGAGGCATTAGTTATAGAACATATACATTCAACATTGGGTGTTAGTTTTTGTAAACATTTGATTTGTTAACCCTTCTTCCCTCCTCCCATCGAGCCTCAGCTAAACGCCAGCTGCATTCTGTTTGATTGGTGTCTCTCTTGGATATAGTCTATCCATTGTTCCCAGTCCGTCAAAAATTGTTCATTGGAGCGATTTTTCAAGTATGCTGATATTTTCGCCATTTCCACCAAATTTGTTACTTTCACAGTCCATTCTTCAATAGGCGGTATTTCCGGATTCTTCCAGTATTGTCCCACCAACAATCTTGTTGCTGTAATTAAGTTCAAAAATAAATTTGTCTCTGAGGTAGTGAAGTCCTTTGTGATCCCTAACAGAAAAGCCTGGGGTAGAAATTCTATACGCTTTTTGAAAATAGTTTGGAGTGTCCACCATATCTTCCTCCAGAATGCTTTGATTTTTCTGCATGTCCACCATATGTGAAAGTGAGTAGCCTCCCCGTCCCCGCACCTCCAGCATTTGGGCTGGGAGTCCGGGTAGATGAGTGATATTTTTTTCGGGTCTAGGTGCCATCTATAGAACATCTTGTAGAAGTTTTCCCTTAAGTGTTGCGATTTCGTGAATTCTACATTCCTCACCCAGATTTTCTCCCACGTGTCCATGGCGATAGGGTGTCCGAAGTCTTGTGCCCACTTTATCATACAGTTCTTGACTAGCTCGGTTTCAGAGTCCATTTCTATCAGAATGCTGTACACTCGTTTGATGTGCATAATCCCCTGTTCTCTAATCTGTTTAATTAGATTCTCGTCGGTCTGGGAGAAGCCCTTCTTCTTGTCTTTACGCCACCTTGATTGTAGTTGTATATATGATAGCCAGGTACTTCCTATTCCTCTGTTTGCTAGCGTTGCTTGAGGTTTCAAGAGGAACCCGTTTTCTTCTCCCAGTATAAGTTCACTGTAGGGCACCACTTCTTGCCCTTGGGCTGTGTTCATATCCCCTGTTGCGTGTCCAGGGATCGTCCAGATGGGAATCCTGTTGTGTAGGAGGTGCTTATATTTGTTCCAGACCCATAACAAAGGGATTCGTAGTGGGTTCTCCTTGAAGTTCCTATCTGCCTTTTTGTCGTATACTAAGTATGCGTGCCAGCCGAATAGTAGACCATGCCCCTCAACATTCAGAATTCTATCATTTGTCATGTTGATCCAGTCACTAACCGCCACCAACGTTGCTGCATAGTAGTATAGCTTTAAATTAGGCATTTTGAGTCCCCCTCTCTCCCTTGCGTCTTGGATGATTTTTAGTTTCACCCTCGGTCTCTTGTCGTCCCAAATAAATCTGTTGATGCCCTTCTGCCAGTTGTATCTGTTGATGCCCTTCTGGCCTCCTTCTTGAATGTTGGCAAATAGTTTTCTGAGGGGTTCTAGCATCTCCTCTTGGAGGTGTTTGTAGTAGGTCGCTGTTATCCCATCCGTCCCGGGCGATTTTCCTGCTTTCAGTTGTGTGATCGCTGAGTGCATTTCCTCTTTTGTGATTAAGGCATTCAGGGCTTCTCTTTGTGTGTCGGTAATCGCCTGTATCTTTTCGTTTTGTAGGAACTCATCTATCTCTTTGTCTTGTATCTTATCCTCGGCATATAGTTTCGAGTAGAACTCCGTGAAGGCTTTCTTGATGGTTTTTTGTCGGAATTCTTCCTTGCCTTTGTATTCTATCTTTTCAATTATGCGGGATTTCTGTTTCTTCCTTATAATGTAGGCTAGCCAGCGGCCCGGTTTGTTGGCCTTGCAGAATGTCTTATGTTTTGCATATTGTATATTCCTTGCAACTTGGTCAGCCATCAACATGTCAAATTGCTTTCTTAAGATCTTGAGTCCTTCTTTGGTGACTTTGTCCTCTGGCCTTTTTATTAGTAGCCGCTCCCTTTTACTTATCTCATTTTCTAACTCTTTTCTTTTTTGTTCTTGTTTGCGACGGTGCCTGCTATTCATGGCTATGAGGATCCCGCACATGTACACCTTGCTGCCTTCCCAGATCGTTTCTATCGGTGTTTCGTTGTTCATATTTGTGTCGAAGAATTCCTTCATAGTTTTTTTGCATTCCGCCACATTGTATTCGTGTCTAAACAAGCTTTCATTGATTCTCCAGGACCTCCTCTGTTTCGGGCCATGTCTTAATTCCATCCTCACAGGGTTGTGGTCTGTCAGTGTCTTGGGTAGGATTTTCACCGTGTTTAGACAAGTTAGCAAGTCACTAGAAGTTAATATAAAGTCGATTCTGGAGAAGGATTGATGTCTGCCCGAGAAGAAGGTGAATTCTTGTTCTTTGCCGTGCCTTTTCCTCCATACGTCTGTCAGTTCGAGGTCCTCCTTCATGTCGAAGAAGGATTTAGGCAACTTGGAGTGTTTTTGCGGGTTCAGTGCAGTTCTTTTTTTGTCTAGAGCAGTCTCTATGATCCCGTTCCAGTCGCCCATGATGATGTAAGATCTGTAGTTAAGTTGTGTTATTTTCTTGTGTAGCTTTTTGTAGAATTTGCCTTGTTGCTGATGTGGTGCATATACGCCCATTACTAGAATCTTCTTGTCTTCTTGTGTTATTTCAATTGCCAGGTATCTACCTTGGGGGTCGGACTCTATTAGCTTAGCCATTACATGTTTCTTTACGTATATAACAATCCCATTCTTTTTTCTTGGCGCCGCTGCCACAAAGTGCGCGCCTAGTTTGTAGTTGATCAGATATTTCTGGTCTGCTGTTCTGATGTGTGTTTCTTGTAGGCAGATTATATCGCTTTTAACTTGGTTCAGGTAGTGGAGAATTTTTCTTCTTTTCTGGGGGGAGTTCAGTCCGTTCACATTCCAAGTCAAATAGTTAGTTGCCATCATCTGTTGCAGGATACTTTTGCGAGACCATTTCTGTTATTTCTCCAGTTGTCTTCTTTGGTCTCGTTCCCACGATATCCGGATTGTTGCTCATATTGGTTTGTGAGGTCTTGCCTTGCTGGTCTGTGTGTTTGGTAGTGAAGCCTGGTAGCCTGTCCTCTGTAGACTGTCCCGCCTCCTTGTTTTTGTTGCTCTCTGCTCTCTGCACCCTCGCCCCTCGGGGTAGTCCATTCATTTCCTCCGCCACTGCCCCGATCTGTGCTTCTGCGCAGCTTGCTCGTTGGCCTCGATCCCTCCCGCTTTCCAGTGGTCTATCTGTGTCTTCTCTCACGGTGGGTTGAGGGCCTCCCGACTTCAGTTCCTTTTCGAGGAAGTCTTTGGCTTTCTGGACCGAGGTCAAGTAATGTCTCTTGTTTTTATAAGAAAGTGACACTCCTGTTGGGGTTTCCCACCGGTATTGCAGTGCATGCGATCTCAGTTCTGTGGTCAGGAATTTGTAGTTCTTTCTGTCTCTCAGCATCGCCTGGGGGATCTCTTTCAGAACCTTCACCTCCTGCTCCTCTATGTAGAATGCCTTGTTATAGGAAGTGGCAGAGATGTGGTTCCGGAACTTCTGTGTTGTGAAGTGGATGACCACATCCCTTGGTTGGTGCTTGTTCACTTCCCTCCAGGCGCCCACTCTGTAGATTTTTTCGACATGCCACTCAATCTCATTGGCGCTCGTGCCCAGGAATGTTGCCAGGGCCTCTACAAAGGTCCTGCGCAGTCTTCCCTGGGGTTCGTATGTTGTCTCTTTCCACCCTCTGATCCTGATTGCAAATGCCATTTGCCAGAATTGTATCATGGTGGACTGGTCTTGAACCTCTCTTTTCACCTCTGCAATCTGTCCCTCAACGCGGTTTTCCACTTCCTTCATCATCTTTTCCGTATTCTCCCTTGTTTCTTGGAGGTTTTCGTAATGTGTTTGCAATGCCTCCTTCATTTGTTCCAAGTCAGTGGCCGTCGCTTTGCGCTGTTCTTCCCACTTTTTCTCCAGGTCTCTACCTTGGTCCGCCAGCATCCTCTTCATGTCTTTGTAACTTTCCTCCGTCTTCCGTTCTGTTTCTAGGCATCCTTTCTCCGTCTTCGCGCCCATTTCTACCAATTTTCTATCCATGCCATCCATCCGTACCACCATCGTCGCTATCGTCTCATTTAGTGTCTCAATCGTCTCTTTTAGTACTTGGATCATGCGTGCTGTTGCGGAGTCGTGGGTTGGCGTGTGGGTCTGAGGGCATGCAGTTGGGTGGGGGTGTGTGTGGTTGGGTGGGGTGTTCCCTGGCAGATTGGAGGGCTGGGCCGGGGAGGGTGCAGCTCCCTTCCAGTCTAGCAGTTTGGTTTGTTTTGTCCGTCTGGCAGCCATTTTGAGCTTCTCCTCCTGTTGGCCTGTCCACCCTTAAAGCCACCCCTTGATGCAAAGAATTGTGGGGGAGTTGTTCCTGTGCAAGATTATCAAGTTGCTAGGATGGGTTGGATCAAATTCTTCTGTTACAAGTTAGCAAGTGTTCATGTCTCACAGTTAGTATTTTAACAGTAAAGTGGTAGTTCACTAGGGGGTGTAGCTTGTTTTCAATTAAGCTTTTCTGTACTGGCAGGGGTGATACAAAGATGGGAGGATCTGTGGCTTGGGGTTTTTGATGATGGCCTTTTTCTCAAGATGCAGTACAACACCAGGTTATGGTCTGGTGATGATCCAGAAATCTGGTCCTTCCAAAAGGGGAGGGGGTCCCTTCAGGGTTTAGGAAGTGTAGGGGTAGGAGCCTGTATTCTGGCAGCTCTACGTTCAGGGAGCCAGTTCAGTACCTTTGCCTTGGTTTCCTCTTCACTCCCCTCTGCCAGCCTGTTTCTTCTCTTTGCTCTTTTCTGGCTCCTTCTTGCCCCTCTTTCTCTGCCTTCTTGCCCAGGTCACTTCCTCCTGTCTTCTGTCCCCCTGTGTTTACAGATCCCCTCTGCCTTTCCCTTATTGCGCTCCAGGTAGCTTTCCAGCTTTCTTCTTCCTCCCACCTTCTTCCCTGGTAAGTCCTGCCCTCTTCTGGGTCCCTGGGGCTCCCTTTCTGGTGGGTCTGGGGCGCAGCGTGGGTTAACACTCACCAGTCCCTCTGCCTGGGCCTTCCCCCTCTGTCTGCTTCTTTGTCGCCTCCTCCTTTTCAATACTGCTCTCCGCCAGCTTTACTTGCCTCCTCCTTTGTTCTCAGCTCTCGGCCCTCTCTTCTCCCGTAGGTAGTCTTTGCTGCTGTTACTCGCGCCGCTCGCCTCCTCTCCTGTCGGCTTCTTTCCGACTCCGTTCGCCTCCGCAGCTGATTGCCTCGTCCGGCCACCTTCGCTGCTCTCTCGCCGTTTCTCCTTCTCTCTAGCCGGCAGGCCCCCTCGGCAGCGATCCGGCGTCCTCTTCCTGCTCCGCCGCTCGTCTCTCGCCAGCTCTCCAGTCCTCCTTCGCCTGCAGCGTGGCGTTTTCGGGCCTGCCTGCCAGCCGGCCGCCTGGCCACCGCCGGCTTCTGCGGCCCCGTCCGCGGCTTCCCGGGACCTTCCGGCGGCAAGTCTTACTTGTTTGTGGAGATCCGAGGTTCCTCTTCTATCCCGACCTCTTTATTCGTTGTTCACGCTCTCCGTGTCTCTTTTATTTTAAATTTCGCGCGAGCCCCGTCACGGAGCTCTCAAAGAAGGGCTCCGGTCCTCGTGACCGGAACCGGAAGTCTTCCCTGGTATTTTAAGGAGCTGGGCTGGGGAGGATGCTGCCGCCTTTGAGGGCATTAGTTTGGACTGCCTAGTGGCCATCCTAAATTCAGTCCACTGTTAGCCAAGCTTCTTTATGCAGAAGACTAATCCTTACACTTATATTGCCAAGATGTATCCTCTTATAATCTTCCTTAGGTATATTTTGTAAAGTTTTTAAGGTTTGCGTCTAGTCTGCCCTCTAGCGGTCACTCTCGCATTGCAGTCTCGCTTTCCACTTTCTCTTCCGGTCACTTTCTCTTTAAAGTAAAAGTAGTCGCCATCTTGGATACATCTTGTTTATTGTGAAAGTAGTTGATCAGAGGTAAAATATAAGAAATACTTGCTTTTTAAGCTCCTGCGTTCAGTCCGTCTGTCTCCGTGCCTCTTTAAAAAGGTTTTCTCGAGTGGAGGCTGGTCTCAGCGTCTTGGTCTGTCAGCCGACAGAAGCAGCTCCAGGCTGGAGCTATTGCGAGCGCCCGGGGAGTCCTCTTTTTTTTCCCCGAAAGCTTTTTCAGGGAGTTTTCAGAGGATCTCAACCCCCACTCACAGCTCAGTTGATCAGCTGATCAGCTGTTTTGCGCTGTTTTTGTGGCTTTACAAGTCCCGGAGCTCAGAGCCTCCGAATGAGGCTATATCGATGCTAAGGCAGCCACCGGAAGTCCGAGCCAGTCTTGATACCTCTTCAAGAGCTTGAGACCAAGTCAAGACTGGATCTCCTAGCAAGAGTGGGCATGTTAAGTTTGGCTACTTGGTCTCAAGAGCAGGCAGACAGAGAAAACCCATTGGTGGATTCTCCATCTCCTATACTGGAGAAAAACAAGAAATCCAGGAAGAAACCAGCAAGGCTGCACAAACATCTCTCAGACAAACTGAAAGACAAAAAGAACAAATACAAAAAATGGAAAGAGGGGCATATAACTAAGGCCAATTATCAGCAGACAGCCAGAACATGCAAAGATGAAGTCAGGAAAGCAAAGGCTCAGAACAAACAAAGACTTGCAACAGAAATCAAGGACAATAAAAAGTTTCTTCCAACATATTAACAAGAAAAAAGTCAAAGAAACTGTAGGCCCACTAAAGAGAGAAGATGGCAAGGAAATTACAGGCAACAGGGAGAAAGCAGAGCTGCTTAACTCATACTTTGCATCGGTCTTCACACAAAAAGAAACTACAGCCTAACATACCAAAACAACCACTGCAAAAGAAAAACTAGAAACAATTAAAATAAGTAAGAAAATGGTAACAGAACACCTATCCAATCTTGACAAATATAAATTACCAGGACCCGACAGATTACATCCCAGAGTTCTGAAAGAGCTGGCAGATGTTATTTCAGAATCATTGCACCACATCTTTCACACGTCCTGGAGCACTGGGGAAGTACCTGAGGATTGGAAAAGGGCTGAAGTGGTCCCCATCTTCAAGAAAGGGAAAAAAAACGGATCCAGAAAACTACAGACCAATCAGTTTAACATCAATACCTGGGAAGATCCTAGAAAAGATAATCAAAAAACAGATCTGCAAACAACTAGAAGCAAACAAAGTCATAACTAGTACCCAGCATAGGTTTGTTAAAAACAGACCATGCCAAACAAATCTTATCTCATTCTTTAATAAAGTGACTAAACTAGTAGACCAGTGAAACGCAGTGGATGTAGTATACTTAGATTTCAGTAGGGCATTTGACAAAGTAGACCACAACCTACTCCTTGGTAAGCTAGGAAAAGGTGGAATAGACACCACCACCACCACTAGATAGATCTGTAGCTGGCTGGTAAACTGTACTCAACGAGTAGTCCTCAACGGCACTACATCCACATGGAGAGAAATAAGCAGTGTGGTACCACAAGGTTTTGTCTTACGCCCAGTACACTTCAATATCTTCATCAATGACTTAGATGAGGGAATTGAAGGGGAACTAATCAAATTTGCAGATGACACCAAACTGACAGGAATAGCCAACACACCAGAAGACAATCTCAGGATCCAAAAAGATCTTGACAAACTTGAACAATGGCCCCTAACCAACAAAATGAGTTTCAATGTGGAGAAAAGCAAAGTCTTACATTTAGGCAGGAAAAACCAAAGGCACAAATACAGATTGGGCGAGACCTGGCTCAAAAACAGTAACTGTGAGAGGGACCTTGGAATGCTGGTGACAATCACTTGACTGTGAGCCAGCAGTATGCAGCAGCAACCAGAAAAGCTAATACAATCCTGGGTTGTATAAACAGAGGCATAGAATCAAGATCACACAAAGTATTAATACCACTTTATAAAACTGTACTAAGACCACACCTGGAATACTGCAGCCATTTTTGGTCACCATGTCACAAAAAAGATGTTGAGAGTTCTGAAAAAATTCAGAGAAGAGCAACTAAGATGATCAAAGGTCTGGAAACTAAAACATACGAAGAAGAGCTACGGGAGTTGAGTTTGGCTAGTCTAAAGCAAAGAAGAAATAGGGAGACATGATAGCAGTGTTCTATATCAGAGGGGCTGCCACAAGGCAGAGGAGGCCTGGTTGTTCACCAAAGCACCAGAGGGAAGGACGAGAAACAATGGTTGGAAACTGATCAAAAAGGGAAGCAACCTGGAATTAAGGAGAAACTTTCTGACAGTGAGGACAATCAACCAGTGGAACAGCTTATCTCCAGAAATCGTGGGCACTCCATCACTGGAGATTTTCAAGAAGAGACTAGACATTCACCTGTCTGAGATGGTATAGGTTCTCCTGCTTGAGTGGGGGGCTGGACTAGAAGACCTCCAAGGTCTCTTCCAGCTCTATTCTATTCTATTCTATTCTATTCTATTCTATTCTATTCTATTCTATTCTATTCTATTCTATTCTATTCTATTCTATTCTATTCTTATTGAAAGATTTGAATAAGTTAAATTTCTAGAGTTTATCCAAGTGATATCCTTTGATTTTACAAATAAACAGGAAAAAGTTTATATATTGAGATTTCCTTGGTCCTTAAAAAGCTTGGTTGGGATACAGGTTGGGAAATATCTTGATATGCTGAATAATTATTAAATTGCTTTTTTCTTTGTTACAATAATTATATCAGCAGAACAGAATAAAGCAATATAACATCTAATATTATCTTATTAATCTAATAACAGAAAATATTTTATGCACATAATCTAAATAAATAACTAGCATAGATAAACCATTGTGGCATTTTTACTTTTATTCTCTTTTCAGATTTTTAAAACCAAACATCTGCTTGGTGTTAACAATTGGAAAAATAGTAAAAAAAATCTATCCATCAAAGCAAGAGCAATTCTTAAGTTCTTCTGGCTGCTTATTTCCTGTTATTCATGAAACAATATATCCAATTTCCATTTTTAGAAAAAAATTAACCAAACTTTATCAGCAACTAAATGCTTCAAGCTGCTGTTCCAAATAAAGCAGAAGCCATACAGATATTTGCTGAGCAAACAAACATTTGATCCAATATTTGGCTTCCATTTTGTTCTACACTTTGAATATGAAGGAAATATGCAATTAATCATATAAGTAAACAGAATTTGTTTTTATTAAGCAAACAAATGAACCATTATAAAGCAAACTGAGCAAACCATTACCATGCTGTAGCATTTTTGAGATTTTACCTTCAGAATTGCTAACCTACACTGTTCTGTACAAATGCTATTTTGGATAGAAATATTTAACATGGTTATTCTAGAATGTTTGGAGTTTTCATCAAATTATATACATATTCATTAGCATTATGTTCTTATTTCTTAGCAATTTTCATGGTTTGGGAGTTAGATTTCTTTTTAATCTGATATTATTATGGTTGGTTGCACAGTCAGCAGATGTTTAGACTGGATTCGGCATTCTTATC
The DNA here is from genome assembly GCA_034064705.1 of Bothrops alternatus. Lineage (NCBI taxonomy): Eukaryota > Metazoa > Chordata > Lepidosauria > Squamata > Viperidae > Bothrops > Bothrops alternatus. Next base: position 34,061,253 of record JARGCV010000112.1, read on the forward strand.
CACTCATTAAGACTTTCCATAGGACAGGGGATACGCAGATGTTGTTGTTTGGATATAAGCTATTCGAAGTAAAACTGCCTTTGCAGTTGACTGATGGTGATTTTATCAATGCTAATGTTCTTCAAGTAGTGTTCCAATGTTTTGAGATTGCACCTAATAGTAATAGGTGCCTATTACTACTGGTACTGTATCATTGCTTTTTTTTTTTGCCATAGTCATTCTAGTTCTATTTGCAGTTCTTCGAAATTTGTGATTTTCTCCAGTTCTTCCTTTTCTTTTCTCCTGTCTTCCAGTACTGCCACCTCCACTATCCAGGCATTTTTCTTACTAACAATTGTTAAGTGTTTGGTGTTATGTAGCAGGCACCCGTATGTTTGAATTCTAAAGTCCCAGAGTACTTTAACTTCTATTACTTTCTCTATTTTGTGTTTCTACCAGTTCTTGCTTGCAGGCAAATACTATTTCTTGAAGATCTGCCAATGCACCATTTTTGCTACTTTGTTATGCAACAGTGTCAGATCCACAATCTTTGGCTTGGTGCCTTGCTGATGTTCTGCCATCAATACAATTGGGAAAGGGAGGGGGGAACAAATGGGCAATATAGCTGTATATCTTTATGATGAGAAATGGAGGAAGAACAGAATGCATTTTAAGGCCATTTGCCCTGAGAATGGAATTTCACCAGCCCTCAGCATTTCTCAAAACATCTCTTAGTAAAAGTGCCTTTTCACTTCAACCAAACAGAGTCCCTTCTCTAAGGGATCAGACTAGGGCAGGTCTGACATTAAGCAGAATCTGCAATTGTGGTCAAGTCAGAAAGGACATCACTTCTATTGTGGGGACCATGCATGTAATTTGGCTCAAGGGAGAGACCAGTAGTAGATCAAATGCTGGGGGAGGGGCTTCATTCAGGCCCTCTCCTGGGCTGGATCTCTCCAACTGGACAAGAAATGCAGAGAGCTGCAGCTACCCACTGAGACCCAGGTGGTCCCTGGGTGTTGGGAGGAAGGAGGACTGGGAAGAGAAGCCCGCAGAGTGACTTTTACTCATAGAAGCTGCGGAAGCCGTTGATGGGAACAGAGGACAGAGCTGAAAGAACTTAAGGAGGCAGAGGAAGAAGAGATGGGCAGAGAACATGGCCAGGCTGATTGGATGATGAAGCAAGCCATCAAGTTTATGTGGGGGGAGGGGCTTTTGAAAACCTCAAGGTGTGCAAAGCCTTCGTCCTTGCCTCCCAGCCAAATGATCACCCATGTCCAGCCTCAGTGACTGATGGGGCAACTGCATCCACTGCAGCAGGCAATGGGAGAGCTGGATCCATGCCAGCAGCAGCCTCCGCAGCCCCAGCACCTGGAGGGGTAGCCCAGCATGGGCCCCCTGCTGGACTGGCACCAGCAAGGAGAAGGAGCCTCAAGACTCCCAAAAAATTGAAATCTGACAGAGACCCTGAGCAACTGGGGTTCTTCCTGGCCCAGGTTTGGACCTACAGAGTATGGTCACGAAATAGCTATAGAAGGCAGCAAGGTGAAATGTGTCACCATGACCCTGGAAGAGGTCACAGTAAGGTGGATGGTCATCCTCCATAATGATAATGCCCCAGAGCTGAGGAACTTCAACTGCTTCATGACAGCGCTCCATAAACACTTCAAAGACCCCCTGCCAACTGAAAAGCCAGGGATCACATCAAAACCATCAGCCAGGGTTGGAGGAGCATGGTTGAGTATACTCAGGAGTTCCATAACCTGGCCTGATGGCTTAACCAAACTAGACAAGTGGACAATGGAATGCTAAGCAGCCTTTAATGCCTATGTTAGATGACGAAAGCATCTTAATATGATCTTATGCTTAATGTTGTTTGCTTTAATATTGATAAAGCGGAATGAATTTCTATCTCAGGTTATGAAACTTCTACCTCAGGATCTTTGGTTAGGGACTATAAAAGATTGCACTATTACTGAGACGAAGTTAATTCAGAAGCATGAATGAACAATATGTGATAGACTAGATATAGTAGATAAACCATATACAAGATTTACCTCAGGTTATTAAACTTTTACTTCAGGATTTTTGGTTAGGGACCATAAAAGATTGTACTAATACTGAGATGAATAATATGTGATAGACTAGAAACTGTGGATAGACTATAGAAAAGAAAAACACCAATCAAATAAATTGTAACAGGCGTCTAGTTGAGGCTTGATGTGAGGAGCGAAAAATGTTTACCAAACCAGACGTTTATAAAGATTAATACTTAGTGATGTGTATCAGGTGTTATGATGATTGATGCATACTATGATTTTATGTTCAATGCTGATTGTATGAATGTAGATAGACCATATACAAGAGATGTATCTTTGGGTCTTATGAGGACAGCTTATTAATATGAACCCAGATTTAAGGTTGATTGCTTTAATATTGGGAAAGCGTACTGAATTTCTACCTCAAGATACTGAATTTCTACCTCAGGATTATTGGTTAGGGGTCATAAAAGATTGTACTAATACTGAGATGAATAATATATGATAGACTAGGAACTGTGGATAGACTATAGAAAAGAGAAACACCGAGCAAATAAAATGTAACGGGCGTTTAGTTGAGGCTTGATGTGCGGAGTGAAAAATGACTACCAAACCAGACGATTATAAAGATTAATACTTAGTGATGTATATCAGGTGCTATGATGATTGATGCATACTATGATTTTATGTTCAATGCTGATTGTTTTAATAAAAGACTTTTTTCATTAAAAAAAAACCTCAAATGGTTGTTTGCTGCCGAACTAGTGCTAAAGCACGCAGACCCTAACACCTGATTTATTATTCAGGCAGACATTAGCAATGTGGCAGTGGGGGAACTTCTTTTACAAAGGAACAACCAGGGTGCCCTACAACCATGTGCATACACCTCCAGAAAACTGACACCAAGTGGCAGTGGGCAGTTTGGGAAGGAGGCTTATGTGGTGCACTTAATGTGGAGGCACTTCCTAGAATGGATCAAGACCCCTTTTGAGGTGTGGACTAACCATAAAAACCAAGAAGCCCTAAAAACATTCTGAAGGCTATCACTCAAGCTTAATGGGCTCAGTACTTTAATCAATTTAACTTCACTCTCTGCTACCTTGGGGGGGGGTTAGCTGGTGTACTATCCAGGATCCCCCAATACAACAGCTCCAAACAGGAAATTGTCAGGCCAGTTATTCCATCTCGCTAGTTTGCGACACCAGTCAACACCTGGGCACAGGCAAAAGCAAAACCCCAAATGGGGAAAAGCATGGCAGACACTCTAAAAACAGCACTAGAGGAAAAGAGAAGTGGATCCAAGCTCACAAAAATGAATGCACAAAGCAAGGACCCTAGCCTGGGTGGGGGCCAAGCTATATATTTCTGAAAGCCAAAGATTAGTAATCCTGGAGAAAAGTCATGATTCAAAGACTGCAGGACATTTTGGCTTTGTAAAAATGTTACACCTGATTAAGCGCCAATTCTAGTGGTGTCACTTAAGAAAGATGTTCAAAGTTATGTGTCTAGCTGCCCAGTTTGAGCTTCAGCCAAGTGGTAGCAAGGGAAAACACCAGGACTCCTCCAATCAGTGGCAGAGTCTAACACTATGGGTGGCTATGAGACAAGACTTTGTGCCCATACCTGAGCTGTCCTTGGTCTTATACACACCCTATTTCATCCTTAAAAACTGGGTTGCCAGCTGCAGAATTCCTGGCCAGTGGTAATAAAATAATTAGAAGAAGCAAGCGAAACCTATAAAAAACACAGACAAAAAACGAACAAAGCTGAAAGACTTTAAAATAGGAGACAAGGTCTACCTCTCCATAAAATACCTACAATCCAAACAGACTTCCCAAAAACTTAGGCCAAAGTATGTTGGCCCTTTCCTCATCATAGGATTCATCAACCCAATCACAGTCAAACCTGAGCTGCCGGAATCCCTTAGGCACATTCACCCAATTTTCCATTGTAGTCTACTAAAATTGGAAACTTAGTCCACTCTGCGCCCAATGCCAGCTCTGTCACCTGAGCCACTCATGATTGAGTGGGAACAACATTTTGAAATTAAGGACAATTTAGACTCTCGTAAACACCAAGGAAAGCTCCAGTTACCTAGCTGTGTAGACTTTCCTCCTTCAGAAACTGAATGGGTGGATCTTAAGCAGGTTAAAGCAGCTAAACTTCTCAAAATAAACCAAAATAATTCCTTTATCTAATCATATATCTACCTTGTATCTCTTTCTCTTCATTGTGTTTTTCTTTTTGTTTTGCAGGACTGACATCCTTGTCAAGGGGGGCCAGTATGTCAGATCTTTGGCTTGGCATGTTGCTGGTGTTCTGCCATCAATCAGGGAAGGGAGGGAGAAACAAATGGGCAATAAAGCTGAATACCTTTATGATGGGAAATTGGGAGGGGGAATTGAAGTTGAGGAAGAACAGAGTGCTTTGCAATCCAGTTCGTGCTGACCCACTGACATCTTCAAGGCCATTTGCCTTGAAGCCCAAATATCTCAGCATTTCCCAAAACATCTCAGTGGTGCCGGATTGGCTATACATGGACAGAACATGGGGGGAGGGCTGAGGGGAAACCAGGGATTTAGTTATGTGTGTGGAAATTTTAGATTCTGCTTGACCTTACTGAAATCAACATCTCTTAGTAAAAGTGTCTTTTCACTTCAACCAAATGGAGTAAAGAGTTTTACTTCCGTAGGACATCAGGTCTGACACACTGTAGTCAGCAAGTGCAATCTTCTTGCAGCAGCTAACCAGGTGGTCCGCTATTTCTTCAACTTCTTTGCAGAGGCTGTATTTGCTGTCTGTTGCTGTCTTCTCAATTCTGATTTCGCTTGTATTTATTCTTAAGACTTGGTATTGTGCAACCAGAACTAGCCTCTCTGTCTCTTTCTTCAACTTTCCTGCTCTTAGCCATTGTAAGGTTTGTTGTTGTTGTTTCCTTTCCCTGCTTATTTTTTATGTACTCTTCAAATAATATTTTCTCTTGCCTTGTCTCTTTTGTATTCTGTTTGATCTTTTTCGTAGGCAATTTTGGTCTCTCCAGTATGGTGCACCAGCTTCAGTGCATCACTATTCTTCTGATTTTTTTTCACAACTTTCCCCCACAACTATCTGCAGTATTTGCAATACTATGTTCATTGGTGAGTAGACTCCTTGTTTTACTTGAAATAATCTGTTTTAAATGATACTTAAAGGATAAATTGGGGTACACTACCAATTGACCTACCAGGTCCTACAGATCATTTAGGAATTCCTTTCAACTAATTGAGTAAAGAATACAGAGTAGAGAGAAGAGTGACCAAGATGATTAGGGGACTGGAAGCTAAAAAAAATATAAAGAATGGTTGCAGGAATTCAATGAAAAGAAGGACTTGGAGTGACATGATAGCAGTGTTCCATTATTTAAGGGGCTGCCACAAAGAAGAGAGGGTCAACTCTCCAAAGCACCTGAAGGCAGGACAAGAAGCAATGGATGGAAACTAATCAAGGAAAGATTCAACCTAGAACTAAGGAGAAATTCCCTGACAGTTAGAACAATTAATCAGTAGAACAACTTGCCTCCAGAAGTTGTGGGTGCTCCAACACAGGAGGTTTTTAAGAAGAGATTGGACAACAATTTGGCTGAAATGGTATAGGGTTTCCTGCCTGAGCAGCGGGTTGGACTAGAAGACCTCCAAGATCCTTTCCAACTCTGTTATTCTGTTATTAATTATTCATATATTAAATATAGTTAAATTAAAAATAAAATTAAGCACTAAACCATTCCCTTTGGAGGGCTTAAAATGCTGGATAAGTGATTTAAAAGGTGGCTAGAGAAAAATGCAAAGATACAAGAGGGAAAGGCAAAAAAAAAGGAAGACAGATTTAGGGTTGATAATAGAAACAATAAAAGGAGGCAACAAAAACTGAAAAGAATACTCAAAGGGAAATTAAAAGAGGAGAAAGAACATTAAAAGCATGTAGATTTCCCTATTTGCAGTGATTTTATCCATATAGATGCAGATTAGAAAGCCCCAACTTACATATGCTAAAATTTAGATAGATAATAACCTTTATTGTCATTTTTTACTATGGGCACAATCACACACATTAAAATGAAATTTAAGATATACAAGATGAGAATAGCATGGAGAGAGAGAGAGAGAGAGAGAGAGAGAGAGAGAGAGAGAGAGAGAGAGAGAGAGAGAGAGAGAGAGAGAGAGAGAGAGAGAGAGAGAGAGAGAGAGAGAGAGAGAGAGAGAGAGACTACAATTCCTGCATGAATTACCTAATCCTTTTGAACAGCAATTACACATCTTTTTCTCCACCCAATTGTTGTCTTGATGTATCCTCCAACTGGTATATTGCCAACTGCTTCGTGGTCCTTTCAGCAACTTTTTTCTTGCCACAAGATTTCACTTTCTCTCAACAAATGAGGTTTGCAGATGGGGACTGACAATGTACCAATGAACAGACGTTCAAGAATTGCCGCCTCAATTGCACAATTTCTTCTTCCCACCCCATTGACATATTATGCTTAATGAGGAGAAACAAAACTTTAAATAGCTACAGAAGTGTTTTTTTGTAAACTTCATTGAGGGGACTGAAAGATATGAGTTTGAGAGAGAAAATTATAGAACTGAGGCTAATGGAATTTTAGATCACTTCAAAAGGCTTAAAAAGGCAGCTAAGACTAATACAATATCTTATGCTATATCAAGATAATTTCAAATATAAAAAGCAAAAAGTAAATGAATTAGTGAATCCCAAGAAATAACAAACAACACAGGCAAAGACCCCATGGCTTCTGCCCGTGGAAGTTCAGGGAGTTGTGCATTGGCGAAGTAAGAAATCGGCTAGCCTATGCTGCCAGTTATTATTATTATTATTATTATTATTATTATTATTATTATTATTATTATTATTATTATTATTATTATTATTATTATTATTATTATTATTATTATTATTTATTAAATTTCTATGCCGCCCTATTCTGGGAATTCAGGGCGGCTCACAGCATAAATAGAAATCCAATATTAAGAAACTACATAACACATATATAAAAAATACATATATAAAAAAGAGAACCCCTAAATTAAGAAACCATTCATACAACAAACGTACACACAAACATACACTGGCTAGGGGCAAGATGTCAACCGCCCCAGGTCTGTCGGCAAAGATGTGTCTTAAGGAGTTTACGAAAGGCAGAGAGGGTGGGGGCGATACGGATCTCCGGGGGGAGTTGATTTCAGAGGGCTGGGGCCGCAACAGAGAAGGCTCTTCCCCTAGGCCCCGCCAGGCGACACTGTCTGGCTGACGGGACCTGGAGAAGGACGACTCTGTGGGCCCTAACCGGTCGCTGGGTTTCATGAGGCAGCAGACGGTCCCGTAAGTAACCTGGTCCGATGCCATGTAGGGCTTTATAGGTCATAACCAACACTTTGAATTGCGTTCGGAGACCAATAGGCAGCCAATGCAGCTCGCGGAGTGATGCCGAAATATGGGCATTTCTGGGCAGGCCCAACACTGCTCGCGCGGCTGCATTCTGCATTACCTGAAGTCTCCAAAAGTTTTTCAAAGGCAGCACCATGTAGAGAGCATTGCAGTAGTCGAGCCTCGAGGTGATAAGGGCATGAATGACTGTGAGAAGAGACTCCCGGTCCAAATAGGGTCGCAACTGGTGCACCAGGCGAACCTGGGCAAATGTCCTCCTCGCCACAGCCGAAAAATGATGTTCCAATATTTAGCTGTGGATCGAGGAAGACACCCAAGTTGCAGACCTTCTCCGAGGGGGTCAAAAACTTCCCCCCCCAGGCTGATGGATGGATGGATTAAATTGTCTTTGGGAGGCAAAACCCACAGCCACTCCGTCTTGTCGGGGTTAAGTTTAAGCTTGTTAGCACCAATCCAAACCCTAACAGCCTCCAGACATCAGCACATCACTTCCACTGCTTCACTGAAGTAACACAGGGTGCAGATGTAAAGCTGGGTATCATCAGCATATTGATGATATCTCACCCCGTGTCGGCGGATGATCTCACCCAGCGGTTTCATGTAGATATTGAACAGCAGAGGGGAGAGGACCAATCCCTGAGGGACCCCACAAGGGTGGAACCTAGGGGTCAACCTCTGACCCCCTGCCAACACCGACTGTGACCGACCAGTGAGGTAGGAGGTGAACCACTGCAAAACAGTGCCCCCAACTCCCAACCCCTCCAGCTGGCGCAGAAGGATACCATGGTCAATGGTATCGAAAGCCGCTGAGAGGTCAAGTAGCACCAGGATAGTGGAATGTCCCCTATCCCGGGCCCGCCAGGGATCATCCGTCAGTGCGACCAAAGCAGTTTCTGTGGAGTAGCCGAGCCTGAATCCTGACTGCTAAGGGTCTAGATAATCAGCCTCATCCAAGGACCATTGGAGCTGGGGTGACACCACCTTCTCAACAACCTTGCCTATAAAGGGAAGATTGGAGACAAGACGGTAGTTGTTTAAAACAGCTGGGTCCAGGGAAGGCTTCTTGAGGAGGGGGTGCATAATTGCCTCCTTGCAGGGAGCCAGAAAGGACTCCTCCCTCAAAGAAGCATTGACAATCTCCTGAACCCAGCCCCGCGTCACCTCCCTGCTGGCTGAAACCAGCCAGGAGGGGCACTGGTCCAATAAACAGGTGGCGGAGCTCACAGCTCCAATGGCCTTGTCGACTTCATCGGGTGCTACTGGGTCAAACTCCTCCCACACAACAGGATCAAGACGAGTCTCTGTCATCTCGACTGAATCATTATCAGCCGACACTGCATTCCAATTGGAGTCAAGGTCCATCCGAATCTGGGCAATTTTATCTGCGAAAAACTTATTAAAGTCCTCAGCACTACCCTGCAAGGGTGCATCAACAGCCCCCCTGATTAAGGAGGGAGCGAGTTACCCTAAACAGGGCGGCTGGGCGGGATTCCGCAGATGCAACCAAGGCAGAATGATATGCGTATCTTGCCGCCTTGAGCGCCACCTGATAAGTCTTGATATAAGATCTTAAAAGTGTTCGGTCAGATACGGATTTACTTTTCCTCCATCGCTTCTCTAGGCGTCTCTTCTGGCGCTTCATCCCCCTGAGTTCCTCAGTAAACCAAGGAGATATCCTGGGTCTGCTACCACAGAGAAATCACAGTGGCGCAATCCGGTCAAGAGCCCCCTTCGCAGCCATATTCCAGGCCGTAACCAGGGACTCTGCCGAACTGTGAATGAGAGAATCCGGTATTTCCCCAAGCATCCTCTGAAAACTCTCTGGATCCATCAGACGTCTGGGGCGGAACCACCTAATCGGTTCCGCCTCCCTGCAGGGGAGGAGTGGAGCCTTAAAAACAAGCCGTAGCAGAAAATGATCTGACCATGACATAGGCAAGATATCTAAGCCCCTTAAATTCAGATCATTGCTCAACTGTTCTGAGAGGAATACCATGTCGGGAGTGTGTCCCCTCTCGTGAGTTGGACCCTGAACTACTTGAGTCAGGTTCATGGTTGCCATGGTGGCCATGAACTCCTGCGCCAACCCAGAGGTCTCGCCGAGCGACGGAAGATTTAAGTCCCCCAAGACAATAAGCCTGGGGAACTCAACCGCCAGCCCAGCAACCTCCTTGAGTAGCGCAGACAGGGCTGTTGACATGCAGCTGGGAGGCAGGTATGCGAGCAACAAGCCCACCTGAACCCCTAGGTCCAACTTCACAAGGAGCAACTCACAACCCGCAATCTCAGAAACAGTGAGCCTGCGTAGGCTAAAGGTCTTCTTGGCTATAATAGTCACTCCTCCCCCCCTTCCCTGGGGTCGTGGCTGATGCCACACCTGAAACCCGGCTGGGCACATCTCAGAGAGAGGAACTCCTCCCTCTGGGCCCAGCCAGGTCTCGGTCACACATGCGAGGTCGGCCTCCTCATCCAGGAGAAGATCATGGATGAGGGGAGCTTTATTTACAACCGACCTGGCATTGAGCAGCAACAGCCTGAGCCCAGGGTCCGGATTTCGCCCATTACCAGTACTTTGGGCTGAACTCACAGGGTCGGAGCAAGGGATCGCTTTTAAACAGCAAGCTCTTGTTCCCTGGGAATGGCCTACCCTATGGCTCCTGCCATATCTGCCTCTCCCCAGCAAGACCAGTATACTTTGGCCCTCTATCACCCCAGAGCCAGCATCCCCCATCCCCTCCGTCTCTGCCGTGCCAGACAGGCTAGCCAGTTCATCGCATTCATTCCACTCAACCACAACACCATCCATGCCATCAATTTATCTCTCCCCAAAACCACCCTATAAACTAAACAATTTAAAAACAATAAGCTAACCATCCATTCATCCATTCAACCCGATTCATTCCACAAACAGTCAATCCCCCCAATCATTCATAACATCTAGCAAATCAATTAAAATAGTATTAAATAAGTATAAATATTTAAAATTTGGACAAACAGTAAATAAAAACAACTCGAAAAACATAGTGACAAACAATTGCCCTCAAGAGTCGGCTGATTAGGGCAATGGCTGCTTGGCAGCTCAGCTGTTCTCTTCCCTTCCGGACTCCCAAAGTTCAGCTCAGCGTCTGGGGCGGCTGGTTAGGGGAGTGCTCAGCAGCTCAGTTCTTCTCTTCCCCTCCGGACTCCCAAAGTTCAGCTCAGCTGCTCAGCGTCTGGGGCGGCTGGTTAGGGGAGTGGCTGCTCAGCAGCTCAGTTCTTCTCTTCCCCTCCGGACTCCCAAAGTTCAGCTCAGCTGCTCAGCGTCTGGGGCGGCTGGTTAGGGGAGTGGCTGCTCAGCAGCTCAGTTCTTCTCTTCCCCTCCGGACTCCCAAAGTTCAGCTCAGCTGCTCAGCGTCTGGGGCAGCTGGTTAGGGGAGTGGCTGCTCAGCAGCTCAGTTCTTCTCTTCCCCTCCGGATTCCCAAAGTTCAGCTCAGCTGCTCAGCGTCTGGGGCGGCTGGTTAGGGGAGTGGCTGCTCAGCAGCTCAGCTCTTCTCTTCCCCCGGTTACACTCCTTTTTAAGGACTCTTTGGTCATCCTGACCATGCGCTCTGCTTGGCCGTTTGAGGCCGGGTGAAAGGGAGCAGATTTGGCATGCCTAATCATATTAGTCCTCAAAAAGGACTGGAATTCAGAAGCGGAAAACTGAGCCCCATTGTCAGAAACTATCATGTCAGGTAACCCATGTGTGGCAAAAATCCTGCGCAGTTCTTGGATGGTCCTGGCAGTAGTCATAGTAGGGACAGGTGCAACCTCTAACCACTTGGAGTGACTGTCCACTACAATGAGGAAGAGTTGCCCCTGAAAGGGCCCTGCAAAATCAATGTGGATCCTGGACCACGGGGCTTGTGTGGTTTCCCATCGATGGACTGGGGCATGGGGCATCTCTGGTCTAGATTGTTGGCAAATGTGGCAGCTGTGAACCTGAGCCTCAATGTCTTTATCCAGCCCAGGCCACCAAAGGTAGCTTCGCGCAAGTGCCTTCATCCAGACTATTCCCGGATGTCCCTCGTGCAGCAACTCTAAGACTCTAGCCCTCAGTGAGTTCAGGACTACCACCCGACTACCCCACAAGACGCACCCCCTATGAGCTGACAGCTTGTCTTTCCTCCTACTGAAACTCTGAAAGTTAGGCTCGGAACTATTTTCCGGCCATCCTGTGAGCATCCAGTTCAGCACACGGCTCAGCGTTATGTCTGAAGCTGTCTTGGCAGCCACATCCCCTGCATTAAGGGAAGACTCAGGCAGGTCCTGGATAGCCAGGATGCACGTGGCTGGAGTGGGGTCAGGCTCTAACTGCGGCAGGGGCAGTCTGCTAAGGCCATCTGCGTGGCCCACTTCCCTGCCTGGTTTATGAATCAAACTGTAATTATATGCTGACATGAATATTGACCACCTCAATATCCTAGGAGATATGATCTGGGGTGTTTGCTTGTTCGTTGTGAACAACCCCAGGAGTGGCTTGTGGTCTGTGAAGACTTTAAAGGGCCTACCATACAAATAGTCATGAAACTTCTTTATCCCTGCCATATGGCCAAGGCCTCTTTATCTATTTGGGTGTAGTTACACTCTGCAAAGGTCAAGGTTCTTGAGTAATAGGCTATTGGAATTTGTCTTCTGTCAGCCATTAAATGACAGCACAGCTCCAACCCCATATGGTGATGCATCACAAGTGATGCAGACAGACAGCTTTTCGTTAAAATGCATCAAAACTGAGTTTGAAGACAGCAGTGATTTGATTGCTGAAAAGCTCCTATTGTGGATGCTGGTCCACTTCCACTGTGCAGGTTTGTCCAAGAGCCGGTGTAACGGCTCTGCCACTGCAGACTTGTGAGGTAGGAAGGCATGATAAAAATTGAGCAGTCCTAAAGACGCTTGGAGCTCCCCTTTGATTTTGGACTGGAGGCCTGCTGAATTGCTTTGAGCTTGGATTCAGCAGGATGAATGCCTTGGGCATCTATGTGAAAACCAAGGAACTCGGTTGAAGCTACCCCAATCTTACATTTTTCTGACTTCAGCTTCAACCCCGCTTCGCGGAAACGCTAAAGGACAGCTTTGAGCCATTCTACCAATTTCTTCACTGATTCCCCAGCTATGAGGACATCACCAAAATATGGGCACACACCTGGAATACCCTTGAGCATGCACTCCATCACTCCCTGGAAGAGCCCTGGGGCAACACTGACCCCGAATTGTAGGCGCTTAACCTTGAAAGCTCCCCTGTGGGTAACTATGGTTTGAGCTTCCACTGCGGCATCATCCACTGGCAGTTGCTGATAGGCTTGAGCCAAATCTAACTTGGCAAAGATGTGACCTCCCTGTAGTGACGCCAAAATGTGGCTGACTACAGGCACCGGATATGCGTGTTGTTGGAGTGCTCTATTGATAGTACACTTGTAATCTGCGCATATGCGCACCTCTCTGTTGGCCTTAAGTGGCATAACTATGGGGGTTTCCTGTTGACTGCTATCAACTGGCTGCAGGATGCCTTGCTGCACCAGCTTGTCCAGCTCTGCATCGATCTTCTGCTTGAGGGCGAAGGGCACTCTACGCGGCTTGTCCTTATTGGAGTTATGGCAGGATCAAGCCGAAGAGCTATGGGAGGACCCTTATATTTCCCTAAGAGAGGGCTAAAAACATCAACAAACTCCCAGCAAACTGCTGCTAAGTCCACTGCTTGTGTGCTTTTTATTCCAGTTACATTGATTTCCAGTGCATCAAACCAATCAAGCCCAATGAGGCTTGTGCAGTTGCCCTCAACTACTATGACTTCCAGGGGGTCCTCAAATCCCTTGAATTGCACCCTGAGTGTAGCTTCCCCTTTTACTGTTACTCGGGAGTTTTGGAAATCCGTTAACATGAGGTTCAATGGCTTGAGCTTAACTCTTTTACCACTGTGACTACATATGTGTTTGAAAGGCCCCTGGGAAATTATGGATAACGCTGACCCTATATCTAATTCCATGTTGCATGGAACTCCCTGCAGCTTGACTTTGAGCTGCAGCTTTTCCTTAAGGGGGTAATGGGCACCTGTTCTAAGCATGTTCCTTCTACTGGCATAATAGCCTACCCTGTGTTGCCCCGGTACCTTTCCAGGGAAACACTTCTGATGGACTTTCTCTCTGCCGACACTGACAGACTGTGGCAATGTGGCCTTGTTTGCCACACACCTGGCATGTTGCTGTGCGGAACCTGCATTCCATGCATTTGTGTTGGTCTCCACACCCCATCGAATGAAGGAAACTGCCTTGTCAACTGGGTGTTGTGGCCTTCTTTCTGGAGGCTGCTGTAAGCGATCGACCTCTTGGTCTGATTCGGAGTCTTCGACCCTCTCAGCACCCTCCTGGTGGATGGCCTCTGTGCAGGGAATGTTCCTGGAGAACCATAAGGCCTTGACGGCTCCTCCAGCAGTTTCTTCGGCTGTGATCTCTCTTAGGGTATCCTGGAACAAAATAGTCTCTTTCGCGAACAATTTCTGTTGGAGTTTCCTGCTTCTCAACCCGCACCCTAAGCAGTCTCGCAGTCACTCCTCGAGATCTTTGAATTCGCAGGATTGTGCCGCTTGACGAAGGGCGACTATGAATTCGGCAGCCGACTCGCCCGGTCATTGGCCTCTTCTTTCGAAGGCGTGCCTCCAGGCGATGACCAATAGCTTTGGCTCAAAGTGTTCTTTGAGCATTTTCTTAAATTTGGAATAAACAACAGGCTCAAGCGGCTCTGAAGCTATTAAGTTTTCGGTGATTTCAAACGTCGCCTGGCCACAGATGCAAAGCAGCATTGTGGCCTTCAAACCATCTTCACGAACTTGGTTGATTCTCAAATAATTCTCGACTCTTGCGACATACGAGCTCCACCTCTCTGGATGTGCGATGTTAAATTCTGAGAGTTTCCCAAGTTTGGTCATGGCGAGATGTTTTCGGCGTTTTCGGCCCCACAATGCCTTGTGCTGCCAAGGCTTCTTTTAATCTCCCAGGGATGGTTCCTTGGGAGCGCTCTTCCTCCAGTGTTTTCGTACTGGCAGGAATGAGGGAGGGAAATGCGGCCCCAACCAAGGCATTGTCGCTTGGCTTACCCCCTCAGTGACTCAGCTCTTCAAGTTTGGCAGCACATCCCACCTTCATCACCACTGTTATGTTTGGTGCTTTGTGAGGCATTCACGAGGCAGCAGGTGAACAACTCTTTATTAACAGTCTAAACAGAAGCCTGGCTAACTGCCGCTCCACCCCTATTTATACACTCAGCCACTAGGTGGCAACCAATAGGATTCAAGTATTAGTTCCTGCTTTAATACAAGTTAATGAGCATGTAGACAGAAAGTCTGGCCCTTAACAGACAGAGTCTTATGACCATTTTTTCAACATTACCAAGTAATTCTCCTTAATACATTACAGTTACAATTTGTTGGATAAGAGGAATCAAACATGGCAACAACAGTAAACCTTCAAAAGCTAATACAATAAAAAATAAGAGTCTTTTCCAATCCCCAAATATTCCTGAAAACCATCCAGTGTTCACAATTCCAGTCCAAGTTTGAACTGGAACAGAAGCTATCTTTCTCATACATTCTGTCAATTGCTTTTGCTCGGTCATCTATCTGGAGGCAACAATTAGTGAGGTTAAATTTTCTACACACTCCTTCTTCTTTTACAAGTAAATAATCCAAAACCAGGAGGTTTTGATACACTGCTATACATAACTGGGTGTTAGTTTCAGTGGGCAAATTTAAAGTCAAAGCTATCTCATTCATAATTATTTCTAATACAGCTTGCAGTCTAATAATTCTATTAAGCATATACTGTGATACATTGTTCACACCCTTGATTCTGAATAGGGATTAATCATGAGGATCGAACATATTAAGGCACCTAGTAGTAGAACCATAAATCGGGGCCATCTTTAGCTCTATTGAAGAAGGTTCTGGGGAAACAATAACAACAGAATACAAAAACTAAAACAACAATTAAGCTTGCAACAATGGTCACTTCAAGAAGAGGCCAATTCATGTTCTGCAGATCCAAACAAGTCAGTGGGTGAAGGCTGCTTCCAGGTGAGCCTCATCTTAAGTCCATTTAATTGTTGGGCTTGCCAATATTCACTTGGCGGTTCCACCTTTTTAATCCTAGATCCGTGGATCCACGCCTTGATGCCTTCAACTTTAACTGCAGTTGGAATTCCAAGCAATACCTGGCATGGCTGGGACCACTTCGGATCGACAGACAATGGTACTCGTATCCACTCTCCAGGCAAAATAAGTGGTGGAGCAGCAGAGATGGGCAGAAGTGCAGCTTGGACCTGTTTGGGAATAGACAACAATACCTGCGCCAGATTATGCAAATACTGGGTAATATTTTTCTCCCCCACATCATTATTAACTTGCAATGGAGCCACAAAAGGGCACCCATAAACCATTTCAAAAGGAGATAAGGAGAATTTCTCGGAGGGCAATGCACGAATGTGAGTGAGGGCCAAGGGGAGAACTTTAGGCCATGTCAAACTAGTCTCTTGGCACAGCTTGGCTATGTGTTCAACTTTAGCAGAGGCTTGAGGCCTATAGCTGGAATGAAGACTCCAAGAAATGTTCAAAAATTTACTAACATCTTGAGTCACTTGTGATGTAAAATGGCAGCCATTGACAGATTCTAGTCCTTTTGGTGTTCCAAAGCATGGAATGATTATCTCTATTAAAGCCTTAGCAACCTCTTGGGTCTTTTCGGTTGTGGTAGGAATAGCTGCAGGCCAGCCAGAGAAAAGGTCGACAAAAACAAGTAAGTTGGATTTAGGCATTTCAGTGAAGTCCACTTGCCATGCTTCCCCTGGGTAGCAGGCAGTTCTAAGGTGACCAGGGGGAACAGTCTTTCCTCCCCTGGGATTGTTTCTCTGGCACACTTTGCATTCGGCAACCACGGAACAACAGGCCTGTTGAAAGCAATAATGGTCCTGTAATCATTTAGTCAATGGGCGGGGACCTGAATGAGAAGCTTGATGGCTTCGCTGGCCAATTTTCCACAAAAGGGATTTTGGAAGTTGTACTTTGTTGTGCACAACCCATCATCCATCCTCCTACCTTCCTTCAGGAAGCAAAACATTTCTTTAGTCATAAAGGGGGAGCAGTTCATGGACTGGTTCTATGGGAATGAGTGACATCGTGTTCTTTTGATGTGCAGACATAATGGCAGCATGTTTGGCCCAATAGTCATCTGAACGATTTCCTTGGGTAATATAGCAGGCATCAGATTGATGGCCCATATAATGGACTGTAGCTAATACTTTTGGTTTTTGAACTGCTATAACCAATTCTTCAAGGAGGTGCTTCATTTTTGAAGTCTTTCTATCTGCCCCTGAGTAGCCTTGAGCCTTCCAAAAGGCAGTGTGTGTGTGTGCAGCAAGGAAAGCATAATGGCTGTCAGTATAAATTGTGGCCCGTTGTCCTTCTGCAAGATAGCAAGCTTCTATGACGACCATCAACTCAGCTGCCTATGCTGAAAAGTGAGCTGGGAGATGCATATAAATTGGACCTTCTTCCGTGACCACAGCCAATCCTGTCTACTGCTTGCCATCTTTCATGAAGGAAGAACCATCTTTTCAGAATTGCCATTCAGAGTTCTCCAAGGGTTCTTTCTTTAAATCGGCCTGAATTCCAACAACCTCTTCCAGAACCCTCAAACAGTTATGGGAAGGGTATTCTAGGTTGGATGGCAAAGGCAAGAGGGTGGCTGGGTTCAATTTTTCACATTGGTGGAGGGTGACATTTTCTTGTTCTAAGATTAAACTCACATAATGGGACACTCAATTGGAGGTGGCCCATGCAGGCTATTTTTGTTCTAACAGGATTTGTAAAGCATGGGGTATATAAACCTTGAGAGGAGCCCCAAGGATTAGTTTCTGGGATTCCTGGATGCACGATGCTGTGGCTGCAATTACTCGTAAACAGGCTGGCCATCCTTTTACTACATTGTCCAAGGTTTTCGATAGGTAAGCAACTGGGACGGTTTCGGGGCCAAGCCTTTGGAGGAGGACACCTAGAGTGCATCCTCTTTGTTCCATTAGGAAAAGTTCAAATCCACTGCTTTGATCGGGGAGAGCTAGACTGGAGGCAGTGGCTAAGGTTGTCTTAAGAGTTTTCCAAGTCTGTTGGTGTTCTCCTGCGCAATCCCACGCCATATCCTTCTGGGTTAATTGGTACAAAGGCTTTGCCACTAAAGAGTACATTGGAATCCATAGGTAGGCATAGCTGTGATCCCAAGGAACATTCTTAGCTCTTTCTGATTAGTTGGTACTGACAGTGATGCAATAGCTTGCAAGCGGCTGGAATGAAAAAGGCTCTTGCCCTTTTTAAGGACATGGCTTAAATATTGACCTCTCTTTTTGTCCATTGGACCTTCTTTTTGGATACCGTGTATCCTTTTTGAGCCAAGTGATTTAGAAGGGCAATGGAGACTTGTTCAATGGTGTCATGATCACTTCCAGTGAGCAGAAGGTCAGAACCCATTCTTTCCCTGGGGGGGGGACCTATTTCATTTCTTCTTCCTGTGTTTCTGAGGGTTCTGCCATTCTCCTGAGGGGGAAGGGAGAAGGCTCTGTGGTATGGTTCTCTGCTTTGCTACAATGTATCCTTTCTGCTATCTCTACATACTGTTTGAACTGTCTCTCCCTTGATGGGGTGAGAAAGGAATGTGCCTCCGGCAATCTGGCTTATCTCTCACTGCGAAAGGGAATGTGCGAAGACCCAACAACATCTTCATAAGCATGGGAACAGACCCCATTATCAGCTCCTTTCCCACAGCGGATTAAACACCTGGGGATTGGCCCATTCAAACTGACCAGATGAACTGTTGGGGTGGGGTTTGCTTGGGACTCTTTTAACCTATTGATCTGAGCGGGAAACCCTCAGATCCTGCCTTCTATGCCTGCTATCAGCTTCTCCTAATAAAAGTTCCTTTTGGAATGAAATTGTTCCAAGAGTCCTGCTTTCTTGGGATGAGGTTTTGAAGTGGGCCCTGACAACCCACATATTGAAGGAGAGTAGTTTCCTCGGTGAAATTTCTTGCAGGGCTTGAGCTAGGGCAGCAGAGAAAGCTGTTGGGCTATTTTGGTATCCTTGGGGAAGTCGGGTCCAGATCAACTGGCATCTGTGATTATTATCAGGATCTTGCCATTCGAAGGCAAAATATGGCTGGCTTTCTTTTGCCAAAGGAATGCAGAAAAAGGCATCTTTTAAATCTATAACAGTATACCATGTCTGGTTGCTGGAAAGAGTAGTGAGAAGGGTATAGGGATTTGCTATAACAGGGTGGAGGGCCTGGATTCAGGTATTTACTTCTCTCAAATCGTTAACAGATCTCCATGAACCATCTGGTTTGGGAACTGGAAAAATTGGGGTTGATCAAGGAGATTGGACAACCCAGAGAACATGGTTCTTTAAAAACAGTTCAATTTGTGGTTTGATGCCAAGTCAGGCCTCCCTTTTAATTGGATACTGCCAGAGAGAAACAGGTTCCGTCCCTGGCAGTAGCCTGGCCAGATGAGGAGTTGCATATTGAGCCAGTCCAGGAGTGCCCTGATACCAGACTCGGGGATCTATAATTAAACATTTAGGCAAGTTAGGTTCCTCAGGATTTTGGAGGAAACAAAGGTAAGCTTGATTGGAAGGAATATCAAGACTTACTCCTGAGGGAGAGCACTTTAAGGTGGCACCCAGCTTTCCCAGTAGGTCTCTCCCCAAAAGATTGAGGGGACATTGTGGAAGTACCAGGAAAGAGTGTTGCAAAGAGGGTCCTTGGCTGGTTTAATTTCCAAGGGAAGACTGTATGGAACTGCCTCTTCCCTTCCAGTAACTCCAATAATAGGGGTGGTTCGAGAAATGAGACAGGGGGTGAAAGGATTTGTGAAAATGCTATAGGTGGCCCCTGTGCCCACCAGAAAAGAATAAGACTTTCCCCCAATTTCTAACTCCACCAGAGGGTCAGAAGAAGAAACACTCCCTCTTGACCCCCCCCCAGAAGTTTTCAGGATAAAATTTGGGAGCAGTTACATTAGAGATAGTGGGAGTCCTCTAGGTCCATGGTGGCAAACCTATGGCACACGTACCAGACTGGGCACACAGAGCCCTTTCTCTCAGCACGCATGCCAGAGGGAGACACCCCTCCCCTCTCCACGTGCGCCTCACTAGTGGGAACTGGAGAGGGCAGGAAAACTGAAGCCAGCAGTGCTCTCACAGGAACAGCTGCGAGAGCTGGGTGGGGAGAGGGAAACCTATAAAAGCAGGTTTGGGTAGGAGTACAGCAAGAGAGTGAGTGAGCGAGCAGACAGCCTTTGGAAGCGATGATGGGCA
The DNA here is from genome assembly GCA_034064705.1 of Bothrops alternatus. Lineage (NCBI taxonomy): Eukaryota > Metazoa > Chordata > Lepidosauria > Squamata > Viperidae > Bothrops > Bothrops alternatus. The sequence goes on from JARGCV010000112.1 coordinate 34,081,075, forward strand.
TGAGTTTGGAGAAGACAAGTAGGACGCGATGTCCATTTGCACTTTGCAGAAGGCTAGCGGGGGAAGGAGGACACGTAGGTTTGGACTTTGGAGAAAGGGAGAGAGAGAGGGGAGGGAGGGAGGAAGGAAGGGGAGGGAGGAAGGGAGGGAGGGAGGAGAGGAAGAAAGGAGGCGAGGGAGAAGAATGGAAGGAGGAAGGAAGAAAGAAAGAAAGAAAGAAAGGAAGGAAGGAAGAAAGGAAGGCCGGGCCCTCCAGCGCTGGTGGGCAGATGCACAGCTAGGCCTGCCAAGGTGATGCCAAAGCCAGCCAGCCCATCAGCAGGCGCACAGGGGGAGGGGGAGAGCACCATGTCTGCCTCCCTTTGGGCTCCCTTGGCCTCTCCCCCCTCCAGGCTGGGGCTGGTCAGATTGCCCCTGTGGGCAGCACTGCACCTGTCACTGGCCAGCTGTCTCCAGCCAGCTAGGGCAGCTGCCCGCCTGCGCTCTTCTGCCACAGATGCTGCGGCTCTGCTTGCCTGGCAGGGTGAGGGTGCACTCGTGCACAAGGACGCATGTGGGGCTGCTGTCTCGCTGGTCTGGACTGGGCGTGGAGCCTCCATGCCACTTCTTCCCCTGTTGACATCGGCAGCACCCACCCCACCTACCCCTCAGCCTGGGGCGGCTGCCATCATCCCGTGCTCTCCAACTGGTCGTCAGCCAGCCAGGCATGCCAAGCTCAGGCCTCGGACAAATGGAGGCCAGAGGGGAGTGAGAGCTGCAGCTGCCTGGCTCCTCTGCCTGAGGACACATGCAGGGAGAGTTGCTGCCCGGCTTGGTAAGGCATAGTCCACCTGCACGAGGAGGAGGATGGAGGAGGAGTACTGGCCGGGGACAGGCACAGTTCTGCCCATGGGGGGAATCTGACTAGCCCCAACCTGGAGGGGGTGGAGAGGGCTGGCTGGCAACGGGCTGGAGAGCGCTGGACAGCAGCACCTGGATGAGCGGTAGGCAAGATGGGCACTCCCCATGTCCGCAGAGAAAGAAGCGGCATGGAGGCTCCACGCCCAGTCCAGTCCAGCCCAGCCATGGCAAGCAAGGCAGCAGCCCCACGTGCATCCCCGAGTGCGAGCACACCCCCACCCTGCCAGGCAAGCAGAGCCACAGCATCTGCGGCAGAAGAGCGCAGGCAGGCAGCAGAAGGCACGAGGAGCCCTGATCCCTCACAGCCCCTCCCCACTCTCCTCCTCCCCCCCTTGGAAGAGCTGTGGGGCTCAGGAGCCTCCCCCATGCCCCCCATCCCCAGGAAAGAAAACCATCACAAGACACTCTTCTGTTTTAACTTTTTTTCCTTGTCACTTTTTGGAGTTTTCATCCTGCTTTCGTGAGACCGCAGCATTTGGGAGGGGGTGTAGTTGCCCCCTTCCCCCCCAAGCCATCAGCTGAGCAAGATGACCTTCTGTCCACTGGCCCACCCACCAGAAACCCCCTGGATCTCCTCCAACCCTGCCCGGCCCCTACAGGCATCCCGCCCCAAAAACAACATCAAGCTGGCAACGCCCACCCTGGTCACACCCAGTGGGCCATGCCCACCCAGTGGGCCACACCCACCCAGCAGGCCACACCCATCCAGCGGGCCACACCGACCCGGCACCCGGCGAGACATAAGTGGGTTTTGGGTTGCAGTTTGGGCACTCAGTCTCTAAAAGGTTTGCTACCACTGCTCTAGATGGTTGATGGAATTGATCTTGTCCTGGAGGTCCTTCCCTTGGTTTCCCTTGGAAACATTGAGGGCTATGCCTTGGGGTTTCTTGGGGGCATTCATTCTTCCAGTGTCCAAATTGTTTACATTTGGCACATTGGTTTTTTTGTATTCCACTTTGTCTTGGGCCAGTTTGCATGGCCACTCGGTAGGCAGGTAGTTGGAAGGCAGCTGCATGAAGGGTTGCTTGTTTCCTGATTTTCCAGTCTTCTTTCTTCTCTTCCTCCTCATCTCATTGAGCAAACAAGTAAAAGCTGTTTGGATTAAAGTCTCAAAGTCTTTTGTATTTGAGGTTTCTAATTTCTGGAGCTTTCATCTAATATTTGAAGCACTTTGTCCCACAAAAGTCATCTTTAGGATTACTTCATTTGCTTGGGCATCTGGATCCAAATCAGTGAACCTTCAGAATCTGTCCTTAAGGCAATTCAAAAAGTCAGTGGGGGGCTCTCTGGGCTCCTGAAAAAATTGGCAAAATTGATGGAAATTCAGTTTTGGGCACTCTAGTTTTAAGACCTTGAATTATGGCTTCTTGGGTATGGCGGAGATTGGCTTCATAATTAGGCACCAAAATGATATTGGCTGTGGGCCATTTTTCAGCTGGGTCTCCTGCCTATAGTCTTTCTGTTCATTTGGCCTTATAAGCAGCAGTAGCAGCTTTTAAAACCTGCCCTCTATCTTTGGCCCCCAAAGAGATGACAGAAGAGTAAATAAAGCAGGTACTGTTGGGTGATGTGTGAACACAATGTGCTGAATTCAATCTATGTATTTTTGAAGTGCCTCCCTGTAGGGAGGCAGACCTTCTCTCCAATTAAACAAATCACAGTTTGTGAAAGGGGTATGGATAAATGCAAGCCAATCTCCCCTCAGGATTTGTCTCAAAGATGCTAAAAGGGAAGGACCAGGCCGGGGCTCAGGTCCATACATTTGTCCTGTTTGAGTATGGGAGGGACTCAGAACCTGGGGGTCCAAATCTGAAGAATTTAATCCTGCGGCCTCATCTCCTTCTACCTCCAAGGGCTGGTGTGAATTTGGTCTGGGGTCAGCAGGTGGCACTGTTGCATTAGGCAATGGAGACGTCTACTGAACAACAGGAGCTTGAAGGCTGGTTGGAGCCAAAAAGTAGTGCGGGGGAAATTCTTTTTCTTCTTCTGTTTTAACTTTAACTTTATTTCCAGAATGGGGAACCAGTGGACACACCTTTTCGGTTCCCTAGGTTTCAACCCAGAGAGTTGTAAAATATCAGATCTCATGGCCAAATTGAAGAAGAAATCAACATATAATTATTGTTCTGTTTTTTTTGTTTTTATCAGTTAAATTGTTAATAATGCCCAGATCAACTGTTCCTCTCTTCAGCCATGGTTTTTGTTGACAGCCGAGGAAATTTGTTGGCCAAATTACAGCACAAAAACTTCTGAGTTTCTCCTTCTTAAAAGTTACTTTTACTGCCACTTGAGTTTCAACACATTCCAATAGTTTAGGACACAACTTAAGGGACTGCAAGACCCTAATTCCCCAACAGTTTCCTTTGGAACCGATAAACTCCTTCAGTTCCCCATGATTCCCAGGAGGTTTCTCAGACTTTTCCTTTGGTTTGGGGTATGATTGAATTTCTCTGTCTCTCTCTAGACTTCAATAACCACCCCCTCCTGTTCAGGAATCCCAGTTTTTCCAACAATCTCACTATTCATAATCACTTCATGGGCAAGTCTCTAGTAGAATTCTCCCACTTCTCAAGCACTTGCATTCATGCAGTGCTCCCCTCCCCCCCCAAATTTACTTAAAAAAACAACTTATAATGATTCTTTGTTCAGATTTCTTGTCCTTAAGCAGTCCTTCTCCTACAGATGAGAAGCCTCCTTAAAGACGTTCAGGGTCCAGGCTGGAAATGGTCTGCCAGTTGTGAACTGGGCCAAAGTCACTGGAACAAAGAATTCCAGGATTGCTCTTGAAGTCGTCACTGATACAGACTGGTTTCTCCTGACAGCCTTGCCAAAGGTCTTTGAGTTACAATGGAACTCAATGTGGGGGTGGGATGACCACCTCAAAGGAATTCCCCTTTGATGCCCCATGTTCAGGTACCAGAAATATGTAAGGTTATTTCAAGTGTCCTCTGGTATAAAGAAATCTGAGACTCTACATGATCCAATCAAGAAACTTAGACAGAGGCTTCCGCTTCCGGATCCTGGCACTAGTGGACATGCGGGGGGAGTGCTCTCTCCGCCACCTGGTTTCCCTTCATCGGGCGACCCTGAAAAGGATCATAAGTCACCCTGGAGGGGCGACGACCTTGAGGAGGACCCTTGACAGATCACGGAAGGGCAGTAGTCCTTCTGTTTGATCCGAGGCAGCTCCTTTGGACTGACGGAGAAAAGATTGGCCATCAATATGGCCGATCACTAAGCCGTACCAGCCGAAAGCCAAAATCACCACCAAGCACAACAAAAGCATTGCAGAGGAATTGGATGAGATCTTACCTTACCTTTCTTGTATCCCAACTATCTTCCTGTAAAGCCTTCTGAAATTTCTTCCCTACTTTTAACATAGCAGCATCTGCCTACTTTGGGAAAATAATACTTTGAAAAGAAAAGAAAAGAACAACTAATCTAAACAACTAAATAACTGGATTTGTACTTTTTGATATTTGGGGTCCCAAAAAGTTCCTATTGTTACAGGGACCTATTACCTTATCTATTTGTTAAGTTGGGAAAAAAACAAAATTTTAAACTGGATAAAAGCCTAACTTGTGTCTGAAAAAGATTTTATATACTATCGGGGACATCTTGTGGTGAAGCCTGGTACAGCAAGTGAATTTCTTTGGCTGTGAGGCCTGCTTACTCCCTAGATTTGTCCTTTGTACTATCTAAAAAAGATAAGAATTTGAAACAGCTGGGTGGTGAAAATAACTTCTAGGAATAGTGGAGGTGGACATCTGCTGATTTTTATTAGACATAGCCTCCACTAAAGAACTATCTCCAATCACCACAGAAATGGAGGAATTTTATCCACAACTTAACTACAAACTCATACTTGAAAAAATCCTTGAAGCCACTGAGCTAATGAATTCCAGAGTGAAAGACAAAGATGTCACCTTAAAATTACAAATTGAAGCCCAGATTTCAACTGATGAATTTACAATCCAAAAAACAATAGAAGAGGAACAAATTAATATCAAAGAGGATTCTACACAACAAGTACAATTTACAGAGAACTTTGACAGTCAAACCTTGATTTCAATTAAAGAACCTGCAACTCAAAAAGCAACAGAAACTGAAGAAAGCAACACTAAGATGGAGGATGCTAAAGATCAACAAACACAACATATTGAGAACCTAGATGACCTAGACAATCAAACAACAACTACAACATTGGACATAACCTATTGTAGCCAGATGAAACTGGAAGAAGAAGAAGACCAGACCGAACTGACGATAAACATTTTAAATCAAACATGGAGATTTGAACTATTAGGGCAACAATCTAATGATCAAAAAGGGGCCAGTTCCTTTGAAAAATTGATAACTGGATGCTCTCCCTTGATTCAAACAACATGTGTAGGAATGAAGGGAGACTCATCTGAAGATTTAAAGTCACTGGTATAGTAGCCTGCTTGGCACAAAAAGAAAGCCAGAGTTAGACTTAAAAATGGGAGTTTCTTTCTCTTCCTTTTTTTCTCTTTTTTGTTGACTGATAATGGAAGAGCTTAAAATCTTACTTAATGGGCTAAGGAGATCTTTAAAGATATTGACTGATTTAATATTTAGGACTTATATTTATAAGGGAAATCAAAATTAGCCATTCGATTATAGTTTTGAATTGTAATACGGAAGTTGGTTTGTGACAATAAAAGATATTTTATTAGTAAATGATGAGGTATTAGGATGAGAAATAGAATATACTTGTGAAATAAAGAATGCTATTAACTGAATAATATGTGTATTTTAAATATGATAACTATTTTGTAATGAAATAAGGAAAATTTGGGTTACCCGAAGTCTAAATATTATGGATATTAAAGGCTAAATTGGACCACTGTAATTGAAATTAGGTAAAACTTAAAAAGAGGACTTGGATATATATAAGTAAAATTATATTGACAAATGTATTGATTGATTGCGCTATAATTAGAAATGTATTAACTTGAATGTGATATAATAATTAAGGGAAATAGAGAGGGAACTTTTAATGATGTAATCTGAGATATGTATAAAAGATTCTGTTACTGGATTATTGATTACCCAGTCACCACGCTGCTTCCTAAGCATTTGGATGTAAAATTGAAAAATTAATACAACTTGTTTTAAAAAAAGAAAAAAGAAAGACTCAGACAGAGGCTTCCATAAACAGCTCTTTAATTGGCCGAGTAAGTAGCTAGCTGTATTTCTTCCATATGCAGGCAGCAGCATGAAAAAGGAAAGGCACACCCCTTGTTTTCACAAAACTTTTTTTATAGTGTTATTTTAACCAATCAACATTCACCACCACAACACTTATGTCACTTTCTCTTATCTCTCTGTATGTGTGCTTCTCGCCTCAGGCTAATGGAGGTTTCTGTGCAAGCATTGTATACAGAAGCAAAACAGCATTTCTTTTATTTCTCTAAATTCCCTTCAGATACTAACAAGCTCACAACCTATCTAGAGCACTATTAACAAACCTTCCCTAGTTACAGAGCAAAGTCTAAAGTTCACCTAACTACAGGGCAAAGTCTGCCTAATTACTGCTCGGAAAGTACTCCCCCTCTCCCTTATCTTTTCTGGGCCTTGGGAGCCATTTTGCTTAATTGTAATAATACTAATTTTTCAAAAGATTATATAGAATAGGAATAGGAATAGGAATAGGAATAGGAATAGGAATAGGAATAGGAATAGGAATAGGAATAGGAATAGGAATAGGAATAGAATAGAATAGAATAGAATAGAATAGAATAGAATAGAATAGAATAGAATAGAATAGAATAGAATAGAATAGAATAGAATAGAATAGAATAGAATAGAATAGAATAGAAGCTGGAAGGGACCTTGGAGGTCTTCTAGTCCAGGCCCCATACCGCCTCAGACAGGTGACTGTCTAGTCTCTTCTTAAAAATCTCCAGTGATGGAGCGCCCACGATTTCAGGGAGTAAGCTGTTCCACTGGTTGATTGTCCTCACTGTCAGGAAGTTTCTCCTTAATTCCAGGTTGCTTCTCTCTTTGATCAGTTTCCAACCATTGTTTCTTGTCTTTCCCTCCGGTGTTTTGGTAAATAACCTGGTGGCCTCTGCCTTGTGGCAGCCCCTCAGATACTGGAACACTGCTATTATGTCTCCTCTATTTCTTCTTTTCTTTAGACTAGCCAAACCCAAGTCCCGTAGCCATTCTTCATATGTTTTAGTCTCCAGGCCTTTGATCATCTTAGTTGCTCTTCTCTGAATTTTTTCTAAACTCTCAACATTTTTTGTGATATTAACTATAATTACAATTTTAGAAGTAATACTTTGTATTTCATATGCTCAACAGTGCAATTATAATCCAGGAAACTATGTGACTAAGCAACAAATGACACAGATAAATACCCAATAATTTTCTAAGTGTAAAGGCCCTATTGAGGTTATCATTTCAGTGGAAATTAGAATCAGTAAATAAATGCAAAGTGTTATCAAACAGAGACATTTATCCTCTTAGTATTAAATGCTAACAACCTGACTTCCAGTTTTGCATCATGGCGAGACAGATGCAGAAAGGCAGGGCTCTGCCTTCCGCACCCGTTTTTGCCTTGCTGGGGGGCCTAAAAAGGGCCTAAAGTTGCCCCAAAGAGGCGATGAAGAAGGAGAGGTGCCTCGTCGATCACATAGAGATGGCTGTCTTTCTGTTCGATCAGAGAAAAGCCCTCCAAACTAGCAGGGGAAAGACTGGTTACATTCCTATGGCCAGCCATTAGCTGCTGACAACCGGAGAAGAAAAGCACCAATTAGTACATCATAAACAGCATGTTTGGAACTGGATGAGAATATTGATCCTTTTTTTAATATTTTACAACTGAATTTCCTGGGAAAGGCTCCCAAGAAGCTAAAATCCAAATGTGAACAGAAGCAGAGTTTTAATTTCTAGGGGGGACAGAAATACACAATATTGAAGTGGAACTAGCATAAAGCTACAGTTTTGATAAATTTGAGAAGTGAGATAATTGTTAAGATTTTTTCTTTGGGGAAAAAACATTGAGGTGAAATATAAGAAATCAATCTTTTGTCTTAAGAGTGGAAAATGGATTTTGAATGACATATAGTGGTAGATTTGAGTACAGCATTATAACTAGTTTCCTTGCTGCCTGATGACTCCTAGCAGTGACTTAAGCTTAAGCTGGCAATAAAAAATATATTTTGGCATACTTATCACCCTGATTTTTTTGGACTATAAAAACATACTGGGCTTGGACTTTTAATCTCAAGAGCTAATGAGAGAGAAAGAAAAAATTGATGTTTGATTATGTCTGGCTGGGAAAGACTTTTGAGCTGTTTTCAGGGAGGTTGAACATTTTGAACACTTTGAACATTGTGGATTACAACCTTGCCTGACTGACAATTTTTGGATGCCTGAGACAAAGGATCACTGTAAAATATTGCTTTTTGGACTGAATTTGTGTTCTGGAACCTATTGGATTATAAAGGTTACACATAAAGACCAGAAAACTAGAGGAAATTTTGTTCTATTCTTACTGAGACTGGTGATACTGGAGGATCTCCAGGAATGATGCTTCAAGAAAAAACAAATACCTTTCAGAAGGAAATATACTCTACACTAATTCACCAAACAATTGTTGTATACAAAAAGGACATAAAAAGAAAGCATAATGAGACTAAAAATAATTTAGATAATATAAATGAGAAAATCTCCAAATTAAATCTACAACTAGAAAGTTCCCAGACAACAACTTCAAAGTATGAACAAATAAACCAGAAATCAGAAGATGAAGCAGGGGAAATGGACCTAGAGATGGAAGAGATAAAAGAAGGGAAATATATACTACCATATACAAATAAAATACTGCAAAACTTACCCATAACAATGAAAATGCAAAAGGTCCTTTACCCCTTAAAGTCTGCAAAATACACTTGATGACAAGGAAAAATATTTTTTAAAATGGAACATAGAGCTGTCAGAGGAAATGTTACAACTTGGGAAACAAAAAATGAAAAGAGAAATTGAGGGAGAAGATAAGTGGGAGTTGCTTAAGTAATATAAATGGGCAGAATTCCCCTCAAAAAATACTCTACCTAAATTGTCTTCCTCATGCCAAGCAACTTTCATAAAAATAGAAAGAAAATTCCTGGGCGATTCAATTGCCTTGGCTTGGAAAGCTACTTGGCAAAGAAAGAAAGTGAAAGTTAGATTTTAAAAAATAGAAGATTTGACCTATTAGAGGGGGCATTATATGTTTAAATACTTGTCTGAATATAATTAAAAGAATGGATGACCCTTAGATATAATTAGACTTTTATAATGAAAGATATGACCTAGAATTAAAATAGCATTTTTTTTCTTTTTTCAATATGGGAAATATGAAAATAAGTAGAGGATTGGTATGAATAAAATTTTTAGCTATACCAATGTAATTAATATTGAGAAACTGTCATAACTGACAAAGATACTTCAAATATTGATGAAAAATCAAACTTTAACAAGAGCATGAAAAATAGGATTTTGATTTATGAATTGATATTATTATTTGTATAATATTAGTAAAATATGATGAAGATGTTTATTCCTAACTTTGTACACATCAATAGTACCAAGAATTGTAACTGTGTAATGAGGGGAAAATGGAAAAAATATTAATTAATATTTGTGCAGAAGGCATAAAGGAAGATAATCTATATGTATTGCAGGGACAAAAGGTTCAATGTTCCCATATATTTAAGAATGTTGCAGAACATGATTCGTGTGTTCATCTTCTACATAGAAGACTTGGCCATGCAAGCTTTAAAGTTTTGCAGCAAATGCAAGAGTTTTCAGAAGGTCTAAATTTGAAGAGATGCAAAACATATTTGGACTGTGTAGTATGCAAAGCATCAAAGTCAAAGGCATTCCCAGTTAGTAAATATAGCACAAGACAAACAAAAAGAGCTCTAGAGCTGGTCCATGCAGATCTGCTGGGACCTATGCAAGCCAGTTTAGGAGGAGCAAAATATGCACTGGTAATTGTTGATGATTATAGCAGGTATTCGTTTTGCTACTTGCTTAGAGGAACGACAGAGGTGCTACAACAATTCAAACAGTGGGTAAGTTTTGTAGAGAGAAGGTACAGATAACAAGTGTGTCAGTTGCACTTGACAGAAGTACTGAATTTATGTCAACTAAATTCCAACAATGGTTGGGGCAGTTGGGAATAAGACACAGATGTACAAATCCTTACACAGCAGCAGAGAATGGTGTAGCTGAAAGAAGGAATGGTGTTTTGCAAACAATGAAAGATTCATTATTAGAGGATTCTGGTATGAGCTTGGGCAGTAAGCATTTTGAGTCGTTTTACTGCTGCACCTACAAAGTTACATTGGATGGGTGTAAAAAGGGTTCTCAGATATTTAAAGGGAACTATAAATTTGGGTCTTCAAATACAGATTACTGAGGAATTGAAATTAAAGTGTTATGTCAATAGTAACTATGCAAATGACATAAACACAAGGAAATCAAATTCTGGGATTATAATATTGTTTGGAGGGACTCTGATTGGATGAAAGTCCAGAAAACAAACAACTGTTGCTATTTCAACAGCGGAAGCAGAGTTTATTGCTTTATCTGAATTGTGTTCTGAAGTATTATTATTATTATTATTTAATTCAATTTCTATGCCGCCCTATTCCAAAAACTCAGGGCGGCTTACAACATAGATAATAACATATAGACATCTGACATTAAATACATTTATAAAACCCCTAGATTAAAAACCAATCATCCGGAAAAAACCTTACAACAAACATACACTGGCTGGGGCAAGATGTTAACTGCCCCAGGCCTGTCGGCAAAGATGTGTCTTTAACAATTTGCGAAAGGCGGAGAGGGTGGGGGTAATACGGATCTCTGTGGGGAGTTGATTCCAGAAGGCCGGGGCCGCAACAGAGAAGGCTCTTCCCCTAGGCCCCACCAGGCGACACTGTCTGGCTGACGGGACCTGGAGAAGGCCGACCCTGTGGGCCCTAACCGGTCGCTGGGTTTCATGCGGCAGCAGACGGTCCCGAAAGCAACCTGGTCCGATGCCATGTAGGGCTTTATAGGTCATAACCAACACTTTGAATTGCGTTCGGAGACCAATAGGCAGCCAATGCAGCTCGCAGAGTGATGTTGAAATGTGGGCACTTCTGGGTAGGCCCAATACTGCTCGCGCGGCTGTATTCTGCATTACCTGAAGTCTCCAAACGTTTTTCAAAGGTAGCCCCATGTAGAGAGCATTGCAGTAGTCGAGCCTCGAGGTGATAAGGGCATGAGTGACTGTGAGAAGAGACTCCTGGTCCAAATAGGGCCGCAGCTGGTGCACCAGGCGAACCTGGGCAAATGTCCTCCTCGCCACAGCCGAAAGATGATGTTCCAGATTTAGCTGTGGATCGAGGAGGACACCCAAGTTGTGGACCTTCTCTGAGAGGGTCAAAAACTCCCCCCCAGGATGATGGACGGACAGATTAAATTGTCTTTGGGAGGCAAAACCCACAGCCACTCCGTCTTGTCAGGGTTGAGTTTGAGCTTGTTAGCACCCATCCAAACCCTAACAGCCTCCAGACATTGGCAAATCACTTCCGCTGCTTCACTGAAGTGACACGGGGTGGAGATTTAAAGCAGGGTATCATCAGCATACTGATGATATCTCACCCCGTGTTGTCGGATGATCTCACCCAGCGGTTTCATGTAAATATTAAACAGCAGAGGGGAGAGGACCGATCCCTGAGGGACCCCACAAGGGAGGAACATAGGGGTCGACCTCTGACCCCTGCCAACACTGACTGTGACCGACCAGTGAGGTAGGAGGTAAACCACTGCAAAACAGTGCCCCCAACTCCCAACCCCTCCACCCGGCGCAGAAGGATACCATGGTCAATGGTATCAAAAGCCGCTGAAAGGTCAAGTAGCACCAGGATAGTGGAATGTCCCCTATCCCGGGCCCGCCAGAGATCATCCGTCAGCGTGACCAAAGCAGTTTCCGTGGAGTAGCCGAGCCTGAATCCTGACTGCTGAGGGCCCAGATAATCAGCCTCATCCATGGACCGTTGGAGCTGGAGTGACACTACCTTCTCAACGACCTTACCTATAAAGGGCAGATTGGAGACAGGACGATAGTTGTTTAACACAGCTGGGTTCAGGGAAGGCTTCTTGAGGAGGGGCGCACAATTGCCCCCTTGCAGGGAGCTGTAAAGGACCCCTCCCTCAAAGAAGTGTTGACAATCTCCTGAACCCAGCCCCGCATCACCTCCCTGCTGGCCGAAACCAGCCAGGAGGGGCACGGGTCCAATAAACAGGTGGCGGAACTCACAGCTCCCATGGCCTTGTCCACTTCATTGGGTGCTACCAGGTCAAACTCCTCCCACACAACAGGATCAAGATGAGTCCCTGTCATCTCGTCTGACTCATTGTCATATGACACTGCATTCCAATTGGAGTCAAGGTCCATCCGAATTTGGGCGATTTTATCCGTGAAAAACTTATTAAAATCCTCAGCACTACCCTGCAAGGGTGCATCAAACCCCCCCCCCTGATCAAGGAGGGAGCGAGTCACCCTAAACAGGGCGGCTGGGTGGGATTCCGCAGATGCAATCAAGGCGGAATGATACGCGCATCTTGCCACCTTGAGCGCCACCTGATAAGTCTTGATATAAGATCTTAATAGTGTTCGGTCAGATACAGATTTACTTTTCCTCCATTGCTTCTCTAGACGTCTCTTCTGGTGCTTCATCCCCCTGAGTTCCTCAGTAAACCAAGGAGATCTCCTGGGTCTGCTACCACAGAGAGGTCGCAGCGGCGCAATCCGGTCAAGAGCCCCCTTCGCAGCCATATTCCAGGCCGTAACCAAGCACTCTGCCGAACTGTGAATGAGAGAATCCGGTATTTCCCCAAGCATCCTCTGAAAACTCTCTGGGTCCATCAGACGTCTGGGGCGGAACCACCTAATCGGTTCCGCCTCCCTGCAGGGGAGGATTGGAGCCTTGAAAACAAGCCATAGCAGAAAATGGTCTGACCATGACATAGGCAAGATATCTAAGCCCCTTAAATTCAGATCATTGCTCAACTGTTCTGAGAGGAACACCATGTCGGGAGTGTGTCCCCTCTCGTGGGTCGGACCCTGATCTACTTGAGTCAGGTTCATGGTTGCCATGGTGACAACAAGCCTGGGGAACTCAACCGCCAGCCCAGCGACCTCCTCAAGTAGCGCAGTCAGGGCTGTTGACATGCAGCTGGGAGGCAGGTACGCGACCAACAAGCCCACCTGAACCCCTAGGTCCAACTTCACAAGGAGCAGCTCACAACCCGCAATCTCAGAAACAGCGAGCCTGCCTAGGCTAAAGGTCTTCTTGGCTATAATAGCCACTCCTCCCCCCTTCCCTGGGGTCGTGGCTGATGCCATACCTGAAACCCGATTGGGCACATCTCAGAGAGAGGAACTCCTCCCTCCGGGTCCAGCCAGGTCTCGGTCACACATGCGAGGTCAGCCTCCTCATCCAGGAGAAGATCATGGATGAGAGGAGCTTTATTTACAACCGACCTGGCATTGAGCAGCAACAGCCTGAGCCCAGGGTCCAGATTTCGCCCATCACCAGTACTTCGGGCTGAACTCACAGGGTTGGAGCAAGGGATCGCTTTTAGACAGCGAGCTCTTGTTCCCCGGGAATGGCCTACCATTCCCTACCAAGTAACATGGTATGTACAGTTGTTGCAAGATTTAAATATTAATGTAAAATAATCTGTAAAGGTATTTGAAGACAATGCTGCCTGTATAAAAATGGCAACTGGTGACAGGATGAAGAACAGAAGTAAAGATGTAGATATTAAGTATTGTAATGTCAGGGAAGCTGTAAAAGGAAAATTGATTAGTTTACATCATTGTTCTTCTGAGGATAATTTGGCAGACATGATGACTAAACCATTGGGTAGTGTTCACTATGGAGAATGTATTAAGTCAATAGGTCTGATGTCTCTTCCTGTCATGAAGGGAGGAGTGTTAGAATATTCATGAGCAGGAAGAGTCATGTGGTAACTCAGTCCGCCAATGTGAAGAAAGTGCTACTGAATCTGTACAAAAGGTAGTGAGGTAGGAGCTGAATTTTCAGTCTCAGGTTTGTCTCTGTATCTCTCTGTAAGAAGTCTTCATTGAGCTATGTTGCTGTAAAGAAGAATGTATGGTATTGTAAATATTTTGATATAAATATAAAGAAATTATTTTGAATCAGCTAAATGCAGTCAACTGTGAGAGCTTCTGATTTATTTTTCACCAACATAGAAATTAAAATTCTCTAACATTCAAGAAGAAACCAGCATGCCTGCACAAACATCTCTCAGACAAACTGAAAGACAAAAAGGGCAAATACAAAAAAATGGAAAGAGGCTCACATTACTAAGGCCGATTATCAGCAGAGAGCCAGAACATGCAAAGATGAAGTCAGGAAAGCAAAGGCTCAGAACGAACAAAGACTTGCAACAGAAATCATGCATAATAAAAAAAGTTTCCTCCAACATTTTAACAAGAACAAAAAGTCAAGGAAACTGTAGGTCCACTAAAGAGAGAAGAGGGCAAGGAAATTACAGGCAACAGGGAAAAAGTAGAGCTGCTTAACTGATACTTAGCATCAGTCTTCACACAAAAAGAAACTAGAGCCCAACATATCCAAACAAAACCACTGCAAAAGGAAAACTAGAAACAAAAATTAAAATAAGCAAGAAAATGATAAGAGAACACCTATCCGACCTTGACAAATATAAATCAATGGGGCCTGACAGATTACATCCCAGAGTTCTGAAGGAGTTGGCACATGTTATCTCAGAACCATTGTACCACATCTTTCAAAAATCCTGGAGCACTGGGGAAGTACCTAAGGATTGGAAAAGGGCTGATATGGCTCCCATCTTCAAGAAAGGGAGAAAATGGATCCAGGAAACTAGAGACCAATCAGTTTAACATCAATACCTGGGAAGATCCTAGAAAAGATAATCAAAAAACAGATCTGCAAACAACTAGAAGCAAACAAAGTTATAGCTAGTAGCCAGCACGGGTTTGTTAAAAACATACCTTGCAAAACCAATCTTATTTCATTCTTCAACAAAGTGACTAAACTAATAGACCAGAGAAATACTGTGGACATAGTATACTTAAGACTTCAGTAAGGCATTTGATAAATTAGACCACAACCTACTCCTTGGTAAGTTAAAGAAGGTGGAATAGACAACATCACCACCAGATGGATCTGTAGCTGGCTGGCAAATCATACTCAACCAGTAGTCCTCAATGGCACTACATCCACATGGAGAGAAACAAGCAGTGGGGTACCACAAGGTTCCGTCTTAGGCCCAGTACTCTTCAATATCTTCATCAATGACTTAGATGAGGGAATTGAAGGGGAACTCATCAAATTTGCAGATGACACCAAACTGACAAGAGTAGCCAACACCCCAGAAGACAAACACAGGATCCAAAAAGATCTTGACAAATTTGAACAATGAGCCCTATCAAACAAAATGAGTTTCAATGTGGAGAAAAGCAAAGCTTTACATATAAGTAGGAAAAATCAAAGGTGCAAGTACAGATTGGGCAAGACCTGGCTTAAAAACAGTAACTGTGAGAGGGACCTTGGAGTCCTAGTGGACGATCACTTAACCATGAACCACCAGTGTGCAGCAGCAGCCCAAAAAAGCTAATAAAATCCTGGATTGTATAAACAGCGGCATAAAATCAAGATCACACAAGGTATTAGTACCACTTTATAAAACCTTAGTAAGACCACACCTGGAACACTGCAGGCAGTTTTGGTTACCATGTCATAAAAAAGATGTTGAGAGTTTGGAAAAAATTCAGAGAAGAGCAACTAAGATGATCAAAGGCCTGGAGATTAAAACATACGAAGAATGGCTGCAGGACTTGGGTTTGGCTAGTCTAAAGAAAAGAAGAAATAGTGGAGACATGATAGCAGTATTCCAGTATTTGAGGGGCTGCCACAAAGAAGAGAGGGTCACATTATTCACCAAAGTACCAAAGGGCAGGACAAGAAACAATGGTTGGAAACTGATCAAAGAGAGAAGCAACCTGGAATGAAGGAGAAACTTCTTGACATTGAGGACAATTAACCAGTGGAATAACTTTTTCCCAGAAATCGTGGGCACTCCATCACTGGAGATTTTTAAAAAGAGGCTAGACAGTCACTTGTCTGAGATAGTATAGATTCTCCTGCTTCAGCAGGGGGCTGGCCTAGAAGACCTCCAAGGTCCCTTGCAATTCTACTCTACTCTACTCTACTCTACTCTACTCTACTCTACTCTACTCTACTCTACTCTACTCTACTCTACTCTATTATTCTATTCTATTCTATTCTATTCTATTCTATTCTATTCTATTCTATTCTATTCTATTCTATTCTATTCTATTCTATTCTTCTATTCTATTCTATTCTCAATTTGAGGATTATTTTAGATACAGCGGAATACTATGAAATGCATCCAGGAAAACATATGGCTTTAATTTTCCTAGGTTCTCAAAAAGCTCATAATTAAAGTTATAATTAAAAACTTGACAGATAAGCAAAAACACAATTGTCATAAAAATATATTTACAAATAGTTAAGAAAGTGAAATATCCAGGAATATACCTAACAGCAAGCTATGCAATGATAAAAGAAGATAATTATATAAAATTATTAAATCAAATAAAAATTGACTTGGAAAAATTGAAAAATTTACAATTATTAGTGCTAGGCAATAATAACTATTGTGAAAATGAATATTCTACCCAAACATCTTTTTTATTTCAAACAAAACCTGTAAAAATAGGGAAAATTTTTTTTGATGATTTGAATAGATCCATCTTGAAGTTTATTTGGCAAGGAAAGAAAGCCAGAATTAAATTGAAAATGCTACAAGAAACTAAAGAAAACAGAGGATTTGGACTACCAGATTGGGCTTTATACTACCAAGCATGTGCTCTAACATGGCTAAAAGAATGGATAACTCTCAGAATAATGTTATATTTAGATGGACATGACTTACAACTAGGGTAGCATGCATTTTTATGGTATCAAAAGAACTCATAGATATTTCCAAAATCACTACGTAAGAAATACATTACTATTTCTATGGGAAAAGATAAAACCTAAAATTTACATGAAAATCCCAAAATGGTTATCAATGATGGAAGCTTTCACACATTCAAATATAGTTAAATCTGAAAAAAAAAATATAAGGATATTCTGAATACAGATGGGAAATTAAAATTTAAACAAGAGTTAGAATACCAGGGCATTGACTTATCATGGTGGCCCCGATTGCAAATGCAATCGAGGTACAACAAAGAAGTTAAAGCATACGGCTTTTATAAAGATCAGACACTGTTTGATCAGGTATTGTTGACTTCTGATGAAAAAATTGTATAATTTTCTATTGAGTTTAAAAATGGAAGATGAACAAGTGAAAGAAACAATGATTATATGGGCAAAAAACTTTGGGCATAACATAGAATTAGAGAAATGGCAAGATCTGTGAGAAAAAATTACAAACTGATAATGGCTACTTCATATAAAGAAAACCTATATAAAATGTTTTATAGATGACATTTTCCGCCTATTAGAGTAGCAAACAAGTTTAAAAATATGTTTAGCAAATGTTGGAAATATAATCAAAATCCTGGTATATATTATCACTTGTGGTGGACATGTATAAAAGCAAAACAAAGTTTGGACTAAAATGCATATGTAGTTAGAAAAAATGTTAGGAAAACATGTAGATTTTAAACCAGTCTCCGTCATTTTTCCGTTTAGATAAAAAGTCTTCCAGTGCCTATAAAGTACTTCCAAACGCAGCCAATCCCTGCATTTGGAAGTGCTCCATAGGTGCTGAAACATTTTTTTTATCCCAAAGGAGACCTGACAGACACTGGAAGCTCCACATGGCTGCCAGTGGGTCACTTGAAAAACGGAGCCTTCCTTTTCATGCAGTCACACAGGGTGCTTCAAAATGCAGGGAATCCCTGCATTTTGAATAGCCCCACCAGAACACAAACCCTCCACAATCCACAATGCCAAATCCTAGCCCCCACCACACCCCAGGGCATCCACAATGCCAAATCCTAACCCCCACCACACCCCAGGGCATCCACACCCCAGGGCATCTACTCAGTGTTGGAGGAACAAATGAAAACTGAACTTTTATTTCAGTGCCTTCAAAAGATAGAAACCAAATCTCTATGTAGGTCATTTATTCACATTCCCGCTTTCATGTTGGAAGTCTTAAAAAGCTGTTCCCAGAGAGAATAGAGAATAGTGGAGTTTATGTATTCTAGAAACATTTTATATGTTTATGTGACTGCTATATTTGTATCCTTAGATATCTTTTCTTTTACAAAATCCCCTCTATTCTTAAGGCTGCAAATGGCCTTTTGGCCACACTGTTGAGTCAATCGATCAGTGGCTAATGTCAGTGATGCTTTGTTAGTTCCAAGAAGAAAGAGAGGAAAAAGGAGAGCTGAGTTAAGATTCATGGTGCATTTCAGTAAATCCTTACTTTTATATGTAAATGTTGGGAAATGGGGTGTCTTATAAGCATCCCTAAATTATGCATTTCATTCGTGTTTAAATAATTAAAATGACATTTGAAATATAACATTATCAATACTTTAAAATTGCCTCTAATTTTTTTGTTTTGTTTTTAGGGGTGCTTTACACACTAAAGACTAACATTAGTTGGAAAGCTTAACATTACCAGATATCATTAGTATTCGATTATATAATATACTGGACTGGTTCACATTAGATGGGTTTTTCCTTCAGATGAGTTTTTCATTCATAGGGTTGTAGCTCTATTTCAGCAATATCTACTTTTATAAGGGATATGCATTTCAGAGCATCACAAAAAGTTCAGATAACTGAGGCCATGCCTTTCTTGTCAATGTAAATTAAATATATTTGTCAAGGCTGAGTCACTAAGATGCCTGCTAACTTCTATTGCTACTCAACTTGCCATAGAAACAGGGGGAGGGGCAGAAAGCATAAGGAAAAAGGATTCCAAGAAACCGTCCATGGAAAGTGAGAGCCTACAAGAATGCCAAGGTAACTAACGCAGGTGTCTGATGGAGAAGTGGACCATTCTCACAACAAACCAAAGATATATGATTGGGTAATGTAAACAACTGGTGGGTGGAGGTTAAGGGAAGCTATTGTTAACTAGGCAGATCTTCATGTGGGAAAACCAGTGCCGGTTTTGCTTCTTCAGTTCTGAGATGTGTACTCAATAAAGTTTTATCTTTTATGGCATTTCAGACCCTTGAAGATTCCTTGATTTTGAGTTCACTAGTCAGACAGTTGACAATATTAATTTTCTAATAAAAGTAAAAAGCAAGATAAGGGATTAAATTATATATAATTGATATACAAGTACAAGGCAACACAAATATTGAAACTGTTGTATTAATATCTATGAAGACATTTACAAGATTTGGGGAAATTTATGTTGACCCAATTGTGCAGCATTAGGATGCTTTATTAGAAATTTGCAAATGGAAAAACACACCTAGTAGTATCAGCGGAGTGGACAAAATTGAGACAATGTTACATTTATCAGACAATAATATAAATAAAGAATATAATTATGCACTAATGGTGGTGACAAGAAAACTAAATCAATGATCATATAAGAATGGGATGGAGGGAAAATCAAAAGATTTAAAAGAAAAGGAATAACCGGTTTAAATTATCTTTTTCATGTGGATTTTTCTTTATAGAAGTTATTATTCTAGCAGCTTTGGCACTAAAATTCCAGTTTTTGTCTACTGGTTTTCATTGAGAAATTGAAAGAAACAACCATACTGAACTAAGAAATTACAGTTGTAAAATATTTGTGATATACAAGTTAAGTTCTTTGTTGTTTCTTAATCATCGTTTCTCTAAGTTATACCTCCAGATACTTTTGATCTTAATTTCTAATAGCCTTTAGCCAGCATGTTAAATGAAGATGTCATATGGAAGTTACAGAATTTATCATCTAATCCATATATGATTGTTGTATCTGGCCCTTCTCAGCTTAGTAAAGTCCACAGGAATATTTCTTTAAGAGTTTTATTTAACACAGTTCAAGAGATTCACTTCAAAGCAAGCTGCTGGCATTTTGTTTGCGGAACGGCCAAATCTGATTTATTTACATTCAGCTTAAACATGCTCTCCCCCTTCCAATAACTCACTCTTTATCTCTCAGGTTGTTCAAGACCTCATTAATCTTCCGTACATTCCAAAAACACCAGAAAACTGAGTTCAAACGAACTCCTCAAGGTATCAGGCTACTCCTTGATATTAACGTTGCTCGTGACAAAGAATTAGTCCCTCCTTCACCTTCTAATATAGTTTCCGATACGTCACTTCCCCCATGGCTTCCTTTTTCCACGTAACTGAAACCTCCGCCTATCAAACCCTCGGAATCTCGGATCAAGCCATATATTTTCCTGTTCCAAGTCTGACTCTCCGCTTTGAGAGTCTGACCCAGACTGCATGCAAATCTCCTCCCTGTCTGTCTCTGCTGCCGGGAGGGGAAAGCACCCAGAGGGGCCTGGTTGCTCCTCCTCATCCTCTGACATTTCCCAAGCTGGTCTAGAGACACCCACAACACTATCCCCCCCCGCAGGCCCCGTCCCTCGGGTCCGTCGCAGGGGATGTGGTTTGGAGGGAAACGCAGCATGAAAATCCCAAATTAACCCAGGAGCCTCAATAGCATGAGCATCGACCCAACAGCAATCGTCTGGCCCACCCCCTGTCCAATCAACCAAATATTGGAAGCGGTCGTTGAGCCATCGGGAATCTCGGATGCCGGACACCTCCAACCGGGAAACAGGAACTTGAGCACGGCGAGCTGTCGGGCCCGGATCAGGAGGTCGAAGCGGAGAATCAGGGTAGACAGGAACAAGCAAGGAGCGATGAAACACGGGATGTACACGAAGAGACCTAGGCAAAGTCAAACGATAGGTCACCGGATTGATGACCGTCTCCACAGGAAAAGGACCCAGGAAACGTTGATCAAGCTTGCGGTGAATTCTCCCTGGAAACAAATACTTGGTGGAGAGCCAAACCCGATCTCCAACAGCTAACGGCGGCGTGTCGCGACGAGAGCGGTCTGCAACCCTCTTGTAGTCTGCCTTGGCCTTAGTCAAGTGCTGCTTAACCATCTCTTGGACTGACTGGAGCTCGGATAAATAGTCCTCTGCAACTGGAACTGGAGAATCAAAGAGCGTGAGTGGGAAAAATCTGGGATGATAGCCGTAGTTGGCAAAAAACGGGGTGGTCTGAGTGGAAGTGTGCTGAGAGTTGTTGAAAGCGAATTCGGCCACGGAGAGATATTTGGACCAATCGTTCTGTTGGTCGTTGATGAAACAACGCAAATACTGCTCCAGGATGCCAATCACTTTCTCTGTACCCCCATTAGTCTCTGGGTGATGCGTGGAGGCTAGATTAACTTGGACTTGAAGCGCAGACATGAGTTCTCTCCAGAACGCTGAGGTGAACTGGGTCCCTCGGTCGGACACTATTTTGTCAGGTAAACCGTGTAGCCGAAAGATATGTTGAATGAACAGCTGAGCAGTGACCTTGGCTGTCGGTATTCTTCGGCAAGGAATGAAATGTGCCATCTTGGTCAACATGTCTACCACTACAAAGACAACGGTGTAGCCGGCAGAAACAGGTAGACAAGTCAAGAAGTCCATGGAAATAGCCCCCCAGGGTCTCTCCGGCATGGGCAACGGCTGTAACAATCCCGGAGGGGCTCCTGTGGCATGTTTTGCCTGACGGCACCGTACACAGGAATTCACATAAGAATAAACATCATGGCGAAGTCTGGGCCACCAAAAAGTCCGAGACACTAAGTGGAGAGTCTTAAAGAGACCAAAATGACCCGCCGCAGGGTTATCATGGCATTGAGTCAGAATGAGACCACGGAGTGGCCCTGCTGGAACATATAACAGGTCGCGGAAGCGTAATAGACCCTCGGACAAGGTCCAAGGTGAGCCGGGACCCACCTCTTGCTTCCTCTGTGTCACAAAGTCATCTAGTTGTTGCGCTTCCCGAATCTGTCGTCGTAGATCTACCGGATCGTGCACGGCTGCGATCGATTCGACAGGCAGAATGGTTCGAAGCGGCAAGGGGTCCTTGATCTGTAGATACTCTGGTTTACGGGACAAGGCATCTGCTCTTTTGTTGTACCCTTTCGGAATGTAGGTGACTTTGAAGTTGAATCGAGCGAAGAACAAAGACCAACGGATCTGACGTTGATTCAATTTCCTGGCAGATTGCAGAAATTCCAAGTTTTTATGGTCAGTCCGAACTTCAACTTGGTAGCGGGCTCCTTCCAGGTGGTGTCTCCAGGTTTCAAAAGCAGTTTTGATAGCCAATAGCTCCTTCTCCCAAATGGTATAATGGCGTTCGGAGGGACTCAGTTTCCTGGAGTAATAAGCACACGGGAACAGGGGGACGCCATCTTGGCGTGTTTGAAGAAGCACGGCCCCTACAGCAACATCTCAGGCGTCGGCCTCCACTACAAAGGGACGACAAGGATCTGGATACTTGAGAATGGGTTCCTGAACAAAAGCCTTTTTGAGGGTCTGAAACGCCTGTTGCTCGGCATCACCCCACTGGAACTTAATGCCTTTCTGTAACAGTCGAGTAAGGGGCGCAGTCAATGTAGAAAATCTCGGAATGAATGTCCGGTAATAGTTCGCAAATCCCAAAAGTCTTTGGACATCTTTTGCTTTACACGGTGGTTGCCAGGTTTGCAAGGCCTCAACCTTGCCAGGATCCATGGCGATGCCTTGTGGAGAAATCACATGTCCCAGAAACTCAATGGTGGTTTGATAGAATTGACATTTCTCTAACTTGGCATAAAGGTGATGCTCTCTCAAGCGTTGCAGAACTTGCCGGAGATGCTGCGTGACGGGGAGTAGATCAGGATGTCATCGAGGTAAACCACCACGAATTGATCTAATAAATCCCGGAAGATGTCATTCATGAAATGTTGAAAGACGGCCGGAGCATTGGTGAGTCCAAAGGGCATGACTGTATACTCAAAATGACCATACCTGGTCCCAAACGCAGTCTTCCACTCGTCCCCCTCTCGGATGCGAACCAGGTTGTAAGCACCCCGTAGATCTATCTTGGTGAAGATGGCCGCTGATCGGAGACGGTCCATGAGATCAGGAATCAAAGGCAGAGGGTACCGGTTACGCACCGTGATGGCATTGAGCTTGCGATAGTCACAGCATAGGCGTAAATCTCCGGTTTTCTTCTTCATGAATAACACAGGAGCTGACAGAGGCGAGGAAGAGGGACGAATGAAACCCCTGGCCAAGTTTTTATCCACAAAGTCTTTTAATGCGGCCAACTCGGGTTCTCACATGGAGTAAAGGCGTCCCCCTGGAAGCTTGGCATTTGGCAACAAATCAATGGCACAGTCATATGGTCTATGCGGAGGCAATTGGTCTGACTCTTCCTCACTGAATATATCTGCAAAGTCCGCTAGGTCGGCCGGCAAGGGGATGTCAGGGTGGGATGGTAGCTGGGCTGCGCAAAATTGGCGTACGTGGTCTACGCATTGCAAACTGGGAAATGAAACAAAGTTCTGGGACCACACCACACAAGGATCATGGGTTCTCAACCAGGCTAGGCCGAGAACTAAGGGGAAATGAAGTCCCTTGGTAACATATAATTGGATGGCTTCTTCATGTTGTCCTACGACCAGGCGTATGGGCTGGGTCATAAACTTGATCGGTCCAGACAACAACTCACGACCATCGATTGTCTCAACCAACATAGGCGGCTTAACGGAGCACAAAGGTATGGCATGCTGACGAGCGAAAGCTTCATCCATGAAATTAGTGGTGGCTCCAGAATCCAACAAGGCGTGTGCCGGAATGCCCTGGGCATGGTTTCCCAGAAATATATTGGTTGCTAGGATCAAATGTCTCAGAGGACCGGGGTCTTCGTCTGCGGAACTGGAACTGGGTTTGGCGCCTGCCCGACCCAATGTTTCCATTAGGCCGGGCTCTGGCCGTTTCCCGGCAAGGTAGCTTGAAACTGCTGAGTGGGAGGCCGAGCTGGAACAGGAGTAGGACCTGCCGTACCACGTCGTTTCTGGGGGCAGGCCATGACGAAGTGACCCATCTCTCCACAGTACAGGCACAATCCCTCAGCTCTCCGTCTTGCCTTCTCAGCCTCAGTCAATCGAGATCTGGCTGCACCCAGATCCATGGGCTCATCTCTGGCCATGGGTACAGGACGCCTCTCAGTGTAAGCCGGCAGTGGTTGGAAAATACGTCTGGGTGCCCGGATGGGTGGAGTGATAGGTAGGGTCTGGAATCCTCTGCGTGGTGCAGGAACTGGCTTGGCACTTCCGGTGACTGGAATCATCTGTTTGACCAGGCGGGCATCCGTGGCTTGCGTTTGCGTCTCAATAGTCAAACAATGTTGATATAAGGCATCCAGGTTCATGGGCATTACAGTATGTCTAAATTCATTCAAGATCTGGGAAAACAGGCCATCTTGAAAGATTTCCATGAGAGCCTCTTCATTCCAATTAATTTCTTGAGCTAGGCGGCGAAAATCTGATATATATTCCGCTACGCAGCGCGATCCTTGACGTAGCTCTCGTATCCGCCTGGTGGCATTTTGTCTACGAAGAGGGTCAGCAAATTCTCTTTCCATCAGCTGGCAGAATCCTGCATAATTGCGCAGGACAGGATCTTGTCCGTCTATCAGAGGAGATGACCAATCAGCAGCTGGACCAGAGAGCAAACTTAAAATAAAAGCCACTTTAGTCTCATCAAGCTGGAAATCTGCTGGAGTTGAAGCAATGAATGTTCTGCATTGGTTTAAAAAAGCTGGAAATGTACTATGCTCTCCAGTAAACTTATCAGGCAATGCTAAATAACACCTGCTTCTTCTGGGAGGGGGGGCTGGAGCTGGGGCTGGGGCTACTGCAGCTTGCTGAATCTGCTGCTGCAAATTGCCAATTTGTAGCTGGAGACCTTGAACTAGTTGATACAGAGCAGGATTATCAGCTAGAAGCTGCTCCATGACGTCATTGGACTTGCGCAGTACTGAAAGCTCGGACTAATTTTCTTTTGGTCACGAGCAATCTGTTGTATCTGGCCCTTCTCAGCTTAGTAAAGTCCACAGGAATATTTCTTTAAGAGTTTTATTTAACACAGTTCAAGAGATTCACTTCAAAGCAAGCTGCTGGCATTTTGTTTGCGGAACGGCCAAATCTGATTTATTTACATTCAGCTTAAACATGCTCTCCCCCCTTCCAATAACTCACTCTTTATCTCTCAGGTTGTTCAAGACCTCATTAATCTTCCGTACATTCCAAAAACACCAGAAAACTTAGTTCAAACGAACTCCTCAAGGTATCAGGCTACTCCTTGATATTAACGTTGCTCGTGACAAAGAATTAGTCCCTCCTTCACCTTCTAATATAGTTTCCGATACGTCACTTCCCCCATGGCTTCCTTTTTCCACGTAACTGAAACCTCCGCCTATCAAACCTTCGGAATCTCGGATCAAGCCATATATTTTCCTGTTCCAAGTCTGACTCTCCGCTTTGAGAGTCTGACCCAGACTGCATGCAAATCTCCTCCCTGTCTGTCTCTGCTGCCGGGAGGGGAAAGCACCCAGAGGGGCCTGGTTGCTCCTCCTCATCCTCTGACATTTCCCAAGCTGGTCTAGAGACACCCACAACAATGATTATCTTCCATTAGCAGATGTTGTGATATGGTCTAAACTTGAGAAATGAGTACTACTTCTCCTATGTAAACTGCTCAACTAAGCTTTTCTCCATCTGTACTTTCCTACCAAAACTTGGAGGCAAGGCAGGGTGCTCTCCCTATTTTGTTTTCTCAATCAGTATTCATCCATCTTTGAAAATTCTCCCATGCTTTCCTGTTCAATTTTTCTATACATGTAGAACAGCGGTTCTCAACCTGTGGGTCGCGACCTCATTTCTCAATCAGTAATCATCCATCTTTGAAAATTCTCCCATGCTTTCCTGTTCAATTTTTCTACACATGTAGAACAGCGGTTCTTAACCTGTGGGTTGCGACCTCATTTTGACTATTTCACGGGGGTTGCCAAACAACGCAGTCCACCATTTTTCCCCCTTTTCCTTAGCTGTGCTACTCCCTCTTATTCTATTGGCTTTTGAAAGCTAATAAAATAGACTCTCTTGAATAGAGTCTAATTCTATTGGCTTTCAAAAGCCAACAGGAATTGTCCAGGCTGTCTCTGCCCAGTCTGCAAACGGTGCTGCAAGTTGTCTGCAGCGAAGCCGAGCTATCTGAAAGTTTCCACCCCTCCCTGCTGAGCAACTACTAAAAATATAAGTAAAAGAGGGCCAGGGATGGGAGGTGGGAGGCCAGCGGGCGCAGGGAGGGTTGCTGGCGCGTGTGGGGCCCAGCGGGTGCCTTACCTCCCTTGGGCTGGGCCAGCTGGTGGCCCAGCCGGTGGTTGCCCTGCGCTGTCGCTGCCCCTTGCCAGCTACGCCTCGGCTGGCACAGGGGGTGGCACCACGCATGTGCAGCGCTCCCGGGCAGGGAAATAGTCCTCAACTTATGGCCAGTTGGGTAGTCCTCAACTTACGGCCGGTTGGGTAGTCCTCGGCTTACGACCGGTTGGGTAGTCCTCGACTTATGACCGGTTGAGGGTCACGGCATTAAAAAGGTTGAGAACCACTGATGTAGAATGAAGAAAACATTCTATTGGGTACATATTTTTTTCAAAGTCCAGAAACCCTAAAAAGTCCTGAGATATAGAAAATATTTACAAGTTAACATTTCATTATATTGCATTCACTTTAGTGCACCCAAAGTAATTGTTCTCTTGATGTTTGTGTATAAAAATAACTTTATTTTACGGCATCTCTTTCTATAATGGGGTAGAAGATTATATGCATCTTTGGTGGGATCCATTTCAGAAAAAAAGCCTTCACTCTGAGGATAACAAAATTGCCAAACCAATTTTCAAAGAGAACAAGTTTGGGTTACACTGGTCTACAAGGAGAAAGCCTTGGAAATGAAATAAATTTTACCAGAACTGGATTACTAATAAAGAAAAATTAAGTCCTGAGTATTCATTGGCTCTAGTCTCCAAGATATAGCTTCAGGTCAAAATTGCATCAAAATAATTCAAAATTACGAGGGGGATGTGCAATTATGTTCTATAACCTTTCTACAAAATGTGATATAGCAATGAGAATGGTGCCATACCAATTATTATAAATTTATCTTTTTATTGATACCAGTAACATAACTTTCCATTTATTTATTGGTTTTTCATGTAACATTTTCATGCCTTTTCACTCTACAAGAGGTTCCACTGTTGGAATCTGGAGACCAGTAGCTCTGCCTTACTCTTTGTTGTTATTAATTGCGAAGTCATGTCCGATCCATCGCAACCCCATGGACAACGTTCCTCCAGGTCTTCCTGTCCTCTACCATCTTCTGGAGTCCATTTAAGTTCAGGCAATTCCAAATTCCTGACCAGGTCATTTAGTTCACTCTGTGAAATTAGATGTGGTTCAGGAGGAGCATACAGTAGGCTAAAGTTTGGATCCACTGACGTAGATGGCTCCGGATCAGCTGCATCCTACTCATTGTCTGAGTCTAGACATTAGGATATTGGTGAATCTGGAATTGGCAAATCCTCACCATGGGGTACAGAATGCAGTGCAGATATAATGTTTGGATATTCCATGGTCCACTTCTTTTTTTTAAAAATCCCTTTTGCAATTGGGGGAACTATGCAAAAATAGCAATCACAACTATGATTGGTGAGTTCCCTTCACACGATTGGGACTGTGAAAAGCATGGACTTTTTCTTCTTGTTTAGCCAATGAGGCAGATAAGTTGCACATGTAATGAGGGGTCCAATTCTTGTCCTAATCCCCAATTTTGCATCCAAAATATAGGTGGTATGCCTTTTTTACAACTGCCATCATACTACACTTTTGAGATACAAATGTGACCTCACCACAACTGTAACAGAAGTTATCTGAATTTTTTACACAGTTTGGAGGCATCTTGGCTTCTGAAGGAAAATATCACGCAACTGTTCCTTGGAAATGTTAGGCAATGACACTTTCACAAGCCACCAGATGTAACTATATGATGCATAGATCTGACCAAGACAAATGTGCCTTACCGTAAAAGAACAATAAATTACAGTTAGGTAATAATCTTTAGTCTCAAAGTGAAGATAAATTTATACACTTCAATGTGGTACCATTTTTACTGTTCTATCATACTTTGTCAAGAAGTTGCAAGGCATCATGATCATTAGATACTTCCCTCCCTTGTAGGCAAATATACTCACCTGTATATAAATCTTTATTGTGAAATATCTTGAAAACTTTAGCCAACCAGCATCTTTACTGCCTGTTTTCTAATTTATCTAATCAAAATATGTAAGAATTAACACATTTTATCTCAGAGATCGATAATTTTCCAAAATTTGTAGACCAGTGTTATCAAAGCATCTGTAGATCATCTTAAGGAAAGCCATATTAATCAACTCAAAGGCTTGTATCTTTTTGTTCCACAGTAACCATCGAGTTAGAGAGCTCTAAGTTGAGTGATGGGTTGAGTGGAACAGACCAGACAGTGGAGTCGACCAAACACAGATCAGAGAGAATGGAGCCAACCAGAGAGCTGAACAGCAAGCCAACTGGAGCCTAGCAGAACAGAGACAAGGCAGAACAGAGCTGGCAGAGAAAATGACAAGCAGCAGGAGCAGCGAATGATGGAAGTGAAGACAACAAATTAAGCCTGAGATCCCAATAGGCAGGGAGGGAAGACCCCAGTAGAGAACAAAAATAAATACAGGACAGAAAATAAAAAATAAAAGATAAATAGCCAAATAATAAGGATAAGAGAGGAACATTAGAAATCAGGGAAGAATAGGAATAACAAAGATTAATCAAATAAATAAAGCAAATTTTAAATTTAAATAAATAATAAGGTAGGGAGGAATAGGAGAATTTAAAAAAAAATATGGGGAAGAAAATGATAAATAAGACTAATTAAATTTAATAGTAAGGAAAGGTAAATAAATAACAAGATAGAAAAAGGCAAAAAAGGATAAAAACAAGCATAATTACTTAGAACAGAGAAGATAGAAACAAGGCTAAGAGCAAAACAATTTACGTCCATCACACAAAAAGGGATTTTAAAATTTTAAATTTTTAAACTTTGAAACTTTTAAATTTTGAAAACTTTAAATGAACTACTACGTTTTTAAGTTTTAATGTAATTTTTTTTACTTTGAAAAACTGTGGGAAAATCTTCCACATTCTTAAATGAACTATTAAAATGGAACATTTTTAAACTTTTTTTTATTTTTCTTCAAATATATATTGAGACAAAATCTCCTCCTTTTACATATTTTTTTATCCTTAAAAGAACCACCAAAAAGAAAGAAACTCATGGAACAGGTGACTGACACTATTGTGGCATACAATATATGTTCCATGTATGTGCTTATGGCAAAGAACAACCAAATTAGGCATGTATTTAATGTAAACTATATGAACTACTAGAAGAAAAAGTAAAGGATCTAGAGGCAATTCTAGCCAAACTCCATCCTAGGCAAGAAGGCTATACCCAAATCAAACCAAATAATAAACAAACAACTCCCAGGTGATTTGACCCTGTTTGAAGGAAGACAAATGGAGGCATGTCATACACAGAAGGAAACATGACAATCAAAGAAGGAAACAGTAGACATCTAACAAACCTCTACTACCCAATCTAACCCATCCTGATGCAGCCCCATTACAACTGAGCAATCAATTTCCCCCCAGATGAAAAGATGCAGACTCACAACCTCCCCCTGAAAGAAAGCTGACACCTAGAAAAGAGACATCATTAAATATCTTTTAAAACAGGGGTCTTCAAACTTGGCCCTTTTATGACTTGTGGACTTCAACTCCCAGAATTCCTCAGCCAGACCCCTGCTTTAAAAAGTTATATCATCAAACACATCAGTGATAAGCAGAAAAGCATCCCAGACTGCCCTCCCCAAAAGGAAGGCAAGTGTTGGTAATGGCAGATTCTATTCTCAGAGGAACAGAATCAGCTGTCTGCAGACCAGACATTCAATCTAGGGAGGTATGTTGTCTCCCTGGAACAAAAATCAAAGATGTGGCTGAGAATCTCATCAAAATAATTAGGCCACTTTTTAGCAGTATCTGACCGAATTCTGTCTGTTCTTTATAGAATCCCATTGTTTTAATATCTTTTTCATATCTTGTTTGGATTTGCAAACAACATGATAGATCAATACCTTGTTCTTGTAAATCTTGTCTGTCTTTCAATTTCCCTTCATTGTCCAAAATATCTTTATAGGTCACAACTTTGTCTTAATCAATTAAATTTGGGTAAGCAAATGCCTCCATTGTTGAAAGCCATCCAGGTATCTTAATATAGATTTTCGGTTTTTTTTTTTCTCATTCTAGAACAGTGGTTCTCAACCTTTCTAATGCCGCGACCCCTTAATACAGTTCCTCGTGTTGTGGTGACCCCCAACCATAAAATTATTTTCGTTGCTACTTCATAACCATAATTTTGCTACTGTTTTGAATCGTAATGTAAATATCTGATATGCAGGATGTATTTTCATTGTTACTAATTGAACATAATTAAAGCATAGTGATTAATTACAAAAATAATATAGCAATGCTCACTGGAGAAGCTTACTCTTCCTTGCTCAAAAATGTTGGGAGGGAGGGAAGGAAGGAAGATTGAAGGGGAAAGGAAGGAGATGGAGAAGGAAGGAGATTGAAGGGAGAAGGAAGGAAGGAAGGAAAGAGAGATTGAAGGGGAAGGGATGGGGATGGAGATGGAAGGAAGGAAGGAAGGAAGGAAGGAAGGAAGGAAGGAGATGGAGAAGGAAGGAGATTAAAAGGGAAAGAAAGGGAGGGAGGGAGGGAGAGGGAGGAAGGAAGGAAGGAAGGAAAGAAGGAAGGAGAGAGATTGAAGGGGACGGGATGGAGATGGAAGGAAGGAAGGAAGATTTAAGGGGAAAGGAAGGAGATGGAGAAAGAAGGAGATTGAAGGAGGAAGGAAGGAAGGAAGGAAGGAAGGAAGGAAGGAAGGAAGGAAGGAAGGAGAGGGAGATTGAAGGTGAAGGGATGGAGTTGGTGATGGAAGGAAGGAAGATTGAAGGGGAAAGGAAGGAGATGGAGAAGGAAGGAGATTAAAGGAGGAAGGAAGGAAGGAAGGAAGGAAGAAAGGAAGGAAGGAAGGAAGGGAGGGAGGGAGGGAGGGAGGAAGGAAAGAAGGAGAGATTGAAGGGGAAGGGAAGGGGATGGAAGGAAGGAAGGAAGGAAGGAAGGAAGGAAGGAAGGAAGGAAGGAAGGAAGGAAAGAAGAGAGGATTGATTTTTGGAGAGTCATGTTTTCCCAAATGGTGATGAACTGCAACTCCCAGTATTCCCCACTCTTCCACAGTGCTTTTTAGGGCTGCTGGGGATGGTAGTCTGGAGCCCCCCATCCTCATCACGGCACCTCTTGCCCTCTCCCAGACACCCCCCGGGACCTGCCCACCCCTCCAACCTCCTGAGCGCCATCGCAGTGGCGGGATCAAGGGAGCCCCTTTCCACGCTGCGCAGCCCTTCACCACCAAAGCCTTTCCCGATTCATCAGTCGCGAGAGGGGTGCAGCTGGAGTGCCAGCTCCTGCTCGGAAGGTGCCGCTTCTCCCCTCCGGGCCCGTCCGGCTGGCCTCCGACGCACATGCAGGCATCGCTCTCTTTCCCGCCACCTGGCCACTTCCGAGGCCCAGAGCCCGACAAGCCAGGAAGGAGCTGCTCCTGCCCACCAGCCCCAGGGCCGTGCCGGGCACCAGAGGGCCAAGGCGGCCTCTGACAGTGAGGGAGGTGGGCCCGGCAGTGTGGGGGGAAGCTCCGGCGCAGCATGGAGGCAGTGGGCCAGACCTGGCTCACCTCGGACCGGCCTCCCACGCAGCTGAGTCGGCCCGAGGCGGCGCCGGGGGCGCATTTCAAGCCCCAGGGCTTGCCATGAGCTGGGAGATGGGGAGGATGCAGCCAGCAGCCGGCCGACGTCCGCATGGCCCCCAGGAGCACAGCCCGACTCCTGACAGTCAGCTGGGAGTTGGGTCGGAGTCCGGACATTGGTGGGGAACCAGCGGGGCTCCTACACACAGCCTGGCTCCCGACAGCTAGCTGAGAGTCGGCCCCACATGCATAAGCTGCCCTCCCAGCACCTGCCGCTGCCCCGCTAGCCTTACCCTGGCCACCGCCCATTCGGGGTGGTGGCAGGCAGGCCCAGGCGCTCCTGGGCGGCCATGGCAAACAGCAGCAATGGTGCAGGCTGACCACCGGCTGGGCCACCAGCTGGCCCAGCCCAAGGGAGGTAAGCCACCCGCTGGACCCCACGCGCACCAGCTACCCTCCCTGCACCCACCGGCCTCCCACCTCCCACCCCTGGACCTCTTTTACTTACATTTAGTAGTTGCTCAGCAGGGAGGGGTGGAAACTTCAAGAAAGCTCGCCTTCGCTGCAGACAATTTGCAGCACCGTTTGCAGACTGGGACTTTTGGGGGGCTCAGCAGGGCGGAGACAGCCTGAACAATTCCTATTGGCTTTTGAAAGCCAATAGAATTAAACTCTATTCAAGAGAGTCTATTCTATTGGCTTTCAAAAGCCAATAGAATAAGAGGGAGTAGCACAGCTAAGGAAAAGGGAAAAAAATATGGCGGACTGCATTCTTTGGTGACCCCCGTGAAATGGTCATTCGACCCCAAAAGGGGTCGCGACCCACAGGTTGAGAACCACTGTTCTAGAAGAAGTGCATTTCTTATAAAGTGGTTTTGAAAGTATCTATGAATTTTATTCTTCCCATACCACAGAAAGGCATGCCAACCAAGTTGTAGGTCATGCTCCTCTAGGTATAATAGTCTTTTAACTCTGAGCATTATTCACTCTTTAAGCCATGTTAATATACTTGCTTGGTAGTATAATGTCCAGTCAGGCAGTCCAAATCCTCCACTTTCTTTCGCTTCTTGTAACATTTTCAGTCTGATTCTAGCTTTTTTTCCTTGCCAGATAAATTTCAGTAGTGTTGTATCAAAAATGTTTTTTCCCAGTCTTACAGGTATCGTTTGGACAAAAAAAAGTATTTTCGGTAAGATATTCATTTTCACTATTGCTATTCTCCGCAGCATTGAAAGTTGTAAATTTTTCCACTTTTCCAAATCCAATTTTATTTGTTTTAGCAATCTTACATAATTGTCTTCTTTTATTGTTACACATCCCCTTCATGGATTATTGCCTTAGCATGACGAAGGGGCTTGCATAACTCAATGAAGCTATGAGCTATGCCATGTAGGGCTATCTAAGATGGACAGGTCATAGCAGAGAGTTCTGACAAAATGTGATCCACTGGAGAAGGAAATTGTTGTGTCCTGAGCCTACAAATGCAGGCTCGGGATGTTGCAAGGGTCCCGGGGATTGCAAAAGCTGCCCAGGACTAGACTGTGCGCAAGGCGGGAAAAGCACCTGTTTTGTTGCCATTGTGTCTGGGGATCTGGGCATATAAAAGGAGGCCTGTGTGCCTCTGCTCGTTGTTGGTGTTTTGGCTGAATTAGGAATAAAGAGTTATTCTATACAAGATGTGTCTTCATCATTTGCCATTATTGGAAGGACTTAACACTGGCGACGAGTATGGGATCCTTTACAAGCTAAACAGGAGGAAGCTGTAAAGACTCACCCAAAGAAGTCCTGAAGAGGGAAGACGGCGTTAAAAATCAGCGTCCAGCCTGCCAGTACAGCATCGCTGGAGGGTGAGCTCAGCTGAAAGACCCCTTCCCTAAGAGTGGTGAAGCGCAACTGAGGATGGCGAAGATCGGCCGTTTATCTGAGTTCGATGTCTCACACCTGGAGAGATGGGAATCCTATGCTGCGAGGGTGGAGAATTATTTCAGGGTCAACCAGATCAGAGAAGATGGTCTGAAGACTGCAACCCTGTTGTGTGTCTGTGGGCAGGAAGCCTTTGAGATTGCAGAAAATCTGGTGGCTCCCACCTCTCTGGAGTCAGTAACGTATACTGATTTAAAGAAACTTCTGAAAGAGCATTTCCAGCCTAAGTTGTCCGTCATTGCTTGGAGGCACACGTTTGAACAAAGGGACCAGAAGGCAGGTGAATCTGCTAAGGACTTGATTGCGGCCTTGAGGCGGGCAGCCAGACCGTGTGAGTTTAAAGACTTGGAAGAAAGGCTGCGTGGTTGTTTTGTATACGGTTTAAGGAACAGAGACTTACAGCAGAAGATCTTCGCTAAAGAAGATGCTTCTTTCCAAGATGCTCTGCAAGAGGTTACAGCAGAGGAAGCAGCAGACGGGACAGTAAAGAATCTGCGGCCCACCAGAAGCCCTCCAGAGATAGTCACCATTCACCAGGAAGACGTGCAAGAAGATTCGGAGGCAGATCCTGAAGAGGAGGTGGATAAGCTTTAACAGACAGCTGGAAGAAGGCAGAAGAAACGTACGGAAAAGACCCCAACAGCTCTTCAATGCTTCGGGTGTGGAGGACACCACAAATGAGCTGACTGCAGGTTCCGTTCCGCCATTTGCAGAGCATGCAGCAAGCAAGGCCACATTGCATCCATCTGTTTGGGTCGCCAGAAGGTGCAGCCTCGTGAAGAATTGCGTCTGAAAGGTACCAGGGTCCCCAGCCAAAATAGGGTCGCGCAGAAGTATTTTAAGGACAGGCACACATAAACCCCTAAAGAAGAAACTGTCCCTTAAAGGAAGGTTGCAAGGGGTTTCTTTATCCATGGAGTCAGACACTGGGTCCGCTCTCTCCATTATTTCCCTCAACACATTCAGGAAAATTTGCAGTAGCAGTGACCTCCAAGTTAAACTCAGGCCATCCAATGTAATACTCACAGACTTTCAGAATTCTAAGGTGTGTGTTAAGTGGGAGGCCACCCTTAAGGTACAGTACAAGGATTTTGAAGGTCCCTTAGATGTATTGGTTGTTGGAGGTGAATGCACGAGTCTTATTGGACTCAATTGGTTCGAGGCCTTGGGAATCCAGATTACTGGGCTGCACAATTTGCAAATGTGGAGCCTGGCAGAGGTCTGCAGGGAGTTTGCAGATGTGTTTAGTTCTGAACTTGAATCCTACAAGGGGCCTCCAGTTTCATTACGGTTAGGCCCAAACATAACACCCATTAGGGTTAAGTCTAGGAGGGTACCTTTTGCCCTCAAGAGTAAGATTGATGCTGAACTGGACAAACTGCTCCAGCAAGGCATTTTAGAACCTGTAGATTCTAGTCCATGGGAAACCCCCATAATAACGCCTCTAAAAGTTAATGGGGACATACGTATATGTGCAGACTACAAGTGCACACTAAACAAGGCACTGCAGCAGCACACTTATCCAGTACCTGTAGTAAGCCACATGCTGGCTTCCCTCAAGGGGGGACAAAATTTTGCGAAGCTTGACCTAGCACAAGCCTACCAACAGTTGCCTGTTGATGAGGAAGCTGCTGAGGCTCAAACCACTGTAACCCATAGAGGAGCTTTCAAAGTAAAGAGATTGCAATTTGGGGTGAATGTAGCCCCTGGCATATTCCAGAGTGTCATGGAGAACACACTTCGGGGTATTCCTGGAGTCTGTCCATATTTTGATGATGTTCTCATTGCTGGGGAATCATCTCAAAATTTGGCAGAGACATTAAGGGCTGTCTTGCTTCATTTTAGAAGAGCAGGCCTTAAGTTAAAGAAGGACAAGTGTAAGATTGGAGTCAATTCTACTGACTTTTTGGGATTCAGGATAGATGCTCAAGGCATTCACCCTTCTGAAGCTAAATTAAAAGCTATTCAGCAGGCCCCAAGCCCTAAGTCTAAGGGTGAGTTGCAAGCCTTCTTGGGGCTATTAAACTTTTACCATGCATTTCTGCCACACAAAGCTGCAATAGCTGAGCCATTGCACAGGCTTTTAGATAAACAAACCTGTGGGCAGTCAACCAAAGTCCATGAGAAAAGTTTCAATGAGGTTAAAGCCTTGCTTACTTCTAATACAGTGCTAGCTCATTTCAATGAGCAGCTACCTGTTTGCATTGCCTGCGATGCATCTCCATACGGGGTGGGAGCAGTACTTAGCCACCTGAAGGCTGATGGGACACAGGTCCCTGTGGCCTATTATTCCAGGACACTGTCTTCTGCTGAGCGTAATTACGCTCAAATTGACAGGGAAGCATTGGATATTGTGGCAGGCATTAAGAGGTTTCATGATTTCATATACGGCCGCCACTTCATGGTCTACACTGACCATAAGCCCTTGTTAGGGTTGTTCACAACTACCAAACATACTCCTCATATCCTGTCTCCTCGTATGCTGAGATGGTCCATTTTCCTGTCAGCATGTGACTACATGTTAATCCATAAGCCCGGAAAGGAAATGGGTCATGCAGATGGCCTGAGTAGATTACCCCTGCCCAGCTTGGAGCCTGCTCCTGTTCCTGTCAATATTCTGTCCATTCAAGAGCTGCCTGAGTCTCCCCTCAATGCTAGAGATGTGGCTGCAGAAACTGCCACTGATCACACATTTACACGCATGCTGAAATGGGTGTTGTCAGGATGGCCTGACTCTGAGTTCCAAAGTTTCTGGCACAAGAGGCATGAGTTGTCCACGTTCAAAGGGATGCCTGTTATGGGGTAGTAGGGTAGTAATCCCAGCCTCATTGAGGTCTAGAACCTTATTCTCTCTACATGATTGACACCCTGGTATAGTCAGGATGAAAGCGCTTGCGCACAGCCATTTGTGGTGGCCTGGCCTGGATAAAGCCATCGAGGCCCAGGTGCATGGGTGCCATGTGTGTCAACAGTCCCAGCCTGAAATGCCTCAGGCCCCAGTTCATAGGTGGGAGGAAACTCAATCCCCGTGGTCTAGGGTACATATAGATTACGCTGGGCCCTTTCAGGGGCAATTCTTCCTGGTTGTTGTTGACAGCCATTCCAAGTGGCTAGAGGTTGTTCCTGTGTCCTCCACTACTACCGCCAAGACTATCTAGGTGTTGAGAGGAATCTTTGCAGCTCATGGCCTTCCAGATGTTCTGGTTTCAGATAACAGTCCTCAAATTACCTCTTCTGAGTTCCAGGTCTTCCTCCAGGCCAATCTGATCCACCATGCAACGTCGGCTCCTTTCCACCCATCCACCAACGGAATGGCAGAGCTAATGGAGCGTATCACCAAGGATGCCCTCAAGAAACTGACTTATGGTAACTGGCATCACAGGTTTGCAGATTTTCTTCTTGCACACTGTACCACACCTTGCACTGCAACAGGGAAGAGCCCAGCTGAACTTCGCTGGGGTCGCCGGCTCATCACTAAGCTAGACAGACTGCACCCAGACTGGGTGGCATCTAAGGTGTCACAATCGTGGGCACCAAGGAGACTTCAAGTGGGTGATCCGGTCTGGACTCGGAACTATGGGCCTGGTCATCTCTGGGTACCTGCTGAGGTCTGCAAGTTCTCTGGACCTTTGTCATATGAAGTGACCTTGGAAGATGGCCGTGTTCTTTGGCGGCACATAGATCAGCTGCGTGCGAGGGTGGACTCTCACCCTTCCACTCCTGGCTCTGCTCTGGGGGGGGAGGAAGGTCATAATGTGCATTCTGAGGATCAAGGTCAACAGCCTTCACTGGCCAATGATGAGGCCAGGGGTACCACAGCACAAGGTTCTGCAAGTGCTCTGAATAGGACTTCATTGGGCAGGGGGTCATCCCACACACTCACACTTACTCCAGCCAGGGAGTCACTTTGGGGGTATCCACATTATTCATACACAGCAGACAGTGCTCCAGACAGGGAGATCGACCGGGGGTATCCACACAACTCACATCCTACAAGAGAACTGGCAAAACAGCATGGGAACTGGCCAAATTCTGCAATTGCTCCCAGAAGGAAGTCTGTTGGAATGGGGGCCAACAAAGGGGCAACTCCTGCATTTGGCACCTCTGGCATGGTCTTGGGGTCCACTGGGTACAGGGGCCCTGTAGCTACCCGACTCCCCATATGCTGGCCTTGGTTTCGAGGGACAGTGTTCCCAAGAAAGCTCCATTGTGGATCAGGGGAGTACCACCCCTCCAAGGGATGCTGGTTTGGGCTCAGAGGGTCCAGCCAGCCAGCAGATGGGCAAGTCAACCAGGTATTTGGGGCAGCAAAGTCCTGACTTACTGAGCCTGGCAGGCGAGCAGGTAGGTCAGGCAACAGCACCAGGGTCACCTGGGGCAATTGGGCAGCAACGTCTTGGCTCACCCAGTCTGGAGGGAGAGCAAGGGAACCAAGCAAACTCTCCCGGTCCAAGAAGGTCATAAAGGGCCAAGTGTCCACCCAAATATCTTTCAGATTTTGTGAAGTTGCTGTCCAGTTCCAGGGGTATACTCCTATAGTCATTGACTAACAATGTTATTTTGTTTTATTTATGATTTCGGATATATTCATTCACCAAAGCAATGTAGAGGGACTTTGATTGAACGCAGCCTCAGGTATTCCCATCCATGCTTGACTGTGAGAAGGTATGACACTCTTCCCAAAGAAGGATGTTGAAGTTGTCAGGATTGTTTCAATCTAGGGGGGAGGGGTGTTGTGTCCTGAGTCTGCAAATGCAGGCTCGGGATGTTGCAAGGGTCCCGGGGATTGCAAAAGCTGCCCGGGACCAGAATGAGTGGCGCCAGCTTCGCCCACATGCGCAAGGCGGGAAAAGCACCTGTTTTGTTGTCATTGTGTCCGGGCATCTGGGCGTATAAAAGGAGGCCTGCGTGCCTCTGCTTGTTGGTATTTTGGCTGAATTAGGAATAAAGAGTTATTCTATACAAGATGTGTCTTCATCATTCGTCATTATTGGAAGGACTTAACAGAAATGGCAACCCACCCCAGTATCTTTGCCATGAAAAGCCCATGGACAGTACCAAAAGGGAAAAAGATATGATGCTGGAATTTTAGCCCCTCAGATTGGAAAGTGTCCAACATGCTACTGGGGAAGCAGAGGGCTAGTACTAGTAGTGCCAGAAAGAGTGAAGTGACTGTGCCAAAGCCGTGCATCTGGTGGTGAAAAGAAAGTCCAATGCTGTAAAGAGCTTTTCTTCGTAGGAACATGGAATGTAAGATCCCTGAATCAAGACAAGCTGGGCGTGGTCAAACAAGAGATGACAAGACTGAACATCGACATCTTAGGAATCAGCGAACTAAAATGGACAGGAATGGGTGAATTTAATTCAGAGGACTATCAGGTATACTGTTGCAGGCAAGAATCCCTCAGAAGAAATGGAGTAGCCTTCATAGTCAATAAAAGAGTAGGAAAAGCAATACTGGGATACAATCCCCAAAATGACAGAATGACCTCAGTGTGAATCCAAGGCAAACCATTCAATATCACAATAGTCCAAGTCTATGCCCCAACCACTGGTACTGAAGAGGATGAAATTGACCGGTTCTATGAAGCCCTACAGCACCTTATAGAATCAACACCAAAAAATGATGTCCTTATCATCATGGGGGATTGGAATGCTAAAGTAGGAAGCCAAATGATAAATGGAATAACAGGCAAGTTTGGTCTTAGAGTACAAAATGAAGCAGGGCACAGGCTGATAGAATTTTGTCAAGAGCAGTGGTTCTCAACCTTTCTCAGGTTGAGACCCCACTTGCCCTGCCCATGCGCGCCGCGACGCCGACCCGGGTGCACGCGAGCATGCGCGCGCGCGCCAAAAAAAAAATTAAAAAAAATTTAAAAAAATAAAAAATGGCGGCCGCGACAGGCGGATCTGTGCATGCGCAGATCGGCCCATCGCACGCGCCACGCATGCATGCATCCGCCCGGCGCGGGCCGCCATTTTTTTTTTTTAAATTTTAAAAAATCTAAAAAAACACAAAATGGCGGCCGCGATGGGCGGATCTGCGCATGTGCAGATCGGCCCATCGCACGCGCCACGCATGCGCGCATCCGCCCATCGCGGGCCACCATTTTGGTTTTTTTGGGGGATTTTTTAAATTTTTTTTAATTTTTTTTAATTTTTTTTAATTTTTATTTTATTTTTTTTCTGGCGCGATGGGCGGATCTGAGTGTGCGCAGTGCGCGCGTGCCAAAAAAATAAAAAAAATAAAAAAAATTAAAAAAAATAAAAATAAAAAAACAAAATGGCGGCCGGCGGTGCCCGGCGACCCCCACGAAATGGTCGCGCGACCCCAAATGGGTTCGCGACCCCAAGGTTGAGAACCAGTGGTCAAGAGAATACGATGGTGATAGCAAACACTCTTTTCAAACAACCCAAGAGACGGCTCTACACATGGACATCACCAGATGGTCAACACAGAAATCAGGTTGACTATGTGCTCTGCAGCCAAAGATGAAGAAGCTCTATACAATCAGTAAAAACAAGACCAGGAGCTGACTGGGGCTCAGATCATGAGTTTCTCGTTGCAAAATTTAGGCTTAAATTGAAGAAAGTAGGGAAAAGCACTAGGTCACTCAGGTATGAACTAAATCATATCCCTGATGAATATACAGTAGAGGTGACAAATAGATTTAAGGAATTAGATCTGATAGACAGAGTGCCTGAAGAACTATGGACAGAGGTTCGCAACATTGTACAAGAGGTAGCAACTAAAACCATCCTAAAGATTAAGAAGAGGTGGCAAAATTACACAGAAGAACTATACAAGAATGAGCTTAGGATCTCTGATAACCACGATGGGGTTGTCACTGATCTTGAGCCAGACATCCTAGAATGTGAAGTGAAATGGGCCTTAGGAAATCTGAGCAACAACAAATCTAGTGCAGGTGACAGTATCCCAGCTGAGCTATTCAAAATCTTAAAAGACAATGCAGTAAAAGTGCTACACTCAATTTGCCAGCAAATTTGGAAAATTCAACAGTGGCCACAGGATTGGAAAAGGTCAGTTTACATTCCAATTCCAAAGAAAGGCAATGCCAAAGAATGTTCAAACTATTGCACCATTGCACTCATTTCACATGCAAAGTAAAGTTATACTTAAAATACTACAAGCTAGACTCCAGCAATATGTGGATCAAGAACTTCCAGAAGTACAGGGAGGATTTTGAAAAGGCAGAGGAACTAGAGATCAAATTGCCAATATATGCTGGATCATGGAGAAAGCTAGGGAGTTCCAGAAAAACATCTACTTCTGCTTCATTGACTATGCTAAAGCCTTTGATTGTGTGGATCACAATAAATTGTGGCAAGTTCTTAAAGAGATGGGAGTACCAGACCATCTTATTTGTCTCTTAAGAAACCTATATGCAGGTCAAGAAACAATAGTGAGAACTGGACACGGAACCACTGATTGGTTCAAAATTGGGAAAGGAGTCCAGCAAGGCTGTATTCTGTCACCCTGCCTATTTAACTTATATGCAGAGTACATCATGAGAAAGGCAGGGCTAGCTGAATCAAAAGTTGGAATTAAGATTGCCGGGAGAAATATCAACAACCTAAGATATTCAGATGATACCACTCTAATGGCAGAAAGTGAAGAGGAACTAAAGAGCCTCTTAATGCGGGTGAAGAAGGAGAGTGCACAAGTTGGCTTGAAACTCAACATAAAGAAAACCAAGATTATGGCATCCGGCCCTCTCAATTCCTGGCAAATAGATGGGGAAGAAATTGAGGTAGTGTAAGGACCTACTTCAAACTCACACCTTAAGAAAGCAGAACTCTTGGAAACAATTGCTTCCAACAGGAACTTGTTGATAGTTGATAGCAGGCATAATAGACAGGATCTGAGGGATTCCTTTATAGATCAATACTTTAAAGCGTCCCCAAGCAACACCCCCCCCACAGTTCATTTGGATGGTTCGAATCGGCCAATCCCCAGGTGTTAAGTTCATTATGGGAAAGGGGAGATAACATCGGTCAGCTCTGGTCATAGCGCAATGTTCAAGCAGCTCTTCGCACCTTCTTTTGAGAACGGAGAAATAAACCAGGCTCCGGAGGTATTATTTCTCCCCCCCCTTTTCCCAGTTGACAGGTTAGGGAGAAGAAAGTTTAGGGAGAGATACAGTGCAGGAAGCAAATTGTTACATTGTAGTGGGCAGTGGACATAGAGGTAATAAATGAAGCAAAAGGTTACATTGTAGCAAATAGAGGAAGCAAAAGCAATAACCTTGCAGGCACATCCCCCCTCTCCCTTGGGAGTATGGCAGAACCCAGGGAAATGTGAGATTTGTTTTTAGGTCAGAGGGGATAGATAGAAATGAAATTGGAATGGGTTCTGACAGGTAGTGACAGATTTTATCTTCCTGGGCTTCAAGATCACTGCAGATGGGGACTGCAGCCAAGAAATTAAAAGACGCTTGCTCCTGGGGAGGAAAGCTATGGCAAATCTAGACAGCATACTAAAAAGCAGAGACATCACCCTGCCAACAAAAGTACGTATAGTCAAGGCCATGGTTTTCCCAGTTGCAATGTATGGCTGTGAAAGTTGGACCATAAGAAAGGCTGAGCGACAAAGAATTGAGGCCTTTGAACTATGGTGCTGAAGAAGACTCCTGCGAGTCCCCTGGACTGCAAGATGATCAAACCGGTCAGTCCTAGAGGAGATCAACCCTGACTGCTCTTTAGAAAGCCAGATCCTGAAGTTTGGCCACCTAATGAGAAAGAAGGACTCACTGGAGAAGAGCCTAATGCTGGGAAAGATTGAGGGCAACAGAAGAATGGGACGACAGAGAATGAAGTGGCTTGATGGAGTCACTGAAGCAGTAGGCATGAGCTTAAATAGACTCCAGAAGATGGTAGAGGACAGGAAGGCCTGGAGGAACATTGTCCATGGGGTCGCAATGGGTCAGACATGACTTCGCAACTAACAACAATTGTTACACATCTTGCTGTTAAATAAATTCCCAAATATTTAACTCTTTTAACTATCTGAAGATTTTTGGGGGTTTTTTGCTAGTTGATTTTGTTTTTGTTAGATTTTTAGTTAGCACTTTAGTCTTTACTCTGTTTATTTTCAACTCTGCCACTACTTCAAAATCTTCTATTTTCTCCATAAGTTTAGTGCTTGTTTCAAGTGGTTCTTCCAATATAAACACCAAGTCATCTGCAAATGATTGTAGTTTATATTTTTCATCTTTTATCTCCAATCCTTTAATTTCTATATCTTGTCTGATGTTTCTATTCAATACTTCCAGTGTTAGCATAAATAATAGTGGAGATAGTGGGCATCCCTTGTGCCTTTTCTAATGTCAAAGTTTTCTGTAAAGTCTCCATTTACAATTATTTTGGCTGTTTGTTTATGATAAATTGTTTCAATTACATTTATAAAGTTTTCTCCCAAATCCATTTCCTGTAGTTGCTGAAACATAAAATTGCCAGTTTATGTTGTTGAATGCTTTCTGTGCATCAAGAAATATTAAAGCCATCTGTTTCCCTAAATGAATTTCATAGTATTCTAAATCATCTAGAATCATTCTTAAATTATTTTTATCTGTCTTTTAGGTACAAAGCTATTTTGATCTGTATGTATAAATTTGGTCAGAAATTTCTTTAGCCTTTCTGCTATTATTGAGGCAAAAATTTTATAATCTACATTTAATAACGATATTGGTCTATAATTTTTTATTTGCGTTAGATCAGAGTTTTCTTTGGGTATTAAGGTAATATTGGCTTCATTCCATGTATTTGGTATTTTAGCCTCCAAATGTATTTCATTGCACAGTTTTTCAATATTGGGCTTAGTATATTTTGTAATGATTTATAAAGCTCTGCAGGTAAACCATCTGGACCTGGAGTCTTATCATCTTTTTGCCTTTTTTATAGCTTCTGTAATCTCCATCATTGATATTTTTCCATTTAATATAGTATTTGCCTTTTTTGTTTATCTGTGAGGTTCTTTACTATTACTTTAGTTTTTCCTTTATTTATTTTTAGTCCTCCCATTTCTCCATATTCTTCTATCTTTCCCCATAGTTTAGGAATCATCTCTAAAGGTTCTTCCAGAATAAACACTAGATCATCAGCAAATGCTTGTAACTTATATGTTTCATCTTTTATTTTCTTTTTTTAAAACAAATTTTATTGGTTTTTTTAAGTTCTTAAAGGAACATATTCAGGACACACCGTGGTGCTGGGGTAATCAAACATCTTAAAACAAGACATATATATATATATATCATATATATATAATATAATCAATACGTCAAGTATTCCCTCTCTTTTTCCTTCAAATAGCATAGTATATTTAGAATATCCAATTCTAGCTTAATTTTATTCAACCTGAGCCTGTTTTTAAGCTTCATCAATTTCTACCATATATTTTGAATATTCTCTGAAATTTTTGGTAAGTCTGCTTTTTGAAAATACTGCTGTATATTTTCTTTTGAAATTTCTTTTTTTTATTTTTATTTTTTTTTATTAATTTTTTTCATCAACATATGTTAATTTTTCCAATCAACAAGTTGTCTGGAATTTGCTATGCTAATACATGTTCAATTCCTAATCCTTCATTCTTTTCTCTAACCAAGAATAAAATAAATTCCAAATTTGATAGTACTCTGTATCTTCTTTGTCTTTCAACCTCATAGTTAATCTGTCCATCTCTGCACATTCCAATATTTTCCTGGTTATTTCTTCCTCTGATGGCAGTCCTTCATTCTTCCAGTATTGTGCAAAAATTATTCTCG
This sequence comes from Bothrops alternatus, assembly GCA_034064705.1. Classification (NCBI taxonomy): domain Eukaryota; kingdom Metazoa; phylum Chordata; class Lepidosauria; order Squamata; family Viperidae; genus Bothrops; species Bothrops alternatus. The sequence continues at coordinate 34,125,709 of JARGCV010000112.1, forward strand.
CTGCTGTAGTGATGTGTAAAATTAAATATAATTTCTGCTTATTAGCCTTTTCAGACATAATGCCTAGTAAAAAAAGTTCAGGTTTAAAATCCACTTGTTCGCCCAATATTTTTCTAACCACATATGTATATTTTTCCAATAAGCCTTTGCCTTACCACATGTCCACCAAATGTGATAGTACGTGCCTATGTTATGTTTACATTCCCAACATCTATCTGACATATTTTTAAACATTTTTGCTAATCTTGCTGGTGGAAGGTGCCATCTATAAAACATTTTATACAGATTTTCTTTGTATGAAGTTGACATTGTTAATTTATAGTTTCTCTCCCATAACATTTGCCATTTTTCTAATTCTATATTATAGCCAAAAATGTTTGCCCATCTTATCATTGTTTCTTTCACTTGTTCACTTTCCATATCTAAAATTAACAAAAAGTTATACATTTTCTTGATTAATTTCTCATCTGAGGTTAACAAAATCTTATCAAACACAGTTTGATCCTTGTAAAATCCATACATTTTTACATCTTTTTCATATCTACTTTGTATCTGTAAATGTGCCCACCAGGACAGGTTAATTCCTTGATTTTCCAATTCTTGTTTAGATTTTAATTTCCCATCAATATCTAAAATATCTTTATATGTCCATATTTTTTCAGAGTCTACCAGGTTCGGATGTATAAATGCCTCCATCGTTGACAACCACCCTGGAATTTTAAGATATATTTTAGCTTTATTTTTTCCCATACTGTTAACAAGGCATTTCTTATAAAATGATTTTGAAAGTACTTATGGACTCTGTTTTTCCCGTACCATAAGAAAGCATGCCACCCCAATTGTAAATCATGTCCCTCTAAATACAATAACCTTTTATTTCTGGGTGTTATCCACTCTTTCACCCATGTTAACACAGATGCTTGATAATACAATGTCCATTCCGGCATCCCAAAGCCTCCATTTTCCTTAGCATCTTGTAATGTTTTCATCTTAATTCTAGCTTTTTTCCCCCTGCCAAATAAAGTTCAAAACCAACGAATTTAAATCTTGAAAGAATTTTCTCTCAAGTTTTATCGGAATCGTTTGAAATAGAAATAAAATCTTCGGCAACACATTCATTTTTACTGTAGCAATTCTTCCTAATATTGAAAGCTGGAGATTTCCCCATCTTTCCAAATCTAGCTTTATTTGCTTCAATAATTTTATATAATTGTCTTCTTTTATTGACGAACACCTAGCTGAAAGATAGATACCTAGATATTTAATTTTTTTCACTATTTGTACCTCTGTTTTCTCTAGTATTTGCCTTTTTTGTTTATCTGTGAGGTTCTTTACTATTACTTTAGTTTTTCCTTTATTTATTTTTAGTCCTCCCATTTCTCCATATTCTTCTATCTTTCCCCATAGTTTAGGAATCATCTCTAAAGGTTCTTCCAGAATAAACACTAGATCATCAGCAAATGCTTGTAACTTATATGTTTCATCTTTTATTTTCTTTTTTAAAAACAAATTTTATTGGTTTTTTTAAGTTCTTAAAGGAACATATTCAGGACACACCGTGGTGCTGGGGTAATCAAACATCTTAAAACAAGACATATATATATATATCATATATATATAATATAATCAATATGTCAAGTATTCCCTCTCTTTTTCCTTCAAATAGCATAGTATATTTAGAATATCCAATTCTAGCTTAATTTTATTCAACCTGAGCCTGTTTTTAAGCTTCATCAATTTCTACCATAATCAAATTAACTTTAAATAAAAACATTTTCAGTTCAAATATCCCTTCCACATATGTTCTACTTTCTTAATTTTATCACAATCTTATTTGTTTCTTCTTCCATTAATCTTCCTTATTTAGAGTAAAATATTAATCTATCCTATACCTATCAAATATATCAGCTAATCCATCTCTTCAAGCTAAAAATAAATAAATAAATAATGATATCATACCTTAAATCATGTCATTCCATTAAGCAAAGTTTAAGTCTCCAGTTAATTATCATAACTAATAATATCCATATCATCAGAAAATCATATCATCATATTAAATTTCAATTAACTATTAGTACTTCAAATCTGAAACCTCTCTTCAATTTTCATCATTCCATTACATCATAATTTTCATAGAAATAAACCTAACATTCTAAAAGGAACATTCCTAGTATTCTAAATTGTCTTTAATCCCTTACACAGAAAGATTTCTCGTCTTTAAACAAAAATATTAATCCGTCCTAGACACATCTCAATGTATGTATTTATCAAACTGTTCTCTAAATATCCTTCGCTTAATCAATCTCTTTAAGTTAACAAATTAATATAAAATCTTAAATCATTGGTTCTCAACCTTTTTCAGGTTGAGACCCCACTTGCCCGGCCCATGCGCGCCGCGACCCCGACACGGGCGCGCATGCGCGCGACAGGCCGATCCGCGCTTGCGCGGGGTGCACGCGCCGAAAAAATAAAATTAAAAAAACAAAATGGCAGACCGCGACGGGTGGATCCGCGCATGCGCGGCGCGTGCGTGACGGGCCGATCACGCCCCCAAAAAAATAAAAAAAAATTCAAAAAAAAATGGTGGACCACGATGAGCAGATCTGCGCATGCACGGCGCGCGCACGCGACAGGCCAATCCACGCATGCGCAAAAAAATTAAAAAAAAATAAAAAATAAAAAATAAAAAAAACAAAATGGCGGACCGCGACGGGCAGATCTGCGCATGCGCGGCACACGCATGACGGGCCAATCCACGCATGCGTGGTGTGCGCACGCCCCAAAAAAAAATAAAAAAAATTCAAAAAAACAAAACAAAATGGCGGACCACGACGGGCGGATCCGCGCATGCACGGCGCGTGCGTGACGGGCCGATCCGTGCATGCGTGGCGCGCACATGCCCAAAAAAAAATTAAAAAAAAAATTTAAAAAAAATTAAAAAAAAAAGAAAAACAAAATGGCGGACCGCGACGGGCGGATCCGCGCATGCACAGCGTGCGCACGCAATGGGCCAATCCACGCATGCGCGGCGGCCGCACCGAAAAAAAAATCAAAAATAAATTAAAAAAAAACAAAATGGCAGACCGCAACGGGCGGATCCGCGCATGCGCGGCGCACGCACGACGGGCTGATCCGCGCATGCGCAGTGCGCGCACGCCAAACAAAAAATAAAAAATTCAAAAAAAACAAAACAAAATGGCGAACCACGGTGTCCGGCGACCCCTGCGAAACGGTCGTTCGACCCCAAATGGGGTCGTGACCCATAGGTTGAGAACCACTGTCTTAAATCATTTCAATATTTAATTAACATTCAATTAATTATTGATTCAGACCAACTGTAAGACATCTTTTTACTTCAAACTCAAAATCTCAGTCCTTAGATCAGTCCATAGTTTAGGTTGCCTTAATCCAATTTAAGAAATTTTTATTTTCATTTTTGAATCTTATTCTAGCTTTCCTCTTTTGCCAGGTAGGTTTCCATAACAGGACTTCCCTTCCAGATAATAGGTCTCTTTTTGTTGCTTGTAGTGTCACTTGATTCGATATAGACCATCTTGATCTCCGATTTAATCCTTTGTTTCTCTTGTCCATAAAGCCTCGTTGCTTCAGAAGTCCAAAATTCGGTCTTTGCTTTTCCTAGTCTGGCTTGTAAGGCAAAATAAGATTCTCCTTATCCTCAGTAAACTCTTCTTGTGTAATCTGTTTTATAGAGTAGTCAAGTGTAATCAGCGAATCAGTTTTAAGTTTTAAAGTAGAAATTCTGGCTCTTAATTCTGTAGTAGCCTCTTTTATTATAGTCCATATTTCTTCTTTAGCCTCATAGATCTTTTCCAGTATAAGTTTACAGTTTAAATGTCATTGAGGCTTCTCCATTTTAGCAATAGTTGAAGAAAAATCCTTTTCCTTTTTAATGAAAGTTACAGTTGAACAGTTGAACATTATCCACCCCCACAGATCACACAGCTGGCTCAAATTATCTTTTTTCTTGAAAAACAGTTTGAAGGCCAAAGCTGTCTCATCTCCAAATAAATAATACAATATTAAATTTTGACCAGTAGGTGTCCTCAGTGAGCTACAAAGACTTCTTCAAACGCCATTTTTCCTTTTTTCTATCTTTAAAGGGAGAATAGAAAAAGAAATACTCTGCCGATATAATACCGCTCCTAAAAGCACAAAAACAGTTTTTTCTACCTCGCAATGTAAGTAGGAATAGAATATAGTCTTTAAATGAATATTTATTTATTTTTTCTGTCCTTTTTGTAAAACGCGTTTGTTCCTACGATTACTAAAACGGCTTTCTCCAGACGGGGAAATAATAGCACAAACAGCTTCTACAGGCAAAAACAGCAGGGGCGTGAAGAGGAACAAAAGGGATCTCACCGGGATCATCCGTGGTGGGTCGTTAACGCTTAAATGACGATGTGACTTTCGGCTGGTGCAGCAGGGTGATCGGCAGGCCGATCTTTGCTCTGTCAGCCCTAAGGAGAAGCTGGAGACTCGGGGGGAGCTGCCGCCCTCCCCTATCTACCAGCCGGCCTCCTCCTCAGTGGTCGCCCCTCCAGGGTGACTTTCGACCCCCTAGTAGGGTCTACCGGCAAAGGAAACTCCGGATGGCCTGGAGAGAAGTTTCCAGGCGCGACTGGCATCGCCACATTCCGAAACCAGAAGTCCTTTTATTTTCAATCCTTTAATTTCTGTATCTTGTTTTATCCTTCTATTTAGTACTTCCAAAGTAAAAATAAATAATAATGGAGATAATGGACACCCTTGTCTTGTGCCTTTTCTTATCTGAAAGCTCTCAGTATAATCTCCATTCACTATCACTTTTGCTGTCTGGTTACTATATATTGTTTTTATCATATTTGTAAAGTTCTTTCCAAAATCCATTATTTCTCATTGTTGAACCATAAATTGCCAGGAAACATTATCAAAGGCTTTTTGATCATCTAAAAACACTAATGCTAATTGTTTCCCTGGGTGTAATTCATAATATTCTAATAAGTCCATTATCACCCTTAAATTATTTTTAATTTGTCTCTTCGGTAAAAAGCCATTTTGATCTGGATGTATAAACTCAACTAAGTATTTTTTCAGTCCCTCTACCATTATTGAAGTAAAAATTTTGTAATCCACATTGAGTAATGAAATTGGTCTATAGTACTTAATATACATCAAGTCTAAATCTTCTTTTGGTATCAAAGTAATATTTGCTTCTATCCATGTGTTTGGAAGTTTGGCCTCTAACAATAATCCATTACAAACATCTTTCAGCGGTTCACTTAATATATCTTGTAGATTTTTATAAAGTTCTGCCGGTAGCCCATCTGGGCCTGGTGTTTTCCCATTCTTTTGTCATTTTGTAGCCTCTAATATCTCCATCATTGTTATTCTTTCTTCTAACATAGTTTTGAATGTCTCTGGAATCTTTGGCAATTTACTTTCTTCTAAATATTGAGCAATTCTCTCTTTTGTAGCCTCCTCTTTGCTATACAATTCCTTATAATATTTCTTGATTATCTTTTTTATTTCTTCCATTTTAAATTGTGAACAGCCTTTCCCATCTACTAAGTTATGTATTATTTTCTTCTCTTTCTGTTTTTTGAGCTTATAGGCTAGCCATCTTCCTGGCTTGTTGGCATTTTCGAAGAAATTTTGTTTTGCTCTCTTTATTTGTTCCGCCAATTTTTCTGAATCCAACAAATTCAGCTTATGTTTTATTATTTCCATTTCTCTTTTCAGAGTCTTTTCCTGTGGGTTTTGTTGTAATTCTGTCTCTAACTTTCTGAATTCTTCTTTTAATAATGAATATTGCTGTCTTCCCTGTTTGTTTTTCTTTTCCATATACGTTATAGCTATGCCTCTAAAATACGCTTTAGCTGTATCCCATACATTTTGTAGTGATGTATCTTCTTTATTTTCTTTAAAGAAGAATTCCATTTCTCTTTTGGCCAAGTCTATAAATTCTTTTTCTTTTAGTATAGATTGATTTAAAATCCATCTTGGTTTTTTTTATATTCCTTTCCATGTCGCTTTTAAGGGGTTATGATCTGCCCATGTGCCTATTTCTATCTCAATTTCCTGTATATCCATCTTTAATTCAGGAGTCATCCAAATCATGTAAATTCTTGACCAAGATTTATGACTATTTGAGTAAAAGGTATATTGTCAATTTTAAGGGTTGATTTCTCTCCAGACATCTTGAATACCAATTTCTTCTGCCATATCAAAGAATGTCTTGGGTAATCTTCTTCTTACAAGTTTTCCTGTTTTGCTACTTTTGTAATCCATTGTTCCATCTACTATTGATTAAAGTCTCCTATTAAACAAATATTTTGGTATTCCATTTCTATTAATTTCCTGTGTAGTCTTTGATAAAATTGTTCTTGACTATCATTTGGAGAATAAATTGCCACTAACAATATTTGTTTTTGGTGCAAATATATTTCAACCATAACAATTCTTCCTTCTTCATCTGAATATATTAGTTTAGAGTCTATTGTCTCTTTAACATATATCGCCACCCCTCGTTTCTTTTGTTGTGCTGATGTATAATAAAGCTTCCCCATTTTTGGGTATTCCAAAAATTTGTAATGTTGTTTTTTTATGTGTGTCTCTTGTAAACAGATTATATCTATATTTAATTTCTGAAGTTTCCTAAAAAATTTATTTCTTTTTATTGGGGAATTTAGTCCATTTACATTTACCGAAAAAATCTCATTTTTTTTCTCCATTTCCTCTTTCATTATTTGTATTTTGGCCTAGTTGATCTTGCAGTCCTTTGTTCTCTGGCAGTTCCTTCTCCTTCACCTATTTGTTCACTTTTCTCCTGCTGCTGTTCTGCTTGTGCCATTGCTCCTTCGGCCGTCTCTCCCATCTGCTTATCCTCTTGTTGTTGCTGCAATCCTTCATCCAAAATTACTCTATTTCTTACTTCAAAGTCCTCTGCTTTCCAAATTGAGTCCAGTCGATATCTTGTATTGTTCCAGTTTAGTAAAATGCCTTCTGGCATTAGCCATCTGAAATTTATGCCTTTGGCAATCAATTTTGTAATTAGAAAATGCTAGTGTCTCCAGGTATCCCTCACTTTCCTGGGTATCTGTTTTAGGACCACAATTTCTTTATTTTTATATTGTAAGGGTTCCTCTCTCACTTTTCTCAGTACTTCATCTCTTGTTGATTTCTTCATGAACCTCACATGCACTTCTCTTGGTAATTGTTTTTGCTTGCATAGCTTGAACTCATACGAAAAATTTGATCGGTCTCATTCTGAATATCTACTCGGTCTGCATTTAAACGTTCTGCCAGCAGCTCAATAATCACCGTTTCTATATTTTCTTCACTGTCTTCAGGAATATTTTGAAACCTCAAATAATGTTCCACTTCCCTCATTTCTACCATTGCCATAGACCATTCTAGCTGTTGATTTGTTTGTTCCAGTCCTTCATTCTTTTGCAGTAACCTTTCCACCTTTTTGTCAATGTCTTCAGTTTTATTTTCCACTTCCTGGATTTTCTGTTCATTTTTTATAATCTTTTGATTTTGACCTTCAAATTGTGCCTTTATATCCATAATTTCTTTGCTTACTTTCTCCAGTTTACTTTGTGTTTGCTCATGGTTTTTTTTTTTTTTTTCAAAATTTGTTGAATTAATTTTAGAGAAGCCTGTGTCTCTTCTTGAGCCGTACTTGCTTTTTCACACTGTAGCAATGTGCTGACAGAACTCTGAGCTGCTGGGCTGGCTTGTCTGACAGAGGGTGCCAAAGAGGTTTTCTTTGCAAGTCTGGAAATGTTAGATGTACTCATTTTATTGCTCACAATCTTAAACTTATATCCAAAGCATAATCAGGAATCAGCTGTTGTGAGGCAAAACTACCTCCTCCAGTCTCTTCTTGGATTTAAAATGTTCTCTTTTTCTTTTCTTTTCCCCAAATAGTGTCTATTTAGCCTTTAGCCAATGTCAACAAGTAAAGCTATAAACAGTCTTTCATTTATTATCTAAGACCAAGACTTTGTTTTACTCAAGCTTTTCAAGGTCACTGTGTTTTTAATTCTTTAATTCTTATTTTTCGCCAGTAGATGTCCTCGTTGGCTTATTTATCAACTCTCCACACTCCGGTAACATTTCCCCTTAATGTTAAATTGCTGTTCCAAAAGTCTCTCTGGGGGTCTTTACTCTTTCAAGTTCTCCCTTTTAGGGTCTCAATATTTTAAAGCACAAGGAGAAGGAAAAGATTTCAGCTCACCCAGACATAACTTGTTGTTGGAGATCAGCTGTTTTTCATAACTTCCCTTCCAGCTGTAGGCAACTTGGGCTGCCTCGGCTCTCCTGGCAATCTTTCTTTTGCCCCTTTAGAGGAGGCATTCAGTATGCTTAGATTGATTGCCACCAAATCCAAGCTCCTGAAAAATGCCTCTTTCTTCATTGCCCCTCCAGGGCAACTTTCCATCCCTTTAAGAGACGCTAGGTGAAGAAAAACCTATGGCTGTCTCATTCCCTCGCCAGAAGTCCCATTCTTTTGAAATTTCTTCTGCACTGTAAAGTATCTTTGATAATTTTTTTAATTGTATCATTTTGAAACTGTAATTCACCTTTTGAGTCTTGCAGCTTATTTATCAGTTCATTTCCTTTGTCGCTAGTTGTATGCTTTTTTTTTCTTTCAATATAGATTTGTTCAAGGACCATCTTAATTTTTTCTTCGCTCCTCTCCAAATCATCTTTATTGGATTATGATCTGCCCAGAAATTTGTTTATATCTGTCAGAATCCATCTTATACTGGAGGGGGAATCTATTTTATTTTTATTCCTTGCTAAGGGTTTTGCCATTCTCCTGAAGGGGAGGGGGTAAGATGCTTCGGGCTGTCTCTTTGTTTCTCTGTTTTGCTACAATGTATCCTTTCTGCTATTCCTGCATACTTGCTGTTTAAATTGTCTCTCCCTTGATGTTACCTTGGGGTGAGAAAGGAATGTGCCTCCTGCCATCTGGCTTATTTCTCACTGCGGAAGGGAAGGTGAGAAGACCCAACATTTTCACAAGCATGGGAATGGCCTGTGTTAACAGCTCCTTTCCCACAGTGGACTTAAACACCTGAGGATTGGCCCATTCAAACTGACTGGATGAACTATTGGGGTGGGGCTTGCTTGGGACTCTTTTAACCTATTGATCTGAGCAGGAAACCCTCAGATCCTGCCTATCATACCTGCTATCAGCTTCTCCCAATAAAAGTTCCTTTTGGAAGAACCTGCTTCCATGAGTCCTGCTTTCTTAGGATGAGGTTTCAAAGTGGGCCTGACCTTAGGCAGAATCTGCAGTAACAGTCAGCCCGGAAGGAAGACCCTTACCAGAGAGCTTAGCAAACAATGTCAGATATTGGAACAGAAATAGAAGAACCTGCCATGGGGGGGAGCCTACCATCAAGCGGACCCCTGTGGATACAGTTCCCAATCCTTGAGTTTGTCGGAAGAGGCGGTGGTCGCAGAATGCCATCATAAACACAGGTGGTTGATGGGTGTTGGGAAGAAGGAGGACTGAGAGAAGAAAGCCAGGAAGGTGACATTCAGGCACGGCAGCCATCAACCAGGTTGGAAAGTCAAGATGGAGAGGTCACCCCGCCTTAGCAAAGATGAGGATGACCAACAACCCCATTCCAGCCAAATCCTGGAGCAAGCTATTGACATGCTGAGAATCACTCTTGACTCCATGTGGGAGGAGAAAGCTGATCCATGCCAGAGAATTGCCAACCTGGCTTCTGCCGAAGGAACAGATGAAGGGGGGTTGAACCAGCAGTCCCAGGCCCTTCTATAAGCACCACAAAAGCCACCACCATCGCCACCACCATCGCCACTGCTGTCGCCACCCCTGGCCAAGCAGCATCAGCAGACAGAGATGGACAAAGGCATAGACGGAAGAAGGGACATCGATCTATCCGAAAGTTCCTGCCACTGGTGGTGAAATACTGGGATATTTCCTGACCCAGGTGTTAAACTACATGGAGGGATATGGCCATGACATAACGAGCGACCGGGGCCGGATTCAAATTGTGCAAACAGCCCTGGATGGCACTGCAGCAGACTGGGTGGTGGATCTCCACAGCGCTGATGCCCCAGAACTACAAAACTTTAATCAGACATAGGAGATCATGGAGGAGATCGCCAGCAGAGCCAACCTGTGATTCAACGAAGCAAGCCACAGCTACCAAAAGAACAACAGGATGTTTCAAATGTGGGAAGGAGGGGCATCACATGGCTGAATGCCACTCACACACCCCTGTCCAGAAACCTGGTTGAGTCCCGGCCGGGAAGCCCAGAAAGACCCCAGAGAAGTCAAAGGAGACAACTATGAAGAGCATGGAAGTCATTGAGTCCCCTGCCTCATCAAACCGAGGGAAGGGAACTCCGATACCACCAGGAGAGCCATCCAGCTTGTCAGATGACAACTCAGAGGATGAACCCCTGGTAAGTGAGCCCATCATGCCCCTCATCAGGACAGTAGAACTGTTTAGCCCCAGAATGCCCAAGAGGGTGGCACTCGGAGCACTAATGGACTCTGACTGCAGCTGTTGCCTCATAAGCCCAACATTAGTGAGGAATTTAAGAATTCTGGTGAGGAGGCTGAAGAACCGATCTCATTCAGTCAATTAGATGGGTCCATCGCAGGGAGGATGCCAGCCACGCTTGCTACACTGCCAGTCCAACATACCATAGGGGATCACGTAGAGACTATAATGTTTGTAGTATGGAATGACCCCTTATTCTGGGCATGGCATGGCTAACCAAGTAGAACCCGGGGTGGACTGGAGGACAGGAAAATTCAGGTTCCCAAATGGGGAAACAGCAAAGACCCCAACTAAACCCCGAACCAGTGGAAGCCCCTCTGAGAAAGCAGCAGTGGGTGGGGAGGAGTTGCAAGACATCCCAGAAGAATATAAAGAAGTATTCAGCGAGGAAGTATTCAGCAAGGAAAAATCCGATGAATTACCCCCTCATTGGCCCACAGACTGCTCCATCGAGATCCGTCCAGGCGTGAAATTACCCAAACCCAAACTGTATTCCATGAGTCCACGAGAATTAGAGGAGATGCAGAAGTTCATAGACAAACATTTAGAAAGGGGGTTTATCCAGCCGGCAAAGCCAAAAAACGCCACCCTCATATTGTTCCAAGAAAAGAAAAGATGGGAGTCTCCATCTCTGCATAGATTATAGATCTCTGAATGCAGTAAGCGAGAGCAAGCTATACCCTCTTCCCCTCATGAAGGACACACTAGCCCATCTGTCAAAAGGAAAAATCTTCTCAAAGCTAGATGTGAGAGAGGCCTATTACAGGACTAGAATAAAGGAGGAAGATGAATGGAAGACAGCTTTCAACTGCCCCTCAGGGTCCTACCATTTGGACTGCAAGGGGCACCTGCAGCGTTCATGCAACTGATAAATGACGTGCTTCGGGAGCACCTATACAAAGGGGTGCTAGCTTACCTAGACAACATCCTGATATTCACTAAAACAATGGAGGAACATGTGAAACTAGTCAGAGCACTCCTAAAAAGGCTCCAGGCAGCTCGCCTGTATTCCAAACTATCTAAATGTGAGTTCCATAAGGGAAAAAATGATTATTTGGGTTATTGTGTTTCGCCAAACGGCATAGAGATGGATCCTGAGAAAGTCCGAGCAGTATTAGAATGGGCTCCACCCCGCACTAGGAAACAATTGCAGAGTTTCCTTGGATTCACTAACTTTTACTGGCAATTCATCCCCTCTTCTGCACAAATTGCATTGCCAATTACGAACTTGCTAAAAACCAAGGGGGAAGGAAAACCGAAGCCAAACCAGCCATTGAAATGGACAATGGAATGCCAAACCGCATTTGAAAGGCTTAAAAGACTATTTTCCACCGAACCGGTTTTGAGGCACCCTGACACTGAGACCCTTTTGTAATTCAGGCTGACACTAATGATGTAGCCATAGGGTAGGAAAATGATGAGGGAAAATTACAACCCTGCGCATATACCTCAAGGAAACTCACAGAGATAGAGCAAAGATGGGCAGCCTGGGAGAAGGAGGCTCATGCAGTACGATGGACTCTTCTCACTTGGCGGCACTTCCTGGAAGGGAACAAAATTCCTTTCCAGGTGTGGACTGACCACAAGAACCTGGAAGCGCTAAAAGTGCCCAGGAAACTGACTCCCAAACAAGCGAGATCGTCACATTTCCACTGGTTTAACTTCACTTTAAAACGCCAGGAGCAAAGAACTTCTTAGCAGATGCATTATCCAGACTGCCCCAATACAGTAGTAACTGAACCAACATAACAGACCCACTCATGCCAACTAAGCAACTAGCAGCGCAAGTTTCTACCCAAGCACAAGCCAAATTTCAAAAATCTTTAGCAAGCCAAGCAGGGATTGAATTCAATAAAGCACTGGAAACCGACGAATGGTTTCTGAGCCACAAGAACATATGCACCATGACCGATGGTCTACCATGGGTCAGAGGGAAACTATACAGCCCCAAAAGTCAGAGACTAACATACATGCAGTTTTGCCATGACTCAAAATCAGCAGGACATTTCAGTTTTGTAAAAATCTTACAATTAGTGAAAAGATGATTTTGGTGGACTTCGATAAAAAAAAGACATTGAAAGCAACATGGCTAGCTATTCAGTTTGTGTTTCAGTGAAGAGATTGCAAGGAAAAACTCCAGGCTTACTGCAACCACTCAGCTCCTTGGAAGGAAATTTCTATGGACTTTATTGTACAATTACCAGAAAATGGGGGAAACACAGTCATTTGGGTCATAATGGACTTATTCTCCAAACAAGTACATTTTATCCCCTGCCAAAAAATCCCCAATGCAAAGACACTTGCAAAGCTTTTCATTCATTGACTTCATGGAGCCCCGCAATGTATCATATCAGATAGAGGAGTGCAATTCACATCAGAGTTTTGGAAAGTGATCCTAAGCCTATTAGGGACTACCCAGGGGCTGTCATCTAGTCATCATCCACAAAAAAATAGTGGGACTGAACAGCTGAACTCAGTACTGGAGCAGTACTTAAGATGCTTCATTAATTACAAGCAGGACAACTGGATTGAGCTGCTTCCATTCGCAGAAGTTGCCTACAACAATGTGGTCCACTCCAGCACTGGCTACACTCCATTCCAAATGGCAACAGGACAAAGTTTTAACCCGATGCCTGAACTCCCTTCAAGTGACTCCATAATCCCTTCCCTAAAGGAATAGATTGCATAATTAAGAATTAAGATTGCCAGTTGTGAGGAAAGCTTTAGACGAAGCTAGAGAAGCAGATAAAGTCCAAGCAGATAAAAAGAGAAGTGAGCCAAAACCATTTCAAGTAGGAGAAAAGATTTATCTATCTACAAAGTACTTAAAATCCCTACAACCCTCCAAGAAGTTAGGACCAAAATTTGTGGGACCATTCCCCATTAAAAGAATTATAAATCCTGTCATAGTAGAATTGGAACTCCCAAAAACACTCAGACAAGTTCACCCAATTTTGCACTGTAGCCTCTTAAAACGTGAGCTGCAGTCACCCTTAAGGCCAACTACAGCTCCTCCCCTACCTCCAATTATGGTGGAAGGCGAATAACATTTTGAAATTAAAGAAATCCTAGACTCCAGAAAACATCACAGCTCCACCCAATACCTGGTAGCTTGGAAACATCTACCACCATCCCAAAATGAGTGGGTCCACAAATGCCACGTTAAAGCCCCCAGACTCCTTAGCAAGTTTCATGCTGCATACCCTGATAAACCAGACTAATCCTTGTCCCCCTTTTTTCTGTTTGTTCCACAGGTGGATCTCTCTTTCTTTTAAGAGGGGCAGGATGTCAGAACCCATCTTATACTGGGGCGGGGATCTATTTTATTTATTTCTATTCCTTGCTAAAGGTTCTGCCATTCTCCTGAAGGAGAGGGGGAAGATGCTTCGGGCTGTCTCTTTGTATCTCTGTTTCACTATAATGTATCCTTTCTGCTATTCCTGCATACTTGCTATTTGAACTGTCTCTCCCTTGATGTTACCTTGGGGTGAGAAACGAATGTGCCTCCGGCCATCTGGCTTATCTCTCTCTATGAAAGGAAAGGTGTGAAGACCCAATAACATCATTGCAAGCCTGGGAACGGTCTGTGTTATCAGCTCCTTTCCCACAGCGGACTTAACACCTGAGGATTGGCCCATTCAAACTGACTGAACAAACTATTGGGGTGGGGTTTGCTTGCGACTCTTTTAACCTATTGATCTGACCAAGAAACCCTCAGATCCTGCCTATCATGCCTGCTATCAGCTTCTCCTAATAAAAGTAAGCAGCGTGGTGGTAGTGTAATCAATAGTCCAATAACAAAATCATTTGTGCATATCTCCGGTTACATCATTACAAGTTCCCTCTCTATTTCCCTTAATTATTATATCACATTCAAGTTAATACATTTCTAGTTATAACTCAGTCAGTCAATACATTTGTCAATCTAAATTTACTTATAAATATCCAAGTCCTGTTTTTAAGCTTTACTTAATTCCAATTACCATGTTCCAATTTAGCCTTGAATAACCATAATATTTAGACTTCAGGTAACCCAAATTTCACTCATTTAATTACAAAATAATTATCGTATCTAAAATACACATATTGTTTGGAATGTTACATTCTTACTTTATTTCACAAGTATATTCTATTTCTCTTCCTGGTAGTTCCTCATTTACTAATAATATATCTTTGATTGTCACAAACCCATTTCCATGTTACAATTCAAAACTAAAATCTAATAGCTAATTTTCATTTCCTTTATAGATCTAGGTCCTAAATATTAAATCAATCAATATCTCTAAAAATCTCCTTAACCCATTAAGTAAAATTTTAAGCTATTCCATCATCAGTAAGCAAAAAAAAAAAAAGGAGAAAGTCCCATTTTTAAATCTAACTCTGGCTTTCTTTTTGTGCCAAGCAGACTACCATACCAGTGACTTTAAATCCTCAGATGAGTCTCCCTTCATTCCTACACATGTTGTTTGAATCAAGGGAGAGGATCCAGTTATCAATTTTTCAAATGAACTGGCCCCTTTTTGATCATTAGATTGTTGCCCTAATAGTTCAAATCTCCATGTTTGATTTACAATGTTTATCGTCAGTTCAGTTGGTCTTCTTCTTCTTCCAGTTTCATCTGGCTAGGATAAAAGGTCATGTCCTATGTTATAATTGTTATGTGATTGTCTAGATTGTCTAGGTCATGGGATGGCAACCCACGGCTCTGGAGCCACATGCGGCTCTTTGAGCCATCTCTTAGAAGCACCAAGCTGAAAACACCAGCCTGAAGATGACGAATGGGACTTCGTCGAAACGTCGCCAAGAAACTTCCAATTTTACAGCACAACAAAGCCCCCACCCAAACAGAACACTCCCCCAGCCAATCAGAACATAGCCAACCCCCAGCCAATCAGAGCACAGCCAAGCCCCTAACCAATCAGAACATAGCCAAGCTCCCAGCCAATCAGTTCAAACCCCCACTGGCAGTTAAAAGGAAAAAACAGCTTAGACCACACATTGCTCCTGGTAGCAGAAGCCAAAAGCACCAGCCTGACGATGATGAATGAGATTTCATCGAAACGTTGCCAAGACACTTCAAATTCTACGTGGGAGAAAACCCGAAGAACCAAAGACCTGCATACAGACACCCGCGAAAACCTCAGAAAACATATATATATATATATATATATATATATATATATATATATATATATATATATATATATATATATATATATATATATATATATATATATATATATATATATATATATATATATAAAATAAAGGTAAAAAATATATATGCCAGTGGTGGCGAACCTATGGCACAGGTGCCAGAGGCGGCACTCAGAGCCCTCTCTTTGGGCACACGCGCCATCACCCCAGTCCTAGCCTTCAGCTGGGTTTCATAAAACCTTTTCGCTTTAGGCCTCCACTGCCATGTGCAAAAAAAAAGGTTCAATCAATCAGTCAATTTCAACTTCTCGGCAGAAAAAAGATCTTGCAAAGTTGGAATTGATTGATTGAACTTTTTAGTCCCACCCAGTCTGCTGTTACCACCACAGCCACGCCCACCCAATGGGCCACACTCAGCCAATGGGCAACACCCAATCGGCACCCAACGATGCATAAGTGGGTTTTGGGTTGCAGTTTGGGCACTTGGTCTCTTAAAGGTTTGCCATCACTGATATATGCAGTGTTATCTTCCTTTTAGATATGCAAAGGGTTTTGCGCCTCCCAGTGTTTTGTTTTCAATGGGAAACTGGTCCAAGTGGCTCTTTGAGTGTTTTAGGTTGCCTACCCCTGGTCTAGGTTCTCAGTAAATTGTGTTTGTTGTTGCATAGAGTCCTCTTTGATGTTAATTTGTTTCTCTTCTGTTGTTTTTTGGATTGTAGGTTCATCAGTTGGAGTCTGGACTTCAATTTGTAGTTTGATATCTTTGTCTTTCACTCTGGAGTTCATTAGCTCAGTGGCTTCAAGTATTTTTTCAAATATAAGTTTATAGTTAAGTTGTGGGTAAGATTCTTCCATTTCTATGGTGTTTACAAATAGTCTTTTAGTGGAGGGTATGTTTAGTAAAAGTCAGCAAATGTCCACCTCTACTATTCCTAGAAGTTGTTTTCACCACCCAGCTGTTTCAAGTTCTTATCTTTTTTAGATAATGTGAAGGGCAAATCTAGGGAGAAAGCAGTCAAGAAATTCACTTGCTGTACCAGGCTTTGCCACAAGATGTCCCCAGTAGGCTATGAAGTCTTCCAGATACCAGTTAAGCTTTTATCCAGTTAAAAAAAATTTTTTCCAACTTAACAAATAGATAAGATGATAGGTCCCTGTAATAGGAACTTTTTGGGATCCCAAAGTATCCCAAAAATAAAAATCCAGTTATTTAGTTGTTTAGATTAGTTATTCTTTTCTTTTCTTTTCAAAGCTTAATTTCCTAAAGTAGACAGATGCCGCTGTGTTAAAAGCAGGGAAGAAATTTCAGAAGGCTATCACAGGAAGGTAGTTGGGGTAAAAGAAAGGTAAGGAAAGGTCTCACCCAAATCCTCCGCAGTGCTTTTGTTGTGCTTGGTGGTTATTTTTGCTTTCAGCTGGCACAGCTTAGTGATCGGCCATATTAATGTCCGACCTTTTCTCCGATGGTCCAAAGGAGCTGCCTCGGATCAAACAGAAGGGCTGCTGCCCTTCCACAATCTGTCGAGGGTCCTCCTCACAGTCATCGCCCCTCCAAAGTGACTTATGACCCTTTTCAGGGTCGCCCGACAAAGGGAAACCGGGCGGCAGAGAGAGCACTCTCCCCATACGTCCGTCAGTGCTGTGATCCAGAACCGGAAAGTCACACTATCTCAATTTCTTGTATCATCATGCTAAGTTCCAAGGATGTCCATATGATATAAATTCTAGACCATGATTTATGTCTATTTGAGTAAAATGTATATTGTAGTTTGTTTGAATTTTTTCTCTCTCCATGTATCTTGGATACAGAGTTCTTCTGCCATTTTTAAAAACACTTTAGTTAATATATTTCTTCCTTTCTTTTCTTGTTTAGTGCTTTTATAGTCCAAAGTTCCATATATTGTTGCATTGAAATCTCCCACTATACAACGATTTCGATAGTCCAATTTATAGTGTGGTCTCTTAATATGTGTTTCTTGGAGGCAAATTATATCCATTTTTAATTTTTGTAGTTGTGTAAATTTTTTTCCCGTTTTGAGGGAGAATTTAGTCCATTTATATTCATTGACAAGATCCCACTTTCCTTTCCATCTCTTTCAATCATATATAGGTCTTAATCTTCTAGTCGATCTTATCTGTGTCTGATCTCTTTGTCTTGCTCCTTTTCTTCTATGTATGTATTTTTAATTTCTTCCTCTTCTCTTGGTTTGACTGCTCCTTCTACTCTTCCTGTTTCTTTGTTTCTCTCATTGTACCACATTAAAAATCACCTCTTTACGTAAACGCTCTGTGGTTGTCATAGAATTCCATTGCTTTTAGTAGCATATCCGGTCTATAACTTTTCATGTCCCAATAGATTAAAATCCCCTCTGGAATCAGCCATCTGAAATTCACTCCTTTTTCAATTAATTTTCTAATTAGAAACTGGTATTCTCTTCAGTATTCTCTTATTCTCCTAGGGATTTGTATCAGAACTACAATTTCTTTTTCTTTGTATTTCAAAGATTCATCTATTACTCTTCTCAAAATCTCATCTCTTATGGATCTTTTAAGAAATCTAACATGTACTTCTCTGGGGACTTTATTTCTTCTAGCGTAGTTTGAGTTGACTCAACAGATCTGATTTAATTCTCCTTCCATTTCCTGTTTTCCAATTCCTAATGCATCTGCCAATAATTCTGTTATCAGGTCTAGAAGGTCCTCTTCCATTACATTTTGAAATCTTAAAAAAGTATTAAACCTTTTTCATTTCCATGACAGCTATCGAATCTTCTAGTTCTCCATTTATTTGTTTAAATTTCTGGTTTTCATCTTTTAAGTCTTCTAATTTCTGGTCAACCTCAGTTGATTTATCTGTAAGGACCCACCCCACTTTGCATCTTAAGAAGACAGAACTCTTCTAATATTTCTTCCAAAAGGCATCTTTATTAAGAGAAAATGGTCTCAGGCGTTCTAGACATGACTTGGGGGCCAAGCCCTATGGTTCAAGGTTTTAAGGGGTTCCCAGCAACCCCACCCCACCCCACCATCCTTCCAGTGACAATCCCAGGCATTACATTTCCACCCCCTTTTTCCTCACTGCCAGCGGAAGGAAGACTTCAGAGAGGAGTAGATGAAAGCTGATGGCCCCATTGTTATGGTTAGTCCTTTTGGTGGTATCCACATTCAGTCCCTTTTAAAGTTGTACCGAAAGAAGTGAGGGCCATAAAACCCCTTTGTTCACCCCCTTCCCCTTCATCGTAGGACAGAATCCAGAGAGGGCAGAAATGGGGTTTTCCATAGTCGATAACTAGAGATGAAATATAATTGGATTCTGACATTATCTTCTATTTTTTTTAATTCTTTGTTGGTTTTTTGTAACCATCTATTTAAAATTTTCAAACTTAGAGTCCATGTTATTAATTTTATCAAGATCACTTTAGGGTTCATTTTATCAAGATCACTTTTCATCTCCTCATGGTTTCTTGTTGTAGCTGGCATGTGAATAGCAATTGCCTTTTGGATTGCTTGTAGTGTCATGTGTTTCTTTTTGGAAGTTATTAACCTTTTCTTGTTGGAGCATTGTATCAATTGATCTCTGATAAACTGGACTTGCAGAAGCAGAGGAGGAAGCAGAAGTTACTTTTTTTCCAGCTTTAGATAGATTTGGGACACTCATATTTCTCTTTTAATCATATTTTATAATCCACCATGTAAATCAGAATTTGTAATCAAATAGGCTCCTAACAAATAGGAGAAGTAAATAGCAAAAATAATAAAAAAGAAAAAAGAAAAGGGAAAAAAGGAAAAAATATACCAAAATTTGTAATCCAAAGTGTTCTGCTAGTAGAAGTTTCTTGTTATTTACTCTGTCTCAAAACAGCTTGTAAAAATTTCCGGTGAAGCTTATTTGTAATCCAGGGAAGTCAGATGACTTCAAAACAACTTTTATTTGTAATTGTAATCCATCCTGTAAAAAGGGGCAATCCAAAAAAATTCTTAGATCTCACCCAGTTTCATCCGCGTTGCTTTAAAGGTGCTTGGTTGTGATTTTGACTTCGGCTGTCAGAGCTTAGTGACGGGCCTTATTGCTATGGCCAGTCTTTCCCCTGCCAGTTTGGAGGGCTTCCCCGGATCAAACAGAAGGACTGCTGCCCTCCCGCAATCAAGTGGGGATCCCCTCCTTGCTCGTCACCCCTACAGGGTGACTTTCGACATTTTCCAGGGTCCCCCAGCAGGACAAATTTGGACGCGAAAGATGAAGCTCATCTTCCTGCATCCGCAGTGCCACGATGGCAAACTGGAAGTCATAAATGGATATATCTTTACGTTAACATCACAACATAAGAATTTTCAGAAAATGAAAGAATCTACCAATGGATGGGATTGTGATTTAACGCAGAGAGAGGAAAACATAAAAGACTTGACTGAAGCACTGGAACTGGAAGAGATAGTCCACACTCCAGAATCACAAAACAAAGCCAAAGATAAGAAGAAAAGCCTGATAAAATGGATCACAGAGATACGAAAAAACCTATGATTGAGACACAAAAAAAGATAAAAGAAATCAATGTATTACCTGATTTGCCTCTCCCATCCTTAACATCATCCACAAGAAAATGGCAAGAATTTTTAATTAAGTGGAATAGATGGATGAGAAAAGATGTTTGGCAAATGAAAAAGACTAAAATCAGATCCAAAGGATCAGAAGATTGGACCTATGAGACACAATTTTTAAAGATTAAGCATTTGTTTGAATATGGTTAATGTACAATATGGATGACTTCCGGTTGCGATCTGCAGCAATGCAGATGCAGGAAGATGGGGCTCCATCTTTCGTGTCTGGTTTCACCCCGCTGGGGGACCCTGGAAAGAGTTAAAAGCCACCCCATAGGTGTGGCAAGTAAGGAGGGGACTCTCGTTAATCATGGGGGGTGTCAGCCCCCCCACTTGATCTGAGGAAGCCCTCCAAACTGGCAGAGGAAAGACTGGCATTCGTGTAGCCAGCCCTAAGCTGCAGAAAACAGAAGTCAACAAGCACTATCAAGCAACTTTACAGCAACGTGGATGAAACTGGGTGAGACCTGATCCTTTCTTCATGATTTTAAGACCTCTTCCTGGAAATCTTCCCAAAGTGTTCCCCCCACACGATGAAAGAGGAAAAGGGAATTTCTGCTCCACTCCCCCAGAAAAGAAAAGTGGCAAATTAATACTTGGGAATACTGGTGAAACCTATAAGACTTATTTGGAATTTTGATTGCATCAGAAGAAATAATTTCAGTGATTAAACAATTGAAATTGGGAAAATCTCCTGGGACTGATGGGTTAACGGCAATTTATTATAAGCACCTTCAAATGGAAATGGTGGGACCTCTTAGAGAGCTATTTGTTAATATACAAGAGGGTGGTCAGGTTCCACCTTCATGGAAAACAGCCTATGTTTCTTTAATTCCCAAAGAGGGAAGAGATAATGTTCAACCAGAAAATTTTAGACCTATTTCATTGCTGAATACGGATTACAAGATTTTTGCAAAAGTGATGCCTAATAGATTAATGACAGTTTTACAACAAATAATTCATTCAGACCAAACCGGTTTTTTACAAGGGAGACAGATGAAAGCTAATGTTAGACAACTCATTAATATATTAGAATATTTGGAGACGCACATTCAGGTGCCCGCAGTTCTTATGTTTTTGGATGCGGAAAAAGCATTTGATAGATTGAATTGGTTGTTTTTGAAAAAATTGATTGCTCGGATGGAAATGGGGGATCAGTTTATTAATTCCATATTGGCGATTTATCAGAAACAAACAGGACAGATTATTGTGAATGGTGATTTAACAGATTCATTTAATATAGAGAAAGGTACTATACAGGGATGTCCATTATCCCTTTTGTTGTTTGTTTTAACTTTAGAAGTTTTACTGAATAGAATAAGAAGAGCAGATGATTTAAAAGGTATAAAGATTAGACAACAAGATTATAGATTACGTGCTTTTGCTGATGATTTGGTCATGACATTGACTCAACCAATACAATCAGCCAAGAGATTGATGGAGATAATTAAAAATTATGGTAGGGTATCAGGGTTTAAATTAAATATATCTAAGACAAAGATGTTAGTTAAAAATTTAAATACTAATTTAAAACAGGAATTGGAAAAAATAATGGGATGTGAGATAGTTAAGAAAATTAAATATTTAGGAATTGACATAGAAGCCTCTAATGGGAAGTTGTATAAAAATAATTATGAAGTTTTGTGGAATAAGACACAAATAGAGATGGAGAAATGGAAGAAATTACAATTATCTATGTTGGGTAGGATAGCAGCAGTTAAAATGAATGTACTGCCTAAATTTTTATTTCTTTTTCAAATGTTACCTATACTTTAAAAGGATGCAAATTTGGAGGAGTGGCAGAAGGGTATTAATAGATTTATTTGGAATGGCAAGAAACCGAGGGTCAAATTGAAAATTATTCAGGATACAAGGGAAAGAGGTGGTTTGAAAATGCCTAATTTTAAGTTATATTATCACGCTGCCATTTTAGTAGCGATAAGTGATTGGGTCAATTTAACTAATGATAGAATATTGAATATTGAAGGGTACGGTTTAGTATATGGCTGGCATGCATATTTAGTTTATGATAAAAAGATGGATAGGAGTTTCAAAGAGCACCTATTGAGAAATGCTCTGCTGCGTGTTTGGAAAAAATATCACTATAAATTAAATGATAAGATTCCTGTTTGGACGGTTCCCAGACACGCAATAGAGAATATAAATAGAGTACAATTACAAGATGTGGTGTCTTATGAGAAACTCCTGATTAAAGAAGGGAATCTTTTATTATTGAAGTCTTTGAATAATTTAAGAGAGGAAGGAATAACCCTTACCTGGTTTCAATACTTACAATTGCAGACTAGATGGAAAAAAGATTTGAACATGGGTTTATCTCAAACAGATGAAAATTTAATTAAACAAATTAGAGACCAAAGGCCAATGCATATTAAAAGATTGTATAATGTATTGATAGAAATTGATTCTGAGACTGAATTAGTTAAGGACTGTATGATAAAGTGGGGACAAAATTTCGGACAACCAATTATGATGGAAATTTGGGAGAGGATCTGGGTGAAAAATGTAAAATTTACACAAGCGCAACATTTAAGGGAAAATTTTTATAAAATGTTTTATAGATGGCATTTGGATCTGAAGAAAGTATCATGTATGTACCCTAATTTTAAACCTAATTGCTGGAGATGTGATTGTACAGAGGCTACTTATTTTCATGTATGGTGGACCTGTAGAAAAATCAAGGCTTTTTGGATAAAAAAATGCAAAATATTTTGAAAAAACGTATTGAATTTTCACCAAGTTGTTCTTATTAGGTATTATAAAGGACTGCACCACCATAGAGATGATCTTAATTTTGAATTTGATCACAGCAGCAAGACTGTTGGTTGGACAATATTGGAAGAAGGCAGAATTACCATCCATCGAGGAATGGACTTTGAAAGTCATAAATTTGGCGGAAATTGCCAAAGTATCTGCATATTTGAAAGATCACTCAAATGAAAAATATATGTTGGACTGGAAAAAATGGATAGATTATATTCAAGGGAAATATCAATCTAAGATATTGTATTTATCATATAGTTAAATGTTTATTAGGATTTATATAATAACTTAGTTTAATTTAGGGGGTTTTCTTTTGTTTTACCCTGTATTCACTTTGGGAAGTCGGGGGGGTGGGTGGGTTGGGGGGGTTTACTATTGTATTATAATGCACTCAACTGTAATACTTGCAATATATAAGGATGATGTACTTATTGATATAAGAGGCGTTGCTCGGGCAGTACTTCTGGACCACATCTGGAGGGGGTGGAGAGTGAGGAGTGAAGGAGTGGAGGGAAGTAGGGAGGTTGCTGGAGAGGAGGGTGGAGAGTGAGGGAGGGAGAAAAGGAGGGGGTGGGAAGTAGGAGATAGGGAGGTAGGAAGAGGGGGATGTGGTGGAGGGGGTGCTGCCGAGCAACATCTATAGTTATTTTATTTTATATAAGTTTTTATGTTTTGTTTTGTGGGAGACATAGTTGAAAATGATTGTATTGAGTTGTATTTTATTTAATTTGACTTTTTGTTAATAATTATAAAAAACTAATAAAATATTTTCAAAAAAAGACTTATTTGGAATTAAAATATACTTGCAGTTTGAAAATTTGGGGATCAAAAGTGTTTTTAAGACCTTTTTATTTTATTTTTTTCTGAAGGAAAACATGAAAAGTTTAACAATATAAGTTTCGGATTTAAAAACTGAAAAGTGGCATTGATGACATCTAGTGGTAAATTATGGCACAACTTATTTATGTCTAAAAGAAACCTGGCTTGAAGCCCAGAACTAGATAAGATTTTGGCTGGCCTTGGAACTATTTTATTATTGAGAATTATAGTTGAGAAAAAAAAGGAACAGACTTGGTAGCTGCTTATCTGTGTGGCAGAGATGATAAACATTTTAAATTTGGCCTGTCTGAATTTTGAACATAAATACTAACTTTCAGAATTGTATGGGGGATTTTTTTGGGAGGGAAGGGGCATTGTCTTACCTGAACATCTTTTCTCAACATGAGGATGTAGAATCCACCGGTGGGTAATCATAGCCTTCCTGCTCAGCTTATACTAAGTCAGAACTTTAGCCACGCCTCCTTCAGGGAGTGCCTTCTGCTTCCAGTTTTGACGAGACGAAGCTTCCCTGACGAAAGTCTGACTCAATGGCTCCAAACAAAAAAACAAACAAACAAAGACATCTGCCTAGACTGTAAGAGGAGGGCGTGGATTCTACATCCTCATGCTGAGAAAAGGCGTTCAGGTAAGACAACGCCCCTTCTCCAGCATGAGAGGATGTAGAATCCACCTGTGGGACATACCAAAGTCCTACATGTCCCTACGGGTGGGAGTTTAGGCTAGTGTCTCTCAAGAAGAAACAACCTGCTGCAGCACTCTCCTGCCAAACGAGGCATCTGCTGCGGCAAACCTGTCAATTTTATAATGCTTGACAAAAGAAGAGGGAGAAGACCAGGTCGCCGCCCTACAAATCTTCTCCACGGAGGCCTGAGTGAGCCAGGCCGCCGAAGTGGCTGCACTCCGCGTGGATTGGGCCGTAATGTTTGATGGGACCAGGAGTGACAAAGAAACATAAGCCTTAGCTATAAAGGCCCTGATCCACCTGCCAATGGTTGAAGAAACCTTCTGACCCATGGACAATGGCTGAAAAGAGACAAACAACGCCTCTGATTTACGGAAAGCCAAAGTCCTCTTGACGTAATGGAGCAGGGCTCTACGAACGTCCAAAGTATGCCATCATCTCTCCAGACGATGGGAAGGACGTGGACAAAAGTTGGGGAGTACGAGGTCTTGTGACCTGTGAACCCAGGAGTTAACCTTTGGCACAAAGGAGGGATCCAAACGTAAGGTGACCCTGTCCTCTGAAAAAGTGCACAAGTCCTTGTGAACCAAAAGAGCCGCCAACTCTGAAATCCTTCTAGCTGAAGTAATAGCCATGAGAAAGGCTACCTTCAGCAAAAGATAGCGGAGCGAACAAGACCCCAGGGGTTCAAATGGCGATGAAATCAAAGCCTGCAGGACCTTGGGCAGGTCCCAGGACGGGAAACGATGGACTACAGGTGGCTGTACCGCGACCGCCCCTTTTAAAAAGGCACATACAGCCGGATGTTGTGACAAGGGAGCAAGATTATCGCAGGAAAGAACTGTTTGTAAGGCTGCCACCTGCTTACGGATGGTGTTAAGTGCCAGACCCTTATTCATGCCCTCTAAAAGGTACTCCAGGATGTTTGGAATAGTAACAGAAAGAGGAGCTAAATTGTGCTTACAAAAAAAAATGTTTCACGTGGGATCATATATTCTGTTAGTGGAAAGGCGTTGTGAAGCCTGGATGACCAAAATAACTCCTTCTGAAAAGGATTGCCTAATTAACCCTTCCTGCTCAAGTGCCAAGCAGCTAGTTGTAGCCACTGAGGGTCTGGATGCTGAAGGTTCCCCTGACTGAGAGACACCCAGTGCGGAGGAAGTCTCCACGCTGGCGAGAGTGACAGGTCTACAAGGTCTGCAAACCACGGATGCCTTGGCCAGTATGGAGCAATTAAGATCACCTCTACTCTCTCCAGGAGTAACTTGCGGATCGTTGCTTGTAGCAACGGAAGTGGAGGGAAGGCATAAAGCAGCCCCTGTGGCCACCTGCACCTGAGGGCATCCGTTCCCTCCATTCCCCTTGCTGGAAACCTGGAAAGGAACCAGGGAAGCTGAGTGTTCGCCAGAGATGTGAAGAGATCCAGGAGAGGGTGGCCGAACCTGTCCGAGATTTCCTCGAACATAGCCGGATCCAGTCTCCACTCTGAGTGATCCACTGTGACTCTGCTGAGCGAATCCGCCTGGCGATTCACTTCCCCCAAAATGTGTTCTGCCTTGATGGAACCTAGATGTGACTCTGCCCACACGCCCAGTTCCCGGGCCTCCTGCATGAGAGCCGCCGACCTGGTCCCTCCCTGCTTGTTTACGTGGGCCTTGGCTGCTACGTTGTCCATTAGGACCAGAACGTGACGACCTGCCAGAAGAGAGGAGAAGCGAAGAAGAGCTAGATGGATGGCCCTGAGCTCGAGCCAATTGATGTTGTGTTCCAAATCCTGATTTGACCACCTGCCCTGAGCGAGATGCGTTTGGAAGTGAGC
The DNA here is from genome assembly GCA_034064705.1 of Bothrops alternatus. Taxonomy (NCBI): domain Eukaryota; kingdom Metazoa; phylum Chordata; class Lepidosauria; order Squamata; family Viperidae; genus Bothrops; species Bothrops alternatus. The sequence goes on from JARGCV010000112.1 coordinate 34,152,137, forward strand.
CCCCCAGCCGAACTGGCTGGCATCGGTGGTCACTATAAGTCTGGATGGTTCTCTGAAGAGTGTCCCCTTGGACATGGCGGACGAAGTCCACCACAGGAGAGAAGAGAGGACCTGTTGTGGAACCCTGACCTTCCTTGAAGACGCACTTAGATTTTGCCGTTGGAAAGGAAGAAGAAACCATTGGAGACTTCTGGAGTGAAGCCTGGCCCAGGGAACGATCCCCATGCACGAGACCATCTTCCTCAGGAGCTGGGATAGCTGCACTAGAGTGACCAATCCCTGCCTCCGAATGAGTTGTGTGAGCTTTCGGATGCTTGCCCGACGCTCCTGGGAAAGATAAACCGTGCATGCGTCCGAGTCTATGATTGCCCCTAGGTGCAACAGATGTTTTGAGGGAACGAGGTGACTTTTTTGTAATTCACGGAAAAGCCGTGATCCTGAAGGGTGAGTAGCATGACCTGTAGATCCGCTTGAGCGAACTGAAGGGAGCTGGATAGGATCAAGATATCATTGGACGCGCACTGGCAATGTGCGAAGGTGGGATGCCACTACAGCCAGCACCTTTGTGAATACGCGAGGAGCTGAGGACAGGCCGAATGGGAGGGCCCTGTATTGGAAGTGTCGATTTGCGTAGCAGAATCGGAGAAACTGCCGATGCTCCTGCCTGATTGGTATGTGTAAATATGCCTCTGTCTTTCCTGTCCTGGAGGAACCAGCTCTATAGCCTCTATTTCTATAAGGTGGTCTATGGCCAATTTTAGCAGCCGCGCTTTGGCTGGATTGCGTGAGACAGGGCATTTTATGAAGTGACTTGGTAGAGGGGAGTAAAATTCTATGACTAGGCCTTGTGTTATGGTCTCTCTTACCCAACAGTCAGTTGTAGTTGCCTGCCACACGTCGCTGAACAGCGCCAGGCGACCTCCAATGGGACTGTCCCTGGCGTCACTTGGACCGCCTGTACAGGCAACCCCCCGTGCCCCTAAAGAATCGTTTTGATTGAAACTGGTCCCTGCCTGAGGTAAGGCGGTCCTGGTAACGATCCTGCCTGGAGGGAAAGGATCGCGAGCTTCTGGGCCAATCCCAGGACTGCCCTCCATGAAAGGGCTGCCTCCATTCCCAGGAACCGCCCTGGCGGAAACCCTGTCTACGGAATTCCTGCTGTGGTCGTTTGTCCGATTTTTTAGAAGGATGAGCTAGGATTTTCCGCTTATCCTTGCTCTCAATAATATATGGTTCAAGAATGGACCCAAACAACTTTGAACCTGAATACTTAGAGGTGGACAGCCGCTACTTAGACTTCAAATCTGTCCTCCACTGTTTCAGCCAGAGAAGCCTCCGTGAGGCCACTGTTGCCCCAATTGATCTGGCTGAGTACCTTGTGGCGAATAAAGATGAATCCGCCATGTACTCCGCCGCAGTGAGCAGCTTGGTCAATGTCTGGTGTGTGCGTACCTGTTCAGGTGGGACACTCGATTGTAGCTCCCGAAGCCACATGATAGAGGCCCTGGCAAAGAAGGAGACCGAGGTGGCAGCCCTGATTGACCAGGCCAAGGATTGATGAGCCTGACGGAGTGAGAACTCAAACTTTTTGTCCTCAGCTTTCAGGGCCTCAGCCATGTCCCCTGGAATGGGGAAGTGGAAAAGAGAGATATTAGTGGCTCGTCTACCGACGGTACCTCCAAGATGGAGGCAAAGGGAGAGGAAACATTAAACAGCTTTTTCTCCATATTGTTGGGAGAGGGGACAGTCGCTAGTGACGCCCACTGTGACTGTACCATGGAGCGAAAAACCTTGGGACAAGGGATCTGCTTCTCTTCAGTCACCGGAGTGATAAAAAGAGGGTTGGGCTCATCCTCCTCATCAGAGGAGGCGGGCTTAGCCACCTTGGCAGCTGAAAGGTTTACCATAGCACAGGCCTTGAGAAGGAGAGAACGAAAGGAAGCGGGGTCAAATAAACCTGAGGTAGATGCCTGTTCCGGGGCAGCATCCTCATCCTCTGACATCGGGATGTCAGTCATCTCCAGGTCCACAGATCCCTCCTCTGCCACCTGTGAAGAAGTCTCTGAGACACCAGAAGCCTGGGTTGCGGCCCGTCCCATATGGGGAGGGAGCACAGATGAAGGCAAGGAACCTTGAGGGAGAGGAGGATCCCTGGAGGAAGACATGAACTGATCAAATGCCTGTTGCATAAACAAGTGGAATTGGTCTGACCACTGACTACGCTGATCCCTGGCACTAGACCCCGCCTCAACATGGGTGGCTGCAGAACCAAGGTGTTCAGGAGAGGATGGAATCGAATGAGGGGAACCAACCTGTTCAGTTTCCCCCGGAGGAGACCATGGTCTAGAACGCTGCCCAGATTCCAATTGTGGCTCAAATGGAATAGGAGTGTCCAATGGGGCGGGGGAAACCACTTCAGCCCCACTGGCTCTGAGCCTCTGGGCCTTGGAGAACTCTCTCTCCAGAGCCTGGTGCCTCCTCATGGCCTCTCGCTCGGCTGCCTTCGACGGCTCCTTCATAACCAGGTGCTTAGTTTTAGCCTTCTTCTTGCCCCCCTGCTTCCAAATTAGTAGATCTGCGCTTTTGCGTTGTAGGGAGGGTGCCTGAGCCTTGGTATGCCTGGGGCGAAGCACTGTCTGCCATGCTGTCTGGTTGGTCCGGTGAAGGTACCCAGACGATGGGGGGAGAACCCAAGGACCCAGATCCTACTGGCAGAGAAGGGAGACCTACCCTAATTCTACACTGAAGCAATGGCAGTCACAGTCAGTAGAATCACTAAATTCTCCTGCTAGGCCAAGTGACTAAAGGTCACAACTAGGTACAACAGGTGGTAATAAATCCCCTTTGGACAGCAATAAACTGCAATAACGTCCGCTAAAGTTCTATACTAATACTAGCAATAAAACCTTGAAAACGAGAAAAGGAATTTTACTCTCCGGAAGATCAATCCGTTCACTCTCTCTTACATTCCCCCCGGTAAGGCCTGACTCCGCAGGCACTAAAAACGGCAAGCAGGTGCAAGCCCTGCAATCAAGCCTTTAACCGGCCACCTTAAATTATAGTCGCACCCAAAAACAAAATGGCGGCCTGGCCTCTTGGACAACAAAGGGCGCCACGCCTCCTAAGATGGCGGCCACACCAGCCAGAAAGCCTCCGGACCTGTCCTCAAAATGGCGGCTGCGCCTAAAACCAAAATGGCGGCCGCGACTCACACACGCGGCTCCGCAACGGCCGGCAATCTGAAACCTTGAAAAAACGGCCACAAACAAGAAAGAACGGTCACGGAACCCTCCCCACCTCTGTGGGTATCGAGGATCGCTTTCCCCCACTCCGAGAATCACTTGCTGTTGGCTGTAGCAGCCGCGCTGCTATCCGGCAGAAGAAAAGCTGCGTCGTCCTCCTATCGAGAAGCAAGGGGAAGGAATCTCCCCAGGGACACTCCAGTGAGGGAGCGTATGCCAATCTTGCGCTGGTGGTAGCTCCACTAGTGAGGGAAAAACCCTCAAGCCTCGAGGCCCAAGCCTCTCAGGCCTTTGAGTCCGAAGGCCCTCACCTACTGCAGCCAATCCTCAATTTAAAACTCTTTTAGAGACAGAAAATCAATCAGACCGAATTAAAACTAATGGAAAAAAATTTGAATCATCAATTTGAATGAAATAGCTAAAATCCTACAATTCAATTCCTGACTAGGCCTACTAGCTAAGGAGCCTCCAAATTTAGGTACTGCTGAGCTGTAGACTAAGTCAAAACTGGAAGCAGAAGGCACTCCCTGAAGGAGGCGTGGCTAAAGTTCTGACTTAGTCTAAGCTGAGCAGTAATTTAGTCCCTTGAGGTCTAGTATGCCTCTCCATCCCCCTGATGCCTTTTGGACTATGAAGAGAATGGAGTAGAATCCCTGACCTCTCTGGTCCAGCGGAACCGGTTCCACGGCCCATATGTGGAGTAAATGGTTTACTGCCTCGTCCATCAACCTCCTTCTTATTCGGTTGCGAGGGCTTGGACAAGGGAGGAACCGGTTTGCGGGGGTGGAGACAAATTCTAGGAAGAGGCCCTGGCGGATGATGTTGAGAACCCATGCGCCTGTGGTGGTGACCTCCCACTGGTGGACGAACAGGGAGAGTCTGCCCCCGATGGGAGGTCCTGATGAGGTGTCATTTTGATCGTCGGAAGGGCCTGTTGGAGCCTCGAAAGGGCCGCTTGCCCTGCGGCTGTTGTCTTGGTCTGGGGCTTTGCCTGTCTGCCTGTCTGTCCTGTCTGTCCTGTCTGTCCTGCCTGGCCGGGAAGGACTGAGATGCCTGGTACTGGTTGTACCTGGCCCCGGCCCGAAAGGGCTGCCGCCGTGGGTAGGCTCCAGAGCGTCTGTCCAGCCTCCTAAACACGTGTTTCAGGACCCTGCGTTTGTCCTTGTTCTCTGTTGTATAGGGGTTCAAGGCGTCCCCGAACAACTTTCCCCCTTGGTATGGTGCCGCTGCGAGTTTCCACTTGGATCTAGAGTCCGCCTGCCAGTGTTTCAGCCAGAGCAAACGCTTGCCAGTGATGTTGGAAGCCATAGCTCTGGATGAGAACCGAGCGGCCTGGAGAGTTGCGTCTGCTGCATACTCTGCGGCCGCCACGATCTTACTGAGATCCTGTTGCGTGCGGAAGTCCTCCACAGGGATCTTTCCCTGGAGCTCCTGGAGCCAACCGTGGGCGGCCCTGATGAAGAATGAAGCGGAGGTGGACGCTCTGATTGCCCAAGCGGTTGCTTGGTGCGTTCTGCGGAACGTGGCCTCGCCTTTGCGATCCTCACGTTTGAGGGCCTCAGCTAGGTCTCCTGAGAAGGTGGTGGACGACACTAGGGGCGCTAGGGGTTCGTCCACTGTAGGTACCTCCAGTGTCTCTTCCAATTTTGGAGCCACGCCGAACAGCTTTTTGTCGGTACTGCTCGGCGTGGGAAGAGAGGCCGGTGATTTCCACTGTGTCTTGATTGCTTTCAGGAACATGGCGGGACAGGGGATGTGATGCTTGGTCGTGACCGGTTCCACGAAGCTGGGGTGTGCCTCTGCATCAGTCTCCTGTAGGTCGGAGCCTGTTGCCGCTGGGGTTTCGGGCCCCAAGTGTGCAGTGGATGCAGCCTTGCGCAGCAAGGTCAGGAAGGAGGAGGGGTTGAATAGCCCTTTGGAGGTGGGAGTCTCCGGTGGGTCCTCCTCCTCGTCAGACATTGGCACCCCCTGTTCCGCCATTTCCTCCTCTATGTATGATTCCTCCGAGGCCTGAGAGGCTGAGGGAGATGTGGGACTATCGTGCACCCTCGTCTCTCGGTGAGGGCTGCGTTTCCGAGTCGTGGGTGCCTGTGTTCTGGCCTCTAGGGCGCGCTCCACCACCTGGGCGATAAGCAGAGCCAGGCGATCCTCATTTGGGAGGGTCGCTTGCTCGTTGCCCATGGCCTGAGGGTCGTCTATAGATGGTCCCAAAGGTGATTCCGGCGCTAGTTTTGCTTTTTTCTGCGCCTTGGAAAACTCCCTTTCCAATGCCTGGTGTCTCCTCTTGTCCTGTCTGTCTGCTCTCTTAGAGGTCATAGTGGCAGATCTAACGCTAGATTTGGCTGCCGACCTGCTATTGCCTTCCAGACAAGGTTGACCTGATGAGGACGGCGGGGCTCCTGAAGAAGGCGAGGTAGCCTCTTCCATACTCCGATATCGCCAGGGCGCGAGAGGGGGTCCCGGGTATCTAGGAGGTGTAGCCCCCTGGGTTGTCACAGGTGCGCGGGAGGGGCTCCTGGCACCCAGGGGCAGCCTAAGAGTGGGTAAGGGCGGCACACTGCCTGGATGGCTGGGGGCCCACTACGGCTGTGCATGGATGGGGCAGGCACGCTATGGGGGGCGCCTGCAGTCCGCTAGAAGAGAACCCTTGGATACCGCAAGCCCACTGTGGGGAGGGGCGCCTGGGATCCACGTAGGGTTGCTCGGATAACGCCAGACACGCTAATGTTGGTGCCTGGCCTCCGAGTGGAGCCAAGATCTAAGGGTCAGGCCAGGCGCTCGGATAATGACAGGCACGCTGATGGGGGTGCCTGGACTCCGAGTGGACCCAAGATCCAAAGGGCCAAAGGCCAGGGAGCTAACGATCGGACAATGGGAGACACCAAGTTTGGGATGGGAGTTTGAGTGTACGGGCTGGCCTAGTTATGTCTGGACTCCCTAGGTAGGCCTGGCTGCGGAGCCCAGTGGGCCTGGCGTCCTACCTGGGGCCCGCTGTCCTGCTCTGTGGATGGGGTTGAGGCTGTGCCCGGCCTGTGGGGTCGCGGGCTCGTGCCACGTGGCTTAAAGCAGCCACTGTGGCCCGCTCAGCTTCCCCCTTCGCTCGCTTTCAGAGCGGCTGCTCGGGTCCGGCCTTGTTTCTACGCCGCCTTGGCTGAAACCCCCCGCGTGGGGCCTCCGTGGCAATCCGCTGGTCTGCGCTGGCTTTGTTCCAGCCGCCGACCACGTGTTCAATGGCCGCGGGCCACCCCAGCGCCGCACCGCTGATCGGCGCTGGCTTTGTTCCAGCCGCCGACCACATGATCAATGGCGGTGGGCCGCCCCACCGCCACACAGCTGATCGGCGCTGGCTTTGTTCCCGCCACCGGCCACGTGGCCAATGGCCGCGGCTGCTCCGGCACCGATCAGCTGGTCGGCTGCAACCTCTCTCCTCGCTGCGGCCGTGTGTCCAATGGCCGCGGCCGCCCGGCGCCGATCTTAAATCGGTTCCGCTGCCCGGTGCGGCCTCTCTACTCAGGCGGCAGGCCGCGGCTCTCCGGCGCCGATCAGCTGGCCGGCGCCGGCTTTGTCCCCAGGTCCGCGAGCGAGAGGCCGCCGGGCCGCTGGCCGGCTTTACCCTGGGGCTCTCAGCAGCCGCGCGTTGCTCCAGCGCCAATCAGTTGGTCGGCGCCGGCTTCCTCTAGGGCTGCGTGGCCGCCGAACAGCTGGTCGGCGTTTCTGCTCAGCGGCTTGGGATCAAGCCGCGAGACCACGCAGCGCTCGGGGCGCCGATCCGTTGATCGGCGCCGGGGCTATCCCCCCGCGATTCCCCTGCGGAGGGGGGAAACGGCGACGAAGGGTGAGGGGACCCCCCTCCCCTTCGCCCCCCCTCCGCCCTCCCCCACGCCAACCGGGGTACTTACGGTTTGATGAGGGAGTTGGAAGAGAATCCAATGGGGGGAGATGTGTGAGGAGGCTAGGAGAGCAAGCTCCCAACCTCTGCTTAAGCCTATTTACTGTTCTAGCTTAGCCTGCAACTCTCTACCTAACAAGGATTTCTAACTAAAGAAGAATTCACCAATGGTGACTTTATCTGCCTAGGAGCCACGCTTCATGTCCTTCCTGGGCGAAATCAAGTCAAATCTGGGGATAAGGTCCAGGAAGGGGGCGTGGCAGCTTTGGATGACTTGATTTGATAGGGCAGGAATACAGTCATAACCCATGGGTGGATTCTCCATCTCCCAGTGCTGGAGAAAATGCTGACATAAACATTAACGAGGAGGAAATAAATGATCAGACCCAGAAAAATGAAAATTCAGAAGATATAACGATAATATTGGAAACAGAAAAGGCATTTTATAAACCAAGGTTTCAGAACATACTGGATGACAAGGAAGGAGAGCTGATAGAATGGAAGATAAAATCATTATTAGAACTGTGGGCTACTAGAGAAGGAGGGAGGCAGTTTAATGAATATCAAATGGGCTAGCTCTTCCAAAAACATTTTAACCAAATTGTTTTTCTTGTTCCAAATAATATATACAAAAATAGAGGAAGAATTATTGGATGATCCAAATGCACTGACTTGGTAAGTTAGTTGGCAAAGAAAGAAAGGTAGTGTAAGATTGAAATAAATAGAAGCTTTGACCTAATAGGTAGGGGATGCTATACTATTGATTAGAGGTTTGAATATGGTTAAGAATAGTTTGTTAGAAATAGAAGCATTTTTATAACTAGATAGCTAGGATTTGTAATCAGAATATTATATTTTGGTAGGAAAAGGGAAATAAGAATATGTTAAGAACTTTGAATAAGGGAGTCCTTTGGTTGCCCAAATATAACTTGTTTTGTAATTATAAATGATTGGGACACTTTGAACATGGATGGGAAACTAAAATTGAAAATAAAGCAAAAATAGGATATGGATTAAATAAATGGAAATTGAATGCAAATGCAATTAAGATGTGTTTTGGCTATGAAAGATATTCTAAACTGATATTATTGATATTATTAGAAAAATGTAACAAATGTTGATATATAATTGTATGTTTACTAACAATAACATTGTTTCCGACAATGTTCTGCCATTCTCACATCCTGTTACCCTTGTGCGCATGCAAACACCTGGGGGTTGGCTGTCCACTCCCCTCCCTCCTTTGCTCACCTTCCCTCTTGCTGTCGGCTGAGCCTGAGTGTCCACCAACAAGTTGCCTGTCAGGCGCACTCCCAGAGCCGTTCCTCCGCTCGGCAATGTTGTTGCCCTCTTGGTGCCTGTGTGAAAGTCCAGGAGATTGCCATCCAATTGCTCATGCTCATTGTTTCCCACTCCTCTTGTCAATGGCCGACACCATGCATTCATCATAGAGTTGCCTACGGCGTGCGCTTCTGACACCGTTCTCCCGCCCAAAAGCCTTGTTGCTCCTCTTGCGCGTGTGCAAACGCCCAGGGGTTGGCTGTCCAGTTGCTCTCGCCTTCCACTCCCCTCCCTCCTTTCCACCATCCCTACCTGAGCGTCCACCAAAGAGTTGTCTGTGGAACATGTTGACACTATTCTCCCGCTCGCAAATGCTGTTAGCCTCCTGGTTCTTCCACACTCGTTCTTCCCCTCCCCTCTTGCTGTTGATCAGACTGGGCTGTCTGTCTTTGGGCTGTATGTAGGGCGCGCCTCCCCCACTCTTTTCTTGCTAGCCAAAATTGTTCCTCCCCTGGCACTTGTATAAGTGCCCAGGGGATGGTTGCCCAGTGGCATTTGATCATTACTCCCCTTCCCCCTCATCACCGGCTGAGCCTGGGTGTCCATCTTGCCTGTAGGATGCACTGTCAATTCATTGTTTTCTCCGGGGATTGCAATTGTTTCTCCTGCTGCCCCATGCCTCTGAATCTGCAAAGAACAGGCTGGTTGCTGTTGCCTCAGACACACTGTTGATGTATGGGAGGGTCATTTGTATGGACTGTGTTGTTGTCATGCTGGCTTGTAAGCCCTCACACGGTCCATGTGGCCTGCTATGCCACCTAACAAACTCAATCAGGTAGCCATTATGCCTGCAAACCTGATAAAGATGGTTCCTTTCCTCTGCTCTAGTCCTGCCTGTGTTGCAATGTGAGCTAACATGTTTAAATAGCATCCTAACGCAGCTGATCTTATGCGCCACGGGATGGTTGCTTCTGTAGTGCAGTGTTCTATCAGTATGGGTTGGCTTGCGATAAATGGCCATGTGCAGGGTCCCATTAGGTTGGCAACTAATCAACACATCTAAAAAGGCAAGAGTGCCTTGGCTCTCCTCCTCTGCTGTAAAGCAGATGTTGGTGTATACACAGTTCAATTCTCCATAAAGCTAGCCCTGTCCAGTTTTTTAATAACCACAAAAGTGTCATCAATGTATTGAGCCAAAAATTTGGGGTGGTACTTTGCCATCACCACAGCTTCCAACTGCTGCAGGACTGCTTCTGCAATGACACCCGAGATGGGTGACCCCATTGGTGTCCCTTTGATCTCTCGTACATAACCCCTTGAAAGGTAAAGTATGTTTTTAGGCACAGGGATATCAGTTGTACCAAGTCCTCAATATGGAGGGAATCCTGCTGCTGTCCTTGCCCCTCTTGAAGGTGGTTCCTTAACACTGTGATCTTGTGCGATGGAGGTAAAGAATGAGGTGACATCAAATTATACCATTACCTCATCTTCCTCTACCTTTAGGGGTCTAATCCTCTCCAGGAATTCCTCCACCGACTTCACTATGGTCTCATTGTTATCAACAATGGTCCAACACCTTAAAGCCACAGGACATGAAATTGACTTTAAAAAGACCAGAACTATCACCAAAACTGAACACTTTAATAACAGAATAATCAGAGAAGCTATCGAGATAGAAAAACGCCCACAAAGCATGAATAAACGAGATGATACCACCCGCCTACCAGCCATTTGGAAACCCGCCCTTATTGACAAATGAGTCCCTAATACAAAGAATGACACCAGACCCACACTCACAAAAACCACACAGGATGTCACCACCACACATCCACGCAAAAAGCAAACCCAAACCCACACTGATGATGAGGCACGACCACAAACCAGAAGCCAGACCACAGCTGCATCATTAGCCACTTTAAACCCCTCCAATCCATACATGAAGCAAACTGACACCCACCATGAAGATGAGGCACCACCACGAACGTGAAGCCAAACAACAGCAACGCAGCTCACCATCTCAAATCCCCCTGCCACTCAGATTAACCTGAGCACAACAAAGCCCCCACCCAAACAGAACACTCCCCCATCCAATCAGAGCACAACCAAGCCCCTAACCAATCAGAACACACCTCCACCCAATCAGAACATAGCCAAGCTCCCACCCAATCAGTTCATACCCCCACTGGCAGTTAAAAGGAAGAAACAGCTACAATCACACATTACTCCTAGAGGCACGAAGCTGAAAACACCAGCCTGAAGATGACAAATGGGACTTCGTCGAAACATCGCCAAGATACTTCCAATTTTACGCGGGAGAAAACCCGAATAACCAAAGACCTACATACAAACACCCGCAAAAACCTCAGAAAATATATACATATACGTATACGTATACGTGTTTCTTTTTTAGATTGCATCCTGTAAACCCAAATATGGGAGAAAGAGATCTTTCTTTCTTTTGCCTGTTTCAGCTCAACCCAGAGCCATCTGCAGGCACAAATATATATATATATATATTGTTGTGGGTGTCTCACGACTGGATGATGACATATCAGAGGATGATGAAGCACAAGCAGGCCCCTCTGGGTATTTTCCCCTCCCGGCAGCCGAGTCAGACAATGAGGAGCTTTGTATGCATTCTGAATCAGACTCTCAAAATGATGAGTCAGATTTAGAACAAGAAGATAAATGGATTGATCCGAGGTTCCGAAGGTTTGATAAGCGAAGGTGTCAGTTAACTGGAAAAAGGAAGTAATGGGGGGAAGTGACGTATCGGACACTATATTAGAAGGGGAAAGGGAGACTACACCCTTGTCACGAGCAACGTTAATCAAGGAGAGGCTTGAAAACTTTTGCAGTGCGTTGGAATTCTGGTGTTTTGAAAACCTACCGAAGAATAATGAGGTCTTGGACAATGTGATAAAGAAAGAGTAAGTTAATTGGGAAGTAGGAGGAGGAGAGCATGTTTATCTAAATGTAAATAGATCTGATTTGGTCGTTCCAGCCAACAAAAAATGCCAGCAGCTTGCTTTGAAATGAATCCTTTTGAAATGTGTTAAATAAACCCCTTAAAGACATATTTACGTGGATTTTAATGAGCTGAGAGAGGCCAGACATAACAGATTGCTCGTGACCTAAAAAAACAAAAAAAGACGAAAATTAGTCCGAGCTTTCAGTGACGTCATGGAGGAACTCCTCGCTGATAACCCGGCTCTGCATCTATTAGTTCAAACTCTCCAGCAACAAATTGGACATTTGCAACAGCAGATTCAGCAAGGTGCAGGAGTCCCAGCCCCAGCCCCCCCTCCCAGACGAAACAGATGCTATTTAGCCTTGCCTGATAAGTTTACTGGAGAGCGTAGTAAATTTCCAGCTTTTTTAAACCAATGCAAAACATTCATTGCCTCAACTCCAGCAGATTTCCAGCTTGATGAAACGAAAGTAGCGTTCATTTTAAGTTTACTCTCTGGGCCAGCTGCTGATTGGTCGTCTCCTCTGATAGACGGACAAGATCCTGTTCTGCGCAATTATGCAGGATTCTGCCAGCTGATGGAAAGAGAATTTGTTGACCCCCTTCGTAGACAAAATGCCACCCGGCGGATACGAGAGCTACGTCAAGGATCGCGCTGCGTAGCGGAATATATATCAGATTTTCGCCGCCTAGCTCAAGAAATTAATTGGAATGAGGAGGCTCTCATGGAAATCTTTCAAGATGGCCTGTCTTCCCAGATCTTGAATGGATTGAAAACTACTGTAATACCCGCGACCCTGGATGCATTATACCAACATTGTTTGGCTATGGAGGCGCAAACGCAAGCCATGGATGCCCGCCTGGTCAAACAGATGGTTCCAGTCACCGGAAGTGCCAAGCCAGTTCCTGCACCACGCAGAGGATTCCAGACCCTACCTATCACCCCACCCATCCCGGCACCCAGACGTATTTTCCAAACATGGCCGGCTTACACTGAGAGGCGCCCTGCACCCATGACCAGAGATGAGCCCATGGATCTTGGTGCAGCCAGATCTCGTTTGACCGAGGCTGAGAAGGCAAGACGGAGAGCTGAGGGCTTGTGCCTGTACTGTGGAGAGATGGGTCACTTCGTCATGGCCTGCCCCCAGAAAAGACGTGGTACGGCAGGTCCTACTCCTGTTCCAGCTCGGCCTCCCACTCAGCAGTTTCAAGCCACCTTGCCGGGAAACGGCCAGAGCCCGGCCTAATGGAAACATTGGGTCGGGCAGGCGCCAAACCCAGTTCCAGTTCCGCAGACAACGACCCCGGTCCTCCGAGACATCTGATCCTAGCAACCAATATACTTCTGGGAAATCATGCCCAGGGCATTCCGGCCCACGCCTTGTTGGATTCTGGAGCCACCACCAATTTCATGAATGAAGCTTTCGCTCGTCAGCATGCCATACCTTTGTGCTCCGTGAAGCCGCCTATGTTGGTTGAGACAATCGATGGTCGTGAGTTGTTATCTGGACCGATCAAGTTTATGACCCAGCCCATACGCCTGGTCATAGGACAACATGAAGAAGCCATCCAATTCTATGTTACCAAGGGACTTCATTTCCCCTTAGTTCTCGGCCTAGCCTGGTTGAGAACCCATGATCCTTGTGTGGTGTGGTCCCAGAACTTTGTTTCATTTCCCAGTTTGCAATGCGTAGACCACGTACGCCAAGTTTGTGCAGCCCAGCTACCATCCCACCCTGACATCACCTTGCCGGCCGATCTAGCGGACTTTGCAGATATATTCAATGAGAAAGAAGCAGACCAATTGCCTCCGCATAGACCATATGACTGTGCCATTGATTTGCTACCAAATGCCAAGCTTCCAAGGGGACGCCTTTACTCCATGTCAGAACCCGAGTTGGCCGCATTGAAAGACTTTGTGGACAAAAACCTGGCCAGGGGTTTCATTCGTCCCTCTTCCTCGCCTTTGTCAGCTCCTGTGTTATTCGTGAAGAAGAAAACCGGAGATTTACGCCTATGCTGTGACTATCGCAAGCTCAATGCCATCACGGTGCGCAACTGGTACCCTCTGCCTTTGATTCCTGATCTCATGGACCGTCTCCGATCAGCGACCATCTTCACCAAGATAGATTTAAGGGGTGCTTACAACCTGGTTCGCATTCGAGAGGGGGACGAGTGGAAGACCGCGTTTGGAACCAGGTATGGTCATTTTGAGTATACCGTTATGCCCTTTGGACTCACCAATGCTCCGGCCGTCTTTCAACATTTCATGAATGACATCTTCCGGGATTTATTAGATCAATTTGTGGTGGTTTACCTCGATGACATCCTGATTTATTCCCCGTCACGAGCCACTCATCTTCAGCATCTCCGGCGAGTTTTGCAACGCTTGAGAGAGCATCACCTTTACGCCAAGTTAGAGAAATGTCAATTCTATCAAACCACCATTGAGTTTCTGGGACATGTGATTTCTCCACAAGGCATCGCCATGGACCCTGGCAAGGTTGAGGCCTTGCAAACCTGGCAACCACCATGTAAAGCAAAAGATGTCCAAAGACTTTTGGGATTTGCGAACTATTACAGGATATTTATTCCGAGATTCTCTGCCTTGACTGCGCCCCTTACTCGACTGTTACGGAAAGGCGTTAAGTTCCAGTGGGGCGATGCCGAGCAACAGGCGTTTCAGACCCTCAAAAAGGCTTTTGTTCAGGAACCCATTCTCAAGTATCCAGATCCTTGTCGTCCCTTTGTAGTGGAGGCTGACGCCTCAGATGTTGCAGTAGGGGCCGTGCTACTTCAAACACGCCGAGATGGCGGCCCCCTGTTCCCGTCTGCTTATTACTCCAGGAAACTGACTCCCTCCGAACGCCATTATACCATTTGGGAAAAGGAACTATTGGCCATCAAGACTGCTTTTGAGACCTGGAGACACCACCTGGAAGGAGCCCGCTACCAAGTTGAAGTTCGGACTGACCATAAAAACTTGGAATTTTTGCAATCTGCCAGGAAATTGAATCAACGTCAAATCCGTTGGTCTTTGTTCTTCGCTCGATTCAACTTCAAAGTCACCTACATTCCGAAAGGGTACAACAAAAGAGCAGATGCCCTGTCCCGTAAACCTGAGTATCTACAGATCAAGGATCCCTTACCGCTTCGAACCATTCTGCCTATCGAATCAATCGCAGCCGTGCATGATCCGGTAGATCTACGACGACAGATTCGGGAAGCGCAACAACTAGATGACTGCAATATGGAAGAGACAAGAGGTGGGTCCCGACTCACCTTGGACCTTGTCCGAGGGACTATTACGCTTCCGCAACCTGTTATATGTTCCAGCAGGCCCACTCCGAGGTCTCATCCTGACTCAATGCCATGATAACCCTGCGGCAGGTCATTTTGGTTTCTTTAAGACTCTTCACTTAGTGTCTCGGACTTTTTGGTGGCCCAGACTTCGCCATGATGTGCAATCCTATGTGAATTCCTGTGTACGGTGCCGTCAGGCAAAACATGCCACAGGAGCCCCTCCGGGATTATTACAGCCTTTACCCACGCCGGAGAGACCCTGGGGAGCTATTTCCATGGACTTCTTGACTTGTCTACCTGTTTCTGCCGGCTACACCGTTGTCTTTGTAGTGGTGGACATGCTGACCAAAATGGCACATTTCATTCCTTGCCGAAGAATACCGACAGCCAAGGTCACTGCTCAGCTGTTCATTCAACATATCTTCCGGCTACACGGTTTGCCTGACAAAATAGTGTCCGACCGAGGAACCCAGTTCACCTCGGAGTTCTGGAGAGAACTCATGTCTGCGCTTCAAGTCCAAGTTAATCTAGCCTCCACGCATCACCCAGAGACTGATGGGGGTACAGAGAAAGTGATTGGCATTCTGGAGCAGTATTTGCGTTGTTTCATCAACGACCAACAGAACGATTGGTCCAAATATCTCTCCGTGGCCGAATTCGCTTTCAACAACTCTCAGCATACTTCCACTCAGACCACCCCGTTTTTTGCCAACTACGGCTATCATCCCAGATTTTTCCCGCTCACGCTCCTCGATTCTCCAGTTCCAGTTGCAGAAGACTATTTAACCGAACTGCAGTCAGTCCACGACATGGTTAAGCAGCACTTGACTAAGGCCAAGGAAGACTACAAGCGGGTTGCAGACCGCTCGCGTCGCGACACGCCGCCGTTAGCTGTTGGAGATCGGGTTTGGCTCTCCACCAAGTACTTGTTTCCAGGGAGAATTCACCGCAAGCTTGATCAACGTTTCCTGGGTCCTTTCCCTGTGGAGACGGTCATCAATCCGGTGACCTATCGTTTGACTTTGCCTAGGTCTCTTCGTGTACATCCCGTGTTTCATCGCTCCTTGCTTGTTCCTGTCAACCCTGATTCTCCGCTTCGACCTCCTGATCCGGGCCCGACAGCTCCACGTGCTCACGTTCCCATTTCCCGGTTGGAGGTGTCCGGCATCCGAGATTCCCGATGGCTCAACGACCGCTTCCAATATTTGGTTGATTGGACCGGGGGTGGGCCCGCCGCTGGCTCTTGGGTAGATGCTCAGGATATTGAGGCTCCTGAGTTAATGTGGGATTTTCATACTGCGTTTCCCTCCAAACCACATCCCATACGACGGCCCCCGGGGGAGGGGCCTGCGGGGGGGGATAGAGTTGTGGGTGTCTCAAGACTGGATGATGACATATCAGAGGATGATGAAGCACAAGCAGGCCCCTCTGGGTATTTTCCCCTCCCGGCAGCCGAGTCAGACAATGAGGAGCTTTGTATGCATTCTGAATCAGACTCTCAAAATGATGAGTCAGATTTAGAACAAGAAGATAAATGGATTGATCCGAGGTTCCGAAGGTTTGATAAGCGAAGGTGTCAGTTAACTGGAAAAAGGAAGTAATGGGGGGAAGTGACGTATCGGACACTATATTAGAAGGGGAAAGGGAGACTACGCCCTTGTCACGAGCAACGTTAATCAAGGAGAGGCTTGAAAACTTTTGCAGTGCGTTGGAATTTTGGTGTTTTGAAAACCTACCGAAGAATAATGAGGTCTTGGACAATGTGATAAAGAAAGAGTAAGTTAATTGGGAAGTAGGAGGAGGAGAGCATGTTTATCTAAATGTAAATAGATCTGATTTGGTCTTTCCGGCCAACAAAAAATGCCAGCAGCTTGCTTTGAAATGAATCCTTTTGAAATGTGTTAAATAAACCTCTTAAAGACATATTTACGTGGATTTTAATGAGCTGAGAGAGGCCAGACATAACATATATATATATATGCTTTTTTATTTAAATTGCTAACAAAGAATAAGGGAGATCTGATATAGCTATTTCGAGTTCTTTAACTCTCTTCAGTCAGAACTTACCCTTCCGAGATTCGAACCTGGGCTGTCTGCATGTTAGGCAGATGTTTAACCTTTAAACCACAAGCTCTCTCTCGCTTTGTTAGCAGTCAGGGAGGGAGGATATGTATCAAGTGTTTCTTTTTTAGATTGCACCCTGTAAACCCAAATATGGGAGAAAGAGATCTTTCTTTCTTTTGTGAGTTGAACCCCTCCAATCCATACATGAAACAAACTGACACCCACCATGAAGATGAGGCACGACCACGAACGCGAAGCCAAACAGCTATGCAGCTCACCATCTCTAATCGCCCTGTAACTCAGACTAACTTGAGCACAACAAAGCCCTCACCCAAACAGAACACTCCCCCATCCAATCAGAGCACAGCCAACCCCCCATCCAATCAGAGCACAGCCAAGCCCCTAACCAATCAGAACACACCTTCACCCAATCAGAACACAGCTGAGCTCCCAGCCAATCAGTTCAAACCCCCACTGGCAGTTAAAAGGAAGAAACAGCTACAGTCACACATTGCTCCTAGAAGCACGAAGCCGAAAGCACCAGCCTGAAGATGACGAATGGGAGTTCATCGAAACGTCGCCAAGACACTTCAAATTCTACATGGGAGAAAACCCGAAGAACCAAAGACCTACATATATATTACCCAGACACAAACAAAAGGTATCAAATTCAATGGAGACCCTCAGCAACTGGGATTTTTCCTTGCCCACATCCTCACCTATACGCAAGAATATGGGCAAGGCATCCCCATCGAGGGAGCTAGGGTGAAAGTAGTCACCCTAGCTCTGGAGGGAGCTGCAGCCTGCTAGATGGTGACCTTCCACAATGCCAATGCTCCGGAGCTCCGTAATTTCAACCAGTTTATGACGGAATTGAGATGGAGGTTCAAGGACCCCCTGACTGATCGGAAAGCCAGAGACCACATCAAAATGGTGAGACAGGGCCAGTACCCAATAACCAAATACATCAAGGAGTTCTGGGACCTAGCCTGCCGCCTCAATTGGCCGGAAGATATCCTGGTGAGCTGTTTCAAGGATGGGCTGAACCACGACCTGTACCATGCCTACATCGCCAGAGGAGCCCTGGTTCACCTCGACAACTGGTGCATCTTGGCCAAAGAGATTGACCAGGCACAGAATCAATACTAATCAGGCAGAGTGTGGAAGCCATCTCTACACAAGAAGAGTGGGGAGATGGCCAAAACCCAGAAAGCAGCACCACACTCAACTGCCTGCCTCAAGTGCAGCAAAGAAGGTCACCGTGTAGCCGAGTGCTGAATAAAAACCCCAGCCAAGAAAGGAAAGCAACTGCTGGTGGGGAAACAGGGGAAACCTTCACCACATGCCAAAGGCAGAGCCCTAAAGAGCACTGAAGTCATGAAGTTCTGCTCCCCTCCAAAATCTGGAGAGAGTACTCTGACCCCATCGGAAGATGACCCGGGACCCTCTGACAATGACTACGACAATGACCTCCTGGTAAATGGGCTGATTAACCAGCCAGTAACCATACCCATAGAACTCTTAATCCCAAGTTTGGGAAAGAAAGTGGCCCTAAAGGCTCTGCTAGACTTGGGGTGCACCAGATGCTTAATAAGCCAAACTCTAGAAGGACAATTGGGGGTCCTCCTGAGGAGACTAAAGAAGCCAATCACTTCTTGTCAACTAGATGGGTCAATTGTTGGAGGCATCCCAGCCACTTTTGCGACTGAATCCCTGGACCTGACCATGGGCAGTCAGTCTGAGACTTTGACTTTTATCATGGCACCCAGAATGGAATGATCTCCCACAAAGAAGAGGGGGTCAACTTATTTTGCAAAGCACCGGAGGACAGGACAGGAAACAATGGATGGAAACTAATCAAGGAGAGATGCAACCTGCAATTAAGGAAAAACTTCCTAACAGTGACAACAATTAACCAGTGGAACAGTTTGCCATCAGACGTTGTGGGTGCTTGAGTGGGGGGCTGGACTAGAAGACCTCCAAAGTCCTTTCCAGCTCTATTCTGTTCTTCTTAACCAGCCAGCTACCTATGGGAAACCCATTCACAAAACATGAATCTTTCTCTTGTATTTCCAAGAAGATAATACTAAGAGGTATAAATAATTTAGTATACTGTATGATGAGAGATTTAATTTGGAACAAAGTTCTATTTAATTTTCTATTTGCTTACTGCCACTCAGTTCATCTACAACTGAATGAATGCTTTTATATAACCTTATATAAAAATAGATTTGATTTTTTAAAATATGTCACTGAAATGCTAAATTGTTTTCTAAGGAATATTCTTTGGATACGTTAGTCTCCAAGTTAAAGCAAGAAGCTTAGAAACATTCTAAGTATGCAGAATCATAGCTCATCTCAGTTCCAAGTACAATATATAAAATAGCAAAAATTGTTATGCCTTCATTTCTTTTTTTGACACTTTATTGAATTGACTGATATCTTGTTAATATGTTTCCTTCTTTAGTTACCCCGTAAAATTATTGTTCATAAATACCTCCAAAAAACCAAGCAAATAAATACCTTTCCTACACCAAGAAAATCTCATCAACTATATAGACATGAAATTGAATTAAATACATACATACATACATACATACATACATACATACATACATACATACATACATACATACACAAATACATACAAATATTTGCTACAAAAAAACTGACGGAAAGACATGTGAAACTACATCAAAACAAGACATCAAAACCTGAAAAATGTTATTTGTAATGACAGAATTGCACAAGTGATATAAATTGCTGAATTGATATAATTTGCTAGTAATGGACATTTGGAAATTATAAATAGTACCTCCCCCTCAATTCATTAAATTGAGATTTCATTATATTTTATTTCAAAATTTTCCAATATTTAAGTGATCAATTATCCAACCAATACACTTGCTCTTGAAGGATCGACCTATCAGAGCTAACAGCAAAATGTTCAACAAGAGTCCTCATTATTCTACAAAACAGGACATATTTGAAAAGTTGAAGCATAATAAGTAAGAAAGCATTAATTTATCAAAACTTCACATAATGAACACTAACAGAGATTTCAAGAGTTTGTTACTTAATAATATGTGTATGTGTGTCATTGTTTTTGATGCAACTTTTAAAAATGTTTTCATTGTTTTGTGTTTTTTGCCTGTTTTTTTTCTTTTTTGTTTTCCGTGGGATTTTTTGTTTGGAGTTTTGTATTTTGTATTTTAACCTTGTCTTGAATAAAATAAAAATATAGATTAAAAAAGAGTTTGTTACTCAGACCCGAATTGGGGACAACACATAGATCAAATGGTTTTGGAAAGGCTTATAAAGTACGGATAAAATCACTCAACACTGTATGTGAATAAAAAGAACAGTCAATGCCTAAATCCTATAATTCTTCTTTGACCCTCTAAAGCTGATGAATCATTGTTGCTTCTCTTCAGGGATCATAGTGAGATGCTTTTCTAGTGGAATCAAATGGTTATTAGTTCACTTACATTCTAATCTTCAGAGGGTCAAAAAGTCAAAACACACACAGAAGGTACCAGTAAGATCAAATGAAATCTGCAAAGAAATTAAGATCTGAGGACATAAAATTACTAATAGAATAAATATTCAGCATCAAAGTAGAGACCTTGGAATGTTAGAGAAACATGTTGCTAAGTTCCTTCTTTGACAGACACTGCTTGTATAATAAATATTATTAGGAACATTTTAGTGACCTGTTTATGTTACAAAGCATTTCATGCTTGGACAGAGATGTTGGATATAAATCAAATAAATGCTTCCCGGCTCCACTACCCAAAAAATGGCGAATGTGGATTGATTTGCTCAATTTAGCCATGGCTAATCATTTTTAAGTCTCTCTGATAGCTAAAATATGCTATCAAAGCCAATGTAAGTTAAAGGTCGTTTTTATATCATTAATATAAATTGCTATTACAAAATCTTATCAATGAACAAGTAATGATTAATTGTTAGCAATTAATATATGAAAAGTAAAGTACATTTTTGTTGTGGTTGCTACAATTCCAAGAATGATGTTACAATACAGAAATAGTGTAATGCTAAACTGACAAAAATTATAGAAATCCACACAAAAATTCACACATACACACCCAAAAAAGATGAATAATTATGGCAAGCACATACCTTTGAACATTGTTTGTGATTCTGACACCAAACCAAGGAACTATTATTCTGGAGAATAAAAAGAAAGAATATAAATATTAATGACACAATTTTATTATTCTCATTATCTTTCAGCTAAAATTTGACTTTAATACTGGAACTGAACTATTTATACTTGCCTAGATACAACATGATCAAAATATAAATTGTACAAGAGAATATTTAGTTCACTGCCAATTTGTACTATTATATGCAAAAGATGAAAAAGATTTTGCTCCTGTAAAAGCTGCTGATGGCATACATCTTCTGTACCTAAGTCAGAAGTAACATCCTCTAATTTTAAAATCCTTTTACTTCTCTACATAGACTATTGTCTCAATGATGAAATCTAGACTGATTGATAAAAAAGAAAAAGAAGACTCAACATTGTAATTAAGACCTTATTTATATATTCTCCTCTACTTAATTATGAGACTATTTTCCAGTTATCTGTTTTAAATGAACAACTCTCTTCAGATGTTGAAGAAATCTATCTATATGTTATGTTCAGATTGGAGTCAGTATAGGTAAAATGCTTGTTTGCTTATTTAAAATTTTTATGACTGCATGCCCATCTACAAGATTAAAAATTTTTTTAAATACAATCAAATATCATAACATAAAATACCTAAACTTTCAAACACATGAATAACAGATATATTAAAGCACAGTATAAATAAATGTGAAACAAACTGAGCAAATCTTATGAAAATACGGGAGAAGAGCAACATTTAAGAGGATGCCATAAATAACATATAGTTAATAAGGATAACTTTAAAAGTTTTTGTGCCAGTTAAGAACGTTATTATTTCTTTTTACAATATCTAGCCAGTAGTATTGTTAAAGTAATATTCCATATACAACAATCATTTTCTTCCCTTTTCTTCATATAAGAAATAACAGAACGAAGATTGCAGTAGCAGAGTAGTACCAATTAGCTGCATTATTTTAAAGCTCTGTAATATATTTTCACTAATAAGCACACTGACTGTTATGAGCAAACAAATCACTTGAAATCCTTGCTTGCTCAGATAACCCATTTTTTTATCTTCATTGATTACATATTTGTATGTTTATCACTGAATCCTAAACTAGTTTGATCAAGAAGAAAGCATATATAATAGAGCCTGTTTGGTGTGTAGTTAAGACGCCAGGCTACAAATTGGGAGGCTGTGAATTCTAATTCTGTCCTAAGCACAAAGCAAACTGGGTGTTCTTGAGCCAGCCATTCTTTCCCAGCCCAAGGAAAAAGGCAATGTCAAATCACTTCCCAAAAAACTTTGCCAAAAAAACTTCAAGGACTAGTCTAGGTGGTTTCCAAGAGTCAAGGTAGGTTCAAAGACACAACACCCCCCAAAGCAGATATAACATTCTCAAATTTTGGGTTACAAAAAAAAACCCTATATCTTTATCTTTGTTTGACTATGAGTTAATTTTTGATTGAGCCAAATTCAGATGGAAATAAGATGATTTAGACCAGATGTCTCCAATCTTTCTCGGTTGGTGGACCAGAAGGAAAGAGAGGGGGAAGCATTTTATGCACGTGTGCGCATGCAAATGGAGCCACGAGCACCTGCAAGGCAAACGGGGCGGTGCTAGCACCCGTGTGACATTTGCTAGCACTGCCCAGTTTTACCTGCGTGGGCGCTCGTACCACCCCGTTTGCACGGCACAGTACCCCCTTTTCACTGTGCGGTGCCCCGTTTGCATACTGGCAGTGGTGCTAGCATGCACTGGCCAGCCTGTTCCATGGCCTAGTGGCCAGCAGGACATGGCCAGGTAGTGGGCCGTGGCCCACAGATTGGGGACCTCTGATTTAGACAGCTTTTTCAGGGTTCTGACCTACAGATTTGCTGGGGACTTATCTTCCATGAAGGTTCTGATCAGCAACATAACAACACCCTTATTACTCAAATACAACTTTCTTAGACAAATGATAGGAAAGGGGAAAATAGAAATTGCATTAATCAGATTTCAGTGAGTATATGTGTTTCTTCAATTCAAAGTACAGTAGATCTAGCAATAATGAAGTGAGTAGGGTCACCCCAAACCCTGAAACATATGGTTTTGATGTGATTTGCTCCATGTGGTTCTCATTTTTAGTCAGCATACCACAGGCTGGCCATTAACTATTTTTGCTTCATGCATTAATTATAAATCAAAGCATTAATTATTCACTCTTCTGGGAAAAAGAGTCTACTGTTTTTACAAAAATTGCAGAAGGCATGCTAGTCTGTGATGAAATACATTATATATATTTTAATCTCATGAGCCTAGCTGAAGCTTGGCTACACTGAAAACTGGTCTTAACCAGCTTTGGATAGGTGGTGACGACATGATTACAGTCTGATTACTAAGCCAATGAAGAAGAGGTAGGAGATAAATTCGTAATGGCAATGGAGAATATAAAGAATGAATATTGAAGATTTAAGGTGTGTCCACGTATGCTTGCATGCACAAGGAGCACCCCATTTGCAAAGGAGTACAAATAAATTACCATTGTTTTCTCTTAGAGGCTTTGGCTGGTGATTGTTTGTTTCAACTAGACAATGAATCCCACAACTTGGGGGCCCTACCAGGACTCTCCAGACAGCTACAGAAGGCACCGAGCAAACACCAACTGAGAAGACATGACCCATTGATTTAAATGGTCCTATGTTGTGGATGATTGGTGAGTCCTGTGTGCCTGTGGAATCCAGAATGGAGGTTAAGAGAAAGCAATCATAAGGGAAAAGTCCTGGGGGAATTATATAGTGGGCACTGAAGTGCTGCAACTGGGCAACTCTGTGCACAGACCAAGGTAAGAAAATTTGGACTTAAGTATTGCCTTGACGGTTGGGATATATAGCTCTATGTGTTGGGGCCAGGTTGATGGGAAGTGTGGCATGCTTCGAGCACAAGTTGGTATGCTTCGAGCACAAGTTGGTGTGAAGTCCTGGAGGGGGGCAGAACAAGTGGTTTAGTTAAACTTTGGAGAGATTATGGTTGCTAGCATGGAAAACTGGATGGGTAAGAAGTGCTGTGGAGGGGAGATGGGATCTTCTCTGAACATTCCGCCAGATAGTCCATTGAGAGCAATGTTGAAGAACTGGGACTATAATAATAAAACCAGGACTAAAAGTAAAGAAAGAATGATTCAACATTGTTGCTTTGAGTGGCCAAGAAATCCTATTAAGGGCACTAGTGTATTTGGGCCAAAATATGGAAGTTTTGAAGATTGGCTATGTCAAGCATTAAACATATATGTTAACAATAAAAGTAATAAAACTGGAGAATCAGAGTATGCTGCCTGTTGGATCCCAGGCAGCATACTTGTGGATAGAGAGAAAAAGAAGGAGAAGGAGGGGGATTGTATGAAAACCCAGTGGGACCCCTTGGACAATCTACCCCTTCCATATAATCCACAAGCCATTGGCTGTGGGGGGAAACATTCCAAATCCCATTGTCCAGGGAACCCCAGTGGAAAAATCTATTAGAGAAATAAGGGAGGAATTACATCCAAATTTGTGGGGGGAAATACCACAGTGTAAAGAGGATGTGAAACAGCTTCCCCTCCCTGATGGAGGTAAAGATAGAGATGTAAGAAGAAGGAGAGTTGTAAGAAGAAGGAGGAGTGAAGGTTAAGCAAGTAGGAAGAGGGTAAGAGGGAGAAGATAGGGGATAGAGGTGGGTGGAGGGGATGGAGAAAGTTGAGAAAGGAGAAAGTAGGTTGTTAGATGGGAAGAAGAGGGGGTTAGTTTTGTTTTAGGAGGATGTGGTAGGGAGGGGGTACCGAGCAGTTATTTTGTTTGATTGTTTGGTAATTGTACATGATTGTTTACAGTTGAGTTATTATTCTTTTTTATCTTTTGTTAAAAATTTTGTAAAAACTAATAAAAATACTTTAAAAAAAAAAAGAAGAAGGAGAGTTGTGAGTGAGGAATGTTTGTTTCCTCTTAGGGAGGTGCTGAATGGAGAGAATGCAGCTGGAGATGCTAGAATAAGTTTGTTAATACTCAGTTGAGCAGCCAAGAAGTGAGAAGTTTTTAAAAAGGATTTGATACCATCAGTGGAAGACCCAATTGGGGTGGTAGAACAGGTGGATAACTTTTTGGGATCTAATATCTATACTTGGGATGAATTGATGGCTATATTAAATATTTTGTTTAGTGGTGAAGAGAGAAATGTGATCAGGAAAGATGCTATTAGATACTGGGAGAGGAAACACCCTCCAGGAAATAATAATGTTCCTGGAGATCAGAAGTATCCTCTACAAACACTTGATTGGCAGAACAATAATGAACAGAAGACAGATGCAGGATTTAAGAGAAATTGTTGTAGAAGGAATTAAGGAGGCAGTACCAAGGAATATTCATAAGGCTTTTGATTTAAGGCAAGAAAAGGACAAGGCTCCAAGTGCCGTCTTGCAGAGATTAAAAGACCAAATGAGAAAATACTCTGGAATAGATCCAGATAGTCCAGCAGAAGAAGGGATTTTAAAAGTAAATTTTGTGACCCACTCCTGGCCAGATATTAAAAAATAATAATAATACAGAAATCAGATGTGTGAGCTGAAAAACCAATGGTAGAACTTTTGTCAGAAGCTCAAAAAGTATATGTGTTGTGAGTGTCTCTGGCCAGGCTAGATACTTGTCCGATGATGATTATGACTCAGCACCGGCAGGCCCTTCTGGGTGTTTTCTCCTCCCGGCAGCTGAGCCAGATACCACGGAGATTGGTATGCATGCTGAGTCAGAGGACGATGACTCAGATGTGGGCCAGGAAACTAATTGGCTCAATCCACGATACCGACGGGCTGATAGGCGTAGGGGTCAGTTGGGTGGACGACGAACGTGACCTGGGAGGCTATATTAACAGGGAAACGGAAGCCTCTGTTTTAGTCACGAGCAACGTTGTGCTCAAGAAGAGACCTGAGAGATTTCACAGTGAGTTTATAACTGGTGTTCTTAGTGTGCTTGTGTAAACTGTTAAATAAAGCCGTGTGTTTTGAACTGCCTTCGTGTGCACTCTTAACGACCTCGTTAAGGGGATTCTTGGCAGCTGAGAGGGGCTAGACAGAACAGATTGCTCGTGACTCAACAAAACAGCAAAACAAGATAACAGAAAGGACGAACATTAGTCCGAGCTTTCAGTGCCAGCATGGAACAATTACTTGCTGATAACCCGGCTCTGTCTCAATTAGTGCAATCTCTCCAGCAGCAAATTGGACAATTGCAACAACAGCTTCAAGCTGCAACAGCCCAAGCTCCAGCCGCCCCTCCCAGACCAAGCAGGTGTTACCTAGCCTTGCCGGATAAGTTCACTGGGGAACGTGGTAAATTTCCTGCTTTTTTGAATCAATGTAAAATCTTCATTGCCTCAACCCCAGCAGACTTTCAGCTGGATGAAACGAAGGTAGCGTTCATTTTGAGTCTACTCTCTGGCCCCGCTGCTGAGTGGTCGTCTCCTTTGATAGAAGGACAAGATCCTGTCTTGAGCAATTATGCTGGATTCTGTCAGCTGATGGAAAGGGAGTTTGCTGATCCCCTTCGTAGGCAAAATGCCACCCGTCGGATACGAGAGCTACGGCAAGGATCGCGCTGCGTAGCGGACTATATATCAGAGTTTCGCCGCCTAGCTCAAGACATTAAGTGGAATGACGAAGCTCTCATAGAAATCTTTCTCGATGGTCTGTCTGCCCAAATCCTGAATGGGTTGAAAGTGACTGTAATACCCCCAACCCTGGCTGCAGTATACCAACATTGTTTGGCTCTTGAATCGCAAACACAAGCCATGGATGCCCGCTTGGCCACACAGATGGTTCAAGTCACCGGCAATACCAAGCCAGTTCCTGCACCACGCAGAGGATTCCAGACCCTACCTATCACCCCACCCATCCCGGCACCCAGACGTCTTCTCCAATCGTTGCCGGCTTACACCGAGAGGCGTCCTGTACCCATGGCCAGTGAGGAACCCATGGATCTCGGGGCAGTTAGATCTCGTTTGACCGCGGCTGAGAAGGCAAGACGGAGAGCTGAGGGATTGTGCCTGTACTGTGGAGAGATGGGGCACTTCGTTATGGCCTGCCCCCAGAAACGACGTGGCACGGCAGGTCCTACTCCTGTTCCAGCTCGACCTCCCACTCAGCAGTTTCAAGCCACCATGCCGGGAAACGGCCGGAGCCCGGCCTAATGGAAACATTGGGTCGGGCTGGCGTCAAACTCAGTCCCCGTTCCGCAGACGACGACCCCGGTCCTCCGAGACATCTGCTCCTAGCAACCAGTATATGTTTGGGAACCCATGCCCAGGGCATTTCGGCACATGCCTTGTTGGATTCTGGAGCCACCACTAATTTCATGGATGAAGCTTTCGCTCGTCAACATGCCATACCTTTGTGCTCCGTAAAGCCGCCTATGTCAGTTGAGACAATCGATGGTCGTGAGTTGTTGTCTGGACCAATCAAGTTTATGACCCAGCCCATACGCCTGGTCATAGGACAACATGAAGAAGCCATCCAATTCTATATCGCCAAGGGACTTCATGTCCCCTTAGTTCTCGGCTTAGCCTGGTTGAGAACCCATGATCCTTGTGTGGTGTGGTCCCAGAACTTTGTTTCCTTTCCCAGTTTGCAATGCGTTGACCACGTACGCCACGTTTGCGCAGCCCAACTACCACCTCACCCTGACATCACCTTGCCGGCCGACCTAGCGGACTTTGCGGATATATTCAGTGAGAAAGAGGCGGACCAATTGCCTCCGCATAGGCCATATGACTGTGCCATTGATTTGCTGCCAAATGCCAAGCTTCCAGGGGGACGCCTGTACTCCATGTCAGAACCCGAGTTGGCCGCATTAAAAGACTTTGTGGACAAAAACCTGGCCAGAGGTTTCATTCGTCCCTCTTCCTCGCCTTTGTCAGCTCCTGTGTTATTCGTGAAGAAGAAAACCGGAGATTTACGCCTATGCTGTGACTATCGCAAGCTCAATGCCATCACGGTGCGCAACCGGTACCCTCTGCCTTTGATTCCTGATCTCATGGACCGTCTCCGATCAGCGACCATCTTCACCAAGATAGATCTACGAGGTGCTTACAACTTGGTTCGCATCCGAGAGGGGGACGAGTGGAAAACCGCGTTTGGGACCAGATACGGTCATTTTGAATATACAGTCATGCCCTTTGGCCTCACCAATGCTCCGGCCGTCTTTCAACATTTCATGAATGACATTTTCCGGGATTTATTGGATCAATTTGTGGTGGTTTACCTCGATGACATCCTGATTTATTCCCCGTCACGAGCAACTCATCTTCAGCATCTCCGGCGAGTTTTGCAACGCTTACGACAGCATCACCTTTACGCCAAGTTAGAGAAATGTCAATTCTATCAAACCACCATTGAGTTTCTGGGACATGTGATTTCTCCACAAGGCATCGCCATGGATCCTGGCAAGGTTGAAGCCTTGCAAACCTGGCAACCCCCATGCAAAGCAAAGGATGTCCAAAGACTTTTGGGCTTTGCGAACTATTACCGGATGTTCATTCCGAGATTTTCTGCCTTGACTGCGCCCCTTACTCGACTGTTACGGAAAGGCGTTAAGTTCCAGTGGGGCGATGCCGAGCAACAGGCGTTTCAGACCCTCAAAAAGGCTTTTGTTCAGGAACCCATTCTCAAGTATCCAGATCCTTGTCGTCCCTTTGTAGTGGAGGCCGACGCCTCAGATGTGGCAGTAGGGGCTGTGCTACTTCAAACGCGCCAGGATGGCGGCCCCCTATTCCCGTGTGCTTATTACTCCAGGAGATTGAGTCCCTCCGAAAGCCATTATACCATTTGGGAAAAGGAACTCTTGGCCATCAAGATTGCTTTTGAGACCTGGAGACACGACCTGGAAGGAGCTCGCTATCAAGTTGAAGTTCGGACTGACCATGAAAACTTGGAATTCTTGCAATCTGCCAGGAAATTGAATCAACGTCAGATCCGTTGGTCTTTGTTCTTCGCTCGATTCAACTTCAAAGTCACCTACATTCCGAAAGGGTACAACAAAAGAGCAGATGCCCTGTCCCGTAAACCTGAGTATCTACAGGTCAAGGATCCCTTGCCGCTTCGAACCATTCTGCCTGTCGAATCGATCGCAGCAGTGCACGATCCGGTAGATCTACGACGACAGATTCGGGAAGCGCAACAACTGGATGACTTTGCGATACGAAAGAGACAAGAGATGGGTCCCGACTCACCTTGGACCTTGTCCGAGGGACTGTTGCGCTGCCGCAGCCTGTTGTATGTTCCAGCGGGCCCACTCCGGGGTCTCATCCTGACTCAGTGCCATGATAACCCTGCGGCAGGTCATTTTGGTTTCTTTAAGACTTTTCACTTAGTGTCTCGGACTTTCTGGTGGCCCAGACTTCGCCATGATGTTCAGTCCTATGTGAATTCATGTGTACGGTGCCGTCAGGCAAAACACGCCACAGGAGCCCCTCCGGGATTATTACAGCCGTTGCCCACGCCGGAGAGACCCTGGGGAGCTATTTCCATGGACTTCTTAACTTGTCTACCTGTTTCTGCCGGCTACACCGTTGTCTTTGTCGTGGTGGACATGCTGACCAAAATGGCACATTTCATTCCTTGCCGACGAATACCAACAGCCAAGGTCACTGCTCAGCTGTTCATTCAACATGTCTTCCGGCTACACGGTTTGCCTGACAAAATAGTGTCCGACCGAGGAACCCAGTTCACCTCGGAGTTCTGGAGAGAACTCATGTCCGCGCTGCAAGTCCAAGTTAAGTTAGCTTCCACGCATCACCCAGAGACTGATGGGGGTACAGAGAAAGTGATTGGCATCCTGGAGCAGTATTTGCGTTGTTTCATCAACGACCAACAGAACGATTGGTCCAAATACCTCTCCATGGCCGAATTCACTTTCAACAACTCTCAGCACACTTCCACTCAGACCACTCCGTTTTTTTGCCAACTACGGCTATCATCCCAGATTTTTCCCGCTCACGCTCCTTGATTCTCCCGTACCAGTTGCAGAGGACTATTTAACCGAACTCCAGTCAGTCCACGAGATGGTGAAGCAGCACTTGACGAAGGCCAAGGAAGACTACAAGAGGGTTGCAGATCGCTCGCGTCGCGACACGCCGCCGTTAGCTGTTGGAGATCGGGTCTGGCTCTCCACCAAGTACTTGTTTCCAGGGAGACTTCACCGCAAACTTGATCAACGTTTCCTGGGTCCTTTTCCTGTGGAGACGGTCATCAATCCGGTGACCTATCGGTTGACTTTGCCTAGGTCTCTTCGTGTCCATCCTGTGTTTCATCACTCTTTGCTTGTTCCTGTCAACCCTGATTCTCCGCTTCGACCTCCTGATCCGGGCCCGACAGCTCGCCGTGCTCACGTTCCTGTTTCCCGGTTGGAGGTGTCCGGCATCCGAGATTCCCGATGGCTCGATGACCGCTTCCAATATTTAGTTGACTTGACCGGGGGTGGGCCATCCGCTGGCACTTGGGTAGATGCTCAGGATATTGAGGCTCCTGAGTTAACAAGGGATTTCCATACCGCGTTCCCCTCCAAACCACATCCCTTACGGCGGACCCCGGAGGAGGGGCCTGCGGGGGGGGGATAGTGTTGTGAGTGTCTCTGGCCAGGCTAGATACTTGTCCGATGATGATTATGACTCAGCACCGGCAGGCCCTTCTGGGTGTTTTCTCCTCCCGGCAGCTGAGCCAGATACCACGGAGATTGGTATGCATGCTGAGTCAGAGGACGATGACTCAGATGTGGGCCAGGAAACTAATTGGCTCAATCCACGATACTGACGGGCTGATAGGCGTAGGGGTCAGTTGGGTGGACGACGAACGTGACCTGGGAGGCTATATTAACAGGGAAACGGAAGCCTCTGTTTTAGTCACGAGCAACGTTGTGCTCAAGAAGAGACCTGAGAGATTTCACAGTGAGTTTATAACTGGTGTTCTTAGTGTGTTTGTGTAAACTGTTAAATAAAGCCGTGTGTTTTGAACTGCCTTCGTGTGCACTCTTAACGACCTCGTTAAGGGGATTCTTGGCAGCTGAGAGGGGCTAGACAGAACAATATGTAAGGAGAGAAGATGAAAAGCAGAAACAAAAAACAAAAATTATGGTATCCCCCATGGACCAAATATTTGGAAGGTCCATCGGAAGGGAGAGGGAGAGGTTTTATCCCAAAAAGGGTAGATTTAGAGGAAGTCAAAATAAAGGACGAGGAATTCCACCCAAATGGGGACCAAATAAGCTGGAACCAGCCAGACCAGCTCTTAAGTGCTTTGGCTGTGGACAAACTGGACAAGCAAGATTGTCCAGTCCAGAAAAGGGAAGAAGAATTATTCTCCCTCATCCAATCTGAGGAGGGAGATTAGGGGGGTCAGGGGCTTCTGAGATTAAAACCCCAAGAGCTTCTGATAAATTTAAAGGTGGGGCTGAAAAATGAAGAAATAGTTTTCTTAGTACAGTGGTTCTCAACCCGTGGGTCGCGATCCCATTTGGGGTCGAACGACCATTTCACGGGGGTCGCCAAACAATGCAGTCCGCCATTTTTCCCCCCTTTTCCTTAGCTGTGTTACTCCCTCTTATTCTATTGGCTTTTGAAAGCCAATAGAATAGACTCTCTTGAATAGAGTCTAATTCTATTGGCTTTCAAAAGCCAATAGGAATTGTGCAGGCTGTCTCCGCCCTGCTGAGCCCGCCAAAAGTCCCAGTCTGCAAATGGTGCTGCAAGTTGTCTGCAGCGAAGGCGAGCTCTCCGGAAGTTTCCACCCCTCCCTGCTGAGCAACTACTAAAACTGTAAGTAAAAGAGGGCCAGGGGTGGGAGGTGGGAGGCCGGCGGGTGCAGGGAGGGTTTTTGGCGCACGTGGGGCCCGGCGGGTGACTTACCTCCCTTGGGCTGGGCCAGCTGGTGGCCCAGCTCATGGTCGCCCTGCACCGTTGCCGCCACGGCCGCCCAGGAGCACCTGGGCCTGCCTGCCGCCGCCCTGAATGGGCGGCGGCCTATGCCTTGGCTGGCGCAGGGGGCAGCACCACGCATGCACGGTGCAGGGGGCAGCACCATGCATGCGCGGCGCAGGGGGTAGCACCGCGCATGCGCGGCACAGGTCGGGGTCGCAGCCTGAAAAAGGTTGAGAACCGCTGTCTTGGTAGATACTGGAGCTTCCTGCACTTCCATAATAAACAAACCAAAGGACCTAACCCTGTCCCCTGAGACAATCAGTCTCTGGAGTGAAAGGGGAAGTTTTTGAAGTTCCAAAATTCTATGAGACCTTGTTAACTTTAGGAGAAAACCAAATTGCAATAGAATTCCTGCATATTCCAGAGGCAGGGACACCTTTATTGGGAATAGATGGAATTTTATCCTTAGGATGAGAAATAACTGCTTGTCTGAGGGAAACAGTAGTTATGGCCAAATTAATTGAAAAAGATGAACAAAGGATTAATCCTATTGTCAGGGTTAGGGAAGGTAATAGGGGCAGAATGGGACCTTTAGGCTTGGCCATATCTCCTTTGCCTCAAGCCTACTGCCTCTGCCCATTTGCCTGCAGTGTTCCTCCTCAGGTGGGCCACCCCTGCCCATTCTCCCTGGCCAATGGCCCTCTGGCCCTCCACCTCATGCCCAGCCCATTCACTGAGGCCCCCTTTGTCCCGGCCTTTTGACTGCATGACACAGTTATCCGCCAGCCAATTAGATGGGTGGCAGGCAACAGCCATGTTGTTCTCAGGGAGATAGCATGCGATGGGTGATTGCAGGGGCTGTGTTGTGGGGCAACAGGTGAACAGCAGGTCAGGCGCAGCTTTTCCGATTGCGGGGGGGAGAAGCCTGGCATGGAGCAGGAAGGAGGCAAACAGTGCTGGCATGGCTCCTCTGATTGTGTGTGGGGAGCCTGGCATGGGGCAGCAGGCCAACTCCCCATTCAGTGTGAGGCCGGAGTCCAGGAACAGAGGCAATGGTGGAAGAAAAAAAGGAACCTGGTGCTCTCCAAACTTTTTTTTTTTTTGCTCAAAGGCAGAGAGGGCAACAGGAAGGCAGCAGTGGGTGGGAGCTTCCCATTTTGACCCCTCCCGCTGTCATTGGCTCTGTGCCTGGACTCCAGCCTGATGGGCCTCTACGTGGCTCTCAGCTCATCTCTCCCTTCCCCCTTTTCCGCTCTGTTCATCCAGTCTGGTTTCAGTCCCCCTTCCTTCTAGCCATTGTCTGGTCCTTGGTCCCCTGTATGACCCCTACAATGCAGGGGCTCCACTGGGAGAAATGCATCCAAATGATTTTTGCTTTCTCCACCAAGTTTGCTCCCCTATCCCCTCCCAATGATCAATCACCTTGCACCTTCCACCTTGTGGAAGTAAACGGGAGGTGAGTTTGTGTGTATGTGTGTTTGTGCATGTGCGAGAACTGTAACACATTCTGTGACTGGGGGTGGTGGAAGAATCTCCATACTCTATTCACACACACATGGAGGTAAAGCTATGTAATCATTGCATTGGTTTAACACACTTAGGCACACACAACATGTCCCCTCCCCCCAATTTCAACTCTTTCTCTGGAATGCAATTGGCCACAATACCCATCAAGACTGGCTTCTCCACCCTCTCCAAACTTTTTTCCAGCGTGTCAACGGTGCTAACATTGGATGCTCCTGCTCTGACAACTGATGAAAATGCAGTCATCTTCTCTATTCCTTTAACACGCTTTTTCTTATTTTAGAAACTAGGTGCATCAGAGGGGGAGTTGTAATGTAAACTCAGCGAGCCATAATAATAACACTGCTGTGGGAATCCAAGGACAAGTTGATAACGTTTTGACAGGCTGTTGAGCTGAGGAGAAAGCCTGTGCTTTAAGCTAATTGGGGAATGTCATTAATGACAGATAATTGGGTGTGGGAGTTGTATTTTGTTACTTTGTATCTGGGGAAGGGAATTTAGTTTTTGGGTTCACCTATTAGTGCCGATACTTTGTACCCTGAATAAATGTACTTTAAGGAAGAATTTTATCTCAAAGTTCTTTTGATGGGTTTCATCTATCGGAACCATGACATTAACCCCAAAACTACCATTTTCTACCTTAACCACCTTGGGGTCCTGAG
Organism: Bothrops alternatus; assembly: GCA_034064705.1. Classification (NCBI taxonomy): domain Eukaryota; kingdom Metazoa; phylum Chordata; class Lepidosauria; order Squamata; family Viperidae; genus Bothrops; species Bothrops alternatus. The sequence goes on from JARGCV010000112.1 coordinate 34,186,124, forward strand.
CTCCACGCACCGTCCCTAAGCTGAGGGACAGGCTGACAAAAACTTGGGGAAGATCTCAACATGGAGAAGGAAGAAGTGCCTGGATCCAGCACCCTGGCCATGGCTGCCACTTCAGCAGAGGGAGCGCAAGCCAGCACACTGGTAGAGAAGGAATTTTCTCAGGCCTTACAGCTGGGGGCGAGACCCAAAATGTGGGAGCTGATCTGGTCTTCAGAGTGGATCCTGCCCACTGGAGACTCCAAGCCCCTCAAGACGACCCTGCCAAAAGCAAGTTCTTTGAAAGCGTCCGAAGTTGCTTTGCAAGAAGGAACCTCTCGAGAATCTCATTCCTTGAGCTGCTGAAGAGTCAGGAAATCGACTACTGAGGACTCCGGAGAATGGAAGTGTTCTTCCACTCATCACTCATCACCCGACCGAACTCTGACAAGGTTGTAAGCTCCACACAAGTCCAGTTTCATGAAGATCTTTGCCTCTCGGAGCCAGTCCAAGAGTTTGGGGATGAGGGGCAGTGGGTATCGGTTGCACACCATGATGGCATTTAATTTCCTGTAATCATAGCAAAGCCGCAATTTGCCAGACTTCTTCTTGACAATGAGCACGGGTGCAGACACTGGCAAGGATGAGGGCTGAATAAAACCCCAAGCCAAATTCTTGTTCAAAAAGTCCCACAACACGGCCAACTCAGGGTCCGACATGGAATACAAATGCCCCACTGGGAGAGGCGCATCAGGGACTAGGTCAATAGGGCAGTCATAGCACCTGTGCAGGGGCAATTGATCCGCCTCAGTCTCGCTGAAAATATCAACATAATCTGCCAGTTTGGAGGGTAAGGAGACCCCCGTGGGCCCCTCTACCTGGCCGGCACTGATTTGGCAGGTGTGGTCCATGCACTGTAAGCTTGGGAAGGTGACCAAGTTCTGTGACCAATAAATCTGTGGTTCATGTGCCCGGAGCCACGCCAATCCCAAGACCACGGGGAAATGCAGGTCTGATGTGATATAGAACTGGATGGCCTCCTCATGTGAACTGATGGGCATACATAACGGTTGTGTGGTGGCCTTAATTGGCCCAGACAGGAGCACTCGACCATCAATGGTCTCCACTAATATCAGCGGTTCCACCAGGCATTGGGGAATCACCCATTTGGCCACAAATGCTGTGTCCATAAAGTTTGTAGTGGCCCCAGAGTCAATCAATGCATGGACTGGAATCCCCTTGGGCAACCCAGGGAGAATCAGGCATGCCTCCAATATCAGATGCCGTGGGAATCTGTGGGCAGCATCTGAAGGGTGTCACTCGGTATTGCGGGATGCCCGACCCAAAATGCTCTTCAGGTCAGGCTTGGACCATTTCCCGACAGAGGAGCAGGTGGCAGGCTCGGTCACAGATGCCCTTCGTTGCTTCTTGGGGCAGAAAGTGGCCAAATGCCCAGGGTCCCCACAGTAAAAACACAACCCCCCCGAACGTCACCTGTTCATCTCTGCCATCGATAGGCGAGGTCTGGCAGCACCTAACTCCATTGGCTCCTCCCTCTGGAGCGGGGTCTCATGCACAACGGGGGCAGCACAGGTCTCTGGGGTGGCACGGCGACCCCTTCACTGCTGCAGCCAAGCGTCGATCCGCAGGCAGAAATGAATGAGCCCACTGAAGTCCGGGGGAACATCAACACAGGCCAGCTCATCCAACATCTCCTCTGACAATCCATCCTGGAAAGCGTCCACGAGCACAGCCTCATTCCAGGCTGAATCCTGGCTAAGCAGCCGAAATTCGCTGATATAGCCATGCAGGGGGCATTGGCCCTGCTTCATAGCTTTCAAATGTCGGGTAGCTGTCTGGGTCTTGATGGGGTCCTCGTACATCATCCACATGTAATCACAAAAACCCACAAAGATGTCTACCAATGGACTAGGTTGGGCTAACAGGGGTGTGCCCCAATGAGTTGCAGCACCAGAGAGCAGGCTTATCATAAACCCCACTTTATCCCGGTCAGTGGGGAAGTCAGCCGCTCTCACACTGATAAATAGCTGGCATTGTCCCATGAAAACAGGAAACATGTCTGGATTGCCATCAAATTTGTCCAGCATCGCAACTTGGCATTTTCTCCTGGCTGGTGGAGCAGCAGGGACGTGTGCTTGGAGCTGAGCCACTTGGGCTGATAACAAAGCCAGCTGCTGGGAGAGCTGGGCATTCTCAGCACGTAACTGCTCCATAATAGTAGGGGGTTAGGCTAAAGGCAAACTGTTCTGTCTCAGCCTACATCCGTCCTTGTTACGTCACAAGAACAAACCCCTCTTAAACAGTAGGCTGGGAAAACCAACCTCTTTTTATTTCCAAAACAGTCCTGATAAGTTTTTCTCCAAAACAAAAAACACAGAATACTCTCCTAACAGATAATTGGTTACAAAAGCAAACAGAGCAGAAGTTTAAACAAGAAATTCACTGATAAAACAAAACAGACCATGATCCTTGGAAGTTCTTTACAAATGGTTGCCTTCAGCAACCAGCACCGCCCACACCTTCCCTTTTTATAAAGCAGTCCCAAGGCGTGGCTTCTCAATGCCTTCTCCTCTTCCCCTGGAGTTGTTGTATTGACTGCTGCTGATCTGCTCTAGCTAATTGCCTGTGTCTACGAGCATCAATCATGTCCATCAGCTGTGAATCCTCCAAATCCGACTCACTCTCCCCACACAGCCGAGCTTCATCCATAACACGACTGGAGGGGACAGGCTCTTCATCAGACCATGAGTCTTGTAATTCATTAGAGCCTCCCTCTGACCCTGATGGCCCTCCAAATACCTCCTCCACCTCCTCCTCAGATTCCCTGGACTCAGCTGTTGGGAACACAGGCTGGCACAAGTATCACGACAAGAAGTACCTGTCCGCAGCCTGTAGTCAATCGGTGGAGAAGTTGGTGGAGAGGTTCAAGCGGCTAGAGATGAAGAGCGGGAGCAACCCTCTCATTCTTCCCATGCAAGTGATCACAACGATCGGCGGAGCAGGTGCCAATCCATGCCTAAAAGAAGCCCCAGCCCTGCCTATGGAGCACAAACAACTTCCCCATCTTCGAAGTTACCAACATTAACCTGCAGCCCTGCAAGGAGGGACAGTCCTAGTCGCCACTCTGAACACGGCAGCCCAAGACATCATCTCTCCTCTAGAAGCCCAGATTGCCACAGGTACCGTGAAAGCCCTGACCGTCACTACCATCAGTCACACAGCCCAGAGTTTCTGTCAGCACCACCCAAGCCCAAAGCCTGCACAGGGGGAAGACTCAGATGTGAGCATTCAACATAATATAATGCCACTGTCAACACTGCTAATATTGAATATTCTTGCTTTGACAAAATACGTAGAACTGTCTGGTATTTTTAGAGTTAATTCAGATGACAGAGAAAGGGAGGAGATTAGTAAGGAAAGCCCGGGAAAAGGAACGGAAGTGAATCTTTGCCCTCCAGGTTAATTGGAAGATGTGAATCATGACCCCAAAATAGGGGAAGGGAAATGCTGGAAAGGGAATGCAAAGGGAAGGGAAATTCAGATCTTGGAATCCATCATGCTGTGCTGACACACTTCTACACTAATAAAGGCTTTTTAGGTTAAATCATGCCTGAAAGTTCTTTGAAGTGTTTCATTAGTCAGACACATGACATCATGCCAAGATCCACAAATATTTTAAACCAATTAAGAGGTCCAGGACCTCGGTCACTATTCCTAATCTAAAGGGGGATAGATGACAAAGATTCAGGGAAGATCTCATTATGGAAGGAGAAAGATGGCTTGAGGCCAGCACCTCAGTAGCAGCAGCTTCCCCAGAGAGTGGAGCGTCAGCCAGCCAGCCAGGGGAGAAAGAACTCTGGCAGATCTCCCAGCTGGGAGCAAAGACTTCAAAAGCAGAATGGAGAGATAACAAAGTTTTGGGTGAGTCGCTTGAAAGATTTCAAAACCCAGAGGTGAAAAGCAGAAATCAATTCCTGGAGAGAGGAACATATACCCCTCCCATGGCACATCAGAAAGCCTGTCAGATCCTGTCTTCCCCTGCCAGAGACCCCAATCCTGAAGAGAGAGGGAAATCCAGTCTGAGGAATCTGCAGCAATGGGTAGATTGGGTTCCACAGCAGATGGATGGTCAGTGATTTCTCAGCTTGGCACAACTAATAGAGGCCTTGCAACAGCTTCGGGTGGTGCAGAAGCCAGGAGATCAGCAGCTGGTGGGAGACCAACCACAGCAGGGAGATTGGCCACAGCCCCCGAATGTGCAACCCCTGGGCATAAATCTGCAGCCAGGATGGGGCCAGCAGCAACAGCCACAATGGGGGCCCCAACAGCCTATAATTGCACCACTTTTCAGAGCAACCTTTGATGGAGACCCAGAGAAGCTGGTTTTTTTCCTCAACCAAGTGCGCTCTCATTTGAATTGCTGGGCCTATCTCTACCCAGACCCGGGGGCCATGGTCGATGTGATTGCATCCAGCCTAGAGGGAGAAGCATCCGAATGGCTGAACTATTTATATGATGAACAAGCTCCCAAACTGGAAGACCCCCCCAACTCTTCCTCCTAGGGCTGAAGGAAAGATTTGAGGACCCATCTATTGGTCTTAAAGCAAGAGAACAGATCCACAAAATAAAACAAGCTGGCAGGCCTGCCCTGGAGTACGTGAAGGAATTTTGCAAGATAGTAGGTCAAATAGAGGAGTGACCAGAACAATCCCTAATCCATCACTTCATTGAGGGATTAGACGATCACCTCTCTCAGGCCTGCATCTATCGAGCCATACCTGATCAGCTGCAAGAATGGTACCAGGCAGCATTGAAGCTAGATGTTCACCTCACCCGCTATAAGAAGCCTCTCCCACCTGAAACCGAGAAGCCCAGACAGCAATCACCCCCAAGAATACCTCCAACTACTGTGATGGTTGAGAAACCCAGACCACCTGCAGGCCCATCAAATAACTGTTTTCGGTGCGGACAAGAGGGACATTGAGCAGCAACCTGTCCAGTCCCCTAACCCCAACTGCAGAGCAGACCAGAACCAGCGACGGGGAAGAAACCTGCTCAGCGGCTAATGAGAGAAAAATCCAACCGGGTCACGCAAGAACCTTTTGCCCAGATTACACACCCCACACAGGAGGATGCTGGGACTTCAGGTGGACCCACCCCAGCTCTACCCTCCTTTGACAGCGACAATGAAAGAGAGAACAACCCAATGGTGAGTTGACAAATTCTGCCTTTTTCACTGGCCGCCAAACTTATAATCCCTAAGTCTGGGGCACTTAAACGTGCTAATTGATTCTGGATGCACCCACTGCATTATTAATCTGCCATTTGCATGAAAATGTGCTTATGGCCAAACAGCTTTCCAAACCTGTGAGGTTTGAGCAAGCTGATGGCTCCCTGATGGGAGGGATTCTTGTCACACAAGTAATGGAGCCCTGACTTCCGGTGGCTCCGCTGGCATCGCTATAGCTTCCTTTGGAGGCTCCGTTCTCGGGGTTTTGTAAAGCCGCAAAAACAGCGAACATCAGCTGTTTTTTGCAGTGGAAAATCCCCCCTTCAGGCGAAGAAGGGGTGAAGAGCATCGGGTGTGGGTTGAGCTCCTCTAAAAAACCCCTGAGAAGGTTTTCAGGGGGTAAGAGTGAGAGCTCCCCAGGCGCTCGAAGACGCTCCTGCCCTGAGACGCTTCTGTCGGCTGACAGAAAAAGACGCCGCGACCATTCCTGCTTCAAATAAATACTCAAGAGAGACCTGCATGCAGGTGGAGTGAATACAGGAGTTCTTTATTGCAAGTATTTCTTTATTTTTTACTTCTGATCACATATTTCTACAATCAACATAATGTATCCAAGATGGCGATTGCTTTCACTCTAAAGGGAAAGTGACGGGGAAAGTGAAAGTGAATTTTTTTTCTTTTTTAGAGCGATGCTAGTGCGACCGCTCAGATTTAAACGTTAAAAAACTTTATAAATTATAATTAAATTTTGATTTGAAAGAATAAGAAGAGGAAATCATTTTGGCAATATATCTTTAAGGACTTTTTTTTTCTATTCAAAGTAATCTTTTTTTTTAAACTGACTGAATATAGTATGGTTACCAGACAAACTAAAATAGCCTCTGCGAAGGTGGCAGTTTCTTCTCCTGCTCAGCCCTCTAAATTACCAGTAAGCATTCTTGCTGCTCCCCCAGCCTCTTTAACATCTACAGAATCTCAAGCCCCTTTGCTTACTCAACCTCCTCCAGAAATGTTTACCATGAAAGATTTGCAGGCTGCATTTTCAACAATGACTGAAAAGCTGGACAAAAAGATTGAGGAACAAATTAAAGGATTATCTGATGAACTGGAGACAATTAAAGAAACAATTGAGACTCATAATATTGTGATAAGAGAAGATATTGTGGATGCTATTAAGGGGGTTTGGGATTATACTTTGAGAGTTGAAGAGAAGGTGGAAGATGTTGAGCAACAATTTGAGGGAAAACTTGATGAAATTAAAAGTGATATACCAAGACCAAGCAGTTATGGTTCAATATAATCATATGATGTTGGCTATCAGAATTAGAGGGCTGAAAGAGATTGCAAATGAGAATCAGGAAGACTTGAGAAGAATTTTTGAAGAAGCTTTGGCACAATTTTTAGAAGATGGAGTACAAAATGTCTCTTGGCAGATTGACAGGATCTACAGAGTTAATTCATGGATTGCAAGAAAAAAAAATTTACCTAGAGACATTGTGATTTATTTTGTTACAAGGAGATTCAGAAATTATGTTCTTACTACATCTTACAACAAGAAATTAACTGTTGCTGGTCAGGAGGTTGTGGTTTTGAAGGAGATTCCTCCGAAGATATCAAGAGCAAGAAAAGATTATGCATTTTTGGTGGCTGAATTTAAAAAACGTGGTTTACAATTCAGATGGGAGGCTCCAGCTGGACTATCACTATTTTACCAGGGTAATAGATACCGCTTGATTTCTGTTGGCAAACGAAAGATTTTTTTGAGAATACTTTGAAGGTTGGTAAACCCCCATCTCCAACACCTAAAAGGGCAGATTCACCAAAAGAGAGAGATATGGAGCTAAAACAACAAATACAGTCTTCAGAATCACAATCCCTGGCAGCATCAGGAGTTGACAAAGGAGCTTTGATGGAGCTGCCCGCGCAGTGCATTGATATTTTTCAGCCTTTGGAACTAGAGAAGCCTAAAGATCAAAGGTTAACAAGAGCTACTACTAAACGCATGGAACAACAAGAAAAGGAACAACAAGTCCGTATAATCCAAGCTGTACCTACATGTCCGGAAGCCATGGGAGCAAGACCAAAGAAGAAAAAGGTTGAAAAAGTTGATTTGGCCTTGCAAATGCTTTCTCAAATCGGTCATGTCAAATAAATATTTGACATGGAATGTCAATGGTTTAAATTCTCCACAGAAAAGGAAGAAGATTTGATAAATAATAAATTAGGTTTACATTTTGTGGCAGCAGCTGTTGAGAAGAAGAATGGAATTGTTATCTATGTTAAAATCATATAAGAGCTAAATTAATAGAATCAGATATTCAAGGTAGATTTTTAGCAATTGAAATTTTAATAGATGAGAAGAAAGTTCTTTTGATGGGTATATATGCACCAAATCAACAACAAGGAATATTTTACAAGTTATTACATAAAAAGTTAATACAATATGATTATAGGTCGTGTATTTTAATGGGAGACTGGAATGGTGTTATAGATATTGGTTTAGATAAGAAGAAGACTTCACCAATTCCTCAAACACGTTCCATGTTGCCTAAATCTTTTTTTTATATTAAGGATGATTTTGATTTGATAGATATATGGAGAGAAACACATGGTAAAGAGCAAGAATTTACTTTTTTTTCTGATAGACATCAGTCATTTTCTAGAATTGACTTTATATTAACTACAAGTGATTTTATTTTTAGATTAAAGAAGGTGAAAATCCTACCCAAAGTTTTAACAGACCATAATCCGGTTTGGATGGAACTAATGATAGGTCAGACTCCTAAAAGATCTTGCAGACTTAATGAAAACTTGTTCAAATATGATACAAATGTGAATGAATGTAAAAATGTTATGAAGGAATTTTTTGTTAAATCTGCATAAGGATACAACAATAGAAATGGTATGAGATGCTAGCAAAGCGTTTATGCGTGGGGTTTTAATTGATATGAATAAAAGGTATAGACATAAACATGAGGAAAAAAGGAAGGAGTTAGAGGAGGAATTAAGACAGAAAGAGCAATCATTAATAAAGAGACCAGATGATAAAAAAATTAAAGAGGGGATTAAGATTCTACGGAAACAATTTGATTTGTTGATGACCGACCAAGTTGCTAGGAACATACAATATGCTAAACATAATACATTTTTCAATTCTAACAAACCTGGCAGATGGTTGGCCTATACATTAAGGAAAAAACAAAAATCCCGCATAATTGATAAAATAGAATATAAAGGGAAGGAAGTGTTTCAACAAGAAATTATTTAAAAAGTTTTTTTAGAATTTTACTCCAAGTTGTATGCTGAAGAGAAGATACAAGAGATTGAGATAGATACTTTTTTGCAAAATGAAAATGTACTGACAATTACCAATGAACAAAGAGATAGGTTAAATGCACAGATTACATCAGAAGAAATAATATCAGTGATTAAACAATTGAAAATGGGAAAATCTCCTGGGACTGATGGGTTAACGGCAACTTATTATAAGCATCTTCAAATGGAAATGGTGGAACCTCTTAGAGAGCTATTTGTTAATATACAAGAGGGTGGTCAGGTTCCACCTTCATGGAAAACAGCCTATGTTTCTTTAATTCCCAAAGAGGGAAGAGACAATGCTCAACCAGAAAATTTTAGACCGATTTCATTGTTGAATACGGATTATAAGATTTTTGCAAAAATTATGGCTAATAGATTAATGATAGTTTTACAACAAATAATTCATTCAGACCAAACTGGATTTTTACAAGGGAGACAGATGAAAACTAATGTTAGACAACTCATTAACATATTAGAATATTTGGATAAGCATATCCAGGTGTGGCAGTTCTTATGTTTTTGGATGCGGAAAAAGCTTTTGATAGACTGAATTGGTTGTTTTTGAAAAAATTAATTGTTAGGATGGGAATGGGGGATCAGTTTATTAACTCTATACTTGCAGTTTATCAGAAACAAACAGGTCAGATTATTGTGAATGGGCATTTAACAGATTCATTTAATATAGAGAAAGGTACTAGACAGGGATGTCCTTTATCCCCTTTGTTGTTTGTTTTAACTTTAGAAGTTTTATTGAATAGGATAAGAGCTTCAGATGATTTAAAAGGTATACAGATTAGACGACATGACTATAGATTATGTGCTTTTGCTGATGATTTGCTTGTGACATTGACTCAACCAACACAGTCAGCTCAGAGTTTGATGGAGATAATCCAAAATTATGGTAGGGTATCAGGTTTCAAATTAAATATATCTAAGACAAAGATGTTAGTTAAAAATTTAGATAATAATTCAAAACAAGATTTGGAAAGAATAACGGGTTGTGAGATAGTTAAAAAAGTTAAATATTTAGGAATTTATATTGAAGCTTCTAATGGGAAGCTATATAAAAATAATTATGAAGTTTTGTGGAAAATAGAACTGGACAAATGGAAAAAAATTACAATTATCTATGCTGGGTAGGATAGCGGCAGTTAAAATGAATGTATTGCCAAAATTTTTATTTCTTTTTCAAATGTTACCTATACTTAAAAAGGATGTGAATCTGGAGGAGTGGCAGAAGGGTATTAACAGATTTATTTGGAATGGCAAGAAACCGAGGGTCAAATTAAAAATTATTCAGGATATAAGGGAAAGAGGTGGTTTGAAAATGCCCAATTTTAAGTTATATTACCATGCTGCTGTTTTAGTAGCGATAAGTGATTGGGTTAATTTAACTAATGATAGAATACTGAATATTGAAGGGTATGGTTTATTATATGGTTGGCATGCATATTTAGTTTATGATAAAAAGGTGGATAGGAGTTTCAAAGAGCACCTACTGAGAAGTGCTCTGTTGCGTGTCTGGAAAAAATATCAGTATACATTAAATGAAAAGATTCCTGTTTGGACGGTTCCTAGACACGCAATAGAGAATATAAATAGATCACAAGTTCAAGATGTGGTGCCCTATGAGAAACTCCTAATTAAAGAAGGGAATTTGTTATTATCAAAGTCCTTTAACGTGTTAAGAGATGAAGGAATAGTCCATACTTGGTTTCCATATTTACAATTGCAATCTAGATGGAAAAAAGATTTGAAGATGGGTTTATCTCAAACAGATGAAAATTTAATTAAACAAGTCAGAGACCAAAGGTCTATGCATATTAAAAGATTATATAATGTATTGATAGAAATTTATTCTGAAATTGAATTAGTTAAGGATTGTATGATAAAATGGGGACAGAACTTTGGACAACCAATCAGGATGGAAATTTGGGAGAGAATCTGGGTGAGAAATGTAAGGTTTACACAAGCGCAACACTTAAGAGAAAATTTTTATAAAATGTTTTATAGATGGCCCATGGATCCGAAAAAATTATCATATATGTACCCTAATTTACAACCTAAGTGCTGGAGATGTGAATGTACGGATACTACTTATTTTCATGTATGGTGGACTTGTAGAAAAATTAAGGCTTTTTGGATAAAAATATGGTGGATACTTCAAAATATTTTGAAAAAACGTATTGAATTTTCACCACAGTTGTTTTTATTAGGTATTATAAAAGACTGCACCACCATAGAGACGAACTTAATTTTGAACTGGAAAAAATGGATAGAGTATATACAAGGGAAATACCAATTTAATAAATTGTATTTACTACATAGTTAAATTTTCATATGTTGGAACAAAAATATAGTTAAATTATTATTAGGTATTATATAATAGTTTTGTTTAGTTTAGTGGGTTTTCTTGTGTTTTACCCTGTATTCACTTTGGGAAGACGGGGTGGGTGGGTAGGTGTATTGCTATACTCAACTGCATTATTGGTAATATATAAGAATGATATATTTAATAGATATATGAAGGGATGCTCGGGTAGTACCTCTGGACCACATCTGGAGGGCGTAGATAGAGGAGTGAAGGTGGAGGTACGTAGGAGGAGAGATGGGGGGAGAGTAAAGGAGGGAGAGAGAGGGTGGGGGATGGTAGTAGGTAGGGAGGAAGAAAGAGGGGGATGTGGTGAAGGAGGTGCTCCCGAGCAACACCCACATATTAAGTATTATAACAATGTACGCTTTGTTTTTTATGGGAGAAAGTTCTAAAAGATTGTATTAGTTGAGTGGTATTCCATTTATTTTTCTTTCTTGTTTATTATAAAATTAATAAAACTTTTTCAAAAAAAAAGTAACGGAGCCCTTACGCTTAGAAATAGGTGCACACTGGGAGTTTATTTGCTTCCTAGTGGCTCCAAAAATGACTGAGATTGTGATCCTAGGGCTAGCCTGGTTGGACAAATGGAAGCCATTTATCTGGTGGGAGAAAGAAATGAGAACTGTGAGACTACCTATAGGGCCTAAACCTCGCGCTGATTCAACCGATGTTGCATGACACCTTAGGCTACCCAATGAGCCAGCGCACATGGCTGCCTCACTGCCGCCAGGCGAACCAGTCATCCCCAATGAATACCGGGACCTGGCGGAGGCATTTAGTGAAAAAAAATGTGATGCCCTACCCCTTCACAGACCCAATGACTGCTCTATTGAACTGGTGCCAGGAGCCGAGAATGTATGCTATGTCCCCCCTCGAAATGGAGGAGATGCAACGATACATGAATAAAACCCTAGCGAGGGGGTTCATCGAATGGGCCAAATCTACCATGGGAGCCCCTGTGTTGTTCAAAGAGAAAAAATATGGATCTCTTCATCTCTGTGTAGATTATAAGGGTCTCAATGCTGTGAGTGTGGAAAATAAATATCCCCTCCCCCTCCTAAAGGACTTATTAACACATCTGGGTAAGGAGAGTGTCTTCACTAAATTAGACCTGAGAGAGGCATATTACCAGGTGAGAATAAAAGAGGGAGACGAATGGAAAACTGCCTTCAACTGTCCTATGGGGAGCTATCAGTTCAAAGTCATGCCATTTGAACTACAGGGGGCCCCAGCCGTATTTATGCAGTTGATTAATGAGGTCCTACATGATTACTTGTACAAAGGGGTTTTGGTGTATCTTGATGTTATCCTGATATACAGCACGAATATGATTGATCACATAAAGCTGGTGAGAGAAGTGTTAAAGAAACTATTGAATGCCAAGCTTTATGCCAAATTGTCGAAATGTGAATTTCACCAGACCTGATTAGTTTATCCTGGCTACAGAATTTCCAATGAGGACATTGAAATGGATCCAGCCAAGGTGAAAGCTATAATCGAATGGAAGCCCCCAAAGACTCAGAAACAGCTCCAGAGCTTTCTGGGTTTTGCCAACTTTTATCGTCAATTCATCCTCTCTTTTGCCAAGATGGCCCTACCCCTTACAGAACTACTCAAAACAGGCAAAGGAGGAGGGAAGCCACGACCGGGCCAACCACCAGTATGGACGATGGGCTGTCAAACAGCTTTTCAGAATTTAAAGAAACTATTTGCTGCTGAACCGGTCCTAAAGCTCCCCTGCCCAGGGAAGCCCTTTGTGATTCAAGCTGATGCTAGCGATGTGGCAGTTGGAGCTGTGTTACTACAAAAGAACAAAAGTGGGGTCCTGCAACCCTGCGCCAACACCTCTAAGAAATTTACTGAAAGTGAGTGGAGATGGGCAATCTGGGAGAAAGAGGCCTTCGCGATTAAGTGGGCACTATTAAACTGGCGACACTATCTAGATGGGAGCAAGGTGCCATTTGAAGTATGGACAGATCACAAAAATCTAGAAGCACTGAAAACTCCCCGCAAATTCTCCCCAAAGCAAGTGCGGTGGGCACAGTACTTTAACCACTTCACCTTCACTCTAAAGTACATACCAGGAGGAAAAAACTTCCTAGCTGATGCGCTATCCCTGTTACCCCAATACAAAAGCAAACGGGAGGAGGTTAACGAGGCAATTATCCCCAATCCACAAACTGCTGCTCAACTTACTCCTTGCAGGGTCCCCAATCCTGATGACCCTGGGGTAAAGAAAATAAAACGAGAGCTCCTCACTGATCAATGGTTCAAAAATAATCAACCCTCCTTAACGTGCAGGGATGGCTTGGCTTACGAAGGGGGGAAACTATATTCGCCAGAAGCCCTCCATCTTAATGCTCTCAAACACAGCCATGATGTAAAACAGGCTGGACACTTTGGATATTTGAAAACCCTACACCTCACCCGCCAGAAATTTTGGTGGCCGGGGCTGAAAAGGGATGTGGAAAACTATGTAAAAAGTTGTACTATATGTGCCACAATGAAAAGAATTCCAGGGAAAACCTCTGGGTTACTGCAACCCGTGACAGACCCTTCTCAACCATGGGAAGAAATAGCTATGGACTTTATAGTAGACCTACCTGAAAGTAGAGGAAATACTGTCATCTGGACTGTGATATACCTGTTTTTGAAGCAGGCTCATTTCATCGCCTGCAAAGGACTCCCATCTGCCCAAAAACTGACCAAATTGTTCCTAAAACATATCTACCGGTTGCCTGGCACCCCTAAGCGAATAATTTCAGACTGGGCTGCAGTTCACAGCAAGGTTTTGGAGGAGTTTTCTTAAATTAATTGGATCATCTCAACATTTATCATCTGCTTTTCATCCTGCCACCAATGGGGCTGCAGAATCCGCTAACAAAACGGTGGAGCAATATCTTAGATACTATGTTTCTTACCAACAGACAAACTGGACTGACCTCCTCTCCTTTGCGG